>BSBN01001583.1:28438000-29810000 GCA_027924645.1 Cunninghamia lanceolata
CATTGTACTCATACTACTATATAAAGTGTCATGGGGGGTTGTTGTGTGCACCATATGTCTGCAATCACAACCTCATCTATCTTTATGCATGTGTGCCATGTGTTGTCACCCTTTATTTGGTACAGGTGCTTCATCTATGTATTTTCTAATGTTGGTTATTTGTCTCCTTCATGCACTTTGAGTGAATCTACCATACCTCTCCCTTATCAGCATTATGGGGGGTATTGTATTGTTAGTACTTGTGGTAATGCTTCCTTAGGTAAGTGCACAAAGATGGGGGATCAAAACGTGTCTTAAGATGCCACTTTTTTTTTTTTTCTAAAATTAGGAAAGATTGATGTTGGATGAGAAACTAAAGATAGCTACACTCAAAATTTGAAGATGCAACAAAAGCAAGAGTAGTAGTGATCTGAATCTAGTTTCTAAACTACTATTTTTAAAAAGAAAGTGGTTGAGATTAAGGGGATCAAAAAGGGGGGCTACGCAAACTAATCTTGTTTTTTTCAAGAAAACATAACATAGCTTCTGGTGTGGTCCCCTAAAATGTAATCTTTTTTTTAGTAATTCAAAAATTGCTTTAGAGAGAAATTAGCTAGCACCATGTAGTTCATCCCCTATTTGTCTGATAATTTTTTCATGAATAATTGAATTTTTATTAAATTTCAAAGTAGACACATCCTAAAAAACAAAAAATTAAGCATTCTACCCCCTAAATTTTTTGAAAACTAATCGAAAATTTGATTTTTTTTGAATACGTATAGAATGGAGTCTAGTTTCTAAAAATGTAATTTATTTGAAATTTCAATGAACGGTTAAAAAAAAGTCAAAAATACCACACACTGGTTTTTGATAAAAAATGGATACACTAACAAAAGAAATTAAAGATGAAAACCTTAACATACTCAAAATGTGAAAACAATTATATAGTTAAAAAGCTGAGAGCTTAACATTATCGTGGTATTTTTTTGACTTGTCATTGCAACAATTGCAAACTTGATGGGGAGGACACTCAAGATTATGTATATTTTTTTACAATATGCAAAAACACATCTTTGGACATTCAAAACTCAGTCCAAGCCTTTGGGTTGGAAGCCCAAGGAAAATCCAATCCAAAATCTTGGAAATTATAAAAGAAAACAATAACATGACTGCGTTATAATGCACGCACATTATTTAATGCATGCATTCACATAACACGAGTACGACATTATTGTGAAATAAAATCATCTATGAAAATCTATGACAACAAGCCATATAACCAATTTCCCTTTAGATACCACCAAATTTTCCCTATTTTACTAATTTCTACCTCTCCACTCATCATTCTTCTCATCTAATTAACTTTCGTCTCATTCCCCGCAAATATTGCAATAGACTGTTTTGTTCCTTTTTGGTATTGTTCTAAGGTCTATCTTCATTGCAGCAACCTTCCTTTTTCCTTTTATCCTTGGGTAGTCATTTTGTAGATGTCCTTATTATGTACAATAAGAGAACCATATGTTCAGTCTTTGCTTTTGTGAACTATCCTCCTTTCTTGCTAGGATATGTTGTTTTAATTTGAGTTGTTCTAATCCAATTTTAAGTTTTTCCATCTCCATATTTTCCTTTGTCTTATCATTTCTGCACCAAGTTTGTGCTTCAATGCAATAGCCCATAGTTACCTCTTTCGAGTAAGATTCGAATATTTTCCCATCCAATGATGACCTAATGTCAGGGATTAGTCTTGACACAAACCATTCAATTCTTTGTTTATCTGATAAAGGTTCTTCTAATTTGTGTGATATTTATTTGAATGATATTTGTCAAAATCTTTTATGGATTCTCCTTGTTTTTGAACTAGGTCTCTCATCTTGCTTACCCCTTCAGTGGGGATTTCTGAAGACTCAAAATTATCTAAGAATTTGTTCTTTACCTCATCCCATGTCTTATCATGTTCAGGGTTTGTTTTTCTATAGCATTTAAGGCATCATTTTTTAATGTCCCTACGAAATAAAATAGTTTTGTCTAGTCTCTGGTTACATTCTTTCTATTCCAAATTGATTCTAGGACAAATACATGTTCTGCTGCTTCTATAGTGTTTTTCCCAAACACTGGTATCTTAAAGGGAGAGTCCATTGTTGTTTTCTTTGGTGTTTGTATTCCTTTACAATGTGTTGTCTTTTGGTCTTTCTTCTTAGGTGTTTCTTTTGTACATTAGTGTTTTATTTTCCCTTCCTTTATCTCTCTGCAACTTAATATCAAAGTATTCTTTTGGGTGCTGCCACAATAATGGGTTACACTTTCTGGGACATCCTGATTTATGTTGAAATCACTTATGTTTAGAAAATATAATGATTTAAGCCTTGAAAGGTTCCATTTAAAATATTTTAATTGAAGAGGATTTGATCAAACCCCCTTAGATTCAAATCCCCTTGGATAGAACCCCACTAGTTTTAAACCATACCTATAATGGAGTCTCCTCTACACTTATCAAAATGTTGATAAAAAACCACTTTTGATTTACCTTTTTGGGGATCAAATGAATTCATTTAAAATTTATGTTTTGTAAATATGTAGTCCTTATTATAAGCTTCCCAAAAAGTATAATTTTAAATATATTTAATTTTATTATTATATTTACTTTTTATTTCTTGTGAATATAAGTTTTTCACCGAACATCAAGTTATCTATTCTACACACATGGAAAATTAGTAAATTAGTGAAATTTTTTTTTGAAAAATATCTATGGCCTAGGTATTGATGTCATTTTTTCAACAAAACAAAAAAATTGAATTTTTGATACATACAGAAAAAGTTATGTTTTACGGAATATGCCCATGTCTAAATTATAATTGGTTTGACTTCAAAACATAATTAAAAAGAAAATATTTAACAAAATATTATAAAACCCAATGCATGCCCTATATATCAGTGTTACCAATCTAAATTAAAAAGAATCAGAATTTTATCCTTTGTAGAAACAAAGTTATGTGCTACAGAATACACATCACTTTAAGAAAATGTTGTTTACTATTAAAAACTAGTTATCAAAGGAGACAATTTTTTTTACAATTTAACTCCAATTTTTTTTTAAAAATGTATTTAGAATCTATAAACAAAATCTCATAAATCACTAGTTCACATCATCTTCAAATTCCTAACAGTTTAGCAGCTATAGGTGTTAGAAAGTGAAGATTTAGTTCAAAATGTTGATTTCAATGTCAAGTTTGGTCAAAAAGTGTTACCCATTATTGTGGGATGACCCTTTTCCCAATAGTTCTTCACAATCCTTTCTAATTTCTTCTTCTATTTCCTTTTGTTTGTCTATTTTTATGTTGTTATCTTCTATTTAAATTCTTCTTTTCTTATTGGGCACATGGGGTGACTCTTGGTTGGGGGGTTGTATCTCTTTAAACTGCCATTTTGTTTTGGGTGGCTAATTTTTCATTTTTTAATGACATCTCATTATTTATTGGTGACGCTTCTCTTAATTGCCTTATACTCTCATAACAAATGTTTTCATGTACCACATCTCCTCCTCTTTCCCTAATTTTCATTAAACTTCAAGTAACCAAATGATCCAGGTTTTCCACATCCAAATTGAAAGGTTGGAGATTTTTCATGGGATTTAGTACTACTTGTTCCCATTGTTCATCGAACTTGACCTGGATATTGGTAAAATCAGGTTGAGCATATAGTGTTTTACCTAATTACGATAGGGTTAGGGTTTTGTCATGTTCATCCTCCCATATCCTCTTGTAATGATCATAAGAATTGATGCTTCCTTCTAGGATTTTGAGGATCTATGTTGCCTTATTACTGTGTATTGTTAATGATCCTTTGATTGTTTATTTCCTTCTCTATTTCATTTATGGTAGCCCTTATGGTACACTCATCTCCTATCTCCAAATTTCCTTCTTCTTGGTGTTTGGCTGCACCCACAATGGCACACTCAGTAGCACCCTCAGTGGTGCACTCCATTTCTTTTTCCTTTTCCTCTGCAATCTTCTTGGTGTGTTCTCTCCCTATTTTTTCCTAGATTCTCCATTCTTCTGCGGTATCTTTCATGTCTTTCCCGAGACTACTTCTATTTTTCTTCCATGCTTATATCCATTCTAGTTTGTATAATTTCACTAACTTCTCTTAATTTATTATTATCCCCTTTTGCCATGTGTGTTTTGAGTTTGGTATTACATTAATCCTTATGTATCCCATTGTCAACTTAGTATGAAGAGTAACATATTTTCAAGGATCTTTTGAGATCCCCTCTTTTCATTTGTCATCCCCTTAGGTGCCTGCCCCCCTCTCATAAGGGTTGGTCCTCAGAGAACTCACCGCAGATCATAAAAAAATTCCTGTTATCTTTCTATTTAATCTTTTACCTCTTCTTTCTGTTTCACACTTTTCTATTTGTTGTTTCACCCTATTTATTCTTCACTATTCTATCTAGGGTCCTAGCAATGGAACCAAATATTAGCAATAAATGGGGAGGACATAGTTTGGATATCTGAGCCTAAGTCAATTCTCTAAAGTCAGTTTATGCCCCAGATGTGACAGTGAGAGAAACATAGATAAAAATTAGGAATCATAGAGTGTGGTAAGAATACATCATACACAACATATCATACATAAGGATATACACACATCCATAGGTCTAATCCTTATATCTCCTTATATATTCATTATAGTATCATATACAACATGGCAAGTTTAAGTCTCTGCTCTAGACATATATCTTCTTACATATTCTTCTATTACATATCTCTATATATTCTAGAGCACTATTTAAGGAATCTTGAGAAATGTTCAAATCCTTAGGAACCGCTGGGCAAGCTCCAAGTATAAGCAAACTTCAATCCTTAGAAGATGAAAAACATAAAAATAGAATCAGGGAAAATGAAGCAGAGGTCATCTTCTGAATACAATGTTATCTACAAACAATTGCAATAATCATTAAGAGACACCATTAACAAGGAAAAACCCATACCAATAAGAATATCATTCCATCAAATTCAACCAAAAACCAGAGAAAAAACATGTGTACCATGTTGACATCAATTATAGTCTTGCCTCTAGAATACCCACTAAAACAAAATGAAAGAAAATGAAATTCATTTGAAGTAGCTAGTTGTAAATGCCTTTGTTATTCTTTCCCTATAAATGCAAATCCTCATTATCTCCCCCTCTCATGTGGGTCGAGTTCACCATTAGCCACAACAAACCCTAGAAACAAATCCTCATCCTTCATTAGATACAAACCCTAACAGTCAAAATAACTAATCTAGCTATTACCAGTATCTCAACGGCCAAAAAATGCGAGTATTTAAGGCACAAAAACCAACAACTAAAACTGTGACTATTTAAGCAACAACTTACACACGCCGAGTTTTGGATCCAGACATATATACACATCTATTTGCTGTACGTACCAAAAAGAAAATCCTTCACCTAGATCCAACATGTCTGATGTGCATTTAATGTGTCATTGTTAGAGTATATTCATTGTGTATATTACAAAACTAAATTTAGGGAAACACGACTTCTCACTGCTTTTTCTAAATGCATTTCTCTCTAAGAAAAAAGAAATAAATTCCGATGTGCCATCCAACGGGTGAGGGAAACCGTTCTAATGTGGCATGCATCCCTAGCCGTCGGATTCCATTCCTTTTCACGTCTTTTAGCTTGGCCATTTGCAAGGCAAATATTTTGAAACGCCAGTTTGTTTCCAACACTGCGAGTGCCACATGTAATGAACCAGCTATATAGCTGGTTGTTTGGAGCATATAACTGGCGGTTAGGGGCTTGTACCCCATTATATGTGCCGAGGCAATTTGTTTTCGAGTGTGATTATTATCAGCATTAGTTTACAAGCTAGGTTTTTGAATGGTGTGTATTATTTTTTTGGAATTGAAGTTGCAGTGACTGTTTGCATGGTGTGTGTTATTTTTGGAATTGAAGTTGCATTGGGAGTTGAGTGGGAGATAAGAGTTGCTTAATTTAACCCAGATTTGCTTAAGTTAACTAAGAGTTACACTAATAAGATAATTAAACCTCGTGCATGGCCTTGAGAGCTTGTAAAAGCTAAGGATGCAACGAGAAGGCCTATCCGTCTACAGGGCATTGAGTCATTCGTCTGTGGGGTGTGGATTCGGGCATGATTGATTCTCCTCGTCTGTATGAGAGGTACTTTGTCCCGTGTGTGCCATCCCTTCAAGCACACATGATGACACTCCATTTGATTACACTCTAGTATCTAGCACCTTAGCGGTCGTGATTAGTACCCGACTTATGACTTAGATGAGTACACCTATATTATGACTTTGACTGTAAGCACTGTTATGTGTGTCTGCTCTGTGTCTAATGTGTGTGTTGGCCATCTTGTATCCCCTTGTTGTTGTTCATCTGTTTGGGCCTTGTGACTATCTCCGAGCATGGTGGGGTGGTCTCTTAGGAGTCCACATGATTGGGAGGCATTGCCACCACCATTGGGGCCCAGCGAACAGGGTTTGGAGCACCAGTTGGAGATGATCTCTCCTTCCATTACTTCATTCAACTATTGTAACCATCCAGTACTTGTATCATATTCTAGAATATATCATTGTAATTGTATATGCAGTTATGTAATTGAACTCTTTTAGAAGAGAGGTTGTAATCATTGTATTTAATGAGAAGAAATGTGATGTTCCTTTATTTCTTTACATATTCCAGTGTGGGTATCAGATCCGCCTATATTTTATGCTTATGGATTCATGTTTTTATCTGATGGGATTAAGAAGATTTGCTTTGGTGTTTAAAATGAATGGTATCAATATGTGTATGTTGTTTACTTATGTAAAAAAAAAATTATTTTGTCCCCTTTTAGCTCTTACCCTTCGGGGTTACGTAGCAGGATGTTACATGTAGAGCAGAGGACACCAGTCTGCTGTAAGGGCTCCCACGTGGAAGCCTATAGTAATAATTTTAAAGTGGATGGAAAGGGTAGTCAATTCCACGGCTATTCCCACCATGCATATATAGTTGCGCGGAACATGAGGCAATATCCTGTGCTATTTGGTTACAGGATTCAATATCACAGAGCCACGAATCATCCAAGAAATCCAATCGAAAAAGAGAAAAATCCCTACGGCTGCAGCGTGGAGGTAAATCTCGGTCAGATGCAGGTGATAGTGATTGTTGGGGTGCCATTTCCACCTCTTCCACGGTAAAGGAATTCAAAACCAATGGTTGAGTGCGGCACTGAAGAAGGTGATTCTGTGGAAGCCCTACACCATGTGCTGCATCACAAAGTGATGTGTCTCAACATTGAGATTGAAAGTGCTGGCCAATATTGCCCTGTTCCAGGCTTTGCAAATGCTCTTGGCCCTCACCAATGAGGGCAAAGGAAGTCTTCATAGAATCTCTTCCATTGTATCGTAATCCAGATGAGGACTATCATCGTTATTATTATGAGGAAAATTAGGTATTGGTGCCAGGGGCTCACCTTCTCCAGTGACATGATGCTGCTGTAGTTGAGGAGGGAAAGTTTCTGTGATTCCATATCTTTTGTGGAAGGCCGTTAGTAATGTTAAAAATGGAATGCCAATTAATTCGCATCCCACCCTATGACACCATTCATGGTTGAATTTCCCAGGTATTCTCCCGTTGAATTCGTCTGACATGTCAGCATCTTTAAAAATCTGCAGAATAAGAATGTTGTGCTGCTCCCTCTCCTTAATATTAATCTTCTTCCCTCTCTCCTTAATATTCTCAGTATAAATCTTCTCCTCACTTTTTCTTGCCATGTGGCTTGCTCGGACACTAATGGCGAATCCTACCAAATAGCAAGTTCAAATAGGTGATAGCCTTTCATTTAATAACAAAATTCTTAGGGCAGTGGTGTGAAAGGGATGACTAATTCATTGTACATAACATTTAAAAGAATAAAAATAAATTAAATTTTTAATATATATATATATATTTTGTGGAATAGTTTTATTAAACTAATGTAGATATAATAATCTATATATGTAGAAAAGTAGTACTTAACATAAATTTTAAAAAATCAAATCAAATAAAAATAGAGCAAATTGAATTACAAAAGTTTAATAAGTTTACTTTCATTAAATTAGGTTAGAGGCGTAACTACAGTGGCAGCAAGGAATATATTGTAATGGTGTGAGCATGGTAACAAAATGTATTTGAAGCTAGTGAACATATAAAAGTAGTTACACCTAGAGAAGTTATGCCATTCATTAAGAGGATGATTGTGACCATGTACATAAACTACAGTGGCAGCAAGTGATATATTGTAATGGCGCGAGTATGGTAACAAAATCTATTTAAAGCTTGCGGACATATAAAAGTAATTACACCTAGAGGAGTTATGCCATTCATTAAGGGGATGACTTGACCGTGTACATAAAAAAAATAGAGCCGACATAATTTTTTTTAAATAACTAGACATATTTTTTAAATAATTATAAATATATAAACATAAAAATAAAGCCAATAAAAAAATGTGTATAAATATAAGTAGTACTAAAAATAAAAACATAGCAAACCATGAGCCTGTTAACAAAAGCTATTTAAAGAGATGACAAATAAAAATAATATTTTTTAAATAATTATAAATATATAAACATAAAAATAAAGCCAATAAAAAAATGTGTATAAATATAAGTAGTACTAAAAATAAAAACATAGCAAACTATGAGCCTGTTAACAAAAGCTATTTAAAGAGATGACAAATAAAAATAATTAAATTAATGCAACTAACATATAAAAATAATTAAATTAATGTAACTGACATATAAAAATAATTAAATTAATGCAGCCTACCTAGATATAATAATCTGTATAAAAAAAATCAAATGAAATAAAAATTTAAGCAAATTGAATTGCAAAAGTTTAATAAGTTTAGTTTCATTTAATTACCCTAAGAGGCATAACTATAGTGACAGCAAGGGATAGAGTGTAATGGCATGAGCTTGTTAACAAAAGCTATTTAAAGCTTGACGACATATAAAATAAAAAATATATCTAAAGTACGCCTAGAGATATCCTTGTCGAGGCGCCTATTTTTTTAATCAATTTAGCACACATACGTGGAAATAAATTGATAAAAAAATAGGCACCTCGAGAAGGATATCTCTCAGCGTACTTTAGCATCAGCGGCAAGCCTAATTATAACTATATAATATTATATTATAATATAGATTAAATATATTATTAAAATATAACATATAATAACATTATTATATAATATATAATTATAATTATAATATAATAGTTTAAAATATATATTATATTATATTATATTAGGGTTAGGGTCAATGTTCAAGTTAGAATTAGGGTCACGATTAGTATTATATAATATAATATTATAATATAGATTAGATATATTATTATAATATAATATATAATAACATTATTATATAATATATTATTATAATTAAAAATATATATTATATTATATTAGGGTTAGGGTTAGTGTTCAAGTTAGAATTAGGGTCACGATTAGTATTTGAGTTAGGGCCAGAGTTAGGGCTATAATTATGATTAGTTTAGAGTTAGGATTTGAATGAAGGTAAGGTTTAGAATTAGGATTTTATTTAGGGTTATGCTTAAAATTAGGGTTAGAATAAAGTTTTAATCTAATTAGGGTTATAGTTGTGTTTATAAATCTAGTTACATTTAATGTTTTGTTCATGTACCAAATAATGGTTAAGGTTAGTGTTGGGTTTAGAGTTAGGATTTAAATGAAGGTAAGGTTTAGAATTAGGGTTTTCTTTAGCTATTTAGTTAGGGCTAGGCTTATAAATAGGGATAGATATAGTGTTAGTCTTATAAATCAATGGTAAGTGTGATCGTATGGTTATGGTTAGAATTAGGGTTAGATTTAGAAATAGGGTTTCAATTAAGCTAAAAGCCAAGGTTAGAATAGAATTACTATTAGATTGAGGGTTAGGGTGATAATTAGGGTAATGCTTAAAATTAGGGTTACAATAAGGTTTTAATCTATTCAGAGTTATAGTTGTGAAAAAAATCATTTTTTTAATTTATAATTTTTGGAAATTCATTAAATATAGAATATTGTAGTGCTTGGATTCATATTAATTATCATAATAATTATTATGATAATTATGTGTTGTGGAATTAATTTAAATAAATTTTGCTATTTTAGAATTAAGATTTATTTTATTTTACTTTATAATTATTTTGTTTAGTGAAGCATACTTTCACGTTTTATTATTAGTTTAATGAAGTTAATTTCTTAGAATATGCATAAATCAACACATCATAACATAAAGATATAATATGAATTATTCCAATGCATGTACATTGCCACCCTAGTACTTGTACACATAGGAATAGTATTTGTCCATATAAATCATTCATATCATGGTTGTTTGATTTGAGTAACTAAGAGTTATGAGTAACTTAGGGTTATGGTAAGTGTGTGAAATTATCATTGTACAAATAATAAATAAAATCAACAAAGTTTAGTAACAAAAATATACATGGAGAAAGTTTTTAAGGGAAAACAACACCAGCAAAGAGAACTAAGTATATATTCATGTGTATAATTAGCATTTTAGATATACAAGATATTATTTCTATGCCCTATTGTACAATGCTTCAGTCTACTTTGTTTGCTATGCTCTACTTTGCTTTGTTTTCTTTGATCTACTCTACTCTATTATGTCAAGTTTGTTCTGCTATGCTCTTCTTTGTTTTCTCTACTCTGTTTTGCTCTATTATGCTCTACTCTGTTCAGTTTCCTCTACTTTTCCTTGCTCTGATCCATTGAGTTTTCTCTACTCTACTCTGTTCTACTCTACTCTACTCTGTTATGCTCTACTCTACTCTACTCTGATATGCTCTACTCTGCTCTATTCTACTATACTCTACTTTGTTCTACTCTACTATTCTCTGCTCTACTCTTGTCTACACTGTTCTTCTCTACTTTGCTCTATTCTACTATACTCTGATTTGTTCTACTCTGCTCTAATCTACTTTGCTTTGCTCTGCTCTACTCTGCTCTATTCTATTATACTCTTCTTTGTTCTATTCTTCTCTGCTCTCCTCTGGTCTACTCTGCTCCACTCTATTCTACTTTGTTGTGTTCTAATAATTTTAGTCTTTCTTCTTCAACTTTTCTCTTACCAAGTTTTTCCTTTTTCATTTTTTCATAACGATCATATGTAACTGGTTGAATTATTCTAAGACCTTTTGATGACTTTACACGAGATATAGCCACAAATCCAAATCCTGTTCTTTCTTTTTGCCCTATGTCAATTGTGGCTTTTGAGAGAGGCAAATCTTGTTAATTGTGTATTGTTAGTGCCCAAGCCAATCTTAAGGGTATTTGGATTATTTGACCCTTTTGTATTGGTGTAATTGGAACTGTATGTTGAGATTGATCTTCAAATGGTATCCCTATGTAATTATCAAACTCCACCATAACATATGTCGGCGGTTCAGGTGGTGCACTTCCAAGTTTGTATATTATTTTTTTAACATACCGTAGAGATCCATTTACAAGGTCTGCTTCTATCCAAACATTAGAAGTTAACATCACTCTTACATCCTTAGCAAGTAATAACTCCATATTAATTTCATCAATCTGACCTGCTTCTGATGCATTGACACTACCCACTCTTGAACTGTAATACTACGTGCAACTGGATGCCTCAATGAGAATAATTTCTTTTTGTTGTGACTATGCACATTATCATTTGTGGCAAACAAATGAATAGTACTATCAAATTCTTCATTGGTTGGTGCAACTATGCAAACATTGGTTCTTGTCATGAGCAACTTCCAGTCATCAATAGTTGGTTTTGCATCTCTTAGATTTGTCAGAAGTTGACAAAATCTTTGTGTTTAATGCTTTCCCCTTCTTGTCTAAATATTTTATCCAAAGTAACAACGGTTTTGAATTTTTCCCATAATAGTTTACCATGTCTATTACTATCATATGGTGGTCTATCATTAACAGGAGGTAACTGACGTAAATCTCCAATGAGAATCATAGATACACCTGCAAAATATTAGAAAATGATGGCCTTCATTAGTGTCTAATATTAATTGTTAGATTTTATAATAATCAAGTATATGTTTTAAAATGGGCAAAAATTGCATATCTTCATTAAAAAACATATGTATACCACCAAAACTCATGTCTGCTTTTTTATGCTATTTATACCAATCATGTGTTCTTCCTTCAACTCCATGAGATTCTCAATAAGAATCCTTATGCCTTCTGCACTGTTTTGAATGGTGCATTTCTTTATTTCCAACATTCTTTCCAGTTTTTTCTTAACATCTTTCATTTCAATTTCCACCTTGCTCAATTGGGTATCATGATCCTGGCTATGAGACACCAGATCCTTATCCAATTGGATGACCTTCAGAATGGCCTCCCAAGACATTTGAATTTCCTCATTCATTTTATCATCTATCTCAACTCCCCTCCCTATCCTTTGCTAGATTGCAGTTAACCTGATATTGATCCTGTTTATCTCAATAAAAAACCATTTTGTTAACCTATGTTGATCATTAACGACCTCCTTCACCATATATAGAGCATCAGATAGCTCTTCCCTATTCGAGGTGGAAGACACAAGGGACTAGAAGTTCTTGGGGAGCTTTCTAAAGGGATCCGAGATAGGAGGAAAAAGGACACCTATCCCAGGATCCTCCGTAACCATACCCTTGATTTGATCGCATTCAGGGTTCTCTGCCATACCCATTTTCAACTTCAGGGTTGATGTAGGAGCATCCAGGGTGTAAGAGTAATCCTGCATCAACCCAAAAAAAAATTGTTGTTTCTTTTCAATAAGGGCTAAATTTGGTAGGGTTACTATTTTTAGTAAGTTTACATTTGTGCACTGTTGGATACAAAATCTTACACGGACCTCCAGAATGGTGAATTGTAGCTAATGGTGAAGAAATCACTTCAATATCATTTGTCATTTGTGAGATATTAAAATTTCAAATTCCAAAAATCCTATTGAAATATTCAAAGTCAAATTTGAGACACTTAGAGGCTCCAGATGGGCCCCAAATTTGATGGGAAACCCAAGCAATCAACCTTTAGGTACTATTTTTGCACAACCATCTTTTTGAGAGCTTTCCAAAAAAGTATTATAATTGAAAATCCAACGGTCGGATCGAAAATTATGGCCCCACGAAGTTGACCTATTTTTGGAGGGAGATGCAAATTTTGAAATTAAGCTGGTGGCCACCAAAAAGGGCTATATATGACCATTTTTGGGAACCCTTGGGGTAGTAGAGTTAAGGGGGAAGGTGTAGAGTCAAGAAAAGGCGAGAAAATAGAAACCCTAGTTGATTTGGGGTTACAGAAGGCTGAAGATTCCAATGTTTTGAAAGAGGGAGTTGTAATGTGTTGCAGGCTATAGGGGATTCATTCTCTGATTGTATTTGAGCTTCTGTAATGTAATGTTTTACCCATACTAATAAAATATCATTCTATCTTCTGTGTGCAATTTCTGTTGTTGTGTGTTTTATGATTTACCCCCCTTCATCAAGGGTTCTCCAGATCATCTTGGCTCTGCTTTCCCTTCTTCTTTTTACCTTTCTTCTGATTCTACCCATGCAATTTCTCCCTTAGGGGAACAAGCCCACCATCCTGCATGATTTTCCATAGATGGTACTGCCTGCGCACCCCATCATAGGAACAAGGTTTGATCCTGTTTCTATCTCCTCCCATATCCATCTATTTTAGAATGTCTCTGTTAGAAGACTCCAACATTTTCTTACGACAAATCTCTTTCCTTTTTTTAATCCAGCCCAGTGTTCTCCCCACCTAGAAAGCATGCGAGCCTCTGCAGAGTCATCATGAGATCAACTCTCGGATACATTGTTGTAATTGTCATGATTTCCTTCATTAATCACTAATAATTTCACCTTACTTGTCATATATGAGAGCTTTTCATAATGTTTGATGTCACAGGATGTCACCCCCTCATTGTCTATAACGACAGCCAACCCATTTCCTTCCCTAAATATATGGGAAATTGAAAAATTCTCAAAGGACTTTATCATTTTAATAGAATCCTTTATTATCATATCAATGGTCCAACATGGGGTTTGAATTTCCCTTAGACACTCAACTATATTGAGGGATTCCCCGTCAATCTAGACCTTCTTATAACTTCTCTCAAAGGCGAGCTTTATGCTATGGTAGGCTGCTTCAACTTTGGCATAGTGATTAGATTGAATATGTTAACGAGGTTAATATTTTGCATAAAAATCAGTGGCTTCAGAGGCTTCAACATCCTAGGTAAGGAAATTATAACACTAAGATTACATTGATGGCTATCATAATCAATCCATGTGCTTGAATGTTCTTCCCACTTGCAATTTCTAATTCCTCAAATTATTCACTAGTCTGCTAACCTATAGTCTTAGACACTAAGGAATTAATGGTGCTAAGATCAACTTTGATGTAGTTGTCATTGATGTCATTATTCCAGTGGTTTGAGGTGTGTATCAAATTTGACTGCAAATAAATGGTTGTCTTTGCTTCCAACACATGACTTATTTAACAAACCATGATAGCCAATTTCTGATGGACTAACAACAGACCTATAAGAGGTAATCAGGAAAGGTAGTCCATGTCTGGGGTTATTAGTAGCAAAAACTTTGGAGAAGATGAATGTGGTGCTAAATGATGAAATATAATTATTAATCTTTAAATGCAGAGCATCGTTAAACCTAGAGCACACCTCACTGCATTCATTGATGGATCGGTTAGCCTCAATACATTCAACTTGATTGAAGCGCTCTGCAACAAAATTAAACCACTTTCGTTGAATTCTTTGAAGAGAAAAAGAAGTCAGGACCTAGGCATTATACCCAACACAGAAGTAGATTTGACAATCAATATTGCAAGAGCCTTTCGCATGGGTAACCGTATATTTCTCATTGGCAAATAAGGACAAAACTTATAAAGATGTGTTATAAAATCAAAATCATACAAGTGAAGCTCACAAAACTAAGATTATGGACAAATCTATTTTCATCTTCTTTTATTTTTCCTGGTGGATAAACATTATTTTATAATAAATATTTCAAATCAATTATTTATTTGAATGCATGAAGGTTTAGTTAGAATATTTAACCGTCATATTTATATTTTAAAAAATATATCTAAAATACTCCTAGAGATATCCTTCTCTATTTTTTAATCAATTTACCACATATAAATGGAATAGGCAAGAAGGATATCTCTTAACATATTTTAAATATATTTTTAGTTCCTGTAGGCAAGTTACTATTGCATCTATTGGATAAAATTTTTCAATTAATTGAACCAATCATGACAAATAATTAATTTTTTTGCATACAAGTTCTATAGTTCAGATTTAATTTTTATTTTAATTGATTGTATAAATGCTATTTTTCTTTCTTCCTATTGGTTTATATTAGAAACAGTAAGAAGAAAAATCAATTTTTATTTAAAATGATGTCATAAATAGTACCTAATAGCTATTTAATTTGCAAAGTTCCAAATTTTTATATTGGCATATCTGTGAAAAAAATTGTCATCAATGCATATATTAGCATGGTATGATTCAATGCATATATTGAAACTATGTTGTAATGTCGTTCAAACCACATTTGAGTGGCAGTGAGAACCAATGGAGAGAACCAGTGGAGATAGCGCTATCTATCTATGGGCCTGAGAAACACGGTATGTATTTCACTGGTATGTTTTCTATTGTAAAGTAGATCTATGTATTGAACACATGAATTGATGATGTGTAAAAGTGAGGAAAGGAAGTAAAAGTTGATTATGATAGACGCCACCTACCTACACATAATTGCAGATTACCACAACATGTGTATTGTCAAAGTAATGTTGTGAGCCTTTGGGCATGTTGTTGAGATCTACTAGGGTGTTTTGGAGGGCCATTGTCATGACATTCTTGGCTATTAACTTAAAAGTGTTCATTCTTGCATGGTTCAGTGGTATGTCAAACTAATAACAACAACAATTTTCTTTTTTCATTAAAAACTTTTGGCTTTTGATATAATTTGCAAATCTATGCAACATGGGTGAAAAACCTTTAATTTGTTGACTGTGTGCAACATTGAATTGCAGTACCCAATTTAAATTTGTATCATTGGCTTTTTTGAAACACCTCAAAATCTCTATATATTCTAGAACACTATTTAAGGAATCTTGAGAAATGTTCAGATCCCTCAGGAACCGCTGGGCAAGCTCCATGTATAAGCAAACTTCAATCCTTAGAAGATGAAAAACATAAAAACAAAATCAAGGAAAATGAAGCAGAAGTCATCTTCTGAATACAATGTTATCTACAAACAATTGCAATAATCATCAAGAGACACCATTAACAGGGAAAAACCCATACCAATAAGAATATCATTCCATCAAATTCGACCAAAAACCAGAGAAAAAACATGTGTACCGTGTTGACATCAATTATAGTCTTGCCTCTAGAATAACCGCTAAAACAGAATGAAAGAAAATGAAATTCATTTGAAGTAGCTAGCTGTAAATGCCTCTGTTATTCTTTCCTTGTAAATGCAAATCCTCATTATCTCCCCCTCTCATGCGCGTCGAGCTCACCATTAGCCACAACAAACCCTAAAAACAAATAACTGTCCTTCGTTAGATACAAACCCTAACACTAATAATAAATAATGTAGCTATTACCAGTATCTCAACGGCCAGAAAATGTGAGTATTTAAGGCACAAAAGCCAACAACTAAAACTGTGACTATTTAAGCAACAAATGACACACGCCGAAATTTGGATCCAGACATACATACACATCTATTTTCTTTACCTACCAAAAACAAAATCCTTCAGCTTGATCCAACACGTCTGCTGCGCATTTAACGTGTCACTGCTAGACTATATTCATTGTTTATATTACATAAATAAATTTAACGTGGCTTCTCATTGTTTTTTCTAAACACGTTTCTCTCTAAGAAAAAAGAAATAAATTCTGATGTGCCATCCAATGGTCGAGAGCAACCGTTCTTCTGTGGCATGCATCCCTAGCCGTCAGATTCCATTCCTTTTCCACATCTTTTAGATTGGCCATTTCAAAGGCAAATTTGTCGAAACGCCAGTCCGTTTCCAAAACTGTGAGTGCCACATGTAATGAACTGGCTATAGCCAGTTGTTTGGATCATATTACTGGCAGTTAGGGGCTTGTACCCCGTTATATGTGCCGATGCAATTTTCTTTTGAGTGTGATTATTATCGGCATTGGTTGATGAGCTAGGTTTTTGAATGGTGTGTGTTATTTTTTGGAATTGAAGTTGCAGTGACTGTTTGCATGGTGTGTGTAATATTTTGAATTGAAGTTGCACTGGGAGTTGAGTGGGAGATAAGAGTTGCTTAATTTAACCCAGAGTCAATCAAAATGCCCTTCCCTCATTCTTTCAATTCATTGTCAATGTCATTGCTTTTTTTGTCAGAGGGCTGCGATTATTGTAGCTGAAGGATGATGCCGGAGTAGAGGATTGTTGAGGTGAGCAGGCGACACATCCAAGGTTTGATCCACAACTCCTGCACATGAGGAGGAGACTAGTAAATTGTGTTTTGCCGCATGGAAAAAAAATTCCCGCAATTCGCAACCTTGTGCCCGAACTAATGACAGAAATAACAAACAACGCAATAACCCAGTCTGAAAAAGCCTTCTTGATCATGCATGTTTTCTTGTTAATATATGAATCTATGTCTATAACACTGATGTAATACTAAATGTTTTTCTTGGTAACATGTAAATCTATGACAATGCTAGTGCTATAATGTTAATTTTGGTACTTGAAGATAAATCTGATTAAAGTCGATAATTTGTAGGTTTTGACTGAAGTTGTTTGAAATTTAACAGCTTTCCCAAAAAAAAATCAATGGGCAAAATCTCTGATTTTTTTGTAATTATCACCCTGAATTTCAATGATATTGGTTTGCCTCATGCAAACTTCCTCACATTGCTTTAAGATGAAGGCCAATTCAGGGGTGTACTCTCAAAAGGTAGAGGGCACGAGTCAACTAGTATAAATACACTGGACCGTAGACTCTACAATTGAATCGAAATTGTAATAATTTTACTTCGGAGGGATTTAGACTTGAGCAATATCCCTAATTTTTTCAGTTAGTGAGCCTAAAAGTTTAGAATACTGTTCTAGTGGAAGCAAATTTCTTCACATTGCTATGAGATTCCGTGATGTTCTGTTAAATGAGCAGACATGAAGAATAGTGCCCTAAATAAGATATTAGTGGACTTGAAACTTTACAACAGAATTTGACCTTTAGTAACTTCTGTATCTGAGAAATGTAGTATTTGCGACAGTTTTAGGCATAGTCCTCTCCTGAATTTCCCTGAAGTCTGGCTATAGTGCCTCACATATGTTGACCTAAATGAAGTAGACATTCCTTCTTATCTGGGTTTTCCATGTTGACAACATTTCTCAATCAAATTTCAATGTGATTCAGTTTATTAAAGCAAAAAACCCTAAAATTTTTGTTAGTGTGTCTAAAATTTGGCATTATTGCTCTTGTTGATGCAACTTATGATGGTAAATTTCGGTAAATTCTATTAAATGACTGAATTGTATAGAATTAAATTAAATTTGTAGCAACTTTGTGTCTGAATCTACACCAATTTGTGTAGCAGTGCTTGAACTGAAGATTCATATGTTATAACTTCATGTATTATGGAAATTGAAGAAAGTTTTGTAGGTTTTGTGGCAGGACTTGAAAACTCTTACCTTCATATCTATATTACTTGTTAAATGTGACATAACTAATGTGGAGAATAATGTTTATGGCATATATCTGCAAACAGGTGCACCTGTATACATCTATTTTGGCAAATATTCATCTATGCATATAAGTCTGATTGATCAGTTTAAGAGTCTTTACGCTCATTTCAATTAAACCGTTTCAAATTGTGAATTGACATTGCAATCTACTATAGGCCATAGACCATATTTCTGTATCTGATTTGTTGTGTAATCTGGGCCATATACAACAGTATCCTTTTATTGATCCTTTCACTATGCATTAAAGAGGTGGATAAGTTAGAGAAATTTTGAAGTCTACTATCTTTGCAAGACTTAAATGTGTTTACAATTTGACTTTCAATCTATCTGTATGACCAATAGTGACTTGTGTGTATGTAATCATCCTCTTGAATGCTTAACAGGATGTTATACTTCTACTTTATTAAAATGTTTGTTTGGCATGCTTCTTATCTGAAAATTTTCTTCTTGAATAAATGACCCATTGGATGCTATTGTGTGACAAAGTGAGCAGGGATGCACATTCAAGACCATCTTGGTTCTTAAATTTCAAATATGTTATTGGCCTGATCTTCAAATTGTATGTAGGACTTTGAATATCTAAGTTTATATGCATCACAATATTGCAAGTCTAAAGCCCTTGAACTTCTGGAGAAGTCAGGAGTTTATTATGGTCCAGAGCGTTATACACATAATCACGGACCTTATGATACAATGAGAGCAAAGATTTTCCGCACCTGTAGATCTTCATGAATTCAAACATAAGATTTTGTAGCATATCCTGTGATATATTCATTTTTTAATTGTTGAAGCTTAAATTCCAAATTTGCGTTTATGTTTGGGTATATTTTGTGGTATCTCCAATGGTGCCTTTTTCTTATGGGCCCATTTTGACTGACTTATTGATAGTTATTTAAAGTAAACTATCAAAGTTGCGCATAAATGATGCAGTGTGCATTTTCTATGTTTTCCAACAACTGCACACTGATGTGCTTCCACTCCATTCCCAATATGTGGTCTATATCATGGCAAATGAGAGACGGTGTTTATAAATGTCATGATTCAAGATACTCATCTTTGCACGCAAATGATCGTAATATTTTTGTATTTCCAATTGTACTTTTGAATATCACACAGGTGTTAGCATCAATTTTCCTTCTTAACAATAAGCAAACTAATGCAACTCAGTAAACAACAGTTAGTTATGGTGGATCTCCTTTCATGCAATGAGTTAATTGAAGCAATTCATGCAATAGCAGTTCTACTTTCTATTTCACCGCCTCTCTCACCACAATTCCTCCTGGGATTCATCTCCTACGAAGGCTTTATATGTGTAAATTTGCATTTGATAAATTAACAATGAAGTTCAGTTGATGCAAATTCTTTTCTGTGCTTGATTTTTATCTCTGTAGATCTACAAAAATCTACATGGTATCAGAGCAGGTTGGAGGTAGTTTCAGGCGAGTTCATCTGTAATTTCAACTGCTCTGTTTTTGGATAGGATTCCTAGAGCAGCCTGTGCTCATGGTGATAATGATGAGGACAGAGATCACAAGGAAGAATGACTACTAAATGCATTTGTGGCTTTGTTTGAAGGCAGGCATATTCACTGCATGTAAAAACGGAGGTGAAGGTGAATTTTCATGTTTGGTTTAGTTTTTTGTGACTGTTTTTTTTGTTATTACGAGTAGGATTTGCAAAGGGCCTAGATGCGCAACCCTCAGGAGCTCCTACTCTGTAGCAAGAGCGCAGAGCTACATCGCCCAACAACAAACGACCTTTAGACACAGTAGAGGTCACATACATCCAAGCCACGAAGCAATATGACTCCTTTTTATGCTAAGTGAAGGAAGATTTAGTCTGAGAAAGGCATCAAATCCCCCCTTGCATGTCATCTGGCTGCCATTTGATTGGAATAGGAGGGCATTTTCTCAGACAACTACTATGTTTCTTGTTCTCTGCTCACCGTTTTCTTTTGTCATTCAATTTGTTGTTAGAGGCATGCAGAAGGAGGTGTTTGTGATTTGTGCAAGACACGATTCAAAGAATTCCATAATACTTGTCAACTGTACAAAGTGGACTATTGTCAAGTCTATTGACCTCCGTATTGATAGATTTTCCTCTGTTCTTCATAGGCCAAGGTTAATTTTCTTGCTGGCCTCGGCTATATCTACAGGCACATTCATCAAAGACTGTGATTCAATTTGTAGCCACGATATGCTACAATTTCACATGGTATTTTTCTTTTTGATTTGGGGCTGTTACTTGCAATTCCTATATGTGATTCAATGGTTCTAGTATAAACATTTCTTTTGCATGTACTTGCATGTCACTGCATGTAAAGGATAAGTTTCTATTTATGCTTTTTGCATTCATTATTGGGGAAAACTACATGCACTTTGTAATCACGAACTGAGATAAAGTTCCATTTAGGGGGGGTTAATCATGTCTCTTAAACACCATTTTCATCATTCTATTGTTAGGCTAGCTTTAGAGAATTTTTTGTCTTGGAAATAAAGGGATAAAGAATCATTGCCTTGACCAAGATCTACTACCCTATCTCCTCGGACTCGTTCCTGAGCCAAGTCTATGGTCTAATCTATTTTACTATTTCTAAGGATACTCTACATCACATAGAGCACATTGAGTGCCCTTTTGCTTCTTGGATAATCATCCAATAGTTGTGTGGAGACATTGAATCTCCATATGAAAGTGATGTTTCCTTGGAAAACCAGGCTATTGATTATATTGAGACTTATGCTGCCTCATCTAATGTGGACACATCTTGTATGGATGATCAGTTCACTGATTCCCCATCAACAACACCTATTGTAGATTTAGATTCTAGAGATGCTTCTTCGAGAGCCTCCAGTGATTCTTTGTAGTGGGATCATTTATGTCTTTTGGATTCAGTCCATTGGGACCTCATTCTACCAGACATTTCTTTTTTGTTTGTAGAGTTCCTCATTTCAGATCTAGATGACACTATTGAGGACATATGTCTTCTCTTTGAGGACTACTCTTTTGTCCTTGCATTTGTTGCTACTTCTGAGCTCTATGTTGCTTCTTCGAAAGCTTCCAATGGCTTCTTGCAGTAGGGCATCCATAGTCTTCTAGATTTAACTTTCTCCCATGATCTCTTGACAAGAGTTTCAAACTTGTTTATGGAGACTCATATTTCATATTTGGAGGACACATTTGAGGAGTTATCTCTCCTCTTTGTTGATAGCCACATCAACGTTGTTGGCCCACCATCTTCATCACCTTTGCAGCTTGCTCTATATCAGTCTTCAACAAATCTTGGATCACCATCATCACTTTCCAACATATGGACATGTGAGCAGTTTTCAGAGGCACACATCATCTGGATTTGGATTCCAGTATCACCCATTTTTTTGGATTGGCTTCTCCAATCACCAGTGGATCCTTTTCTTCCTAAGGGGATAAATGTTGTTTGTAGGCAATGGATCATATTCTATTTTCAGGTGTTCATCATTAGCACGGGAGCTCTTTCATTATGGGTGGATTCATATCTTCTTTTCTTATATTCTCTCTATAATTGTGGGGGAATTTTATATGTACATGGGTACCTAAAATGGCCTTGATGCTAGGACCCATCTTTCTTGACTGTATTGGCTTTTGTCTCCTTAGTTAGACTTAAGGGGGGTGTTAGTGTCAATTTTCCTCCTTAACAATAAGCTAACTAATGCAACTCAGCAACAACAGTTAGTTATGGTGAATCTCCTTTTATGCAATGAGTTAAGTGAAGGGATTCATGCAACAACAGTTCTACTCTCTGTTTCAGCGCCTCTCTCACCGCAATTCCTCCTAGGATTCCTCTTCTATGAAGGCTTTATATGTGTAAATTTGAATTTGATAGATTGACAATGAAGTTTAGTTGATGCAAATTCTTTTCTGTGCTTGATTTTTATCTTTGTAGATCTGCAAAAATCTACAATAGACTCTATGCAATCATTGTAACTTCTGACACCATTGCATTGGAAATATACACTTTGTATACCAAAAATGATATGTTTTTGAAATTGATTGGTATTTTTCTTAAATTGAGGTGCCTGGCAGTATGTTCTATTGGCTTAAGTGACATAAGAAATGCAGTTTCTGGGCAGCTGTTTCTCTTTATTGGATTTAGACAACATAACATACAAACAGGGGCTGCACTTCTCATTGCAGTAAAATTTCACAAGATACAACATGCACTACAACTTTCTCTCTTGTTCAGTTTTAAATTTCAATGTCAGATGATTCTAACACTCAGAAGTTAATTACTGTTTTGGGAAATTATTGTTAAAACATAATATGTTTAAGCTATAGTAAATGCATCCTGGGTCTACAATTTAGTTTATACATTTTTTATGTGATCAAATATAATTCTATTTTTCTGGCTTTGAAATTTACATCTGTCAGGATATCACGGTAGTCTGGTTTCTAGGCATTCCACTTATGCCACTATACTCTATCCTGACTAACATGGATCCTGTGGTGCCCTGACCACAACTCTCTATGTCAAGCTTACAATCGAACCATTGGACCACAGCTCGAGAGGTGGAAATTAAAGAACCTTTCATTGACAAAGTAATTGCCTGTTTCCATGTCTTCTTTTGAAGATGAATTGTCTTTTAATTGATTCATAGATTCTATAACTCTAGAGTCTCATCTGCTCTATCTTTAACAGGTTGAATTTCACAGACCCCATCTTTTGTAATACATCCTCACCATCATACTATCCATCTCTAGGTTTGACCTACAGAAATATTTATACAGTTTTTTTTAATTCCAGCATTATAAACACACATATCTTCTTCATGATGAATAAAAGAGCTACATTTGCTATCCCATGTTTTCTCTGAAGTAATCATGTTTTAACATTTATTTTATATTGCACACTCAATATATCTTGGAAATTAATTAGATAAATCTATCTAGTCGTTAGTCTATATTTTTTTCTTCCTCTGAACCCTTGGACTTGACATGTATTATTTGTACCATAGCAATTCTCTACCTGGAATTTTGTATCTTTCCACTAGGTCCTTGCAGAATTCCCTTTTGATCGTAGTTGTGCATGAGCACTGATTTGCGGTATTCCAGAGAAGCTATAGAATCTGATTTTGTATTAGACTATCTAGAAAAGTGACAACATAACGCCAAAAGTTTTGATAATGTAAAGATACATGCTTTGGCAGGAGTCTAAAATGCATATTTTTTTGATAAGTATTCCAAATTTTTTTGATAAGTATTCCGATGACTGGGAGACAAAAATGCGTACAGATTTTCCAACTATTTCATTCCCGTCTGATGCAATAGTGACATTGAAACACATTAGTTTCTTGGACTATATGTTGACCATACATCCATAGCGTCAATATATTACCGAGAATTTACTAGACTATCTATTTAAACTTGTGCCTTATACCTTTTATGACTGCAAACAATTCAGACTTTTACTAAGTTTTTCCAACAAAAAAAAGTTTTGAAGGTACTAAATGCTTTTTTGTAACAGTCATCCTAAGCATTGGAATTTATCACAGTAAGCATCTAGCTATATCACGTGCTAGGTCTCAAGAAGCTGAGTTTGTTATTTTAGGTTTTTAGGTTATTGGGAGACTCAACTCTAAAAATGGAGTAAACATAGGCATAACCGAAGTCTAAGAGTCACATGTTGTCAAAATAGTCTGCAAATATAGAACCCTTTAGAAAATTTCTTTCACAGATTCTAATGACATTCATGCAGATGTGTAAAGGTACACTCCAAGGGACAAATAGAAACAGTTGAAGCAGCCTTCTATTACTAATTTGATTTGACTTCGAAGTTTCATTCTTGAAATTGACATTGGATTTGAGTGAGTAAAGTTCCATCATTTACAGAAAAGCTTTTATTGTTAATGGAGGATATCTAAATTTGTTTGAGAACTAGAATACAATAAACAAAAAGTGAATAATTTAGAAACAGAAGATGTATCAACTATTAGACTACTGTATATTGGGTTAATGGATATAAATAAGTTCATTTTTACATTTTGATAGAAATATGTATCAACTCTGCTATGTCGAGTTTGTTCTGCTATGCTCTTCTCTGTTTTCTCTACTATGTTTTGCTCTATTATGCTCTACTCTGTTTAGTTTGCTCTACTTTTCTTTGCTCTGATCTGTTGAGTTTTATCAACTCTACTCTGTTCTACTCTGCTCTGCTCTGTTCTTCTCTACTCTACTCTACTCTGATATGTTGTACTCTGCTCTGTTCTACTATACTCTTCTTTGTTCTACTCTACTATTCTTTGCTCTACTCTTCTCTACTCTGTTCTTCTCTACTTTACTCTATTCTACTATACTCTGATTTGTTCTACTCTGCTCTACTCTACTTTGCTTTTCTCTGTTCTACTATGCTCTATTCTACTATACTCTGCTTTGTTCTATTCTGCTCTGCTCTCCTTTGGTCTATTTTGCTCCACTTAGTTCTACTCTGTTGTGTTCTAATAATTTTAGTCTTTCTTCTTCAACTTTTCTCTTACCAAGTTGTTTTCCCTTTTTCATTTTTTCATAATGATCATATGTAAATGGTTGAATTATTATGAGACCTTGTAATGACTTTACACGAGATATAGCCACAAATCCAAATAATGTTCTTTGTTTTTGCCCTATGTCAATTGTGGCTTTTGAGAGAGGCAAACCTTGTGATTTGTGTATTGTTAATGCCCATGCCAATCTTAAGGGTATTTGGATTGTTCAACCCTTTTATATTGGTGTAATTGGAACTGTATGTTGAGATTGATCTTCAAATGGTATCCCTATGTAATTATCAAACTCCACCATAACATATGTCGGTGGTTCAGGTGGTGCACTTCCAAGTTTGTATATTATTTTTTGAACATACCCTAGAGATCCATTTACAAGGCCTGCTTCTATCCAAAGATTAGAAGTTAACATCACTCTTGCATCCTTAGAAAGTAATAACTATATATCGATTTCATCAATATGATCTGCTTCTGGTGCATTGACACTACCCACTCTTGAACTGCAATACTACGTGCAACTAGATACCTCAATGAGAATAATTTCTTTTTGTTGTGGCTATGCACATTATCATTTGTGGAAAACAAATGAATATTACTATTAAATTCTTCATTGGTTGGTGCATCTATGCAAACATTGGTTCTTGTCATGAGCAACTTCCAGTCATCAATAGTTGGTTTTGTATCTCTTAGATTTGTCAGAAGTTGACAAAATCTTTGTTGTTCAATGTTTTCCTCTTCTTGTCTAAATATTTCATCCAAACTAACAACGGTTTTGAATTCTTCTCATAATAGTTTACCATGTCTATTACTATCATATAGTGGTCTATGATTAATAGGAGGTAATTGACCTAAATCTCCAATGAGAATCATAGATACACCTGCAAAATATTGGAAAATGATGGCCTTTATTAGTGTCTAATATTAATTGTTAGATTTTATAATAATCAAGTATATTTTTTAAAATGGGCAAAAATTGCATATCTTCATTAAAAAACATATGTATACCTCCAAAACTCATGTCAAATTTTTTATGCTATTTATACCAATCATGAACTCCATGAGCTTCTCAATAAGAATTCTTATGCCTTCCGCACTGTTTTGAATGGTGCATTTGCTTATTTCCAACATTTTTTCCAGGTTTTTCTTAACATCTTTCATTTCAATTTCCACCTTGCTCAAGCGGGTATCATGATCCCGGCTATGAGACACCAAATCCTTGTCCAATTGGTTGACCTTTAGAATGGCCTCCCAAGACATTTGAATTTCCTTGTCCATTTTCTCATCTATCTCAACTCCCCTCCCCATCTTTTGCTGGATTGTAGTTAACCTGATATTGATCCTATTTATCTCGATAAAAACCATTTTGTTAACCTGTGTTGATCATTAACGGCCTCCTTCACCATATCCAGAGCATCAGATAGCTCTTCCCTATTCGAGGTGGAAGACACAAGGGACTGGAAGTTCTCGGGGAGCTTTCTAAAGGGATCTGAGATAGGAGGAAAAGGGACACCTATCCCAGGATCCTCCATAACCATACTCTTGATTTGATCATGTTCAGGGTTCTCTGCCATCCCCATTTTCAACTTCAGGGTTGATGCAAAAGCATCCAGGGTGTAAGAGCAATCTTGCATCAACCAAAAAAAAATGTTGTTTCTTTTCAATAAGGACTAAATTTGGTAGGGTTACTATTTTTAGTAAGTTTGCATTTGTGCACGGTTGGATACAAAATCTTACATGGACCTCCAGAATGGTGAATTGATGCTAATGGTGAAGAAATCACTTCAATATCATTTGTCATTTGTGAGATATTAAAATTTTAAATTCTAAAAATCCTATTGAAATATTCAAAGTCAAATTTGAGGCAATTAGAGGCTCCAAATGGGCTCGAAATTTGGTGGGACACCCAAGCAGTCTACTTATAAGTATTGCTTGTGCACAACCATCTTTTTGAGAGTTTTCCGAAAAGGTATTATGATTGAAAATCCAACAGTCAGATTGAAAGTTATGGCTTCGCAAAGTTGACCTATTTTTGGAGGGAGATGTAAATTTCAAAATTAAGCTGGTGGCCGCCGAAAAGGGCTATATATGACCATTTTTGGGAACCCTTGGGGTAGTAGAGTTAAGGGGGAAGGTGTAGAGTCAAGAAAAGGTGGGGAAATAGGAACCCTAGTTGATTTGGAGTTACAGAATGCTGAAGATTCCAATGTTTTGAGAGAGGCAGTTGTAATGTGTTGCAGGCTGTAGGGGATTCATTCTCTGATTGTATTTGAGCTTCTGTAATCTAATGTTTTGCCCATATTAATAAAATATCATTCTATCTTCTGTGTACAATTTCTGTTGTTGTGTGTTTTATGATTTACCCCCCTTCATCAAGGGTTCTCCATATCATCTTGGCTTTGCTTTCCCTTCTACTTTTTACCTTTCTTCTAATTTTACCCATGCAATTTCTTCATTAGGGGAACAAGCCCCCTGTCCTGCATGATTTTCCATAGATGGCACTGCCTGCGGACCCCATCATAGGAACAAGGTTTGATACTGTTTCTATCTCCTCCCATATCCATCTCTTTCGGAATGTCTGTCAGAAGACTAACATTTTCTTAAGACAAATCCCTTTCCTTTTTTTTTATCTAGCCGGGTGTTCTCCCCACCCATAAAGCATGCGATCTGCAGAGTCATCATGAGATCAACTCTTGGATACATTGTTGTAATTGTCATGATTTCCTTCATTAATCACTAATAATTTCACCTTACTTGGCATATCTGAGAGCTTTTAATAACGTTTAATGTCACAGGATGTCATCCCCTCATTGGCTATAATGACAGCCAACGCATTTCCTTCTGTAAATATATGAGAAATTGAAAAATTCTCAAAGGAATTTATCATTTTAATAGAATGCTTTATTATCATATAAATGGTCCAACATGGGGTTTGAATTTCCCTCAGACACTCAACTATATTAGACACTCAACTATATTGAGGGATTCCCCCTCAATCTAGACCTTCTTATAACTTCTCTCAAAGGCGACCTTTATGCTATAGTAGGCTGCCACAACATTGGCATAGTGATTAGATTGAATATGTTAACGAGGTCAATATTTTCCATAAAAATCAGTGGCTTTAAAGGCCTCAACATCCTAGCTAAGGAAATTTTAACACTAAGATTGCATTGATGTCTATCATAATCAATCCATGTGCTTGAATGTTCTTCCCACTTGCCATTTTCAATTCCTCAAATTGTTGACTAGTCTGCTAACCTGTAGTCTTAGACACTAAGGAATTGATGGTGCTAAGATCAACTCTGATGTGGTTGTCATCGATGTCATTATTCTAGTGGTTTGAGGTGTATCAAATTTGACTGCAAATAAATGGTTGTCTTCCCTTCCAACACGACTTATTTAACAAACCATGATCGCCAATTTCTGATGGACTAACAACGGACCTATAAGAGGATATCAGGAAAAGTAGTCCATGTCTGGGGTTATTAGTAGCGAGAACTTTGGAGAAGACGAATGTGGTGCTAAATGATGAAATATAATTATTAATCTTCAAATGCAAAGCGTCCTTAAACCTAGAGCACACCTCGCTGCATTCATTGATGGATTGGTTAGCCTCAACACATTCAACTTGATTGAAGCGCTCTGCAACAAAATTAAACCACTTTTGTTGAATTCTTTGAAGAGAAAAAGAAGTCAGGACCTAGGCATTATACCCAACACAGAAGTAACCGTATATTTCTCATTGGCAAATAAGGACAAAACTTATAAAGATGTGTTATAAAATCAAAATCATAAAACTGAAGCTCACAAACTAAGATTAGAGACAAATCTATTTTCATCTTTCCCAGTGGATAAAAAATATTTTATAATAAATATTTCAAATCAATTATTGATTTGAATGCATGAAGGTTTAGTTAGAATATTTAACTAGCATATTTATATTTTAAAAAATATATCTAAAATACTCCTAGAGATATCCTTCTCTATTTTTTAATCAATTTACCACATATAAATGAAATAGGCAAGAACGATATCTCTTAACATATTTTAAATATATTTTTAGTTCCTATAGGTAGGTTACTATTGCATCTTTGGATCCAATTTTTCAATTAATTGAACCAATCATGACAAATAATTAACTTTTTGCATAAAAGTTCTATAGTTCAGATTTAATTTTTATTTTAAGTGATTGTATAAATGCTATTTTTCTTTCTTTCTATTGGTTTATATTAGAAACAGTAAGGAGAAAAATCAATTTTTATATAAAATGATGTCATAAATACTACCTAATAGTTATTTAATTTGGTGTCATACCTAATGGCAAAGTTCCAGATTTTTATATTGACATATCTATGAAAAAATTTGTCATCAATACATATATTGGCATGGTACGATTCAATGAATATATTGAAACTATGTTGTAATGTCAATCAAACCACATTTGAGCCTCAATGAGAACCAATGGAGAGAACCAGTGGAGATAGCACTATCTATCTGTGGGCCTGAGAAACACGGTATATATTTCACTGGTATGTTTTCTGTTGTAAAGTAGATCTATGTATTGAACACATGAATTGATGATGTCTAAAAGTGAGGAAAGGAAGTAAAAGTTGATTATGATAGAGGCCTCCTACCTACACATAATTGCAGATTACCACAACATGTGTATTGTGAAAGTAATGTTGTGAGCCATGGGGCATGTTGTTAAGATCTACTGGGGTGTTTTGGAGGGCCATTGTCATGACATTCTTGGCTATTACCTTAAAAGTGCTCATTCTTGCAGGGTTCACTGGTATATCAAACTAATAACAACAACAATTTTCTTTTTTCATTAAAAACTTTTGGCTTTTGATATAATTTGCAAATCTATGCAACATGGGTGAAAAATCTTTAATTTGTTGACTGTGTGCAACATTGAATTGCAGTACCCAATTTAAATTTGTATCATTGGCTTTTTTGAAACACCTCAAAACCTCTATATATTATAGAACACTATTTAAGGAATCTTGAGAAATGTTCAGATCCCTCAGGTTCCGTTGGGCAAGCTCCAAGTATAAACAAACTTCAATCCTTAGAAGATGAAAAACATAAAAACAGAATCAAGGAAAATGAAGCAGAGGTCATCTTCTGAATACAATGTTATCTACAAACAACTGCAATAATCATCAAGACATACCATTAATAGGGAAAAACCCATACCAATAAGAATATCATTCCATCAAATTCAACCAAAAACCAGAGAAAAAACATGTGTACCATGTTGACATCAATTATAGTCTTGCCTCTAGAATACCCGCTAAAACATAATCAAAGAAAATGAAATTCATTTGAAGTAGCTAGTTGTAAATGCCTCTGTTATTCTTTCCCTATAAATGCAAATCCTCATTATCTCCCCCTCTCATGCGAGTCGAGCTCACCATTAGCCACAACAAACCCTAAAAACAAATCCTCGTCCTTCGTTAGATACAAACCCTAACACTCAAAATAACTAATCTAGCTATTACCAGTATCTCAATGACCAAAAAATGCGAGTATTTAAGGCACAAAAACCAACAACTAAAACTGTGACTATTTAAGAAACAGCTGGCACACGCCGAGTTTTGGATCCAGACATATATACACATCTATTTGCTGTACCTACCAAAAAGAAAATCCTTCACCTCGATCCAACACATCTGCTGCGCATTTAACATGTCACTGCTAGAGTATATTCATTGTGTATATTACGAAACTAAATTTAGGGAAACGCGACTTCTCACTGCTTTTTCTAAACGCGTTTCTCTCTAAGCAAAAAGAAATAAATTCTGTTGTGCCATCCAACGGGTGAGGGCAACCGTTCTTCTATGGCATGCATCCCTGGCCGTCAGATTACATTCCTTTTCACGTCTTTTAGTTTGGCCATTTCCAAGGCAAATTTGTCGAAACGCCCGTCCGTTTCCAACTCTACGAGAGCCACATGTAATGAACCAGCTATAGCTGGTTGTCTGGAGCATATTACTGGTGGTTAGGGGCTTGTACCCCGTTATATGTGCCAAGGCAATTTGTTTTCGAGTGTGATTATTATCGGCATTGGTTGATAAGCTAGGTTTTTGAATGGTGTGTGTTATTTTTTGGAATTGAAGTTGCAGTGACTGTTTATATGGTGTGTGTTATTTTTAGAATTGAAGTTGCACTGGGAGTTGAGTGGGAGATAAGAGTTGCTTAATTTAACCCGGAGTCAATCAAAATGCCCTTGCCTCATCCTTTCAATTCATTGTCAATGTCATTGCTTTTTTGTTAGAGGGCTGCGATTATTGTAGCTGAAGGATGATCCCGGAGCAGAGGATTGTTGAGGCGAGCAGGCAACACGTCCAAGGTTCAATCCACAACTCCTGCACATGAGGAGGAGACTAGTAAAGTATGTTTTGCAGCATGGCCAAAAATACCTGCAATTCGCAACCTTGTGCCCGATCTAATGACATAAATAACAAACAATGCAATAACCCAGTCTGGGAAAGCCTTCTTCATCATGCATGTTTTCCTACTAATACATGAATCTATGTCTATAACACTGATGTAATACTAAATGTTTTTCTTGGTAACATGTAAATCTATGACAATGCTAGTGCTATAATGTTAATTTCGGTACTTGAAGATAAATTTGATTAAAGTCGATAATTTGTAGGTTTTGACTGAAGTTGTTTGAAATTTAACAGCTTTCCAAAAAAAAATCAATGGGCAAAATCCCTGATTTTTTTGGAATAATCAACCTGAATTTCAATGATATTGGTTTGCCTCATGCAAACTTCTTCACATTGCTTTAAGATGAAGGCCAATTCAGTGGTGTACTCTTAAAAGGTAGAGGGCATGAGTCAAATAGTATAAATACACTGGACCGTAGACTCTACAATTGAATCAAAATTGTAGTGATTTTACTTCGGAGGGATTTAGACTTAGGGATAGAGGGATTTATACTTGAGCAATATCCCTAATTTTTTCAGTTAGTGAGCCTAAAAGCTCAGAATACTGCTCTAGTGGAAGCAAATTTCTTCACATTGCTTTGAGATTCCATGATGTTCTGTTAAATGAGCAGACATGAAGAATAGTGCCCTAAATAAGATATTAGTGGACTTCAAACTTTACAATGGAATTTGACCTTTAGTAACTTCTGTATCTGAGAAATGTAGTATTTGCGACAGTTTTAGGCATAGTCCTCTCCTGAATTTCCGCAAAGTCTGGCTATAGTGCCTCACATATGTTGACCTAAACGAAGCAAACATTCCTTCTTATCTGGGTTTTCCATGTTGACAACATTTTTCAATCAAATTTCAATGTGATTCAGTTTATTAAAGAAAAAAACCCTAAAATTTTTGTAGTGTGTCTAAAATTTGGCAGTATTGCTCTTGTCGATGCAACTTATGAAATTCTATTAAATGACTGAATTGTATAGAATTGAATCAAATTTGTAGCAACTTTGTGTCTGATTCTACACCAATTTGAGTAGCAGTGCTTGAACTGAAGATTCATATATTATAACTTCATGTATTATGGAAATTGAAGAAAGTTTTGTAGGTTTTGTGGCAGAACTTGAAAACTCTTACCTTAATATCTATATTACTTGTTAAATGTGACATAACTAATGTGGAGAATACTGTTTATGGAATATATCTGCAAACAGGTGCACCTGCATACATCTATTTTGGCAAATATGCATCTATACATATAAGTTTGATTGATCAGTTTAAGAGTCTTTACGCTTGTTTCAATTAAACTGTTTCAAACTGTGAATTGATATTGCAATCTTCTATAGGCCATAGACCATATTTTCGTAGCTGATTTGTTGTGTAATATGGGCCATATACAACAATATCCTTTTATTGATCCTTTCACTGTGCATTAAAGAGGTGGATAAGTTAGAGAAATTTTGAAGTCTACTGTCTTTGCGAGAATTAAATGTGTTTACAATTTGACTTTCAATCTATCTGTATGAGCAATAGTGACTTGTGTGTATGTAATCATCCTCCTGAATGCTTAAAAGAATGTTACACTTCTACTTTATTACAATGTTTGTTTGGCATGCTTCTTATCTGAAAATTTTCTTCTTGAATAAATGACCCATTGGATGCTATTGTGTGACAAAGTGAGCAGGGCTGCACATTCAAGATCATCTTGGTTCTTAAATTTCAAATATCTTATTGGCCTGATCTTCAAATTGTATGCAGGACTTTGAATATCTAAGTTTATATGCATCATGATATGCCAAGTCTAAAGCCCTTGCACTTCTGGAGAAGTCAGGAGTTTATTATGGTCCAGAGCATTATACACATAATCACGGACCCTATGATGCAATGAGAGAAGATTTTCCGCACCTGTAGATCTTCGTGAATTCAAACATAAAATTTTGTAGTATATCATGCAATATATTCATTTTTTAATCGTTGAAGCTTAAATTCCTCATTTGCGTTTGTGTTTGGGTATATTTTGGGGTATCTCCAATGGTGCCTTTTTCTTACGGGCCCATTTTGATTGATTTATTGATAGTTATTGAAAGTAAACTATTAGAGTTGCGCATAAATGATGCAATGTGCATTTTCTACGTTTTCCAAGAACTGTACATTGATGTGCTTCCACTCCATTCCCAATAGGTGGTCTATATCATGGCAAATGAGAGACGGTGTTTATAAATGTCATGATTCAAGATACTCATCTTTGCAGGCAAATGATCGTAATAATTTTGTCTTTCCAATTGTACTTTTGAATATCGCACAGGTGTTAGCATCAATTTTCCTCCTTAACATTAAGCTAACTAATGCAATTCAGCAAACAACAATTAGTTACGGTGGATCTCCTTTCATGCAATGAGTTAACTGAAGCAATTCATGCAACAACAGTTCTACTCACTATTTCACCGCCTCACTCACCGCAATTCCTCCTGGGATTCCTCTCCTACGAAGGCTTTATATGTGTAAATTTGCATTTGATAGATTAACAATGAAGTTCAGTTGATGTAAATTCTTTTCTGTGCTTGATTTTTATCTCTGTAGATCTACAAAAATCTACATGGTATCAGAGCAGGTTGGAGGTAGTTTCAGGCGAGTTCATCTGTAATTTCAACTGCAAGTTTCTTTTTTCCTCTATTTTTGGATAGGATTCCCAGAGCAGCCTGTGATCGTGGTGATAATGATGAGGACAGAGATCACAAGGAAGAATGACTAGTAAATGCATTCGTGGCTCTGTTTGAAGGCAGGCATATTCACTGCATGTAAAAATGGGGGTGAAGGTGAATTTTCATGTCTAGTTTAGTTTTTTTGTTACTGTTTTTTTTCTTGTTACGAGTAGGGTTTGCAAAGGACCTAGACACCCAACCCTCAGGAGATCCTACTCTGTAACAAGGGCACAAAGCTACAACGTCCAACAAAGAACAACCTTCAGACACAGTAGAGGTCACATACATCCAAGCCACGAAGCAAATTTACTCCTTTTTATGCTGAGTGAAGGCAGATTTAGTCTGAGAAAGGCATCAAATCCCCCATTGCATGTCATCTGGCCACTGTTTCGATTGGAATAGGAAGGCATTTTCTTAGACGACTGCTATGTTTCTTGTTCTTTGCTCACCATTTTCTTTTGACATTCAATTTGTTGTTAGAGGCATGCAGAAGGAGGCGTTTGTGTTTGGTGCAAGACATGATTCAAGGAATTCCATAATACTTGTCAACTATGCAAAGTGGACTGTTGTCAAGTATGTTGACCTCCATATTGATAGAGTTTCCTCTGTTCTTCATAGGCCAAGGTTCGATTTGCTTGCTGGCCTCGGCTGTATCTGTAGGCACATTCATCAGAGACCGCGATTCAATCTGTAGCCATGATATGCTGCAATTTCACATGGTATTTCTCTTTTTAATTTGGGGATGTTACTTGCAATTCCTCTATGTGATTTAACAGTTCTAGTATAAAAATTTCTTTTGCATGTACTTGCATGTCGCTGCATGTAAAAGATAAGATTCTATTTATGCTTTTTGCATTCATTATTGGGGGAAACTACATGCACTTTGTAATCACGAACTGAGATAAAGTTCCTTTTTTTTTGGGGGGGGGGGGGGGGGGGGGCTTATTCATGTCTCTTCAACATGATTTTCATCATTCTGTTGTTAGGCTAGCTTCAGAGATTTTTTTGTCTTGGAAACAAGGGATAAAGAATCATTGCCTTCAGTAGGATCTACTACGCTATTTCCTTGGACTCGTTCCTGAGCCAAGTGACTATGATGAAAAGAATGCATGGTTTAATAATAATGACATAGTCTATGGACTAATATGTCTTACTATTTTTGAGGATACTCTACATCACATAGAGCACACTGAGTGCCCTTTTACTGCTTGGATCATCATCCAACAGTTGTATGGAGACATTGAATCTCCATCTAAAAGTGATGTTTCCTTGGAAAACCAGGCTATTGATGATGCTGAGACTTATGTTGCCTCATCTAATGTGGACACATCTTGTATGGATGATTAGTTCACTGATTCCCCATCAACAACACCTGTTGTAGATTTAGATTCCAGAGATGCTTCTTCGAGAGCCTCCAGTGATTCTTTGCAGTGGGATCATTTATGTCTTTTGGATTCAGTCCATTGGGACCTCATTCTACCAAACATTTCTTTTTTTGTTTGTAGAGTCCCTCATTTCGGATCTAGATGACACTATTGAGGACATATGTCTTCTCTTTGAGGACTACTCTTTTGTCCTTGCATCTGTTGCTACTTCTGAGCTCTATGTTGCTTCTTCGAAAGCTTCCAATGGCTTCTTGCAGTAGGGCATCCATAGTCTTCTTGATTTAACTTTCTGGGATGATCTCTTGACAGGAGTTTCAAACTTGTTTATGGCGACTCATATTTCAGATTTGGAGGACACATTTGAGGAGTTATCTCTCCTCTTTGTTGATAGCCACATCAACATTGTTGGCCCACCATCTTCATCACCTTTGCAGCTTGCTCTATATCAGTCTTCAACGGATCTTGGATCACCATCATCGCTTTCCAACATATGGACATGTGAGCAGTTTTTAGAGGCACACATCATTTGGATTTGGATTCCAGTATCACCCATTTTTTGGATTGGCTTCTCTAATCACCAGTGGATCCTTTTCTTCCTATGGGGACAAATGTTGTTTGTAGGAAGTGGATCATATTATGTTTTCAGGTGTTCATCATTGGCACGGGAGTTCTTTCATTATGGGGGGATTCACATCTTCTTTTCTTATATTCTCTTTATATTTGTGGGGGAATTTTATATGTACATGGATACCTAAAATGGCCTTGATGCCAGGACCCATCTTTGTTGGCTATATTGGCTTTTGTCTCCTTAGTTAGACTTAAGGGGGGGTGTTAGCATCAATTTTCCTCCTTAACAATAAGCTAACTAATGCAACTCGGCAAACAACAGTTAGTTACGGTGAATCTCCTTTCATGCAATGAGTTAAGTGAAGCGATTCATGCAACAACAGTTCTACTCTTTGTTTCACCACCTCTCTCACCGCAATTCCTCCTGGGATTCCTCTCCTACGAAGGCTTTATATGTGTAAATTTCTATTTGATTAATTAACAATGAAGTTCAGTTGATGCAAATTCTTTTCTGTGCTTGATTTTTATCTTTGTAGATCTGCAAAAATCTACAACAGGCTCTATGCAATAATTGTCACTTCTGACACCATTGCATTGGAAATATACACTTGTATACCAGAAATGATATGTTTTGCAAATTGATTGGTATTTTTCTTAAATTGAGGTCCCTGGCAGTATGTTCTATTAGCTTAAGTGATATAATAAATGCAGTTTCTGGGTAGCTGTTTCTCTTTATTGGATTTAGACAACATAACATACAAACAGGGGTTGCACTTCTCATTGGAGTAAAATTTCACAACATACAACAGGCACTGCAATTTTCTCTCTTGTTCAATTTTAAATTTCAATGTGAGATGATTCTAACACTCAAAAGTTAATTACTGTTTTGGGAAATTGCTGTTAAAACATAATATGTTTAAGCTATAGTATATGCATGTTGGGTCTACAATTTAGTTTATACATTTTTTATGTGATCAAAGATAATTCTATTTTTCTAGATTTGAAATTTACATTTGCCAGGATATCATGGCAGTCTAGTTTCTAGGCATTTCCACTTATGCCACTATACTCTGTCCAGACTAACATGGATCCCGTGGGGCCCTGACCATAACTCTCTATGTCAAGCTTACAATTTAACCATTGGACCACAGCTCGAGGGGTGGCAACTAAAGAACTTTTCATTGACAAAGTAATTGCCTGTTTCCATGTCTTCTTTTGAAGATGAATTATCTTTTAATTGATTCATAGATTATATAACTCTAGAGTCTCATCTGCTCTATCTTCATCAGGTTGAATTTCAAAGACTCCATCTTTTGTAATACATCCTTGTTGGCATAATAATCATAATTACAATGGTATTACATTGTCTATGCATATTAAATACATGCTAGTAAATAATAATAGTTTAGTTTATAAGTTAGGTTTTGGGAAGTTACTTTCCCGTAAGAAGTTATATACAGGAATAATAAGGTTTTAAAAATCCATTGTATTGTATTGCAAAATCATCCGATGACATTAATATAATATATTTTATGTTTTGATATACCTGTGCAATAATGGTTTAATCTGTGTGTTTGCTCTACCATTATCAATATGGTATTAGAGCTTTCATATCTTTGTGCCTATGAAGAGGAGGAATGTCGCATGGAAGAGTAGACCAGCATTTGAACAAACTTTTATCTGTGGTGCGCAATCATCATTGTTGTGGAAGGTTGCTCTAGATCGTACCATATATAGCTGGAAGGCATGATGAAATATGATACATTCTATGGTGTGGAAAGACTAGCATAGACAAGCATGATTTTCTATGTGGAAGCATAGAAAAGAGATCAAAGATTTAACTGGGCATTTTTGTTAGTCAAGTGCAGATTGAATAATTCATTTCCAACTGATCTCTGGTAAGATGGAGATTTTATTTGTTTGAAGATCATTAGGTAGAGTGAATAGGCAAATTGCTTGTGTAGAAAGAAGATTACATGAAGGTATAATCTGCAACAACATTGAAATCTCAAAGGAAAAAAAAACATTGAAATGTTTGAAGGCATTTGCTAGGTGAATAAATATATTTTAAGATATGTTTGAAGGCATCCAACATCTGCATCACCATACATATTTTGAAGTGCCATACATAGTATAGTTATGTGGAAGATCTATAGCAATGATATACCTAGTCGCGATGTGTGAGTTTTAGGGTGCACCTTTATCATTCATCATATACCTATAACTTATGGTTCCCAGATGCCACAATAGTGGAAGTTGATAAAAATCATTTATACTCAGTGTTGGACATTGAAGAAAACTCCATTGAATTTTTGCACTTCATTTCCACGATGGATGTACATGTGGAGATATTGGGTAAGAAATAGTTGTTTTTTTAATTTTAATTTTGATGAGTAATTGATTGCAAAACCTGGTAAAAAGTTTAAAGAGGAATTTTAATTATTGAGAAAATGACTGAATTTTGATATGGTTAAAGAAGGGAATTCTAAAATTGAAGAGCTTTTATATTTATTTGGGTGATTATGAGAATATATTGAGATTTAATGAGTTGGTAGCGGTGACTAAAATCATTTGATTTTGATTTTATTGTAAGTGGTCACAAGGTGTGAAATGAGAAGTTGTTTGAATTTTCTTTGTTGATTTAACTTATTAAATTTTTGGAGTAATAAGGTGGAAAATATTGGAGTTATAAGGATATATTTGTGTTTACACTATATTGTAAAAGCTGCACTTTTGGTGGAATCTGACACTTTGTTCATTTTATCATGGCTACATCAAACATTTCTTGTGCTCTCGAGGCCATTTATACTATACTTGATGAGGCCTCCAAAGACTCATCCAAGACATCAGTTGGTTAAAGTGTAATAGGGTCATATTAGAGGCAGGCAGCATCAGAGGATGGAGGATTTTCTATCATCTCAAGTTAGCTTCTCGCTTTGAGATGATGCTTTGTATGAGAAGCATTTTTGGTTTTGGTTATTTTTCTTTTCTTTGTTGATGCTGACAGATTTGAAGAATGTATGTTTTGTGAAGATTTTGTTTTGGAGACAGGTTTAGGATTTGGTGTTGAGCTCAATATGGATTGTTGTCCAGCGAGCTTCAAAGAATATGTGATCTTAAATTATAGCCTTTCGCGGTCACTAGACAATGGCAGAGATCTGTCGTATCTCTTAGGGTTCATTGTCGAATAATTCAAAACTCTGTGATTTGAGAGTTTGGGACTAAAGAGCTCAAGAACACAGCTCGAAGCTATGCTTTTCTGAGGGTAGATGAGACAACATGATGGAGCCATGCTTGGTTCATGATTTGTTCTTTGGGAGAAGATCTTCTATAAAATATGTATTCATATTATGTAATCAGCTTTGTTGAGTATTTTAGCATTAAGGGGGGGTCCCTTGGTACTACTGCAGGAACAATGTAATAAGGGGGGTTGGCATAATAATCATAATAACAATGGTATTACATTGTTTATGCATATTAAATAAATGCTAGTAAATAATAAGAGGTTAGTTTATAAGTTAGGTTTTGGGAAGTTACTTTCCCGTAAGAAGTTATATACAAGAATAATAAGGCTTTAAAAAACCATTATATTGTATTGCAAAATCATCTAATGACATTAATATAATATATTTTATGTTTTGATATACCTATGCAATAATGGTTTAATCTGTGTGTTTGCTCTACCATTATCAACAATCCTCACCATCATACTATCCATCTCTAGATTTGACCTACAGAAATATTTATACAATTTTTTTTAATTCCAGCATTGTAGACACACATATCTTCTTCATGATGAATAAAAGAGCTACATTTGCTATCCCATGTTTTCTCTGAAGTAATCATGCTTTAATATTTGTTTTCTATTGCACACTCAATATAACTTGCAAATTAATTAGATAAATCTGTCTAGTCATTAGTTTGTATTTTTTTCTTCCTTTGAACCCTTGGACTTGACATGTATTATTTGTACCATAGCAGTTCTCTACCTAGAATTTTGTATCTTTCTACTAGGTCCTTGCAGAATTCCCTTTTGATCCTAGTTGTGCATGAGCACTGATTTGTAGTATTCCAGAGAAGCTATATAGAATCCGATTTTGTATTAGACTATCTAGAAAAGTGACAACATAATGCCAAGAGTTTTGATAATGTAAAGAAATACGCTTTGGTAGGAGTCTAAAATGCATATTTTTTTGATAAGTATTCCATGTTTTTTTTATAAGTATTCCAATGACCGGAAGACAAAAATGTGTACAGATTTTTCAGCTATTTCATTCCTGTTGTGATGTTCACAACATACCCCATTTTACCCCTTAGCAAAATGAGGACCCCTGTTGTGTTTTTTTTTTCTTTTTTGCTTGTGTGTGTTTTGCTTGGTGGTAAAAGGGAAAAGAGGGTTAAAATTGTAAACTTTGTTAAAACTAGAGAAAAAATACATTTTCAGTACCAGAGCAGGGTATGGATGGATTCCTTGTGAAAAATGAGCTAGGGTTGCTTTTTGAACCATCTTAAAATCCACCATATTTTGCAAGTTATGATCATTTTGGTAAATGTACATTCAGGTTTGTATGTTGCATGTACAAAGTCCTGTGTATATCACTTTTGATATACAAGGTCCTTTGTATGTGCATGGCTGTTTTATACTTAGTTGCATTTGCAATTGGGTTCGTATACAAGGTTGTTTGCATGTTGAGTCGCTTGCATATTACATATACAATCCCTTTGTACATCGCTTTCATATACAAAGGTGATTGTATATCTTTTTACTTGTATGCATTTGGTAAAAGTTTATGCATACATACAAGGTGGACCTAAAATGGTTTTAGGGTTAGAATGAATGAATGTTTAAATTCTGATGCATGTATCTCACGTTTGTATGTTTGGCAGGTTAAACATACAAGGTAAATGTGCATTTGGCTTTATATGTAGCATGGAATCCAAAAGGTTTTAAACCAGGGTTAATTTCTTGTATATACGTGGGCTTGTATAACATACAATGCAAGTATACATTGGGCGGACCCGATGGACTTATTAAAAAGAGTTAAGTTTTTGTATATTTTGTGCTTTGTATGTCTCGACATATAAAGCCGATATGCAATGACCTATACAAGTCGCGGACCCTAAGAATTATTTAAATAAGGTTGAATAATTGTATGTTTCGGGACATACTAAGAAAAAGATGCAAGGGCTATATACATCGCGGACTTGAAAAAGTTTTTAAACAATGATAAGTCAATGTATGTTTCGCGCAATGTATATATCAAACATACATTGCGATATACAACAGTTTATACAAGTCAGAACTGAAACAAGTTTAAAATACGATTAATACAATGCGTTACGTCCGAATTATATATCAAAGGTTGCATACAACACTTTATACATTGGTTTATATGGCAAAACTAAAGGTTTATTAAATGTGGTTAAACTATTGTATATTTTGTGCGTTGTATGTTGAGGACATACAAAGCTCATATGCATGGCACATATGCATGCGTCAGAACTCAAGGAAGTTTAAAACTGGTTAAAAGCTTGTATCACCCAAATGCATATCGAAAGATACAAACGGTTTATACATTGCAGGTTACAAAAAGGAAGGTGGTGGTTGGTATAACTTATACATCGGCGGAGCTTGGTTTAGTTTCTCTGATTGTTGTATGTTTCACCGATGATTGATATACATGCTGGAAGTATACATTTGCGGATGCAAAGGAAAAGTTAAGAACATTAATTCTTTGTATGTTTTGGTACTGGTATGTTTACGAGATACATGCCGATATATGCAAAGAACATGTACATGAGGATTTATGCCCGCGGAAGGCGGAAAAACAAAGCGATGGTTTTTTTTCAAGGCATTTTTTGGGCTGAATGCATGTTTTCTGGTCAGCGATGGTTCACCCAATTGTTTTGGATGTTGAATATGCATTTGACCCACATTTTTTTATAGATTTAGGGCCCGATCCTTGCGTTTGCATAGTCACGACTAGATTTAATAATTGTTTATCTTCCTACAGGTTTATTAGGTGAAATGATATTTATTGCTAGTTTGTTTTTGCAGGTTTGCAGTTGAAGGAGCTGAAGCTTGATGGCGATGATGTCATGGAAAGGAGATCCGATCTCAGGAGCAGAGGAAGATAAGGATGAAGGGCAAGGAAGTCAAAGGCCTTTATTAATGAAAATAAAATGCAGATGGAAATATTATTACATTAGACAATAGAAGTTATTTTTGAGCTGCTAGGGTTTCCAGAAGGGCATATTTCACCCAGATTTGCTGTATGCCCAGAGATATTTTTTGGGAGACTCGTTCTCCACCATTTAATACTGTAACTGTAGGTTTGAACCATTGTTTAACTAGGGTTTTGAGTTGTATTGAGGACAATCGAGTTTATATATTGTGCTTTTTTACACTATAATACTTTACACAGGGATTTTTAGAAAATAGCTAGTAGTTGTAGTTTATCTCAGCATTTAGAATAGAGGGACCTTTTAGTTCAGAAGTAGAAGAGGTCACCTGTGTCTGCAACAAGGAGCGTGTAGAACATCCTACCTCCTTGCTGTATCTGTAAAGCTTATAAGTTTTCTGTTATTTGATCAATGAAGCTAAGAGTCATTTAGACATTGTAAATCTTATATGACTATCTGTTTCTAATACAATTGATTCTAGAATTCTGTATCTATCTTCTGAGTGTTTTCTTGCTCTTCATTGTGTTTGAAACATTTTCTCTTAGAGCTTACAATCTTAAGTGTATGTTTGTGAAAATGCTCAGAACTTACATTTAAGGTTTTTGTCTATGGATTTGATCAAGTCGCTGTATGATTTACAAAGTGCATAACAAAACAATTAGATCATTTGGTAGAATGAATGAAGTTTAGTTTAGATCTTCCTAACTTTTCCCAACCCATCTGAAAATACTTAGCTTAAAATGCAGGAATTTAAAGGAAATTGTCTTATATTTGAAAAGTATGCATAACCAAGTTTAAAGTAGACGGTTTTCATAAATATTTAAGAGGAGAAAGCTGCAATAATTCAAGAAAACCCTTTAAATCTTTGCAGCACAGTAACACTTTTATGCAAGAGAATGAACAACATCTGATTTTTTTATGATCTTTTGCATAGTTTGAGGCCAATAAACCAAGAAGAAACCCTAAATCATGTAAGGCCCCTTGAACATTACAGCTTCACATCAACCTATTGAATTTGCCCAACAGGTCAAGACCTGACCATATTAAACTTGGGATTAAGCGAATCTTAATCGATTCCTTCATATCTCTCAAGTCAGTTAGGTTCATTTTATGTGAATTTTAACTATTGTTATGACTGTGTTAAAACAATCATCAACAATTCCCCTGCTGCAACAGTGACATTGAAACACATTAGTTTCTTGGACTATATGTTGACCATACATCCATAGCGTCAATATATTACTGAGAATTTACTAGACTATCTATTTAAACTTGTGCCTTATACCTTTTTTTAATGCAAACAATTCAGACTTTTACCAATTTTTTCGAACAAAAAAAAGTTTTGAAGGTACCGAATGCTTTTTTGTAACAGTCATCCTAAGCATTGGAATTTATCACAGTAAGCATCTAGCTATATCACGTGCTAGGTCTCAAGAAGCTGAGTTTGTTATTTCAGGTTTTTAAGTTATTGGGAGACTCACTCTAAAAATGGAGTAAACATGGGCATAACCGAAGTCTAAGAGTGACATGTTGTCAAAATAGTCTGCAAATATAGAACCCTTTAGAAAATTTCTTTCACAGATTCTAATGACATTCATGCAGATGTGTAAAGGCACACTCCAAGGGACAACTAGAAATAGTTGAAGGAGCCTTTTATTACCAATTTGATTTGACTTTGAAGTTTTATTCTTGTAATTGACATTGGATTTGAGTGAGTAAACTTCCATCATTTACAGAAAAGTTTTTATCGTTAATGGAGGGTATTTAAATTTGTTTGAGAACTAGGATACAATAAACAAAAAGTGAATAATTCAGAAACAGAAGATGTATCAACTGTTAGATTACTGTATATTGGGTTAATGGATATAAATAAGTTCAATTTTACATATTGATGGTTTTCTACATTGCTATAATATAGTTTACAAAAAACACACATGCTGGATTTGGCCACATGTTGATATTTGGATAACATTGCATGGTCAGTCTATTTCAAGTAGAGATAATTCTATTTCCAGGTTTTAAGATTAGCTTACCATAAAATGTTATGAGAGGTTGAGACATGAATGGTAGATGTTTGGCACATTGTACCACAGTTCCATGAGTTCTGTCTTTACCTTCGGACCTGCACATAAAAATTCAATAAAGTCGGGTTTATTCATCGCTTGATTTAATTTTGTTAGGAGGATTCTTATAGTTGAAAATTCAATGTTGTACTATTCCATTTATGGTTCAAACTCTGCTTCTGTTATACAAAAGGTAATAAATGAGCCTAGATCTGCTGAAAATAATAATGAAAAAAGTAAAAACATCATTGTTCAAAAGGACACAGTTATTTAACACCTAAGTTACCAGTTCGGCTATGCAAAAAAATTAAGGTTGGATGTGTTTTGGGTATATCAGTATAAAAAAAAAATGTAAAGATCACAAATATTTACATATTTTAGCCTAAACAGACAGAAAGCTCAGAATCTCAGAAGGCAAAAGTTCATACATATTGGACATTAAAGACCATATTTTAGCCTATACAGAGAAAGCTCAGAATCTAAGAATGCAAAAGTTCATACATATTGGACATTAAAGACCAAGAACTGAAGTTCTGAGAAGCATTAGAATGCAGTAAAAATTTTTAGGAATAAACAAAGGGTCTGCAGGTTATGGAGATTGTTGCCTAGTTCATGAGGTATAGGACTTGTAATGAACTTCAATGAGTTCCAGAATTTGAAAAGATTGAAGGTCCATTCTAATTCACAGAAAGCGATAAATGAAGTTTGAAACCAAATTCTGCCAAAAGCATTTTCATGCCTTTCATTCCTCTAATTTATACACCCAACAAAAGTTGATGCAGCCTCTGAGGCTGCAGCTTGCTCAAAAAGAAATTAAGAAGATTACTAACAAGATTCGCGTTGGGTTCCGCTTGGATTCGCCCAGATTCGGCTCGTATATCAGACTTGAACCCCGTAACTCTACGAGAACAAATTGTCTATCCAGCTTTCTGTATACATATATTATCCTTCTACTCCCATATCTAACAATTTCTCATCCATAATTCAGCTTCCAATTCGGTAGAACCTGGCGCAATGCGTCTCTTGTTTAAAATATAAATATGCTAGTATAATTAAATAACTATAGAATGATAAAATTTTCTGGTATATGTAATTGTTATACATAGATTGAAGAAAAGATAAAAGATGATGTTTTTTTAAGTCACTGTCCTAAAGCCCAACATTGTACCGAACTTTAAAAACATTTTTAATACAACATTTTGACCTGCAAACATTATAGAAAGGCAAAATAAATTTTGTATTTATAAAATGCTAGATAAACTATACAACATTTTGATCTGTAAACATTGTAGAAAGGCGAAATACATTTTGTATTTATAAAATGCTGGATAAAGTTTTGGACAGGTCTTTCCAATGGTATAATATATACAAGATTGCAAAACTGCTTCCCATTTACTCAATTTAACAACTGATGGTCATTTATTCAAAATTTTAACATAAGAAAGAAAAATCATCTCCCACAATCAATACTAACTCAACAATGAAAGCTTATGAATCGACAAAGGTCCACAAACCACTCTCTTAGGAAAGCAATCGACCAGATCTTCAGCGGGGCAGCCCGGCAACACACTCCATTCCATGGAGCTCAAATCTAGGGTCAAGAGATTCATGCTTCCTGTAATGGTAAGCCAAATTTTATCTGATGCAGCAACCACAAAATCTGTTCCATGGGATGACTTGACTGTGTCTTCTAACAAATCCCGGGGACTGATGGAAATGAGAGACCAACACTTACTATTCTCTGCTTTTAAATCCAACTCCCATATCCCCACCAAAGCATGCTCGATGAAAGGGAAACGGCCCCATATGGAGTCTTCCCCCGTCTCCTTCTGTAACCTCCCCACCAAAAGCAGCTTCCCGTTACACGACACTAAAGAAGGCAGAGAAGCGTGGAGGTTGTTACAATTATCATGAAGATCTATTTGTGGAGGCAGGCCTCCTTCGATCTCCTTATAATGAAACTCTTCGCAGGCAATGTCATAACAAACCAGATGATGACCAAAGTTATTCGTGAAGTACACAACGCCATTGTGTAGTGCGCTTGTCCAAGGGTGTCTTTCAGAGAAGCTCGTAATGGGAGCGGTGTGGGTGGCAGGGATAACCGTCCACTTATCTGTAACAGAATTGTAGAGCAGAGGACACCAATCTGCTGTAAGGGCTCCCACGTGGAAGCCTATAGTAATAATTTTAAAGTGGCCGGAAAGGGCAATCAATTCCACGGCTGTTCACACCATGCACATATAGTTGCGCGGAACATGAGGCAAGATCCTGTGCTGTTCGGTTACAGGATTAAATATCACGGAGCTACTAATTGTCCAAGAAATCGAATCGAAAAAGAGAAAAAGCCCTGCGGCTGCAGCGTGGAGGTAAATCTCGGTCGGATGCGGGTGATAGTGATTGTTGGGGTGCCATTTCCACCTCTTCCACGGTAAAGGGACTCGAAACCAACGGTAGAGTGCGGCACTGAAGAAGGCGATTCCGTGGAAGCCCTGCATCATTTGCTGCATCACAAAGTGATGTGTCTCAACATTGAGATTGAAAGTGCTGGCCAATATTGCTCTGTTCCAGGCTTTGCAAACGCTCTTGGCCCTCACCAATGAGGGCAAAGGAAGTCTTCGCAGAATCTCTTCCACTGTATCGTAATCCAGATGAGGACTATCATCGTTATTATTATGAGGAAAATCAGGTATTGGCACTAGGGGCTCGCCTTCTCGATGCTGCTGCAGTTGTGGAGGGGAAGTTGCCGTGATTCCATATCTCTTGTGGAAGGCCTTTAGCAATGTTGAAAATGGAACGCCCGTTAACTCGCATCCCATCCTATGGCGCCACTTATGGTTGAATTTCCCGGGTATTCTCCCGTTGAATTCGTCCGACAAGTCCGCAGAATAAGAATGTTGTACTGCTCCCTCTCCTTAATATTAATCTTCTTCCCTCTCTCCTCAATATTCTCAGTATAAATTTTCTCCTCACTTTTTCTTGCCATGCCGCTTGCTGAGACACTAATGGCGAATCCTACCGAATACCAAGTTCAAATAGGTGATAGCCGTTCATTTAATAGCAAAAATTTTAGGCCTGTGGTGTGAAAGGGATGACCAATTCAGTGTACATAAGATTAAAAAAAAATAATAATAAAAAATTAGATTTTTAATATATATAAATAAATAAATAAATAAATAAATAAAGTGAAATAGTTTTATTAAATTAATGTAGCTGACATAGATATAATAATCTATATAAGTAGAAAAGCAGTATTCAACATAAATTTTAAAAAATAAAATCAAATAAAAATAGAGCAAATTGAATTACAAAAGTTTAATAAGTTTACTTTCATTTAATTACGTTAGAGACGTAACTGGCAGTAAGGGATATATTGTAATGGTGTGAGCGTGGTAACAAAATCTATTTAAAGCTCACAGATATATAAAAGTAATTGCACCTAGAGGAGTTATGCAATGGCATTAAGGGGATGACTGTGACTGTACATAAAAATAAAATAGAGCCGAAATAATTTTTTTAAATAACTAGACATATTTTTTAAATAATTATAAATATATAAACATAAAAATAAAACTAATAAAAAAATGTGTATAAATATAAGTAGTACTCAAAATAAAAACATAGCAAATTAAATTGGGAAAAGTTTAATGGCAGGAGCGTGTTAACAAAAACTATTTAAAGAGCTGACAAATAAAAATAATTAAATTAATGCAATTGACATATAAAAATAATTAAATTAATGCAGCTTACCTAGATATAGTAATATGTATAAGTAGAAAAGTAGTAGTCCATCATAAATTTTTAAAAAATCAAATCAAATAAAAATTTAAGCAAATTGAATTGCAAAAGTTTAATAAATTTAGTTTCATTTAATTGCCTTAGAGAGGGGTAACTACAGTGACAGCAAGGGATAGAGTGTAATGGTGTGAACCTGTTAACAAAAGCTATTTAAAGCTTGCCGACATATAAAAATGATTCCACCAAGAGTAATTATATATAAAAATATTTACACCCAGGGGAGTTATGCAGTGGCATTAAGGGGATGCCTGTGACCGTGTACATAAAAATAAAATAGAGTCAACATATTTTTTTTAAATAACTAGACATATTTTTTAAATAATTATAAATATATAAACATAAAAATAAAGCCAATAAAATAATGTGTATAAATATAAGTAGTACTCAAACATAAATTTGAGAAAAATTAAATCAAATAAAAACATAACAAATTAAATTGGGAGAGAAGTTTAATCTATAAGGAGAGAAGTTTAATTGGAAAGGGCACTATGCTCTCAATTTTTAATGCCGAGAGGCATTCTACAACGGCAGTAAAGGTGGAGTGTAATGGCGTGAGTGTGTTAAAAAAACTATTACCTTTTAGACAGCCATTTACATGTCAAATTATTAATATTTAGTAATAAATATAATATAAATCTAAAATAAGATACCCATAACAATCATTCTTCTCATTTTTAAAGTGTAGAAACAAAGTAAAATGAAACTCAATTTTTAAAAAAATTTATGGGTTAAGAAAGAAAATATTTTGATTTCTTAATTTGAGATTTTTTTTTAATTTGTTAATTATAGTTGAGAAATTGATGGACATAGGGTTGAGTGTATTGATAAAAATATGCAGCCAAAGAAAGTTGCAGAATACAGAATAGAACACACAGAAATAAACAAAATAGAAGACACAAGAATTTTAAAGTGGTTCACCATTAAAATGGCTACGTCCACTATCAAGCAATAGGGGATTCCAGTTTTATTAACCTCTATTTCAGTAATACAAAATAGAAGCAACACTCTGGCTATAGAGATAAGAGCAAACTATACAACTACTCCAACTCTAAATGCACAGCCAAGAAGTAAGATATTCTCTATCACCAATTGATCTGCTCAAGATCATTAGTATTCAGAAGTTGCTAGAGAAAGCCAAGAGCTTGCAAATAGAAGACATCAGTTATGAGAATGTGGAGATGCTGTTTGAAGAGGATGAAGGAATCAACTATTATATTGGGCTTCATAAGCCACGTACCCAACAATCTCCCACTTGAAGACCAATGGGATCAGCAAAAGTACTGCTCAGAGATAGCCCCTGCATTTCCAATCGGATCATCACTTTGAAAACTAGCCCATATTGTAGGGATTCAACCTCTGTTCAAGGACACTCCATATAAATCATTTCTAGGATTCCCAAGAAATCACAACACCTTGCTTTTGCAAAATTTTTCCTAGAAACTCAACTCCTTGTAAGCCCTTCAACACCGCAAATCCTCTGGGGGCTTTTGTCACTAAACACTCTAGGTAATACCAATCTCCTTCAGGTAAAGCATCTTTTGAGACCCCAACACACTTAGAATGGTATGCAGTAGGACAACCATCACAGCATATGAAAATCCCATCCATCCTACAGAGACAACATTCATCACTGTTCAAATTTTCTACATCATTAGGCTCAGATCTTGTTGTTTCACATTGCTTATTGGTTTCTTCCATGTTAAGCAACAACATTTGGCTTTCATCTCCCACTTGAATGTGATTCTACCCATTTAATCTATTTTCTTCAGAACCCTTGATCTGACCAAGAATAAAAGCAACCTCCTCTTCCGCATCAACTACTTTATCTCCAAATTTTTCAATGTGTGCATATTCATTTGAAAGCTTAAGCTTTGGCTTAGAATCTTCTTCCATTTTTTTCTTTTTCCCCACTTCCAGAATCACCTGGTTAGCTGTAAAAAGAGCGAACATTAAATAAGGGTAGGTCTCATAGAAATGATGGTACAGAAGCTCAGATTATGCATCGGCTTGACCAATGGTCGATTCCAGGCTGTTGAGTCCATAAATCCGCCTCGCCAGAGCTTCAATGAAGTGCGACACCACTTTTCCCATGGCTGCCGCAGCTTCAACATGACAACATTACCTTTCATGTTCTTTCTTTCTATCATCGCTTTCTTTGTGCAGGCGCTCATATTTCCTGTGATGCTCTTCAATTTTATGAGCATTGGGCTCAACCTTCTTTAAAACAGTTGCAATTTCCTCATCATAATCAATACTTGATGCAAGATGCAGATCCTTGGTAGTTTCTCCCCAATTACCAAGCATTGCTCTTGCCATGCCTCGTGCGTTATAGCCTTTCACAGAGTTTGGGTTAATATTAATAGCAACATTAGCATCCTGGATAGTTGCATTGGGCTTCCTCATCTTAACAAATACACTAGCTCTACTAGCATAGAGGATTGCTGACGTGGGATTACACATAATGACTTCCATAAGATGGTTTATGGCCTCTTCCAAATCACCATCTGACATTGCCTTCATTACTTTACCCTTGGCTATTTTGACATCATCTCTTTTCTCTTCAGTTACTTCAGCAGAAGGATCCCCCATTTTCTATGGAGGGTCATTGTCTGGTTCAACAACTCCTTCATTGTCAAGTTCAATGTCTAATTCAACCACCTCATCATCACTAGCATTCTCATCTGACATTGTAGTAAATGGTACAGTGGTGCCAAGAACAATAGTTGTAGCTACAGCAGGGGTGACAACAGGCTGTTTAGGAGGGAGGGCTGAAACAGGTGTACCAGACGCAACAATAGCGGGAGTTGGTTCTGATTTTCCTATAGCTACTTCTACATCCTTAACTACAATACACCCCATGGGGCTAGTTCCTATAATAGGATATAAGTCAATCTTGTATTCCTTGGCAAGTTGTTTTACATAAGGGGAGGCAACCACCCTCTTGCCCCATTCAGACATAGGGTGGATTGATGATGCCATAGTGGTTGCAGAGATTGGTTTTGAAGCCAAAACAACTTCTAGAGTAGGAGTAATTGGGGGTGGTGGGGATGGGGATGGTGGAAATGCAGCCAAAGTAGTCAGCTAGAAGGGCTTAGTGCCATTTTTTAGTGAAAGACCAAAACCTCTAGTATTGTTTGTGTGAAATGAAAATGCAGAGACAAAAGAAAAAGAAGAGGAAATTGGGGTTTTGGGTTTTAGAGTAAAGGAACGAATTGTTGTACCTTATGAGAAATTTTTCCTTTTCTTGGTTGTAATAGACTTTTTCTCAATAGTCTCATCACCATCGTGCTTTCGCTTTCTTCCTTGAGCCATTAAAATCCCTTTCACCTCCTCCAACTCTAGTATATCTTCATTTTCTTCTTTAGCCTCCACTGTGAAAACATCTTTACCAAACTCCTCATCCAGAATTCGAATCGGGATCTCCGTTTGCACATCTTTTTCTTCATAAATGTTGAGACCCAGCTTCAACATCCTATGAGTGTTGGAAGCAAAGGTATTTGGATCATCAAGGTGAAAGGCAGAAGTGAGAGAAACCATTTCATAGATGAGCAATACTAGGTCCTTTATAGACTTACCTCTCTTATTTGTCTCTACCCTCTATCAAAACTCTGCCATGATGGCTTTGCTGTGTTGTGCATCACCTATGCATTCAAGAAGTGCTCTAAGCTCAATTTTGAAATCTTCTAAAAATTTTTCTAGTGCAGATGCAATTCCAAATCCACAATCCTTCTCCTCTTCAGCCAAATCCTCCTTATTTTTCAAACCATCCCACCAATGTACATGACATTTTGTTTTAGCTTTCACATCAACATCTATTGCTGTTGTATCCTCTATTTCCTTTAGCCTTTGTAGGCTTTTTGATTCTTCTAGCATGTCAAAATCCTTGCCTCCCAAATCCTGCGGAGGCCTTTCCCACACATACCTTGCTGGACAGTGCTCGGGGAATCAGGATCAACATCACTCATAAGAACTTCAGTGGTAGGATTAGCTGCCAAATAGACAAGAGACTCATCTATTTCCATTGGCACAATTTCATCTAGCTCTGCATCACTATCTGCAATTGTCACCATAGCTCCCACTTCATAAAAACTCTCTCCAGAGCCACACGACCAAGACATGAGAGCTCTAGCCCAATCATCCAAAGCTGCTACATCCATTTTCCTAGAAATTCTTGATGATTTCCAAAACAACTTTTTTACCATAGCTCTGATACCAATTGTTGATAAAAATATGCAGCCAAAAAAGTTGCAGAATATAAAATAGAACACACAGAAATAAACAAAACAGAAGACACAAGAACTTTAAAGTGGTTCACCATTAAAATGGCTATGTCCACTATCAAGCAGTAAGGGATTCCAATTTTATTAACCTCTATTTTAGTAATACAAAATACAAGCAACACTCTAGCTACAAAGATAAGAGAAAACTCTACAACTACTCCAACTCTAACCGCACAATGAAGAAGTAAGATATTCTCTATCACCAACCGATCTGCTCAAGATCATTTGTATTTAGAAGTTACCAGAGAAAGCCAAGAGTTGGCAAATAGAAGACATTGGTTACGAGAATGTGTAGATGCTATCAGAAGAGGATGAAGAAATCAGCCATTACATTGGGCTTCATAAGCCACGTACCCAACAAAGTGAAGAAAAAGATGTCAACAAACATCACTTTGAAGTAAAATAAAACAACTTAAAGTAAATAAAACAACTTTAAATTAATATCTCTTGCCATTTAATATTAATATTTAATAATAAACATCATCATCAAAACTATCGTGAAAGAAAATGAAACTCAAAAAATTGTTCGAAAATCGAAACATTAATTTGTATATATTAAATGAAAGAAAAGGGTTGCAATTTTCAAAATGGAATATTACTTTGTATTATTAAATGAAATAAAAGGGCTGTAATTTTTTTATGTACCGTTAGAAATAATTTCAATCAAAATTTTATACATCTTTTAGGTTTGAATCTTAATTAATTTATTTTAAAAAAATTAGTAGTTTTAATCAATAAAAAGTTTAAATTTGATTTGTTAATTAACTTGATGGGTATGATATAAATCTTAAATAATTAAATAATCAACCAAAATTATGTATGTAGTAATTAAAATTGTTCTAATGTGAAGTAAATAAAATAGCTTCAAATTGATATCTCTTGGCATTTTTTTAGATAGATGTATTTAAGATATCTATACTAGTTTTATGCTAAGAGGCTTAACTACATGGCAGCAAGAGATGGATTGTAATGGCATGAGCATGTTAACAAAAACTATTTAAAGAGTTTGAAAGGGAAAGAGAACCCAGTATGCACCTTCTGGGTATGTGCAGGATCATGATGGGCCAAACTATACCTCTAAGTGGCAATGAAAATACAAAAAATCAAATTTTATCAAGTTCATGTGAAAATTTGAATGGATTATCTACACAATTTGAAAAAGATGTAAGAATGAAATTTGTAGAGAGTTGAATCTAGTTTATAGGTTACTATTTTTTTTAAAACTAAATTTAATTAGTGAAAATTGAATATTTCAATGAACAACCATTAAATTTTTCAGAAAAAAATAAAAAGTGGGTGTCATTCCAGTCAACCTAACTATGAGTAAAAATATATATATATTTTTGAAACTTTCAAAATAAGTAGAGGGCTCATGTCCGGATGTGACGCATATTTATTTGAAATTTTTTTCCAATAAAATAATTAGTTATGATTTTTTTACTATGACTTTTTTTAAAAACTAAAGAGTAATTTTCCAACCAACCTAACTCGATGAAAAAAAATTGGAATTCAAATTTTTTTTAACCTGTAGCCAATGGAGCATAGAGTGTGACGCATCTTTTGGATCTGAAAAAGGTGAAACGATTTGAAAGTTATTGATGTTTTTCAATCAGTGTATCCATCAGGATTTCAGACACACACTATATAGAAAATTATTAATAATTATTTAACAAAATGATAATCAAGAAACTATTATATTTTTAGAAAGCTAACAATTTCCTCTATAAACCCTTTTTGTTTTATCAATTTTGCATAAAAAAAAAGTCGTCAGCACGAAGGGTGAAGTTTGAAGAAGAGAGTGAAACTTGTAAAAATGTTAGAATTGAGGGAAAGTCAATTATGACAAACCCAAGCCTACATACAAGGAAAAAGCAAAGAAAAATGGATATTCATTATTAATGGATATCCATTTTGCTTTGGTAAAATACCATTTTTCCTTTTTTATGTTTTACAAAACGGATATCCATTTTGAACGGATATCTGTTTTTGGTTTCCCAAAATGGATATCCATTTTGCTTTACCCTATATGTTACTCTCTCTCTCTCTCTCAAGGTGGTCTATCGATATCTCACAATGGTCATAAGTAATTCATCTTTAGCTTTGTGTAAAATGCTAAAAAGGTGGTCTATCGATATCCAGCCATATTCTTATGACCATTGCATCTAATTTCATCTATGATCGAAAAGGCTTGTCTATTTTCTAAGTTTTGTAAAGAGCATTGATAATAAAATTGTAATGTCCATTTTTAGATTCATTTTCTTCATTTCCTATAATCATGGTAATCTATGAAATCTCATTTTTTTGAGGCATTCTATCAAATAGTTAGCAATGCCTTGTCTATGTTTCCATAGTTTTTATAAATATTTACTACAAAGTTGCCAAATATAATATTTGATAAGAACCCCCCTATCATTATTCTTTTGATGGATGCCCATGTACCATTCCATTGGTGTAAGTAAATAAGATAGTAGAAAAGATCATGGAGTTTGGTTATATACGAGTCAACTACATTTGTTTGAAGATTTTTTTAACTTTTTCAACAAATTTCATTATGTTATGCATTGTAATGTTGGCACTTTGTAAGTTCTTTTTTGAAATGTATGTAAACATAAGAAAAGTCTACACATAATAGTTGGTCTTTTGGTAAATGAATGTTGTAGAACTTTATGAAGCATGGGGATGTTGAACTTCACTGCAATTTACACGTTTGTGGATGAGTGCATTAGGATTATTCATTGATGATACATAATTATTTTCAAAACCTTCATTTATATACTTACGAGATTTTGGGAAGTGCAGTCATGTTTTCCATCTACAACTTTGCAAAGGTTCCACTTTTCCACCAAATAGATTAATATTACTTTTAATCATGTAAGACTTTGGGAATGTTAAGATAAAATTAAGTTGCCAAAAGTGCACCTTGACTCTACACTTCTACTTTTTCGGATCTCTCTCTCTCTCTCTCTCTCTCTCTCTACCTCCTAATTAAATCCTATTCCTATCTTTCCTAGTTTTCCTTTTCCTTTCCAATTTTCTTAGGAGAGAGAGATAGATAGATAGATAGAAAGAGAGTCCTAGTTTTCTTTGTTTTCATTTCATTTGTTAATAAGGTAGAGGGAGAGTTAGAGGGGAGAGATAGGGAGATAAAGGAATGATAGGGAGATAGGGAGAGAGAGAGAGAGAGAGAGAGAGAGAGAGAGATTGGGAGGTAGAGGGATGATAGAGATAGGGAGATAGGTTTAGGGTTGCTCAGGTATAGGGTTTAGGGGTTAGGGGCATTATTTAGGGTTGTGTGTGTGTGTGAGAGAGAGAGAGAGAGAGAGAGAGAGAGAGAGAGAGAGAGAGAGAGAGTTGCTTGGGGTTAGGGGTCGAGGTTTAGGGAAATTATTTAGGGTTTAGGGGCTAGGGTTTAGGGAAATTAATTAGGATTTAGGGATTTAGGGCTACTCGGGAGACATAGGGAGAGAGATTAAGAGGTAGAGGAACGATAGAGATAGGGAGATAGTGAGATAGAGGTTTAGGGTTGCTTGGGTTTAGTGTTTAGGGTTTAGGGGTTTGGAGTTTAGGATTTAGGGGTTTATGGTTTCTCAGGTTGAGGGTTTAGGGGTTAGGGCTTAGGGACATTATTTAGAGTTTATGGTTTAGGGGTTAGGGGTTAGGGGCATTATTTAAGGTTTAAAGGTTTCTGGTTGTTCAAGTTTAGGGTTTAGGGGCATTATTTAGGGTTTACGATTGCATGTAAAAAGAAGTCTCTCTCTCTCTCTAAATCCCTCAACCCTAAATAATGCCCCTAATCCATAGCCCCTAACCTGTAACCCCTAAACTCTAAACCTAAGCAACCCTAAACCTCTATCTCCCTATCTCTCCCTTGTCTCCCTCTCTCTATCATCCCTCTACTTCTCAATCTCTCTCGGATGTATCTCTTTAGACATCTCACTCACTCTCTATCTCCCTATCTCTCCCTCTGTCTCCTCTATCTCTCCCAATCTATCTCCTCTCTTTCTCTACCTATCTATCTCTCCCTATCTTTTACCTCTCTCTCCCCTATCATTCCTATATCTGCCTATATCTTTGGACATCTCGCTCACTCTTTATCTCCCTATCTCTCCCTATTTGTTGCAGGACCTGAGGATTCATGTTGATAAATTTACAAAAGGTGTCAGGGTCCCTAATGTATGTAACTAAAGATTCCATTGAATAAAAATAAGAATCCATGAAATATGCAAGCAATCAAATGCTTGAAACAAGAATGTAAATGAAGTAAAGATGCTAGGTTTTTATGCCTTTTTTTTCAATGCGAATTATGTAAAGCAAAGGTGTTGTGATCAAATTTATGAGGTACATAAGTAAATAACAGAAATATCAGTCCTTTCAATCAGATATATGCTTCACAACACACTTTTGAATGCAAACCTAAATGATTGTAAGTCCAAAAACTAGTGAAATTATGCAAAAATATGCAATTTTTTCACAAAATGTAAATGTAAATGTCCAAATAAGGACTGTTGTAATGAAATTTAAGATGTGAGGCAGAGTATGTCAGGGATATCAATCAATTATATTAATAATATCCTTCAAAACATGCATGCCATGCAAGTTTAATAAGTTTGCAAGTCAAACCCTGGTAAAAATCAAGCAAAATATGCAATTTTTTTCACAATAAAAGCATGCAAACAACTGATAGAAAGGGTGTTGTGTGAAATTTAATGATATATATCAGATAATAACCATTTAATCAGTCACCTTGTGAGAAAAAATCAGACACAACACTCCTTTAGAGTGTTTGTACGGAGTTGACTAGTCAAACCTAGTGAAAAAGCCTAAAAACATGCAATTTTCGATCAAATTTCAATGCAAAAGTGTAAAACAAAAGGTTTTGTAAAGGATGTGACTGAATCAAATAGTAAATAGGTCTGATAAAGTCACAAATTCTATTACAAAACGCTGGTAGAGTAGTCTTGTGAATATAAGCAATGAAAAGCTAGTGAAAAACCCTTAAATCATGCAATTTTCATCAAATTTCAATGCAATCATGAAATGAAAAGGTGTTGTAAGGAATTTATCAGAGGGAAAAAAGGAATATGTCTGATAATAATCCACTAAGGCCACAAAATCCACTACAACACCCCTAGAATGCAACCCTAGAGAGGAATCTAGTGCAAACCCTAGTGAAAATGCAAGTTTCAAACTCTAGGTATGAGATTTAAATGAAATTATGCAATGAAATGGAATTCTACAGGTTAAAATCAGAATTGAAAGAGTGTAAAGGATAGTAGTAAAATATGAAACCAAATTTTAGCTACCAACCCTAGCTCTTGCACAAACTAGGTCTCATAAATACACACAATTTCAAGCTTTTTATGTTTTTCAAAATGGATATCCGTTTTCTTTTTCCCAATTTTTTTCATTGTTTTTTATTTTAGTATTTTAGCATTTTAGCAATTTTAGTATTTAGGCATTTTAGCTATAAAATACAATCCAAATTTTAGAAAGACTGTATCATATGAAAGGAGAGATTTTGGACAAACTATCAAAATTTATATAGGATTATGATGATATATATATTTGATTTTTATATGATTTACTTATCTAAGGTATCTCATAGTATTTCAAAGGCACTTTTGAATAGATAATTGTCATAAAAAAATTGTAAAAGCAGGTAGTTTTGGTGTAATTTCTAATAAATCATTTCATGTAACTTACATATTAGATGATATTTGTGTCAACAATTGAGATCAAACTTGTGACACTTGGGATCGACCTTTCATTTTTCTATACCTATTCAAATTCTAAGACAATCATTGGATTGATGTCATTTATTTTCTAAAGGTGGCAAATAAATTTAGCACATCCTCAACATCATTGGATTGATGTCGATAGAGAGAGAAAGATAGAGAGAGGGAGATATCTATAGAGAGGTAGATACAGGAGAGAGGTAGATACGGGTTAGGGGTTAGGGATTAGGGGCATTATTTAGGGTTTGGGGATTTAGAGAGAGAGACTATTTTTGACATGCAATAGTAAAACCTAAATAATGCCCCTAAACCCTAAATCCAAGTAACACTAAATAATTCCCCCAAACCCTAAACCCTAACCCCTAAACCATAAACCCTAAATAATTCCCCTAAGCCCTAACCCTAAACCTGAGAAAGGGAGCCCTAGTTTTCTTGTTTCCATTTCCTTCGTCGATAAGGGAGAGGGAAAGATAGAGGGGATAGATAGGATATATAGGAATGATAGGGGGAGAGAGGCAAGATATAGAGAGATTAGGAGAGATGGCTAGGTACAAGGAGATAGAGAGGAGACAGATAGGAAGAGATAGAGGAGATGAAGGGGAGAGATAGGGAGATTGAGAGTTAGAGAGATGTCCAGAGAGACAGGGAGAGAGAGGAATGATAGGGGAGAGAGAGGAAAGAGATAGGGAGAGATAGATATAGGTAGAGACAGAGAGGATATAGATTGGGAGAGATAGAGGAGACAAAGGGAGAGATAGGGAGATAGAGAGTGAGTGAGATGTCTAGAGAGATAGGGATAGAGATTGAGAGGTGGAGGGATGATAGAGAGGGAGATAAGGGAGAGATAGGGAGATAGAGGTGGAGGGATGTTAATTTTAATGACCTCCAAATTTTCCATAAATTCTTCTCCACTAAACCCTAGACCATCACCCAAATCCTTACTTTCCTAATAAAAGCCCTTCCCCAAACATCATTTGATCATGTGAATCCTTCCATCACTAGACAGGTGCCCAAGTACTTTCCATTATTCATCTAATATTGTAATCCCAATGTCATAGCTCACATTCCCACACCTGCATTCATAGACTCCATTCCCCCTATTGACACCATTGTTGATAATCATTATATAAGGATACTCCCTTGAATAATAATTAAACCATGGATTATGCCATATCCATCTTACACTTTCCTCACCTTTGAACCCTTAGAATATGACATTTAGCTATCCCCACCATTACCAATCATACTTTCTAGCAATCCCACATAAGACACCTTACCCATCATTTCACCTAGGTCATCACCAATTAAATCACCTCATTATTCCATTCAACCATACCCATACCACCCCTTTCTCACTCCACAACCTATATTAATGCATGATTAAACCTAACCCCTAACCCCTAAATCCTAACCCCTAACCCCTAACCCCTATTTCCTAACCCCTAACCCCTATTTCTTAACCCCTAAACCCTAAACCTGAGAAATTATAGACCCCTAAATCCTAAATCCTAAATCCTAAACACTAAACCCAAGAAACCCTAAACCTCTATCTCTTTATCTCACTATCTCCCCATCACTATCATTCCTCTACCTCTCAATCTCTCTCCCTATTCTTTGGCCATGTCCCTCACTCTATATCTTATTGGTCCTCTCTCTAAACATTAAACCCTAAACCTCTAAACCTTAACCCCTAAACCCTAAATAATGCCCCTAAACCTTAACCCCTAAACCCTAAACCCTAAACGTGAGCAACCCTAAACCCTAACTCCTATCTCTCCCTTATCTCCCTATCTCTATCATCCCTCTACCTCTCAATCCTTCTCCCTATTTCTTTGGACATCTCGCTCACTCTCTATCTCCCTATCTCTCCCCTTTGTCTCCTCTATGTCTCCCTATCTGTCTCCTCTCTCTTTCTATCTAGCTATCTCAAAAAATGAGAAACCCTAAACCCCTAGACCCTAAATCCAATCAACTCTAAACCTCTATCTCCCTATCTCTCCCCTATTTCCCTATCTCTATCATCCCTCTACCTCTCTTCATCTCTCTCCCTATGTCCCTGGCCATGTGCCTCACTCTCTATCTCCTTATCTCTCTCCTCAGTCTCCTCTCTCTATCTCCCTATCATTCCTCTCTCTCTATAAACCCTAAATCCAAAACTCTAAACCTCTAAACCTAACCACTAACCCCTAACCCCTAAACCCTAAACCCAAGTAACCCTAAACCATTATCTCCCTATCTCTCCCCTATCTCCCTATCACCTTTGTCCCTCTACCTCTCAATCTCTCTCCCTATGTCTCTGGCCATGTCCCTCACTCTTTATCTCCCTATCTCTCCCTTCGAACTCCTCTATATCTCTCTATCATTCCTCTCTCTCTATAAACCCAAAATCATCTAAGAGTTTTAATGAATTTATCAGAGGGCATCAAGGAATATGTCTAATAACAATCCTCTAAGTCCACAAAATCCACTACAACACCCCTAGAATGCAACCCTAGAGAGGAATCTAGTGCAAAACCTAGTGAAAATGCAAGTTTCAAACCCTAGGTATGAGATCTAAATGAAATTATGCAATGAAATGGAATGCTACAGGTCAAAATCAGACTTGAAAGAGTGTAAAGGATAGTAGTAAAATCTAAAACCAAATTTTAGCTACCAACCCTAGCTCATGCACAAACTAGGTCTCATAAAAACACAAAATTTCAAGCAATTTTGACCAAATGGATAATGAAAATGCAAAACAAATTAGCAATTGATGATGAATTTTTGAATTTTATATTAGAATTTACAAACCCTAAACCCTAAACCTCTAAACCTGAACCCCTAACCTCTAAACAATAAACCCTAAACACTAAATAAACTTGAACCCCTAAACAATAAACAATAAACCCTAAACCCTAAATAAACAATGTAAATGTCCAAATAAAGAGTGTTGTAATGAAATTTAAGATGTGCAGAAGAGTATGTCAGGGATACTAGTCAATTAGACCAATAATATCCTTCACAACATGCATGCCATGCAAGTTTAACAAGTTTGCAAGTCAAACCCTAGTAAAAATCAAGCAAAATATGTAATTTTTTCACAATAAAAGCATGCAAACAACTGATAGAAAGGGTTTTGTGTGAAATTTTATGATGGATATTAGATAATAAACATGTAATCAGTCACCTTGTGAGAAAAACTTAGACACAACACACCTTTAGAGTGCTTGTAGAGAGTAGACTAGTCAAACCTAGTGAAAAAGCCTAAAAACATGCAATTTTTAATCAAATTTCAATGCAAAAGTATCAAACAAAAGGTGTTGTAAAGGATGTGACTGAGTGAAACAGTAAATAGGTCTGATATAAGTTTTATAAAGTCACAAATTCTATTACAACATGCTTGTAGAGTAGTCTTGTGAAGATAAGCAATGAAAAGCTAGTGAAAAACCCTTAAATCATGCAATTTTCATCAAATTTTCAATGCAATCATGAAATGAAAAGGTGTTGTAAGGAATTTAGGGTTTAGAGTTTAGGATTAGGGGTTATGGTTTAGGGGTTAGGGCTTAGGGTCATTATTTAAGGTTTATGGTTTATGGGTTAGGGGTTAGGGTTTAAGGTTTAGGGGCATTATTTAGGGTTTATGATTGCATGTCAAAAGAAATCTCTCTCTCTAAATCCCTCAACCCTAAATAATTCCCCTAATCCCTAACCCATAACCCTAAACCCTAAACTTGAGAAACCCTAAACCCCTATCTCCAAGTATCTCTCCCTTATCTCTCTCTCTATCATCCCTCTACCTCTCAATCTCTCTCCCTATCTCTCTAAACATCTCACTCACTCTCTATCTCCCTATCTCTCCCTCTGTCTCCTCTATCTCTCCCAATCTATCTCCTCTCTCTACCTATCTATCTCTCCCTATCTCTTGCCTCTCTCTCCCCTACCATTCCTCTACCTCCCTATCTCTTTGGACATCTCTCTCACTCTCTATCTCCCTATCTCTCCCCTATGTCTCCTCTATTTCTCCCCATCTATCTCCTCTCTATCTCTCTCTACCTAGCTATCTCTCTGTATCTCTCTCTCTTGCCTCTCCCCCCTATCATTCCTATATCTCCCTATATCTCCCCTCTATCTCTCCGTCTCCCTTATCAATCAAGGAAATGAAAACAAGAAAACTAGGACTCTCTCTCTCTCTCTCTCTCTCTCTCTCTCTCTCTCTCTCTCTCTCTCTCTCTCTCTCTCTCCTAGCACATACCCATTAGGTAGGCTATTTTGCATATGGTGGTCATATCCTTTAGGTCCAATCACCTCCAAACTTCACAAATAGATATAGAGCATAATTCTAAGCATCTTTCATAGAGACCACTTCTCTACATAGGTGCAACTAATACGACTTTTTCATTGTTTTCCACATTTAATACTTATTCTTTTCCATTTTCCAAGTCCTACATGTGTCCAAGTTGTATTGTTTGTCAATTTTTTAGTCTAATTGTTAGTCCTAACTCTCATGGATATTAAAATGTTAGTATAGTTAGATTTATCCTTAGGTAACATTAATTTACACATTGTTGCACAAACAACCACACTAATTTTTTTTTACCTAATTAAGGTTAACCTTTAAGGTTCTTTCATTTGGTGAGCCTAATAGATCCAACTAGTTCAATCTTCTTATAGTCCATGCTTAGCCTTCCAAGAGAGTTCATGCGATGTTAACTTTGCATTATGTCCTCACTTTCCTCTTACTAGTTGTAGTACTCTTTTTTTTTCTAATCCTATCCATATATCATACTATTGTTGTTGACTTTTCTTTCCATCTTCATCATCATAGTCCTAGTTATCCTATTTTGAGCCTACCATTTATCCTTAGCCATGTCTTGTACTTCTTCTATTCATGTCAATTTTAATGACCTCTAAATTTTCCATAAATTCTTCTCCACCAAACCCTAGACCCTCACCCAAATCCTTACTTTTCTAAGAAAAACCCTTCCCCAAACATCATTTGATCATGTGGCCCCTTCCATCACTAGACAAGTGACCCTACTTTCTATTATTCATCCAATACAATCCCAATGTCATAGTTCACATTCGCACACCTACATTCATAGACTCCATTCCCCTTATTGACACCATCATTGATAATCATTTTAAGGAGTCTCCCTTGAATAATCATTAAACCATGGATTATCCCATATCCTCATCTTACACTTTCCTCACCTTTGAACCCTTAGAAGATGACATTTAGCTATCCCCACCATTACCAATCACACTTTCTAGCAATCCCACATAAGACAACTTACCCATCACTTCACCTAGGTCATCGCTAATTGAATCACCTCATTACTCCATTCAACCATACCCATACCACCCCTTTCTCACTCCACAACTTGTATTAATGCATGATTCACCCCATGACATGCTACAGTTACCACAATGCTAATTCACTCTACCATCATTCTTCATATTATCTTATGAATCACCATCCTTTCTTCCCATTCCTTGAGACATCATACCATGACACGCACCAATGAAAAAAATTAAAAAACCAATGAAAAGAATTAAAAAAAAATCATTTTTATAGTTCTAGGAAACGGATATCTATTTTTGGAATATTCCCAAAATGGATATCCATTTTGGAAAAGGATATCTATTTCCTGGAACTATAAAAATGGTTTTTTAAACCACAAAACGGATATTTTTAACATGCCTATGAAAGTCAAAGTTAGCCAATTCATGAATTTAGCTAAGTAAATACGCAATTTTTTTTCCATTGCCACTGTTTGTCCCACGATGATCTTGCACATACCCTTCTAGTATCATATCATTTTCTTAAACATATATTTAAAAAGTTGATACAAGCACATACTACTATGCCCTTAAAGCGGAAACAGACATAGTTGATTTCCCATCATATTAACCCTTAGAGGAAAGACAATGTAGCTTATAGATCTAAGTAAATTTTGGCAGAATAATGACATGTAAATTAACACTTTAAGAATATGAAAGAAGAAGAATAGAAGAGAAGATACACCAATATACGTGGGGAAAACCCTTTCAGGTAAAAACCCCACACTCCAAAGCATCGAGCCAATGTATTAATCTGCAAAAACAAACATGTTACAATACACTTGTAGGCTCAAAGCCTTAACATGGAGACTTACATCTTGCTCCTTTGGAGGAAAAATTGACAGCATAACCCTGCATAAAACACACCTCAATGCCTCCATCTCAAGCCCTCAATATATAGACTCATGGGGTCCCAAACTACAACCATAAGTCATTACCATGGGCCCAAACAAGGTCCAAAAATACCATGGTCAAAATCCATACAACCCACATTTCCATGACATAAAATTCCAATGCCTAGCTTAAGTTTGGTCTTCCAGACTATTATTAGAATATTCCTTACACATGTAAGATGTTGTCATATGTTGTCATAGTCAACCCACCAACTTAGGCACCCAAAATATAGCATTTACCTCCTTTAGAAAAATGCCTATGACATACGTCATAAACTATCATAATGCTGGTCAAGATTCCCAGTTCACAATTAGTAACTCCCTATAATCATGCTCATACGTGTCATAAGAATCTGTCATAAAATCTGTCATAAGAATCTACTATAAATAAACCTTCTGATGACACCTTACAACACACCACAAGATGCTGACACATGGCAAAGATGCCACCTTGGAAATCCCATGCCCCATTTTGGTGGAGCACAATTATTAAATAAAATACATTATAACAATTTCCAAATAATTACGGGAAAATGAGTAATTATAAATAAATAATTTTAGGAACTTGTAAAGGTTGAGACACTTTAATTCCCAACATTCTCCCACTTGTCGAACACCTTGCAAGAGAAAAATAGAAACACAACCAATCTGTGAACCACCAAGGTTACCATACTGTCTGAACTGAACTCCATTGTGCTCTCAAGCTTTATAGAAGCATCAACAACATCTTCCAAGTGATCACCAACATGACAAAAATATTAGAATTCCAAAAATATGATGAAACACTAAATGTCACATAGACACACCAATGTATCCAACTTCAAACCTGTTACCAGAACACAACTCTAAAGTCCAAACTTCCTCTAAAACAAGATCGAGCATGAATGCTCGAGAATAGTTAGAATAACAACCACGACTAGTTTTTTACATCTAACTAAAAAACCCACCATTGATAGAACTTCTGCATATGACATATCTAGCCCATACTATAACTCTCATCCCTATATAATCCACTGTCCTACTCAAAGTTACCATCTTCCATGATAACAAACACACCAAAACCTTTGATGTGCAAAAAATCTGAAGACCCTTGATACTGTAGTCCAATGAAAATAATCTAGCAAAGACATACATACATCCTAGGAATGAAACTGCATGAGCAATGTCAACCAAAGCAACACAATGTCTACCAATCAGCACTTACATAAAAGTGTGGCTTATAATCAAATCATGTAATACAAAGAATAATCACAGTGATCTGCAAACTGCAACCAATTGCTGTAAAATAGAGCATACTTCAACAAATAGTTTTTTTTCTCACTCTCTCACCTTTGATCTCCTCCACTTCTCCCAAGTCCTCCACATCTCAAATGATATACATTAAAAGAACACATACTATTGCTAAAAAATCAATAAAGTACAACAATAGTAGATGACCACAAACCCAGTGATCATACTAGATGAATAAGAACCTCTAGGAAGAAATATGAGACCATAAAGAGAAATTGCAAATCATATCATGTCTTAATGCCAACACCACCAAGTGCTAAGTTGTGCCATGTAAGATCTCCTTCACAAAACCCCAGCTGAAAAGCCTTACCAACACCCAAATGTTCAATCTCAAAAGATCAAACAAAACATATTAATCTCATATAACAAAAATGGATGTAAGCTTCTCTAACCAAAGAAAATCAAACTCAAAGATTCATTCCACAAATAGGAATTCAGCCTAATAACATCTCCAAAACTTCTCATAAATGAAACCATATACCTAAGGAGATAACCATGCCAAGTACTCCTCAAATGAACCCTCCAAAACTAGAAACTATAGCTCAAGATCCATATCCATGAGAAATCAAAGCATAAAACAAAATTAATCTGAAATAACATGGGCAATACCTATCAGATAATTTTCTGGGCACCGAGTGAACTTAGAGTGGGAAATGAGAATGATCCACTGAAATACACCGAGTCTCATAGAATCTCTCCAAGAGCAATATCCTCTCAAGTTCAAAACATTCAAACTTATGTCCATACCTAAGTGAAAGGATCCCCAGTGTTTCTACTAAAATTTCAACATTCCAACACATGATCCCCACAACAAGAGATCTCTAGCCTCACCTCAAGTCTCTCTAGTATCCATGAGCATCCATCAATCAATACATGCTAACTTCAAATGCATCTTGCAAAATCATGAAGCTTCAAGCACATGATTAATACTCAAAACCAAAGAGAACATCACCAGACCACTGTCAAAGCTCCCACTACATGTCTACAAAATCTAGGAACACACATGACATCATGATCTAGCATCTCCACCTAGGAAATCACTACCTGCACTAATGAACATATCTTGCCAAAGGGGCACCATCATGCCAAAACTCCAATCTAGAAGCAAGAATCCATCATGGCATAATACCATCTCTAATCACATGAAGATAACTATCCTCTAACAATGGAACTCAAGATGTCAAAATAATTTCATAGCATATAAGGATCATAATCCAAAAGCCTTACCATGACACCAACAACCACTGTAGAAGATCATACATCACCAAGTGATAGATCCACATCACTGTCGAAGCTCCCACTGAAACTGTGATACCAAGCTTATCAAGGCATTATGATAACCATCTTCTCAATGAAGATCATCCATGGCTCTAATACAATCTAATAATTAACTTGTGCAATACCAACAACACAAAAGAATAAAGCAGAACCAAGATCTCCAAGTCAAGAAGATAAAACCATCACTGCCAAAAGCTCACACTAAACTGTGTAACCAAGCTATCCATGATATCATGATAAAGATGCTATAAGTCCCAATAACTTATTATCCAGGCACTCTAATCATCCATCCTCTTATCCCAATGCAACATATCAATGCACAAATGACCATAGACAAGGCCAACTAATAAAGTCTGCATAAACACTGAATCAATCTCATGGATAACAATAGTCCACATTCGAGTTATCCCACTGCAGCTAATGGGTAGCTAATCCACAAACTACATAACTCAAAGATCCAAAACAAATGTAACATGCAAACTCATCATTACATAATTAGTAACCTGCAAACTGAGATATTAAAGAAGACAACATGTAGACTTCAAGACTCAAACACCAAATCATCACTAGATTCGATTTGCCAAACAAGTCCACATATGAGTAACCATAGTCAAGGAACCCATCAAGCATATACTGTAGAAATGATGAGTGACTAATCACATACCAACATCTCCACACCGAGAAAGATACAAACCTCCTCACACCATGCATGAAGCATACATGCAAACCTACAACTATTTTATATCTAGAAACACCCTGAAGGAATCATAATCTAAAAAATAGTTTGTCTGCAGATCTATAAAACCACAAGTTTTGATTAACCGTGTAAAACCTGTAAAACCACCATGTCACTGACATACAAGCAAATCCATATCCACTTATCATCTGGAAGACCCACAAGTCTGAAAACCACCAAAATTGTTAAACTAGAATAATGGAATAACAGAGATAAGCATAACCATAGATTTTGAATGGAAAATCTACAAACGCGTCAGATCAAATCAATATGAAACTGAGACATGCAAGTACAACCAAGCAAAATGAAGTAGAGGTCTAGGAACTTCAAGCCCACTTTTAGGCCAACTCCACAACCACAAGTATATGGAGGAGCTAGGCTATTCCAGAAACTTTCAGACCATCCAATGATCAACTCCATAGCCCACATGCATTCGAGGTTAACAAAACAATACCTTCCAATACCAGGGACTAAAACCAAGCACCCAACATAAGCACACCAAACCATAGTCATGGTAACCCAAGTTTCTCCATATGATCAGGGACCCAAAAACAAACACCTAATATGAATACTTTGCTACAAATGACCATAGAATGAAATAACATAACCACCATGCATGAGGGTTATTACATACTATCAAATAGGTGCTCCAGATCAATATCATATTAAATGTAACCACATGATCAACTCCATTATACTCCATCGTTTCTATCCTTCAAATGCCTGATGTACCCTGAAAACAAGATCAACTGCAAGACTTCCACTCAAACAAGGATTAATAATCAACCAATTCCTTCCTATAGATTACCTCAAGCTTTCAAAGCTAAGAAATCACAATAGAAGAAATACCTAGAACTTTAGACACCATGAATCCATCACATGCAAGTACATGCAAGCACATGCAAACATATACAAGCACATGCAAGCAACATGAAAGCAACATGCAACTCACATGCAAGCATGTACAAGCACATGCAAGCCATGGAACAACCTTAAGCTTTGATACCAATTGAAAGGGAAAGAGAACCCAGTATGCACCTTCCAGTATCCTATCATTTTCTTAAACATATATTTAATAAGTTGATACAAGCACATACTACTATGCCCTTAAAGAGGTAACAGACATAGTTGATTTCCCATCATATTAACCCTTAGAGGAAAGACAAATGTAGATTACAAATCTAAGAAATTTCAGCAACATAACATCATGTAAATTAACACTTTAAGAATATGAAAGAAGAAGAATAGAAGAAAGATAGACAGAAGAGAAGAGACACCAATATACGTGGGGAAAACTCTTTCAGGTAAAAACTCCACACTCCAAAGCATCAAACCAATGTATTAATAGGCAATAACAAACATGTTACAATACACTTGCAGGCTCAAAGCCTTAACATGGAGATAAATTACATTCTGCTCCTCTAGAGGAAAAATTGACAGCATAACCCTGCATAAAACACACCTCAATGCCTCCATCTCAAGCCCTTAATATATAGACTCATGGGGGCCCAAAATACAACCATAAGTCATTACCATGGGCCCGAACAAGGTCCAAAAGTACCATGGTAAAAATCCATAAGACCCACATTTCCATGACATAAAATTCTAATGCCTAGCCTAAGTTTGGGCTTCTAGACTATTATTAGAATATTTCTTACACATGTAAGATGCTGTCATATGCTGTCGTAGTCAACCCACCAACTTAGGCACCCAAAATATAGCATTTACGTCCTTTAAAAAAATGCCTATGACATACATCATAAACTGTCATAATGTTGGTCAAGATTCCTAGTTCACAATTAGTAACTCCCTATAATCATGCTCTTATGCGTCATAAGAATCTGTCATAAGAATCTACTATAAATAAACCTTCTGATGACACCTTACAACACACCACAAGATGCTGACACATTGAAAAGATGCCACCTTGGAAATCCCATGCCCCAATTTGGTGGAGCACAATTATTAAATAAAATACATTATAACAATTTCCAAGTAATTATGGGAAAATGAGTGATTATAAATAAACAAATTCAGGAACTTGCAAAGGTTGAGACACCTTAATTCTCAAGAGAGTGGACATATAAAAATAATTCCACTGGAGTGTAATTGGAGTACATTAACAAAAAAATATTTGAAGAGTTGACATATAAAAACTAGTATAGATATCTTAAATACATCTATCTAAAAAAATGTCAAGAGATATCAACTTGAAGGTATTTTATTTACTTCACATTAGAACCATTTTTTTTTTAGGTAAGTTGTTATCTTGTGGGGTAACTCCCAATATAATAAAATTAAGATATGTCTATATTTTGGCACATGGTATCCTATGTGTCAATGGTTAACCTTGTTAACCGCATGATGAAGCTCTGTGGTTATTGCCACTAGATGCCTTGATTAGTGAAAAGACTTTTGTAGCATGCATCATGCAGCTTCTCACATGTATGGGTCCTGAAATTTCAATGCTCCTAAATCCCTCTCAAATCTTCAACTCACTAGAAAATAGTCAAAGGGTACCGTTTACCTTTTCCTCGTGACACAATACTATCGAGTAGATGTATGTTAATGCATAAGCTGTGTCTTCTTTTATTACCTGTCTTATCCTTTCATCTGTATCTTTCAATCTTGTATCCTTCTTAACTTTATGAATATTCATAAGGAGATGTGCACCGTGTGACAGCTAAGGTAAAGTCAGGCCACTATACTTGAAAGAATGCCATGGCAAAGGAGTTTGCGAGAAACCATACTTAAAGTTGAGATTGGGGTTTCAAGTTTTGGAGCTAGCAAAGGCAGAGCTGAGCATAGTGTTATATGACATTCGTCATGTGTAAAAAATCTGAGAACATGAGGGAGATTTCGTTGGTGTCCAGACACTGCCATCCAGTGCTATTTCAGACCATTGACTGGAGAACTTGACAAAGAAGTTGTTTGTCCCTATTTTGCTTGGAGGCTTGGATGAAGTTCTACAGGCAGCATGACTAGGAGACAAGATTCCACACCCACAGGATTTATGGTGACTTCCAGACCTGACCGTTGAATTCTTGCCATTCCTACTAGAGGTTGGATAATTAGAGTACTGGTATCCTTGCTTTTACTCTAAAAAAGGGTATGATTTTCTCAACAGGCTCTGTCACTATGTGCCAGTTAAAGATTAACAGTGGGTGGCAGAATTTGAGGAATTCAAAGAAGATTAGAGATAGCTACTGAAGTACTCTAGGTTTTGGGGGTTCTGACACTATTGAAACGCGATTTTGAAAGATAATCCTTTTTTGGTGATAGGGGTGAATATGAAAATGATATGTACGTCTAAAAAACTTTCCTAATTTTGTGGGTGAAATTCCTGGTGTAGGAGGACCCCTTCAAAATAAAGCATAAGTCTAATTAGAGTATGTTTTGACTTTGTGATGTAATAAGGTCCATGTGACCAATTCTTATGTTTATGTCAAATCTAGGTTTATGTGTCGACAGTTGTAGTTTGTTATGCTAGCTGTCCTCCCAGTCGCTTGGAAGCTCCAACCACTGGGAATCGACTCGGTACTACTCATGAGGAGTAGATATCTATGCCCTAGCTCAGTTTGTTTTGGGATATACGGTTGCATAGGAGAAACAGAGAGATATTGTGTTTTGGAGATCAGACTAAGTATTGTGTTACAGTGGGGCTGTGGTATGCATTTCTATTATTGAAATAAAGAAGATCCTATTGTTTCATTTGTCTAATTTGTGATCCATCTGTGCATTGATACTCTTGTTGCAGGCGAAATGGATTCATTCATCCATTCCACCGGTTGATTCTCTGAATCGGTGGAATAGACATGTACAGTAGTTTAGTTTGCATTTTCATGTTTCTGTTTATGTATTTCATGTTTGTGGGATCGATTTATAGTATGCTATGATTTATCCTAGCATCCTCATGTGCTAGGGTTTGAAGGATAAAATCTAAGTTAAGATTGCCCAAGAAATGGTTTGGCCCGATCACAGTATTTTTTGTGTGAAATTTGTGAAGTTTTGAGGGTTTTGTCAAAATGTACATTTGACGGATATATAGTGTTTGTATGTGACATACAGTCTATGTGTATATCGCATTTGTATCTGTGCGTATATCGCTAAACAGATTAGGTGTTAAAACATGTTAAAAATGCATGTTTCGAAGGTACAAAGGTGAAACAGTTCGGATATACAATCGATGTGTATATCGCTTTTGTATCTGATGATCATTTCATGTGTATCCGTCATTTGCATATCGGGTTGGTGTGTTGTGGATTTGGTAAAGGGTCGATATACAATCTCTGTGTATATCGCTATTGTACATCAGGTCATACAAGTTCTATGTATACACCTTTTGTATGCATTCTGTGAGTATACTGCATTTGCATGTTTCTGTGTATACGTCAAATGCATTTTGTGGTTTGTATATAGCGAATGTATATTTCAAATATACAATTGGGTGATACAAGGGAAGGTCAACGGTCAACGGATTGCGGAAGGGATATTCCAAGGGATATTTCCTGAATGCATATTCAGTGTTGTATATTTTGATTGTATGTCTGAACATACACTCCACAGATACAAGGATTTGATACAAAGAAGTCAATGCCAGTCAAACATACATTGAGGGCATATTCGAAGGAATATTCGGTGGATGTATATGGAAATATACATTGCACTTATATAGTGTCGAGTGATACATTGGATGACCGGTAGCAGAGGTGACAGGAACCGGCAATCAGGGGTTAAAGTTTGTATGTTGAATGAATGTACATTTTAGTGTAAATTGGCGGAGATACAAGGGCCTGATACATTTGGTAACTGGTCGTGGCGGTGAACCGGTATGCAGAGTACTGTAGCAAACCGGTGATAACAAGTCAATTTTTACATGTTTTGGGGTGAGTCAGTATATTAGCGGAGGAGTTTGAAGTCGGGCCGATAGGTATTGTCTGGCCAATAGAGGTTGAAGTTTGTATCACTGTGACAACGGTCATCGGAGTAGCTCAGTTAGAAGAGACTGATAGACAAAGTCTTGCCAATAGGCAATAAAATGAAGTACACTCATCGGCGTGAGGTGGAGGTCGGCATGACAATTTTCTTAGGTGCCGATAGTTGTTGTTTGGCTGATAGTGTATGTCGGTGAGACAATTTATTAGCTCTTGCCGATGAAGTGAGGAATATTAAATTCCACCATTCCATTGAATGTTTCCAGTTGCATGCTCTGCATCATAGTGGTATCAGAGCAAAGGTTGGATCTTCTGGAAAAGATAAGGAGATAGCAAGATGTCATATGAAGAAGGAACATCAGAGAATCTGGCAAGGATGACCAATGCTGAGTTGGCAATTTTGGTAAAGAAGCAGATTGCAGAAAGCAAAGCTGTGAAGGCTCAGAATTAGGCATTGAAAAATGAGTTGGAGAAGTTGAGGGACAAAGTAGGTTTTGGTAAAGAAGAAGATAGGGAAGAGGAAGAGATCCCTAGGTGGAATGAGGAAGATGTTCCTGTAGACCAGAGAACCTTGATTAATGCCCTCAAATCCATGGAGAGGAGAACCATGGATGTGAAATTAGATTTGCCAGTGTTTATAGGAAAGATGGATCTTGATTCGATGATGGAGTGGATAAACTCCTTAAACAATTTCTTTGAGACAGAGGAGATACCAGAACACCAGAGGGTAAAGATAGCCCAATCAAAAATGAAAGAGGCTACATTAACTTGGTGGAATTTCATCCAAGATGACAGAGTACAAGAAGGAAAGCATAGAGTTGCTACATGGAAGAAGATGATGGCTTTAGTAAAAGAAGCCTATGTTCCATTGGATTACAGCATCCAATTGCATAAGAGAAAATAAAATTTGAAGCAGAAGGAGCTAGATGTCAGCTCATATACTGAAGAATTCATGAAAATTTGTGTCAAGAGAAAAGTAAAAGAGAGTGAGGAAGAAAGGGTAGCCAGATACCTTAATGAATTGAGGTTCAACATTCAGGAAGATTTGAATCTGCATAACCCAGATAAAGTTCAGAAATGTTTTCAGTTGGCATTGAAAGTGGAAGAGAAGTTAAAGAGAAGACAATAACAGAACAATAGAGGAAGGGGAAAAAAGCAAAGAGGTGGAAGAGGTCCTTTTAGAGGCAGAGGACATGGATTTGGATATCAGGGAGAATCCAGTCATGACAACAGCAAGGGAGATAACAGTCAAAACTAGAGAGGAAGTTACAATCAACAAGGAAACTTCAGAGGCAGAAGACCTTTCAGAGGAAGATCTAAGGGCAGAAGATCTATCAGATGTTATAACTGTAATAAAGAAGGCCATATAGCCAGCAGATGTCCAGAAAAGGCAACAAGTTCAACAGGGGAAAGGAGAACAAATTTGATCCAAGAACCGGATAGCCAAAGTGCAACAAGCTCAAATGCTTTTCAAAGTGTGAATGCTCCCGACAATTATGGATATCTAGAGAGTGGAGAATCTCTAATGATGAGGAGAACAATGACTACCATGAAGGTACCTGACATATAACCCCCACAAAGAAAGTCTCTTTTCAGAACTACATGCAAGGCAGGAGGTAAGGCATGTAAAGTTTTAATTGATTCTAGTTCTACTAAAAATTTTGTATCTGATGAAATGGTAACAAAGCTTAAGCTTTGAAGATTGCCTCACCCATCCCCATATAAGGTCTCATGGCTTACCCAAGGTCAGCAAACAGTTGTAGAAGAGCAGGCTTGGGTAGAATTTCAGATTGGAGCATATAAGGACAAGTTGTTGTTTGACATCACTAAGATGGATGCTTGCCATCTTTTATTTGGAATACCATGGTAGTATGATTTATAGGAATGCCATGATGGTGCTAGGAACACTTATACAATCACCAAAGATGGTATGGTGACAGAGTTGATCCCATGGACAGAGAAGGAGGAGAAATCAAAAGGAAAAGAGGTGAAGGTAATGCTGATGGAAGGAAAACAATTCATGAAAGAAGTAGCAGTAGAAGGTGCAGTTGCATATGCCCTAATTCCATGTCTGACAGTGAATAAAGAATAGCAGCAAGAAGTCAAGAAGGAGAAGAAGCAGAGGTTCATAGACCCAGCTATCCAAGAGTTATTAGATAAGTATAAAGGCATCATCTCTGATGGAATGCCAAGATCCCTACCACCTATAAGGGATATCAGCCATTGCATAGATCTAATCCCAGGATCTACAGTTCCAAACAAAGCAGCATATAAGCTAACTCAAGAACAGAATGCAGAAGTAGCAAGACAAATTGAGGAATTACTAGACATAGGTCTAATTGGCAAAAGTTTAAGCCCATGTGCAGTACCAGTTGTACTAGCACCAAAGAAAGAAGGCACTTGGAGGCTTTGCACAGATTCCAGGGCTATTAATAAGATAACAATCTAGTATAGGTTTCCAATACCTAGGATAGAGGATTTACTTGACTGTTTGGGAGGTGCTAAGTATTTTACAAAAATAGATCTGAAGAGTGGATATCATCGAATCAGAATTAAGCCAGGAGATGAATGGAAAACAACATTCAAAACCAATGAAGGGTTGTATGAGTGGAAAGTTATGCCTTTTGGTTTGTCTAATGCACCTAGTACTTTCATGAGATTGATGAATGAGGTTTTGAGAGAATTTATGGGCAAGTTTGTCATAGTATATTTAGATGACATTCTGATTTTCAGCAATACAAAGGAAGAACATCTCAACCATATAGATTTAGTTCTCAAGAGGTTACATGAAGAGTAGCTAATGATAAATTTAGACAAGGGTTTGTTCATGCAGGAGGAGATCACATATTTGGGTTTTGTCATTTCCCAAGGCAAGCTGCAAATGGATAAGGAGAAGGTAAGTGCTATATTGTCTTGGCCAACTCCAAGGACTATGAATGATGTCAGAAGTTTCCATGGGTTAGCAACCTTCTACAAAAAGTTTATAAGAGGGTTTAGTCATATTTGTGCACCCATGCTTGATACTATAAAAGGAGGACAAAAGTGTAGATTTGCTTGGACTAAGGAAGCAGGTGATTCCTTTGAAATATTGAAGAAGACAGTGGCACAACATCCAGTCCTTGCACTTCCAGATTTTAACAAAATTTTTCAGGTAGAATGTGATGCTAGTCACATGGCAATTGGAGCAGTACTCAGCCAAGAAGGTAGGCCAATTGCATTTTTTAGTGAGAAGCTCAATGCTGCTAAAAAGAGGTATTCATCATATGATTTGGAAATGTATGCTCTAGTCCAGTCAATCAAGAAGTGGAGGCATTACTTGATGCCAAAAGAATTCATAGTATTCATAGATAATCAGGCTCTAAGTTTTATCAACAGCTAGGAAAAGTTGAACCATAGGCATATGAAATGGGTAGAAACTTTGCAAGCTTTTACTTTCACATTGAAGCATAAGAAAGGAGTCAAGAATAAGGTAGCAGATGCCTTGAGCAGGAGAGCTCTAACAGTCAACCAAATTCAATTGGAAAGTGTTGGCATTGATTCATTGAAGATCATGTATGATGATGATGAAGATTTTGGAGAGATATATCAGGTATGTACTTCTTTTGGAGATAAATATCATGCTGATTTCTCTAAATTTTTGATCCAAGATGGATTGCTGTTCAAAGGTGGACAATTGTGTATTCCAAGGTGTTCTATGAGGTTGAACATCATTAAAGAGAAACATTGTGGAGCTATGGCAGCACATTTTGGTTTAGACAAGACTCTTGATCTTGTTAGAAGACATTATTATTGGTGTAAGTTACAATCAGATGTTAGAAAATTTGTAGAGACATGTGTGATATGTCAGAAAGAAAAAGGAAGATCAACTAATGCAGGTTTATATCAGCCTTTACCCATTCCTTCCAGACCATGGGAAAGCATAAGTATGGATTTTGTGTTGGGTTTACCCAGAACTAGAAAAGGATATGATAATGTTTTTGTTGTAGTGGGCAGATTCAGCAAAATGGCACATTTCTTTCCATACAAAACCATTGTTGATGCTTCATATATTCCAGATTTGTTTTTCAAAGAGATAGTAAGAATACATGGATTGCCATTGAGCATTGTGTTAGATAGAGATGTGAAGTTTATTGGTCATTTCTGGAGAACTCTGTGGAAGAAGCTTGGAACAAATTTGTCTTTCTCATCTGCATATCATCCTCAAGCAGATGGATAGACTGAAGTGGTAAACCATTCCTTAGGGAATTTGCCCAGATGCTTGATAATACAACATGGAGACAAGTGGGATAATATCCTATCTTAGGCAGAATTTTCCTATAATGATACTGTCAATAGGAGTATAGGGAAATCACCTTTTCAAATAGTGTATGGTATACATCCAAGAGGTATTTTAGAGCTGAGAGATCTACCTACAGGAGATTTTGTTAGTGCAGATGGAGAAGCTTTTGCAAAAGCCATAAAAGAGGTACATGACCAGGGCAAGGACCAACTCCAACAAACCACTTTGAAGTATAAGGAGTATGCTGATCAAAAGAAGAAAGATGTACAGTTTGATGTTGGAGATTTGGTATGGGTTCATTTGAAAAAGGAAAAACTTCCTAAAGGTAAATATACCAAAATCACGCAGAGGAAGATTGGACCATGTCAGATTTTGAAGAAATGTGGGCCAAATGCTTATGAGATACAACTTCCTTCTGATCTTGGTTTATCACCTATATTCAATGTATGTGATTTAACTCCATATAAGCATAATCCAGCTGAAGAACATGACCTACAAGATACAGCAGTTGATGACATTCCAAAACATGATCCACCACAATTGCAAAAGATTTTAGACACTAGAGTGATCAAGAAGACCTGGAACAAAAATTATTTGGAATATTTGGTGGCTTGGCAGGGAGAACCTGATTTAGAAGCAGTGTGGATGACTGAAGAACAGATCAACAAACATGGTTCAGACCTACATACTCTCATCTCAAGTGGACTTGAGATTTGTTCTTCTGGGGAGTATGGTGTAGGAGCACCCCTTCAAAATAAAGCATAAGTCTAATTAGAGTATGTTTTGACTTTGTGATGTAATAAGGTCCATGTGACCAATTCTTATGTTTAAGTCAAATCTAGGTTTATGTGTCGACAGTTGTAGTTTGTTATGCTAACTGTCCTCCCAGCCGCTTGGAAGCTCCCAACTGCTGGGAATTGACTCGGTACTACTTGTGAGGAGTAGATATCTATGCCCTAGCTTAGTTTGTTTTGGGATATACAGTTGCATAGGAGAAATAAAGAGATATTGTGTTTTGGAGATCAGACTGAGTATTGTGTTATAGTGGGGCTGTGGTATGCATTTCTGTTATTGAAATAAAGAAGATCCCATTGTTTCATTTGTCTGATTTGTGATCCATCTGTGCATTGATACTCTTGTTGCAGGCGAAATGGATTCATTCATCCATTCCACCAGTTGATTCTCTGAATCGGTGGAATGGACATGTACAGTAGTTTAGTTTACATTTCCGTGTTTCTGTTTATGCATTTCATGTTTGTGGGATCAATTTGTAGCATGCTATGATTTATCCTAGCATCCTCATGTGCTAGGGTTTGAAGGATAAAATCTAAGTTAAGATTGCCCAGGAAATGGTTCGGCTCAATCGTAGTATTTTCTGTGTGAAATTTGTGAAGTTTTGAGGGTTTTGTCAAAATGTACATTTGATAGATATACAGTGTTTATATGTGACATACAGTCTGTGTATATCGCATTTGTATCTGTGCATATATCACTAAACAGATTGGGTGTTAAAACATGTTAAAAATGTATGTTTCGAAGGTACAAAGGTGAAACAGTTCAGATATACAATTGATGTGTATATCACTTTTGCATCAGACGATCATTTCGTGTGTATTCGTCATTTGCATATCGGGTTGGTGTGTTGTGGATTTGGTAAAGGGTTGATATACAATCTCTGTGTATATCGCTATTGTACATCGGCTCATACAAGTTCTGTGTATACACTTTTTGTATGCATTCTGTGAGTATACTACATTTGCATGTTTCTGTGTATATGTCAAATGCATTTTGTGGTTTGTATATAGCAAATGTATATTTCAAATATACATTCAGGTGATACAAGGGAAGGTCAACGGTCAGCAGATTGTAGAAGGGATATTCCAAGGGATATTTGTTGAATGCATATTCAGTGTTGTATATTTTGATTGTATGTTTGAACATACACTCTGCAGATACAAGGATTTGATACAAAGAAGTCAACGCCAGTCAAACATACATTGAGGGCATATCCAGAGGAATATTCGGTGGATGTATATGGAAATATACATCGTGCTTATATAGTGTCAGGAGATACATTGGACGACCAGTAGCGGAGGTAACAGGAACTGGCGATCAGGGGTTAAAGTTTGTATGTTGAATGAATGTACATTTTAATGTACATTGGCAGAGATACAAGGGCCCGATACATTTGGTAACTGGTCGTGGTGGTGAATCGGTATGCAGAGTACTATAGCAAACTGGTGATAACAAGTCAGTTTTTACATGTTTCGGGGTGAGTAAGTATATTAGCGGAGGAGTTTGAAGTCAGGCTGATAGGTATTGTCTGGTCGACAGAGGTTGAAGTTTGTATCGTCGTGACAATGGTCATCGGAGTAGCTCGGTTAGAAGAGACCGATAGACGAATTCTTGCTGATAGGCAATAAAATGAAGTGCACTCATCGGCGTGAGGTGGAGGTCGGCATGACAATTTTCTTAGGTGCCAATAGTTGTTGTTTGGCCGATAGTGTATGTCGGTGAGACAATTTATTAGCTCTTGCCGATGAAGTGAGGAATATCAAATTCCACCATTCCATTGAATGTGTCTAGCTACATGCTCTGCATCAATTCCCCTTTCAGACCTTTGTTAAAAAGTACAGTAACTCTACTAGATGTAAATCTTTTTTGATACAATTCGAGTAAAAATATGAGATTGACTTTTAGTGCTTTTGGACTGCTTTCAATTCTTATGTTGTCGAGTATCTAAATTTGTGGGTGTTTCAAAATTTGGTGACTGCATTCCTTAGTTTGGTCTGATTTGTTAATGGAATTCTTGTACTATTTCTAAGAATGTGAGCTGTTCGTGCTTTTGTTTTGAGTTGGAATACATTTTTCAAATATTTCAAAATTGATGGCTGCATTCCATATAATGGGGATACTGAATAGTTTGATCTTTAAATTTCTTCAACCCCCACTGTAATCTCTCTATTTGTATTTTTGAGACAGTTCAAATGAGAACATGGGATACTCTTTTATTTCTTTTAAACTGCTTCAGTATCTTGTATTATCATGCGTAAGTCTGAAACACTTTTCTAAATTCATGGAATTACTAATCTACTTCAGTTAAGTGTGAAATTGATGACTGCATTCCTTATAAAGGGGGTTTAAAATTACTGTTCTAAGGTATAAGGCTAATTTAGGTTTGAATCTCAGTATGGGGTTAGGAAAGATGGTACAGCCTCCTGAGAGGCCACACACAACAAAGACACAGGGGGAGATATGCCTAGTCCTAGGGGGAGGGCAAAGGTCTTCCCCCAGTCTTAGATGGTAGAAGCCCATCTAGGGAAAATTTGGGTTACCTTGACCTTTAGGAAAGGTCAAGGTAGAGGTTTACTTGCCAAGGTATTGTGGGTTCTTGGTTTTGGCCTAAGTTTTGCCTTTCGCTGGCCGAGTGCCCATTATGCTTATGTGTTGATTCCTCCTTATTTGCAATTGGATTGTTCTTTTATTAGAAGTTCCTCAAGCCCTTCCCACTTCTTTATGTCCTTGTCTAGGATGACTTCCTCAACTTGCTTGACCCCCATATTTGCCAGCAGATCTGCCACCCCATTTGCTTCTTTGTAAACATGTGATATTTTGAAATCATCCAGTTTCTCTAGACTCTCCCATATTTTCTTTACCCAACTTTTTAGTTTCTAGTTTGGTGTCTCCCTTTTGGTGATTGCCTAAATGCATAAGAGTGAGTCTCCTTCAATATCCACTTGTCTAAATCCTTTCTCAATGCACATCCATATTCCTAGGCCCAATGCTTCCATTTCTGCCTCATTGTTGGTTGTATTTCCATTTTTCCTGGATAATGCCCACATACACTGCCCTTGCCTATCCCTTATAACACAACCTGCACTAGCTGGACCCATATTTCCCTTAGGTGCTCCATCAAATTTGACTTTATACCTACCTTGGTTAGGTCCTTTCCATTTTGTTTCTTTTCTATTTTTTGATCTGTCCTTAAATAATCCTTGGGGTCTCTCAAGTTTTTCCAACATTTTCTTTAGGTCCTCATCACATTTTGTGAAAGTAGTGCTTTCTTTGATTGAGCATTTTACGTTCAATATCTCACATATACCATCTTCAATTTTTTCCAACAACTTGAATTCTTCCATGCTCTTTTCCTTGAAGATTTTGTGGTTCCTTTCTTTCCATTTATGCCACACAACCATAGAGGGTGCTACCACCCACAAGTTTGCCCATAAGGAGTTTATCTTTCCTTTAGGCCAACTACTCAACCAATTGTTAAGGTTATCTGGTCTTGCCCCTCTCCATCTTATTACATCCTGTATCCAATCACAACATTTTGAAGCATATGTGCAATTTAGTAGCAGATGGTTTATTGTTCCATTGTTCTTATAGCACATGACACATCTGCTAGGGCCATGTATTCTAATTCTTTCCAATTTGTCTGCTGTGAGAATTCCTCTTTGTAGGGTTATCTAAAGGAATGCACCTACCTTTAGTAGTGCTACAGGGTGCCAACACAATTTTGTTGGCCATTGAGGTTTGTCCTTTATAGCCTTTTAAATCTGGTACCCCAATTTGATAGATTATTCACTTGAGCATGCACCACACCATATGATCTCATCTTCTTCATCTATGAATACGACCTTTCTCTCTACAAGTGCTTCCTTTAGCCTTGATTTGATCTCTGTTGGAATTGGAAGAGATCCAATATTAATCCACTCAGTTTGATTACCAAACTTTGGGTGCTTCAACAATACATAATCTCTTACTTTATGTCCTCTTTGGGATGTTATTTGTCCAATGTACTCTTTGATTCCCTCTAATTCTTACAGTGGTGGTTTTCCATCCCATGAATCTGACCAAAAATTGGCTTGCTTTTTGTTATTTATTTTCTAAGTCAGATGCTTTATTATGATCTTTTGACTATTCGATAGGAAATTCCATATTTCCAAGCCTCCTTTGGTATCTATTGTGGTAAGTATCCTTTGAGGCTCTAAATAGTCTAAATATTTTCTTTGGAAAATTTTGCATCATAGTCGGTAGTATATCTTCTGTTGGAAAATTTTGCACAGTTTCATTGGCAACAATGATGCTGTCTATGATCTCCGTCCCTAGACAGACACCACTTTGCTCCTCTGAGATGATGGAATTTAGGAGTTTCATTGGCCTATTAGCCATTACTTTGGTGATTATTTTTTATATTGTATTACATAGAGAGATTGCCCTGTAGTCATTGAAGGACTCACATACTTGTTTCTTTGGTATTAGAGATATCAGTGTATTATGGATATCTTTCATAAATTTCTTCTTTTTCTAGAATTCTTCTACAACCTCCCAAACTTCTTGCCAATTAGCTTCCAACATTTCTGATAAAAACTTGCTAAAAACCATCTGGCCCGGGAGCCTTATCTGGATGTAATTGAAAGGTACCAATTCTGACCTCTTCTAATGTTATGGGTTCCATTAGCATCAGGGTAACTTCATCTGAGACACATTTTGGCATACACTCTAGCAAGGTGGAGTTGTCAACTGGTTCTGAATCAGCTTCAACACCTAAAATTTTCTCAAAGCAATGAATAGATTCACATTCTATAGTGTGCTTTTCTCTGATTGTGTCTCCATTGTCTACCTTTATTTCACTTATTCTATTAATAGCCTTTCAGGTTTTGGAGGTAGCAAGAAAGAATTTGGTGTTCATGTCTCCTTTTTTTAGCCATATTTCTCTACTTCTATCTCTCCAATAAATTTCTTCTCTGCCCAGTATCTCCTTATGATAGCTTTTCAATTTTTGCTCTAGTAGATAATCTTCTTGAAACATTCTAGACTTTATTATTTTGTTGTTTAGTTCTTCCAGCTCTTTTTCTATCTTTTCCTTTTCTTGGAATATATTCTTGAAAACCTCCTTGTTCCACTTTTTAATCTTTTCTTTTAATACTTGAATCTTTTTCATAAAAATATATCTGGGTGTACCCTTGAAATCACTCTCTTTCCACCATGTTTCTATGGATGGCATAAAACTTTCCTCTCTCCACCACATGTTCTCAAACTTGAAGTAGTTCTTTAAGTCTTTGTTCCCTATATTGATGTTCAGAAGGATAGGATAATGATCCGAGCCTGATATTGGAAGAATTTATGCATCCAAGGGGGTTTGTGCCACACATCCAATTGGAAGAGATAAGAAACCTATCTAATCTCTCAGCTATATTGGTGAACCCCAATCTGTGATTGGTCCAGGTGTATCTCCCATTAACTGTTTTGCAATCTATGCCTTTGACCTCATCCACAAATTCTCTAAAGGCCACTATGTTCCTATTGATCTTCATTGCCCCTCCACTCTTCTTAGAGAGATCAGTGATAGAATTGAAGTCTCCACCTATAATGTAGATTTGGTCACTTATTTGACCTATCCTACTACTGATTGCTTTCTATGTTTCCCTTTTATCTTTTGTCTTGATGGGGCCATAAACATTGAATAGGTGGAAATTCAAAGTGTCATCTGAAACCTTACATTCCATCTAGCTATTGTGCTCCTGTATTGGGTTTATTATGATCCTGGCATTTTTCTATAGTATTGCTAAGTCTCCAGTTGTTCCTATGGCTTCTTTTAATATTTCTATCCAAGATTTGTAGAATTTTAGAAATTTCTTCACTTCCAATTTGTTTAGTTAGGTTTCATGTATCATGACTATATCTGTTGGCACTCACTGCATGTGACACTTTACTAAACGTCTTTTGTCAGGGGCATTTAAGCCCCTAACATTCCAAGTTCCTATTTTATTTCCCTCCAAGGGAGGGATTTCCTGCCTTGGAAATCAGAAAATTGGCAATACTTTTTAGGTGTTTTTCAATTGCTTCCTCCTCCCATTTTTGTTTATTGGTTTTCCTTCCCTTGCCTTTCTTACCTTTGCCCATCGCTTTTACAGTAGTTTGACTGATGCACCTTGGATCAATTATATCTAATTCATCATTAACCACTAGATCCTCTTCTACCAATAATTCTTCAAATTCTGATTCTTCTTCTTCAGGATAGTAAGGCATACTCAAATTGCCTTCTAATTTGTCCTCTTTCTCCTTCTCTAATGTATACTCTTTAGCTAGACTTATTTCTGCATTTCTTGGATCTATTGTGTTCCCAGATTTGCCTAGTTCCTTATTGGCTTCAGTAGTGTTTTCTTGGGTAGTACCTAATGGTGTATCCTCTTTAATTTTTGTATTGATATTTGAGGCTGTGCTATTGCTGTTGACTTTTTCCTCCATACCATCTTCTGTGTCAGTTGCTTTTTTGGGTGTTCCTTGAGCTTTTTTTGGTGTAGTTGCTTTTTTGGTAGTTCCTTGGCTATAATCTTTTTGCATTCTTTTTTGGTATGTTTCTGACTATGGCTTTTGAGGCAGAAGTGCTTTAGTTCCTCTATCTCAATTGCTTGTTTCCAATGTTCACCCTTAACACATAAGAGGACTTAACTTGGGATTTTCTTTATTGTTGCTACTTGAATTCTGGCATAGACTTATGAGTCTCCCTTAAAGAGTTCTACATCGATGCCAATGAGCATTCCCAAGGTTTGGCTGATTTTCTCCATGCGACTTTCTGACCAGTATTCTAGTGGAAAATTGTATAGTCTAATCCAAACCTGACTCTCATAAGGATCCATCTCGAGGGGATTGAAGTTCTAGTTCCATCTTTACATGTATAAGGGGTGTCCATCCATTTCCCACAAGCCTCCATGTAAGATTTTTTCCCTTTCCTCTTTTGTAGCAAAAACTGTAATGAAAAAATGTTTTCGTAAGAATTTGGTGATTTTTGGTGTATTCCATTTTTTTTATCCATTACTTAATTTTCTTTCTCTCAAATTTTGGGCCACTAAATATGTAGATAACAACCACTTCTACTAGGATGCTTATGTCTTCCTTTGCTTCATCTGACATATCAATTGTCTAATACTTCAAGTGCTCTGTAGATTCACACGCGGTTAGGGTTTCTGTCGGATCCCTATCCTTCTGCATTGTGTCTAGTTCCTAGCTCTCCATTGTTGGAAACTCTAGTAATCAAGACTTGGCTTTGAATACCTAAAATAAATGTTAGTATATATCATATAAAAACAAAGATTTACCTATTCCTGCCAAGGAGAGGTGTTTGTTTGATATGATAGCAATATGTCTTCTTTCTGTTTTATTCGTTAATTCCATTTTTATTTTTTGTAGAGTTATAAATATCCGAAATGGTATTGTTACCAAATTTTCTCCTATAGGTCAAATTGGCAAAGTTGGTGAATCATTAAGTTCATTTTAAGATGAAAAGTTTAAAATTTGTCTTCTATGATAGTTTGCATAGTTTGGAGTGCTTGAAAAGAAAAGGTTCAATTTTATCATGCTTTTGTTATTCCAGAAGAGATACAACCAATGTATCATGTAATGCTTTGTAGAAGATTCATCAGTGATAGGAGTTATTTCATTTCACATTACAGTGTTCATTCATTTTACAAATCAGGTATACCAAACTGAATAAGCATTGCATTAAATGAAAGCAAGAGAGATCAAATGTCCCACACAAGCCGCATCTGAAATACACTACAAACAAGAGAGATTAGGTATACCAGTACAAACATAGGAAATACACTATGCATCTGAAAATAAGAAAGGAAAATAGCATATACATCATTGCCTATTTAAGGTCTTGGTTTGATCTTAATTGTAGATGGCTCCTCCTCGCTCCCAATCTTTGAATGAACCTGTATCATGATAAGAAGGATTGTTAGAGCTCTAGATATGGTTTCTTATGTGCCTATCAACAGAGACATAATACATTGCCTATGATGCACTTTATCAGATGATCAGATCATCCATATGCAAGAGAGCCTGAAAGATGAAACATCATTGAGCTTCACTATTTAAAAAAAAAAACTTACATGTTTGTTTCCTATGCAGGTATAGGTGAAATCATATTGCTGATTTAAAGACATGATAGCATGTGGTGCAAAGTGGGCTCCCACAAGGGTTGAGCCCAACATGCTGCTACTTAACCTCAAGAGGGGGTTGAAACATGAATTCATGTTCTTAATGCAAATAGAAATATTCAACTGAAGTAGTACTACATCAAGTCAATGCATGAGCTTCAAGCTCAATGCCCATCCATGATTGTCAGTTCAAAGTGTTATTAAGTGAGAACCATTAATGAGCATTGAGCTCTTTCGAAGACTACCCAATGATCTGAGTAAGAGGCATTGTCGCATCATGGTTACATTCATTGTCTATCTCATTATCATTGATCATGCATTCAAGATGCTCAGAAGCAATAGTCTAATCTCGTCATGCAACCTTGTAGATGAGGAAATATTTAAAATAAAGGTCATGATAGAATGCAGGCTTCATTAATAAAAGTATTCACATGTTAAAAGACAACACTCTTGTGCTAATAAAAGAATGACATCTAGTGCCAACATGATAGATGCATCATAACATATTCATCAAAGTACTCTTCCCATGGTCCTTGCACATTAAGAGACAGTGAGAAGTATGTTGTTCACAAGAGGAATAGATGAAGTAGTCTCCAAGTGTGCATTGCAATGTAAAACAAGTGACAACACATAAGACTTATTCAAACTATCATCAAAGAAGCAATTGGACAACAGTACGTCAGGTATTTATAATTTGATGAAGTATGAAGTTATAATTCAATGCATGAACAACCATAAAAGATCCAAAATTAGTCATCATCATGACTGTTATATCAGTCATAATATATAGTGTAAATTCCATAGTCATAATTTACAAGTGCAGCTACAGGAGGCACCACATGAAGATTATTCAAATGGACATATTGTTTCAGCCATATGGATAGCAACATTTGTAAAAGAAAGTATTAGAGTATAGTTTCAGCTATGAAAGAAATGCCATACTCAAAGATGAATGTGTTATACAGAATGAAATGAAGAGACTATATATGGTATATGTGAGAACACATTTGGTGCAAATTCATAAAGTGCAATGAGCTTATCTGCCACAGTGACAAGTACATACAAGTTTATATCAATTCAGAAATTGCAAGAGAAGAGTTTATATAGTATTTTCAATGTCATGATCAACTACAAGATAGTCAAACTGATGCCACGAAGATACAGTGCAGGTTTAGTTCATAAAGGTAGCAGGAAGTAATCTTAAACGTGCAACCATCAAGAAGCTACAGGGGATCATGAATTCATATGGAGCAGCAAAAAGGATAAATCCACAATCTTTCTATTTTGAACAATGAAACAACAAATGATAGAAGAATGCAGGTAATACGATATATATTGTGGGTCCTTAAGCCATGACCAAGATTACAGTTTTCCTCACAAAATATCAAAGCCCATATCAAGATACATTATGAAAGATAGATATAGAGGATAATGGAGAGGGTTTCGAGCCATTTTCTACAAATTAAAAAAGACTGTGATAAGGATGAACCAAAGGTATTAGGCCATGAAAATGTAGAGAACAAAACCTTCATATTCAAACTAACCCTAAAAGGTGTGTTTTAGCCGCAGCCTTTCTTAGAAAGAAAGTTGATTTTCAGTTCTATTCAAAGAGTGAAATAAGTTACAGTAGTCACTACACTCAAGAGAGTTTGGAAACCCAATTCACACCTTCAACAAGTTGCGGCATGGGAAGTGTGTTTTCACAAGTTGCAATCAAACCCACAAGTGTTCTATGAAGGAATCTTCCATATATGCAGAGAACGAGTGCAACATTTTAGATATTGATGCAATGTGACAATGGAGTCATGACCAATGAGATGCAAAGAGAAATGAAGGTACCCAGAGCCTCCTCATGAGGCCACGGCATTACATACAATACTAACCAAATAGAACATCATCAAACTCCTTGTTACTTCCAGGAAAACTAGAATGGTTTTAAAGTTGTTCAAACACTAAGAAAACTCAAAAGTATAGCCACGATGCATATATAGAAGATAAAAAATTTTCCTTTTTGTAAATTTAGCTTGCTCATATAGAAAGTAAATGAAAATTTAGAATTTAGGTGATAAAACTTACCCAAGTTGCGCTGTGATAGATGCATTTGAAACACAAAGTAAAAGCTTTAAAAATACTCCCAATGGTAGCCTCAAAGTAGAGGAGATTAACAATAGAAAAAGAAGACAAAAGACATTAGAAATATAGCCAGAGCTGCAGCCTAGAAGGCCCAATAATGCCTCAAATTTAGAGCAATGTTCATATCTGTGACAGAGAAAAACTTACCTTGGTGTTTCCTGCAAAAATCCTTAAGGAAATGCTCCAGAACAATTGGAATCGAGGGTTTTGACCTCAAACCCTAACCTTCCTTGGTGGTGCAGGTAGAGCTCTTTCATTAGAAATACAAAGTGAAAGTGAGGCCAAAAATTTAGGGCCCATTTGGTTTTGTGTTTAGGATTTCCTCATATGCCCTAACTCGACTTGTCATTTTTATCACATTGTTTAAAAATTTAGATGCCTTAACTAATACCTTCATGGTATTATGTCTGTCCACCTTGCATATGCCTAGTCTTGATGACTTAGAATGATTTATGAATTTGGGAGATAAAGTAAGACTCAAAATGTGCCTTAGGATGTCCTTGCAATTTTTATAGAAAAATAAAGCCAAGTGATAGTATATCCTATACATGGAAAAATACTATATGTATTGCCTTGTATTATTGCAAAATCAGGAAATAAAACTGCAAAATATTGTAAAGCATTATTTAAAGTAATGTTTTATAAATTACATTTAAATAATTGCCATTTTAATGTAGATAAAGCAAGTAGATATAAGGAGATTCTTTTTTTTTTATTATTTGCTTTCTTCTGGGCAAAATTGAGAAGATATTGGCAAAAAGGAGGCTTTTATTGATCAGGTAAAGCTTGATTTGAGGAGATTTTGGTGGGACCACTTTGGATAGCATTTTGGCAGTTTTTTTCTTAAGTTTGAAGGTAGTTTGGGGACTTTTTTGGTGGCTTTTTCTTGGAGCTCGAAAATGGGAAAAGGATGGCTATTTTGGAGTTTTTTCAGCTTTTTCCTTGGGAGATTTTTGGAGTTATAATGGGGAGAAAGACTTAGTTTTTAGAGAGTTTAAGTCACTTCTTACTTTTTGGGCCATTTGCAGAAAGCTTTGTAAGCTCAAAATTTGTACTCAGAGTTTCTTTTTGCATACTCCTTTCAGATTAATAAGACAACAGAGTTTTCCTTTCTCATTCATTTTTGTCTCATTTTACAATATTGATTGAATGTTTCACTGTGATCATGAAAGTTAGATCCTTTGTTATGTCTATTTGCTACAAAATTATGTGCAGAAGTCTCATGTGATGCAGGTTGTATGTTGAGTTTAATTGTAAGCCTCCATACAAATCACTCATGTGTTGCATGTTTCAAGTGAGATTGTGAAAGTAAATGTTTTAAGAGTTTAATTGTGAGTAAAAGAATTAAAATAAGTTAGAGTTCTAGTGAATCATCTATCGGTTGTAGGATTTTCATTTTTAGTTTTCCTCCTAACCCTTTCCTCAGAAGGTCTTTTAGATTAGGTGATGCCAAGGGAACCAACCTGCTCTGGAGGTTCACTCCAATTTTTTTGGAAACCCACAGGCCTAGGAGTGTTCTCATGTGTCAATAGGTAGCTAAATTGATAACTTAGAATTTGGGTGCATACTTTGTTTATAACAGTTTTTGGCACGCCCAGTGGAATAGTTTGAACTTTCGCAGGTCAAAGCTCAGCATTTCATTATTGGTTCCTTGTGCGTGCACCAGCAATCTCAGCCTTTGGAGGCACATTCTTCAAACACATCTGGTGACTCCAGATCAAGACCTACTGGTTTTAATAGATCAAGTGCTGGTATGTTTCAAAAATCAATCTTCTATTCTTATTTCCAGCTATTCATATGAGTAGAAATGTCCATTTTTCATAGTCAATATGTATACCCAACCCCATACTGTGAAAATAATGTCAACCAACCTTCTTACCAACCATACCCAAGTAGCCACAATGCTAGTTTTAGTCCAAATAACCCTATTTCAGCAAGCTACTAGCTTACTCAATATGCTTACCACCCATCCACCCTTGCCCAATCTTCCAATCAGCCTCAAAATCCTAAAAATATGGAGCTCAGAGACATTCTCTTAGACTTCAACAAGCAGATGGATGACATTAAGAGGAAGCAAGAGATTAGTTTTTAGCTAGAAGAATGTTCTTATCAGGCTTATCCCTATGGGCAAGAAGGTTTGGCTCATCAAGCCCAACTTCATAGGAAAGAATTGAAGGCACAAAATAGGTAGTTTACAAAAGAGTTGGTAGCTCAAAAGAGGAAATTTAAGGAGAATCATGCCTAATATAATTACCACCCACCTACCCCTATTTAGCCTCCATATCAACTTTCATATACTCAAAATTAGCTCCAAGAGAGTGAAAAGGAGGAGATTGCAAGCATAAAGGGTATTTTGTTTGACTTCATGCATGACTTCACGAAATAGGTAGAGGACATTAAGAGGCAGCATGAGTATAATTAGCAATAGGAAGAGATGGCTTATTAGGCCTATCTCTATGAGCAAGGGGCAGAAACATAAAATGAAGCCCAAGTAGTTGGACTGTTGTTCTAGAACAACCTACTCAAGAGGAGGTTTGTAAGTATAAGTTTCCAAGTTTTAGACAGAATGAGCCTCTTAGTGTTCCTAAAGTTGAGATTTTGAGTTTTAGAAAGAATAAAATCCTTAATTCCTCCAGCCAACATCTTAATCTTGAAATACCAAGTTTTAGAAGCCTTCATCCCTTTCAAGTTGTGGAAAATAATCATATTTAGCCTAGTATAGTTACAGATCAGCCCCATTGAGTAACTTTTTTCCCTGCAAGAAATCAAAAAAGCTCCCCAAGTTTCCCTACCTGAGGAATCCAAGGGTGAACCTTTTGATTAGAATACCTTACTCTTCATCGAGGAGCTTAGAAAGGTAAATCCACTGCATTCAACTTTGGAAGTTTACCATTGCACCAGTAGAAGATCGAACAAGAAAAGACTTCTCCTGATGAATCTTTCAATATTTTCACTAATGAGCTTCCTTGTTTTGTGGAAGATGATAATTTTTTTTTAGAATATCAACTAGCACAACATGATAAAAGGCAAGAGGCTGTTGTTGATTGTACCATTTTATCAACTGAATACAAGAATGTTACATGCGTGAAGGAGTTTGGTTCATTGGAACAACAGAATATCGATGACTATTTCAAAGTATCCATCTGGAACAGCGACGAAGAAGATCTAGAAAATTAGGAACAACTGCTACAAGAGATAAAGGAAGTTGTAGTTGAGGAATGACGAATTCTAGATCAAGGAATGGCTCATAGTTCTCATGTTTGACTGATCTATTTAATGAATTACCATTTTTTGTGGATGATGAAGAAAGCATATCTCAGATCACACCCATACTGGTTCCTGAAACGTAAGAAGAGGTTCAAAACTTTAATGTTTTGATACCTCAAGAGGGCTGTAGCAAGGTAATAAATAGTCTCTCTTCACAAGAAAATGGAAATAAGAATGAAGAAGACATGTTTTGGGATGACCTTGAGATTTTTGTTTCAATCTTGGACGTCAAACAATCATCTTTTGTAGGAGAAAGTGTGGAACATCAACTCGAAGAGGCAAAAGGAGGTATCCAAACTCAAGATTTAATTGATTTATTTGTAGAGCTTCCTTTAGCTATTAGTATTGATGAAGAAAATGTATTTGAGCTAACAAAATTGACAAGTTGTGATCATCTAGAGCATGAAAGTGACATTGTTAGAATATTGATCCGTGCGAAAATAAATGAGGACAACTTGGTTGTGGAGGATCATGAGGTTGAAGGCATGATTCAATGAAAGAAAGAAACAATTGTGGTTGAGGATGCAGTTAATAAGAGTGAAACCAACAAGAGCAGTTTCAATTTTGTCTTGTCAACAGGATGTCCAATTAAATATATTGCTAAAGTGGAGGCCAACAAGAAGATTCCTATGATGATTAAGCCCATGCATGAAAGTGTAGTTGAAACAGAATAGATTCAAGTTGCTTTGCCAGCTCAGGGTAGTAATGTTTATATTCCATATGAAGAGGTTAGTGAGTTTGTATATGTTCTTCAAGATGTGGTGTAGCTATTTCGTGGCCTTTCGTCCATTGTTCTTTTTCAATTGGTTGTCCAAAATCATGTAAAACACCGTATATTCTATAGAAAAGGTAGCTACTTCACCCAAACAATGAATGGGTTTGTTTGACCAGCTTCTTGGCTGGTTAGAGTAGGTAAGAGTTAGTGTTTTCAGTTAATAAGTGCTCAAGGCACATTTATTTCAGTTATTTTCTTTCCCTAAATGGTGTTGCACATGTTTTCTAGCCATCAGGGCTTTTTAGTTTGCTTTCAGTTTGGTTTTGTTTGGTTTTTTGCTACTGTTTGGAGTAGTTTGCAATGCAATTTCATGTTTTCTAATTTTGAGATGAGTAGAGTTTGACTCCATGCCCAATGGATGACTAAGGCAACTGGTCTATATGCTTAGCAGGCAAGCATTTTACAGAAATTGCCAGAAATGTTACCTATTTTTCTCCTATAGCTCAAATTGGAAGAGTTGGTTCATTAAGTTCATTTTAAGATGAAAGGTTTAACATTTGTCTGCTATGATAGTTTGGATAGTTTGGAGTTCTTGAAAAGAAAAGGTTTAGTTTTATCATGCTTTTGTTATGCCAAAAGAGAGACAACCAGTGTATCATGTAATGCTTTGTAGAAGATTCATCAGTGATAGGGGTTATTTCATTTCACATTACAATGTTCATTCATTTTACAAATAAGGTATACAAACTAAATAAGCATTGCATTAAATGAAAGCAAGAGAGATCAAATGTCCCACACAAGCCGTGGGAATAGTTGAACTAGTAAAAACATAGGAAATACACTATGCATCTGAAAATAAGAAAGGAAAAGACCATATCCATCATTGCCTGTTTAAGGTCTTGGTTTGATCTTCATTGCAACTAGCTCCTCCTAGCTCCCGATCTTTGAATGAACATGTATCATGACAAGAAGGATTGTTAGAGCTCCATATATGGTTTCCTATGTTCCCATCAACAAAGACATAATACATTGCCTATGATGCACTATATCAGATGATCAGATCATCCATATGCAAGAGAGCCTTAAAGATGAAAGATCATTGAGCTTCACTTTTTTTTAAAACTTACATGTTTGTTTTCTGTGCAGGTATAGGTGAAATCATGTTGCTGATTGAAATACATCATAGCATGTGGTGCAAAGTGGGATCACACAAGGGTTAAGCCCAACATGCTGCCCCTTAACCTCAAGAGGGGGTTGAAATAGGAATTCATGTTCTTAATGCATATAGAAACATTCAACTGAAGGAGTACTACATCAAGTTAGTGCATGAGCTTCAATCTCAATGCCCATCCATGATTGTTAGTTGAAGGTGTTATGAAGTGAGAACCATTAATGAGCATTGAGCTCTTTTCAAGTCTGCCCAATGATCTGAGTAAGAGGCATTGTCACATCATGGTTACATTCATTGTCTATCTCATTATCATTTATCATGCATTCAAGATGCTCAGAAGTAGTAATCTAATCTTGTCATGTAGCCTTTCAAATGAGGAAATATTTCAAATAAAGGTCATGATAGTGTTGGAGTACAATACCACTGAGAGGGGGGGTGAATCAGTGGTATACTAATTTTAACAAGACCTTGAGACCTTGAAATAATCTTTAAAAGCTTTGAAACAAAAGCAACTTCTATTGAATGGAGATGAGGCATCATATTAATTATGAACATCATAACAACTTTGGTTAAGTTAAGATAGGTATTGTGGGTGTTCCTTCTGAATCAGTAGAGGGTTTGCTAGTTCCAATGCATAGGCAGATTCAGCCAACTAATATAGGAGGTTGCGTGAGCTGCCTCCCCTTCACTTTTAGTTCTGCCGCACCAAGGGGGTTATCCCTATAGCTAAAGATTTAACCTTGACTCACCCAATGAAAGAAAGATTTAGCTTTACAACAACAAGCAGAATACTCTCATGTATGGACCAAGATTTGAATGATAGATCACAATTTTGGCAACTTTCTTAGACATATCTGACTGGTTTAGGATGAGAGTATGCAGTGATCCTAATCCTACTCTTACAACTAATAGGTTGGAAATATGGAATGATTTGAATTTATGTTTTGGGTGCAATATAGGGGGTTTTGGATCATAACTACTACACAAGAAGTAGACTGATGCCTATCTTAGGGCAAGGAGTCAACTAGATGTATACAAGAGAATGGCTTGGAACTGGCATTCAAGTTTCAAGGGGTTAGGACTGGTCTTTGCCTTACAAACACCACCCAAGGATGAGTAGTTAACTGTCTCTACTTATAAATATCCTTGCTGACATACAATATTCTCCATACTCAACCTAAAACAATTTAATCCACTCCTTGAATGGAAGTTAGAGATTAAGCATGTGATACAAAATCCATATCCTAGAATTTGAGAATCCCTTAGCAACCAGATTCAAAAGAAGAGAATGCATACAACACATGGAGATAGACAGATAAACACATGCACTAATGCATTTTTCATATAAAATGACAAGAAACTAAACATATGTGCAAGGTGCACTCAAATGCAACTCATAAACTCCAACATAGATAAAAGAGCCAGGAAAATGCTCTATCTTTCGTTATTTTTCCCCAAAAATGCCCAAGTCTTCAACAACCAGAAATGAGTGACACAACTTGTCTTTTATAGCACAAGTGTGTACACTCAGTAATTAACTACAAGGTCTTCTCAAAATTTCAAAATTCTGCCAAATATAGAGCACCATGAGAATGGCGCCCAAATCATGAATGCCCCTGGCAGAAAGAGAGGGAAGAGTAGGTAGGGTTGGGAATCGTGTAGCAGACCAAAGAGTTTCTCATAAAATGTGGTAGGTGGCCTGTCAAACATCAGCCATGCCTCTGTATGTCACCATTAATGGCCCAGCTAGCCGCAGCTTCTCTTGAAATTTGCAGTAGCATGTCCATGGAGTTTTCCCGCTCGAAACATGACTGTGGATGCAAAGAAAAACCTTCGCATGAAACTTTAAAACCTGGCTGTTGATTTTATCCCCCCTTAACTGAGATCAATGGTGTCAAAACACGCTGAAAAGTCACCCACCAATCATATCGTGCCACATCGGCATCCTATGCAACCATCGCTGACTTTTCTGCCATCCATTTTGCCCTTTTCGCCCTTGTATATGCAGCTGAAAAAAGAGATTGTATATACATATAATCACTTACATACAAGACGGACCTCAAAACACTATAGAACAAATTTGAACCTGCATTCGGGTCTGGGCCTTGTATGTATATCCCCTTGCACATCGGCACATATAACACACCATACATACAAGCCACAGACTTCAAATTATGATGAAGCATATCGCAATTGCCTTGAAGTCCAACTTGTACCTAAACCTTTGTATCTTCACTTTGTATATTGCATATACAAACACAATATACATTCTGCGGACCTCAAATGACTATGAAGCACTTTGAAATCCAAATCGGGTCCGGTTTGCATCTCTTTACTTATATATTTCTTTGCATATTGCATCATACAAATGCGATATACATACAATGGACCCAAGCCATTTATCCATCGGATTGCATGTTGCATTTAGATTCTGGCCTGCATATTAAGAATGTATATTTGAATGAATGTCCAAACATACAATCGCAAATATACAAGCGGTGGGCCCCCGTTTTGTAACTTGCCTTGCATGAGTCTTCTTGTATATCGCCGCTGATGCATCTAACCAATATACAATCAACCTTGTATGTCCATGGGCCCCACCCTTTGTATATCGACCCCTTGCACTTTTCACTTTGCATATATCGAATGTATATTGCATATACATTCTGCCTTGTATGTGAGGTGGACCCCACCACATGTATCTCTAGCACTGTAGTAAAAGTATATGCATCAGCCATTGGGTGAACTTTGAAGCTAGCCGCCGATGCATCTTGTCCTACTGATGACTCCCTGCCACTGTAGCGAATGCATGTTCCACCCTTGTATATTTCCAATGTATCTTTTTCACTGCATGTAGCCATTGTATGTCTGAATATACAACATAAAATATACAAAGAACCTGATATACAAGAAGGGAATATTCCCAGAATCTGTGACAGATTCCTCAATGTATATGAACCTTTTTTAGACCTGATATGCATTGCGAAATGCATATAACTAATTTTTTCACCATTTTTGAAGGCCGAATGAGATCTTTGACCCGCCAATACACATTTGACCTACATGTATATACAAACAACCTTGTATATACAAAGTGACATGCATACAACTAAATTTTTTGCACTTTTTAACTGCAAAGGCCAAAAGACTTAGAAATTTTTGGATTTTTTGGGAAAGTAATTGCATATTTAAATACTTGAAACCTGAATGTTTATGTAGGCACCAACAAGTATCATGACAAATAAAACTGACAGATCAATGTCAAGAATGCATCAACACAATATTATGAAACAATATATGATAAATATTAGTTTGGAAAGTTTGATTGACCATAATGAAGATGAGAAGAGACTATCATTTTAAACAATGATATATGATGAAAATGTGTTCATTTAGACCAAATTAACTTAGGATAACTTTAAAATTGAATGACACATGATAAGCAAATGATCATGAGGATCAAACACATCAGTGATAATAACAACCCATAACACAAATATTGTCCTAAGTGGAAAACCCTCATGGGGAATAAAAACCACTCGAAATGCCTCACTGGCTTATTTGAAGAAATGCTTCACTAGCACATACAGATGCCTCACTAGCAATTACAAGTGTGTCTCACTGACATTTTATTACTGCCTCACTGGCTTATTTTTCTTGCTGCCTCACTGGCATAATCATTTGAATACAATGAAAGGATCAAATAGAATATAGAGAATTACTTTGTTTCACTAAAGCCCCATTATTGATTGTCTCATTACTTGAGACCCAAGAATTCACATTGAACACTTAATACAATCTCAATAGCAGTGTATACTCTAGCACCCACTATCAATATCATACAAAGTGTATAAATAATACATCACAATGCCTTTTCTCTTTTCATGAAACCATTTATACTTTTAACTAAAACAATGTGACTGCACAAGAAATGTCTCTGTAGAACAAATAACTACCAGACCCATATGGCTGAATAGTTCCATCTTAACCCAAGGTTCAAACGAAACTGTGCTTCTTGATAACCAAGTTATATACAATAGTTTAAGTCTTAGAGCTCCTTATTTATCAACGAAAAAAAGTATACAATAGAAAACTTTAGAGTTATTCAAGAGTACCATGATAAATGATAGGGTTTGATTAATTGAGTAAATTTTTTTTTCCTCAAACCCTAACTATTTTCTATCAACAGAGAAGATAAACCCTCAAGTGTTTGTGCAATACCACAGTAGTATATAGAGCAACTATTTTGTTTTAGTTATAACTCCCTTATCATCGAAACCCAAAGTAAAGTCAACCACCAAGTCCACAAAGATGAACATAAAAGAAGTATGACAGAGTGAGCCCTTTCGAGCTAAGAAGGTCTTCAATCTTTTAGGCCAACAGAGAAGATTTTAAGACCTTTCAAACAGAAATCACAAGTGCATAGTAAAGGAAACCCATTCAGAAGAATTTCAACAGTGACTTCTTCAAGCTTCTCACCAAAAGAAACAATCTTTTATACAGACGATTTTTTAACTAAATCCCATTAGAACTCAAACAAGAATGAAATTATCTATCTCTGAACCACAAAACGTTTCTTATCTTAATGCAGGTAAAACCTAGAAACTTGAGAAAAGAAACATATTTCTTCAAAAGAAAAGTAGAGGAACAAAGTCACCTGTATACTGTCCATAGTCAACGAAGACACTTCTATGCACCTGAATCTTGTAATTGTCAAGCTTCCACAACTTCCCAGCTCTATCAAATCACTTAGACTCTCACATATTCTCTTTCAAATACACTAGGATTCTACAAAACTTACTCTATGTTTCATGATTTACCATCATTGTCATCGAAATGTCAAACCCTAGCTCGAAGAGAGCTCATATCAAAAAATTAAACTTTGCAAAATGAATCATAAACAAAGCTTTTTGCTAGGTTAATTCACTATGACCTATGATTTTGATGTGCCCTAAGTGACCTGGTTATAACAACAACAAAATTGAACCCATTTTTTACTTGCTGTATATGTCGAAACCAGCAAGTCAATACTCATTAAGTACCCGATAGAATGAAGTTTTGATAAGAGTTTTCTTTTATTATTTGCATAAACTAATACTTGTCAATGATGATAATTGAAACTCTTTCAAGACTTAGAAACATACAATCATCTCCTTAAGATATGGGCATATAATCCCTATGAATAATGTCATATGGAAACCTTAAGATAATCATTATGTCGTTCACCCACCTTCACAAAGTCTAAACACCTTTTGACAATATGAAACCTCCTCAGAATATGAGAAATGTTAAGAATTGATAAAAGAAATATAACCTCATACTCTTGGTGACATTTAAAACCATTTGACTTGCCTCTATCCATATGAAAATAAAATAGAATAATTGATGCCTTCCATAGAAATGAAACAAAAACTTTCAGCTAAATGATATTATGAGAATCACACCATGATTTGTAGACTTATGAAAAACTTATCATGCACATTAAATCAATTACCCTTGCATTCAGCAAATGACTCAGCAAATGCCAAACATGACATAGCCATGTTGCCAAGAACAACAAAACCACTACAACATACTAACTGATCAAGTGCTATAGAATATGCAAGTAGAAGCATAAGTGCACCTATATTGCACGGCAACTTTCATCAAATGCTAAACTTATTAACTATGGCATATGAGTAACATCATGAATACTATCTTGATACCAACAATAACTATCATACCAAGTCAACCAAAACACTATCATTACTAGCATAGACCAAGAGTGCAATCTAAATGTGCAAGATCATTGAGACCAAGTTCACTGTCATATAAAACCAAATACCCAAATACCTCTGCTATGCCAACTGTCATGATGCAATAGTCATTGTACCACAAAATTGAGAGTTTGTGTATTTGACATCAAGGATAACAATTGAGATGGGAACAAACTCCCCCTTTGTCCTTGATGGTAAAACACAACTCTCTCTCCCTCTTTTTGCATCAAAGACAAAGGGAGGAAGAATTATGTAATTGCCTCAAAGATAAATCAGAAACCATAAGCCAGTATGCTCTAGAAAGAAATGACAAGCAAAAATAAGGAATATAAACCATACCATTACTGTCCAATGGAGCATGGAACATCCAAAATGGCCTGAAATACAACTACACTCTAAGTACCATAGAAATGAGCATATAAAGGACAACAAATGAAGATGCCAAGCAAAACCATAGATAAGAGAACTGTCATCTGAGTAGAACATCACTATCACCACTATTAATTAGTAGGTCTGAGCATGCCTTTACACTAATGGATAATGTGGATGGGAGATAACATGGGGTTCCCTCTGTCAGCCAATGTCTTCAGTTTGTCGTCATCCATGTATTTCTAGTCATGGGTATAGTTGTCTCTTATTTGGTACTTGTCCTCGGGTGTTGGTCATCCTTTGGTATGTGGTTTCATCATTTTATTATAGTTTAAGGTTCATTTTATTGAACTTAGTGACCAAGGTATTAAGTTGTTGATTATAGTTGTATGGTTCATTTTATAGAATAAGTGATCTATGTGTATAGATGTGTTGATTTTAGATCATTTTGGTTATATAGTCAAGGTGTATTTGTTGGAGATTTATTAATTATTATAGTAATAATAATAATAAGATTATATATATACATCAATATTAGTTATTTAATTAATGTTGAAAATTGAGAATATTAATTAGTTGATTTTTATATTAAATTAAATTAGTAGCTTTGAAAGCCAGTAATAATAATAATATTGTTAATATTTAGTACTTTATTAATTTTATCTGACATATGAGATTTTATTTTATTTTGCCATTAATTTATTGTTGGAGTGAGTTGTTAGAAATTTAAAAATTATTCCTGTTAGTGGTGTTATGAATGCAATTAATTTTTGGGTTGTGGAGGTTTGAAACAGAGAGAATGGAGGTAGTGGGATTTGATTGTTTTGTCTATTTTGGGCTTTTGGAAAGATTTTTGAAAAAAAAAATTGCGGAAAAGATGTACAAAAATTGGGGGAAAAAGAAGAGGAATTGGGGAGGAAGAGAGGAAGGGAGCAAGAGAAGTCTAAAGAATTTTTGGGTATGTTTTAAACAAAATTTCTTTTGCTTGTTTGTATATGAAGAAAAATCTTGTATGTGTTTGAGCACTTTTTGATTTGATAAATTTTGGTAGTAGTTTGGTCTTTGTGAATCATCCTAAGCAATAGAAAACCCTTCGAAAGTCAGTTTCCATCTACAATCATATGTAAAAGCTTTGTAATCTATTCTCTCTTTTCTATAAACCCCATTATATTGAATCCTATCATTTGTATTTGCTTGGAAGTTCTCTTCATCAATCTAGCCGTGTATATCTTGTAATTGTAGCAATTTTAAATATTGTTGATCCTCCAATCTTCACACCTATTTATCTTTCTTCACACCTACCTATCTTGCTATTAAACTATCATCATATTTTCATATTACCAGTAGACACCTTAGCTAAATGAAATCTTTTACTATTGGAAGAAATTAAATCCTTCTCTTTTGTTGCATTCCTATGTCTATGTCAATTTCTTTTATCAAAAGAAATCTTGACTTCTGTAGTGGTACCCTTGCTTGTAGAAGATCAAAATTTATTGCCAGGCAAACCTATTTCTTTCTTTCCAGCCATCAATCTATATAATCAATCAAACAAATTTCTTTTGTCTGAAATCTCATAACATTTGATGACTTGCAGTAGTAATGCCAATAGAGATAAACTCCATTCTAACAAAACTTTCATATTTTCTATTCCTCTAGCCTGCCTGATTGTACGGCCTCCTTATGGATAGAATCATGCCTCAAATAGAATTTAAAACTTAGTATCTACAGTTCAATTGTTATCTCAGACTAAAGGTATAGGAGATTTTAGATTTTATTAGCTTTTACACTAAAAAATTTATGAAACTTTCTTTGCTTGAAACCAAAAATATTGCAAATGAGGTTTGGCATCAGAGCCTAGGTTGCAACACTGAGACCTCTAGATTGATGTTGTTGCTCTAGGTTAAGTGATTTTCTCTTGGTGATGAGTTGGTAATGGTACCTCTCATCTATGTGCCTTAGTATGACGTTAGAAAGTTAATAAATTTACAGACTTGTTCTTTGATTCTGGGAGAAATAAATTCTTTATGCCTTGTTTTACTTATGTGTCTACTATGTGTTATCTCTCCTTTTTTGAAAATGTGATGTTATATTTGACAATATGTGTTTCCTGAATGTTAGTGCTTGCTGATTTGTTAAGGCCTTGAGTCCCTCTTCTGGTCTCTAGTGCTTTAGAAGAAAGCAACATGATTAATGTTAGTGCATGTGATTGGTAGTGTGGTATATGCCCCCTCTAGTGATGTGAATATCTTGTACCCATTTTGTGTGGGGTGTTGTGAAAGGCCAATGGTGTTTTGTGTTCCTTGGTTTGGTGTAGTAATCATAATTTGGGGGGAGCATGTATTTTAAAGGGAGAATATGTTTTATGTTTTGGGGATCTCTCTCTCAGGAAGTTTTTATTTTTCTTTGGGCACCATAAACCATAGTTTCGAGAAGAAAAGACTTGGAGGAAAATGGATGTGAGCTGGTGTTGATGACTATTTTGATGCAATCATAACAATAAGTTAAAATTCACATAAAATGAATTGAAACTATACTTGAAAGACAAGAAGGAATCATTTGGTGATTCAACTAATCCCAAGTCTACAATGGTTCGGTTGGTCAAGTTCAGTTGGTCAATGTGAAGCTGTAATGTTCAAGGGGCCTTACGTAGTTTAGGTTTGTTTTGTGGTTTACTGGCCTAAGAATATGCAAAAAGGTCATGAGATATGTCAATGCTTTTCATTCCTTTGCATAAGAGTGATACTGGGCTGCAAGTTTCAGAGGATTTTCTTGGATTTTTGCAGCTTTCTTCTTGATCTGTTTATGAAAACTGTCTACTTATAGCTCTGTCATCATGCTTCTTCAAATTTGAGACAATTTCCTCTGGATTTCTACGTTTTCAGCTAAATATTTCAGATGGGTTGGGAAAAGTTAGAAAGATCTACTCTATGCCTCATTTAATCTACAGAAGGATCTAAGTGTTTCTGTTATGCACTATATAAATACCACAGTAGTTTGATCAAATCCACAGTAAAACCCCTAAATGTAAGTTCTGAGCATTTTCACAAACATACATTTAAAATTGCAAGCTCTCAAAGAAGATATTTCAAAACACAAAGAAGAGTAGGAGAACACTCAGAAGATAGATGCAGAACTCCAGATTCTATTGCATTAGAAACGAATAGCCATACATGATTTACAATGTAAGAATGACTCTTAGTTTCATTGATCATACTACAGAGAACTTACAAGCTTTACAGATACAGTAAGGCAGCCAGACATTCCACGCGCACCTTACTGCAGACAAACAGGCGACCTCCTTCTTCTACTTCTAAACTATGCTAAGCTAACTGCTGTGTTTTCCTAGAATCTCTGTTGTGTAGCCCCTGTTGTAAAGTATTACAGTGTAGAGAGGCACAATATAAAGACATTTTGATTGTCCTCACTACAGCAAAAACCTAACTGAACCCCTGGTTCAAACCTCTAGTTACAGCAATAAATGCAGGTGAACCAGTTCTAAAAAATATCTCTGAGCTGTGGTCAAATCTGGGCAAAATATTGCCCCTTCTGAGAAGTTCCGGCAGCTGGGTAATAACTTCTGCTTGTCTGTTGTGATAATACCTCCAGCTGCGACCTTCTTCTTTACTTGAATGGCCTTGACCTTTTGTATTTCATCTCTATCTTCTTGCTCTTGAGATCAGATCTTCTGCCTCCATGAGGTCACTGTATTGACTTTCCAGCTGCTTCCTCAACTGCAAGCCTGCAAGACAAGACAAGCAATAAGTATTCCATTTATCACATAAAAATAGCATGAAATTAAAATAAGCGTTTAAATCATGGTGACTGCGCAAGATGGAGAAAATCGGATCAGAAAATCACTCAAAAATGCGTTCAGACTGCTTAAACTACACGGGTCAACCATCGCTGACCGAAAAAATGCCAGAGGCGCCAAAAAAACACTTTAAAATTCGACTGCCTCATTTCCCGCCCATCGGCATGATCATCCCTGTCGGTGCGTCAAAAAACAGGTTAGTCGATATACCTCATCATCATGATAATATTCAGAAAAAATGATGCTCTCCCTCCTGAAGGTTCAGATGAATGTCATCATGATATTTGACTTCATTGAAATGCTAAGGATGACGTCATCATCATGTTCGGTTAAGATCAGGGGGATATTTGTGATATCGGGTCACCTAAGGAGCATGATCAGGATGATGAAGTGAATATGATCCTCTTGCGGCCAAGGTAACCCTCTCGAAAGATCAGCATGATGAAGATCATCATCATATTTGGGGCGTATGTCGAACTTGGAATAAGACGTCATCATGATATTTGGGAACCGGATCGGGTTTTGGAAAATATCCTGTTGAAGGAAAAATGATGATGCTGATGATCAGGATATTTACTTCTTCGTTATAAGATCGGGATGACATCATCATGATATCCGGAGCCTTCGTTAAACTTAAAACATGACGTCATCATGATATTTCGCCAACCGGATCATGTTTTAGAAAATATCCTGCCGAAGGGAAAAGGTGATGATGATGATCATCAGGATACTTGCAAAAGGTTGTATTTCATCGGCAGGAGGACTTGGCGAAATATCAGGCGAACAAACAAGATCATGATGATCTTGACAATCAGGACAGGATAAAGAATGATGATGACATCATCATGATATTCGCGCTAGGGTGATATTGTAAAATATGATGATGCTGTTTAAGAAATGCAATATCGACCACCTCCTGAATAAATAGGGTGATCATCAAGATACTTCGCTAAAGAAGATCAGGAGGATATGAAGATGATGATCCTCCTTCGAATATATCATGATGATGTCTTCATTACTTAGCGAATTTCAGCGAATGTCCTGTGAAAGATCAGGATGATGATCAAGAAGCCGTCATCATCATATTTCGAAGTTCAGCAAATATCATGATGATGACCTTGCAATAGGATTTGAACGTGCGCATGCAAATATGCCGATAATGAATTTGCTAAGTCAGGGTGATCTTACTATCAGCATGATATTTATTTTTTTAGGCGATGCAAAGATATCATGATGATGTTCGCGATAAAAAAGACCGCTTCGACGGGGGAACTTACCTTGACTTAAAGTTAATGTCATCATGATAATTGAGCCTCAAGATATTATCGGGGGGGGGGGTTCAAATATGATGATGACGCTCTTCAGCAAAACCGAGTTTATAATATGACCTTCCTAAAAGATATCATGATGCTGCATAATGCGAAGATCATGATGATCCTGTCAACATGACTTAGAATAAAAATAAAATGATGATCCTCCTGCGAATATCAGGTTTGACCAAGACTTTGACCGTGCATAACTTCCACATATGGACGAATTTTCAAGTGAAGTAAAAGGCAAACCTGCATGATATTTCAAGCTCTTTCAAAATATGAGGTCACAGAAACAAAATATGAACTTTGACAAACAGACCTCATGATGATGACCAACCTTATGCAATATCATGATGATGATGCACCTGACCTTCATTTTTACCAGACCGCCAGGAAGCAGAAAAAACACAAGCAGAAGCAAAAAGCAAGACATCAGCAGGGGTCCTCGTTTTGCTAAGGAGCAAAATGGGGCGTGTTGTGAACATCACAACAGCTGGGAATTTTGTGAAGATGTGATAGAAGTAATATTCCAGGTATGGACTGAGATATGAATCTAATTTATTGTTGTAGTAGATTTAGTAAAATATTTTGTGAATTCTCTTCTACTTTTTCTGAATCTAGTCTATTGTATTAGCCATAACTTTATTTTTACGAACTGGGTTTCTCTAATTTTTTTATATATGGTGCATGATCTAAATGTCTAAATCATATCCAAAAATTAGCCATACCTAGTTTGTCATTTTGGAGATATGAATATTTTGATATGAATTATTAATATTATTTAGTTGCATCACTTATTTCAATAGTCTGTTACGTTAGCCATAACTTTATTTTTACAAACTAGGTTTCTCTAATGTTTTTATATATGGTGTATGGCCTGGATATCTAAATCATATCCAAAAATCAGCCATACTCAGTTTTTTATTTTTGAGATATGAATATTTTGTGACTGTCTACCTCTTACCCGTTTCATCTCTATTAAAACAGTTAGTTGCATCACCAATAACTCTATATTTTTGAACTGGGTTTCTCCGAGATTTTTTCAACAAATTCATTTTGTTCAAATCCTACGATCATTGCTTTCCATCATATGAATCTCTTTGAGGCATTCTACCAATCAGTTTGCATGCCCTATCTATGCTTCACATTTTGCATTATTGGTAGCTTCTAAATCCTTCTCAACAAATTCATTTTGTGCTGATCCTATCATATGCATGTGGTTAAAAGTGTGGTAGATTTGGTGAATATGTTAGATCTATAGGAATGTTTTGTTGTTCTGTATTTTTTTCCTCTTAAGATAACCTTAGAACAAGGTCCTTTCATTGTAGCTTTGGGTTTTGTATCTTGTGATTCTAACTAGTGTAAGAGATTTATAGCATTCTAATATTATAGGCTTTTAGCCTTGCTTATACAATTATATTTAATAGTATTTACAAAATTGTCTAGATTATTAATGAAATCTACATCAGTGTAAATAGTGTAAATAATTGTGTTTAATTTGTATGTCTTAGGGTTATTTACATGATGTTCGCATTCATTTTAATTAAATGAAATTAAAATAAGTCTTGAGAATTATTAGTTATAGTTCTATATTGTTGAGATAGATTCACTTTATATTTGTTAGATGATTGATCATGAAAATATTGAGGAAGGATCTTAGTTTATGATTTGCATCTGAGAGTGAATGTGATGTGAGACCATTATATTTAGTGATGTCAAGTGTTTGTGTCATTTGGGGAAGTTGTTTCTAGAGGCCTAGGAGGGTGTGATTGTGTGGGGGTTGGCTATGTGTACATCATGTGAGTTGAATGAACTGCATACTTGAAATGTTGCCTCCTATTCATGTTGGTATGATAAATGTGCAAGATGGATAATGCCTTGCTCAGTGTACTCATTCATGTGGTTATGATGACTATGTAAGATGGATAATGCCTTGCTCTGTGTGATGTGAAATGATGTGTATTTTGTGTTGTAAATGCATCATGATGAGAATGTGATAGTTCATGCTTGGTTTATATTTTGGGACAAGGATATAAGAATTGGTCCCTGTGATTATATTTTGTATGCAAGAAGGTAAATGCCTTGCATTGTATATGTTACTTGTCATTGGGATGGTAATTGTATTGCTTCATAGATAGGGTATTCTACATGCAGGTAGGGGAGTTGCTTTCAATGTGGGGCCGGTGCCCAAAGTGGCTATCAGGATAACCCATTGGAAGTTTTTAATCTAGTGATAACGTAATAATAAATTTAGAGGGTTGGGTAGTTTCCATACTAAATAAGATAATTGGATGCCTCACCCATGCTTGTAGTGCTCGTTTAGGCTAAGGATGGGATGAGAAGGCCATGGTTGGCAAGATCAAATTCCTTGTCCTCACGAAAGGAATGTTGGTTTTGCATGTGTCACCCTATGGGGCCGGTGTCTAGTGAGAGACTGCCAGGATAACCATAGATGGGGGCCGATGTTTGGATGACCAGGATAACCCATGGATGGGGGCCAGTGTCCGATGAGAGACTGCCAGGATAACCCATGTTAGGACCATGCGATGACACTCTTCCCTACTGCAGCCTAGCGTTCCCTAAGTGTGTTTTCCCCTTTTATTGTGTGATTGCCTTTGGAAGTGATGTCTGAGTTACTTGTGTTGTTCATATTGACCTGTGTTGTATTGGAGCCATGTGTAGTTCTTGCACCTATTAGTCTTCTATCTTTCTGACTGTTTTATGTTGTGGCACCTTATGTTATCTCCCAGCATGGGGGGTGGACCTTAGGGTTCCACATGGTCGGGTGGTTGTACTTTTATCTCCATTGGTTTCCCTTGTTGTTCATGTGTAAGAAAGATGTACCTTGTATGGAAGATTTTAGATCTTGCTCTAGCTTGGGAAGACATATACTTATGATCATGTTTTAGTCTTGTATATCAGTTGAATCATGTATTGTTATCTTGATATATGTACTCCAATGTAATCTGGATGGTGATATTGTAAACAATGTAATGTTGTACTCTTTTGTAAAGGAACTTGCCTATGTACTCGTGATCCTATGTGCAAGATCCTGATGTTACTTATCTGATGATATAATATGGAATTGTATGTGTTTATTTATCTGATGCAATTAGACTTAGAATGAACTGTGTTTGTTAGTTAATTCATAATGTTGGTTATATCTTCTTTTAGTTCATTAGTAATGCAGTCATGGAACCCTAGAGGATAAAGTTTAATTTAAATGTTATGAATAAATATATGATTGTTGTTATTTATTTCATTTTAAAAAAAATATTTGTCCTTTTTGTAAAGCTTAGTTGTGTTATCCTCTGGGTTCCTTGGTGGGGTGTTATATGAAGTCATTGCTTCCAAACATATCAGACTTGTGACAACCTCTATTGTTGAATGTTTAAGGGGTTTGAAAGATACATTACAAATCAACTCTCCCTTGATTCATGCTAATATTTATGCACTCATGGATATCTCTTGTGTAGTATGCACAAGATTAGGACTTCCTTCTTGTTGACATTGTTTTCTTCTACAAAGTATTATAGGATATTTGTTTTCTTTATCCATGGCATTCACTTACTTTTGGTTGAACATGCAACATCTAGTTGGTTTTATCCTTCCTCTACACCATTATTCTTTGTGCCCAAACATATTGCATTTATAACACAAAACATTGTAGTTTTGATCAAGAGAAGAATAGTTTCTTCTAGGTGATCTGAGAGAGTCATACCTTGCATGTATCGAATAGTTTCTTGCAAAATGGCCAACTTTATTGTAGTTATAACAAACATTATTGTATTTCTGATTTGACTAGCCATAAAAAATTTTCTCTTTATTCCTCTTTTACAATCTCTGGCCCTATGACTAGAAACATTACATGCATAGCAATAACCATGGAAATAAGAGTAATTATACCTGATAGATGGAAATCTTAAAGACTTATTATTAGCAGTATTAACTTTAGCTTTCTTCTTGGCTTCAACCTCAGGTGCAACAAAGTGAAATGTCAGGTCTATCTTCTTTCTAGGAGCATTTCTTGTCTTAGAACATTCTCCATTCTCATAACCCAAACCAGTAGTATTCTTGTAATACATTTGCTTGCTCAACATGTCATTCAAGCAGTCAATACTCTTTTCAAATCAAATATTCTTTTGCAATTTTGAAGACGCTTCTTCCAAATCCTTTCTCAAAGAGACTATTTCTTTCTCTAACTTCAGACATTCTATTTTTTTACTTCAAAATCAGATTTAGTCATATCTATTATTCTTTTGGCTTCTACAAATTTAGATTTTAGACTAATAATGTATTTGTCAGATTCATCAACTTGACTTCTTAAATCTACAATCAACTTTCTTGCCTCTTCAAAGTCAACAAAAACTTTTGCAAGATCATATAGTACCTTAGTCTTGGAATCCTTCTCTTGTTGAAGTTGGACCTTTAATTCCTGGTTCTCTTTTTCAAGATACTTGTTCATTTCTAGAACACATAAAAGTTCTCCTTCAATATCCACTTCACAGTCATCTTTATCAAATTCATTTCCATCTTCATCCAAAAAGAGGTCTCCTTCTGCATCATCAATCTCAACAATAAAGTCATTTTCTTTATCACACTTTGTGTTAACTTTCAAAGGTGATTTAGGCAACAACTCATCACTGGGTTTGACTAGGGCTTGCTATATAGCCTTTTTCTTAAGAACTTTCCTTCCTTTATTTCTTCTACACTTTCCCATAGTACTCCACTATCAGGACCTACCCAAGCCGGTTAGACTTCTATAGGGAACCTACGCTCTGATACCACTTGTTGGAGTACAATAACACTAAGAGGGGAGGTGAATCAATTGTATACTAATTTTAATAAGACCTTGAGACCTTTAAATAATCTTTCAAAACTTTGAAACAAAGACAAATTCTATTGAATGGAGATGAGGCATCATATTAACTATGAATATCATGACAACTAAAACTGACAGATCAATGTCAAGAATGCATCAACACAATATTATGAAATAATCTATGATAAATATTAACTTGTAAAGTTTGATTGACCATAATGAAGATGAGCAAAAAACATCATTTCAAACAATGATATATGATAAAAATGTATTAGTGCTGACCAAATTAACTTAGGATAACTTTAAAACCAAATGACACATGATAAGCAAATGATCATGAGGATCAAACACATCAGTGATAATAGCAACCCATAACACAAATATTGTCCTGAGTGGAAAACCCTCATGGGGAATAAAAACCACTCAAAATGCCTCACTAGCTTATTTGAAGAAATTCTTCACTAGCAAATACATATGCCTCACTGGCCATTTGTGCCTCACTGGCAATTACAAGTGTGTCTCACTAACATTTTATTACTATTTCACTGGATTATTTTTCTTGCTACCTCACTGGCATAATCATATGAATACAATGAAAGGATCAAATAGAATACAGAGGATTACTCTGTTTCACTAAAGCGCCATTCTTGACTGTCTTGTTACTTGAGACCCAAGAATTCACATTGAACACTTAATACAATCTCAATAGCAGTGTATACTCTTGCACCCACTATCAATATCATACAAAGTGTATAAATAATACATCACAATGCCTTTTCTCTTTTCATGAAACCATTCATACTTGTAACTGAAAGACTATGACTGCACAAGAAATGTCTCTGTAGAACAAATAACTACCAGACCCATATGGCCGAATAGTTCCATCTTAACCCAAGGTTCAAACCAATCTATGCTTCCTGATAACCAAGTTATATACAATAGTATAAGTCTTAGAGCTCCTTATTTATCAACAAAAGATAGTATACAATAGAAAACTTTAGAGTTATTCAACAGTGCCATGATAAACCATAGGGTTTTATTAACTGAGTAAATCTTTTGTTTCTCAAACCCTAACTATTTTCTATCAATAGATAAGATAAACCCTTGAGTGTTTGTGCAATACTGCAGTAGTTTATAGAGCAATTGTTTTGTTTTAGTTATAACTGCCTTATCACCGAAACCCAAAGTAAAGTCAACCACCAAGTCCACAAAGATGAACATAAAAGAAGTATGACAAAGTGAGACCTTTCAGGTTAAGAAGGTATTCAATCTTTTAGGCCAACAAAGAAGATTTTAAGACCTTTCGAATAGAAATCACATGGGCATAGTAAAGGAAACCCATTCATTAAAATTTCAACAGTGACTTCTTCAAGCTTCTCACCAAAAGAAACAATATTTTATACAAAGGATTTTTTAAGTAAACCCCATTAGAACACAAACAAGAATGAAAAAAAAACCTAAGTGCTATCTCCAAACCACAAAACTTTTCTTATCTTCATGCAGCTAAAACTCACCTGAATATTGTCCATAGTCAACAAAGACACTTCTATACACCTGAATCTTGTAACTGTTGAGCTTCCTCAACTTCCCATCTCTGTCAAATCACTTAGACTCTTACAGATTCTCTTTCAAATACACAAGGATTCCACAGAACTTACTGTATGTTTCATAATTTACCATCATTGTCACCAAAATGTCAAACCCTAGCTCAGAGAGAGCTCATATCCAAAGCTTGCACTTTGCAAAATGAATCATTAACAAAGCTTTTTGCTAGGTTAATTCACTATGACCAGTGATTCTGGTGTACCCTAAGTGGCCCAGTTATAACAACAATAAAATTGAACCTTTTTTTTTACCTTTTGTATATGCTGAAACTTGCCCAGTAGGTTAATACTCATTAAGTGCCTGATAGAATGAAATTTTGATAAGAGTTTTCTATTATTATTTGCACAAAATAATACTTGTCAATGATGATAATTGAAACCCTTTCAATACTTAGCAACATACAACCATCTCCTTAAGATATAGGCATATAATCCCTATGAATAATGTCATATGGAAACCTTAAGACAATCATTATATCTTTCATGCACCTTCACAAAGTCTTAACACATTTTGACAATATGAAACCTCCTTAAAATATGAGAAATGTTAAGTACTGATAAAAGTAAATATAACCTCATACTCTTGGTATCATTTAAAACTATATGACTTGCCTCTGTGCATATGAAAATAAAATAGAATAATTGATGCCTTCCGTAGAAATGAAACAAAAACTTTCAGCTAAATGATATTATGAGAATCACACGATGATTTGTATCCCTATGAAAAACTTATCATGCACATTAAATCAATTACCCTTGCATTGAACAAATGACTCAGCAAATACTAAACACCAGATAGCCATGTTGCCAAGAACAACAAAACCACTGCAACATACTCTCTGATCAAGTGCTATAGAATATGCAAGTAGAAGCATACGTGTAACATCATTAATACTATCCTGATACCAACAGTACCTGTCATACCAAGTCAACCAAAATGCTACCATTACTAGCATATACCAAGAGTGCAATCTAAATGTGCAAGCTCATTGAGACCAAGCTCACTGTCATATAAAACCAAATACCCAAATACCTCTACTATGCCAACTGTCATAATGTAATAGTCATTGTACAACAAACCTAAGAGTTTGTGTATTTGAGATCAAGGACAACAACTGAGAGGGAAATAGATAGAATGCAACCTTCATTAGTAAAAGTAGTAACATGTTAAAAGACAACACTCTTCTACTGATAAAAGAATGACATCCATTGCCAACATGATAGATCCATCATATCATATTCATCAAATTACTCTTCCCATGGTCCTTGCACATTAAGAGATAGTGAGTTCAAGTATGTTGTTCACAAGAGGAATAGATGAAGTAGTCTTCAAGTGTGCATTGCAATGTACAACAAGTGTCAACACACAAGACTTATTCAAACCATCATCAAAGAAGCAATAGGACAACAATACAATAGGTATTTATAATTTGATGAAGTATGAAGTTATAATTCAATCCATGAATAGCCAGAAAAGATCCAAAATTAGTCATCATCATGACTGCCATAACAGTCATAATATACAGTGTAAATGCCATAGTCATAATTTACAAGTGCAACTATAGGAGGTAGCACATGAATATTATTCAAATGGAAATATTGTTTTACCCGTATGGATAGCAACATTTGTAAAAGAAAGTGTTAGAGTATAGTTTCAGCTATGAAAGAAATCCCATACTCAATGATGTATGTGCTATAGAAAATGAAATGAAGAGACTATATACAGTATAGGTGAGAACACATTTGGTGCAAATTCATAAAGTGCAATGAGCTTATCTGCCACAGTGACAAGTACATACAGGTTTATATCAGTTCAGAAATTGCAAGAGAAGAGTTTATATAGTATTTTCAATGTCATGATCAACAAATGGATAATCAAACTAATGCCACAAAGATACAGTGCAGGTTCAGTTCATAAAGGTAGCAGGAAGTGATCTTAAAAGTGCAGCCATCAAGAAGTTACAGGGGATCATGAATTCATATGGAGTAGCAAAAAGGATAAAGCCACAATCTTTCCATTTTGAACAATGAAACAATAAATGATAGAAGAATGTAGGTAATATCATATATATTGTGGGTTCTTAAGCCATGGCCAAGAATGCAATTTTCCTCACAAAATATCAAAGCCCATATCAAGATACATTATGAAAGATAGATAGAGAGGATAATGGAGAGGGTTTCAATCTATTTTCTGTAAAGTAAAGAAGACTGTGATAAGGCCAAACCAAAGGTGTGAGGCCATGAAAATGCAGAGAACAAGACCTTCATGTTCAAACTAACCCCAAAAAGTGTGTTTTAGCCATGACCTTTCTTAGAAAGAAAGTTAGTTTTTAGTCATATTCAAAGAGTGAGCAAAGTTACAGTAGTCATTGTACTCAAGAGAGTTTGGAAACCCATTTCACACCTTCAAAAAGTCATAGCCTGGGAAGTGTTTTTTCACAAGTTGTAATCAAACCCACAAGTGTTTTGTGAAGGAATCTTCCATATATGTAGAGAATGAGTGCAAGAGTTTAGATATGATGCAATGTGACAATGTAGTCATGGCCAATGAGATGCGAAGAAAAATGAAGGTACCCAGATCCTGCAACATTACATACAGTAATAACTAAATAAAACAACATCTAACTCCTTATTTCCAGGAAAACTAGAAAGGTTTTAAAGTTATTCAAACACTAAGAAAACTCAGAAGTATAGCCACGGCACATATATAGAAGATCAAAAGTTTTCCTTTTCGCAGATTTATCTTGCTCATACAAAAAGCAAATGAAAATTTAGATTTTAGGTGATAAAACTTACCCAAGTTACATTGTGATAGATGCATTTGAAACACAAAATAAAAGCTTCAAAAATACTCCCAATGGCGACCTCGAAGCAGAGGAGATTAACAATAGAAAAACAAGACAAAAGACATTAGAAATATAGCCATAGCTGCGGCCTAGCAGGCCCAATAATGCCTCAAATGGAGAGCAATGTTTGGATCTGTGACAAAGAACAACTTACCTTGGTGTTTCCTACAAAAACACTTAAGGAAATGCTCAAGAACAATGAGAATTGAGGGTTTTGACCTCAAACCCTAACCTTCCATGGTGGTGCAGGCAGAGCTCTTTTGTTAGAAAGACAAAGTGAAAGTGAGACCAAAAAGTTAGGGCCCATTTGGTTTTGTGTTTAGGGTTTCCTCAAATGCCCTAACTCAACTTGTCATTTTTATCACATTGTTTAAAAATTTAGATGCCTTAACTAATACCTTCATGGTATTATGTATATCCATCTTGCATATGCGTAGTCTTGATAACTTAGGATAATTTATGACTTTGGGAAATAAAGTAACCCTCAAAATATGCCTTAAGATGTCATTGTAATTTTTATAGAAAAGTAAAGCCAAGTGATAGTATATCCTATACATGGAAAAATACTATATGTATTGCCTTGTATTTTTACAAAATTAGGAAATAAAACTGCAAAATATTGTAAAGCATTATTTAAAGCAATGTTTTATAAATTTCTTTTAAATAATTTCTATTTTAATGCAGATAAAGCAAGTAGATATAAGGAGATTCTTCTTTTTTTGGTTTTTCTTTCTTCTGGGTGAAATTGAGAAGATATAAGCAAAAAGGAGGCTTTTATTGATCAGGTAAAGCCTGATTTTGAGGAGATATTGGTGGGACCACTTTGGATAGAATTTTGGTAGTTTTTTTCTTCAGTTTGAAGGTAGTTTGGTGAATTTTTTGGTGGATTTTTCTTGGAGCTCGAAAATGGAAAAAGGATGGCTATTTTGAGAGTTTTTCCAACTTTTTCCTTGGAAGATTTTTGGAGTTATAAGGGGGAGAAAGACTTAGCTTTTAGAGAGTTTAGATTGCTCTTTACTTTCTGGCCCATTTGCAGAAAGCTTTGTAAGCTCAAAATTTGTACTCAGAGTTTCTTTTTGCATACTCCTTTCAAACTAATAAGACAATAGAGTTTTCCTTTCTCATTCATTTTTTGTCTCATTTTACAGTATTGACTTGATGTTTCACTATGACCATGAAATTCAAATCCTTTGTTATGTCTCTTTATTGCAAAATTATGTGTAGAAGTCTCATGTGATGCAAGTTGTATGTTGAGTTTAATTGTAAGCCTCCATACAAATCACTCATGTGTTGCATCTTTTAAGTAAGATTGTGAAAGTAAATGTTTTAAGAGTTTGATTGTGAGTAAAAGGATTAAAATAAGTTAGAGTTTTGGTGAATCATCTTTAGGTTGTAGGATTTTCATTTTTAGTTTTCCTCCTAACCCTTTCCTTGGAAGGTCTTTTAGATTAGGTGATCTTCCAGGGGAACCAGCCCTCTTTGGAGGTTCACTCCAAGGTTTTAGGCAACCCACATGCCTAGAAGTGTTCCCATGTGTCAACAGATAGCTAAGTTGATAGCTTAGCATTTGGGTGCATACTTTGTTGATAACAAGTATTATAGAGAGCAGTATGTGATCCGTACTTAAAATCTGTATTCCTTGATTTCACAATATCTTTCATTGGATAGACTTTTAGAACAATTTTATTTATTATATACATAATTTTGGTTAATTATTTAGTTATTTTAGGTATATATCTTGCCCATCAAATTAATTAACAAATGAAATTTAAACATTTTATTGATTAAATTACACTACTACATTTTTTATATAAAATTTTGGTTGAAATTATTTCTAACATTACACAAAAAAAAATTATAGCCCTTTTCTTTCATTTAATAATACAAAGTAATGTTCCATTTTTTTTTTTTTTTGAGAAAATTAGAGACTTTTCTTTCATTGAATATATACAAAGTAATGTTTCATTTTCTAACATTTTTTTGAGTTTTATTTTTCTTTCATACTTAGTGTTGATGATAGCATATCTGTTTTACCTCCTTATTTTGAAAATATTATGTTTATTAAATAATTAAATAAATGTGAAGATTCATGAAAAAAGTTTGGGCGTGAAGCAGGACTGTGGCAAGGTGGAGACAAACAAGCGTGACGGTAAGACGGTGTGAAAGTCTTCGACCAAAGCTCATGTTAATGGCAAGCAACATAAGTCTCAAGTGGTTGGTCATGGCTGCAAGGTTGGGGATGGGCATCACTGGTACCCTCTTAGATCCAATGCTTCCTTGGATCATTCTTGCCTCCCCAAGACTACCCTAGGGTTTGATCTCTTAGGGCATTCTGTCGTGACTCTTGATGCTGCCTCTCCTTCCCCTATGCTAGACCCTTCGACAGTTGCTACTTGTAGAAATAGGTCAAATCCATTTCACGTTTGCTTTGCATTCTGTTTGGAGTAGATCAAGTGCTCATCTCCCTGTACACCTCCCTCCAACACTCTGGCAGTTGTGTAGTCTTCCCCCTCTACTGTGCCGGATCCTCAGGTCGACGACCCTTGTCTTACCCTTGGGGATTCAGCGGTGACATTCTCTGATGAACTCAAGGACTTTTGCATTTATGACAATCACATAAATTTGATCTCCTAAGATACTGGCAAGCATTCACTTATTCTGTGATGCCTGTGTAGGCGTCTATCTACAACATCACTCTTGGAATGGATTCAAATCAACTAGAGTAACCTGCCCACTCCGACTATTGAATCACTAGACTTTAGATTTTATCTGATAACTTTTTTCTCTCATGCAGACTACGAATTTGTTCTCTAGAATGGTCCTTGGTTCTTTGGGCATTGTGGGATATTCATCTCTTCATGGTCCCCCTTCTTTGATCTGGCCTCTGCTAAAATCACTTTCATCATTATTTGCATCAGGCTTTACAATCTGCCCTTGGTGCTACGAAATAGAGACTTACTCTGTGATTTGATTAATCAAATTGGATCCTTTGTCAAACTCGACTCTAATGGGACTAAACTTCTAATCATAGATTTTATAGGGTTTACACTTTTATTGACATATCTAAACCTCTATCCCACTCTATTCGTGTTCACTCTTCTCATGGCATATGGACCCAATATCTAAATTTTGAAGGGTTGCCCTTTTGCTGCTTCCATTGTAACAAATTGGGACACAAAATTGAGGCTTGCACCATCCAACGACAGTATGAGAATAGGTATGTTAGCCTTTAAAAATGGGTAAAAAAGGATGGGTCTCCTGATGCTAACTTCATCTGGCAAAATCATGGTCAGTTTCAAGACTCCCATAAGCCTTCTCAGTTGGATCCTATTCCCTCCCTGAAGCCTTCTCCTCTACCTATTATTGCTATCTAGGGTCCTCTAATGGATGCTCCTCCTAATCTGGCTGAGGATGACTCTAAGTCTGATGGCACCTTTTATTTTATGGATGACTTGGATAATCCCAATCTTGATTGTTTTGAGGATGACTTGGTTCCAGAGACGCATCGGAAGCTTGGAATTGCCCAAACAACTAGTAGCAAACTTAAACTTGACTGTGGTGTGAGGAGGAAGAAAGGAAGGAAGACTGATGCTGAAAAAATTCAAATTGAAGGGATGGACGCTATGGAGGGGGGCACCCAATGGACAATGGATGCTCTCTTCTCCTGAAACAATAAAAAAGATTAAGGGCTCAAGTTTGAATTGTGATCTTCTGAAGTGGTTTTTGTTCTTTGACTTGACTTTGATGATGCTCGAGTTTTCTTCTGCCATGTGTTTCTTGTCAGGCAGATTCTCTATAATTTCTTTCTTCTATGTTTTAATAAAAGGGTGTGAGCCCTCTTCCCACTACTTACGGATTAAAAAAATAAAATATTATGTTTGTTATTAAATATTAATATTAAATTCCAAGAAATATTAATTTGAGGTTATTTTATTTACTTTAAGTTATTTTATTTTACTTTAAATTGATATTTGTTGACATTTTTTTTTCTTCACTCAACCCTATGTCCATCAATTTCTCAACCATAATTAACAAATTAAAAAAAATCTCAAATTAAGAAATCAAAATATTTTCTTTCTTAACCCATAAACTTTTAAAAAAATCAATTTCATTTAACAATTATTTGATATTGAAACTTTTTTCTGCAGTTTCATTTTACTTTCTTGCTACACTTTGAAAATGAGAAGAATGATGATTATCCATAGTTGTCTAGATTGATGAGAATGTATCTTATTTGGAATTTATATTATATTTATTATTAAATATTAATAATTTGACATGTAAATGGATGCCAAATTTAAGATAAAAGGTAATAAATTTTTTTAACATGCTCCCGCCATTACACTCCACCCCTTGCTGCCATTGTAGAATGCCTCCTGGCATTAATAATTACACCAGAATTTGTAAGGGATGAATTTATGCATATTAGTATTGCTCTGCAATCTACTAAAAATGGTTAGAATTGTGATTATATTTTTCATTCAAAATGCATTGTTAAAACCATTTTCCTCTTGGTGGTTGCCACTCGCATTAGCATTGTCATGTTTGTTTTAAGTAACAAGAATCATTTATACTTAAAAGAAATTTTCTAGCTATTAATTTTTATGATATTTTTACTTATCAAATTTGTTGCTTCAAACAAATAAATTAATTTACATGTTTGTTTTGGGAATCTGTATAGTTTCATTTTTATTTATTCTTATGGAAACTTCAAATATTAGTTTTGAAAATTTTATAAAAGCATTTGTTAATGATCATGCTTGAGATTGTTTTAAAAATTCTTCAAAAATTAACTCTTGTCAAATGTAAATTAAATTTATAGTATTCTGAACATTCAAATTTTTTTGTGAAGCTTCAAAAACTTCATGTTATAACTTAGGAATCTATTGCTTAACCCAATAAAATTCAATAAAAAATGAATCATAGTAAGTTCTTTCTATATATTGTATTTTTTTCAACTATTCTTAACCTTAAAAGAATTTTAACTTTGTTATAAAAGTTAAAAACGAACTCTATTACTAGCAAGAAATTTTATTTAAATCCATTTATTGGGAAATATTTATGTATCTGATAAAGAAGATACAACTTTATATAAAGAAATGGTTAGAATTCTATAACTAACTGAATAATTTAAAATTAATAATGCTTCCTCTTAAATTATGAAAGAAATAGAAGAAATAGAAAAACTAAAGTACAGAGAACCAATCTAAGGACTAAAATAGAGTTTCCATGGGAGCACAATGGAGTTCCCATAAAATGGATATTATATAATAATGATTTCATACTATTGTTTACATCAGACACACTGCCAAACATTCACACATATGGACATCTGTAGGGACATAAGAGAAAACCATCAATTATTAAATACTATGAGCTTATATGTAGGAATATCTATATGCTCAAGGCATTGGCTTGGGAAGCTGAGAATCCCTCTAGCCAAGTTTCTTGAAAATGCTCTTATTTATAAAGTCCTTAGATTTCTTAATCATAAGTTCTGAGTTGTCCACTTCAGGAATTGTCTTCCTTTTCTTTTTATCAGCAAGGACATTAGGGTAGTGCACTAGCTCCCAAGAGTTATATTCATGAGCATCTTGACTCCTCCTTGAACCTGCCATCCAAACAAATATTTTCAGTGTTTGACTGGTCTTTTTAAACTCTTCCCATATATCTCCATGCAACATTCATTCTTCCTTATTTGCATTCGAACATCCCGCATCATCAAGTAATTCCAAAGGAAATTTAAGTGCTAATTCTGCAATGTGAATTGCAAACTTGCATTTGTAGGGTACCATCGAAACGATTATAGATTTGAAATAGTATTATATTTGGAACAATCCATTAAAAAGAGAAGCATTTAACACTTAAGAATTAAATACAATTGAAAATAAGGAGGAATTTCATTATGTTTTCTATTTATAGTTATAGTAATATTTTTTAATGAACAAAGAATGGTAAGCTTGTTTGTTGATTCATAATGAAGGGTTAGTACCCAATACAGATGAAAATGGCATATACGTCAATATATGCTATCTTCAAATTAAATGAAGTTATAGTTACATGTAATATTACAATATTGAATTTGTTTAAAACATTTTGCAGACAAGAGAATGGATTTATAGAGGTAAATTTTAAAATCTATACAAAAATTAGGTTTGTACCGAGATTACCTCTAAGAAGGAAAACTCACCAAATTCAGACATTTTAAATGGAACCTGCATTAACTTGGGAGACGTATTTATATATTGAGTGCTCTGTTGAGTCATTTGGACCAACTTTTACTGAGCAAAAAGGAATCTATTATTTATGGCCAATAGGAATTACAATACTATTGAATACCATCAATTAGTAAGATTTATTCCAAAAATGTTACATAAAAGTCATAAGATTTACTTAGAAATGTCATACAGAAGTCCATATGTTTACTCAGAAATGTCATTTAAGGATTGATACCTACAGTGCCAAAAAAATGTATGGAATACATCCACATCATCATCTAGCCTATCTGAGATACCCCATTCTCCTTATCCTGCATTTCAGTTGCATTGTTATAAATAAGATTGTAAATGCAAGAACAACAAAACTGACATACATGATGTAAATGAACCTGACAATCTATGATGAAGTTTTTGAGTTTCTCCTTGTCTATCCAATGTACTCAATCAATCATGATCAAACTTGATAAAACCCACCAAGAATAACACCCCTGTATGGTGTAAAAATAAAATATGAACATCATCATATGCTATTAACATTTCTCTTTAGTGTACACCTCAAGCAATAAATATGTAAGGGGAAGAGGGCCATTAGTTAACAGAATCCATATTTGAATAACTTTAATCATTTTGAAAGAGAAAAATATGAAATCATATGGACTATATATAACTACAGGCCCCTACCACAAAATTGTAAGTAAAAAAACAAAATTGGTTCTAAGTTACCCAAAACACTTATTTCCATTGCCAAAAATTATAAACCCAAAAAGCAAAAAGGAACAAGGCAACTTACCTAAGCTTTGAAGAAAATCTTCTCTGAATTGTAAAATTATAAACCCAAAAAGCAAAAAGGAACAAGGCAACTTACCTAAGCTTTGAAGAAAACCTTCTCTGAATTGTACTCCCAAAGCCTTAAACCCTACCAAAGCCCTCAAAATGAATTAAATACACAAAGATATTATAACAATAAGCTTTGAATATGCAGCGAGGTTTCTCCCTAAAAATAATAACATACTAACAACCTGAAAATGAAAATCCCTGCATTTAGGTGGGAACCATTAAATAAAGTTTAAATGAGTTTTTCAATTATTGACAAACACTATCATACCTTTCAAAAGTTCCAGAAAACTTATGGGTGTCTCCATTACCTGGGGAAAGACTCAATTTAATCAACTACATAAAACTCTTATGCTTTTTAGTCATTCAAGAAATAGGTAATGCATAGAAAATGGTAGTTGAAGCATACAACAATATTTACAGTCTAATAAACACATTAAACCCTTCATTTTGCTTTGAAACAACGGATTATTGTCACATTCATCTAAAATAAAAATAACTCCACTGGAACCCTTAACAATTTGTTTTCCATTTCTTATCATGTATTATAATAATAATACTTAACCTACTTAAACCCTACATTTCACATTGGAGATAGAGATCAATACAATATCCATATGTAACATAAAAAACTGTAAAATTTGATTCCTAAAATCCATTGCATCTACAAACCACAGACATATAATATAAAATTGCAATCTCCTCCTCCTTTGTATTGAGAATCTCCTCAATCAATCACGTCCACAGTTCCTCGTCTTCCATTGTTTTTGAAAATTGTTTAATCAAGTGTTGCTTTTTTATCCCAGTAACTATCCACATGCCACTATTCTCTCTTGCAAGGAAATGTGATCAGTGCCCATATTCTCTCCTCGAATATGGGAGGTATTAAACTAAATTAGTAAATTATTTCAGCATAATTATTTTGATTCTAATGTAAAATAAAACTATCACTATATATTAAAATATTAAACTAAATTAATTTTAATATGACAGTTGACTAAATGTCAAATTAAATAAGTGAAATTAGGGTGGTAGGGTGGGCACCCAATCCAAGAAATTTTGGATAGGTCGTTGCCATAAGGTTACATTATGGCCAATGTCTCAGCCATAAATCTTCATTATGGCATTCATGCAAGGATGATACACCTTTCTCTCTGCTTAGATAGCAGCTCACCAACATGATCCATTGGACGCTCCACTATCTCCAAACTCTCTATGTAATGAATACAGGCATCGGTTAAATGAATGTGATCCCTCTCCGGTTCTGACAGATGGATACCTTCGGATTTCATTCCTATCTATCAGTTCGATCGATCATTTGCTGTTCTTTGCATTGGTAGTAGCGGGTAGAATGGAAAAAGGCTTTGGATTCATCGCTAAGATCTCTATGCATGGGATGGTGAATCTGGGAGCGTCGACACCTCTCCAGTTGGAGAGCTCAGTCTGGTAGATAGCCTTCAAAGGCGTCGTTATAGACTTAAGGCTCAAGCGTATCCTGCGAAGGCATGAGGGCCTTCTTCTCCTGGCAGTTAAGATTATCTTGGGTTTAGATTTTCTGGCTGCGAACAAGTTCTATAGGGTAAACTCTCACATCTCTTCCCATTTCTTAGCCTCAATCCTGGATGCAGGGGTGTCTACAGAAGCAGCAAAGCGCCTCATGGTGAAACTATTTAAGCCAAAATTCCTCCAGGGCCTCAACTCCATTCTCGAGGCAGTCTTTCCCAGGGTGGGTATCCCTCACCCGAAAGACATTGCCTCCCCTAAAGATCCTCTGGAGGTGTTGAAGGTCTTTCCCCTCATTCTTGATCTGAAAGGCATGGTGTTGACAGAACATCAGGACCGAGTTCTCCAGGTTTTTGGTTTCCTCCAAAACATGCTGCAAGAGGACGATGACTCCGGGGAAGGGGTTTGGGTTGGTAGGCTCCAATCCATGGCAGTGGAGCTCGGCCTTCTCTGAAAACATGGCTTCTGTGGCCCAGGTCTTTGTGATCACTCTCAGTAGCTAATGCTTATAATCCAGTCACTAACGGATCAGTAAGCCTAATGGCTATTTTGCTTATATGTAAAGTTTAGTAGGTTTGCTTATGGAAGGGTATTAGGGTTTTTTGCCATAAAAGCTAGTTTGGAAGGTTGCTTATAGGCACCTGCTTGTAAACATCTTCTTCTGATCAATATAAATCTATATATTTACGAATAAAAAAAAAATTGAATCAGTGAAATAAAACTTTCATCTGGACATAAAAATAGATTTATTTTGCTGAGAGGCAAACTACAGTGGCAGTGGGGCTAGAGATGAGAGCACTCATTTTTTTAGTTGTAATTATAAACCCAAAAAAATATGAAAATTTAAATTGCAAACAAAAAAATAAAATAAAAATCTAAAAAGAGCTGCCAGAATCTTGGTGCATTATTGTTCAAACTACCACAACTAAAATTAGAATATGACAAAGGTAGTGAGGTGTTTCATTTGTGTGAGGTATTTAATTGTGTAATGCCTTTATAAGTGTGCGTGTGCTCTATAGATAAGAGATTGCACCAAGAGATTGTTGGTGGAACTATTAAAGATCGAATCCGGTCCTCTATATGTGTGCGCTCTATAAGTCTGGTCTGCGAAATGATATGAATCTGAAATTTGTTTAAAGGTTTGAATGCTCAGGAGTGCCTACCCCCACCAGTGATGGTAGTAAGTCTTTTCTATTTTTGTTAGTATTGGTATTGGCAGCACAAATTATCACTTCTTTTGGTTAAAGGTTGATTCTGTCTGGATCTTCTAATATCTCTTTATTGAAGAGTTGATTCAACCTTTTTTTTTTGGTTGAAGAGCCCAATTTTTTTTTTCTTTGTTTCAATACTTGATTTGTGCTGGATGAATGCAGGGAGCGCCATAGATCAAGGGGTGGCATTGCTTGTCACCTATAGATCAAGGGGTGGCATTGCTTGTCACCTATTTCGTGCACTGATTCCATACAAGACATTCTTTCTTCATATCACATAGATTATTTTTGTTAATTATCCCAGAGATAGGATCAACCATGTTGTAAATCAAGTGCTGCAAAGATTGATCTCCAATTCGTTATTCATTAAGATTTTTTTATATGAGAAATAAATTCTTTTACTAAAATCATTCGGGTTGCCTAACCTAGTGTCCCATGAAAATGCATTGTAGAAGATTTTCCATTTAGATTAGTTACAACCATTGTAGGTATGGAGAATGTCTACTCCATCTATATATGGATGTTTGAGAAGGTACACCCTATTTCCCAACACACCTTGTACATGGCCAGGTGAGCCAAAGGAGCCATTCCTATTTGAAACCCAAATCATTATGATTAATAGCTGGGAATAGGGTAAATAAAATATTAAAATTTAAAATTATTATGAATGTTTACAAATAATAGAAATTCTTGAATTGCCAATTTATATTGTTTTAAATGAGGTTTCCAATTTCTAAATCTTCAAAAGTAAGAAGCCTTCCATTTCACAATTTTAATTAAAGTCTATTTTGTTGATTTTTCACTTTAATAATAAATAACAAAATGACCAAACAATTTATTTATTTAATCATTATTGTTTGGCATACTACAGTCCCAGCAATTCTAATTTCAATCATTATTGTTTGGATTTTTATGTAAATATTTTAAAAATGTTTAAATAAGTATATTTAATCATAGCTATGCCTCAACTCATGTTTTATTAAGAATTAAAAATTATTTAATAAACCAATTATATATGATATTAAGGAAATGCCCATTTCTTACTTATTTTCTAAAGTTTTTAAAATGAATAAATTACTAAAGTTTGTAAAATGAATAAATTAAAAAGTCTCTAAAATGAATTCATAAAGGTTTCTAAAATTTGAATAAATTATTAAAATTTCTGAAATGAATTCATAAAATATAAAGTTTCTAAATTTTGTATCCAAAACTAAAATTTTAATCAATTTTAATCACTTTATATTATATTAGAAAAATAAAAAAAATTATTTATCTTTATAAATAAAATTATATATTTATTTATTTTAATACACTTTCACAAAATCTATACTTTAAAGAATACTTAAATATTTATTTTTAATCTTAATATACAATGAAGTAAATACCAATAAAATATACAAATGATCAAGATTTTTAAAGTTATTAAAATTATTGAAAGTTACTAAGATTTCAAAAGTTAAGCTTCTAAATTTACTAAAGCTTATAATTTATTATTATTATTTTTTAGCTCAAAGGTATTATATAGTATTTTATTTATTTTTATACTTCTGCAACAACAAACCTAAAATTATATATATCAATTTTAATCTACAATATATATTCATTCATTTTTAATCCATATCTATCATTACACTATTTTGTAATCAATAGATCCTCTCATGAAAACCTACATTCAATCATAACAAACTTGAAGATATTTCACTCTTCATTTCTTTGGATGCATTTGTATGTTTTTTATTTTCTCATAGAATAATTTGAGAGTTTACTTCCTACAACATGCAACTCTTCAGATCAGAAAACCTTAGCTTAGACAAAAAAAAAATAGTTAGTGTTTGAAAAGAATGAAAAGGGAAATAAAATAAGATTGCAAAGAAAATAGAATCAAATAAAAATAATAATAATTCATGGCTATGGAGTTCCTCCAAATTTTTCTAGAGTCTCCGTCTCAGATTTACCACAAAAAAAAAGGAAGCAAATGAATGTTTTGCTGTGAATGAAATGTTTTATATGACTTAAATAATTAGAAGTTTCAAAAATAGAAAAATAGTAATTATTGCTTAAGTCACTACATGATATGTTCCTTATTTGTAGCCAAAAATGTTTTATTATTTGTTTTAAAATTATAGTCATTCTTATTAAATTTATGAAGTGTATTAAAAATTATTGTTTTATTATTTGTTTTAAAATTATAGTCATGCTTATTAAATTTACGAAGTGTATTAAAAATTATTGATTATGTGAGGTGTTTTTATTTTATTTTATTGATTTATTTTATTTTTTGTTATGTAAGAAGTAATTTATATATATTGGAAAGAAACGACTACCTTAACATAGTAGAATGAGCCACAACAAAAAAAGGCACTCTCGATAGAGTCATACCTCAAACCCCAGCTCCCCTGCTTTGTCCCGGAACTCAGGAATCTAGTTGAAAGTTCCATCATGAGGATCGATTTGCAGCAATTTGAAAAGGAATTCAACACCCAAATTCACCTGCTCCCTATGCATAATAAGTGGCAAGCCCTTGATATCAAGAAGAAAAGGGAAATATCTTACCACCACCCCACCATCCTCCAGTAGGGGAAAGTCCAACAGTCTTGGAAGACCCACTCCTGTTTCAGCGACCCGAAGAATATCATCCAAACCCCCTAACAAATTGTCAATGAAGAGATGCCAGACCAGCAATCTAACCCTCAGTTTAGGGAGCCCTACATCTAAAAGAGAAGTGAGAAACTGAGAGACCACAGTAGTGTCAACCCTGTAAAATTCCTCATTCTCCAAGAATTTCTTTCCTAATACCACCTTCATGCCTAGAAGTAGCAGGTCGTCATGAACACGTAGGATACGTTTCAACCTATGATCAGAGATGGGGCCTTTAAAGGCAAGCTGTCTCACTCGACTCTCCAACTGCACCAGAAAGCCCATACCCATACAAATAAGGCCCTCCGTGGACACTCGCATTATAAAGCCGATGCCACTGCCACCCACCATTACAGAGGAATAGGGAATGGAGACGTGGCAGAAACAAACAAACAATCAAACTGTTGCTTTCTAACCCACTACTATTGCGAATAATATAATGGTAGCCAACTTCCCAAATGTTCCACAACGTTATGAGTGCGGGAGAAGGCCCGTGACCCCCATTGAAAAGGAGAAAAGTGGAGCCCACTCCCCTTTCTAAAATGAGTGCCATCTCATCGATGACATGGTAGCCTAAATGACCCCGGTCCTTCCACATTGATTTATTTTTATTTAAATAGTAAGTTTAAATTTTATTTTAGTTTTGTGAGTTAATGTGATGTTTTTTTCATATGTTTCCTTTTAACCTTTTTGAAATTATAATTAGTTGAGATATTTAGAATTAAATTAAAAAATATCTATTACTTAATTGTTTAAAGGTCATATTCAAATTTATAATTAGAATTCTAAATGATATATTTAGATTTATTTAAATGATTGATAATTAAATTTAAAAGGGTCTTTAGACACAAGCTTATTAGAATAGTGTTAGGATTAGAATTAGTGGTATATTACATATATAGATCTCAACAAAGCACAAAACTCTAAAATAAAATATATAATAATGGAATAAAGATAAGTAAACATTTGAAATACCCAACCCTAACCCTAACCATAATTCTAATTAAGATTAGAACTAGCATATCTATATTAAATATAATATATCCAAAGTGCACCGAGAGATATCCTTCTCGAGGTGCCTAATGTTAGCATTAGTGATTAAAAAATAGGTGATCATATCTCTCGGCGTACTTTAGATATATTATATTTAATATAGATATGGTAGAACGATATTAAATAAATTATAAGTTACAGGTTCCATAATTTAAGCTACACAATGTAAATAGAATAAGAGTAAATAATACACAATGTCTAATCTAACCTTTTATAAATAATAGTAGCATCATTCCATCACTTCATAAATTCAATTTGGAGGAAAAAAATATAAAAAAGATGGTTGCATAGTGATGCCCTTACGATTAAACTTTATCGCGATTAAACTTCTACTCATTAAACTTTTGCTCTTTACTACTTATATTTATGCACATTATTTTATTTTTATGTTCATTGATTTAATAGCTATGGGTTTGCTATATCTTTTTAATTTAAAATAGTTTATAATTGTTTTTAAAAAATGTCTAATTATAAAAAAAAACTATGTGGGTTCTATTTTGTTTTTATGTAGACGGTCACACTCATTGCCTTAATGCTACAATAATGCCTCTCAATGTAATAAATATTAAAATATTGTTTAATTGTCCAAATGGGCTGTGTGAATTAAAAAATAGAGCATATGATAACTCCCAAAGTAATTTGTCATCAACTCATAAATAATAAGTTACATTTTGCCAAGAGGTGAACTAAGCGGGGGTGGAGATGAGAGCACTATTTTTTGGTTGTATTTATAAACTAAAAAAACAAAAAAAAACTAAATTGCATTTAAACAATTAAATAAATATCTAAAAATTGCAAAAATTACAACGAGAATCATTTTTCTTCGCGGTTACTTTTCTGCATTTAATTTATTTCTGACATTTCAAAGCTAACAATAAGGCCCTCATAATGGCATATTTAGGATTAATTTGGGACTATTCGGCCTTTCCATGGTCAGTTTTCCCTGATTTGGCATTTTGGCCGCCATTAAGGTTTCCTTTGAAATCTTGTGGTGGGGTCTTAATCTCTGGTTCGATTGCTGGTATGTTTTGCCTCTCTTGCCGATCAAGAGCAAAGGTTTTTTGTTTGACCTAGATAAGAGAGTTTCAATCTACTAATTTTTTGGCCCGGTCTTGGGTGTCTTGCATATTTATATTAAATATAATATATCTAACATGGCCATTTTTTCCCTGATTTGATATTTTGGCCGCCATTAGGGTTTTGTTTGAAATCTTGTGGTGGGGTCTTAATTTCTGGTTCAATTACTAGTATGTTTTGCCTCTCTTGCAGATAAAGAGCAAAGGATTTTTGTTTGACCCAGATAAGAGAGTTTGAATCTACTAATTTTTTGGCCCGATCTTAGGCGTCTTGCATATTTATATTAAATATAATATATCTAAAGTATGCTGAGAGATATCCTTCTTGAGGTGCCTATTTTTTAATCACTAATCCTAACTAGATGCATGAGAAGGATATCTCTCCGCGTACTTTAGATATATTATATTAAAATCCGGAGCCACAAGCCTAATTCTATCTATATTATATAATTATATGAATTATTATAATTATATAATATAATAATGTAATAATATATATAAATTAGATATATTATTATAATATATAATAATTAAAATTATATATTATATTTTTTAAAAAAAAAGAAGGGGAAATTTTTTTATTCAATCCAACACGAGATACAAGGCAAGAGCCACAGGGTTAATAGAAAGGAGAACGGCCAACAAACCAAACAACAACACTACATAGTCCTGTCTTCCAATAAAACTCTCTCCAAAATCCCCAGATAGTCAGAAGGTAACTCATCCCTACCACTGATATCCCAACCATCCCCTTTCTCCGAGGCCCACTTCGCCAAGCAGTCAGCCACGCTATTCCATTCTCTAGGGATGTGACAGAAAGAGACAGATTCCAAGGAACTGCATACACTTAAAATCTGTCTGACCATTGAAGCTAAATGCCAACTAACACCATCCAATCTCTGGTTGTTCAACATATCCACAACAATTTGAGAGTCAGACTGCAGATAATCCTCCTCCAGCCAAGAGAGCAGCCCCACTCAACAGCAATCTTAATAGCAAGAGCCTCCATCAGGTTATTAGAGTAATGCCCTTTGTAGACAGAGAAGCAAAAAACAACATCACCATCTTTACTTCTACCAATACCCCCAATACCAGCATGCCCAGGATTCCCACGAGAAGATCGATCAGTGTTAATCTTCAGGACCCCATCTAGAGGAGGCGTCCACTTCCCATCACGAAAGACCCATTTCTTGACACGACGGGGCCTAATACCAGTAGTGCAACCCCTACTATTAACACCTAGCTCAGATCCCACACAACTGCAACATCCCTGGGATCAATACTTTCTGACATATCACATTTAGCAGAAATAGTCTCCTGAAGCCTACTAATAATCTTCGTCCACAGTTGACCACTATCTAATCTAGAATCACAAAAAACTCTACGGTTCCTTTCCAGCCAAGGGTTCCAAAGAATGAAAATAGGCCCAAGGAACCAGGCCACCTAGAGAAAAGGTGTCTTCGCAGGAGGCCTGCCCAGGCTCTCCCAAAACTCAATAAGAGAGGAAGCATGAATGCACCCATGATGCCAAGCCTCCCACCATTGGTGCCAAATCTCACGGGCAAAGGGGCAATGAAAGAGCAAGTGGGAAGAACATTCTTCACTGCACAAACAAAGAAAACAAATGAAAGGTCCCTGAAACCCCTATTTACGAAGATTCTCCCAAGTGAGACATTTCCTCTGGGCAACCAACCATAAAAAGAAGTTACACTTGGGCCAAGAAATGTTGTTCCAAACCTTCCTCCACCAGGGCACCTCAGCGGGGCATAAATTCCTATCAAGCACAGCATAACCTTGAGCAATAGTATAATTACCTTTTGGGCTAGGACTCCAAGCCAACTTGTCCCACTCATTCAGAGAGCTACAAAGTCTGCCCTCCAAGACCTTACACAAAGCAGCATGATCCTCATCAGAACCACCCGCAGGCCACTCCTGTGGATCCTTCCAGCAAGACACCTCCAGTTGACCAATATGCTTAACTATTTTAAAATGCTCCACCTTAATCCAACCAGCATCAGAGAACATCTGGAAAAGAGGTAGAAATTGAGGGAAACTAGAAAGAATGGGAGGGTGACCATCCCAAGAGTCTAGCCAAAAAAGAGCATTAGAGCTAGTATTACAGATCCAGAAGAGACCATTCTGAACAAGCTGAGCTCCCTTCTTAAGAGTATCCCAAATGCCAGAACCTTTGCCCAACAAAGCAATCTATGGCACATCTTGGCTCTCAACACTAGGAATATACTTGCAAGCAAGAATCTTGGCCCAATCCTCATCCTGGTTGTTGCACCATCTCCAGTACAGCTTAGCCGCCAAAGCCGTAACCACAAGAGCCACAGACCTAAGGCCAAGGCCCCCAACATGCTTCAGCCTACAGATAGACTCCCATTTGACTAAACTCCACTTTGAGGAAAGAAGGTTACCCGACCAAAGGAATTGCCAGGAAAGAGCATCAAAATCCCTCACAAAGGAGGCAGGAGGAAACTGCACACAACACCTATAAATAGGGAGAGATTGCACCATAGCTTTTAGGAGAATCACCCTACCAGTAGAAGAGAGCCATCTGTAAATCCAATGACTAACCTTACTCTGGAACTTATCTAGAATCCCCTGCCAAAAATCTCTACGCTGAGGTCCCAGGGCTAAAGGAATCCCCAGGTACATTAGGGGAAGAGAGCCAATTTGGAATCTAAGAATCCTCGCAATCCTATTCTGAATGAGACGAGGAGTATTAAAGAAATAGATGGAAGATTTATCATCATTAATACTCTGACCAGAAGCTTTCAAGTAGATGTCTAAAGTTCTCCTGTAATTCACTGCCTCACTAATTCTAGCCAAGCCCATCAGTCCAGTATCATCCACAAATTGAAGGTGAGAACAGGGAGGGAGATCATTGTACTAGCTCTAGCCGTGAATAAGACCCAAGCACACCTGAGATTTAATAAATCTACCAAGACCTTCCGCCATGATAATGAAAAGATACGGGGACAGAGGGTCCCCTTGCCGAAGTCCCTGAGAAGCACTAAACCAATCTGAAGAATCCCCATTAATGAGAATAGAGAAAGAGGATGAGGTCACACAATTGAGAACCCAGCTCACCCATTCCTCTTTAAAACCAAAGGCCAAGAGGATATTCTGAAGGAACTCCTAGCTCACCTGATCATAAGCTTTAGCCATGTCAAGCTTGATGAATGTCGCCTTCTCCTTGGAGGAAAAATTGAGTGAATAAGCTTCGTAGTGATCACGACACCATCCAAGATTTGTCACCCTTCCACAAAACCTCCCTGCTCAGCAGAAATCAAAGCACCAAGGAGGGGTTTGAGTCTCTCAGCAATCAACTTGGTGATGATCTTGTAGACAACATTGCATAAAGCAATAGGCCTGAAATGATCCATCTGATTAGCCCCCTCCTTCTTAGGTATGAGAGCCAGAAAAGTAGAATTCAAAGACTTTAGCATTTGTTTGTTCCTAAGAGATTCCTGAACCACCTCAAGGAGATCAAACTTTATTATTTCCCAAAATTCCTGGAAGAACTCAATCAGAAGCCCATCTGGGCTAGGAGCTTTGCCCTTTTTCATACTAAACACAACTTTCTCCAATTCAGGTAACAAGATTGGACCCAAAAGAGCCCCATTCATCTCATCTGAGACCAAGCAAGGAATACAATCCAAGATAGCCCTCTCCTTAGATCTAGCAGCAATATCCTCCCTAGTAAAAAGATTAGAAAAATATTTGACAGCTTCCCTGGAAATTTCACCACAAGACGAGAGTTGAGTCCCATCACTCGAGACAAAAGTGGAAATAGAATTCCCCTACCTACGGGCCTTAACCGAGTTATGAAAAAAAGCCGTGTTCCTGTCCCCCTCCTAAAGCCAATCAATATGAGATTTTTTCTTCCAAAAAATCTCCTCCAGAAGCTCCCACTCTTCTAAGCTCTTAAGGGCCAAGGACTCAGCATTCAAAAGGTCGGAGGACAGCCCATGGTCATGAATCTGACGAGTGACACTATCTAGCTTGGACTGAGCAGCAAGCTTCTGAGCATGCAGGTTCCCAAAACATTGTTTATTCCACCTCTTAAGTCTATACTTCACATGTTGAAGCCATTTACTAAAAGTGTACATGGCCCTCCCATGGGCAGGAAGCCCTTCGTACCACCAATCCAGCACAAGATCCCGAAGAGATTGATCCTGTAACCACATCAATTGAAATTTGAAAGAAGGATTTTTAGTGACCCCATAAGAGGAGACACAGAGTTTGATAGGCTAGTGATCGGATCCCTGCCAATCCAAGATTTTAGAACTGGTAGTCCACCTGTTGCTCATCCAATAACAGGAAACCAGAAATCTATCAAGCCGTTCTGAGATAGCCTCATCACCACACCTCCTATTATTCCAAGTAAAAAATCCATTGATTGGCTTCACATCAACAAGGTGAAGGAAACCAATATTATTTCTGAGCAAAAGAGAAGAAGGATAAATCCTGGCTAACCCTCCTCGTTTTTCATCCATACTAATAACAGCATTAAAGTCACTAGCCAAAATCCATGGGAGAAATGGATCCAGAGAATGAACAAAATTGATATAATCCCAAAGATGTGTCTTACCTGGAAGATCAGTAGGAGCATAAATATTGGAGAAAAGACATCTTTCACCAGTTTCAAAATTGGAGGCAACCATAGAGATGGAAGACCGACTAGAAACCCACCATAAGGGGGAGACTTTCCTCGGGTTCTAGAAACAAGCCACCCCCCAGAATTGCCCAACGTCCCCATCCCTTGCCAGTAGCGTTGGTGCTAGATACGCAGAGCACAATTATTCAAACCATCCACTGTAAGCTTGGTTTCCTGTATAAAAACCACATCCGGAGCCTGAGACTTGATTAATCTGCGAACAGCCTTTTGTCTGGGGATGTTGTTCAACCCCCTTACATTCCATGATAAAACTATCATTTAATGGGGTGGGAGAAGTGGGAATAAATGGGTTTCACAGACCCAGACTCAACCAAAGTATCACCCATAATCTTAACCTTCTCTTGATTAGTCTTCCTTCCACTCCTAGACTGTTTATCTAGAGGCCCCTTTTTAAAAGATTTTTGTTGCAAGCCTAAGGCAGGAGGAGCCTTAGCACCCTTCACAGGATCCGCGGATCCCTTTGTAACTTGGGGACAAGGAGCCAAACCAGCAGTACCCACCGGAATTTGAGACTCCTGGAGGCCTCCAATATTCTGAACTTGAGAAGGCAAGTCCAAAGCCGGCTGACAAACCTAGTGAACCCCTAATGATAAAATTAGCTCCTCCTTTGCATCCACCTCCTGAATCTCTACCTGACCCTTGACCCCAAAAGAAAGCTCAACTGGAATTCCATCTTCTTGGACTATGCTATCAAGAACCTCAAACCTATTAAATGTGCCATCATTCTGTCTATCCATCCAGGATCTCTTCTTGCCTTTGCCTTTATTACAGGAGTTAACTAGGATAAATCCCTCCTTATCAACAGGCCCATCAGACACTGGAGCTTTCCCCTTGTCCATCCTAGGAGGTCCATAGGCAGACAAGGGGGAATATTTCATTATGGGACATCTGCGGTGTAGATGACCATATTCATGGCAAATTCTGCATCTGAATGGAAGGGTTTCGTAATCTAGCTGTTGGATCCAGGAGGAAGAACCCATGTAAATTTCCATAGAGTCTGGTAATGGGTTATTCAAATCAACTTTGACACAAATATGGGCAAAAGAAATTACCTTACAATCTTGAGTCTGTGAAGCCGATCCAACAGGTTTCCCAAGAAGCAAAGAGATTGAGTGGAGGATATCTTCCCTCCAGAATTCCAACAGAAGCCTCAGCAAACGAACCCACATAGGCACCCACGAAGGGATCTCTTCAGTAGAGTTGAAGCCCATATGCCAAGGCTTGATGAAGAGCCCAACCTGGTTAAAGAAGTAAGGGCCACCCTCAAAAGCCCTATTCCTATCCGACATGCTTGAAAAAATAACCAGGAAATAGTTATTAGCCGCTAAAAGAATCTCCATATCTCCTTCAGGGTTCCAAACCTGACGTGCCCAGGATTCCAATACAAGAAGAGAAAGACGAAGGCCCAAAAATTTGCAAATAAGAGCATGCTTGCCCTAGTAATCAACATCCTCTAACACCTGCTCAAGTTGAATAACCAAAACTGGTCTATCTTCTGATCTCTCCAAACATCCATTTACTTTTTTAATTTGAAATGGCCCTTTTGACGAGGAAGTACCCTCTCCAGCAAGAGAAAACTCAGTTCGATCCTTGTTATTGGCATGCATCAAAGAGGATGGATCTACCATCTCCAAATCTAGGGAAGAAGCAAGACCCTGATTCTCCATGGCTAAACGAGCCCAAGCACCAATCAGAAGAGGGAAAGAGGCAAGGCAGTCGGCCCAAATGCCCCAACTGCCACGCACCCCCGTCCAAGAGACCCACGCACCAGACAGTGGCTAGAAAAATGCCCAGCCGCAGAATGGGGGGAATCAAACCCCTGTCCAACCCCCTCCAGACCCCTGCGAACACAGCAAAACCCCCCCTGCGAGCACAAAATGGCCACCAACGCGTACAGAAGCCAGACGGAGCACTCTAGGGCACGTGGGCCCTAGATCACACCAGAGCTCTGCGAATCGCCATCGTCTTACATGTGATAGTGTAGATCAAAATTATATATTATATTATATAATAATTCTAATTCTAATTATATTATAGCTTAATTCTAAGTATATTATATAATTATATAAATTATTATAATTATATAATATATTATATTTAGGATTAGAGTTATATTATTATAAATTTATTTTTGAGAGTGAAAGAAAATGAATGCTATTTTAATAAAATATTTTAGAGGAAATTAACTAATAATAATATCAAAAGTGATTAAATTACTGATAAGTATAAATATTTATAGTTTATTGATTAAATATATGATTTTTTTTAGTTATATATGTCTATTACTATCAATTTTAATGTTTATTTATATATATACAATTGTAATTATAATAATTGTCACCCTTTTTTCAAACAGCAACCCTAATTCTAATTGTAATTCTAACCCTAAATCTAACCCTAACTCTAACTCTAACCCTAACCCTAACCTTTACTCTAACCCTAAATATAGCTCTAATTTTAACCCTAAGGCTAATCCTAATTGAAACACTATCCCTAACCTTAATACTAAACTTAACAGTAATTGTAACTCTGATTCTTACCCTAATTCTAATAGTAACCCACTTTAATTCTAACCCTAATTATAGTAGGAACCCCAACCCTAATTCTAACCCTAACCCTAATTCTATTCATAACATTGATTCTACCCTTACTATAACCCTAATTTTAAATCTAACAATAATCCTAAACCCTTATCTTAATCCTAATTCTAACTATGATTTTAACCCTAATCCTAACCTAAATTCTAACCCTATCCCTAACTATAACTCTAATGCTTCCCCAAATTCTAATTCTTAGCCTAACTTTAATAGTAACTCACCTTAATTCTAAACCTAATTCTGATAGGAACCCTAATCCTAATCCTAATTCTAACCCTAACCCTAACCCTAACCCTAATTCTAATCATAACTCTGATTCTTCCCTAACTATAACCCTAATTTTAAATCTAACAATAACCCTAATTTTAACCCTAATCCTAATTCTAATTATGATTTTAACCCTAACCCTAAAGCTAATTTAGTAACCCTAACTCTAAATCTAATCCTAACCTCAATTCCGAACCTAACCCTAATTATAACCCTAACTTGATTCTAACAGTAACCATATTTCTAATTCTAACCTGAACCCAAATTCTAACTGTAACTCTAGCCCTAACCCTAACCTGAAATGTAACTTTAATGCTTACCCTAATTTAGTAACCCTAATTCTTACTCTAACCCTAACCTCAATTCCAACCCTATTTTATAACTTAATGTTAGGATTAGTGATTAAAAAATAGCACCTGGAGAATGATATCTCTAAGTGTACTTTAGATATATTATATTTAATATAAATATGTTAGTAGCACCTGGAGTAGCAAGCTTAATTCCAACTATATTATACATCTTAAGATTATTATAATTATATAATATAATATTATAATATACATTAGATATATTATCATAATACTTTATATAATAATTATATTATTATATATAATATTATAATATAGTTTAGATATATTATTATAATATATTAAATAATTATATATTATTTTTAGGGTTGGAATGAAGGTTAGATTTAGAATTATGGTTTTTTTTAGGGATTGCTTTAGGATTAGGCTTATAAATAGGGTTAGATATAAAGTTAGGCTTATAAATCAATGCTAAGTGTAATCTTAGGATTATGGTTAGAATTAGAATTAGGGTTAAATTGAGGTTATAATTACAATTATGGTTTGGGCTAGGGTTAGAACTAAGGTTAGATTAGAATTAGGGTTTTGTTTAGGGATATAGTTAGTGTCAATGTTATAGAATAGGGTTAGATTTAGGGTTCAGTAGGTATTAGAATTAGGGTTAAGGTTATGTTGAGGAATATAGTTATGATGTTGCGATATTTATATTTAGATAAATATGTGCTAAGTGTATTTTTAGGATCATGGTTTAATTAGGGTTATGGTTAGATTAGCGTTATTTTAAAATTAGGGGTACAATAAGGTTTTAATCTAATTAGGGTAATGGTTATGTTTATAAATCTTGTTGGGTTTAATGTTTTATTCATGTACAAAATTATGGTTAGGATTCCATGTACGGTTAGGGTTTGAATGGAGGTCATATCTAGAATTAGGGTTTTGTTTAGGGATTGGGTTAGGATTAGGCTTATAAATGGGGTTAGATATAGGGGTTAGGCTTCTAAATCAATGCTAAGTGTAATCTTATAGTTATGGTTAGAATAGGGTTAGATATAGAGTTAGTTTTAGGTAAAGGGTTATGATTATAAATAGGGTTTGGGTTACTGTCAGAACCAATGTAAGATTAGAATTAGGGTTTTGTTTAGGGATATAGTTAGGTTAAGGGTTATAAATAGGGTTAGATTGATTGTTATTATTGTAATTAAGGTTTGGGTTAGAATTAGGGTTATGCTTAAATTAGGGTTTGAATAAGAATTGTCATCCTCACCGTAATTGTAACCCTAAATGTAATTGTAATCCTGGTCATAATTGTAATCCAAACCCTAATTCTACGTATAGGTCTACTTAATCCTAATTCTTTAAATAACCCAAACCCTAATACTAACCCTAATTCTAATTCTAACCCTAATTTTATTTCTAATCCTAACATAAAGCTTGACCCTAATTCTAACCCTAACCATAAAACTTATTGTAAAACCCTAATTCTAACTACAATTCCAACCCTAACCCTATTTATAACCCTAATGATAACCCTAACCCTAACCCTAACCGTAAGCTTAATTTTAATCATAACCCTAAATCTCACCCTAACCCTAACCCTTATTATAACGCTAACCCTAGTTTTGACTCTAATTCTGATTCTAATTGTCACCCTTTTTCAAACTATAACCCTAATTCTAATTGTAATTCTAACTATAAATCTAACCCTAACCTTAACTCTAACCCTAACCCTAACCTTTATTCTAACCCTAAACATAGCTTTAATTTTAACCCTAAGGTTGATCCTAATTGAAAACCTATCCCTAACCTTAATACTAAACTTAACCCTTATTATAACCCTAACCCTAACTTTAGTTCTAACATTAACCCTAATTATAGTCGGAACCCTAATTCTAACCCTAACCCTTATCACAATCCTAATTATAATCCGAACCCTAACCCTAACCCTAACTCTAACCCTAAGCCTGATTATAGTTCAAAACCTAACCCTAACCTTAATATTAACCTTAACCCTAATTCAACTCTAACCCTAACTCTAATTTGAACCCTAATTCAAATAGTAACCCACCTTAATTCTAACCTTAATTCTAATAGGAACCTTAACCCTAACTCTAACCCTAAACCTAACCCTAATTCTAATCATAAACCTGATTCTACCCTAACTATAACCATAATTTTAAATCTAACAATAACCATAACTCTAACCCTTACCTTAATCCTAATTCTAATTATGATTTTAACCCTAACTCTAACTTGAATTCTAACCCTAACTCTAGTTCTAACCGTAACCCTAGCTGTAAATCTAATGCTTACCCTAACACTAATTCTTATCCTAATTCTGATATTAACCCACCTTTATTCTAACCCTAAACCTAATTCTAATTCAAATCATAACCTTGATTCTACCTTAACTATAACCCTAATTTTAAATCTAACAATAACCCTAATTCTAACCCTAACCCTTATTCTAACACTAAACATAGTTCTAATTTTTAACCCTAACCCTAACTCTAACCCTACGCCTGACTATAATTCAAATCCTAACCCTAACCTTAATACTAACCTTAACCCTAATTAAACTCTAACCCTAACTCTAATTTGAACCCTAACCCTAATTGTAACTCTAATTCTTACCCTAATTCTAATAGTAACCCACCTAATTCTAACCCTAATTCTAATAGGAACCCTAATCCTAACCCTAACCCTAATTATAACTCTAATTATTACCCTAATTCTAATAGCAACCCACCTTAATTCTAACCCTAATTCTAATAGGAACCCTAATCCTAACTCTAACCTTAACCCTAATTCTAATCATAACGTTGATTCTAACCCTAACCCTAACCCTAACCCTAATTCTAATCATAACCCTAAGCCTAAGCCTAATTCTAACCTTAATTAGAATTATGGTTAGGGTTAGGGTTGGGTCATTTCAAATACTTACTTATCTTTATTCCATTATTATATGTTTTATTTTAGAGTTTTGTGCTTTGTTGAGATCTATTATACGTAATATACCACTAATTCTAAATCTAACACTATTCTAATAAACTTGTAGTTTAAATATTTCTATAATTAGTAATGTATTTTATATTGTGTTGTGTGAATTTTTCACAATACAATTGAATTGCATACCAAAACTCCATTTTTTAACACTTATATTAATAAGAGTTGATGTAATGCCCCCTCGTTTTTGGCTTGTGATAGTTGCTAGTTTCACATTACCCTTTTGTCAGTTCTGAGATAATTATTAGTTCTTCCATTGCATTTAGATAGTTCTGAGACATTTGAGTTATTTGGCCTATGGTTTATGCTTATTATGATCGTGATAGACTATTTTTGACTGATATAGTTTTGACATGTGTTATGAGTTTATGATGACATTATTATTATTCCAGTTATGATGAGATTGACATGATTAGTGATGGTTTAATATTATCATGTTTTATATGATTTGTTAATATCTAATTTTAAATAAAAATGGTTATAGTCTTGTTCCAGAACAGGGACGGTGTAGTACTACTCGTTCTGAGCACCATACTACGCCGTGATTCTCTGACTCTATGTATGTTGATATATATGCAATCGATCGTATACAACCTATTGTTCTTATGTAGGTTACAGGTACCGGGCCTTGACTCCACCTAACTTAGTAGGTTTGAGCGGGCCCTACACCAATGGATAACGTTGATGGAGATAACATGAGGTTTACTTCCTAGGTCAGTTCAACCTTCAGTTGGTTGGTTGTCATGTGGTTTGTATGTTTATTGTCGAGTCATTGTCTAATCAGTCTATGTGTATTCTAGTATGCATAATGGATCGATATTATTATAATAATTTTTCTTAGTCGTAAAATTGGAATACTTGTAGTGGAAGACTATTTAAGCAAATTTTAATGCAGAATCAAGTAACTATTCTAATGGTTGTAAAATATTTATACTTCTAGGTTAAAATCTTTATGTTAATTTAATAATATATATAGTTTTGGATAGAATCATTCTGGGGGGGAATAAATAAATGTGGTTAGTTGTCATTTATGATTCCAGAATGGGGAATCTTTGTTATTAGTAAAAATTTAAATTCTTCTGGTAGAGAGGATTCTCGGGAACAGTTTTGGTGTGAGTGGACATTTACGACTGAGGCTATTTTGCTTCAAGGGAAATTTTTGGAAGGGTCATTCAAAGAAAGAGGAATTGAGCAGGCAATAAGAGAATTGGGGAAAATAGCTCAGTCTGGGTATGTGTTCTGTCTCGATTCTTTGAGATTTGTCACTTTAGTTTTAATCAATGAATGAATTGGTTTTATGTTGTCTTGATAATAAAATTGATCTGCTCTATTTTGCAACACCAATGCAAACCCTTCTGGAGATTTCACTAGTTTGCTAGTATGTCATATTTCAAAACTTTTAAATCATTGAAATCTCGTTTCTCCATTATGTTTTCCTCAACATAACTCTTTCTTTTGAACCTGGCATATCGTAATGCTCACATTTGATCTTATCATATGTCAACTCTATAGATCCATGATTTAGGTAGTGAGGTTGAATGTATGCTGTATCCTTATTGAGACCCTAGCTTTTCCTAAACTCTTGCAGCACTTTCATTTCAGTCAATGATGGACCCTGTATAATTTTCTAAGGCATGTTAGACTCACCGTGTCTTCTGTAAATCGATATTCAATTTAATCCATAGCCATGTTTTTTGTGAGCCTCTATATTAGAACGTCATTGTTCTAGGAAATCCATCTAATTTTACTCAAATGAAGTATCACTTGATGTTCACTGGCTCACTATTATGCCTCGGTCAATGAGCTATACCTGCTTGCAACAATTATAAGAAATAGATTTTGAGTGTGTAAAAAAAAACTGTTCATGGCCACTTCATGGAATTATCCCAGCCAAGACAAAACTAATTTTATACCTCTGTATTACCAATGTTGTGTTGTCACATTTGATCCATTTTGTTCTTTTGTTGATGTGTTGAAAGGCCGTGAGCCATGTGCTTGCTATGTTGAATGCCTTCAATCAAAAATTTTGCCTTGCCCATTTAATTGAATGACAGCGTATTATCATGCTGCATTCTATCTGTCACCACTCAAATACTATTTCTATTTTATTATTTATCTTTCTATGCAAACAAACTGAGAGTGTTGACCGATGATTGAATAGTAAGCCTAAGTTTCAATGCCCCATCGACCCATCGGTGACATGATGGGATGTCATCGATCATCTCTTTTACCTTTCATGCTCGACATGATATTAATCTTTTAACATTGTTACATTATGTAGCATCCAGCAATCATTGCTTTTGGCCTTGTATGCCTTTGAGCCACGTGATATACTTACATTGCAAGAGTGGCTATTGAGCTCTTTAACAAACCATTGAAATGCCAACTTAGTTGACGAGCTTAGATGTGATCATTCTGTAAATGCCTATCCTCTCAATAATTCACTATTCATTACTGCATTTTGAGCTAATTCTCGGCCAGCAAATGCAATCTTTTTTTCTACATGTTTTAACCTCCCTTTAATAGAATTTTCCAACTGCAATGATGGCACATCATGGCCAAGTTATGTTACAGTCTTTTTTAGCAGGAAATCGGCCTAGTCGTTATGTTAGAGATTAGGTCATTTTCTTTTTAGCAATTTCTTTGTAGAAGTTGATGTAATTACTAAGAGATATGGTTGCTATGTTATTCGATGGTTTGTGAATTTATATAGTTAAGTGTTTAAAATAGAATATATTTATGATACGTTTAGAGTCAATTTATCATATCATATATGTTTAGTATAATAAGAGTTGTCGAAGGGTATAAACCTTGTATTTAAAATTAATGGAATGTTATTTGCATTTGTTAAATTTTAATTTATCATTATAATGCAATTGTAGTATAGTTCATTATTATGGAAAGTTGATGTTAGAATATTGGATTATTGTTTGAAAGCTAGAGTGTTTAAATGTTAGTATAATTATTTTCTTATGTAGCTTGTTTTGGAAGAATAATTGTGTTATAGCCAAATTGGTTAAGGTTGTTAATTTTGAGTGATAGATATTGTCAAACTATAGTCTCATCTTTCAGTATATTAAATCATGTTTTGACTAGAGTCTAGGTTTTATCGTAAAGTTGTAATTCTGGGCCTAGGAGGTTATAGTTCATACATTTTCGGTAAGTGTTTTAATTTATATATGTGGTTAGTATAATGTGTCCTTGGCCAAGAATGATTTCCTTGAATTTCAAGGGAAAGAGTTATATAATGGTTCATTATGTTATTCTTTGGTTTCGTGTCATTTTGATTCTACAAGAATGTCCTTGACATTCAACCCTTGTCTCCATATTGGGGAATGAACTTATGTATAGTGGTAAGGATGTTCAATTACCGATTCCAGAGGTTAGACTACTTGGGTCTCTGAGCTATTATTGTGTCGTATTGTTTCCAATGATGTATTGTTTTTAGTTTTGAAGTGGGTAAGGGAACTGTTATTGTTGTGGACAAAATTTGTATGGCTTAGGTAATGGATCTGAATCTCTTGTAACCCTTGTCCTTGCATGCTATTGGTTTTGGATGGTTGGTTAGAGATTGCTAGGAGAGTGGCTTTCATGGTGGGGCCAATGCCCAAAGTGGCCGCCTGAGTAACCCCATGAAAGTAGAATGCAAGTGATAATTTAATAATTTATCTAGGAGGGTTGGGGTAGTAAATCACATAACAAGATAAGTAAAGATGCCTCACCCATGACTTGAGTGTACTCGCAGGCTAAGGATAGGATGAGAAGGCCTGGTTGGCAAGGCTGACGTCCTTGTCTCCATGAGAGGATAAGTCAGCTCCGCATGTGTCACCCTATGGGGCCGGTGCCTAGAGAGAGGCTGCCAGGGTAACCATAGATGGGGGCCAGCTTCTAGTGAGAGATAGCCTGGGTAACCCATGCTAGGACCATGCGATGACACTCTCCTTACTGCAGTCTAGTTACACCCTCCTTATTTTTTGTTGTTACCTTTGGAGTGCAGACTTGTTTTGATGATTTGGCTTGTCTTAATGATTTATCTTGTTATGTTGAGTACTGTCTTGTCTGTGTAGAGTTGTTATTCTATTTTCCCTACATGGAGTCTATATCTTGTTGTTGTATTCATTATTGTAACCTTGACCTAGTGGAACCTCATTGTTATCTCCTAGCTCGGAGGGGTGGACCTCAGGGTTCCACATGGTTGGGAGGTAGAGCTATCCATTGGTCTTCTTGGATGTTTGGTTTGAGATCTGTGTAGAAGTGTTTCAGTTCCAGATTTGCTCTACACCTTCAAGTGGATGTATACATTCATAATTGTATTATTTGTAAACCAATGTAATCGGTCTTGTATTCTGGTATTGAACCTTGTAATTATTCATCTTTGCAAATGTGTAAAGTAATGTCCTTCTGTTGTATCATGATGTATATCACTTGTAAGGTTATAATTTTATCTGATGCAGTTATGTTCCCTAGAAGTGTTAGCTATTCATTTCATTTAATATTGTTATTAGTGTAGTTATATTTAATGTTGAATGCATTTCCTTGCTTAAAAAAAAAAAAGTTTTCTCGTTTATTAATCTTTTCTAACTGAAATTGTGTTCACTTTAAAAATATTTACCCTAATATATTTTTAATATTAAGTTAATATTAAAATTTGAAGCTTAAATATTAAAACTTGAAGTTTAATATATTTTTAATCGAATAATCAATCCTTTAATAAACAATAGAAATATTAATAAGAGTTGTTTTCTCATTTATTAATCTTTCCTAATTAAAATTGTGTTCACTTTAAATTAAATAAATCTAAATATATCATTTACCAAGTTGTAATTTAAATCTAAATATATCATTTACCAAGTTGAGATGGTGACACAGATTCAGAGCCAGAAGACCATTGTTTGGATGGAAGGACCTCAGGGATGAGCGGCATGGGTTGAAGCCCATGACGACATCCTCTCTTGATGCTTTTGTTGATGTTTTGTATATACTTTCTTTCCATGATGTAGTTAGTTTGTTAGTACTCTTTTGTGTGGATTGCGCACCCTGTTGTAACTTTGGTTTTTGCTGTCCTGTGGCGGTGACAGCGATGTTTTGCTGGGGCCTGGCCTCCTTGTATTGGATTCTCTCGATTTTTAATATAAAAAAATGGTCATTAAGTAATACATATTTTTAAATTTAATTATAAATATCTCAACTAATTATAATTTAAAAAAGGTTAAAAGGAAACATTTGAAAAAAACCTCACACATTATGTTAACTCACAAAAATAAAATAAAATTTAAACTTACTATTTAAATAAAATTAAATCAATAAAATAAAATAAAAACACCTCACATAATCAATAAAATAAAATAAAAACAGCTCACATAATCAATAATTTTTAATAGAGTTATATACTAATTTAATTATTACACTTCATAAATTTAATAAACATGACTATAATTTTAAAACAAATAATAAAACATTTCCTTGCTAAATCAAGTTGGCTACAAATAAGGAACCTATCATGTAGTGACTTAACCAATAATTTTTTTTTTGAAACTTCTAATTATTTAATTCATAACAAAACATTCATTTGCTTCCGTCATTTATTTTACCCTAACTATTTTTTTTTGCTTTTCTAATTTGAAGAGTTGCATGTTGCAAGAAGTAAGCTCTCAAATTATTCTATGAGAAAATCAAAAACATACAAATGCATCCAAAGAAATGAAGAGTGAAATCTCTTCAAGTTTGTTAGAGTATCTATTGATTACAAAATATTGTAATCTCTCAAAGGTAGATATGGATTAAAAATGAATGAAAGAAAATAAATAAAATACTATATAATACTTTTTTGAGCTAATAATTTTTTTTTTTATAAGATTCATTAAATTTAGAATCTTGAATAATTTTAGTAACTTTTGAAATATTAGTAACTTTTATAATTTTAATAACTTTAAAAATCGTGTTCATTTTATTTGGTATTTACTTCATTGTATATTAAGATTAAAAATAAATATTTAAGTATTCTAAAGTATAGCAATATTCCATAAAAAATGTAGATTTTGTGAGAGTGTATTAAAATAAATAAATATATAATTTTATTTATAAAAATAAATGATTTTTTTAATTTTTCTAATAGAATATAAAGTGCTTTAGACTTGAGAACTTTTGGTTTTGGATACAAAGTTTAGAAACTTTTATGTTCTATGAATTCATTTTAGAAACTTTAGTAATTTATTCAAATTTTAGAAATGTTTATGAATTCATTTTAGAGACTTTTGTAATTTATTCATTTTACAAATTTAAAAACTTTAGAAAATAAGTAAGAAATGATTTACTTCTTTGTATATTAAGACTAAAAAGTAAACAAAAATGAAACAAAAAAATATATTCTCTTGATTACATCTCTTAAAATGTATGCCTACATTATATATAGAGGTTAGAGAGCAAATATATTTTAGTCCCAAAAGTAGAACTTAATTTGATTTTTATTATAATACATTTTCTATTCTATCCTCTTTAAAAGGTAAATATGTAAACATCAAATTAAGTTCTACTTTTTAATTTCTAATTTTTAAGAAAGTATAATGTCTACATGATGGATTTTTTTTATATATATATATATATATAAGATTAGAGGTCATCTTGATAGTTGTCAAAATAAATATATCTATAAATATGTAAAAATCAAATTAATTTCTACTTTTTAAGAAAGAGTATAATGTCTACATGATAGAATATATATATATATATATATATATATGTATATGTATATATGTATATGTATATGTATATGTATATGTATATGTATATGTATATGTATATGTATATGTATATGTATATGTATATGTATATGTATATGTATATATATATATATATATATATATATATATATATATATATATATATATATATATATATATATATATATATATATATATATATATATATATATATATATATATATATAAGAGGTCATCTTGATAGTTGTCAAAATAAATATATCTTGAACTTATATTTAAACATGAGTGACTATTCCTATATACTTGTAATGACAGATTGAAAATATATGGAAGTATTCCCCATTAAGAATATGTAATGTTCCCTTCTAGCAAGTCCAATTTTTCCAGAATCTTGCACACAATTTCAACTTGCAACAAGAGAACATTAGTACATCATTCATTTTCATATCTTAATCATCTCATCACATTCATATTCTTCTATTTTCCATTAGTGTTAAAACCATATATTTATGCACAATAAGATCATATTCAACATAATAATCATGTCATCTTTCTCTCATAAGAATGTTTATATGATGTTTCTTCTACATTCCACACTCCATTATTGATCTCCACACTTTCATCATTCCACACACTCTATCACTTGATATATCTTTATTACTTCTATTTCTTATCTCATGGAATGATCTTCATATATATTTTCATCAATCTTTATTATTTCTTCATTGCTCCACTTCTCTCCTTGAATGATCTGCTTTTTATAATTATTTGTTTCATCATTCTATACCTTCATAATGGATATGTTTCTTTATGAAAGATTGCATCTCTTTCCAAAAGATACACCCCTACAAGGAATTGTACCTTTCTCAATGTAATACCTTTGTCTTTATTAACTATTGCCTTAACATACATGAATTATTACAGCATTATTGTCTTGATGCTGCTTCATAGGGTGTTAATATATTTAATACCTGGTTTAATATATATAATAATATTTTTATTGATATATATAGGATATCTTATATAATATCTTTATTGAAATATATATAATACTACCTTATTAATATATGAAAAATATTTATATTTGTTATTTATAAATATAATAATATATCCTTGTTAATAAATATATTAAACTTAAATTATATTAAACATTATCCATATAATAATATTATTTGTTGGATATTATATATTAGTAATATATGTCTATATGCAATTATTTCTATCATTTTAAACACCATGTTTATGGAAGTAACTTCACCATCTTATCATGATGTTTAAATCTTTAATTTAAACAATGTCTTAATATCGGGATATGACAGCCCTCCCCACTCAAGATTGCTTGTCCTCAAGCAATCATGACGAGTTCTTTCAATAAATTGCACTTTTAATGTATACGGAGTCATGGTTCTGATTCTGAATGAATAGGCTTGAGTGAAGAGAAATTGAGTGTGTTTCCATGAAATAAAATTTGTGATTAAAAGAGCTTTTATTTGATGTTTGAATAATAATGATGGAACGCAAGTATCATAGATTAAGAAGATTTGAGAGTATTGAGATTTTAAGATGCATCTTGATCTTTGGTTACGAGATTCGGTCTTATATGTTATTGACCTCAAAATCGAGAAGAATTATATTCTTTGAGGAGTAATTGATTATATGATATCATGATCAAAGAATATTAGATTTGATTTTGAATAGCAATATGATTGAGGAAATATAGCTAATCAAATGAATGTAGGAAGAAAGATTTGTTTTTTCAATGTTAAAGAAAACTTTGGGAGTATTGATATTCTGAGATTGGAGATTTGGAATGAAATAATATTGATGAAAATCCCAAAGACGAATCTAATGATGTTATAAGTGAGATTTTGATTGCTTAAGAAAGTTGATGATAATATAACATATAGCATGATCTTGGGGGTTGATATTCAATTCCTTTGTCTCAAGTAGGAATAATCCCCAACTCAACCAAAGGCCTTCATGTATCCTTGGGTTTGACCCCAAGGCCTTCATAATTAATCCTTAGGTTTTACCCCAAGGCTTTCTTAATTAATCCTTAGGTTTTACCCTAAGGCCTTCTCCTTAGGTGGTTAGCCTAAGGCCTTTTCCCTAGGTGGAGAGCCTAAGGCCTTCCTTAATCTTTAGGTGTTACCCTAAAGCCATCTCCTTAGGTTTTACCCTAAGGCCTTCTTCTTAGGTGGTTAGACTAAGGCCTTTTCCTTAGGTGGTGAGCCTAAGGCCTTCATTAATCTTTAGGTGTTACCCTAAAGCATTCTCCTTAGGTGGTTAGCCTAAGGCCTTCATTAATCTTTAGGTGTTACCCTTAAGCCTTTTCCTTAGGTTTTAGCCTAAGGCCTTTTCCTTAGGTGGTTAGCCTAAGGTCTTCTCCTTAGGTGGTGAGCCTAAGGCCTTCTCTAATTTTAGGTTTTACCCTAAAGCCTTCTCCTTAGGTTTTACCCTAAGGCCTTCATTAATATTTAGGTTTTACCCTAAAGCCTTCTCCTTAGGTGGTTAACCTAAGGCCTTCTCCTTAGGGGGTTAGCCTAAGGCCTTCTTCAATCTTTAGGTTTTAGCCTAAAGCCTTCTCCTTAGGTTTTTCCTTAAGGCCTTCATTAATCTTTAGGTTTTACCCTAAAGCCTTCTCCTTAGGTGGTTAACCTAAGGCCTTCTCCTTAGGGGGTTAGCCTAAGGCCTTCTTTGGTTCCCTCTAATGCTCCTTTATACTCCCTGATCTTTTGAAAGAGTCACCATGTTTCATTAAACATCACACCTTATCGGCACTCCTTATGGAAACATAATCATTTGTTAAGTCTTTTGTCTTATATATATTTTGTCTTATCCTTTATGGCTTGGGTGTTGATTGTCAACTTGTGTTCCACGTCCATCTCTCTTAAACTTGTTTAGATATTTAATCATTATATAAGGTGTCATCATGCATACTATGTTATTGATGTATTCCTTCCATTTGGATTGATGGATTTTGCAAATTTGATCTTGCCATATCATTCCAATTAAAGATTGGAATGTAATGCTTCAGTGATCGAGGAACATGACAGTGATTACACCAATTTGTAGGTTACATGTATTGCTATTTAGTTACATAATAAAATTTAAGTAGACAACCAACTAGCTCAAGAACACAAGCAACCAGCTCAAGCAAGTAGGCAAGTAGCTCAAGTAGACAAGCAAGTAGCTCAAGCAAGTAGGCAAGTAGCTTAAGTAGACAAGCAAGTAGCTCAAGAAAGTAGGCAAGTAGCTCAAGCAAGTAGGTAAGTAGCTCAAGTAGACAAGCAAGTAGCTTAAGCAAGTAGGCAAGTAGCTTAATCAAGTAGGCAAGTAGCTCAAGTAGACAAGCAAGTAGCTCAAGCAAGTAGGGCAAGTAGCTGAAGTAGACAAGCAATTAGCTCAAGAAAGTAGGCAAGTAGCTCAAGTAGACAAGCAAGTAGCTCAAGAAAGTAGGCAAGTAGCTCAAGCAAGTAGGCAAGTAGCTCAAGCAAACAAGCAAGTAGGCAAGTAGCTCAAGTAGACAAGCAAGTAGCTAAAAGTCGTAGAGTATACACTTGACTACAAATACAAGTCATAGACTAGACACTCAAATGCATATGAGTCAATTATCATTCACAAGATGGCAGGACGACTACTCTGATACCAATTGTAATGTCCCCTTCTAGCAAGTCTAATTTTTCCAGAATCTTGCACATAATTTCAACTTGCAACAAGAGAACATTAGTACATAATTCATTTTCATATCTTAGTCATCTCATCACATTCATATTCTTCTATTTTCCATTAGTGTTAAAACAATATATTTATGCACATTAAGATCATATTCAACATAATAATCATGTCATCTTTCTCTCATAAGGATGTTTGTATGATGTTTCTTCTACATTCCACACTCCATTATTGATCTCCACACTTTCATCGCTCCACACACTCTATCACTTGATATATCTTTATTACTTCTATTTCTTATCTCATGGAATGATCTTCATATATATTTTCATCAATCTTTATTATTTCTTCATTGCTCCACTTCTCTCCTTGAATGATCTACTTTTTATAATTATTCATTTCATCATTCTACTCAATCTCCAATTATTATTATTGTATTCCCAAAGTCTTATTTTCTTCGATGCATATATCCTTAATGGTTGTAATTCCTAGTGTAGATCAGAATTATATTTAATCTCTGATTGTAATTACTGCTAAGTACTAAATTTTTGTATGGTTCCTGATCAATATCTATCCCCCTTCCATTCCCTATCCGTTCCATATATATATTCTTAGAGTAACAAGGAATACACCTCAAAAGTCACAAACCTTCTTTAAGATCATACCTTTTCATTAATATTATAAAGTAGGGACTGCTGCCTTAATTCCTAATTGTTGTCTTTTATCCATACTAATTATCATATATAATAATTATCACATATAAGGCTGACTCTTTCTTTTTTCGTATTCCCAGTCCCATTTTTACTCTCAATTCTTCCCATATTCTATACCTTCATAATGGATATGTTTCTTTATGAAAGATTGCATCTCTTTCCAAAAGATACACCCCTACAAGGAATCGCACCTTTCTCAATGTAATACCTTTTCCTTTATTAACTACTGCCTTAACATACATGAATTATTACAGCATTATTGTCTTGATGTTGCTTCATATGGTGTCAATATATGTAATACCTGGTTTAATATATATAATAATATTTTTATTAATATATATATATATATATATATAGGATATCTTATATAATATCTTTATTGAAATATATATAATACTACCTTATTAATATATGAATAATATTTATATTTGTTATTTATAAATATAATAATATATCCTTGTTAATAAATATATTAAACTTAAATTATATTAAACATTATCCATATAATAATATTATTTAATATTATTTGTTGGATATTATATAGTAGTAATATATGTCTATATGCAATTATTTCTATCATTCTAAACACCATGTTTACGGAAGTAACTTCACCGTCTTATCATGATGTTTAAATCTTTAATTTAAACAATGTCTTAATATCGGGACATGACAACCCTCCCCACTCAAGATTGCTTGTCCTCAAGCAATCACGATGAGTTATTTGAATAACTTGCACTTTTAATGTCTACGGAGTTGTGGTTCTGATTCTGAATGAACAGGCTTGAGTGAAGAGAATTTGATTGTGTTTCCATGAAATAGAATTTGTGATTAAAAGAGCTTGTATTTGATGTTTGAATAATAACGATGGAACGCAAGCATCATAGATTAAGAAGATTTGAGAGTATTGAGATTTCAAGATGCATCTTGATCTTTGGTTATGAGATTCGGTCTTATATGTTATTGACCTCAAAATTGAGAAGAATTATGTTCTTTGAGGAGTAATTGATTATATGATATCATGATGAAAGAAGATTGGATTTGATTTTGAATAGCAATATGATTGAGGAAATATAGCTAATCAAATGAACGTAGGAAGAAAGATTTTTTTTTTCAATGTTAAAGAAAACTTTGGGAGTATTGATATTCCGAGATTGGAGATTTGGAATGAAATAATATTGATGAAAATTTTAAAGACGAATATAATGATGTTGTAAGTGAGATTTTGATTGCTTAAGCAAGTTGATGATAAGATAACATATAGCATGATCTTGGGGGTTGATATTCAATTCCTTTGTCTCAAGTAGGAATAATCGTCAACTCAGCCAAAGGCCTTCATGTATCCTTGGGTTTGATCCCAAGGCCTTCATAATTAATCCTTAGGTTGGTTAGCCTAATGCCTTCATTAATCTTTAGGTGTTACCCTAAGGCCTTCTCCTTAGGTGGTTAGCCTAAGGTCTTCTCCTTAGGTGGTGAGCCTAAGGCCTTCTCTAATCTTTAGGTTTTACCCTAAAGCCTTCTCCTTAGTTTTAACCCTAAGGCATTCATTAATATTTAGGTTTTACCCTAAAGCCTTCTCCTTAGGTGGTTAACCTAAGGCCTTCTCCTTAGGGGGTTAGCCTAAGGCCTTCTTTAATCTTTAGGTTTTAGCCTAAAGCCTTCTCCTTAGGTTTTACCTTAAGGCCTTCATTAATCTTTAGGTTTTACCCTAAAGCCTTCTCCTTAGGTGGTTAACCTAAGGCCTTCTCCTTAGGGGGTTAGTCTAAGGCCTTCTTTGGTTCCATCGAATGCTCCTTTATACTCCCTGATCTTTTGAAAGAGTCACCATGTTTCATTAAACATCACACCTTATCGGCACTCCTTATGGAAACATAATCATTTGTTAAGTCTTTTGTCTTATATATATTTTGTCTTATCCTTTATGGCTTGGGTGCTAATTGCCAACTTGTGTTCCACGTCCATCTCTCTTAAACTTGTTTAGATATTTAATCATTATATAAGGTGTCATCATGCATACTATGTTATTGATGTAGTCCTTCCATTTAGATTGATGGATCTTGTAAATTTGATGTTGCCATATCATTCCAATTAAAGATTGGAATGTAATGCTCAAGTGATCGAGGAACATGATAGTGATTACACCAATTTGTAGGTTACATGTATTGCCATTTAGTTACATAATAAAATTGAAGTAGACAACTAACTAGCTCAAGAACACAAGAAACCAGCTCAAGCAAGTAGGCAAGTAGCTCAAGTAGACAAGCAAGTAGATCAAGCAAGTAGGCAAGTAGCTCAAGTAGACAAGCAAGTAGCTCAAGCAAGTAGGCAAGTAGCTCAAGCAAGTAGGTAAGTAGCTGAAGTAGACAAGCATGTAGCTTAAGCAAGTAGGCAAGTAGCTCAAGCAAGTAGCTCAAGCAAGTAGGCAAGTAGCTCAAGCAAGTAGGCAAGTAGCTCAAGTAGACAAGCAAGTAGTTTGAGCAAGTAGAGCAAGTAGCTCAAGTAGACAAGCAAGTAGCTCAAGAAAGTAGGCAAGTAGCTCAAGCAAGTAGGCAAGTAGCTCAAGTAGGCAAGTAGCTCAAGCAAACAAGCAAGTAGGCAAGTAGCTCAAGTAGACAAGCAAGTAGCTCAAAGTCGTAGAGTATACACTTGACTACAAATACAAGTCATAGAGTAGACACTCAAATGCATATGAGTAAATTATTATTCATAGGATGGCAGGACAATTGCTCTGATACCAATTGTAATGTTCCCTTCTAGCAAGTCCAATTTTTCCAGAATCTTGCACACAATTTCAACTTGGAACAAGAGAACATTAGTACATAATTCATTTTCATATCTTAATCATCTCATCACATTCATATTCTTCTATTTTCCATTAGTGTTAAAACCATATATTTATGCACATTAAGATCATATTCAACAGAATAATCATGTCATCTTTCTCTCATAAGGATGTTTGTATGATGTTTCTTCTACATTCCACACTCCATTATTGATCTCCACACTTTGATTGTTCCACACACTCTATCACTTGATATATCTTTATTGCTTCTATTTCTTATCTCATGGAATGATCTTCATATATATTTTCATCAATCTTTATTATTTCTTCATTGCTCCACTACTCTCCTTGAATTATCTGCTTTTTATAATTATTCATTTCATCATTCTACTCAATCTCCAATGATTATCGTTGTATTCCCAAAGCCTTATTTTCTTCGATGCATATATCATTGATGGTTGTAATTCCTGGTGCAGATCAGAATTATATTTAATCTCTGATTGTAATTGTTGCTGAGTACTAAATTTCTGTATGGTTCCTGATCAATATCTATCGCCATTCCATTCCCTATCTGTTCCATATATATATTCTTAGAGTAACAAGGAATACACCTCAAAAGTCACAAACCTTCTTTAAAATCATACCTTTTCATTAATATTATAAAATAGGGACTGCTGCCTTAATTCCTAATTGTTGTCTTTTATCCATACTAATTATCATATATAATAATTATCACATATAGGGCTGACTCTTTTTTCTTCCGTATTCCCGGTCCCCTTTTTACTCTCAATTCCTCCCATCTTCTATACCTTCATAATGGATATGTTTCTTTATGAAAGATTGCATCTCTTTCCAAAAGATACACCCCTACAAGGAATCACACCTTTCTTAATGTAATACCTTTGTCTTTATTAACTATTGCCTTAACATACATGAATTATTACAACATTATTGTCTTAATGCTGCTTGATAGGGTGTTAATATATTTAATACCTAATTTAATATATATAATAATATTTTTATTATTATATATAGGATATCTCATATAATATCTTTATTGAAATATATATAATACTACCTTATTAATATATGAATAATATTTATATTTGTTATTTATAAATATAATAATATATCCTTGTTAATAAATATATTAAACTTAAATTATATTAAACATTATCCATATAATAATATTATTTAATATTATTTGTTGGATATTATATAGTAGTAATATATGTCTATATGCAATTATTTCTATCATTCTAAACACTATGTTTAGGGAAGTAACTTCACCGCCTTATCATGATGTTTAAATATTTAATTTAAACAATGTCTTAATATCAGGACATGACAGAATACTTTTTTATTTTATTATCAAGTTTGATTAAAAGAAATAAAATAAATAAATAAATGAGAAAATATTAATTAATGATTCCTCTTGTCTCTATCTTTAGAGGCAAGTTTTTTGAGCTAACATTTGTTTAAATTTTGGCAGGTTCTATTTCTGGTGATATATCTCTCTGACCGCTTCTTTGTTCATCTGAATTGTCTAGAATGTGCATCTGGTTCATTGTCAGTGCTTTCCCTTTTTTGTCGGGTTCTTTGCTCTGCTATTTGTTCTTCCTGTGGCTATGGGGTCTTTGCAGAGAAATGTTAGAATTCATCTCCCTATCCAGAAATGGGAGAGGCCAATTCAGGGTATATGATGTTGTAGTGGAAATCTCAATTGATTCCATTTCCCCTATTTCATTTACCCATCCCAACTTGTTTCTCAATTCCCGTCTAATGCAATGGTCTTGACACGGTGTACATATCTGGTTCGTAATTTAGGGTTTTTGTTTGTGCAAAGCCATCTCTTTCCAGTAGAACAGTTCATTATGGCTGCTCGGGAGTATAATTTATGGGTCTGCTTTGTACCCCCTCATTAATGTAAATATTTTACTTCTCCTGGGGGATGAGGAGTTCTAGTTCTTTTTTGTTTATGCAGGCTGTGTCTTCTTGCTAAATTCTGCGTGTACCCTCTTTTGGGTATTTCTATGCTATTGTAACAGCTTTTATATTAATATAATACTATGTTTAGGTGTTATGCACCTTTTTATTTAAAGAATTTTTTTTATAGATTTGTATGCATTTCTGCACTATCATATCTGTTTCTTTTCAAAACTATTTTTTAAAGAAAAAAAATATATATATAAAGCAAAACAAACCTGTATATGGTTTTGGCCATGGTTGGTGTGCACCTGTGACACTACATATCAAAGGAAAAACTCATTGAATCTATATCCATAAGCACTATTAGGGTTTACAAAAAAAAATGGGGCATTGTAAGCATGCTATTGTTACAGATAAAACAAACCAGGACCTCTGTAACCCTACAACTCCATCATCCATAGCAGATGTGCTTCTAGAGGCAAGAGTACTTGAGACTATCTTGGATCCGCTCTTAAAATTCTATCTCTGTAACATGGGCACTCATCTTTGTTACCATATTGGCCGTTAGGAACACATTTGCATAACATACAACAATCATTGCAGTAATTCAAACACAGATCTTGGTGAGCTTGAACTTTGTCCCACCTCACCTAACATTCATCACCACACTCCCATAAAGAGAAAGATCAGAATAGATGAAGCCATACAATAGAGACCTGTAATGAAGGCCAACATCTCTTTGCCTTGCCTAACGCTCCAAGCCTATTTAGCAGCTTTATGTGTCTTAGTTTTTGTTGTGGATTTTTGGGGGATTTATAGGCACTGTGAGGGGTTTAGTATTGTTAAATTATTAAAATGGGAAAAGGTCATGCTAGACAAATTGTACCACTCCCACAATAAATAAAATGCCAAAATTTAACATAGTTGAAATGTTAACCACCAAGACAAAAGAGCTTCCAGTTGTAGTCCTAAATTTTTATGAATGTTTATTTAATTTTTTTAAAATTTTTTTTTTTTTTCATTTTTTTGTTTATAATTACAACCAAAAAATGAGTGCTCTCATCTCCACCATTGCCAAAAATTATAAACCTAAAAAATAAAATGGAACAAGGCAACTTACCTAAGTTTTGTAGAAAACCTTCTCTGAACTGTACTCCCAAAGCCTTAAACCCTACCAAAGCCCTCCAAATGAATTAAATACACAAAGATATTATAACAATAAGCTTTGAATATGCATCAAGGTTTGTCCCTAAAAAAAAATGACATACTAACAACTTGAAAATGAAAATCCCTGCATTTAGGTAGGAACCATTAAATGAAGTTGAAATGAGCTTTTATAGTTATTGACAAACACTATCATACCTTTCAAAAGTTCCAGAAAACTTATGGGTTTCTCCATTGCCTGGGGAAAGCCTCAATTTAAACAACTACATAGAACTTTTATGCTTTTAAGTCATTCAAGAAATAGGTAATGCACAGAAAATGGTATTTGGAGCATACACCAACATTTACAAGCTAATAAACACATTAAACCCTTCATTTTTCTTTGAAACAACGAATTACTGTCACATTCATCTAAAATAAAAAAAGAACCCTTAACAATTTGTTTTCCATTACATATCATGTATTATAATAATAATACTTAACCTACTTAAACCCTACATTTCACATTGGAGATGGAGATCCATATAATATCCATATGTAACGTCAAAAACTGTAAAATTTGTTTCCTAAAATCCATTGCATCTACAAACCATAGACATAAATATAAAATTGCAATCTCCTCCTTTGTATTGAGAATCTCCTCAATCAATAGCGTCCACAGTTCCTCCTCTTCCATTATTTTCGAAAATTGTTTAATCAAGTGTTGCTTTTTGATCCCAGTAACTACCCATATGCCACTATTCTCTCTTTTGATTATAATGTAAAATAAAATTATTACTATATATTAAAATATTAAACTAAATTAGTTTTAATATTAAACTAAATGTCAAATTAAATCTTTCATCTGGACGTAAAAATAGATTAATATAAACCTACATTTATAAATAAATCTTTATGTAGTTAAAATAAATTTATAAAAACTCTTTAAGTAAACCCGTTTTACATATAAATCTATATTTTGGTGGATAGGTCATTCTATATGTGTACACATCTTGTAACTGCAAAAAATTTGGTAATACCAAAATCATCTATATAAAATAAATATTAAAAACATGTGTTAAAAAAGTTGATACTCCATATAAAATAAGCTTTAAAACATTGTCATTTAATTATTACGGACAAAATAACATTTGTAATAGACAAAACAAAATGTAACGGTATCTATTGAATTTCCCAACTTCAGCTATTCTGATCTCTTCTCCTGCCAATACCAAAGACTCTGACGAATAGCACCAGATGCCCCTAGGTTTCTCTGTAACCGTCGTATATAATTGTTTATATTAGAGAATCATTGTAGATTTGTTCTTGAAGTTCTGGAAGCGGTGGTGGATGAAATCAGAGTAGAGCATGTGGGAATTCGACTCTCTCCCTTTCTCATATTGAATTTCCCAACTTCAGCTATTCTGATCTCTTCTCCTGCCAATACCAAAGACTCTGACCAATAGCACCAGATGCCCCTAGGTTTCTCTGTAACCGTCGTATATAATTGTTTATATTAGAGAATCATTGTAGATTTGTTCTTGAAGTTCTGGAAGCGGTGGTGGATGAAATCAGAGTAGAGCATGTGGGAATTCGACTCTCTCCCTTTCTCACTTAGAAGCCTATGACTAAAATCTGAAGGTGCTGGAGATTTACATGGCAGAGGCTCTGAATAAAATAAATGTTTAAAACAACCAAAATATATGCGAAGTCATCCAGATCTGAAGAGCGGTTTATAAAGAGAGTTTGCCGAGTAAACCAAGAAACATAATAGCAGGACGATCCAGCGATCAACAGAGGGAATGGGAGTGCACAGGCGGTAGATCTGGTAACAAATGTGGTAAAGAATTGTTTGTTTGCTAGAATTTTCTGATTTCAAATATCCTAGGAAAAAGATTCAAATCTAGCAGCGATCCAGTTGGGTAGGCTTAGAGATTTTGGATTTGAATACGCATTTCATTTTTCTGTCACAAGATCTCAAGAAGGGGCCTGTTTATTGGGGGGCAAGATTTTGTTTTATCAAGGGTTTGAGGGTTTCTGGAACATCAACGCTAGGTCCAAATGGCTCCACTGGTGCCGAGATATGCTTCACGGATGAGTACTACAACCCTATTTGTTGTTGTTTTGCTATTTGGGTTTGTTTCTGATGCATGCTATTTTGATTTTATAGTGTTGTTCCCGTTGATACCTTTGGTAGGACCCCTATCACCCACAAAGTGTTTGGCACATGCTGCAACATTTGACCTGATACATCCATTCCATGTAATAAATTCATTACTGAAATAAAAGAAATGCTTAGATTCCGCTTTTGTAAAAAGCCAAAATGCCAGCAAATATAAAAGAGACTCGCATGGAGATAGGTAAAAACGTATCCACTCATTAGATAAGTTGAACAAATCACATTTCAAATAGGGCGAGGGATAGGGATGAGGAGCTTACTGTCCCCCTACAAAGGGAAACCCCTTTGTAGCATTTGAAGGAGGTTGCCCCTGAAGACCAAAAATGAATTCTGTCATCGCTTTCACAATTCTTGGATCCTCACTGTAGCTGTCATAGCACCGTCCACATCTAGGATCTCTGCAAACCTGTAAGTAAAGAATTTTATAAGTAAAACCACAATATAAATAAGCATACTTAACTCTAAGTCTTTGAAAGCCTTACTGCAACACATGGAGCAGATGTATATTGAATTCCAGTAGCTCAAATTTCAAGAGCTGTGGCAGCACCAATTCTTCTGACAAGATCAATGTCCCTTCACAATAGAAATGAAAAAAAAAAAAATTATTTTAGTGGTTTTGACAGGGTTTTAAATTGGGTGATCAGATACGGCTGTTCTTAAACATCATCCACTTTAAAAGTTAAAAGTTAATTTTGGCCAATAAAAATAGGACAAATATTTACCATTTTTTGTTGTGAATGGGGTATAAAATTGTTATTGATTGTTCAACCATTTAAGTGGATGATGTTTAAATAGAATGATCAGATACACATACAAATGTTTTGGTTTCTAACTTGTATAATTTCACTTGCCTGGTAGCTCCGAGGCCAATGTTATGAGGAAAGATGGTATCCCAATACACATTGTTGTAGCCATGAACATCATCGATACCATAGATTATTGGGATCTGAAGCCGGGTAGACATGGCGCCTTTCTAAAACTCATTCACCATGTTGACCCATATTGCAGGGCTTGCCTGGGTGCAAGCACACTTCCTCCCCCACTCATTACACTCCCTGTATTTCAAACAATAGAATCACTTGACACGAGGACCATTCTTCAATTTAGTTACCATTAATAAATAGAATCACTTGACACGAGGACCATTCTTCAATTTAGTTACCACTCTATTAATGCCTTTTACATAGCAAACTTAATTTATAGGTCGAATTATTTAGGGCTTAATTTAAAAAATGGTATCCAAATTATTGTATGCTGAAAATTCAGATGATTTATAAAACAAAATATATAGAGTTTTAGAATAAGGATTTGTACTGTACAATGAACAATTTTAAAGTAAAAACTTAGGATATACAATATAGGCTAAAGGTTTTGTAAATGGGACATCATTCAAATGCACTTCAGTTGAAATGGTATGATGTGTCAATCAACCAGTACATCCTAAACCCATAATAACTTATTGAAATTCCAAATCTTCATAAATAAAATCTGACATATCTAACAAATCTGTCCAAGCTGAAGGATGATTGAAGATCATCTCATTTTATATTGGAAGATACTTAATTGATATTGAAAATTTAGGTTAGGAGATAAGAACTTGTGAATAAACAGTAAGACTAAGCCCCTGTTCTATAGATGAAAGGTAAAGATTAGCAGCAACATGAAATTAAATTGTGGGACTTTTTTGAATCACCTTTTATTAAAATATTTTACATTATATCTATCTACAATATGGTACATCATGAAAAATACAAGGGAAAAGTTCTATGGGTGCTAGCAATAGAATACAGTTTAATGGGAAATTCACCACTGCATGAGGGTTAAAATGACAGGAATATTGTATAATGGGAAATTTGCCATTGCACGAGGGTTAAAATGACAGAATGCACTTTGCCAATTTTTAAGGCTGGATCAGAATAAGGTGATAATAAAAAGTGCACCTGTTGCCTATAATATCAGATTTCAGTACTGTTTAATGGGAATTTGCCACTGCATGAGGGTTAAAATGACAGGAATATTGTTCAATGGGAAATTCACCATGCACGAGGGTTAAAATGACATAATGTACTTTCAAAGACATGATATTTCCACAGTCCATTAGAATGTACTTTGATAATATGATTTTAAGGTGATGCCAAAGTTCAAACATAAAAGTTAGTTCATACACATCTTACACACATAAAGTGAATGCCAATGCCAAAGTTCATTCACATAAACATGTGCACACACAGTGAATACCAAAGATAACTTTCAAACCTACCCACCCACACAAAATGAAAACCATAGTTAATTCACACACACATACACTTGACACAAAGTGAACATTAGTGTTTTTGTACACACATAGAGTGAGTGTCAAAGCTCATTCACAGCATGCACACATAGAGTGTGACAAATTTCATTAAAATAGATAGGCACACACTTGACACAAACTAAATGACAAAACTAAATAACTTTCACACACACACACACTTCACATGAAGTGAATGCCAAAGTTAACTTTCAAACATGCACACAATGAATGTCAAAGTTTATTCACACACATGCATAATCAAAGTGAAAATTTATTCAAACACACAAAGACTCACAATGAACATCATTGAAGTTTGTTTGTAAACACATTCCACAAAAAGTGAAAATCAAAGTTTATTCATACATCACACAAAGTGATATCCAAAGTTCATTTGTGCACACACACAAAAAAGGAATGTTAGTTCTTTCAAGCACATTCCACATAAAGTGAACATCAAAGTTCATTTATACACTCTACACAAAATGATACCCAAGGCTCATTTGTACACACGCAAATTAAAGAATTTCAAATCTTTCAATTTCATTCTATACAAAGTGAACATCAAAGTTTGTTCATACACTCCACAAAATGTGATAGTTGAAGTGAATGCCCATATTAAATTTCACACACACAATTCACACAAAATGAATGTCAAAGTTAAAACACACACTTCACACATAGAAAGTGAACATGTGCCAAATTTTAAACATGCTTCATGCACAAAGTTAGTTCAATCACACACAAGTAAACAGTCGAGTTCAAATTTGCCAAAGAACAAACACACACAAAGTTAAAGCACACTCTTCACACAATGTTAGTTCAATCACTTCACACATAGTTGATTCAAACACACACTTCATTCATATATGTTTTTTAAAAGTTATTTTGTGCAATTCTTGGTTGATAAGAAATTAGTAATATGGATTTTTATTATCTTACATTATTTAGGTGCTGCACGGTTCACTTAATCTCTTGATTACTTAGAATTTATTTAGTTTATTCATGATTTACTTCATGTGCTTATTCATTTAATACCACTCAATTATTTTTATTTTTAAAAAAAAATTGAATTTCTTATTGTATTTATAGCCTTGTCTACCAACAACTACATGTAATGACTTTCCATAAAAATAAAAATATAAACTATTTAGTGATAGGCTTATAAATATTTGTGCCTATCGGCCATTTGATAGCACCTTTGGTGATTTTACTAGTTTAAGTGTTTTGGAAGAGGAATATTATTATGGCATGAGTTTCCCATAGTCAACTTTGGGCATGATAATATTCCTCTTCCTAGATCATTGAGTGTAAACTCATCCTAGCTTTTAATATATTTACCTCAAAATTCAGAACCTTTCAACTTCACCAGTGGACCAAGGGCCCTTTGACCTAATTTTTAATTTTGACTTCTAGAGGCACCTATTTCCACTTATGTATAGTAAATTGATTAAAAAAATAGAGAAACATTTTGTAACTCCAATCACCCATGCCACTACTATCATCCTTGGATTTATTTTATTTTATTTGTAACTCCCATGCCACTACTACATTCAATTTTATTTTTTATTTTTATTTTATTTTTATTTATTCTCTCATGCCACCATGGCCATGCATTCAATTTTATTTAATGTGCATCTTTTGATATGCCATTCTTTGATGTTAGTGGATAGTAATGGCTTCTTTCAAACTGCCATCCACCTTCCTTTCCATCCCACTTGCACTTTATTTTTTTATTTTCTCTTTTATTCCTTTCACTTTCTTATTTTTACTAGAAAACAATTCTTAAAATATTAAAGCTATTTTAATAAGAAAACAATTATTTTAAATTTTGACTTCTAAACTATAAATATAAAATAATTACGAGAGGCATTCTACATTCAGTGTAAACAATTAAGATTCATATTCCATATAAACAAAATTCATAAAATGTGTAAAGAAATAAATTCGTGGAAGCTAAATGGATAGAAAAATAGAAAAGATATCTCTTGGTGTACTGTAGATATATATTTTTAAATAGAAATATACTAGTTTTAACTCTACATACATATAGTTAAAATAAATTTATAAAAACTCTTTAAGTAAATAAAAATAACTGAAAATGTATAAATTACTAGTATTAGGGTATAAAACTTGTTTACATATAAATCTATATTTTAAGTGTTTTGGAAGAGGAATATTATCATGGCATGAGTTTTCCATAGTCAAGTTTGGGCATGATAATATTCCTCTTCCTAGATCATTGAGTTTAAACTCATGCTAGCTATTAATATATTTACCTCAGCATTCAGAACCTTTCAACTTCACCAGTGGACCAAGGACCCTTTGACTAATTTTTAATTTTGACTTCTAAGTTATAAATATAAAATTAATTATAACAAAAAATATTTTAAATTTTGACTTTTAAGCTATAAATATTAAAATATTAAAGCTCTATTAATAGGAAAAAAATTATTTAAAATTTTGACTTCTAAACTATAAATATAAAATAATTTTAACTCTTAATTTCTTAAAATATTTTATATAAACCTATATATATAAATAACTCTTACATAGTTAAAATACATTTATAAATATCTCTTAAGTATTGAGAATCTTTCAACTTCACGAGTGGACCAAGGGCCCTTTAATCTAATTTTTAATTTTGATCTTTAAGCTATAAATATAAAAATAATTATAGCTTATTTAATAGAAAAGAATTATTTAAAATTTTGACTTTTAAGCTATAAATATTAAAATATTAAAGATCTTTTAATAGAAAAAAATAATTTTAAATTTTGACTTCTAAAGTATAAATATAAAGTAATTAAAGCTCTTCCTTTAAATTATTATCTAGAGAGTTCTATAATAGTATAAAAAATTTCAAGTAATCCTATTTAAAAAATATACTATTTAGAGAAAAGGTTTATTTAAAAAACACTATAACTATAAAATAGCTTAAGTAAATAAAAATACAATAATTTTTAAATAGTTCTAAAGTAAAATAAAATTAGATTTTAAACTATAAAAAAATTCTAAAGTATTCTTTTGAATTGAAGACATATTACCAATAAAAGCATAATATAGTCTTGTACAATTTTAAGTGGCAAAGTAGGCCACTCCAAGATAAACAATTACAATGTCTTCAAATTCAAAAAAGGACAAGACAAACCAAAAACAAAATTACATCTAGGCTTATCACAAAACAAAGTATACATATATTCATAATTAATATCAGAAATGTATTTATGTCTGTCTACTTCACCATTTTCTACATTTGTTCTCAATCCTCTACTCATTTTTACTACCCCTTATAGCTTGTTTATTGTTCTCTATCTATCCCGCTTCTAGTTCCTTCCTCTCTGCTCCCTGCTAACTATTTTCTACCCCTTGGTCATTACTTGTTCTTTTTGTACCTACCAAACCCATTCCGACTTCCTACAGTCTATCACTAGGTATATACTTTTTAGGGTCCCACCAACTCTGTTCACCACCTAAAAGCTACTCTTCAAGGTATGCTCTGTTATCACTAAGTTTGTAAGAGTCCAGTTCCTTAAAGGTGCCTAGAGGTGGTAAAATATTCTCACAACTACTATTTTCATGCCCAAAGTTCTAAAAGGTCATTTCCAATCCTCTTAGCTAGAGGTGGTAAAATGTTCTTACAACTGCTATTTTCATGCCCAAAGTTTTGAAAGGTCATTCCCAATCCTCTTAGCATTTCATCCTTTCTTACTTCATATTGATGTTGCTTGATATATTGATTTTGAAAATTAATGTATTCATTTTTAAACTTTTCATCTACTCTTCTCAAGTCTTAGGGCCAAAACTGAGCATACTTGATATCTACTCTAAATATTGTTGTTGATCCTTCATCCAATATCTTCATGAATCTTTCCACTGGAATCTCCAATGTCATCCTGACCCGTGAAACAATATTAGAGAGAGTGAGTCTATTTAAAGACTTAGTAAGGATCCTCTCTCTACCTTGGTAGTGGTCTGCATTCCTATCTTTCCATAAAATCCATAAGATTTCAGTAGTTGAAGCTAACTAGAATTTATTAGATTTGACATTGACACCACTAACATAGCCACAAAGGATCTCTTTCCAAGACATCGTATTTCCTATGTTTCAGTCTTTTAAGTTACCCATGAAATAATACCAAACATACCTAGCATAAGGACATATAAAGAAGATGTGCTCAATGGTTTCAACATCCTTACAAAAAGAACACATACTTTTATCAAAACCAACAACACGTTTTTTAAGAAAAATCAACCACCTAAAGTATCTCTTCTTAGGTTCAATAAAACTAGTAAAAGCACCAAAGGTGCTATCAGATAGCCACAAATATTTATAAGGCTATCAATAAATAATATATATTTATATTTTTACTATAAAGTCATTATATGTAGTAGTTGGTGGCATGCAACTCATTTTTAGCATTTAAAACAAATTAATTTTATTAGCCATTTTTGTATGCACAATGTTATTGTTCTTTGTATGTTTTGGTCATTTTGATATTGTTCTTTGTAATGTATCAAATATGATTTGATTATCTTGAATGACTAATTGAAGTTAGATGGAATTCAATGAATCTAATATGTAATATGTAAACTAATTTATTATTTAATACAAATGAATTTTATTTGGAAGGAGTTGAATTGGCCTACTTCCTAAGGCTGTGACAAATGACCATTGGCCATGACAATTCCTCAAACCTTGTTTGTGTTCATTCTTTTCAAGTTTTTATATTTTTTTTTTACATAAAGTTTTACATCTTTCTTTTTTAGTTTTTAGTTTTTAATTTCATCTTTGTTTATGTTTGTTCTTTTCAAGTTTTAATATTATTTTTATTGCATAAAATTTGAAATCTTTCTTTATGAGTTTTGATTTTTTTTTAATTTCATCACATTTAATCACACCAATTTTAAATGGTGCACTATAATTATCAAGTATCACAATATTCCTTAAGCAGAATGCAATCTATTAACATTGTCATAATTAGTGTTGTACTATTACTAAGTTGTAATTTAAACATGTTTATTTAGTGTGAAGCACAATTCAATCTATTAACATTGTCATAATTAGTGTTGTACTATTACTAAGTTTTAATTTAAACATGTTTATTTAGTGTGTTTCACTTTGGAATCTATTTATTGTTTGTACGAAGCACAACTTTGACATTCACTTTAAATTGATATAGTTATTGTTTGTGTGGAGCGTGGGTTTGAGCTTTGGTATTGACTTATATTTGTTTGACTTTGTATGTTTAAAACTAAGTTCACTTTCTCAAACTAATTTGATATACTTATTGTTTGTGTGAAGTGTGGTTTTGATTTTTGACATTGACTTATATTTGTTTCACTTTGTATGTTTAAACTTGAATTCATTTTGTCACTATAATTTGATATACTTGTTGTTTGTGTGAAGCATGGGTTTGAACTTTGACATTGACTTGTTTAAAATTGAATTCACTTTGTTTGTATAAAGTGTGTGTTTGTGCTTCAAGGCATTTACTTTGGGTGTGTGCTTAAATTTTGACGTCTGTTGATTATTTATTTGAAGTGTCTTTGAATTTTGTTCATTTAGCGTGTTTCTTTGACATCCACTAATTGTTTGTTTGAAGTGTGTGTGAACTTTAGGCATTACTTTGTGTGTACTTATTGTTTGAACTTTTGGCATTCACTTTCTATGTGCATTTGAACATTGGAATCCACGTATTTATTTAAACTTTGGAGTTGACTTTGTTTAGTGTGTATACTTTGGCATCCACTTATTGTTTGTGTGAAGTGTGTGTTTGAAATTTGACATCACTTTATTATTTGAGTGAGATATTGGCATTCACTTTGTGTGTGTGAAATTTGTATGAACTAACTTTCACGTTCACTTTGTGTGTGTATGAGTGAACTAACTTTGACATTCACTTCGATTTGAACCACTTATTGTTTGAGTATTGGCATCCACTTTGTTTATGTGAAGTATATGTTTGAACTTTGGAATCCCTTTAATTTGTTTGAATTAATTGTGGATTCATTTTTTGTGTGAGAATTAAATAAATTCAACTAAAACAATATGACTAAATAAATTTTTAAATGCTAACATTACTTGTACACTAATCAATAATTTTAATTTAAAAATATATCCCAAGTTTAAAACAATGTAAACATAGTCATTCCATTTGAGCCCAATGGCTATAATCTAGGAGTTAACATGCACTAAAAGATTGTAATTTTTACAATTCTTAGATAAGGATTGAGAATTCTATAAAAACTCATAATTTTTTTACTCAGATTGCATCTCAAGTTTTTCATTGTAAATAAACCAAATAAATAAAAGAACGTGCATATAAAAAAAATAAGCACATAAAAGAATAGGAAATACAAGAATGGGTATATGTGTTAAGTAAATGTTCTCTATCATTTATTTAAATGGAAGATATTTTCTATTCTTTTACGTGCTTATTTATTCTTTTATTAGGCATTCACTTTGTGGTGTGTGTTTTTAAAAGAATAAATAAACACATAATTATGAGTTAAGTAAATAATAGGAGTTAACATGCATATAAAAGAACATTTAAATAAATAATAGAGAACATTTAAATAAATAAATAATAAATATTAAATAAAATAATAATAGAGAGAATTTTAAATACTAATATTACTTTTACACTAATCAATAATTTTAATCTAAAAGCATATCTCAAGTTTAAAACAATGTAAACACAGTCATGCAAAAAATACAAAGCATATAAAAGAAGATTTTCTTCACCCAAAATCTATTTTATTTTTGTTTTTCTCAATTCTCTTTTGCATGCTAGAGAAGGGCTCAGAGGAGGAGGTTTCTGTATGATTTACAATCTCTAGCAACTCTAATTTAATTAGTTTCTCTGTTTTGTTAGCAAGCACATCACAAGTTTGCTATAAAACATTTATGGTTCTAATGTTTTCACATAATGCATGTTACAAATATAGTATTCAAGGGAGTCTAGATTTTCTATGTTATTATTCAATACTTGCAGGTCTTTTGAAGGAAGGAGATGAAAGTATTGCTCACTAGCAACTCTAATTTAATTAGTTTCTCTATTTTGTTAGCAAGCACATCACAAGTTTGCTATAAAACATTTATGGTTCTAATGTTTTCACATAATACATGTTACAAATATAGTATTCAAGGGAGTCTATATTTTCTATGTCATTATTCAATGCTTGCAGGTCTTTTGAAGGAAGAAGATGAAAGTATTGCTCGTGCTAGAGTTTGATTGCAGGGATCCCAAAATAATGTTACATGGTTACACTTCTTGATATTCTGTATACCCAATTAGGTTAAAGATAAATTTATAAAATGTATTTTAAAATTATTGTGAATAAATAATTATAATTTTTCTTAAAACTATTTATCCATTTTTTAAAATTATTTTAAATTACTAACTTTTAACTATGAAATCTACAGTTTTTTCTTATGAGATTCACAGCATAAAAGGCTTTGGGTAAAGTTATTGTCTTGACAAATAGAGACACGGACAACAATTTTTAGAATTTTTTTTAATACGAACTACTTAAAACCTAGGAAAGATTTTTGTTTAAAGAATCTAAAGCTCAAAAGTTTTTAAAAATAAAAGCTACTTGCCAAAAATGTAAGGGATTATTATTTTTAATTCCACCTTTAAAAGTGTGTTTAAACAATAAAAAGTTTGTAAAACCTTCATTATTCCTTATATTGAAAAAAATCTAAGAATAAAACCACTAATATCTCCAATTATCTAGTGAATGCTAAATTTGAAACAAAGAAGAGTAACACTTATTTTTCAAGATTTTATTTCCAATTTAATGAAATCTAAGGATTCTAGTAAGCTTATTCAATGATAGAAGTTATTGCACTATATTTAGTGCCCTATGGGATTATTTTTGAGAAATGAAATTTGGAGGCAGAACGATGGATCTATAAATTGCCAAGAAATGCATCACTAAGGGCTTTATTTGGAGGCACAGATTAACAGTGAAAAAGAAGAACATACGTGAACTTGCATGTGCTGTATGTGGATGGCTAATATATGACTACTTCATTTAGGTTGTTTCTTCTCTTCTGTATGGAGCCTCCACAAATGAAGCATTCTGAGAAGAGTCCAAGGGCATCTTGATCTTGGAAGCAAAATCAACAAAACAATAATAAAATATTTTGTCAATAGAAAATGAAAATGAGAGGGGGTATATATAGACCTTTGGTGGATGGAAAGTGGGAAAGTTTCCATTTATACAATGGAAGATAAGTTTGAAGTTAACTAAATGAAGATTGGAGAAAGTGTCCAAAATCAAGAAATAAAAAATAGAGATGCTAAAAGGAGAAAGAGAAGAGTGAGATATCAATAGGGAAAGTTTTTTTGATTAATTAAAATAGAATTTTAATTAATTTGTGGCATATATGAATAATAAATATTTATTTAATTTTTTAAGAATAAAAGATCAACTTAAATAAATTTAGAATTTATTTAATTTTAGAAGAATAATGGAAAAGATCAAATTAAATAAATCTAGAAATTTTATTTAATTTTATAAGAATAATGGAAAAGATCAAATTAAATAAATCTAGAAAATTTATTTAATTTTAGAAGAATAATGGAAAAGATCAAATTAAATAAATCTTGAAAATTTATTTAATTTTAGAAGAAAAATGGGAAAGACCAAATTAAATAAATCTAGAAAATTTATTTAATTTTAGAAGAATAATGGAAAAGACCAAATTAAATAAATCTAGAAAATTTATTTAATTTTAGAAGAATAATGGAAAAGACTAAATTAAATAAATTTAGAAAATTTATTTCATTTTAGAAGAATAATGGAAAAGATCAAATTAAATAAATTTAGAAAATTTATTTAATTTTAGAAGAATAATGGAAAAAATAATGATAAGATAGATGATGGAGGAAAAAACTAAATTTAGAAAATTGGAAAGATGATAGTTTTTCCGATTTTCTTATTTTCTTATTTCAATTTCCTTTTTAGTTTTTATTTCTTATTTTCTCCAATTTCTTTTTTGGTTCCATAGTTTTTGTGATTTTCTTATTTTCTTATTTCAATTTCCTTTTTAGTTTTTATTTTTTTATTTTTGCCAATTTCTTTTTTGGTTCCATAGTTTTTGTTGGACTACAAAAAAATTGTGGGACTACCAAATTTATTTTTAGCAATTGGACGACCAAAAAATTGTGGGGCTACCAAATTTTTTTATTGCTAAAAAATGTGTGCACATATTTCAATTTCCTTTTTAGTTTTTAGTTTTTATATTTTATTTTTCCCAATTTCTTTTTTGGTTCCATAGTTTTTGTTGGACTACCAAAAAATTGTGGGACTACCAAATTTATTTTTAGCAATTGGACAACCAAAAACTTGTGACTACCAATTTTTTTTATCGCTAAAAAATGTGTGCACATATAGAATGGCCTATCGGCCGAATTAGACTAGATAGCCTTAAAAGATTTAAGCAAATCAGAATGATCAAACTTAATATGCCAAAAAAAATTAATATGTATGTACACCTCTTGGGAGTCCATAAGGTTCCATCTTATATATGTTTTTAGATTTCATCTCCACAAATTTTGTTCCATCTTTCCATGATATTCTATTAAAATCATCATTATCCTCAATCTTATTGATGTTCATTTGTGTTTGTTTCATATTTTTATATAGTACATAGTATGTTCTCCTTTGTGTATCCAAGAGACCATATTATGTCCTCAACTAAGACTAACTTTTGAAATTGTTAATATAAAAAAGATTCTTAAAAGATGTTGTACCTTTCTTATACCATTTCAAAGGAGAACACCCTTGTAGCAATGCCAAATGCTTTGACTCATGCTCCAAGTTCCACCAAATGGACCTAAAATCATAAATCCTATTATATTTCTATTTACTCTTTTACCTCTTATTTTTGTTTCACACTTTTTCGTTTATTATTTCATTCTATTTATTCTTCATTGTTCGGTCTAGGGTCCTATCAATGGAACCAGATGTTGGCAAGAGATGGGGAGGGGATAGTCTATATATCTAAGCCTAAGTCAATTCTCTAAAGTCAATTTATACCCCAGATGTAACAGTGAGAGAAACATAGATAAAAATTAGGAATCATAGAATGTGGTAAGAATACATCATACACAACATATCATATATAAGCATATACACACATCCATAGGTGTAATCCTTATATCTCATTATATATTCATTATAGTATCATATACAACACGAAATGTCTAAGGCTTTTTTCTACACATATATCTTGTAACGCCCGCCTTGAACACCTTAAAGAAATGCACACTTATGCTATATGAAACAGGAATTTTTTTTTTTTTAAATGATTAAGTAACGTTAACACAACTAATTACGACATATTCTCTAAGGGTCCAAGGCTGCATCACTTGACAAATCAACTAACATAATTTAATATTCATCAATAACAGATCCAAAACCATGCTCAAATAAATAACTTATTCACATTCATTGCAAATCATCAAATAACAGAATCTGCATGATTAAATACATAACTGAAATGCTTTCATATAAGTACATCAAGACATCATTACATTACCACTTTTAGTCTACATCAAAGTTACATACATAAAGAATGTTTTGTTACACAAATCTGGTATAAGGTTGTGCACTTACATCATCATCATTGGAACAAGTACAACTGGAACAAATCCTTTTCTACATATGATCTTGTCAAGAGTAACCAATGGATAAAATAGCTCTTCCACCCGACCATGTGGAACCCTAAGGTCCACCCCCCGAGCTAGGAGTTAACATGAGGTCCCAAACACTGACAGTCAGGTAGACGAAAGACAAACAAGAACAAAGGACGACCAAACGCCAATACAACACATGGCAATATCAATACAACACAACATAACTTAACTTAACTTTCACTTCCAGAGGCGACACAAAACAAATGAGGAGAGACCGAACAAGGGATGCTAGGTTGTAGTAGGGAGAGTGTCATCGCACGGTCCTAACATGGGTTATCCTGACAGCCTCTCACTAGGCGCCGGCCCCCATCTATGGTTATCCTAACAGCCTCTCACTAGGCGCCGGCCCCATAGGGTGACACATGCGGAATCGACCTTCCTTTCATGAGGACAAGGAAGTCAATCATGCCGACCAGGCCTTCTCTACCCATCCTTAGTCTAAACAAGCACTATAGGTCATGGGAGAGGAATCCAATAATCTTATTAATGTGAAATCTACCCTTAACCCCCTAGTTAATTTTAGGTTATCACTTGATTAATCTACTTCCAACGGGTTATCCTGACTGCCACTTTGGGCGCCGGCCCCACGTTGAAAGCCACTCTCCTTCCTAACACCTAGTAACTTCAACATCATACAAGGCTTATAACAATACACGTAAATGAACACTGCAAGGCATAAACCCTCTTGCATCAAAATAGAATCATAACATCAATTGTTATCCAACACTTTTAACATTACGATACTTTATTCTTTACAGATTTCAGGTCTCTCCATACGACAAAATGGTACAATAAGATCACAAGAGGTTTGATATCTCATCCTGAGATTATTACTTTACAAGACACAACATTCAACCTTGACAGTACCTCATTATACTTCCTACTATGTTTAATACACATAAACGCTATTACATCGTAATTACAAAAACAACAATACACAAGTTGCGAATACTTAACAACGACAACTTAGCCTCTGGAATACAAGTTTGAACAACCCCAATCTGACTCATTACAACACTCATTCAATTCAATTCAATTCAGATTCAGGAGATGAAATACTACAATTCATTCTCAGTTTAATGCAAACAACTTCTGAAATAAAATCAACATTATATTATAACAATTAAATTAATACCTTGCAACTAAATCTCTAACTAATCTTTATTTTGCTTCAAAAGATAAATAAATTGATTAACTAAAACATTACAATAATTAATAAAAGAGCCACTTAATTCCTGTTTACCATTCGACACTTCCATAACTATACGATCTTTATATACTTTCCTTCAATCTTGTCCAATTAACTTTATTCTATTAAGAATAATAACGCTGGGAGAGATATCTTACGACTGAACGGTAATTACACGAGGAGAGTTCAATCACGAAATGTTTGTCATCCTTCATGCGGTCTTGCAGACATTCTAGTGAGCTCAACCAAATGGATTCTTTTATGATGGTTTTAAGATGTCTCTGAAACTGATCTTATCCATGGTGATTTAATTCCTCAAGGAGAACGACCGTAAACGTGCCCTATGTGAACAGCTTGGGATATTTTACTACTGAGATGTAAAATTGCTATTGACTGTTTTACCACTGACATGAATGATATTTGATTGTATCACCAACTTCTGGCAGCATCCGTCAACTTGGAATTTTAATAAATTGATGGCACAACTTAAGGGTTTTCTCTCTCTAACAAAAAGACAAGGACTGCAGGAAACAATGACACACAGAAATGACGAACTGGAGTTGTCGAAAAGATTACTTATGGCCTCTAACAGCGTTCTTCATATACTCAATGCCATGCAGATTTCCAATTACAAAAAGGTGTGGAAACAGTGTTACATACTGAAGGAAGTTTATCTCTGACGGAAGGCCGTAGATTACAAAACCTCTGTAGATTTTCGACTGCTGTTTACTATGTGAAGGCAGAACCATCTTCCTTGGCAGCGCATGCCTTTCTATGTACTAACTCAGTTATTGATATATCTGTTAACTCTGCACTGATTGTACGAATTGTTTTCAAGAAAATAGTTGAATAAAGGTAAAGGTGGAACTTGAGCGCTCAGCTGAGTACAACTCTCCAAATAGATGGAATGATTGCAGGACAAACAATACTGGATTTGTTGCATAAACTTTTAAAAAAACTTGCCATAGGGCAATCCGTGGTTATAAATCTGAATTCTACAGAAATACTATTTGGAATGCAATTGTATGGTGATCCTATTACTGTACAAAGTTCACTGATATACACAAAATGAGTTTGCTGGTATACACAAAGTTCGTTGCTATTTCTCTGTCCTCTTCAAACCCCACCTACATAGGTTTTACAATTGTTAACATATTCAACTAATTTTTGTAGTAAGTTTGAACAGCTGTTAGGGTGCATGGTAATGCTTCTTGATATATCATGCATCTCCAAATTACGAGTACCAGTTGTAGATTCTTTCTTTTGTTTCAAGTCTTCTTCTGAAATTAGAGCCTGAAGCTTTCCAAGTGCAGATGAAGTAGACAAAGCACAATATTTACAGGAAAGGAATTCATGATGCCAATGAAAACCAAGTAGGGATGCAGTTGGAGGTACTCACGATTAAGATAATGAAGTGATGCTATGTATAGAACATTAAAGAGAACATTGTACCCACAGAGCACCCCAACGAATAGCCAGTTCGGCCAGTCATCAGCAAACAGTCCGTGAGAGCACAATAATTTAACACCAATGTTTTCCAATGTTTTGCCATCTGCTTGCCAAGAACTCATTTACTGCAATACCATTTTAAGCGTTCATGAGAGGAAAAACCTCTGGAGATGATGAATCCTCCCTCTGGCAGGTATGCGCTTAGCCCCAAACGACTAGGAGTACACTAAGACGAGTGCAGATAGGTATCCAACACAAGATGTAAACTCCAGCTATGGAGTAAACTAAACAAATGGAACACAACATAACACTCAGAAAATGGCGAATAAAAGGGATCCGGTCTTTCATTCAAAACGAGTGATATCCAGGCAGCGAACTTCCTATTATGATCGGTCCACAAACGGAATAATGCCAAACACACAAAACAATATACATAGGATATCGTTTCAAGGCTTCGGAGTTTTTCCACCAAACCGAATAACAAAAGGACAATAGCAGCGAACTGCCAATCACGCCCTAGCATTGCAATATGCAGCGCTTCCTATATTATCAATCCAGTTGTAAATATTACTAAGGGATACAACCAGAATAAAACTAAACCTCAAGAGAAAATCGTTATACAGGTCTCTGAACAAGTAGAACTTCCATTTGCAGATGTGGGGCAGGTACCAAAAAAGGCACACACGGAATGGATCTCAAGGACAGGGACCGCATTGATAGAATGGTCGATCTACTGATATTATTTTTTTTTAAAACTATGATGGAAGCAATACAATCTGTATATGCCGACTACCTCCTGCTAATGTTCTCTCTCTAAACTAGGGTTCAAAGACTGTAAGGAAGAAAAGAACAGAATTGATTTCACACAATCAAATCGCTTGCCCCGAGGTGTTAGGAGATTTCAGTGTGGAGAAGAAACCGTGGTCGTCTAATGTCTGAGAGAGAAGGTGAGCTACAGAAAACACATCATGGCATCTACGAATTGGAACCCTCATACGGACAATCTCCCTTAAATGTAACTTGGAAAAATAGTTCTAATCTGTTGGAGGACGGTGGGAGGATGGTAAGGCAATTCCGCTTATTACAGACTCAAGGTTTTCATCTAAAACCATCTACAGAGAATACACATTTGCAGAAATGACAGAAAATCCCGACAGAAACCATTGAACCAAAACCATTTCATTTGCAGACAAGGAAGTAAACAATCAACATACTCAGATTCAGAGAAAAGAAACAGCGAAAGAAGGCAAGTATTCCAAGGAACCTGGCTACGATGTCGGTTCAACAGGTCTGCTTCAGTTGTTGCAGATCCAAGCCGCCTATTCTAGCCTTCTTCTCCCTTCGTGTACCTGTAATGCCGTCCTTAATGCCTCTGCCACTCTTTTATAACACAGTCTCACTCCTCTACCAAGGGCTTGGCACGCGATCCCATGCATAACTCCTTTAAAGAATATGTATTTTTATTTAATTTAAAAATCCCAATTATTAGATATTTTATTTTATTATTATTTTTTTATAGCCGACCCAATATATTGTTATTAATAGAGTAGTACTATATCGACAATCTATAATTTTATACTATACTATAATTTATTTTATTAATCAAGTTGTAAATCACAATTTACAACATGATTACATCTATTTATTTATTTAAATATTTATTATAAATAATGTTATATCGACAATACAAATTTCTTACAACTTTATTTAACAACAACACTTCTCATAAAATAATAATTTATTTATAACGATAATCGACAACTAACGACATTATGCCCAATTAACAACATTTATACTCTTTCGTAGAATAATTCTAATTAAAGCACAACATTACCACACATACTTAGACACCTGCAGAACTCATTAGACTCCAAGATATAGTATTACCTGACAGCAAGACATGAGCGAACAACAACCAATAACCACAAGGGTAAACTGACGAAGAAGGAACACTGACTAGGGACCTCGCGTTAACTCCAACCAACTAATCCACTGGAAAAGGCACGCTCAAACCTGTAATCAGGTGGAGTCGATGCCTAGTACCTGCATCCTGCAGCAACGCACAGTTAACCATAACAAGATATACATATACATCACATGCAGTCCTATCGTGAATGGAAATCGCAGTGGGGTAGGGTACTCGAGAACGAGTAATACGACACTGTTCCATTCACGTTTATGAATAACAATCAACTATATTGAACAAGGTATCAGATTACTAGTCTACAACATAAAATGATCAACTAACTTCCAATCCCATATAATGAATAACATCAAAGCATCTAAAACATCAGTTCATTTATCAACTTGTAAAGCATAAAATGACATAATCCATCTTCAACATCTGTTATCATAACAATTAAGTTCATACTGAAATAGCAAAATAACTAGAAATCCATCATCAATGATCTAAAAATATTGTCAAAATGTTTAGTACTACTAAGCAAACATCAGTCTAAAAGACGATAAGTTGAGGGGCACTACATATCTTCTTACATATTCTTCTATTACATAACTATATGCTACAATAGGGACGTGTCCCTTAAAAAACATCTTAACTATTATCACATATGTCATCCTCATCCTCCACATTCCACTTGTAGTGAGTTGCGGTAGGCTTTGATGTCTGTTCTGTAGATGTCCTATATCTTGCCAACACTCTGTATGGCCTGATATAGAAATGACATCCCCTTTATTAAAGACTTCTCTAAAGTGTAGGTAGGAAATGAAGTGGTGGTTTGGCATCCTTTTGTTTCCTCCAATTGACCGAATTAGCTGATACAATGAAGGAGACTAGTAGCCAAGGGATTTGGCTTCCTCAAAAGAGTCTTGGGACTGGTGGATGTAGATGGCGTAGATGTCATGCCATATTGCATTGAAGAAGATTTGACGAAGAATTAGTGGCTAGAGGTTTGGGTGTTTATTTGTCTTCCTTAGTTTCTCATATGTATAGGTCTTAGCCTAGTAGATAAGTGGTAATATTCTAATGTAGGCCAGGATTTTGGTTATCACCTAGATTTTTTTGTATCTTTTTTTCAGAGCTTATGTAATCAAATAGTTTATTATTTTCTTTTCATATATATATATATATATGGGAGCACTCCCTAAGAATGCAATTCACCTAAAAAAATAAATAGATTCATAGTATTTATTATAGGGCAATGCCCTAGCTATATTTGGTGGCATCTTTAGGTACATTTAGCATCAATTTTATGTGCATACCCATCTATATTTATCATGACTTATATAATGGCTCAAATTGGTGTCTCTATCTTTGCTTGGGATATGATCTCATGACCTTTCATGTAGATTAGTGTGTGCTTTGTTGATGCCATTGCCATTACCAAGGAGGATGAATGGCCATAGCATTGTTGGCTACTCTATAATGTAGCACGAGACAACTTCTACATTCCTCACCATTTTATATCTATTTGATTTATGATCTAGAACTAATCATATAATCAGATATAGGGATTTCATGGTTCTTTGATTGTAGTATTTTGGATCAGTGGTAATTATGGATCTAATTAATTTCTATATTGTTGCATCTAAGTGTTTGAGTTTAGATTTGGGTTTACATCAATGGCATGGCACCATTGTGAATTTTTGTACTTACTAAGTTAACATGGAAGGTTTTTAGCATACAGGTAGATTTGAAGCACATATGATAGGGGAAACCACTTGAAAAAAGTGTTTATCTTGGAAGAAGAAGCTAAAAATTAGGAACACATATTTTGGTTTTGGTGTAGTCTGTAGAATCCAAGGCATCTTAGGTTTCTATTTTGGGAGGCCATGTGAGCATTGTGTTGAAAGAAGTTATGTTCAAACAATGTACCAAGTGGTTTATGTAATAAGTTAAAGGCTCTCACAAATAGAGATGCAAGGTATAGAAAGTTTTGAGTGCATGGAATGATTGAGAAGAGCGGGACTCAAAGCTAATAGGAAATCAAGTGTTGCAAGTTGCATTCAAAGCATGTAGCTAATAATAGTTTCTAGAAATTTAGAATTCTAATTATTTTTGTATGATTGTGGTTCTCCTAAATGTTGATGTGCATAGGATTTGCAAAAAATAGTATTTGTACACAGGCACTCCCTTATGCGGCTTTCCTTGTAAACTCTGCCTTTCAAACTCTCTCTTTTGGTGGCTCCTTCGCTAAAAAAATCTACTCCAAATCAACATTGGTGCAAAAGTGGCAATGCCATTATTGTATGTTTTGTTATAAATTATATTACTCCACATATATGAAATTGTAGATATCTTCCATTAATGATGAAATATCTTCAACAGAGGTGGAGGAGGCTAGATGGGTATGGGAAGGTCTCTTCACACATCATTCCAGGTCTCCCAAAACAAAGGAGTACACAATAGAGAGATGGGATTCAGAAAAAGGTGAAGTGGAGAAAGGATTGATTGTGATGGGAGAAGACCACAAACTATTGGAGGCTTTTCACGGTTTATGGATGCTTAGAAGTAAATCAATATTTTATATTTTTATGAATGTTTTTATTGTTCTTTGATATAAAAATAGTACAATATTCACAAAAAATAGGTTTGTGTGGTCAAAAGTCCCACACACATAGTCTATCAGGACCAAGTCTAAAACACAGATGAAAACATAAAAGGTTGAAGCCCAAAAACCATTAAGCAACTAAAGCAATGTCAATAGAAGGCAGGTCTTGATCATCAAAATTATTTCCCCATACATCAGTAGGGTCAGTGTCATCAATCAACTCCTAGTGAGAGAGATCACCATCCTCTTAAGGATTGTCTTCCATAGGTTGTTGGGCACGGTGATGGAAGATACTCTGATGATTAGTCTGCACATTCTCTTCAACTGCCTATCTTCCATAGACTTGAAGCTTCAATCTGCTATCACATACCAACTTGTAAACTTCTGTTCATGACTACAATAGAGATGACCTTCCTATGTTCCCAATGTACTCATGAACTCCACTTTCTCAATATCAATTCTCTCTCTTTACAATCTGCTCTGCACTTTTGATCTTCCATGCGGGCCTTCAATGGAGTTGCCAATCTTCCAACCTTGGTCTCCAAGTCTATTCTCCTTCCTTCGAATTGCAACCTTTGTACAATGTAGAGTGGCGACTTCTAAAATGTCTACCTATAGCTATGGTAGGAACCTCCTCTATTCTCCAAACTTCCCCTCTATTCTTAACATCCCTCGAGGGGCCCAGAGAATCTCTTCCTTTCTCCCTTCATCTACCCACCAACTCTACTCATTCTTCTCCTTTCTTTTTAAAATTGCCATCGATCTTCCTTAAACAGTTTGAGGACAACTGGCTATAGACAACTACCAATACATAACTGTCTATCAACAACCCTCTTCTACAACTACTATGTAACTATATATCTTTTTTAACTATGCAGAGGCATCAAAATACAAGGGAGTTTCCTTCGACAATAGTGATACAAAGTCACACTAAACACCACAAAACAAACTCCAACCATTAACCAATCAAAACTAGATTTGCAAAGTTGATGCCCCTGTAGGAATACACACAACACTGAGAGGGGGGGGTGAATCAATGTTGTTAACAATTTTAACTCTTTTTACTCCTTTTGATTAATTAAATTTCACAATTAAAGAATTCTTCAGAAAGAACAAAGAGAATGTGCAGAGTATCAACACAAAAATTTGACACAAGAAATTTCCCGAGTGGAAAACCCTCCTGGGGTATAAAAACCACTCAACTGCCTCACTGGCTTAACACAAAAATTCAGTTTACAATTGTCTCACTGACATTACAATTCTGCCTCACTGGCTTCTCTGCATGTCTCACTGACATTACAACATCTAAAATTCAATGAACAGTACAACTCAGGGGATTTCCCTGTTTCAATAATATCAATACCTTATTTCTCCTTTTCAAACTCAGACAAATGTATATTTTCTGTAATCAACCTTCAAAAGTGATTATCATATCTTCAAATTTTATCTTCAAAATATTTCATACCTTTATCTCTGCAAATCAATCTCAAAACAACTCAATTCATTCTTTTCATTTTCATGGACACTTTCACTGTAATACTGAAAAATTTAACCTTCTCAAAATTTATTTTCAGAAACTTTATCCTTCTCTGAGAAAATATTGTTATACTCTGATCAAACACATCTCCAATCTTGATTGCACAATCAACAAAAATTAATGCTCTGCTCTTCAATCATAAAAACCTTTCAATCTGATTGCATCATCATACCTGCAAAAATTCATCTCATAAAATCTTTCATCTTCTCAAGAAATCTCTCTCATCTTCAAAAACCTCTCATTAAACTCTTTTTCTCAAACTCTCTATCATCATCTCTGATCTGCAACACTATCACCTGTCATTAAAAAAAATCTCTATATACAAAATGAAAAAATCCATAATACAATATTTTTACTCTCGGTTCAACTTCCATTCACCCAAAAATCAAAAAACAAAACAATGAAAAAATAAAATCTTCTTCGTAGAACTTAGCCTTTTCATCTTCAACTCATGTTTGGAAACTTTCTAAAAATGACACACTCTTTCATAAAAAAAACTTCAATATAAACTCCACATTTACTCATTCAAGTTTCCATTTTCTACATTCTCTTGTCGATCCACATTCCATTCAAAAATTATCTTTTATGAATCTATCTTCAAGCAAAATCTTCTAACTTTCCAAATACAACTTTCGCTGTCACTTTAAATTAGAAACAAGTTGATTTTCTGCCTTTCAAACCACAGAAACCGTCAACTTTAACATCTACTACCTGCGGCATTGTTTAAATTCCCACCATCAAATGTGATGACCCCGCCAACAGCAGTTTAAATGTCGTGCATTGATCTTCACTTTCCCGCCGGGCTTAAAAGCCATTTACCGGATTACCGAGCACCCTAGGCAATGGGGCCGGTAACACCAACGACTAATCATCCCTTAAGTTATCACTTAAGGGACCTTCATCGCCATAGCCGGTCACTTAACAATTAAAAGAAAAAACCCTTGAGGTTTAGAATAGGTTTTTAAGGAATTTTAATTTATGTCTTGTGAAACAATAAAGAACAACATAAACCTCTATATGTAACCTTTGTCATTATAAGCTATTTGTGAGATAATACTAAACAATGAAGTTTAACAACCTGCATACTGAGATAATTCCAAACCCAACCTGCATACTGAGATAATTCTTCAAACCATTGTGATTACAACATAATTGTATGAGGACTAAACATAAAGCCAACCTTTGCCTCTTTCACTGAAAAATCAAACTGAGAAGATCATGTCACTATACACCAAAAAAAAATCAAACTGAGAAGATCATATCACTGATGAAGACCATGTCACTATACACTGAAAGATCATATCACTGAACTGAAAACCATATTACTGAACTGAAAAACCATATCATTGAAATCATTGCCATTGATGAAGACCATTTTGGCATCAATGAAAAACACCATCATTTTGTCATCAATGAAAAGACAATATACTCAACTGTGAAATATGCTCAACTGTGAAATATGCTACAAAACTCCCCCTTTGTCTTTGACATTGATGGCAAAACCATAACTGATTTCTCCCCCTTTTTGACATAAAAATGTCAAAGGCAAAAGAAATAACACCACAATCAATAAATTCCTGTTCTTGTAAATACAATCCTCTGAATTTTTTTTTGTCAAAACCAACACTTTACTTCAAACTGATCAAATGTACAATACTGTAACACTGCCAACCACAAAAATATGTACAAAAACTATATACAAGCTATGTACAAATGAGATTCAGGACATCAAAAAATAATCTAGAAGACAACTCCCCCTGAATCTAATATCTCTATAACTTACTGAAGAGAGACAAGAGATAGAACTCCTAATCTCTGTCTCAGAGTTTCAAATGTCTCCTTTGGTAAAGGCTTTGTGAAGATATCAGCTAATTGATCACTAGTATGCACATATTCCAAAGCAACTTCATTTTCAATCACCTTTTCCCTTAGAAAATGATATCTGATAGCAATGTGCTTAGTTCTTGAATGCATTATAGGATTCTTTGACATATTGATTGAACTTGTGTTATCACAAAGAATAGACACAGGCTTTTTAACCTCAACCTTAATATCAAGAAGTGATTGTACCATCCAAAGTACCTGTGTACAACATGATGAAGCAGCAATGTACTCAGCTTCAGCTGTAGATAGAGAAACACAATCTTGTTTCTTACTATGCCATGCAACCAATCTGCCACCTAGAAAGAAAGCTGCCCCACTTGTGCTTTTTCTGTCATCAGGACACCCTGCCCAATCTGCATCTGTATAGGCAAGAAGTGTAAAATCATTGTGTCTAGGATACCATAAACCAAAATCAAGTGTACCCTTAATATATCTAAAGATTCTTTTAACAGCATTCAAATGTGATTGTTTAGGACAAGCTTGAAATCTAGCAACCAAACAAACAGCCTGCATAATATCAGGCCTAGAAGCAGTGAGATATAAAAGACTCCCAATCATAGATCTATACAGAGATTGTTCTACTTCAGGTGATTCATCATTTTTACTTAGCTTATGCCCTGTCTCCATAGGAGTACCCAAAGGTTTGCAATCATCCATTTGAAATCTCTTTAACATCTCTTTGGCATATTTATTTTGTGAGATGAATATTCCCTTTTCAAGCTGAGATACCTGAAGACCAAGAAAGAAAGACAATTCTCCCAACATAGACATTTCAAATTCTAATTTCATAATGTTAGGAAATGAGTGACTCATATCATCATTGTTACTACCAAAAATGATATCATCTACATAAACTTCAACAACCAGAATATCCTCACCTTTGATTAAATAGTACAAATTACTGTCCACACCTCCTTTTGTGAACCCCTGTTCCTGCAGAAACTTATCTAGTCTATAATACCAAGCCCTTGGAGCTTGCTTTAAACCATATAGAGCCTTTTTCAACCTATAAACATGATCTGAATTATCTTTATTTACAAAACCTTCTGGTTGTTCCATGTAAACTTCTTCTTCAAGATCTCCATTTAAAAATGCTGATTTTACATCCATTTGGTAAACTTTGAAATTCTTATAAACTGAAAAAGCTAAAAACATCCTTATAGCTTCTAATCTAGCAACAGGAGCAAATGTTTCTTCAAAGTCAATACCTTCAATTTGTGAATACCCTTTGCAAACCAGTCTGGCTTTGTTTCTAACAACTTTACCTTTATCATCAAGCTTATTCCTAAACACCCATTTTGATCCAATGACATTCTTACCTTTTGGTCTTGGAACAAGTTCCCATGTTTTGTTCTTTTCTATTTGGCTTAACTCCTCTTCCATGGCATTAACCCATGCTTCATCTTTGCTGGCCTCAACATAATTCTTTGGTTCCATTTCAGATATCAAACACACATGTGCTTGATTATGTGCAGCAGCTTGCTTTCCTCTTCTTGTTAACACACCACTGTCCTTATCCCCAATGATCAACTCATGAGGATGATCTCTTTGAAATGCCTTTGAAAGAGTCTTTGTCTTAACATCAACAGATTTTTCAGGATCTTCTTCCTCTTCCTGAATTTCTTCTTCCTTTTGTGAATGATGATCCACTTCAATGTCATGAATCAACTGCATACAGGGCTGCAAATCCTCATCCACCTTAACATTAGTACTTTCAATTATTCTTTTAAGCCTATTGTTAAAACATTTATATGCCTTGCTATGTGTAGAATAACCAAGAAAAATGCCTTCATCACATCTAGACTCAAAACCACATAAGCTATCATTATCTTTCTTGATGTAACACTTACTTCCAAAAATTTTGAAATACCCAACATTAGCTGACTTACCATACCACAGTTCATAAGGAGTATAATTTGACTTTACCCTTAATTGAACTTTGTTCAGAGTATATACAGCTGTATGAACAGCTTCTCTCCAATAGACATTAGGCAGATTTGCATCATGTAGTAAGGTTCTTGCCATTTCTTTTACAGTCCTGTTTTTCCTTTCAGCTACTCCATTTTGCTGTGGAGTTCTAGGAGTGGAGAATTGCCTTCTTATCCCATGTTTTTCACAATACTCCTCAAATTCCTTTGAAATGTACTCTCCTCCATTGTCTGACCTTAGACATTTTAGCTTGAAATCAGATTCCTTTTCAACCATCTTCTTGAAGATTTTGAATCTATCAAATGCCTCTGATTTATGCCTTAAGAATGTTACCCATGTCATTCTTGAAAAGTCATCAATGAAAAGCATAAAATACTTTTCTCCTCCCAGAGCTTTAGTCCTTGTAGGACCACACAAATTTGAATGTACCAGCTGTAGAGGTTTTGAAGTAAAATACTCCTTAGGCTTGAAACTAACTTTGGTTTGCTTACCCAGCTGACACTCTTTGCATATAGTATTACTTGGTTTTGAAATATGAGGCATATTTCTGACATTGTGATTCTTGCTAATTCTCACAAGATTGTCAAAATTCACATGACCAAGTCTTCTGTGCCATAACCAGCTTTCCTCAATTTGACCCATGAAACAGATATGACTATCAACACTTTTAGTTTCTGAGTTATGAAGATTGTAGATGTTACCACTAGTCCTTAGACCTGCTGCAATAACTTTACCTAATTTCTTTTTAATCTCACATCCATGTGCATCAAAAACCACATTAAAACCATTGTCACATATTTGACTGACACTTAACAGGTTGTGCTTCAGTCCTTCTACAAAATACACATCATTTAGTGGTGTTTCATCATCAAGAAGAATTGTACCTTTGCCTCTGATCATAATACAATCATTATTTCCAAACATAACAGAGCCTTCATTAATGTCTTCAAACTTAACAAACTTATCTTTGTCCCCTGTCATGTGGTTGGAGCAACCACTGTCAATCACCCACTGTTCCTTCTTTTTGGCATGAAAAGCAGCTTGTGCAATCATAACATCTAAGCTCTTATTGATTACCTTAGGTTTCCAAACAAGCAATTTCTTTTCAGAATCCAAAGAAGACAAACCTGAGACAGTATTTCTTGTTGTTTGCTGCATTTGCAATGAAGGTCTACAGAATTTTGCAATATGCCCAAAATTTTTACAATTATGACACTTCAAACTTCTTAAGAACATGAATGGATGCATTTCTCTTCTGATTCCAAATCTGCATTCACTGGCTTTGTGTCCAAACCTGTTGCAACAAAAACAATATCCAGTAAAGTGAGCATTATACCTGAAAGTATCACTTTTGTTGTAGTTTGTTGTCCTTATGATTGATTTGCCTTTTATACTAGCCTTTTGAGAACATTGTCCCTCTTCAAATCCAAGACCTGATTTATCTTTGAATCCTTTTTATCTATCAAGAAGATCATCTAATTTATCACTGCTTCTGCACATATCAAGTCTTCTTCTTAGACCAACAATTTCAGCTTCAAGTGTATGACATTCCTTGTCCTTGTTATTCAATTCTTTGTCTTTATCATCAATAATTTTCTTACTTTCTTCAAGAGAAAGAATTAGATTAGTAATCTGTTTCTCATAACAAGTTAACTTGTTATTCATGATATCATTTTCTTTTTGAAACTGACTTCTTTGAGCAATGATTTCCTTCTTAAGTTTCTTGACTTGACTTTATGCACATATCAATTCTCCTTCAAAGTCAATAACAGCTTCACAACTGTTTGATTGTTCTTCACATTTTTCATTTTCATTTAGAATAGCCATAAACAAAGTCTGTGCATTTTCATCAAGAAAATCATCTGAATCACTTTCAGTCATATCAACATTTTTTATGAATAGACTTCTTTTCTTTCTGAAATTATTTTTCCTTCTAGAAACAAACTATTTCTTTTTGAATTGCTTCTTGTTTTCATCTTCATCCCTGTCTGGATCTTTGTAAGGACACTGAGCTGCATAGTGTCCAATCTTTCCACACTCAAAACATTTGAATGGAAGCTTACCTTTGTACTTACCAAGAGATCCCTTCTTTAACTTGCTTGCAAGAGATATTTCTTGTTCATCATCCAATTCATCTGAATCAGAAATCTCCTTTTCTTTTCTGACTGATTTGAAAGCAGCTTCTTTGCTTGAAGGTATGTCATTGCTAATCCTCATCTCATAAGCTGTGAAAGTGCCATGAAGTTCATCAAAGGTAACTTTGCTTAAATCTCTTTCTTCAACAGCAGACACTTTGGATTCATATTTTGGATTTAAGGTCCTTAAGATTTTTGTAACAACTGTCTTCTCTTCCAATGTATCACCAAGTCCTCTGATAGCATTTACAATTTCTTGGACCCTTAGAAGATATTCTGCCACTTTCTCATCATCACTCATTCTGAGACTTTCAAATTTTAGTCTGTAGTATTGCAGTTTTGCTTCTTTGATTTTATCATCTCCTTGATAAATATTGGACAGTTTGTCCCATATTTCTTTGGCTGTTTTACACTCCATGATTTTTACAAGTATGTCATTGGTAAGACCACAACATAATGCATTTTTAGCCTTAGCATTATTTTCATATGCTCTTTTCTCATCAGCTGTGCTAGGAGGATTTGTAGTAGTATATCTAGTAACAATAGCATCATACACATCATACCCTAGAGATGACAAATATGACTCCATCCTGAATTTCCAAAAAGCATAGTTAGAGCCATCAAACATAGGTGCCTTATAATTTGAGTAACCTTCTTGACTTGCCATGATAAGTATTCCAGAAATATGATCTACCCAAGCTGATTAAGCTTTGACAGGGTACCAGGCTCTGATACCAATTGTAGGAATACACACAACACTGAGAGGGGGGGGGTGAATCAGTGTTGTTAACAATTTTAACTCTTTTTACTCCTTTTGATTAATTAAATTTCACAATTAAAGAATTCTTCAGAAAGAACAAAGAGAATGTGCAGAGTATCAACACAAAAATTTGACACAAGAAATTTCCCGAGTGGAAAACCCTCCTGGGGTATAAAAACCACTCAACTGCCTCACTGGCTTAACACAAAAATTCAGTTTACAATTGTCTCACTGACATTACAATTCTGCCTCACTGGCTTCTCTGCATGTCTCACTGACATTACAACATCTAAAATTCAATGAATAGTACAACTCAGGGGATTTCCCTGTTTCAATAATATCAATACCTTATTTCTCCTTTTCAAACTCAGACAAATGTATATTTTCTGTAATCAACCTTCAAAAGTGATTATCATATCTTCAAATTTTATCTTCGAAATATTTCATACCTTTATCTCTGCAAATCAATCTCAAAACAACTCAATTCATTCTTTTCATTTTCATGGACACTTTCACTGTAATACTGAAAAATTTAACCTTCTCAAAATTTATTTTCAGAAACTTTATCCTTCTCTGAGAAAATATTGTTATACTCTGATCAAACACATCTCCAATCTTGATTGCACAATCAACAAAAATTAATGCTCTGCTCTTCAATCATAAAAACCTTTCAATCTGATTGCATCATCATACCTGCAAAAATTCATCTCATAAAATCTTTTATCTTCTCAAGAAATCTCTCTCATCTTCAAAAACCTCTCATTAAACTCTTTTTCTCAAACTCTCTATCATCATCTCTGATCTGTAACACTATCACCTGTCATTAAAAAAAATCTCTATATACAAAATGAAAAAATCCATAATACAATATTTTTACTCTCGGTTCAACTTCCATTCACCCAAAAATCAAAAACAAAACAATGAAAAAATAAAATCTTCTTCGTAGAACTTAGCCTTTTCATCTTCAACTCATGTTTGGAAACTTTCTAAAAATGACACACTCTTTCATAAAAAAAACTTCAATATAAACTCCACATTTACTCATTCAAGTTTCCATTTTCTACATTCTCTTGTCGATCCACATTCCATTCAAAAATTATCTTTTATGAATCTATCTTCAAGCAAAATCTTCTGACTTTCCAAATACAACTTTCGCTGTCACTTTAAATTAGAAACAAGTTGATTTTCTGCCTTTCAAACCACAGAAACCGTCAACTTTAACATCTACTACCTACGGCATTGTTTAAATTCCCACCATTAGATGTGATGACCCCGCCAACAGCAGTTTAAATGTCATGCGTTGATCTTCACTTTCCCGCCGGGCTTAAAAGCCATTTACCGGATTACCGAGCACCCTAGGCAATGGGGCCGGTAACACCAACGACTAATCATCCCTTAAGTTATCACTTAAGGGACCTTCACCGCCATAGCCGGTCACTTAACAATTAAAAGAAAAAACCCTTGACGTTTAGAATAGGTTTTTAAAGAATTTTAATTTATGTCTTGTGAAACAATAAAGAACAACATAAACCTCTATATGTAACCTTTGTCATTATAAGCTATTTGTGAGATAATACTAAACAATGAAGTTTAACAACCTGCATACTGAGATAATTCCAAACCCAACCTGCATACTGAGATAATTCTTCAAACCATTGTGATTACAACATAATTGTATGAGGACTAAACATAAAGCCAACCTTTGCCTCTTTCACTGAAAGATCAAACTGAGAAGATCATGTCACTATACACCAAAAAAAAATCAAACTGAGAAGATCATATCACTGATGAAGACCATGTCACTATACACTGAAAGATCATATCACTGAACTGAAAACCATATTACTGAACTGAAAAACCATATCACTGAAATCATTGCCATTGATGAAGACCATTTTGGCATCAATGAAAAACACCATCATTTTGTCATCAATGAAAAGACAATATACTCAACTGTGAAATATGCTCAACTGTGAAATATGCTACAGCCCCTACATAAGATGCACTAGGGGACAAAAGATCATGTGCTCCTACACATGGGGTCATTATTCAAAATTCTTTTTCCCTTATTCCTTTTCTTTCTCTTTTTCCATACTCATTCTGGAATCCTCAACACATTTTGCCAACACTGTTGCTCAGTATCACACTCGATTCTTATCAAATTACTTGTTTACACAATCATACTCCAAATAGTCCATCCAAGTGTACTGAGATTAAATAATTCAGCATTTGTTTCTCCATTCATTGCAACTTCACCCATTAGGTCTACTTTACCAAAGTCATGTTCAGACTTATACAATTCTGCACTTGCTGATTCATATACTTCCTTTCCTATGGCCCAATTATACAACACCAAATCACTTTCAATTCCTTCTTCCTTATCACAAACCCCAATATCATGCAGTATTTCAGACTTCTGCTCAAACTCTCCATTAATCAATAAACCAAAGGAATTTATAATAATATTCTCATAAAAGGTTTCCTTATTTACCTTTGCCTACACTTCTGTTGTAGGGTCCCTCCTTGGTACCACCATTAAGGTGGAAGTGATTATGCATTCTGCTATTATAGATCTATGATGGGACATTTTATGGTTGGCTAACTTAGTTATTTGATTTTGACTCGGATCCATGGATGATACATATGTAGATATTACATATTCTTATTCAACCTTATGTGATGTTGTTAGATCCTACCTTGAATTTTGTTAGTGGATTATGTTTCTCATCAGGATATAGTTATACATGGTTCTTAGATTACATGGTGTGAATTTCATATACCTTTTATGAATGATGTAACTCAATGTTATATTAAGTTTGTAATTAGAATTGTGATTACTAATTCCATATAGTTTTATGATTTAGACTTCATTGATATGCTTATATGTGTATTCTCTAATGTGATCTTGAATTGATTCGTTATGTTGTAAGGATGAATTGAATGCATATATCTGATGAAGTAATGGTTAATTTTACCTTTTTTCTTCAACTATCATTATTGTACTGACAATGTGCTAATAAGTGTGCAGGTTGAGCTAGTGAAAAATGGGGAAAACACCTAAAAACCCGTTGTATTTCCCAGTAAGCTAACCTAGCCTGTATGGAAGGCATAGGTCTATTGTTCATCATGCTTGTGTCTTGTGGGATGGGTGTCATGTGAAAATGTTTTGTCAATGTATCTTGTGATGGTATTGTCTTGGGGCTTGTGATTTCACATGAGTGATTGTATGTTGACATTTATATATGATGTTTTGTTGTGGAATGGGGATGTACTTAACTTATTAAATTATTGTTAGTCTAAAACTATGTATTTTTTTTAGAGGAAAATTAAACCTCAACCTAGACCTTAATGGACCCCTTAAATTAATGCAATAAGATTAAGAAAAATACAATTTTTAGGCACCTTTTTATTTACATTTCTATTTTGGACAGGAATTCATTTTTTAATTTGATAAAATCAAGGTTATTGGGAAGACACTTGTTGTCCACCCAAGGTGACAACATGTTGTCCATCTTAGGACACATGCTGTCCACTTGGATAAACACATGCTGTCTATAGGATAGATGTGATCTGAGGGTATAAAAAAAAGAGAGTTGCAGGGTGGGAAATAGGGGGATTTTCTTTTTTTTTTTGGACTGTTCTGCTAGTAAAAGGAAAGAAGAAGAATGAAAGAGGGAGAGAGGAAGGGGAGGCTAGCAAATTGGAGGACCATGAATTTTTTTGTGGAATTGGACATCTCAGAAGTAAATTCTAGGTAGAACCTTATGTCTTACTACACAATGAATTTTAATTTTTGAAATGACTATTTGTGTTGTTAAATTTTCTACTACTGTATCTCTTGATGTGTTTAGTGCTATTGTACTACATGTAAATATTAAGTTGAATGTTCAGTACTATGGTGTATTGCTGTGCAAAATTATGTTGTGGGGGTAGAAGGAAGATGACCTGTAGGAGTCTTGAATGGGTAAGAGTACCCAAAGTTTTAATACTAAAATCTGAATATTCAGTGGGTAAGAGTACCCAATTTTATGTTCCTAAATTTTTCTTTGGAAGGGTATGAGTACCCAAGAAATTAGATTGAAAAAGAGCTCAAATTTCTAGGTAAGAGTACCCAGTAGCAAAAAAAATGGGGTATGAGTACTCTTGGAATGAAGGAAATTCTATCTATGGAGGAAAAAATTATCCTATAGGTTGCTATCTCTTTCTACCCCTTGTGAAGGTTTGTCTCACAAAGCCTTCTTGTGGCTGTGAAAATGTGAATGCCCAGTAAATGTATTGGATTTTCTTGTTTGCAATCCATTGTTGGTGAATGTGTGCAAGTATAAATGGTGTGGGTCTAGGGAATGAGTGTGTACAGTACCTGGGTCTCCCTGTGTTTTCCCCTAGCTTGGGGGTGGACAGTTTCTGCCCTAGGCTGGGTGGTGAGCTTCACTGGCTACCATGAAACTTTTCCTTGTTATCATTCTGTTGTGTTACAAGGCCTTGCAGGCTATGGAGGAAATTAGAAAAGAAAAAGAATGAGATTAAGAGTGGAAATCTCTTGACTTAAGCAATTATTGTTTGTTAAATCCAGTAAGGAGAGTTTAATCCTTCTAAAGTCTAAATATTTTTTTTTGTGATAGTGCTGTAATGTCAGAAAATGTCCCCTTGGGGGCTTTTCCCTCATAAGGTTTAGTTCCCAGGTCTTTAGAGTGCATTTAGGACATTTTAGTTCATATTTTAACACCCTGATGGAATGAGACCTAAGTCCCATGGAAAATAGGACCTAGGAGGAGCCCTTGAGCTATACCTTACCTAAATAGGGGGGAGGACTTGGGCACCCATGCCCTAGTCCTGCCTTATTTTAGGGCAGCCTCAATTTTGGGGTATTGGTTAGTGACCATTATTAGGTCCCTTTGCCAACACGATAAGTTTGAATTTCAAATATCTTGGAAGGAGTGCTTATAGATGCATATATAAAAATATGTAGGCATTCATTTGTAAACTAGATTGCTATGTTGAACTCTAGGTATTCTCAAGGTGATTCAAGACTTTCTATTGTGTTGCAAGAGCAAACTTGTGTGTTTTGTGTGTTGATATTTATAGATTTGAACTTCAATCTTCTCATGGGATGAAGAGCATCTTCCTCCACGAGAGCTTCACTACAAGGTGACATATCATTGTGATTTTATTATTGATTCCTTTGGTTTTGGCCTCTGCCTCACAAGGGTACACCCTCTTTATCTGACAATGGTGTTCAAAGACTTAAGTGTCCTCTAGGGTTTGACTGAGACAAACCTCTAAACACCACAACCCCCAAACCAAGTCTTGTGATTCAAGGTTACAGGTGTCGCATTTGGGAAAAGTGGAGTTGTAGGAAGATTGGGAAAACATCAGGGATTCAAGATTTGAAGAAAATTCAGACAAAGGAGCACTTTCAAGACCAGGGTGCTCGCTCCAGTGTCCTCTGTAGACAGATTCTAGAAAATAGAAGTTATAGGGTTGATCAGTGTCTAAATTCCCCAAAAAAATAGGTACCTTGGACTTGGCTGCCTGCTCCAGTGTCCTCGACTGTTCCGCTTCAGAACCTTGAAAATAGGTATTCTATATTTTGGTATTTTACTCCCGTCTGCAAGAGCTTTTTCCGTAATTCATTAATTTGTTGCCGTATTTGCGTAGTTAGGGTTTTAATGGTCAATTGAGCATAGGAGAAGGAAAAATTGATAATTAATTCCCTAATCCAAGTTTCCCAAAATTTAAAAGTGACTCTAGGGTATGATATTGCTTTCCATTCAACCCTAGATCCTTCAATGTATAGTGGAGAGGTGGATTTAAATACCTAAACATTAAAATATTAACAAATCCAATTTTCCACTAACCATTTTGGTGAACCCATGTCTTTGAACTTAAATTACAACTTGTTGAGTGTTTGTCTACAGATTTTATGTGATTTCATTCATTCATTTGGTCATTTAATTTATTGCATTGAGAAAATTTTAAAAAAATTTAAAAAATTGGAAAAATACAAAAAAATTGCATTGTTGGGCTTACTAAATTGTGTCAATTCTTTCCAATTTTCCTAATTCATGATTTTTGCATCAAATCTGATATAAAGTATAGAAAAATATAAAAATTCAAAATCTTTATTTGCATTTTCATCATTTAATTGCTAGGGTTTTGTGGAAATTTGTCAATTTTATAACTTAGTAATTCCAAAATCTAGGATTTGTAGGAAAAATCTTCTATCAGATTTTTCTACTGATTTTAGAGGCTCATTTAAATCTTCATTTTTCTATAGTCTTGCATTTTAGTGTGAATTTGCATTTAAATTTAAATTATTTGCATTTTTGCATTGAAAATTTCAACAAAAACTAGCAATTTTGGTGCATTTTCATTAAATTTGCATGGGAATTTTGCATGATTAAGCTTGAAAATCATTTTAAGATCTGATAATATGTAATTTACATAAAAAATTAGACTTCAAAACATTCTCATAGCATTTTGTTCTGAAATCTCAAACCTACGACTTTGAAAACAATAATTTTCACTAATTTTGGCCTTATCAACTTCATAAAGTTGCATCATATGTGTGTTGTGAAAGATATTTTTACATTAATTTACTGTTATTAGGGTAATAATTTTCTTCCCCTCATAAAAAGTTTCACAACACCCTTTTAACGGGCTCTTGTAGTGAAAATTTGGCAAAAAACTACACATTTTGGCTATTTTAGCCCTACGGTTTGACCTAGTTTGCACTCCATGTATGTTGTGATCAATTTTATGGATTGAGGTGACTGATATTATTGATATTCTCTGTTGTCACTCCTAAAATGTTTTACAACACTTTTTTTGCTATATTTTCACTAGGGTTTGACCTTAAATTGTACTAAAATCATACATTGTGTTGGGTATTTTGGCACCAAGTGGCTGTTATTACTGATATTATTTTCTTTCCATCATCAATTTCCTTACAACACCCTTTTTTATGCTCTTTTGCATTGAATTTTGGTCAAAAAGTGCATATTTTGACATATTTTCACTATAATCGACTTGGCATTATCTTAAATTTGCATCAAGAGTGTGTTGAGAGTGAAATTATTGCTGTTTTGGACTCATATCAGATATATAACTTTCTACCCTTGACTAAAATCCTTACAACATCCTTTATTCCATTAGTTTGCATGTGAAAAGTATGGAAAACCAAGCATTTTAAGGTCATTTTTTGCATATAGTTTTGCACTTCACTTTTGCATAAAGTTGGAAAAAATTTTAAAAATTTGATCTTACATTGAAATGGCACTATCATGTCATTTTTCAATGGTATCTTTGCATGCATTTATAAAAGATCTTGATTTTGACCAATTCTTAACCCTCATGAGTGAACATCCTACGATATTAGAAGGTTTAACTGAGTTCTTCTCCATGAGTAGCAATGAAAAAGATGATTGTGATAGCACTTCTCCCATGCATTCAATAACTACTCCATGTGATGATAACATAAACTTGTCCTCTAATCATTCTTTCGAAAATGCTCCTTCCCATGAGGGTATGTTGGTCCAAAATGATGAAATCAATGATACAATAGAAGACAAATAATTCATGATGTCGAGATCCCTATTGATGTGATAACATATGAGAAAATAGACAAACTTGACAAAGACTTAGATGAATTCCAAGAATATGTGCAAACTGAGAGGATAGCCAAAGAAGCTATACTTGTGATTCACAACATAAGAAAATTGATAAAAGGACAAGAGGGTATCGATGTTGTTCAAGGAATAACGCATATCATGCTAATTAATTTCATGCCTTGATATGACACATCTCTGATGGATACATACCATTGGGTAATAGAAAACTTAACACAATACATTGAGAATGGAGAGCATGAGAACTTTCTTAATAAACCTTATGAGGCTAAAGATGACTATATGAACTATGGTGCAATAATTGGTCTAATAGAAGAAGTTAAGAATTCACCTAACCCATGGAAAAATGATATTTATTTAATGGTTGAAAAAGGCTAGATTGGATGATCCCTAAAGGTAAGTACCTCTAACCCTTTATCTCTCTCATGATGTGCTTCCCCCGTGATGTGTTATATGTTGTTTAGGCCTCATGGGATGACCTTAGATTCTCCTGTAAGGTTCGAGATACCAGGAGACTGCCTCTGTTGTGACCTTCTGTTTGTATCATCATTCTTCTAATTGCCTCTCTCTTTGATTTCATTGTTGTGTGTTGTGTCTGACAGACATAGTGTCGTGGTTGGTGACTTGGGGGCACCCTCCTCTGTGACTATCCCTAAGAAACTTGTTTTTCTCCTCTATTATTTATTGTTCCCCTTCCTCTAGTGTTTCCACCTAGTGGGCGGATGACGACAAACATTTATACTAATGCGGACCTAGTGTCCCTTTTGAGAGCAATCAAAAAATGAACTTAGTTCCTAATATGATGATGGGGTTGTAGATCTTATCAGACGCTTGGCTAGTGGAAGCACTCGTGTTTTCTGCATAGTGAATTCTATGATGTTTCTATTGCATTTACAAACCTTAACAATACTACTGCTCTATGCACTTTTGTTTGCCTTTGAATCTGGCCTTGGCGGTACTCAATTCAGAGAGATTCCTGATATAGCCCCTAGTTATCCTTGAACTCTGAATTCATTGTATAACCTTGGCTCTTTGTGTGGTTAATCATATGCATTGATGTTGTTGTTTATCATGATATTATATACACTAACATGTTTCTTGTAGGGATGTGTTTGTGGGAACATTTGGTGATCGTAAAGTACATGTCACCTTCGGGGGGCATGGGCTTTGTGAAAGTTGATGTTCCCTTGTGTGTTTTCTTCCTACTTTAACGTGCTTGATATCGATAATTGATATCAACCATCTTAAAGTGGGGGCATATAAGGTAAGCTCTCTATTATAGACGTTAGCAATGTGTTTGACCTTAGATGCATAGACCTAGGCCAGAGTAGTGCATCGTGCATCCTGAGTTTTTTTGCATTCAATCAATCAATCATATAAGTCGACTGCGGAGACAGGGATGGTGTATTTCTCAGAGTAGATTGCATCATCCTATCATTTTCAAAAGTCCTCTATGGAGGCAGGGAGCAGTTCTGTGACTAACTCATGGCAGAGAGCTTGCAAGGTAGAATAGAATTAAAGGCAAAATAAATTTCAATGAAGGCAGGGGAGGAGGCCATATGACGGTGACAAGAGGAGATTGTTGTTTGTAGTCTAAAGTTTGACAAAATAGACCAAATCATCACTTATAAAATCTGACAGAAATAAGGGGTAAATGGTGAAGAAATTGGCCATACGGTGGCACATCAGACAGAGGCAAAAAGAAAGTTATAAATGATATCCCAGGCACCATTGATCCCATAGATCAATCTTTGGTTCTATTTCCAAACAAGAAATAGAGGAGATAAGACCTAGCAAGCCCGTATTGTTGAGAGGAGCAGAGAAGAAAGTAGAGGAAGAATCTGATGACTGAATTCTAATTGATCAATCTCTTTTGGTTCAGGTAAATTCAAATGGTCTATATGTTGATAAAATTTGTAGATTGAACCTATTAATATTGCATACTCAACTCAGAAGGGAGTAATAAGTCATTCGAGATAAACTATTTAAATTTTCTCAAGGATCACAGGCGGCAATAACCAAAACTATCAAGTTCAAAATTATAGGATCTTTAGGCGACAGGAAGATAGGAATTCGACTAGAATAAAGAGACAAGTTCAAAATACACACAAGAGATTCAATAGAGATTTAAACTAATATGTCTGATTTTCTAAAAAAAATACAAGTAAGCATACCCAAAATTTTGATCCCAGGCTTCAAAATTCTTCAACTTCCCACTTCTTCAGCTTCCTGTAACAATATTTTTCCCAAATTTTCTCTACCCCTTCTCACAGGAAAACTTCCCTCACAAATAACTTCCCCCAACCAAAAATAAGGAAACTCCATTAATTTGCCACTACCAGAATATGTTTCAAAATCCCACTAACCCCTATAAAAGAAAGCAATTAAATTTTTCTTTGTGAGAGGGATTTTCCAGGTCAGAAATCTTCATACAACTCACTAGCAGTAAATTATTAACTAATAATATTTTTCAAACTATCATATACTATTCAACAATAAAATGATATTAATAACTTGTGACAATATCTTATTAAAATAATTAAAATTATTAATTTAATCTTTATCAAAAACACTTAAACAATATTCCTAATTTCACATTAATAAATTACGACTAAGAAAATACTTTTATATCTAACTTATTAATTCTATCATTATTATAATAACAATTCATTTCCAATCATTTCACATAGACTGAAACTAACAAATACAAACAAAGACAATTGTATACCAATGACGACCATATTCGAGGCAAGAAACATAGAGTGACATCAAGACCCATGACCAGAAACTAAAAATGGAGACTGACCTAGGGGACCCCATGTTATCTCCCATCCACATTATCCATTGGTGCAAGGGCATGCTCAGACCTACTAAGTCAGGTGGAGTCGATGCCTGGTACCTACAACCTGCATCAAAATGATATGTTGTAAATAAGCATGTGCATATAAAACAAACACATGGAGTCAAGGAGTCGCAGCATAGTAGGGTACTTGTAATGAGTAATACTACACTATCCCTGCTCTAAGGCATTAAAATACACATAAACAAATCTAACTAACAATCAGATAACATTTAATCCCATAAAGCATAGTAACATTACTCTACATAATCAACTAACCATCAACTAATCATGTCAAAACACAACATAAACTCTAATGTAAATAATGTCCTCACACTACTCATAGCACATGTCAATAACCACATCAGTCAACCATAGTCCATCAAGAACATAATAAGCATAAACCCTAAGTCTAACAACCAAATGTCTCAAAACTATCTAAATGCATTAGAAAAACTATCAACTGTCACAAGCCAAAAATGAGGGGGCATTACATCCTCCCCCCAGAATTAGGCTTTCTCCTGGAAGCCTGCAAATAAATAAGGGTATAATCCTCTCATCTTGGAAGCATCCCCCCAGGTAGCAAATGTCTCATCATTAGAATCCCACTGGATCCTGATTTGCTCCACATCTCTGCCCCTGAGAACAAGTCTTCTATGTTGCAGAATGCCTACGGGCTCCAAAGCCAGCTGCCCATCCTTTACCTGTAGAGCAGTCTAATCAAGAACATGAGCAATATCTGGATAGTAAGGTCTAAGTATAGAAACATGAAACACATCGTGGATTCATGAAAGGCTAGGCGAAAAGTAAGATGATAAGCAATAGGACCAATCCTCTCCAACACCTTAAAAGGTCCAACAAAGTGTGGTGCTAGCTTAGAACCATTTCCATAGTGGATCAAACTCTTTTGCGGACACACACGTAAGAACATTCTATCCCCAATTGAAAACTATCGATCGACTCTATTAGCATCTACATACATCTTCTACCTGTCCTGCGCTGCCACCAAATGCTCTCTAATCCACTCGACATGCTGCTCCATATCTCTAAGAATATCTGGTCCTAGAAGAACTCTATCCTCAAGATGATCCCAACTTAGTGGGGTTTGACAAGGATGACCATACAAAGCCTGAAATGGAGACATGCCGATAGAGCTGTGATATCCATTATTATAAGCAAACTCCACTAGATACAAATACTCCTCCCAACGGCTCTGCCGATCCATCACATACATCCTAAGCATATCCTCAAGGACTTGGTTAACCCTCTCAATTTGACCATCAGTCTCTGGATGGTAGGCTGAACTGAAATTCAGTTGTGTCCCCAAGGCATGCTAGAAAGAAGTCCAAAGGGCTGAGGTAAACATTGGATCCCTATCAGACATGATCCTATGTGGAATCCCATGCAATCTGACTATGTCCTCCATGAACACTCTAGCCACCGTAGAAGCATTATAAGATGAATGGACATGAGAGAAGTAAGCTACCTTTGTCAACCTGTCCACAGTGACCATAATAGAATTGTGTCGACGGGAGGATACCAGCAACCCAACTATGAAGTCTATTAAAATGATGTCCCATTTCCATTCTGGAACAAGATGGAGCTACAAAAGTCCTGCAGGGTGCTGGTGCTCCACCTTCACCCTCTGACACTCAAGGCATCTCGACACAAAATCAGCAATATCTTGCTTCATACCACTCCAATAGTACAACTGGCATAGATCTACATGCATCGTCTTGACACTTGGATGAGCAGAATAGGGTGCTCGATGTGCCTCTGACATAACTAGGGTATGAAGACCCTCTGAACTAGGAACATAGATATGACTCAAATGTCACAAAAGACCATCTAACTCAAGAGAGTAAGAGAAAAATCTACCATCCAAAGGTCTACCTGACTCAACCTCTAACTTCACCTCCTAATACCAATTATCAGTAGGAAGTACTACAAGAATCTGACCTCTCAAATCAACTGTGAGAGTGACTACTGAGATCTCATGCCTTCGCTGACTAAGAGCATCTACCACAACATTCTCCTTGCCCTGATTATACTTGACCTCAAAGTCATACTTGCACAATAACTCCATCCAATGCCTCTACCTCACATTCAAGTTTGGCTGCGTAAACACATACTGTAAACTACGATGATCATTGTACAGCTCAAACTGATGCCCTAAAAGAAAATGCCTCCACCTCACCAAGGTATGTACAACTGTGGCTAACTCCAAATCATGAGTGGGATAGTTCAATTCGTGATCCTTGAGTTTGCGAGACTCATAGGCAATCACGTGACCATCCTGCATCAGAACTACTCCCAAACTCTCCAAGGAAGCATCTCTACACACAACAAAGTCCCCAGTAGGATCAAGAACTACTTGGATAGGTGCACTGGTCAGCCACTTCTTAAGGGTCTGAAATGCTGCCTGACACTGCTCTAACCAAACAAACTTCTTCCCTTTCCTCTAAAGAGAAGTAATAGGATGAGCAATCCTCAAAAAACCCATAACAAACTGATGATAATAACCTGCCAATCCCATAAAACTGTGGACCTTAGATACATTAGTAGGTGCAGGCCAATCAATAATAGCTTGGATCTTTGAAGGATCCACTTCAAGACCCTCTCCAGAAATAATTTACCCAAATACTTCACTTCTATCTGAAAGAATTCACATTTTGACAAATTTGCATAAAGCTAATTTTCTCTTAGAGACTGCAACACCTGACGCAAATTCACCTCATGCTCCTCTATAGTCCTAAAATAGATCAATATATCATCTATAAATACAAGGACAAACCTATCAAGATAAGTGCAAAAAACACCACTCATCAGGCTCATGAAAAACAAAGGTGCATTCGTCAACCCAAATGGTACAACTGTAAACTCAGAATGTCCATAATGGGTACGAAATGTTGTTTTATGAATATCTACCTCAAAGATCTACAACTGATGATATCTTGACTTAAGGTCAATTTTAGAAAACACCTTAGCTCTCTTAATCTGATCAAACAGATCATCAATCCGAGGCAAAGGGTATCTATTCTTCACTGTCACCTTGTTGACCTATCGATAGTCGATACATAGCCATAGAGATCCATCCTTCTTCACAAAAATCACATGTGCTCCCCATGGAGAAATACTAGGTTGAATGAATCCCTTGGCTAACAACTCCTCCAACTGCAATCAAAGCTCCTTAAGTTCTGTTGATGATTGTTTTTACACATTCATAACAAAAGTTAAAATTCATAAAATGAACCTAACTATCTTGAAAGATATGAAGAAATCAATTAAGATTACTTAATCCCAAGTTTTCGTATGGTCAGGTCTTGACCTTGTGGATAGTTTAGTAAGTTAATATGAAGTTGTAATATGCAAGGGGCCTTACTTGATTTAAGGGGATTGATGACTTATTAGACTTGAATTATGCAAATTGTTGTAAATATTAACAAATTATCTATCACTTTGCATAAATTTGTTATAGTATCACAAAAGCTTTATATGATTTATATTAACACAAGCTTTTCTTTTTCAAATGTTATGAAGATTGCCAAATATTAACTCAATTCTTCCATATTTCTTTCAAATGTTAGACAATCTCCTTTGAATTTCTGCATTTAAACTAAATATTTCAAATTGTTTGGGAAAAGTTAGAGAAATTTAAATTCAACATCATTATCTACATGATCTAAATGTTCTATTATGCACATTATAAGAAGTACAACAAATTTGATCAAATCAGCAGACTCAATTGTTAAATGCGAATGTCCTAAGTATTTTCACGAACATGCATTCAAGATTGCGAGATTTAAGAGATATTATTTCAAATACAAAGAAGAGCCAGAAGACACTCAGAATATAGACGCAAAATTCTAGATTCATTTATATTCAAAACACACAGTCATATATGATTTACAATGTATGAATGACTCTTAGCTTCATTAATCAAATTCACAAAAACTTACAACGCTTTACAGATACAATAAGAAAGCTGGACATTACACGCGTTCCTCAGTGCAAACACAGGGGACCTCCTCTAAACTAAAATACTCCTTCTACTCAAAGTCTTAGAACCAATTACAATTGCTAGCTAACTTCTAAAAATCCCTATGTAAGTAATGTACAGTTAGCAAAGTTTCCTTATATAGATTTTGAACTTCTCATCGCTGTGGCTACAAACCTCCTCTACGGTTGAGATCTTTCCATTATTTATCAATGGTGCACATTCATCTCTAACCATCTATCAAAATATCTAAATGGCATCTTTCCCTTCTCAAAGGATGCTTTTGGAATCTTTCAAAAAAATAAGATTCCCCTTCTTCATTGACTTTCTCTCGCTGATACTCTTTATTTGACTTCTTCTCAAAACCATTGCTCGCCTTTGTCTTCTCATTCTTTCAAATATATTTTGAAATTACTGATTACACCTTCTACAAAGGTGCGGTCCCCTCCTAGAATCTTTGCCCAAATGTATTCCTGCATCATAAATCCTTCCCTTAACTTCTTTTCTTTGTTCTCTGAGCCTTCTCTTCTCTTCTTATACTTCTTCATTTTAGCACTTTCTTCCATTAATGTATCCATCCTCTGTTTCCTGAGATTTGCATTAGGATTCTCTATGCATGGTGTAAATATGGAATTAAACTCTGTTAATGCCATTTCTAACTGATATGCTGGCACTTCCATACATTCATGCTCTAGGAGTCTTTCTATTATCTTCTTGTGCATTTTTATCATTTCATTTGCTTTCTCTTCTAAATCCTGTACAACTGTTATACATTTTCTGAGGTTATCTTCTTCAAATTTAAGCTCTAATCTTGTCTATGGCACTTGATTTGCCAGTGAAGGGGTAATTACTCCTTCATTAATTAATTCCTCTACTCTTTCTTCTATTTCTGTGAACTGTACTAGCTCGGACCTGCACTCTTCTCTTCTAAATTGACAATTGTGTATAAGTATATTGCACTTATTCTTTTCTTTTGCAACTGTCTCCCATCTTTTCACAGCCTGCTTTATTACTTGCTCCCCTTCTTGTATAAAATCTCTAAACCATTCATCAAAAATGTTAGCCTTAAGCTTTTTATTTTCCATGTCCCTTATTTCTTCCTTGGATATAACTGCTATGTCACTGGGTAGTTCTGGGACTATGGTATTGGGATCAAATATCCCTTTAATAAATTGTTGAAGTTGGACAATGTGTCCTTTTAAGTACTCTTGTTTATCTTTGTCTTTTCTCAGCATCTCTACTGTCACTTGGTGCATATCTTCCCATTCATTAATGTGTTGTTCCCTTGTAGTATGCCCAGGGTCAAAATTTAATATCTTATACTCCTCCAAGGCTATTTCACCTTTTGCCTTTTCCTTCTGTGGTATGGCTAGGTTCAGCATTCTAGATCCATCTGGACCTCTCTGTATAGCTGACATTGTCCTAGCTTTTCTTTTTTCTTTCCTTGGTGTCTTCTCACCTAACAAACTCTTGATGTCAATTGGTACTAACTGTACCTCTTTTTCCTTCTTTCTTATTTCTCCTCCTAACCATGCATGAACTTATTTTGTACCTTCTGTAGTTTTAACTTCATCAATTACCTCTTCATGAGGTTTCTCTATTTCCACTTCTTCCTGTTGCTATTGTTCCTTCTGTTCTTCTTGTCGTTCTTCTTGTTCTTATTGTTGTTGTTGTTGAGGCAGAGGTTCTTGTTTTATGGGATCATTTTCTTGTTCTTTTGATTCACCCTCATTTTCCTCCTCTTCTATTTTAGTGTCCCCTCCATCCTCAGTTTCCTCTTCAGGACCTTCTTCTTTTGATGGCTCTTTTTCTTGATCCTCTTCTGCATGTTCTTGATCTACATCTGGCCTATTAATATTCTCTATTTGTTCTTCAATTTTATTCTCCTCAACCTTTTCTATTTCTTCTTTACCTTCAGGCCTCTTGGCTTGATCTTCTATTTTGTCTGTATCCTTTGTCTGTACCTATTTCTAATGTACAGGGGAATTTTCCTTTGCATCATCTTCCTTTACTTCTTTTTCTTGATCCTACATCTTTTCTGTATTTTTCTCTTCTTCGCTTTGCTCATCATACATATTCAACATATTTAAGGCATCCACACCTGAGGTGTCATCTTTTGTTTCTTCTTTTGCTGAAGCATACCTTTTTGTGATTATCTCTTCACGTGTCTCTTCTTTTTCAGCTTCTTCAATCTTATGGACTTCCTCTTGCACATCTTTAATGATTTCAGGAGGAACTAAGGTACCAAATGGATCCACTGATCCTGTTTCTTCCTGTACCTTTTCTTCTTCATGCTCGGAGCTTTATTCCATTTCTATTTCAGCTTGAATACTTGGTTCTTCTTCTTCACTTAGGAAATCACTAGAATCTTCTTATATTTCAGTCTCCTTTCCCTTATACATTTCTATTTCTTCACTATCACTACTGTCAATGTGCACAGTCTCAATAGTTTGTTTGGCTTTGTGAGTTTCTGACTCTTACTGCATTTCTCCAGCCAACTCTGTTATTACTTGAACATATGTTTGTCTTTGCTCTGATGAGGTGGAGGCACTAGGTATATTGCTCAATTTTGCACCTACTTCCTATGCTCCAATTATACCACCTAGTTTAGAAGTCTCACCCTTTGACAAACTTATTGGTATTAACTTTCTAATTTGTTGTTCTACCACTTCTTTGGCAGTATGTGCCTCTTCTGCACTAATTCCATGACTTATTGACCTTGCATCTACAAAAGTATTTTATGCTACTGCTACTATTATTCCTCATGCATGTGGATCCATCAAAGTAGCATTTTTATCTTTTTCAACAATTTTGGCCTCTACAATCTTCCTTTTCTTCTCATAAAAGCATTGCAGATCCTCACTAGGCTCTGCTTTTCTTTCTCTTCCTTTATTTGGATAGGTGATCTCTTTTCCTTCAACTTAAAGTTCCTCAATTCTATCTTTTAGCCATGTCTTTGAAAATAATACCACTGGCTTGGACAATATGTCCAGAGATGTGTTCCAGGGCTTTGACCAATCATGCTCTGTAATAGGAGCGAGCCTTGCTTCTGCATAACTATGATGTAACAATTTATCATCATCCTGAACCTCTGGGGGGACATATATGTCACCTATAGACTTCATTTGCTCAATGGTTAATCTTTTATGAGCTCTTTTCCTCACTTCCCTGTCATTTTTGCAATCAGTCCAAAAATCTTCAATATGTATCTGATGTTTATACTTTTTATCAACAAAGTTCTGAATCCTATAGAAAGGATCAAATCTCCTGGTTAAATCAAATTCCTGAAAGCCATAATATCTCAATTCTTGCTCTGAATATCCTACAACCTCTTCACTGTAACAAGAGTATCTGCCAATAGCCCAAGGCAACTTCAGATTCCCTCTAGTGAACTTCCTTTTATACATTCTAAAAACATTCAAGTTCTGCCTTGAAAATTCCAAAACAATCAATTTATCAGAAGGATACCGATGCAGCATAAAGGGTTTTCCTTCAAATCCCTTAGTCCTAATATAAGTAAACTGTTCAAATTGAATGAACCCGGAACTATGCAATCTAATTGCATCTTCTGCACTTTTAGATAATCTTTTGTCAGGTTCCTCTCTCAAAACTCTTACCATGTAAGTATAAAACACATCATTGACTAAAGCGAAATTCTTCAATGCATTTTCTTCTTGTAAGTCAGGATAATGTTCATACACTAATTTCTGCTCAGGACCATTCCCTAGGGTACCAATTTCTAATTTCTGTTGCACATGAATATAACACATAGGAATACAAATAAAAGGGCATCATCTTTTGTTTTCTTAGCATGGCCTGCTTCCAAATAGCTATGATTATTGCTTTAGCCTAGTGGATTTGTCCTTGCTCTTTTTCTCCTACTCTTACATGAACTCAATAATAGTGAACATCCATGGTTCACATTTAGTGCCATCTCTCAGTCCAACTAACCTACTCAGCATTGTGATCATCAAATAAATTTCTTCCTTGAAGTATATCCTCATCAAATTTTGTGTGCCCTGGCTACAACCTTGGGTTTTTTTTCTGAGCTATACCAGTTGTGGGGTATTTTACCTTTACAGTCTCTTTCATTTGTATGAAAGTCTTCATTATATTGATCAATATCAATATCTCTCATTTTCTCATTGATTTCTAATCCAAATGTCCTGGCAATCCCCTCTATGGTTAAATCAACAATAAGTCTATCATATAGCATGATCTTCCTTGTAGCTAGATCATATAAAGTCACACAGTCCAAACACAAATCCCTGGCCTCCATTGCCAGTGGGAAACCTATAGCTCTATATAGTCCACTCTTCGAGATACATTTCATATCCAGAGAAGCATCCGCAGTAGTGATTTTCTTTAGCACATCCTCTGCATCATAATTTCCTATACTCATATCCGTGCCCACTCCACTTGTACTAATTAGAGATGGACAACCTCTGTGCAAGGGAAATTCTTCTTTCTCTATCTCCTTTCATGGTTTCCTCTCTTTTTTCACCTCGCCCCCTGTATCTTTCTTCTATTTCAGGGCCATCCTATGGAAACATGCATCTTTTAACTTTCGTTTTACTTTCCTGTCTAGGGTTTTTACTATGAATTTTTGCTTTTACCATTTTACCCTAACTCATTTTTCCTTTCTATTTTTTTGACTTTTAAATTTGTTAATCCCTACCTATTTAATTAACAGTTAAAACAAAGATTAAACAAATTCCTACATTTTGGTGAAATTACATGTATCTTACCAACTAAAAAGAAATGACGTTTTGGGATAAATACCTATTTTTCTTGATCGTTTAACCATTGTTGTTGACTTCCTTTTACCTTTTTTTTTCTTTTGTCCAGCTACTGTAACTTTGTCACTTCAACGAGTTCTACTCAATCCACTGTAAAAATTCTCTTTTCTGCAATTTTTTAACTCTTAGCAGTATATCTGAAAGAGAAATAACATTAAAATTACCCTAACCCTCGTTAAATTTTGCCTTTTTTGAGTGTTAGATCTACATTAATTACAACAATTAATGCGCCACAACTTTGGCCTTCTATTGCAGTGTTTGCATTTTTGTTTTAAACTTTCTTATCGTTAGCTTAATTCCACATGCATACCTTTTCTCTTGTATTTTCTCATTGTATTGTTTCTTTGTATATCCTCATTGTATCCTTAAACATACAAACACTTTATGCAAAGAATCAAACTAGAGCTCTTTTCCTTTTTTTCTTTTTCTGTACATCATTGTATCTTTCACGTTGTATATCGCTCTTTGTATATTCTCTTGTATGAACGCATATACAACAAACCTTATGCAAACCATCTCCTTTCCTTTTCTCTTGTGATGCTTTTACTTTCTTTGTATATCGGGTATGTATATCATAAACATACAAGCGTTTAAAACATACAAAGACTTTTCTGTATTTAATTCCTCTTTCACATCCAATTTGTATCTTTGCTTTGCATGTATTTTAACATACATCATCTTGTATATCTAAAATATACATTGTTATTATACAAGCCAAATGTGCAATCAGTTGGGTCCACCCTACTTTTTACTTGTATCTCCGTAATGCATATAACATTTGTAACAAACCTTTAAATGCAAGTCTAGATACATACAACATCCTTTGTATCACCTTTCGGACTTGTCCTTTTCAATTCCAACTTTTATATACCGTGAAATGCATACTCCAATATACATTAAATCTCGATGCATCCATTATATCGGATTTAAACTTTCCTTGAATTCCACGTTGTATGTATATCACAATGCATGTCTCCAAAACGTACATACAAAGCACGAAATATACACCATTATATCTTATTTCATATCTTTTTCAATTCCGTGACATGTATAACCTATTGTATATCCCGTCGTATGTTTCGCTTTCGCCAAACATATAAGCCTAAAATACATTCAACAACTTGACCCATTATTCATTTCAACTTTAACTCTGTCAGGCCCGACTTGTATATGAAGATAAAGTGTTAGCAAGATTTATACAAGTATAACAACATATAAGAAACCCGCCAACTCCCTTTTGCGGCTAACACAAAGATATAGCATACAAATGACCTTGTATATGAGCGACCCTGTATACAAATGACTTTGTATATAGAAACAACTTTGTATATGCAACATACAAACCCTCTGATTGTACATTTACCAAAAACACTTATAACTTGCAAAATATTGGGAATTCTAAAATGGTTCAAAAAGAAAACCTTACTCATTTTTGACAAGGAATTCACCCATACTCTGCCCTGGTACTCAATGTTATTTTTTCTTTATTTTCAACAAGGTTTGTAACTTTCACTTCCCTTTTTCCTTTTACCACCAAGAAGACCCATACACACAAGCAAAAACAATAGCCACAACAGGGATCCTCATTTTGCTAAGAAGTAAAATGGGGTGTGTTGTGACTATCACAACAAGTTCCTAAGTGGTCATCCTATATGGAGCTTAAGAAATAGGCTCTACACTAGGAACAAGATCAATCCTGAAGTTGATGTCATGCTTAGGTGGCATCCCTAGAATCTCAGAGGGAAATACATCAACATACTCTCTCAGAAGTGGGTGATCGTCAAGGGATGTCTCTCAACTCTCCTCCATCTCCAAGTCATTAACTGTCACTGCAAAGAGCTGACATCCCTGACGCATGCATCTCTTAAGCTGCATAGTAGAGATCATACGTAGGGAAATAGGTCTCTGGCTACCAACTACCTCCACCTCTCTATCAAAGTCATCCACACATCTGACTGACTTACACCGACAATTGATCACTACCTAATGGGCCTCTAACCAATCCATACCCAAAACTATATCATATGAACCAAGGGGTAGGATGTGAAGGTCTATTGTAGTAGATAGAGAGCCAATCCTTAATTCACAACCATGCACTAGAGACTCAATTACGCCCTTAGCCCCAGAAGCTAACTCAACCTGCCACCTATTATCCTACTTTGTAGACACTAAACCACAACACTCCACAAGAGAAGGAGAAATGAACGAATCAGAAGTACTAGAATCAAAGAGAATAGAAAATCCAATACCTCGCATAAATCCAAAAGTCTCCACCATGGTACCGTGATACTCTGCCTAGAGGTTATCTACCACTGCAAAAACTCTATGCGATTTGCCTCCATCACCTATCGTCAGCTTTGAGGTTGCTAGCCTATGACCAAAATCTGAAGCATTCCTTTGAGGACACTGTCTAGCAATATGGCCCTGTTGGCCACAAGAGAAGCACCCTATGCCTCTACCAAAACCACCACCACCCTGGAAGGAATTAGACTGTTGGAAATTACCCTTGCTCGCTATAGACTACGTGCTTTGAGCGGAACGATAAGCTTGATCTTGTCTAGAACGTTGCCAACTCTAGTTCTTCTTATTTTGAAATCTGATACCCTGCTGAGGCTGAGAGTTCTTTGGTTTGACCTGAGAGTAGGATGCATGAGATCTTGATGCCTAAGTATGACCACCTCGGGAACTAAATCCTGTAGAAGGTACACTACCAATATGCACACCTATATGCCCTCCAAGTGCCATAGTCAAATTCTCTTCCACTAACTAGGCTTTCTCCACTGCTACCTGCATAGTCTTGGGTTCAAAGACATGAACCCCTCCACTGATTCAGGCATTTAAGCCCCTGATAAAATGCTGCACTAACATAGTCTCATCATCTTTGATACCCGTATACTATTTAAGCTCATAGAATCTATGCTCATATTGCTCAACTAACATGGCCATCTGCCTCAGCTCATGGAACTCATCTGTGCGACACTGCCTCCAATGTTTAGACAGGAAATAGGATTTGAATCTCTCTAACAACAATGCCCAAGAAATAGTGCTAATGTCCAGGTGCAACTTATGCTCCTCTAAACACCACCAGGCAGAAGAAAAACCTCTGAGATGCAAAATAGCATATCTATCCTTGGTGTTACTGCCATACGGATGCATGGAGAAACACCTACCTATATCTAGTAACCAAGTCTTTGCCTCTAGACCACTACCAGCTCCATCAAAGGTGGGAGGGTGTGCCCTTAGAAGATCTCTCATATGACTAGCTAAAGTGGCCTCCTGCTTAGCTGTCAATTCTCTCTACCTAGGTGATCTCTCTCTTTCGCTAGCTTCTTGTTGATCTACCTTCTGCCCCCCTCTAGGCTATTCTACCTCCTGTCTAGGGCCTAAACAAGCAAGGGCCTCCTCAAGTAACTGACGCAACTGGGCTCCCTCAGGCTAACCATGTCCTTCCATATTTTGACCCCTACCTTCATGGGCACTCTCATGAGGAGAACTAGGAGGAGGTGTACCACCACCACCTCTCCCTCGACCCCTACCTCTACCACGACCTTGACCTCTACCTCTAGGCATCTACCTATAACACTAAAGAATAGTTCATTACACATAGAGAGGGAAACAACACGGATGAAAGTTAATCTCCAGAGTTTAAGCACTAGGTCACATAATGGGCTCAATTATAACTAGAGTGTACACCCAGTGCTTAAACTTCACTCTGATACCAAATGTGATGCCCCGTCATGCAACCCTAGAGAGTTAAGTTAACAGAACAAGAAAATATGGAAATATTTTTTTTAGAACAATTATATGCAATAATTACTAGATCAACAATACTAATAACAACATCAACTAACATCTCTAGGGACATAACTGCATCAGTAAAACATAGTTTCTTAACACAAGTTTATATACATTTTGATACAACAAAGAAGATTGCATTATTCATTTACAAGATATGAACAGTTACAAAAGATCAAATACAAGATCACATGATCACAAGATTCATGTCTGAATCACATCATTTTACCATATACAACAAGATTATACAATTCTAGAAATATAAGATAGCTCTGAGGATGCAAGTACAAATATGGTACTGGAAACATATCTCCAGTGATCACGAATCAGGTTGACCAAGAAAAACCAATGGATTAAGCTCTTCCACCCAACCATGTGGAACCCTGAGGTCCACCCCCCGAGCTAGGAGATAATAGTGATGCTCCACTAAGTCAAGGGATACAAGTAGGTAGATACAAACTCGACATAGACATTACAGATTTTCAAAGCAAGACATAACTCCAGAGGCAACAAAAGATAACAAAATGAAGTAACTAGATTGTAGTAGGGAAAGTGTCATCACGTGGTCCTAGCATGGGTTATCCAGGCTATCTCTCTCAAGAAATTGACCCCCATCTATGGTTATCCTGGTAGCCTCTCGCTAGGCATCGACCCCATAGGGTGACACATGCGGAACCGACACATCCTTTCATGGAGACAAGGAGGTCGATCTTGCCAACCAGGCCTTCTCATCCCATCCTTAGCCTATGAGAGCACTAAAGGCATGGGTGAGGCATCATACTAATCTTGTTATGTGATAACTACCCAGCCGACCTAGATTAATTATTAGGTTATCACTTACTTACAACTTCCATGGGGTTGCCCAGGCAGCCACTTTGGGCACTGGCCCCACCATGAAAGCTACTCTCCTACATGCAACTAGAAACCCCTAACCAACAAACATAATCCATCTAAAATAACATGCATGGAAAAGAGACTGCAGGCATCTATCCTCTTACATACAAATAAATTACATAGTCAATTTCAAAACCAAAAACTCAAACAACAATCTTTCCCATATCCCCTTCAAAATCTCATATCAAATGAAAGCATTTAAAATGACATGTCACAATGTTGCACTAGAACTCAGGTAACCAAACCTCTAGAGTTGGGTAAATCTTGAAACACAAAACCACTATTCATATATCCATTTCCTAATATGGAAATCAAAGGTTTAAACGACTTGACACTTAATAACCATGACATCCCACTAGAACCAAAATAACTACATGACTCAGAACCAGAGAAAATACAATAACTCAATTTCATCATTATTACATGTCGATAATAATTGACAATGGTATTCCAAGGGAGACCTTATACTATATTTAAATTGACTCAAACATACCACCTCTGAACAATTTTAAACATGAAAACACTATAAGGTTAAACTCTCTTTTTAATAAACACCCGAACATTAATATCTTATTCAATTCTAGAATTATAATATCATCTAAAATTTGTTTAATAACTAGCATTACCATTAAAATCTTCATCACATTTAAACTCTAATTTATTCCACTATTCATTTAACAATCATACATATACTAATCTTTTCTTAATAAAGATAATTACTCTATAGGATAAAATACTTACAAATCTATCCTAACTATTACATGAATTATACTAATATTAATTTTCATCACTTTTATTATCAATTTAACAATTAACTAAAAAGATAATCTCTTAAACAAGATTTACTAAACCTTCATGGAGTTTCTATTAGGAACTTTCTAAATAAATTCATTTGCGAATGGACTCTTGCTAAAAATTCATCATAAGGAAAAGAAATAATAATATAATTATAATTGAGTCTTTAAACCAGAGAGGTGAAATTGAAAGAAGACTTTTGAGGTTTTTAACATTACTAGAGAATGGTCTGCATGAAAAAAACATGAGAGAGAGAAAGCAATGCAGAATACAAAGGCAAAAGATGAATTCATTATAAATTTTTAGAGATTCCATTGAAAGGAAGAGATGACAAATTTCAAGAAGGAAAACAAGAAATTCATAGAGGAATAAGATATCTTAAAAAAAAATGTCTAGCAGAGGAGTAAATTGTAAAGAGATTCAGGCAGAAATGACTCAAGAGAGTACGGTTATCAAGCAAGATTCAATTTTTTTTTTTGTTGAGTGATAAGGCCCCACAAAAATGTCGTACGGTGGCTTCATAGAAGGTTCTAAAATCTTTTGTTAAAGACTGCTTAGGTTTTCTCTCCCACGTCGTACGGCTGACTGGTAGAGAGATTGCAAGGTGGAATAGAATTAAAGGCAGAATAAATTTCAATGAAGGCAAGGGAGGAGGCCGTACGGCAGCGACAAGAGGAGATTGTTGTTTGTAGTCTAAAGTTTGACAAAATAGACCAAATCATCATTTATAAAATCTGACAGAAATAAGGGGTAAATGGTGAAGAAATTGGCCATACGATGGCACACCAGATAGAGGTAAAAAGAAAGTTTTAAATGATATCCCAGGCACCATCAATCCCATAGATCAATCTTTGGTTTTATTTCCAGACAAGAAATAAAGGAGATAAGACTGAGCAAGGCCGTACGGTTGAGAGCAGTAGAGAAGAAATTAGAGGAAGAATCTGATGACTAAATTCTAATTGATCGATCTCTTTTGGTTTAGGTAAATTCAAATGGTCTATATGTTGATAAAGTTTGCAGATTGAACCTATTAATATTGTATACTCAACTTAGAAGGGAGTAATAAGTCATTCAAGCTAAACTATTTAAATTTTCTCAAGGATCACAGGCGGCAATAACCAAAACTATCAAGTTCAAAATTACAGGATCTTTAGGTGACAAGAAGATAAGAATTCCACTAGACTAAAGAGACAAGTTCAAAATACACACAAGAGATTCAATAGAGATTAAAACTAATATGTCTGATTTGCTAAAAAAAAACAAGTAAGCATACCCAAAATTTCAATCCCAGGCTTCAAAATTCTTCAGCTTCCCACTTCTTTAGCTTCCCGTAACAATATTTTTCCCAAATTTTTGCTACCCCTTCTCACAGGAAAACTTCCCTCACAAATAACTTTCCCCAAACAAAAATAGGTAAACTCCATTATTTTTCCACTACCAAAATCTGTTTCAAAATCCCACTAACCCCTAAAAAAGAAAGCAATTAAATTTTTCTCTGTGAGAGGGATTTTCCAGGTCAGAAATCTTCATATGACAACTCACTAGCAATAAATTATTAACTAATAATATTTTTCAAACTACCATATACTATTAAACAATAAAATGATATTAATAACTTATGATAATATCTTATTAAAATTATTAATTTAATCTTTATCAAAAACACTTAAACAATATTCCTAATTTCACATTAATAAATTATGACTAAGAAAATACTTTTATATCTAAATTATTAATTCTATTATTATTATAATAATAATTCATTTAAAATCATTTCACATAGATTGAAACCAACAAATACAAAGAAAGACAATTGCATACCAATGACGACCATATCTGAGGCAAGAAACATAGAGTGACATCAAGAACCATGGCTAGAAACTGAAAACGGAGATTGACCTAAGGGACACCATGTTATCTCCCATCCACATTATCCATTAATGTAAGGTCACGCTCAGACCTGCTAAGTCAGGTGGAGTCGATGCCCGGTACCTGCAACCTACATCAAAATGATATGTTGTAAACGAGCATGTGCATATAAAATAATCACACAGAGTCAAGGAGTCGTAGTGTAGTAGGGTACTCATACTGAGTAATACTACATTGTCCCTGCTCTAAGGTATTACAATACACATAAACATCTCTAACTAACAATCAGATAACATTTAATCCCATAAAGCATAGTAACATTACTCTACATAATCAACTAACCATCAACTAATCATGTCAAAACACAACATAAACTGTAATGTCAATAATGTCCTCACACTGCTCATAACACATGTCAATAACCACATCAGTCAACCATAGTCCATCAAGAACATAATAAGCATAAACCCTAAGTCTAACAACCAAATGTCTCAAAACTGTCTAAATGCAATAGAAAAACTATCAACTATCACAAGCCAAAAATGAGGGGGCATTACACCTTAGATGGTTCAAGTAACTGACATACATTCTTATTTTTTAAATTAAAAGAATAAAAATCTTCAAAATTTATATCATGTTTTAAAATAATGTGTAGTTGTCTCCAATTTCTTCTCTATATCTTGGTCTCACATGCTTCCGGTATATGGTTTATCCATGAATATTCATGTTATTCATATGCCTATGATTTAAAGGATAAAGCTGGAAGGGTATCTTGTTGTGTTCATGCTTTATTTAAAATGTTTTTGATTTTGTTATAATTTTTATGAGACAAAGGAGTGTATGGGGAGGTTCCACTTCAAGATTCCTCACTCTGTTATCTACATTTCCTTCAGTAGCATAGCTACCATTAAAAAAGATAGTTGTGTCTTTTTTTTTTGTCTATTGAAGGTTAAAATTTTGTGCCCATAATATTGGTTGTGCAAAATTTAATGGAGATGTATCATTGGCAACAAAACTAGACTCCGACATGGAGAAGTGCTTAATGTTTGTACCCTATCAATTGGAAGAATGGTTAGATGAGAAGAAATCAGAGAGTGATTTGTAGCATGGGGATCTTCTAAATTACTATGTTTCAACATTCAATTTCAAAGTGTAGAGGTGCATTGTGGACTACATTCCAAACAGTTGTGACTTTGACACAATTTTTCGTCAACAAGGGCATGATCCAGAACAAGTTAGATTTAGAGAAATATTAACAAACATTAGGAATGCAATTGCAAGATATGATGATTGGAAACTCCTTATGGGTCGAACAAATGACTCAATAAGTCTTGAGGAGAGTATGAAAATAGTATGGTTCTGCTCCACAATAAGAACATGCTAAAGTCACTCAACATGCCAGTTGCACGTAGTACGTCTACATACACCCAACGTATAGAATCACATGATGCTGTTGATGATCAGTTTGATAGGGTGGTTCTACTATGTGTTGGCCAACGCGTGATGTTGGTATGCAATTTGTGGGTAAATGCTGGATTAGTTAATGGAGCACTTGGTACTAAAAAAAATATAGGTTATCATCAAGGTATTCAACTACTAGAGGTGCCATTATGTGTGATTGTGGAATTTGATAATTATGTGGGTGTGCCTTGGGATGTTAACAACCCAAAGTTTTTCCCTATTTCACCTGTTACAAGAGGTAATCCTACACAAATCCTCTTTAAAATGGTATGGGCTTTAACAATACATAAGTCACAAGGGTTAACATTAGATAGAACAACAATAAATATTGGTGATGTAGAGAGGGCTGGTTTAGCATTCACTGCTATCTCTAGAGTTAAATCTCTGAAAACTTTGAGAATATCACCACCATTCTCATTTGAACGATACAGTTAGATAGAAAATGCAAATTATGTTAACAATAGGAAAGATGAAGAGTATCGATTGCAATCGTTGTCTCTAAGTTGATCATTGGAACATCCAACAAATATTCAATTTATTTGTTGTTTATTTAAATAAATTAATATTGTGTTGTTAACAATAATGTTATTACATTCAAAACATTGATATATGTTTATGTTGTTATTATACATTTTTCTATTTAATATCATAATATCTCAATGTGATTTATTAAAAGTTACATTCAAAACATTGATATATGTTTATGTTGTTATTATACATTTTTCTATTGTCTTTCATTTCTCTTTAAAATTCTTTGTGGTACTAAATATATTATATGAGTTGTAGATATAGCATAATGAGGCAATCATAAAGGGTGAACAAGAAATTTCAACAAGATGAAAAGATCTTGCAATTACTAAATATATAGTTTTTTATGATTTAGTTTTATAAAAGTTACATTCAAAACATTGATATATGTTTATATTGTTATTATAAATTTTTCTATTGTCTTCATTTGTCTTTAAAATTTTTGTGGTATTAAATATATTATATAAGTTGTAGATATACCATAATGAAACAATCATAAAGGGGAACAAGAAATTTCAATAAGATGGAAAGATCTTGCAATTACTAAATATATAATTTGATCCTGACTTATGTTTGTTGTTGACATCAGATTTTTAGTGTATAGAGTTTTCATCTGTTGACTGTGTTTAGCTCTGCCTATTAAAGAGAGTGGTCACATTTTAGGGGAATTCAACATGTTACTCATGTTATACTGAATGGTGCATAGATAATGCCACCTGTATTATGGCATTGTTACTGGACAACACTGCAGGTGCCAAGATATGGTATTGAGTTTCTTCTGATGCTTGGCTGCTCTCTGCCTTGGTTTTATTTGTGATGCTCCTATGGCTGTAGGTGGTATTTGGAACATAGCTCTCTATATAGTCTATTGTGGACTGTTCTCTTTGTTGATTAACTTCCATGTTTAAGAAAGACAGAGAACATAAGTTGCAGCAATGACACTACACATCCTCAGAGATGCACCAGCTGAATCGTTGTATATGTTTGTTTAAGCTGTTGTCAGCTTGTATATAGTGTTGTCTGTATTTAGTGCTATTTGTTATGTTTCATTTTTGCTTGTAGCTGGAACAGTCTTGGGGATTGTATTCTTATTGTAAATTGCATTTTTTCTAATAAAAAAAATTACTAAATATATGGTTTTTTTATGATTTAGTTTTATATAATCACATATTTATGATTTAGTTCATTTAAGACCATTTCATTATTTTTATTTGAAAAAATTATTTTCTTATAGTATTTATTGCCTTGTCCACCAACTATTACATTTAATGATTTTCTAGAAAAAATATAAATATATACTATTTAAGAATAGGCCTATGAATATTTGTGCAGACCATTTGATAGCACCTTTGGTACTTTTACTAGTTATATTCTTTTTGTGACTGAAACTGGTGGTGGGTCCATGTAACTATCGTAGTTAATGAGAGAGTGAATGCTGCGTTGAAACTGCACGTCACCAACTGAAGGGAGGTGGCGCTTATGACTGTCAGTCGACATCCAAAAATACCCCATGAATATGAAACGCTGCAAGTTAAACCACCAGGGATTTAGGGAATAGAAATCCATGTCTAGTATGGAAATAGATGCAACATCATGTAAGCGCTAACAAAGATAGGTGGGACCGTGGGTCCCAACAAAATTAGTACAAGTCAAGGATTATGGAAAAATGGGACGCTCCACAATGTTCTTTAAAGTCTGCAGTTCCAACAAAGCAACATCCACTTCATGTGGATCTCAGCTAACAATTCAAATATTTCTGATAAGAGTGACATACGAGTAACGAGACTATAGTTTAGCTCTAGCCCATTAAAACACACACATACACAGTAAAATTGGATCTACAAAATCAGATCAAACACCAAAATTAGAACGATCATGTTTGTTTTTGGGTGAGCATGATTGCACAACCTGATGCTCCTATATTAATTTTTGAAATTAAGGTATAATGTTATCTCTGAAATTGTAATTCTATTACTTTACACTGGCATTCAATTTTAGATGCATACCCTATCCATCCTCATGCAGGATTCAATTGGATTATATTAAACTCTCTGAATGGAAAATCACTAAAAATAGGCAATTTACTATGCAAAAAATGTGTTTAAAGTAGTCTAGGACTCTGTCTTTACTGTTGTAATTTATATTTGTTTTTTACAATTTCTTCACACTATTTAACTAAAACGGATATTTATGTAAGTATTTATATTCCAACATATTTAAAAAAATAAAACAGTCAAAAAAATTCTTATACACTACTAATTAATTAACCTCAAATTGTTTTCTAACTTTTAAATAGAAAAAATAAACAAATTATAGCTCAATACAATAAGTTGTCAAGTGGTATAAATAAATACCAATAAAGTCTGTCAAGTTTCTTGGTATATGTAATTTCGCTGAGAGGCGAACTACAGTCATAGCAGGGGTGGAGATGAGAGCACTCATTTTTTGGTTGTAATTATAAACGAAAAAAATTAAAGTTAAATAAAAATCTAAAAAGAGCCCAAGAATCTTGGTGCATTATTGTTCCGACCGCCATAGCTAAAATTAGAATATGGCAGGGATGGTGAGGCATTTCATTTATGTGAGATGTTTTATTGTGTCGCCTTTATGGATGCACTCTATAAACAAGAGATTGTTGTCGCCGCCATTGAAGAGCAAATCCGGTCCTGTATGCGGGTGCTCTGGAGGTTCTGATGACCTAATTGGAGCAAGGGAAGGCGGAGCGAAAGCAGAGGAAAAAAAGAAAAGAAATTGCAGAAGGCGGCGGTGAAGGCTCAAAAGAAACTACAGAGAATGTGTGAAGACAGTTCGTCATCATCCTCTGAGTGTAGCGACAGTGAATGTGAGGAGATCAACATGACAAATCTCCGCATGAATGGGATTCCTGACCAAGTGGTTTCTTCGGCTGTTTTTAAATATCATCCATTTTAACAGTCAAAAATCAAATTTGGTCAATAAAAACAGGACAAATATTTAGCACTTTTTGTTATGAATGACTTGTAAAATTTCTATTGATTGTTTGACCATTAAAGTGGATGATGTTTAAATAGAGCCAGTTTCTTCTGACGCCATGTCTGCTAGATTGTTGGAAAGCCCTCTAAATATAGGAGGATTGGATCAGGAATTTGCAGAGACAAAGGAAAAACTGGGGCTGAGTGGAGTGGAGGGGCAGCGGTAGGTACAAGTGTGCATTGGAGAGAAGTGCAAGAAATTGGGGTCTGAATATCTATTGGCTGCGTTTGAGGAGATCATACAGAAATCTGGAATGGGACGTGGAGTATAGGCTGTGGTCTGTAAATGCATGGGCAAGTGCACAAGTGCACCCAATGTGAGGACGCAGAATGAATATTCCAAAGAATTACATTTGGGTGTTGGGATGGGAGATTTGGTTTTGGCTCATCGTTTTGGATTAAAACCAGAGAATGATGAATTGAAGGACAAGATGAAGCTTGATTTTTTCTTTCAAGGTTTTTTTACAAAATTATGCCCCTGGAATGCGGAAGAATTATTTTAAATTGTATATAAATATTTCAACCGCATCGAATTAGTATTTTTTAATTTTATTTTTGTCCTCAAATTGTGGATTGCCGTTTTTATCTATAAATTGTGGATTGCCGTTTCTATCTGTAAATTGTGGATTGCCATTTTTATCTATATTTAATATAAATGACGCTATTATTGTGCGCAGCGGAATGAAGGTGACACGTCAGGTGTTAGAATCCTTGCAAGGACTCCTCAAGGTCGTTGGAAGAGCCGACGTAGGGATTGATAATGTGGATCTCCATGCCGCGACAGAGCACGGCTGTTTGGTGGTTAATGCTCCCACTGCAAATACTGTAGCGGCTGCAGAGCACGACATAACTCTTCTTGTCGCCATGACACGGAGATACAGAGCAAGCTGCCTTAGCCAACGAAAATTTGTTAAGAAATTTAACATAAACTTAAGATTTAGTAAACAGTGTTCGACTAATCTTTCTGTATTTTAAAGGACTATACAGTCCTTTTAGATTATTATTTTGTCATTTAAGTTCTTTTTTCCTTAGATATAGAAGCAAATTTTTGGGGGAATTTATATTAGTGTGGACGCATTGAATTTTTGTCTTATTTATTTCTATACAAATAAATTTTAGGCTTTTCTTTTTTAATCTCTTAAATAGATTAAAGTAGGGTTTAGGATCAAATGCAAAATGTTAGAAATATAGTCAGGGCATAACTGTTTGACAGAATGCATTAAAAAAATGTGCTCTCACATGCGGACCAACCAAGAAGGGGAGGGGACACAATAGAAGGCAGAGGTAGAAGATTCCATGGAAAAGGGAGGTCGTGTTGCAGAAGGAAGACATTTTAATGGCGGATAGATTCCATTTCAGGTGTTCTAATAGCAATCAAACCCCATTGTTGTAGCCGTGATCTTTCAAGATTTATTTTTATAGACTTACATGTATGCTTTTATTAGTTTAATGGAGTTAGATGTATGCTTTTATTAGTGTAGTTGGATGGCTTTAGGTTGTTTGGTTCCAGCACATAAATTATTTACAAGTCTTTGTCTGTTGTTTTGACAGGGATGTGCAAGTAAAGAGGAAGACAAATTATGATTTTAAGTTCAAAGTTGGAGAACAACATACCAAAGCTTTCAAAATTTAGAAGAGTTTAGGGTTTGAATTTTGTATATATTTATATTTTTTTAAAGATTTTATAATATGATTATGTATTTCCAACAACTAGATATCTTTATAAATTACTTCCATTAGAATATTTGATATGCTCACATGAGTTAATTTAAAGAGACTATGCTGCGAGACTTTTCATATTCTTCAAATGTAATAAAGATTTCACTCCTTAACTGTCTAAGTTTTTCTATTTTTCTATCCATTTGGCTTCCATGAATTTAATTATTTTTTGTTTACCAATCTTAATTGTTTAAGGGAATATGAATCTTTCAGCCCTTACTGTGAGTGTAGAATGCCGTAAATATAAATTACAAAAGTTTCTAAAATGAATAAGTTATAAAGTTTTTAAAATGAATTCATAGAATATAAAAGTTTCTAAAATTTGTTTACCTTTAGATATAAAAGTTCTTTGAATTTATTAAAATTATATATATATATATATATATATATATATATATATATATATATATATATATATATATATATATATATATATATATATATATATATATATATATAAAGTCTAAAACACTTTATATTATATTAGAAAAATATGAAAATCATTTATTTTTAAAAATAAAATTATATGTTTATTTCTTTTAATACACTCACAAAATCTATATTTTTAATGGAATATTAATATAATTTATTTAGTATGCTATAATTTAAATATTTATTTGAAGTAAATACCAAATAAAATAGACAAATGAACAAGATTTCTAAAGTTATTAAAATTAGTAAAAGTCACTAAGATGTACTAAGATTTATAGAGTTACTAAAATTACTCAAGCTTCTAAATTTACTCGAGTTTCTAAAATTTGTTTAATGCCCTATAAAAGTTTTTTGATTAATGCACTTTGAGAAAATCTATATTTTATGGAATATTAACTATAATTTCTTAAGTATGCTATACTTCAATACTTTCTTTTTAAATTAAGATAATTCTATTCATTTAGTGAAATACACATGAGAATCCCCTTTATGTAAGTAATACAAATAAATGAATAACAAGGTTAAGGAAGAGCTTAACCTTTAGTTTTAATTGAAATAAAATAATTGTAATTACAATTTGGGTTCAAATTAGAAATTAGGGGTACAATTAGGGTTACGATTAGGGTTTAGGTTTAAGTTAGAGTTACCAACATGGTTAGGGTTAGGGTTGGGGTATAATTTTGGCTAGGGTTATGTTTAGAACTAGAGATAGGGTTATAATTAGGGTTGGGGTTAAGGCTTAGGTTAGAAGTAGGGTTACAATTGTTATTACAATCAGGCCTAGAGCTAGGGTTACAATTATGGTTAGAATTAGGGTTGGGGTTAGGGATAGAATTAGAAATAGAATTAGGGTTAACTAGATCTAGGGGTAGAATTAGAGTTAGGGTTAGAATTAAGGTTAGGGATAGAATTAGGACTGGGGTTAAGGTTAGGGTTATGGTTGGGGTTAGGCTAGAATTAGGGTTAGGGTTAGGGTTAGAATTAAGGTTAGGGTTAGCATTTGTATTATGGTGAGGCTTAGCGCTAGGGTTAGAATTAGGGTTAGTATTGTGGAGAGGGCTAGAGTTAGGGTTAAGAATAGAATTAGGTTACTGTTAGGGTAAGAATTATGGTTAGAAATAGACAAGTAGTGTTAAGATTAAGGCTAAGGTTAGGGTTATAAATACAATTAGGTTTCAAATTAAGATATGGATTATGGTTAGAATTAGGGCTAGGGTTAGTATATATAGTTAGGGCCATAATTATGGTTAGAATTATGTTTAGAATTAGGGTAGGGTTAAGGTTAGAATTATTGTTAGGGATAGAATAGGGTTATCATTAGTTCTACGATTATGGTTAATATTAAAATTAGTTTTAGAGTTAAAGGTTGGGTTAGGGTTAGGGTTAGAAATAGTTTTAGGGTTAGGGTTATAATTGGGGTTAGGGTTGGCCTAGGGATAGGGTTCGATCAGGTTACATTTAGTGTTAGTATTAGAATTATATTTAAAAGTAGGTTTAGGATTAGATTTACAATTAGGTATATAATTAGGGTTTGAAGTATAGTTAGAATTTAGATTAAGGCTAGCAATTGTAATTACAAATTGGGTTCAAATTAGAAATTAGGGCTACAATTAGGGTTACGATTAGGGTTTAGGTTCAAGTTAGGGTTACAAACATGGTTAGGGTTAGGGTTGGGGATATAATTTTGGTTAGGGTTATGTTTAGAAGTAGAGTTAGAGTTATAATTAGGGTTGGGGTTAACATTTAGGTTAGAATTAGGGTTACAATTATGATTACAATCAGGCCTAGAATTAGGGTTACAACTATGGTTAGAATTAGCGTTAACTAGATCTAGGAGTAGAATTAGGGTTAGGGTTAGAACTAAGGTTAGGGATAGAATTAGGATTGGGGTTAGGGTTAGGGTTATGGTTGGGGTTAGGCTAGAATTAGGGTTAGGGTTAGGGTTAGAATTAAGATCAGGGTTAGCATTTGTATTGTGGTAAGGCTTAGGACTAGGGTTAGAATTGGGGTTAGTATTGTGGAGAGGGTTAGGATTAGGGTTAGGAAGAGAATTAGGTTACTGTTAGCGTAAGAATTATGGTTAGAACTAGACAAGTAGTGTTAAGATTAAGATTAAGGTTAGGGTTACAAATACATATAGGGTTTAAATTAAGATTTGGATTATGGTTAAATTAGGGTTAGGGTTAGTATTAGAGTTAGGGCCAGAATTATGGTTAGAATTATGTTTAGTATAGGGTAGGGTTAAGGTTATAATTATTGTTATGGATAGATTAGGGTTATTTCTCCAAGAGATGAACTACAGTCGCAGCAGAGGTGGAGATGAGAGCACTCATTTTTTATTGTAATTATAAACACAAAAAAACAAAAATAATAATAAAAATAAATTACAAATGAAAAATTAAATAAAAATCTAAAAATAACTCCAGAATATTAGTGTTTCATTTACTTATGTGTTTCATGTTTCATTTATAGAATATTATAATCTGGCATTTCATTTATTTCATTTATTTATTAGCATTCCAATTTGTGAGGTTACCTTGACTTGGAGTATTACTGGCTCCATTACCTCACCACAAAATCAAATGTTTAGAGATTTGGCATCCTATTACTCAAAATCCTTAGTGGGCAGAAGGTAATTGACATGAAATATATGAAGATGGCAGGGGCAATATAGTAGAATGGGTCATTCCACTAAGAAAATTAGGCCAAACTGGGCTCATCTTGGATCTAGATTTGGAGCCGCTTATGGATTATGAGGCCCTATTTCACATTGCCAAGGTTGTGTACAAATGCATGAAGATGCAGGGGAAAAAGCAATCATCTATGGACCATGTCATGACAGAGATTGAGTGAACTCTGGTATTACTGATGGGCATGCCTGTGATGAATAGCCCATTTTACCCACAAAGGTCATCCTAGGAAGTAGCAGATTACACAAGAAACCCTCAAACGGTTTGCAGATTGCCATGAAGGAATTCAACTTCTCTAATAATCTCCACAAGAATGTTATTTTCTTTTCTTTAAATGATGGTAACATATTATATGCTCTAATTCCACTTTTGAATTTATGCTTACCAATTTAGCTACAACTAATATAATGAACTTATTCGATCTGTATCATTTCTTTCTCCCTCTATTCTTAGAAACTAATATTATATGTGAATTTCACTCTAAGAATATTCTATATCATTCCCGCTAAGATCCAGTTTCCAAATCAAACTTGTTGTTTTACTTTGTAGACGTTTCTCCTTTTATATATATATATATATATACACTAGAATAAAATTAAAAGATTCTATATCAGAGTATTATAATATAATTGGATAGAGTTTTGCTTATATATATATACTAGAATAAAATTAAAAGATTCTATATCAGAGTATTATAATATAATTGGATAGAGTTTTGCTTAGCAGGGATTTGATTTATATTACACTAAAATACAATAATGTTGTAAATAACATCTCTTAACTTCATGACGCTATTAGTCCTTAGGATTGATGGCAATATAGGATAGCTAGGTAGTTCGATTTGGGGTTGTGCTTTCATTAATAATTAACTTAAACTTTTTGGAAAGTGTCCTAGATAGATCACAAATTGTAGCTCTATCAAGTTGATTTGAGATATTTATTTATTAATCTTTTGTGTCTTTTAGGAATACAATGAAATTGGATGAATATTTGAATCTTGTGTTCATATGTATAATGGGTGTAGAACTGCTTCTCTTTTATTGAAAGTAGTCTTATCATAGTAGTTGTATGAAAATGTGCTTAAAGGTGAAATTAACTTATCTTTTATCCTCTCTTAATGTAATAGCAATATGTTACCTTGGTTTTTTAAAAGGTATTTCCATCAGTACTCCATTTTTCTACCACAAAAACTAAATTTTGTTTGTTGTAATTTCATTAACCTTCCCTTTATCAGATTTTCACACTTTTCAAGATTCTTCTATCATATTTATATTACACATTACTAATGTGTATATATAATAAAATATATTTTACATTAATAAAATATATTTTATGAAAAATTAATTTTTAAATTAAAAGTATGAGTAAAAAGAAAGCACCAAAAATGATTTATATGGATTTCAAAATGTTCAAAATTTTTTTAATTTCACGTTATCAAAATTTTATCTACTAATTGACAATGCATATATTAATTAAATTACCATTAAATATGTAAAATTTTATTGAATCATGAAATGTATAGCTTGTATATTGTAATAAAGTTTATTTTTTACATGTCTATTAGTTAATTCCATTTTGCTTAGATATTATTAATATTTTTAAATATTAATTATCCAATATTCAAATAGTTATCAAATATTGTCCAATTTAATTATCAAATAGTTAGTAGCAATTTTCTATCTCATCCACACTAAAAAATGATAAATAGTTTTCCTATTTTTAATAGCTAAAATTTACTTTTAACTATTGAAAGGAATGCTCTTTAAGAATAACGGATGGCAATTGTAATTATAAAAAAATAAAAAATCTAATTGCTTAGCAATGAAAGTAACACATTTTTGGAATGTTATTTAAGAATAGCTTATGACAAATGTTAAGATTAGGGTTACAATTAGGGCAAATATTCATAACCAAAAAATGTTAGGGTTTAAGTTGGAATTATGGTTGGAAAGATATAGAGAATGAGAAAGATAGTAATATAGATAGGAGAGAAAGAGGCGGAGAGAGGGAGAGATATAATTAGGGAAAATATAAAAGCAAAAAAATCATTAGGGTTACAATTACAATTAGGGTTTGGGTTAGGGATAGAAGCAGGGTTAGAATTATGATTAGGAATAAAATCTTGTGAAGAGAGATAAAGACAAATACAAAGAGACAAAGAGAGAGAGAGGAGGGAGGGAAAAAGCATGAAATATATAAAGAGAGGGAGATATATAATTACCGAAAACATATATTACCAAAAAACATTAGGGTTACAATTACAATTAGGGTTAGGGTTAGTGATAGAATTAGGGTTAGCAATAAAATTATGGTTAGGGGTAGAATTAGAGTTAGAGTTAAAATTAGGGCAAATATTTATAATAAAAAAATTTGTTAGTGTTTGAGTTGGAATTACTATTGGGGTTTGGGATAGAATAATGAAGAAAGAGATAGAGAGTCAAAGAAAGAGGGAGAAAACATGAGAGATATAGAAAGTAAAAGATATTGATTAGATAGGAGAGAGAGAGAGAGAGAGAGTAGGGTTACAATTACAATTAGGGCTAGAGGGTTAGAGATAGAATTAGGGTTAGGGATAGAATCTTGTGAAGAAGTATCTACAAAGACAAAGACAAAGAGAGAGGGAGGGAGGGAGAAAGCATGAGAGATATATAGAGAGAAAAAGATAGAGATATAGCTAGGAGAGAAAGAGGTAGGGAGAGAGAAAGAGATAACTAGGGAAAATATAAAACCAAAAAAATATTAGGGTTAAGATTAGGGTTACAGTTACAATTAGGATTAGGGTTAGGGATAAAATTAGGGTTAGTGATAGAATTAGGGTTAGGGATAGAATTAGAGTTAGAGTTACAATTAGGGAAAATATTTATAACCGAAAAAAATGTTAGGGTTTGAGTTGGAATTATGGTTGGCGTTAGGGATAGAATTAGGAAGAGAGACACAAAGAAAAAGATACATAAAGAGAGGGTAGGAGAAAGTGTGAGAAATATAAAGAGTGAGAAAGATGAAGATATAGATAGGAGAGAAAGAGGAACAAAGGGAGTGATATAATTAGGCTAAATATATAAGTAAAAAAATCATTAGGGTTTGGGTTGGGATAGAATCAGGGTTAGAATTATGATTAGGAATAGAATCTTGTGAAGAGAGATAAAGATAAATACAAATAGACAAAGAGAGAGGGAGGGAGGGAGAAAGCATGAAATATACATAGAGAAAAAGATAGACATATAGCTAGGAGAGGAGGCAGAGAGAGATAATTAGAGCAAATATATTTAATAAAAAATATTAAGGTTAAGATTGTAGTTAGAATTACAATTAGGGTTAGGGTTAAAGAGAATTAGGGTTACTTATAGAATTAAGGTTAGGGGTAGAATTAGAGTTAGTGTTAGAATTAGGGCAAATATTTATAACAAAAAAAATTGTTAGGGTTAGAGTTGGAATTATGGTTAGGGTTAGGGATAGAATTGTGATTAGGGTTAGAATTAGGGTTATAGATATAATTACGGTAAAGGTTAAAATTAGGGTTAGAGTTATAATTAGAATTAGGGTTAAGATTCCAATTAGGGTTGCAATTAGTGTTATAATTAAGGTTAAGGTTAACTATAGAATTAAGGTTATGGATAGAATTAGAGTTAGGGTTAGAATTAGGGCAAATATTTATAACAAAAAAATTTGCTAGGGTTAGAGTTAGAATTATGGTTAGGGTTAGGGATAGAATTATGATTAGGGTTAGAATGAGGGTTATAGATATAATTATGGTAAAGGTTAAAATTAGGGTTAGGGATACAATTAGGGTTATGATTATGGTTAGAATTAGGGTTAGAGTTATAATTAGAATTAGGGTTGTAATTAGTGTTATAATTAAGGTTAAGGTTAATGATAGAATTAAGGTTAGTGATACAATTAGGGTTAGGGATAGAATTAGGGTTAGGGTTAGAGCTAGGGCTAGAATTAGAGTTACGGTTATGATTAAAATTAATGTTATGATCATAAAAAATATATATAATCAATTATGATTATGATTAGGGATGGAATTAGAAATAACAATAGAATTCAAGTTAGGGTTAGGGTTAAAATCATAGTTAGAATTAGGAATCTTAAGGTAAGGGTTAGAATTAGGGTTATTGTTAGATTTAAAACTAGGGTTATAGTTAGGGTGGAAATAGGGTTATGATAAGAATTAGGGTTAGTGTTAGGCTTACACTTAGGATCATGGTCCCTATTTGTAATACCCCACCATGCAACCCTAGAGATAAGTTCAACTAAAGCAATAAAAAGACATAATTTTTTAAAAAAAGAAGAAATGATAAAAAAACATAACATAGACTAATAGCATTAAGTTAAACTGTCATCTCTAGGGATTACATACCAGCATTATTGCAACTTAACAATAATCAACAACATACATGATTTGATCGATTAAATGAATCAAACTAACATTTTAGTTTACAACATCATTTGAATATATCAACATTTTTGCAACCAATATTACAAGTGCAGAATAGTTTATCTTACAAGAATAATTACATAATTTTAATGATACAAAAGATCTCTTTCTAGATACATCAATTACATAAGGATTTCTTCTGTTACAAAAGATCTAAATACAAATAGTAAAATATCCATCTTCAATACAGGTGCAAAACTTGAATCAAGAGAAATACATCTTCTTTACACATGAGCCACGATGCCAAAAAACTAATGGAATAAAGCACAACCACCCGACCATGTGGAACCTGTTGGTGATTGTTTTGATGCAATCATAACAATAAGTTAAAATTCACATATAATGAACTGAAACTATACTTGAAAGATAAGAAGGAATTATTTAAGATTCAACTAATCCCAAGTCTACAATGGTTCGGTTGGTCAAGTTCAGTTGGTCAATGTGAAGTTGTAATGTTCAAGGGGCCTTACGTAGTTTAGAGTTTCTTTGTAGTTTACTGGACTAAGATTATTCAAAAGATCATGAGATATGTCAATGCTTTTCATTCCTTTGCATAAAAGTGTTACTGTGCTGCAAGTTTTAGATGGTTTTCTTGAATTATTGTAGCTTTCTCCTTCACATATTTATGAAAAACTGTCTACCTTTAACTCTGTTATGCATGCTTCTTCAAATTTGAGACAACATCCTTTAGATTTCTACGTTTTCAGCTAAATATTTCAGATGGGTTGGGAAAAGTTAGAAAGATCTAATCTACATCTCATTTACTCTACCAAAGGATCTAATTGTTCTGTTATGCACTATGTAAATACTACAGCAATTTGATCAAATCCATAGTAAAAACCTTAAATGCAAGTCCTGAGCATTTTCACAAACATACATTTAAAATTGCAAGCTCTCAAAGATAATATTTCAAAACACAAAGAAGAGCAGGAGAACACTCAGAAGATAGATGCAGAACTCCAGATTCTATTGTATTAGAAACAAATAGTCATACATGATTTACAATGTAGGAATGACTCTTAGTTTCATTGATCAAACTACAGAGAACTTACAAGCTTTACAGATACAGTAAGGAAGCCAAACATTCCACGCGCACCTTACTGCAGACAACAGGTGACCTCCTCTAAACTAAACTATGCCCAGAAAGACTCTACAATTCTGGCAAAATACTAAAAATCCCTGTGTAAAACATTACAGTGTAGAGAGGCACAATATAAAGGCTTTCTGATTGTCCTCATTACAGAAAAAAACTAACTAAACCCCTGGTTCAAACCCCTGGTTACAGCGATAAATATAGGTGAACTAGTTCTTCAAAAATATCTCTGAGCAGTGTCAAATCTGGGCGAAATATTGCCCCTTCTGAGAAGCTTTGGCCGCTCAGCAATAACTTCCATTTGTCTGTTGTAGTAATATCTTCAGCTGCAACCCTGTTCCTCATTTGTTGGCCTTGATTTCTTCGCATTTCATCTTTATCTTCCTGCTCCTGAGATCAAATTTTCTTCCTTCATGATGTCACTGTGTTGAATTTCTAGCTGCTTCCTCAACTGCAAGCCAAGCCTGCAAGACAAGACAAGCAATAAGTACCATATTTATTTTAAAATATATGTTTAAATCAGGGTGACTATGCAAAAAATGTGGAAATCTGGCTCAAAAAACCCTCAAAACGCGTTCAAAATGTATACAGACTGCTCAAAATGATCGGGTCAACTATCGCTAACTAGAAAATACAACGGGCGCCAAAAAAAATGGTTTAAAATTCCCACCACCCCATTTCCCACCCATCGGCGTGAGAATCGCCATTGGCGAGCCCAAAAATACCCTGGCCGATCATCGCTATTTGGCCGATGGCCTTACTCGTTATTTCCCCCTCCATGTTTCTTTCCATCGGCGTGAGATCCCTTTATCGGCGAGGACATGAATTCCCCGACTGATACCTTTTGTTACACCGATAGCCTTATTGGCTTGCGTTTCCTTCTTATTGGTGAGAGATTCGCCATCGGCGAACTCTATATTCCTTCCACCGATCCTCATTGTTAGGCCGATGGCCCTTTTCTCTTTTACTTTTTCCTTATATTCATCGAGCTGATATTGCCCATCGGCGTGTCTCAAAATACATGGGCCGATGGTCTTTTCTCTTTATTTCCTCCTCATCGGCGAGAGATTCACCATCGGTGAACTCTATATTCCTTCCACCGATCATTCTTGTTTCATCGATGGCCCAGCCTACTTGCTCATCGCCCTGACCTTGCCCATCGGTAAAGGTCCTAAACCTTACTCTGACTACCGCTGTCTGGCCAAAATGGCCCCTAAACCTAAGCCCTCCCTCATCTATCAGCGTGAGACTATACTATCGGCTGGCTCTAAACTTCTTCCGCTGATGTCTTACCTTATATCGATGCTCTTTCATCGGCCTGGGGCTCTCCATCAGCGTGAGACTCGCCATCGGTGACTCACAAACGCCCTCTCCCGATGCTCTTTCCTCAGCTGATGCTCTTATATCGGTGAGAGTCCCGCCGATGTCATCCCTTCCTTCTCATTTCGGCTAAGTCTTCTCTCCCTTTCTTCCATCGGCCTGACACCTGTCCATTGGCAAAGGCCCAAAAAACTTGGCCGACAACTACTACTATGCCGATAGCCCTTGGCTATTGGCGAGACTATATCCTTCGGCACGATGAATTCAAACTCGGCCGATGCTCCATGTTACGCTGATGACTTACCTCGGCCACAGGCTTACCAAAGCCTTTGAACCTGAACCATCGAACCCTGCCACTATCGGCATGACTCCTGCCGACCTCCCTTTCGTTTATTGAACTATTGAACCATTGAACCCTGCCATAAGGTTCAATGCGGTGGTTCAATGCGGCGGTTCAACGTTGTAATACGAAATAATAGCCCACCCCCTTTAGACATTTTTAAACATACCGAACCAATTGAACCTCGAACCATTGAACCAAAAAAGGTTCAATCGGATGGTTCAATGCGTAGGTTCAAACCTGTAAAAACACTTCCAATGAATAAGTAATGGCGATTAAAGTGTTCAATGTATTTTCTGCAAGACAATCAAATGTAACATACAGAGTGGAACCCAGACAAAATTGCCCATGACCCGGAACCACTAAGTATGAAATTTTTTAAAATTTAAAACGAATGCCAACAAGAAAAAAGGCAAACAACTGACTGTTTATCATGCAAAACCTAATAGTACATTTTACCTAAATGATCATAACTTGCAAAATATGATGAATTTTAAGATGGTTCAAAAAGCAACCCTGGCTTATTTTTTACAAGGAATCCAACCATATTATGCACTAGTACTGAAAATGCAATTTTCTATAGTTTTAACAAGGTTTACAAATCTGACTCTCTTTTCCCTTTACCACCATACAGAACAAACACAAGCAGAAGCAAAAAAAGCAAAGCAACAGTAGGGGTCCTCATTTTGCTAAGGGGCAAAATGGGGCGTGTTGTGAACATCACAACAAGTAGCAACCAAACAAAACATCTAAATTTAGAGTGTTCAAGAAAACTAGATGAAATGAACTCATAACTTCTGACTATCTATCCTGCAAATTACTATTCAGCTTGAGACTTAAGGTATTCAATAAGGGTACATGAATTTCCATTTTTATTTTAGTTGTGTGCACATGATTAATTATCCTCATCTTGAAGATCGGTTGAACAAACCAGTGACTGACATTAGCCTACGTAGGTGAGGATATTCCCTCATAGCCGACCGGATAGAGCCTTGCTGCCAGCGAGCGTCCATAGCCCCGGCAAGGTTATCGTTACAATTCTTCTAAGTAGAGCCCCACTGCTAGCGAGCGTCTATAGCCCTTGTAGAGTTACTTAGATGGCTTAATCTAGATTTTCAGTATAATCCGCTTTATTTATTATTTTTTTCTTCTTTTTTAAAATTTTTTTTTTGAAAGATTTCATAAGATATAGCAATTTGTAACTTCATGATGCAAGGAGTGGACACTTGCTGAAATTAAGCTGAGAATTGTAATGGTAGCAAGGGTAACCTCTGATTTTTCACCTAATATCTACACTGGTAGGTTCAACAAACCCAAGGATTTTAGGTGTGTCATCATGAGAAACTTGCTTTGAATTCTCAATCACATTTATTGGATACAAAACTTCAGAAGATGAATAACTCTCTACATTCATGACAGTAACAAGTTATGTGTAAATTGTAAATGGTTAACTTGAATATCCTAAATTTTATACTGTTTTAAATGGTTTCTAATTTTGCTCCTTAATACTCTAAAGTAAAACAAAGATCCCTGCTGAGGAGACAACCAACAAACCAAACAAACAGGCTGTACAAAAAAGCAAAAAAAATAGAAAAAATTGTACAAACAAAACAAAACAAACAACAACAAATAGAAAATAGCAACAAATAGAAGACAAACTGTACAAACAGCCAACCAAAAAGAAAACAGTAAAAAAAAGAATTGTACATTACTTACAGCACTTTACACCAAAATGAACTGCTCTTTGCCTCAGGCCTGGAAGTAGTGTTTCAAATGCTGGCCATTAACTGGTAATGGCACATCTTCTCCAGTCAAGGTCTTAAGTCTGAATGTGTTATCTCCTATTATTTCTGAGACTTGTAAGGGACCCAGCCACAATTTATCAAATTTTCCATGGCTTCCTTTCTTTTCATGTGCTTTGTCCCAGCACAACACTAAGTCTGATATCCTAAATGTTTTGACTTTTGCCCTTTTATCAAACCACCTCTTAACAACCGCTTGGTGTTTGGCAAACTTCTCAATGGCTTGACCTCTTTTCTCATCTAGTTGTAGCATTTGCACTATTCTAGCTTCCCTATGGTTATTAAACCCTAGATACTCATTAGCAAACTTCCAGGTTGGTATTCTCAGATTTACCAGAAGTATGGGATCAGTCCCATAAACTAAATGATAAGGTGTGCTACCTAAAGCTGTTTTAAACTTGGTCCTATCTACCCATAATGCATATCTCAACAGGGAATTCCACTCTCTAGGACTTTTTGCAATTAACTTCTTGATTATATCTGATAAAATTTTATTCGTTGATTCAGCCAGTCCATTACCTTGAGGGTAATAATTCAAAGAAAACCTTAAAATGATCCCGTATTCAAATGCCCATTTAGAAAACTTTAAAGAGAGAAAGCAGGGCCATTATCACATACCAATGAATAGGGAGTTCCAAACTTGGTGATGATGTTTTCTTCAAGAAACTTGATAACTACCTCAGTCATGGAAAATTTGCAACAGGTGGCCTCAGTCCACCTTGTACAATAATCTGTTACCGTCAGTATAAATTTGTGTCCTACAGAAGATGGGGGATTGATGACTCTAATAAAATTGAAGCCCCACTGTGCAAATAGTCTGGATTCAATCACAGGTTGTAGTGGATTGGCCTGATTTCTCCCTTTGTCTGCTGCAGTCTGACAGATGTGGCAACTTCTGATGTGACTCTTAGTGTCTTTGAACATTGTGGGCCAGTAATAGCCCGCCCTCAGTATTTTGTATGTTGTGGCTAGATGGGAACCATGGCCGGTTCCGTACTTGTCATGTAGTTCTGTCAACACTTTATTAGCTTCAGCTCTGTTTATGCATCTTAGATAAATTCTATCATGGTTCTTCCTGAATAGAAGACCTCCTTGCACCATATAATTTGGTGCCTTAATCTTCAAAGCTCTCCTCTGAGAAGCCTTCATCCTATTTGGATACTTTCCAGCTATCAAGAAGGTGTTTAAATCATCATACCAGCCTGATGCGCTCTGGGAATTCAGTAGATATTGCTGCTTTATCAAATCGGGATCTGTATTTGCTATCATCTGCACCAACACCTGCCCTCTGACCAGCTTCATGGGAATAATTTCCATGTCAAATTCTTGCAGTGTGGTGATCCACTTGGCTCTTTTTTCTCCAGGCTGATTCTGCATCAGCAACATTTTTATTGCTGCGTCTGGTACTATGGCTTTGATTTGGCTGCGTAGAATGTAGTGTCTGAATTTTTTAATAGCCTTTACTAATGCGAATGCCTGCCTCTCGGTGTCTAGATACCTCAGTTGTGCATCCTTCAGAGGCGCGCTCATAAATGCTATGGTCCTCTCTTCATTGTTTTCACCTTTCTGTGTCAAGGCAGCCACGACTGAATGAGAAGATGCAAAGGAGTAGATGTAAAACAGGCTTGTGTAGTCTAGACTTGCCAATATAGGGGCTTAATATCTTCAAACGCAGCTCTGGCCACTGGCGTCCATTCCATCTGTGCATCTTTCTTCAACATGGCATTTAACGACTGCATGATCTCTACAAAACCTATTATAAACTTCCGAACAAAGTTAATTTTGCCAAAAAATGATTTCAACTCTTTCCTACTATTTGGTATTTGCAAAATTTTTATGGATTCTATTCTATCTGGATCAATTGAAATTCCACCTTCAAAAATGACATGGCCTAATAATTTACCTTCAGTTACGCCAAATATACATTTCTTAGGATTAAGGGAAATCCCATACCTTTCACATCGCTTGAGTACTTTCCTGAGGTCTTCAGCATGAGTGGATGCATCCTTGGAATACACAGTTAAATCATCCATATACACAACAATGCACTTACCTGATAATCCACGGAATGCAATGTCCATGGCTCTCTGAAAAGTGGCACCTGCATTGATCAGACCAAAAGGCATTCTTCTATACGCATAATTTCTCCATTTACAAGTGAAAGTGGTTTTTAATCTATCTTCTCTGTCAATTAAGACCTGGTTATAACCTGAAAAACCATCTAAATAAGACATCATTCTTGCGCCATTTACTGCTTGCAACACTTCGTCTATTGGGGGCAGAGGATAATTATCCTTTTCAGATGCCTTGTTTAAATTTCTAAAGTCTACGCATAACCTGATGTCTCCATTTTTCTTCCTTATTGGTACTAAGTTAGCTACCCAGACAGAATGTCTGACTGGAAAAATTATTCCAGTAGACAACAATTTTTTAACTTCTTCGAAGATTAAAGGCTCTAGAATGGCATTCATAGGCCTCTGTTTCTGCCTAAATGGTTTGACTTCTTTTCTTAAAGGTATTGCGTGAGTTATGATGGACTCATCAAATGTTTTCAAGTCTTCATAAGTCCATGCTATGACGTGTTTATATTCTTTCAGAACGTCTAAAACCTCCTTTCTAATTTTCTCAGAGCAAGCTTTCCCAATTAGTACATTTTGTGGACTTTGTTCAATCCCTAAGTTATGTAAATCACACTTGCCCCCTTTTGTTTTGGGCAAGTCCTTTTGTCTCATTACTCCATCGAAATCAAAGATATGTTCTAATTCAATTACTCCTTTTGGTAAGAAGTTGCTCTTTAAGTTGATTATATCCTCTTCATCCCATGTTACTTCAGGCCTTTCCTGCTCATCAATGATTTGAGCCTCAAATGCCTCATTACAAGTCAGAAAATCAATAATTTGTTGGTCCCCTCCAAATACCTGAAAGTGTGTAACGTTGTCTGGTATACCGGGCATGTTAACTAGCTCAACAGCAAATCATCTCAATCCTGACAGTGTCAATGGTTCTAATGTACTAGCAGCAACTGCTAGCGCATCCGGCCTGTGGTTCAGCTCTCTGGGGATGTGCTCTATGTTAAAAGCATCAAAGGAATCTGTTAAACCCCATACTTTATGTCTGTAACTAATCATTTTCTTGTAATTGCAGGCATATAGTTTCCTCACTTGTCTGACTACTAATTCAGAGTCTAAAAATACTTTGATGGTTTTCACCCTTTTCTTGATAGCCATGACAAGTCCTAAAATTAGGGCCTCATATTCAGCAATATTGTTAGTGCAGGAAAATTGTAATCTATATGCTACCAGATGTGATTTACCCTGAAGATCTATGAGTTCAACACCTGCACCTGCACCCTGTTTTGATTTAGACCCATCACATTTTAACGTTCACATGCCATCTTTACTTTTTTGATCTTTTATCTTAGCATGCATTGCCTCTTTCATTGCCTGTGGGGTGTTGTCCTATTTATTCATGGGTTTTTCTGTTTGGTTAACTTGCATATGTGTGTTTTTAGTTTGCAACTCAAAAAGACAACTACTCTCATCCATTATTTCTTTTACTAAATCTGGGATCAAGGTATCTATATTATCCTGAACATATTTCTATGTTGGATCAGGATTCCCATTTTCCTCTTGTAACTCTACCCTCCCTATGCATTTTTCGTATTCATATTCAATGATGTCTTTGCATATTTCACAACTTTCCTCAGAATGTTGCCTATCATGGACTCTACACCTGTTTTTATATAATTTACATTGGACCGGGAGATTGTGTTTAATGCACTCTTCCACCTCTTGTCTAATGGCACGACCAAATTTGTCTATTGCATTATTTTCTTCATCTAAAGAATTTCCCTCAGACTTAATGAATAATGTTGTCCGATTGCTGACACATTTCTTTCTAATGTTTAACATCATAACCTCCTCAATTTGTACCCCATTGTTGGTAATTCTATAGACACCCGGTTCAACAGCAGCATATAATATTTCATTAGTTCGATTATACTCTGTTATCATATGTTTCATTCTAGGCTCTGCCTCTATTTTGATCTGATTTGGGATGCCTCTCCAAGGTAACCACATGTGTGAAAAGTCAGTGGCCATATATCTGTTTAATGTCTTGGACCAATCCCTACTTAGCAACATTCCATAATGTATGGGTATATCCACTACTTGAATGTCAATGATTTGGCTTACCCTCGGGTCTAAAGCTAATTGCATTTGAATGTTCATGAGCTCTCCTATCACGCTAACCTCAGTCTTATCTAATTGTGTGACAACCTTGGCAGATTTGGTGGGAGTCAGCCTGAGAGTTTTACATATTCCTAAGGGCATTACGTTGGCTGAAGCACCAGAATCTACCATGCAATTGTGTATATTCTTCCCACACAATCTAACAGTTAGCAAGAAAGGGGGAGTATCCCTCTGATCTGCATGTATTACTACATTTGTATTGGAAGGCTGCTCAACTTTCCTATTCTTCTCTTTAGGCGGTGAATCTCTATTAGCAACAGTTATATCAACAGACCCCTCATCTGTCATGGATGTATCCAGGGATTTTATAAAAGCATTTATGATCCATGGGGTCTTCAATAATTTATTTAGGGGTATACTGACCTTAATTTTCTTTATTTCCTCTTACAAGTAACTCATTAATCTTGTTGTCTCTATTGCTTCAGTTTTACTTGTTTGATCCTTTTGTATTGTTGTTCCATTATCTGTGTGCTGATTAGCTTTAAGTATGGCAGGATTGTTGCTAGCATTCTGATCTAGGGGTGTATTGATGTTATTCAGAGGAATGGAAGTGGTAAAAGGTCCTCCTGGCCTAGGGTTGTTCCTCAAATTATAAGTGTGGCTTTTATTTGTCTGTTGAAAGGCCTGTACCTCCTCTGTTTCATTTAATATCTCGTTTTCAGATTCAAAGGGAAACTGAAAAGCATTTAACACAAAGGCCGATTCAGGATAAAGACTCTCACAACAGTATGGTTCATCTTCTAGCAATTCATCCTCTTTCTCTTCTGTAGTTGCAAAGGTAAACGTTTCTAAGACTAATGTTGTGTCATATCCTGAGGGTACTACCTCATTACCCTTGGGAATGAGAAATTTAGAGGTAGGAGGTTGCACATCTATGTTGAAAATGCTGGCTGCTAAGTGGAATTGTGGACAGTCGTGCTCAGCATGGGCATTGGTATTGTGAAATCTGCACCAAATTTTGGGTGCTGTACTGGCCATTTGTATGCCAACTGTCTGTTTTGCATCATGATTATCTATATTCTCAAAAGGAGAAGATAGAGTACCATTGTTGGGCCCAGTGTTCCATGTCTTGGGTGGCCTAGGTTGATTTTGATTTCTGTTATTATTGCCCCAGGTCCTATTTTCTATCACTGGCCCCCTATTTTGCATTGGTTGCCCCTGGCTGGGGCCTTGATGCTGATTATAGTTTTGGTTCTGATTGTTCTGCTGATTTTGATTGAAACTATAGTTCTGAATTTGGCCTTGGTTGTGATTTTGATGTTGACTGTAGTTTTGGTTACCTCTTCCATAGAGGTTCTCATTTCTTAGTTGTGTCACTTCAGTTGTTAACCTTTTCAGATGTGCAGTGATCTCTTTGATTTCTTCCCTATCCTCTTGTGCTTTTGCCACAGTTATATCCCTAGGAGGTTGGAAGAAAGGCTGACCATTATTTTGACTGTTATTGGAAGTGCTAGCCACGTAAGGAGTTATAGTTTGGATTGGGGTAGGACTATACACAGGTGTGTAAGAAGGAACTGGATTTAATAGTGGAGTGTTCTACATAGGGACTCCATTCCATGGTTGTGCTTGATTCTGCACCCCAAAACTTCCTCCATTAACAAATGGGTTATAAGTTGTATGTCTCATCTCTTGGTTCACTGAGGTTGCCTCTTTATAGGCTTTGGATATTGAATCTATGTCAGGTTTTCTTTTGACAAACATGACAGTTAAAGGATCCAAGGTAGCATAGTACATAGCCAACAAGGGATCATCATCTATGGTATAAGGGGCTACCAGCCTAGAATAGGCCTTTTGAAATCTGTCGTTGAAATTATCAATCAGCTCTCCCTCACCACGTTTTATAGCAGCTAATTTATGATACAAAGCACAAGGGTCAATGGGTCCCCTAAATCTTGACAGAAATGCTTCTTCCATAAGCGGCTAGGAAGAAATGTAACTGTTGGGTAAGTTTACATACTAGCTAGAGGCTAGTTCTTTAAAGGTGTAGGGAAAAAATCTACACACCACATCCTCGTGCTCTAACCTAGCTCTAAAACATGCTTCCTTGAATATTCTAATATGGTCTTCTGGGTCCTGATGCAATTGGTATTTGGGACATATCTTTTCTGGATTTTTAGGCATCTCATGATAATCATTGAAGAGTATGGGAGAATTGACATCGAAATAAACCATTGCAGGTGTTTGAGCTTGACCTGAACTTGTAGGAATACCTGGATTGATTGGTGGATTAAGATTTACAGGAGGATTGAGACCTCCAGGAGTGCTTGAACCAAGATTTAAAGATTTGAATAGTGATCTATCAGGACTCACAATACTACGGATGTTAAAAGGTGACCCAGGTGGTGTTCCAGATGAACTTCCTGCTTGCGAAATATTTGGATTCCAAATTAGGGGGTTCCTACCTTGCCTAATATCAAGTAGTTGCACAAATATATCCCCTGAACTGGATCTAGACCTAGTCACTCTATTACTATTATTAGCCAGTTTGAAATAAACCCTGGCTCAGAAATGCCCTCCTTCTAGCGCCAGAAAACTGTTGGTGATTGTTTTGATGCAATCATAACAATAAGTTAAAATTCACATATAATGAACTAAAACTATACTTGAAAGATAAGAAGGAATCATTTAAGATTCAACTAATCCCAAGTCTACAATGGTTTAGTTGGTCAAGTTCAGTTGGTCAATGTGAAGCTGTAATGTTCAAGGGGCCTTACGTAGTTTAGAGTTTCTTTGTGGTTTACTGGACTAAGATTATGCAAAAGATCATGAGATATGTCAATATTTTTCATTCCTTTGCATAAAAGTGTTACTGTGCTGCAAGTTTTAGATGGTTTTCTTGAATTATTGCAGCTTTCTCCTTCACATATTTATGAAAAATTGTCTACCTTTAACTCTGTTATGCATGCTTCTTCAAATTTGAGACAACTTCCTTTAGATTTCTACATTTTCAGCTAAATATTTCAGATGGGTTGGGAAAAGTTAGAAAGATCTAATCGACACCTCATTTACTCTACCAAAGGATCTAATTGTTCTGTTATGCACTATGTAAATACTACAGTAATTTGATCAAATCCACAGTAAAAACCTTAAATGCAAGTCCTGAGCATTTTCACAAACATACATTTAAAATTCCAAGCTCTCAAAGATAATATTTCAAAACACAAAGAAGAGCAGGAGAACACTCAGAAGATAGATGCAGAACTCCAGATTCTATTGTATTAGAAACAAATAGTCATACATGATTTACAATGTAGGAATGACTCTTAGTTTCATTGATCAAACTACAGAGAACTTACAAGCTTTACAGATACAGTAAGGAAGCCGAACATTCCATGCACACCTTACTGCAGACAACAGGCGACCTCCTCTAAACTAAACTATGCCCAGAAAGACTCTATAATTCTGGCAAAATACTAAAAATCCCTGTGTAAAATATTATAGTGTAGAGAGGCACAATATAAAGGCTTTTTGATTGTCCTCACTACAGGAAAAAAACTAACTAAACCCCTGGTTCAAACCCCTGGTTACAGCAATAAATATAGGTGAACCAGTTCTTCAAAAATATCTCTGAGCAGTGTCAAATCTGGGTGAAATATTGCCCCTTTTGAGAAGCTTTGGCAGCTCAGCAATAACTTCCATTTGTCTGTTGTAGTAATACCTTCAGCTGCAACCCTATTCCTCATTTGGTTAGCCTTGACTTCTTCGCACTTCATCTTTATCTTCCTGCTCCTGAGATCAGATTTTCTTCCTTCATGATGTCACTGTGTTGAATATCTAGCTGCTTCCTCAACTGCAAGCCAAGCCTGCAAGACAAGACAAGCAATAAGTACCATATTTATTTTAAAATATCTATTTAAATCAGGGTGACTATGCAAAAAATGTGGAAATCTGGCTCAAAAAACCCTCAAAACGTGTTCAAAATGTATACAGACTGATCAAAATGATCAGGTCAACTATCGCTGACCAGAAAATACAACGGGCTCCAAAAAAAATGGTTTAAAATTCCCACCACCCCATTTCCCACCCATCGGCGTGAGAATCGCCATCGGCGAGCCCAAAAATACCCTAGCCGATCATCACTATTTGGCCGATGGCCTTACTTGTTATTTCCTCCTCCATGTTTCTTTCCATCAGCGTGAGATCCCTTTATCGGCAAGGACATGAATTCCCTGACCAATACCTTTTGTTACACCGATAGCCTTATTGGCTTGTGTTTCCTTCTTATTGGTGAGAGATTCACCATCGGCGAACTCTATATTCCTTCCACCAATCCTCATTGTTAGGCCGATGGCCCTTTTCTCTTTTGCTTTTTCCTTATGTTCATCGGGCTGATATTGCCCATCGGCGTGTCTCAAAATACATGGGCCGATGGTCTTTTCTCTTTATTTCCTCCTCATCGGTGAGAGATTCGCCATCGGCGAACTCTATATTCCTTCCATCGATCATTCCTGTTTCATCGATGGCCCAGCCTACTTGCTCATCGCCCTGACCTTGCCCATTGGTAAAGGTCCTAAACCTTACTCCGACTACCGCTGTCTAGCTGAAATGGCCCGTAAACCTAAGCCCTCCCTCATCTATCGGCGTGAGACTATACTATCGGCGGGCTCTAAACTTCTTCTACCAATGTCTTACCTTATATCGATGCTCTTTCGTTGGCTTGACTCCTGCTGATGACCCCCTTTGTTGCTCTCCATTGGCATGAGACTCGCCATCGGCGACTCACAAACGCCCTCTCCCGATGCTCTTTCCTCGACCGATGCTCTTATATCGGCGAGAGTCCCGCCGATGTCATCCCTTCCTTCTCATTTCGGCTAAGTCTTCTCTCCCTTTCTTCCATCGGCCTGACACCTGTCCATCGGCAAAGGCCCAAAAAACTTGGCTGACAACTACTACTATGCCGATAGCCCTTGGCTATCGGTGAGACCATATCCTTCGGCATGATGAATTCAAACTCGGCCGATGCTCCATGTTACGCTGATGACTTACCTCGGCCACAGGCTTACCAAAGCCTTTGAACCCGAACCATCAAACCCTGCCACTATTTGCATGACTCTTGCCGACCTCCCTTTCGTTTATTGAACTATTGAACCATTGAACCCCGCCATAAGGTTCAACGTGGTGGTTCAATGCAGCAGTTCAACGTTGTAATACGAAATAACAGCTCGCCCCCTTTAGACATTTTTGAACATGCCAAACCAATTGAACCCCGAACCATTGAACCAAAAAAGGTTCAATCGGATGGTTCAACGTGTAGGTTCAAACTTGTAAAAACACTTCCAATGAATAAGTAATGGCGATTAAAGTGTTCGATGTATTTTCTGCAAGACAATCAAATGTAACATACAGAGTGGAACCCAGACAAAATTGCCCACGACCCGGAACCACTAAGTATGAAATTTTTTGAAATTTAAAACGAATGCCAACAAGAAAAAAGACAAACAACTGACTGTTTATCATGCAAAACCTGATAGTACATTTTACCTAAATGATCATAACTTGCAAAATATGATGAATTTTAAGATGGTTCAAAAAGCAACCCTAGGTTATTTTTTACAAGGAATCCAACTATATTATGCAATGGTACTGAAAATGCAATTTTCTATATTTTTAACAAGCTTTGCAAATCTGACTCTCTTTTCCCTTTACCACCAGACAGAACAATCACAAGCAGAAGCAAAAAAAGTGAAGCAACAGCAGGGGTCCTCATTTTGCTAAGGGGCAAAATGGGGCGTGTTGTGAACATCACAACAGAACCCTCAGATCCACCCCCCGTGCTAGGAGATAACAATGAGGTCCTACAATGACAACAGTCAAGAAGACAGTAGTCTAAAGAGTGCAAGGACTACACATGACTCCAATACAACATGGATCAATATGAAAATCACAAGTAACTTAAACAACACTTCCAGAGGCAATCACACGAAAAAAGGGAAAAACAAACTTAGAGAATGCTAGGCTGCAGTAGGGAAGATTGTCATTGCATGGTCTTAACATGGGTTATCTTGGCAGTCTCTCACTAGACGCCAGCCCCCATCCATGGGTTATCTTGGCCATCTAGATGTCGGCCCCCATCTATGGTTATCCTGGCAGTCTCTCACTAGACCTCAACCCCATAGGGTGACACATGTGGAACCAACATTCCTTTCATGAGGACAAGGAAGTTGATCTTGCCAACCATGACCTTCTCATCCCATCCTTAGTCTGAATGAGCACTATAGGCATGGGTGAGACATCCAATTATCTTATTTAGTGTGGAAACTATCCAACCCTCTAAATTTATTATTAAGTTATCACTAGATTAAAAACTTCTAATGGGTTATACTGGCAGCCACTCCCCTACCTGCATCTCTAAGACCCTATCCGTGAAACAAGATAATTAACATTACAATGACAGGTAACATATATAATGCAAGGTATTTACCTTCTTGCATATGAAACATAATCACAAGGACCAATTCTTATATCCTTGTCCCAAAACATAAACCAAATATGAACTATCACATTCTCATCATGATGCATTTACAACACAAAATACACATCATTTCGCATCACACAGAGCAAGGCATTATCCATCTGGCATAGTCATCATAACCACATGAATGTACATTGAGAAATGCATTATCCATCTTGCACATGTATCATACTAACATGAAACATGAGACAATATTACAAGAGTGCATTTCATTCAACTAACATTCACACCCTCCTAGGCCTCTAGAAACACTTCTACAACACTTGACATCATTAAAACATAATGGTCATACATCACATTCACTTTCCAAAGCACATCCTAAACCAAGATCAATAATTCAATCAAAACCACAAATGTAATGTATGATCTGATGCACTAATAATAGTCTTAAAGAATGTAACATTATTCCAATCATGATCAGTCATCTAACAACATAAGGTAATTCTAATGCAGACAATAATTACTTGAAGGGATACCAATTATTCTATAATAGAAAATTTAGTCAAACAAGATACTACCCATTATAAGACTAACCCACTTTCTACACTGATGTGGATCTTATTAAAATTCTATTCAAGTTTGTGATTTCTATTCAAAATAATTATATAAGCAAAACATAGAGGATCATAAAGTAGATTAAAACTGATTGTAATGCCCCATCATGCAACCCTAGAGTGTTAGACCAACAAGTGCAAATTATAGAAATAATTTTTTTTTTTAAAAGCAAGAAATTGTAATATCAGTAACCAACAAGATCATAATACACATCATAAAGAAAAGTGCACTTCTAACTCCTCTAGGGAAACATAACTGCATCAATAGATCATAAAAGTCTAAACAACACAAGAGATAAACATCATGCTACTATAGATAAGGACAACTGTTACATTTGCAAGGAGAATTAATTTTTCAAAGTATAGTACAAGATTACAAGACCGATCATATCGGTTACAATGAATACATAAAATAGGATACAACATCTCTGAAGGTGTAAAGCAATGTAGAACTGAATCACTTCTGCACTAAACTCGATTTGATTATGCAAGAAGACCCATGGATAGCTCTGCATCCCAACCATGCGGAACCTTGAGGTCCACCCCACCGAGCTAGGAGATAACAATGAGGTTTACTATGAGGTCAAGGTTCTGCCAAGGACACAAAAACCAAAACCAGACTCCTTGTAGACAACCAGGATAACAAGACTGTACAGAATGACAGTAATCTACCAGACAAATCAAACATCCACCCAAGATCAGACAAGAAGCCAACACTATATTCCAGAGGTATCAACAAAATAAAGAGAAAGTAACTGAGTTATGTAAGGAGAGTGTCATCACATGGTCCTAGCATGGGTTACCTAGGCTATCTATTGCCAGAAGCTAGCCCCCATCTATGATTAGCCTAATAGCCTCTCTCTAGGCACCAGCCCCATAGGGTGATGCAAGCGGAGCTAACAGGTCCTCTCATGGCGACAAGGAGGTTATTCTTATCAACTAGGCCTTCTCATCCCATCCTTAGCCTAAAAGAGCACTCAAGGCATGGGTGAGGTATCTTACTTATCTTGTTAAGTGTTTTTACTACCCCAACCCTCCTAATAACATTATTAAGTTTCCACTTGCTTACAACTTCCATGGGGTTACCCAGGCAGACTCTCATTAAGCACCGACCCCACCATGAAAGCCACTCAGTGTACTTTGTTCAACCATACATACTCAAAATACAAGGATAAGGTCACAAATAAGTTTCTGACCCATATCTTATGCCATACACTAGGCCACAACAATAAGCCCTTGATTCCCTTCAAGAAAATTAAAACAACACAATCTAGAAACCATGATCATAAATGAAAATAACAACGGATCAAGAGAAAGAGAAAGCACAACACCAATATAACCTTGCCACTATACCACACTGGATTCCAAGGTGACAAGTCTCAGGAGTTATACAAATCTATCATGACAATAAAAAACAACTAAACAAACATGACACTTACCAACTTAACCTCTCACGGGACTCACATGCACACCATTGCACTAATAGACTAAGCGCAATTACAAGACTCAACATTGAAATAATAGCAATGAGCCAAAAGCATCACTAGTAAACTTTGGTTCAGGATCAACCATAACATCAGAGAGTATATATCAAAACATTAATCAAGCTATTTTACTATAGATTCAAGAAAAGGCTTAATTCACTCTCTTGGGTTTAACTCGAAGACTTACTTATACTAACACATCTTAATCACATCACAAGGCTCTAAAACTACACTAGATCATCATTTACCAATTATTCTACTCAAGTTAAGGAACAACAAATTTTAAAACCTAATCACTCTAATACTAATAAGAGACACCATATTCTGACCACCAAATTTCCTAAATTACAGTGAAAACTCTACATCGTCAATAACATTTAAAGTACAAAAGTAATAGATCCTAACATGTACAAAAAGGATGATGTAAAGGTGATACAATATACCATCATAGTTGTTCAAAAGACTAAAAAAATATATTAATTACTTTCACTAAAAAGCCAACTACCAATCATCAATCTAAAAGGAATACGCCTATCTAAAATGGTCTCTTCCCACTAAAATAAGAAAGATCACATCGCAAGATAAGAAGACTTTTAAAACTAACCTTGTAAAGTACATATATTCCTTAACAATCTTCTACATTTCAAATACTTTAAATAGGTCAAGACATATTATAATTTATGATAGTAACAATAGATTACACAAATCTTAATTTTCTTTTAACAAAACAAATAAGGACGTTCCTAAAATCTAACATGTGTGCAAGAGCTAGATCAAAATGTCATCAATAAATCCCTCCTATAAACTTGACCCACATGCTAACATTATTACAATTTCAAACAATTACTATAAACCTAGACAATCTTCCTAATCATACAACTACTTCCATTTCCAAATTGAGACAATTGTATTATCCTAAGTGCATGGATTCTATTTATCAAGTTATCATTACAACTACTAATAAACCTATCTATGAGAAAAGTACATTAGATTGCTATTTGCAAGAGCCTCCCCTACGTGTAATGCCCTGCCATGAACACCTTAGAGAACAACATATTTATGCTATGCAAAGCAGGATATTTTTTTTTTTATATGAATAAGATAACAAAGTAATGTTAACACATCTATACACATCATTTGAACTAACGACTTGTCCTCTAAGATTTCATGGTTGCATTACTTGCCAAATCAATTAACATAATTCAACATACATTATTAACTAACATTAGTAGATTATTCTAAATCTATAGCATTAAATGAATAAACATATACATCTCCATATCATAACATCAGATGAATAATCGACATGATCAGGATTACATGTGAATATACAAATTCCTATACACATGAGTAAATCATTACATTGATTACATTATCACCTTTCTGAATACATCTAATTACATACATTATGAATCGACTGTCACACAAGGCTAGACCATGAGTATGCATAATCATCTTCCTCAAACTGGTACAAGATCTGATATCTAATGCACAAGATACATCCTCCTCACCCATGAACATCGGCAAGGGAAAAACCAATGGAAATAAAAGCTCTTCCACCTGACCATGTGGAACCCTAAGGTCCACCCCCCGAGCTAGGAGATAACACAAGATCCCACACTCACAGATAGTAAGGAGAACAATAGACTAACACAAGCAGTAGGGTTATACATGACACCAATTATCAAACTGTCCACAATAAACATCACTGACATACTTAACTGCACTTCCAGAGGCACTTACTCAATTGAGGGAGGAAATACAACTAGGGAGTGCTAGACTGCAATAGGGAGGAGTGTCAACACATGGATTGATATGGGTTGTGGTCAGAATTTTTCACAACCACAGTAAAATTTTTGTTATAAGGATCAGCCTATTTTTCAGGGCATGACAGTTATCAAATATAGGTAGATTAAATAGAAATGATGAAAGCACGGCAATTTCTAAGGGTATAGCTAGGGTTTAATAAGTGCAGCCATTCATTTTAATAGTGTGTCCTCTAAAATATATCATGTGGCACATTCTTTCAAAGAAGATAATATTAGCATGGTATGATGACATTGTCTTAGATTAGGGCATCCGCCTGTGAAGCTTGAGCTATGGTTTTCATTGAGACACAGCCCATCCAATATGGTGCATACTATGAATAAAGGAATCAAGCCTTAACCATTGCAATGAGACACAGCAACTAAAGCCACAGTCATCGTCAGTGATAGATACAGTTAAAGAAACCAGCGGAATGTGACATTTGGAGGCACCCGAGCAAAAGAAAGAGTTTCAAGGTTGAATGCAGATGTGAGCACGTGGCCACAACGGAAAGCAATGAGAGAACAAATCAGAAACATGCGGAAGCCACCACGTGGGGCAGCCCGTGCACAGAAGATACAAGCCTTCATTTTATTTTATTAAAATCACGGGAGAGGCTAAGGCTTCAATATTAAAATAAGATGTGGGTCCCTCATGGAATAAAGTCACGGGAATGTGAAAGCCCCAAAATATGAAATGAGCCACTTTATTTAGCAAATAAAGGAACTGCGGAAGCTAACACATGTCAACACCCGAGAGCAATATAAATCAAGTTAGAATGTTGCGGAGGCAAGCACGTGGCTACAGCAGAATTAAAAGAAAGCAAAAGCAAGGCAGCGAAGAGTGCCAAATGTAAGTGTCCGCGGCAATAAAAAGAAACTTAAGAAACTTGCGGAGGCTGCCAAATGTAAGTGTCTGCAGCAGTGAGAAAATAACTAAGAGTTATGCGGAAGCCACCACGTGGTGCAGTCCGCGCAAAGGAGAAACAACGCTTTACCTCATTTAATAAAATGCATCAAATATGTCATGGGAAATAAGAGACCAATGCTTTAATATAAAGTTCTTATTAAATATAATGGTGGGGCCCTTTTCATATGCAGCTAAATATTTTATTTAAGTTGCATTAATGATTCACGGGAGTTTTTAGGGAACCACTCGAGCTTTTGAAAGGAAATCAAGAACCTTGCGGAGGCTACCACTTGTCTGCACCCGAACAACTTTAAACAGCAACCAAAATTCAGCAAAAGGAGCCACGTGGAGCAGCGTGTGCATAGGGAAATAATAAGGTTTTGTTTCATTTTAAATTGCCTCATTTCTTATTATATTAAATGGTGGGACTCTTTCATAAGAATATTTTATTATGCCTCTATGAAGCCACGGAAAAGTTTAGCTTCTAAAATAAAGATTTATCTTTATTTTAAATTTGATGTGGGGCAAAATATTAAGATGAGAATAAATTCACGGGAGTTAAAAAAGTGAAACCCTAAATGTGAGTAGCCATTTTTATTTTATGAGCAAGCTACAGGAAAATAGTGGTGGGGTCCTCTTTCTCACACAGAAATATTTTTCCAGCCATGGGCAAAATAGAAACTTTAGTTGCAGTTGGATTTTATGCCAGATTTTGTGGATTTGGTGCTAGATTTTATGGATTTAGTTGCAGATTTTCAGAGGCCATTAAGAATTTGTTGGGATATTTAGGCTATAAATACAGATCCGTCAGCATCATTGAGGAGGTTGAAGGTTCTTCTTCATACATACAGAGTTCTACATTCTACAGATCAGAGAGTTGGAGCAGCAGACATAGATTTTCTTTCTTCTTGCCTTTGCAATTATTTCTTTATGAGAATGTAACAGTCATTTTGTGCAGCAACTTTTGCCTCTGTAACTGGTTATTCAAATAAAGAGACGTGTTCTGTGCATATTGGATATCTCTATTTCTTTGCCTCTGTTTAATATGTTTTAAAACTAAGTTTTAATCATGCATATAATGCTCTTTAAATCCAGTTAAATCCTTCAAAGTTAGACACTGTGCAAATAATAGTTTCAAATCTAGCGGATTGCCTTAGATTAGGCAGTTGTTTTCTACAATATAGTTTCCTTTCTAACTTTTTCTCAAACCCCATTGAAAGAACGGAAGAGCCAGCTTCCCTTAAAATCTGGAGGTCACTCTGAGGAGCATTCCCACGTCTCAGAGTTTCCCATGTTGCTGTTGGATTACACCCACAGATTTATGCATCAACAGGTTGTCCTGGTGGACTTCACTAGGCCCCGACTCCCATCTTTGGGTTGTCTTGGCAGCCTCTCCCGATCCCTGGCCCCCCATACAATTCATGTAGAATCAACATACTTTTTATGGGGACATGGTAGTTGATCTTACCATTCCAGGCCTTCTCATCTCATCTCAAGCCTAAACGAGTACTTGAGCCACGAGTGAGGCATACATTATCTTGATTAATGTTAATTCTGCCCATTTCCCTATTTCATTATAACATTATCACCGGGTTAAGAAACCCTTCAATGGGTTGTCCTGGACACCACTATGGGTTCCGGCCCCCATTGAGAGCCACTCCCCCTACTTTGCAACTAGTAAACCCTACATTGGGCAAGGCATTGACCATCTTGCACAACCATCATAACCACATAATCCATACACCAAACAAGGCATTAATCATCTTTGAATGTTCATCACAATTAAATGAGTTCATGTCAGAAAAGGAGACAACATTTTAGGGTTACATATCACAAGGACCATACACACAACTACATCCTTCTTAGCCTCTACAATCCAACTTCCCAATGACACAAAACTTAGATCCCACTATAACAAAAGCATGAACATTTAATCCAATAGTCTAGATACATTGGTTACTACAGAGAATTTATCATAACAAAGTTATCAATATAAGATTGTAACTTGGTTATTACCCAATCTCAATTTTAGAATAGAACAATTTCATAATTCTATGCATAGTGTAAGTAGATAGTAAACATAAAAGACAATTACCTATATGTAATTATTTCACAATAATCTATTCTTACTTAACACAAAGAGCCAACTTTTATTATAACAGAAAATTAAGAAAATATTATATTCTAAACATGAGATCCTTCTATGATAACTCTTTCTCTCTTTATTCAAAGATAGCATATAAAAAGATAATTCATAATTAATTAAAATCTAATTAAGATTAACTACTTACTATTCTTACCTATACATGACTCTACTCAATTAAAACATTAACTAGGCCTTAATTTGGAACTTAAGTCTCTAGAGTTGTTGTATGTTTTTACAATGGTTTTAATTTCTCTGTAACTGGTATATTGTAACTGGTATAACCTTTCCATTTATTCCTAACTGAATCTCATGAACATTTAATGAGAAATCAAAATAAACAAAACATTGTTTAAATGGTATAAGAAAGGTTATAACTACTTATTCCTAAGAAAGTTTATAATTAGACATAATGCAATTTATTTATTTATTTTAAATGTCCCCAACTCTCAATGACTTATCTATAAAAAGTAATCAATCCACTGACCAATACATTTATTCATCACTAAAAGCTTGATTTAATTGATAAGTACACAATTAAAAATCCTTTCAAACTTATGTCCTTATGCTTATGATCTCATAATCCCATTTCATATTCATAATAATTTTTATATTCACTTTCATATTCATATTTATATCCATTTTGATATATGTAAGCAGATTTACCTTATTTCTACACTCCTATTTATTCTCATATTATTATACCTATTCTGTATGCATACTTATACATAATGAATGTATATACATCAATGATGGTAATATATTCCAATTATTATTATGCTGATATAAGTAGTATTCATTTATTTATATTCATATTATTCATCTACAACATTTATATTACCTAATCTATTAATAAAGGAAAGTGCACGTACCTCTTTATGCTTGTCTTGTTGAATCTGCTCACTGGATTCTATTCTCTTTCACCTATTCTTTAATATTTATATATTATAGTATTTGTTATAATATCTCTATATTATATTATTATATATGCTATTAATATTATTGTATATATATATAAATATTTTTTACTTGAATAATTCCTCCCTATATGTATTTATATCTTTCCTACTTATGACTCAGAAATATATATATATAAATATAATGCGGATTTAATTATATTTATTTATAATGCCGATATTCCTTTTTTATTTATTTCCCATATATTTATAATACTTCCTCTTAAATTAAATGCAAGCTACTATTATTCCATACTTTCTGACTTTCATATTTAAATAAAACTTAAATTAAATATTAAATAATTGAATACATGCATTTAATTTAAATAATTACATTTACATTTAAAATAAAATATAAATACTACTCTAATCAAAAGAAATATATTTTATGGTTGCTTAATAAAGAAAGTAATTTTTTTGAATAATATAAATCCTATTGGTTTTCCTATTCTTTTCATTTGTTTTTTTTGGCACACTTCTTCAATTTTATTTTATTTTCATTTCTTTTTTGAATAGTTACATTTACATTTAAAATAAAATATAAATATTATTTATGATAAATCAAAGTAACTGACACATCAACATCCACCAATTAAGGAATCTATTTGTTATAATGGGATATGGTTGCTTACTAAAATGAGGAAACTATTTTTTTTTTAATAGCCATAGGCTATATATTGCTTTTCCCATTCTTTTTATTTGTTGAAATCTATTTGCTATAATGTAAGGATATGGTTGCTATTTTTTTAATAGCTCTAAACATAGCATATAAATCCTATTGCTTTTCTAACTCTTTTCATTTGTTCTTTCGTTCATGCACACTTCTTCCATTTAGTTTTATTTTAATTTCAATGTTTTGTAGGTTAAGGAAGAAGCTACAAAGAAGAAGTTAGAAAGAAGAAGCTTTTGAAAACATATCATGAAATGCTCAGCACTCATTTCTATTATGTTTCTAGCTTTCTTTGATGCATGTGTAGATCTAAAGTTTTCCTCAATGCATGTTGCATATTCAAACTTCCATTGATGCCTTCAAGTTTTCTATGTATCTTTCATTGACCATGCAATCATTCCAAAAAAAAAGAGGAGATTCCTTTTAGATTCTCTCATTTTGATAACTAGAATTTTAACTAATAGAAATGTTAAAAAATAAATTTTATATCAAATGTACTATCTATACATTTCACAATTTAACAATTCTCCTCTTCATCACTATAATCTTTGTGAACTGTCCACCAATTACCAATTTTAGAGGCACATATCACAGAAATCTCCTTCAAAAGTCGGCGAGCGATAAGATAAATTTAGCCTACCAGGTTCTCAATACCAAAGCTCTATAAATCATCTCTGTCACAATCCAGACTAATAACACCCAATTCATCCCTAGAAGAAATAATCTCAGCAGCCATGATTCTGTCATCTTACGGAAGCCAGAAAAGTTATATGCAGTCAGAAAATCTGGCTCATCTGTCATCTAATGCCAATTATACAGGCCAATTGTATAGATCCGAATTGTAATTTTAATCCAGCTCATTTGTAAACCTAATTTTAATCCTGATCTCAATTGTATCATAATTTTATATATAATTATATTCCACAAGCTAAAACGCATCTCTTGTCACTGACTTTATTCTTCTTCAATTTATATTTTTTCAATTTAATTTAGATTCTCTTATTTTTAATTAAATATAAGTCGTGAAATTTCTTGGTATATGTAATTGTTATACATGGATTAAAAAAAAAATAGTTTATTAACTCACTGCCGTAAAGACATTGGACCGAACTTTACAGGAAAGCGTAGCTAAATATTATGATTGCGAAACATAACAAGAAAAATAGCCAATTTTTTATTTTTAATATCTGCAAACATTGTAGCAAGGCGAAATAAATTTTTTATTTATAAAATGCAAACAGATGCTTCCAATGGTATAATATATAGAAGATTGCAAAACTGCTTCCCAATTATTCAATTTCACAACTGCTGGTCATTTATTCAGTTTTAATCAAAACTAGCTCAACAATGAAAGTTTATGAATCGACGAAGGTCCACAAACCGCTCTCCTCGGAAAGCAATCGACCAGATCTTCAGTCGGGCACCCCGGCAACACACTCCATTCCATGGAGCTTAAATTAAGGCTCATCAGATTCACACTTCCTTTAATCGCAAGCCAAATTTTATCTGATGCAGCAACCACAAAATCTGTTCCATCGGATGATTTGACCGTGTCTTCTAACAAATCCCGGGGAGTGACGGAAATGAGAGACCAACTCTTATCATTCTCTGCTGTTAAATCCAACTCCCATATCCCCACCAAAGTGTGCTTGATGAAAGGGAAGCGGCCCAGTATGGAGGCTTCCCCGGCCTTCTTCTGTAACCTCCCCAGCAAAAGAAGCTTTCCACTACACGCCACTAACGAAAGCAGAGAACCACGGAGGTTCCTTGCGTGATCATGAGAATCCATCTGTGGAGGCAGCCCTCCTTCGATCTCCTTAAACTGAAACTCTTCGCAGGCAATGTCATAACAAACCAGATGATGACCGAAGTTATTCGTAAAGTAGACAACGCCATTGTGTAGTGCGCTCGTCCAAAGTTGTCTGGTGATGGGAATGTCGTTGGTGGCAGGGATACCCATCCACTTATCTGTAGTGGAATTGCAGAGCAGAAAACACAAATGCTCTCTATCCTGTAAACCTATAGTAATAATTTTAAAGTAGTCGGACTGGGCAATCAGTTCCACGGCTGTCCCCGCCCTCCAAAAATAGTCCAACGGAACAGGAGGCAAGACCCTGTGCTGTTTGGTTAGAGGATTAAATATCACGGGGCTACGATTCATCAAAAAATGCCAATGAACAAAGAGAAAAAGCCCTGCCGCTGCAGCGTACAGGTAAAGCTCGGTAGGACGACGGTGATAGCGCTTGGCGCAGTCCCATTTCAAGCTCTTCCATGGTAAAGGGATTATAAACCAACTGTTGAGTATGGTACTGAAGAAGGCGATTCCATGGAAGCCCTGCACCATGTGCTGCGTTGCAAAAAGATGAGTGTCACCATTGAGATTGAAAGAGTTGTCCAATATTGCCCTGTTCCAGGCTTTGCAAACACTCTTGGCCCTGATTAATGAGGGCAAAGGAAGTCTTCGCAGAATCTCCTCCACTGTATCATAATCCAGACTGGGACTTTCCTTGTTATTATTATCAGGAAAATCACCTACTGGCGCGACATAGTGCTGCTGCGGTTGTGGGGGGAAATTTGGAGTGATTGTTCCATATCTTTTGTGGAAGGCCGTTAGCAATGTTGAAAAAGGAAAGCCCGTACACTTGCGAGCCATCATAGAGCGCCACCGGTAGTTGAATTTCCCCTTGAAGTTGAAGTCCATGTCTACATCTTCAAAAATCTCCACAATACGAAAACTATGGTTCCTCAACTTTTTCTCCTTACTTTTTCTGGCCATGTCGCTTGCTCAAACACCAAGAGCGAATCCTACCAAATAACGAGTTCAAATAGGTGAGTGAGTCTATCTTTTAATAAATATATTTTAAAATTTTGATGTATATTTAAAAAATAAATAATAATTTATACCTTTGAGAACAAAATTTTGATTCATATATAAAAAATGTCAAAGAAATATTAGTCTTTAGTTGTTTTATTTTGTTATTATTTTATTTGAGAACTATTTACCAAAATTAATTAATTATAGTAGTTGACAAATGAGTTTTTGTAATGTTTTATTTTCAATTAATTTATATTTGTGCACAAAAAACTCATTAGAATATTTCTTTGGCTAACATATATTTTTGTATATTTGGAAAATAGATGAAACTAACATATTTATATTAAAAAATATATCTACTAGTATATTTATATTTAAAAAATATATCTACAGTACGCCTAGAGATATCTTCCAATTTGTTGGCATTTATAAATTACTTGCAGTTAGAATATTTGATATGCGAATATTTGATATGCTCACATGAGTTAATTTAAAGACACTATGCTATGAGACTTTTCATATTCTTCAAATATAATAAAGATTTCACTTCATAACTGTCAAAGTTTTTCTATTTTTCTATCCATTTGGCTTCCACAAATTTATTTATTTTTTGTTTGATCTGATAAAGATTTCACTCCATAACTGCCCAAGTTTTCTATTTTTCTATCCATTTTGTTTGATCTGATAAAGATTTCACTCCATAACTGCCCAAGTTTTCTATTTTTCTATCCATTTGGCTTCCAAAAATTTATTTATTTACACATTTTATGAATTTTGTTTACATGGGAATTTGAATCATCTTTCAGCGTTTGCTGTGAGTGTAGAACGCCTCTCCGCGTAAAAATCCGAGAGGCGCGCCTATTTTTTATTCAATTTATAGCATACCACATATAAGTGGAATAAGTGCCTTGAGATCTATTGACATATTTTAGATATGTTTTTTAAATATAAATATGCTAATTAGATGAGAGAACAATAGTGAGATCTAAAATAATTTCTAATTTTATTTACTTCAAGAGTTGTTTTATTTACTTTATACATTTATTAAATTTCTTAAATATAAAAAATATTTATTCGAAAAAAATTAGAAAAGACTACAGTAAAATTCCAAGTAAAAACTTTGTATTGAAATTTAATTTTTTACTTTATAGATTTATTTAATTCCTTTATACTATTTATTTCTGAAATATAAAAACTATTTATTCAAAAAAAATCTAAAAGACTATGATAAAAACTAAAAAATGTGTATTGAAATTTACTTATCCATGTTAATGTAGTTTTGTCTAATTTTATTTAGTTTCAAATATATATATTTTTTACTTAAACAATTCTATTTGTTTTGTTTTTTTTAAAGGGGTAAAAACTTTATTGAAATTTAGAAAAGAGAATTACAAAACATCACAGGGCCAAGGCCCTAGGAATTCATAAGAAACAGCCATACAAAGCATGAAAAAACATCATTCTTTACCAATACCATTCCCATCTTCGGAAGAATCCTCAACAAGTCATGTCGGAGCTCATGAGGAACCTGCTCCCACTCATCAATCTTCCAGCCATCTAAATGTTCAGAAGCCCACTTAGCCAAACAATCTGCTGCTCTATTCCACTCCCTCAGAATATGGATGAAAGACACCATCTCCATCAAAGAACTTATCTGCAAAATCTGTTGCACCATCATAGCTAACTACCAACTAATATCAGAAACCTTTTGTTTATTCAACAAATTAATCAAAACCTGTGAATCAGACTCACAGATAACCTTGCACCATCCCAAAGAATAAGCCCTCTCCAAAGCGTAGAGGATCGCCAAACTTTCCATAAGGTTGATAGTCTGCAATCCTTCATGAACAGGAAAAGACAAAAACCACCGATCTTGAAAAATCCCTGCCAACCCCACCAATCCCAGTAGGCCCAGGATTGCCCCTTGAAGAACCATTAGTATTGAGCTTCAGAATGCCAGTTGGAGGGGGTAGCCAACTCCCCACCCTTTGAACTTTCTTTTTCACCCGCCTTCCTCTGCTGACACAGGCAGAAGCTGGAGACAACCCCTGAATACCCAATCTATCCACCAGCTCAGCATCCCCTTTCTCCAAAGGGAACACCACATCACACTTAGCTTCCACTGTCTCTCGAATCATACCCATAATTTTGTGCCAAACTTGTTGAATCAACAGCTTCTCACCTTGAAACATTCTTCGATTCCATTCCAACCAAATCTACCATAGTATGAAGGAAGGCCCAACATACCACACATCTTGCAAGAAAGAGGCCATAGAAGGAGGTCTACCCAGACTACTCCAAAAATCCACCAGGGAGGAAGCATGAACACAGGGGCTTTTCCAACCTTCCCACCAAAAATGCCAAAGCTGCAAAGTCAAGGGACAACATAAAAATAAGTGAGAGGAGTCCTCCTCTCCACATCCACACAAAACACACATAGAAGGACCCTGAAAACCCCACTTTTGAATATTATCCCATGTCAAGCACCTATTCCAAGCCAAAGTCTAAATAAAGCAGTTACACTTCGGCCAAGAAAGCTTATTCCACACTTTCTTCCACCAGTGAACCTCCACCCCATCTAGCCAGTGAGATAACAACACTTGATATCCAGAAGCAACAGTATAGACACCCTTAGGATTAGGAGACCAAGAAAGAACATCCCCTTCCTGGAGGGAGCTATAGCATCTATGAGAAAGGATACTATGAAGCTCAGCACACTCCTCCATACCAACAATGGGCCACTCATCAGGATTCTTCCATCTCGCCACCACCAACTACCCATGAGAAGATAAGGACTTGAAGTCACTCACCCTTGACCATCCTGCCTCACAAAACCTCTGGCACAGAGTCACCAAATTGGGAAACTGAGAAACAATGGGAGGAAAACCATCCCAAGAATCAGACCAAAAATGAGCTTTCATCCCTCTTTTACAAATCCAAAATAAGCCATCCTTGACCAGAGGAGCCCCTTTCTTGAGCGTACTCCAAATCACTGAGCCTTTTCCTAGCAGGGGATAATGAGGAATATCAATATGAGGGATCCCTAGGAAGTATTTTTGTGTTAATATCCTAGCCCAGATCCCATCCTGCTCCACACACCATCACCAATACAATTTAGCAGCCAACGCCATCCCTGACAACAACGACTGCCTTAACCCAAGGCCACCAAACTGCTTCAGGCTACAAACAATGTCCCATCTGACAAGGCTCCATTTAGAGGACAATAAGCTACCAACCCATAAAAACTGCCTCGCTAAGGAATCCAATTCCCTAACAAAACCCAAAGGGGCCGCCCGAATCATACATCTATAAATAGGGAGGGCCTGCACCACAGACTTGAGAAACTGAACATGACCCGCAAAGGACAACCATCAATGGGTCCAATGATTAACTTTCACATGAAATTTATCTAGAATATTCTGCGAAGAATCCCTGTGTAGTCTTCCAACATAGATGGGAATACCAAGATAGGTCAAAGGGGGAACCCCAGTCTAAAATCTCAAGATATGAGCAATTCACCTCTGAATGGAACCTGGAGTATTAAAGAAAAAGATGGAAGACTTATCTTCATTAATCAATTGGCCCAAAGCTACAAGATAAACATCCAACACCTTGCACAAATTCAAAGCTTCCCTAATTGTAGCCATACCCATCAAAGTAGTGTCATCAACAAACTGCAAGTGAGATTGTGGAGGTAAACCACCTTCCCACCCCCACCCCTTAATGAAACCTAACTCCACATTCCTTCTTATCAAACGTCCCAGACCTTCAACAAGAAGAAGAAACAAGTAAGGAGAGAGGGGGTCACCCTACTGCAAACCTCGGGAGGTACCAAAAAGCTCAGAGTGCTCACCATTTATTAACACGGAGAAGGAGACCGAAGTAACACAACTCATAACCTAATAAATCCACTCATCCCCAAAACCAAAAGCACCAAGAACCTTCTGAAGGAAGGACCATCAAACTCTGTCATAAACCTTAGCCATATCAAGCTTGATGAACATCGCCTTATCTTTGGAACTGGCCATAGAGTGAATGGTTTCAGTTGCAATAACAACCCCATCTAGAATCTGCTATCCTGCCACAAAACCACTTTGTTCCTTAGAGATCATCACTTTAAGCCACTTTTTCAACCTATTAGCAATCAATTTAGAGATAATTTTATAAATCACATTGCAAAGAGAGATAGGATAAAATTAACTTAACCTATTTGCCCCATCACACTTTGGGATGAGAGTAAGGAAGGTAGAATTCAAAGCCCGTAACATCTGTTTATTCTTTCAAGGCTCTTGAACAACTGCCAACAAGTCCAACTTAATAATCTCCCAGAATTCTTGAAAGAACTCAATTGGGAAGCCATCAGGGCTAGGAGCTTCACCCCTCTTCATTTGAAACACAATCCCCTCTAGCTCCTCAATTGAGATATCACTCATAAAATGCTCATTCATCTCCCTAGATACAAAAGAAGGGATACAAGAAAGGACCTGTGCTTCCTCATCAGAACCCCCCTGCGAGTCCTCCCTGAATAAAGAAGCAAAATATTGCATAGCTTCACACGTGATTTAAAGAGTTTCACCCCTGTCATTCACCAGAGTAGAAATAGAATTGCCATGTCTCTCGACTTTCACCGAGTTGAAGAAAAAAGCAATATTTTTATCCCCTTCTTGAAGCCACTCAATTCGAGCCTTTTGTTTCCAAAAAACTTCCTCTCGTAGCTCACACTCTTCCAATGCTTTCAAAGCCCTAGTCTCCTCCCGCAGTAGGTCCTCAGTCACTCCATCCTCCCTAATCAACCTCGTAATTCTATTTGTTACTTTATAGATTTATTTTATTTCTTTATAGATCTATAAGATACTAGTATAGCTATATTTAAAAAATATATCTAAATTACTCCGAGAAGTCCATCTCGAGGGTCTTTTAATGAATTTATTTTAAATTATAATTGTAATTATTGTATACTTTAATAATTTTAAATCATAATAAAGTAGTTTAATATTAGTAAACATTATAATAATGTATTTATATTATTATTTTATTATAAATGTTTATTATTTTATGCACAAATAGTTTCATATTTTAAACTACAATAAATAATTTAAATTAGAATAATTATTTTAAAGTAAATTATTTTAATGTTTCCTAACATATTTAATCCTAATTTTAATCCTAATTCTAATTCTAAACCTAAACCTATCCCTAATGGTATCCCTAACCCTATACCTAACATTGATTCTGATTCTAATCCTAATCCTAGCCTTAAACCTAACCCTCACTGTAACCCTAACCTTAATTTTAATCATAATTATAATTATCCCTAATCTTAATTCTAATCCTAATTATAATTAAAGAATTTATGGTTTAAATTAATTATAACCCTAACCTTAATTTTAATCATAATTATAATTATATCTCTAGTCTTAATTCTATTCCTAATTATAATTAAAGCATTTAAGGTTTAACAAAGATAATAGTAATGCTAACTATAACCCTAATTCTAAGGTTAGCACCAAACCTAATTTTAATCCTACTTCTACTCCTAACTCTAATTCTAAACCTAATCCTAACCCTAAATTTAACCTTCACCCTAAATTTAATTCTAACCCTAACCCTACTTCAGATTGTAACATTAATTTTAATCCTAACCATAATTTTAACCCTAACCCTAATTCTAATTCTTACCTTACATTAATTCTAAACTTAACTGTAATGCTAATTCTAATCCTATCTCTAACTATAATTGTCATCCTTACCCTTATTCGATTTGTAAGGTTGATTATAACCATCTAATTCTAATCATAATTCTAACCCTAATTCTATTATTTTTTGACTTATTGAAAAAGACTATTGCTACATGTTGTCTATCCTCTAGGTATTATTAATAAGTGCAAGATACAAAATAAATTATAAAAGTATCATATTTAAAATATACTTTTGAAGTATAGAATTTTAAGTTAATAGGTTAAATATCCAATTCCCTTTTTTAGTAATTGATTTGTATTTTAACAATTCAACTAAATTGCTTTATTTATTAAAAGTAAAGCTAACATCTTATTTATAGTAAAATAAAACAAACATTTTCCTTTACCACATAGTTGAGTGGTGAAGTTTTATATTTAAGAGATTTTAATGTGTCATTTCGTCATCATATTATGTTAAGTTAAAAAATTATAGATTCAACCAATTTGAATGGTATATTTTATTTTATTTTTAAATCTAGTATCAAACTCAACCTCCCATTTTATTCTTAGTGAACTAAATCTCATTATGCACCTACCAAACCAAATGATAGCAAATGTAAAATCTAAACTTTTTATCTAATTCAACATAGAAATCCTTGTCATTGCTTAATACTTCTTTACTCTATACATTTGAGAGATCCACTATTAAACAACCAAAAATAAATAAAATTTATTATAAATTGATTATGATAGCATAGAGGATAACTATGTAACATGGCATTGTAAACATGTTTCAATACAACAGAATATATTTTATATTTTTTTAAAATTGCCACTTATGCTTCTTATATTTATAGTTGTACAATAGTGAGCTTTACAGCATAGATAATGTGCTTTAAAACTGGGAATGAGAATCCTAGAAAGAATATGGCGAATCTGCCACCTTTAAATTTTTGAAATAGAATAGGTTTATATGGAATTCACCTCCCAAATCCCACTCACCCACACGAATATCTCAATGCAGGGAATTACAATTCCATTTTCATGTGATTAATTTCCAAATGCCTAAAACAGTGTGTAAATTAATTAGTCTTTATTGTTTTGAAAGAATGCATAAGCATTACACTAATATACAGACCCATTGCCACCTCTAAATTTTTGAAATAGAATAGGTTTATATGGAATTCGCCTCCCAAATCCTACTCACCCACATGAATATTTCAATACAGGGAATTATAATTCCATTTTCATATGATTAATTTCCATATGTCCTGGAACAGTGTGTAAATTAATTAGTCTTTATTGTTTTGAAAGAATGCAATATATATATAAGCATTACGAAAGCGAATGGATTTTCAATAGTTACTTTAGTCAAAAAATTAATTTAAAATAGAGGCACACAATAAAGTGGGGAATATAAAGAAAAGTCATACAATTTACTTTATTACAACTAAGCACCAAAACCTACCAATAACAAAATTCAATTAATTTTACACAAAGAAAATTTGGAGTACAATTCTTATAGATCATATGATCAATATTTTTCAGAAGAGCTTAAATAACAATATATTACTATTCAATACCAAAGGTACAATACTATTCAAATGCTCCATAAGTCCATTATATGATCCTTGTGTCAAGGTTTCTTTATCGAAATAGGCCACAGATTCCCCAATATGGGTAGCTGTATAGATGTCATCTAATTTGGTGTATTTTCTCCATCCACGATGCCTCGTCATTAGTTAACTGCCCAGCACAAGAGTTTTATCCTTTTTTTTATTTTAATGTCACCGTTTGTTTGAAAGGAATTTTTACGCCGAGAGTTAACTGCCCATGACGCTTGGGAGTTAATATTCTTTTTTATTATTTTAATGTGATAGTTCTGTTTCAAAGGATTTTTTTAAAATGAACGTTAACTGACCACGACGCTCGGGATTTTTTATTGTTTTTTATTTCAATGTGACAGTTTTCTTTCGAAACATTTTTTTAAACGATTATTTAATATCAAGACAAACTTAATTATTTTTTTTTTTTAATTTTAACATGACAGTTGACTACACGTCAAATTAAACATCATGAATAAAAAAGTACACACATCCTTGTGCTACCATTGTAAACACCTCTCCGCATAATTATAGAAAGGCTTTAATATTTAATAAGGTAAGAGGGGAGAAAGCAAACCTCATTAAGCTAACTATTTTACCATTTCAATTTTTTTTCTAAATTCCTAATTAAATGAAAGAGGAAATGTTTCTAAAAATAAGTTCACTTTTGAAGAAATGTAATTTACCCTGCCATAAATTTTCTTGTTGGCATTGAAGGCCTAAGTTTGATGGTTGTATAGCTAGGCATTTAATCCAAAAAATACAATTAAATTTTTAAAAAGAGTCTATCAAATGAAAGGACAAATTTTGGACATATTGTTTTATGATAATATATATTTAGTTTATATATACTTTTACTTATATTAAGGTATGTCATAGTATTCTAAGGGCACCTTTAAATAGATAACCCTCATAAAAAAAATTGCTTGACATTTAGGCCGTGGTGGCATTTAAAGATTGAAAAACCCTAGCAATTATTTTAATGGAATAATTTTCAATAGTTTAATCCAAAAGATAAAAATAATTAGTAAAAATCTAAAACATAGGTCATGAAACTAAATATTAATTTTCTTTGTGGCTTTTAAAGATTGAAGAACCCTAACCCTAGGCCTCATTAAATTAAAGTAAAGTAATTTACGCTGCCATTAATTTTCTTTGTAGGTTTTAAAGATTTGTTTATGCTGGAAAGACATTAAATAAATTATAAGTTACAGGTTCCATAATTTATGCTACACTTTAAGCGTACTTTTCTTTTTATTTTAATGAGCAACTTGTAAATAGAATAAGATTAAATAATACACAATGTCTAATCTAACCTTCTATAAATAATAGTAGGAACATTGCATCACTTCATAAATTCAATTTGGAAGAAAAAAAAACATAAAAAAGATGCTGCATAGTGACGCCCTTACCAATTCTGCTCTTTATCGCAATTAAACTTCTGCTCTTTATCAATTAAACTTCTCCTCTTTACTACTTATATTTATACACATTATTTTATCTATGTTGCTTTGTTTTTATGTTCATTGATATAATAGGGATATGTGTCTGCTATATCTTTTTGATTTAAAATAGTTTATAGTTATTTAAAAAAAATGTCTAATCATTTAAAAAAACTATGTCCCTCTATTTTGTTTTTATGTACATGGTCACACTCATTGCCTTAATACTACAATAATGCCTCTCAAAGTAATAAATATTAAAATATTGTTTAATTGTCTAAATGGGGCATGTGAATTCAAAACTAGAGCATATGATAACTCCCAAAGTAACTTGTCATCAACTCATAAATGATGAGTTACAGTTGACAATTAGTGGACGAATTACTAAGAGATATTTTTGGGTGAACATCTTGAATAAATAAATAATTATTATTATTATTATTTATGATAGTTAAAAATGTATGAAGAAGAGCATCTAGGAATTATGATTCAAGAGCATCCTGGCAAACCAACTATCCTCCATCAATCAAGAGAAAATTCAGTTTGTTTTATTCATTTTGGTTTCTGTATGACTTTGATGGCATCCCTCAACTTTAGAGTACATGTGGACTGATCAAATTGGATGAAATTTAGTTTTCATTAGTTGTCAGTTTTGGCACATAATAAGCTAGTTTCACAAAAAAAAATTGTACTAGTGAATCCTAGAGGTTTGGTTGCAAACCCTATTACAAGAAGATTGTGGAAGACATTTGAGAATTTATGCTAAAGATTTCATGATTAAATCCTTTACGGTTTTGGAGAAACAATTCTCTTGTGGCTTGTGAAACATTAAAATCTTGAGTTTCGTAAGGTTTGAAGCAGAACAACTTGGCAGAGAGTTTTGTATTGTTGACATCATCGTCGTGGCAAGTTTTCGTGAGATTCATAAGGTTTGAAGTGGAACAACTTGGTAGAGAGTTTGGTATTGTCAAGATCATCATCGTGGCAAATTTTCAGCTCAAGCACCAGATTTCGTTGTCCTATCACAACTGTATAAGTAGGTTTTTTCCAATGTTGGAGCAGAGTTTTCATGAAGAAGAGGTTGATACTCCCTCAACTACAAATTAAATTGCTTCATCTATGTACAACATTCTTTCGGGACGTGTTTTCATATCCATAGAGAGTGTAAACATATCGTCTGGTGTGAAAACAATTCTTCATGTTGTTTGAAATCTCAGCACAATGAGTCTTCATGTAGTTACTTGTTTTGACTGGCTTTTCAAAAGAGAATTAGGGTATTTTCCTAAGAAGAGAGCTGTATATTAAAATTGGGGACAATTCCATTTAATAGAGGAGCTTTGATATGCAATGATGTTGACAACATATAAAAAAAAAGACAACACCATTTAAGTGGAGGTGTATGGATAGAGTTTGGAAAAAAATTAATTATTAAAATATAGGCGCCTATAGAGAGCTAAAGTGTTGTGCCTAGATAGATATAAATAAATAAAACTAAAAAATAAAAGAGAGGCATCTAAGTTAGTTTAAAACAGAGATTTTCATGTGAAGAAAACCAGCACCAAGATTGGGAGGTGAACCGATTTAAAAAGAAATTAAAAAACAAAAACTTTGGAAAATGATAAGGCACCGATGAAAAAAGAAGATATTGTTGAGTCTGGAAGCTATGGTGAGGGTCGCCCAAAATAGAGAGAGCTACGTTGGGGGCAGAGAGAAAAGGTGGACAGCCAGAGATAGGAGGGCATTCACTGCCAGTTTGATCATTCCTCATCTATTAAAAAAGAAAATACATTGAATGGGAAAGGAAGCATGGTGAAAGAGGGAGAGGAAAGTGAGTAGAGTTTGGGGAAAGCCGTCACTACGAGGTCAAAAGAAGAAGATCTTTGATTGTAGCCAATAACATTCAAAATTCAAATTGAGATAGCACTCAACCATACAAATTAGATGTGGCATTTGGAATGGGCTCGGTCAGAAAGAGTCTGATACTTCAATAAGGAAGTGGATATTACTAAGATAGTGAGGCGTCGAGAAAGCTAAACAAAAGTTAATCATTTCCTATACAGAAGCAAGGGGTAGTTAGCTGATAGAGAAGGATGGTGTTGCAGAGAAGGTGAGTCAACCTCAGGGAGACAACATACAAAGAATTTCAATATTGAAGAGGTATGCTTCCAGAATGAGTTGTAGATAAAAAGAGAGGGCTTTGGACAAAGAACAATAGGTTGATTCAGTTGAGATTTTGAGATATGAAGACAAATATGAATTTGGAAGGCCATTGAAGGTCTGATTATGTAAATAATTGTTGCGGATATGTGAAGTGTGTTTTGAATAAATGAAATTATTAGTAACTTGTGTCATGTTGCAATCTGAGTTCGGGAAGATTGTGCCTGAGTACTTTATGTAATTAAGAATTAAGAAATTGTGTGTTATGGTGAGATGAGGTGTGTCTTGTTTGCATCATATGGTATGGAGTTGTTGAGTGCATAGGGAGAGTGTCGAACATGAGGTAGCCTATACCAGGACCTATGGGTAGGGAAGAGTGAAGAGATTGTGGAGAGCTCATGTGAGAATTGTTGCAAGTAGAGAAGGCCTGAACAATTGAGAACTAGAGAGCCATGAGGAATGGTAGATTATGAAGAGTGTGATGCAGATTGAGGTAAGATTGCAGCAGTGAACAAGATGGGTATAGTCATAAGGAGGAAACATGCGATATGGGGAGGTTGGAGGCAGTATCAAGAACAAAAGACTCTTGAGATGATGGAAAGTATATGTGAGAGATTAGATAAGAGTTGAAGAGATTGGAACAATGGCAGCATGAAGAAATTATCAAGCATGACAAAGGAAAGAGTGATAACTTTGCAGTAAAGATATGCCATGAGAAAGGAATGAAAGGAAAGGATGAGGAAAATGAAGAGGTGGTAGTGGTTGAGAATGAAGAGGTTGAGGATGCAACTATGCAAATTGAAGTTGCAGTGATGGAATGTGAAAAGGTTGCAACGAATGATGAAGGTGAAGAAGATTTGTCAGCCCAAATTTTAGCAATAGAGGATGAATGGTTTGAGAAGATTGAAGTGAATGAAGGAGAGAAATATGTTACAACAATAAAGGATGATGAAAAAGAAGTTGGAGCAATGAAGAAGGATGAGGCATTTTCTAAAATTTGTGAATTCAGTCATGATTTTTGTTTATCTTCATTATTGAGAGGAGAAATTGAAGAGTATGATGAGGGGGAGATAGGGGAGGATATGGAAATCTTTAATTTCCATAAAGTCATTCATAACGACTTGTGTGTAGATGAGTGCGTAGGAAGATATTGGTGGAGGTAGTCGATTTGCGGTTGGTTGGATCCCACAAAGGAGGAGAGGAGAGTAGAGAGCATTTGGTGGAGGACAACATATGGTGGATGTGAATCCACACGAGGAAAGAGGAATGGTGAATGGAGTTGTGGGAGGATGATGATGATTGTGCCAATGAAGTGTTGGAAAAAGAGGCAGAAGAAATAATCATGTGCACATTTTCCTAGCTATGGAGTTTGCTACATGTTGGTCACAACTTGAAAGTGTAGTTTGACTATTCAACTCCGCTTTGTGAGCCTATGCTCACAAACTTTCTATCCGATGTGTCTAACGTAAGAGCATCTAGGGCGAACTAGCTATCCTGCATCAACCAAAAAAATTTAGTTTGTTTTATTCATTTTTGGTTTGTGTATGACTTTGATGGCATCCCTCAACTTTGGAGTATAGGTGGACTGATCAGATTGGATGAAATTAAGTTTTCGCCAGTTGTCAGTTTTAGTGCGTAATAAGATGGTTTCACAAAAATAATTGTTCTTGTAAAGTGGAGAGGTTTGGTTGCAAACTCTCTTATAGCAAGATTGTGGAAGACATTTCAGAATTGATGCCAAAAGATTTAATGACCAAGTTCTTTCTAGTTTTGGAGAAACAATTGTTTTGTGACTTGCGCTGGCAGATTGGTGAAACATTAAAATCTTGAGTTTCATAAGGTTTGAAGCAGAACAACTTAGCAGAGAGTTGGTATTGTCGACATCATCATCGTGGAAAGTTTTCATGGGATTCTAGGCACCTGATGTGGAGTTATTATGAAAGTTAGTTTTCAGCTCAAGTACCAGAATATGTTGTCCTATCACAACTACATAAGTAAGTTTTCTCCAATGTTTGAATAGAGTTTCCATGAAGAGGAGGTTAATACTCCCTCAAATATGAATTAAATTGCTTCACCTACACACAAAATTCTTCCCGAAGGTGTTTTCATATCCCAGAGAGTTAAAACATATGGTCTGGCATGACAACCATTCTTCATGTTGTCTAAAATCTCAACACAATGAGTCTTCATGAAATTACTTGTTTTGATTGGCTTTTCAAAAGACAATCAAGCTATTTTTCTAAGAAGAGAGCTGCATAATTAAATTGGGGACAGTTCTATTTATAGGAGCTTTGATATGGAATGATGCTGACAACATATAAAAAAAACAGCACCATTTAAGTGGAGGAGTATCGATAGAGTTTGGAATAAAATAAATTATTAGAATATAGGCGCCTATAGACAGAGAAACAATTTTAGCAAAATTGTGTTGCCTAGATAGATGTAAATAAATAAAACTAAAAAATAAAAGAGATGCATCTAAGTTAGTTTAAAACATAGATTTTCATGTGAAGAAAACCAATGCCAAGATTGGGAGGTGAACCGATTTAAAAAGAAATTCAAAAATAAATACTTTGGAAAATGATAAGGCATCGGTGAAAAGAGTAGATATTTCTAAGTCTGGAAGCTATGGTGAGGCTCGGCCAAAATTGAGAGCTATGTTGGGGGCATAGAGAAAAGGTGGATGACTAGTGACAAGAGGGCATTCACTGCCAGTTTGATCATTCCTCATCTGTTAAAAAAGAAAATACATTGAACAGGAAAGGAAGCACAGTGAAAGAGGGAGAGGAAAGTGTGTAGAGTTTGGGGAAAGTTGTCACTGCTAGGTAAAAAGAAAAAGAAGAGATTTGACTGTAGCCAATACTATTCAAAATTTAGATTGAGATAGTGCTTAGCTATACAGAACAAATGCAGCATTTGGAATGGGCTCGATCAGAAAGAGTCTGATACTTCAATAAGGAAGAGGATATTACTGAGATAGAGAGGGGTCAGGAAAGCTAAACAAAAGGTAATCACTACCTATACAGAGGCAATGAATATTTATTGTTTTAGCTGATAGAGAAGGATGGTGTTGAAGAGAAGGCGAGTCGACCTCAGGGAGACACCAAACAGATAATTTAAATATTGAAGAGGTATGCTACCAGAATGAGTTGTAGATAAAAAGAGAGGGCTTTGCATAGAAAAGAATAGGTTGATTCAATTGAGATTTTGAGATATAAAGACATATATGAACTGGGAAGGCCATTGAAGGTCTAATTATGTAAATAATTGTTGCAGATATGTGAAGTATGTTTTGAATAAATGGAATTATGAGTAACCTGTGTCATGTTGCAATCTGAGTTCATTTGGGGCAGATTGTGCCTGAGTACTTTATGTAATTAAGAATTAAGAAAATTTGTGTTGTGGTGAGAGGAGGTGTGTCTTGTTTGCATCAAATTATGAAAAAAGTTTAGCACATTTAACTAGCTAAAAAGAGCTAGGAATCAAAGAGAAATTATTTAAAAAATTTAGCACATTTAATTAAGGATGGATTATTCAAAAAGAAATTAATATTGAAATATTTTATTTTTATTATATTTGGGAATATGGGATGTTGGGATTTGTTCCCATAATTTCTATATAATCCAAACAATTTCTTTAGTTTATATATTTTGTTAATTAATCAATTTGCTTCACCACTTGAGCACTTGTGTTCCAAGATTTGGAAATGAAACCACTTGGATTTTTCAGATCATAGGATGAAAATCCTTTGATTTTTTAAAGGCAATCTGACTTAGAGGCTATATTTGTACTTCAAAGTTTTGATTAAATTTTCAAAATATACTTTTAGTAGTCTAAATTTTTAGAATTACATAGAAGGATGCTCCAATATACAATAGATTATTTTAGATTTATCCATCATTTGTATTGTTGGAAAATCTTATATATTTAGTGTTTTTCTACACATATTGTAATAAAAAATGATTAAAATTATATGCTATAAATGATTTGCTAAATTGGTTGCATAGGAGTTTCAAATCATATTTAGAAAAATTAGTTTATTTGAGTCAAGGCAATGCATGTCTAGTTTTGGGTGGATTTGAGTGAAGGGATCTTTTCAATTGTTGTGGTATTTGAGATTTCAACATAATTTATATTTGGTTGTTCAAAATATTTTGAGTATTTCAAATCTAAGAAAAGTTACCTAAAATTTATGTTTAAGACATTACAATTCTTAGTGTAATTAAATATTTAATTACACTTTATTAAGTTTACTTAAGGATTTTTTAATTCACTGAGGTCATTCTTTCTTGTAATTCTAAAGACAAGATGTCATATGTAATTTATTAATATAATTCATTATTGTATCCAATATTGTACAAATTCACTCTATGTTTTTTTCTTTTGTAGAAGGCAATCCTAAGTTTTGTAGGTGATCCTAGCAGCTTGAATCAATTAGTTACTCTCACATGGTGATCTTCATCTCTTGAGTCCATTAGTGTCTCTCACATGCTACCAGAGCTCTAGATTTACAAGCCCCTTCTCAAATTTGGAGAAAAATTAGGGAAGAACCATTTTCTAGGTGTATTTTTATGTAAAACAGAGCCTTTCATTAGATTCAGAGTAGTTAAAATAGTCATATTAACCTTTTATTTGTATTGATTTGATCTTTGTAGGCTAGATCTGTAAGGGTTTCAATGGCTCCTTTTTTTAGATTCAGAGAAAAGCTATTTTTAGAGCATTTTAGGTCAAATCCAACCTTGTCATCAGGTTCAGAAGGCCCAAAAACTTTAAGATTGACTATCAAATAATTGAAATTAGCCTCGAGATCATCTGGAGCAAAAAAATTTTGCCAGGGAAGTCATACGACCTCCCCAACATGAGGTGACTAGTTCAAAAATATATATTATTATTTTTTCCTACTGTAGATCAGGCGAAATTGGGGTACATGATTGAATCATCAATAGCAACCACAAAACTATCTAAATTCTGGCAAGAATCAGATCTACCAATTCTACCCATTTTTGGGGTTGTACGGGGCCTCTAAGTGCCTCAAACTTGACTTTGAAACATTTTCAGGGGTTTTTGAGGAAATAGAAACTTTAATATCTTTCAACCTAGAAATGTTCTTTGCTTGATTCCTTCGCCAAAGGTCTTATTTTACATTTATAAAGCTTCCTGTAAATTTTTTCTTCCATACATGCCCAAATTCAAACTTTTCTAAAATAGAAGTTTGCTATTTTTAGTAGTTTGGAAAAACTGAAGGTTCTACACCATTATTCAAGTGATTATGGAACTATAAATACAAATTTTGAAAAGATATAAAAACAAAGTCATCAATTTTGAATAATAATTTTTTTTTGGGTGATACAAGATTTCCCTTACACCTTTGGATGCTTTTGCATTAGTTAGGAACACTCTACACTTGATGACTATAACAAATATTTCTTCAAGATGAATCAGGACAACATCTACAACTTCTACTCTTTCTCCTTCAATCACACATCATAGTGCATTCATTGTGCTCCTTATCTTACTTGTGAACCTTATAAATTACTTTGCAATCATACCTCACCGTTGATGTGTTTTTTATGACGGTGTCAACATTAGAATAAAATATTGACTATTCTATTCTCTCTTGAACAAAGTGACCTCAAATGCTAAACAATGTGATCAAATTATATTACTCCAAGGTTCCTCGAATGTCAGGTCTTGACATGCACATGGATATACTCAGTGGAATGATGTGATTTTGTAGGTAATCACAAAGGAACTTATGATAAATTACTCCTTACTCATGGATGAAATCTACTCCTTGCTCCTTGGATTTGTAAATGAATGGAACCTTCTCCAAACCATCTAAAAATAAATAATAAAAGGAAAGAGTTAGGAGAAATCTAATCTACTCCTAGGGACAATGAGACAATGAATAATGCTTTGATAGACTAAAACTTATCTAATTTACTTTGAATCCTCTTTGAGAAATCAGAAATCATGCTAACATCCCAAAATAACATAATATTCACTAGGCCTCAATGAGTATGTATTGATTTTGATAGTATCTTTACAACAATTTCACAATAGTTTCTCCAACTTGTCAAAAGCTTCTACTATCTAACCCTTAAAAGAACTTTAGCATCTAACTTACATCCAACCTCTGACCTTAAACCTCTAACCTCTCTTACAAATGAAGAGAATAAGGAGATCCAATTTACAAATAAAGAGAATGGGCCTTATATAGAGCTCACAATTACAACCAAGGTCCCAAATTGATTCTAGAATCAATGGCTGAGATTATGAAAACAAAACCCTAATGGAAGGTAATTACAACTACCACCACTTTCATCCAATGAAATATCAACAACACATGATCTTCTATAAGGGTATCTCCCTTATATTTCCCTTTGGTGGTTAGGTTCAATTAATTTACACACGTTGACGTGGAATAATTTGATTAGTTGATGATGACCGTATGCCACCTTAACATATTTTGAATAATTATCTCTTGAGTGTACTTTAAAATTGGGAACTTTATCTTCGTGTTGCATTTTACTTGGATTCTTGTATTGGCATGGATTTATTGATGTAATTCTTGTCTTCCTAATGCTTGGCTTGATCTTCTTCTCATTCTTGGACTTCTGTGAACTAATCTTTCCTCGAGTAGTAGAATCCTTGATGTTGGATTGTTGAAGTATATCTTCTCCTTATGTTGATGATCTTGATGCTAACTTTCCTTATGTCATTGAAATGTCTTTATCTTCCTTTTGGAACTCACGTGAAGTCTTCTTGTCATTGGAAATAGTCTCCTTCTCTGGGTCCTTGAAACTCTTCATATCCACCTTGAATGCCTTAGATCGTCATTGAGTATCCTCCATGGAAGTGATCGTTGTCTTCAACACCTGCAAAAGTAAGGAAAACCTTGAATAGTAATGATAGATAAAATCCTTAATGTAATGTAATATTAAGATAGAACATGAATAACTTTGCATGATTGATCAATTTCATTCACAATTCTTGAATAAATGATGGATTTTCTTCATTTTTCTTACATTTTCCATATTTAGACTAACTTTTCTTTCATTCGAGGACTATTAGGCAAAGATTAGATGGATTCAGGAGCTAGAGGTGGAATATCTTCTAACTAGATGCACTTGCAGGAGGATATAGGATTTTCTAGGAGGGCGCAAATCAACGGTTGAACTAGATTTCTTATATGGAGCGCAATTCTTAGGTTGAGGTGGATTTTTGTTCTTGAGTGGATTTGACACCTTGTTATGATTTTTCTTGTCCTAGAGTGCATCTGCAGGTGAGTGGAGGATTTTGTGTCTTAGGCACAAATCCTTGAGGGATCTGGAATCCAACCCTAGGAGGGCACATTTCCTTGAACTCATGGATTTTCTTCCTTGGGCACATTTTCTACAAGGTCTTAGATTTTCCTCCTGGTTGAGTGCATTTCCTTGGAGATAAGGATTTTTTCTCTTGGATAGGGTGTATTTTCCTTGGAGGCATGTATGTTGTGCCTTCCTTGAGCACACTTTCCATGAGTGCTTGGATTGTCCTCTTACTTGAGCGCACTTTCCTTGATGCTGTGGATTTTGAGCCTTCCTTGAGTGCACTTTCCATGAGTGTTTGGATTTTGTGCCTTGGGCATATTTTACATGAGGATGTGGATTTTGGGGGTTGGGCGCAAATCCTCTATGGTCCTAGAATTTTGCCTGATTTTGAAGGTGTCTGACAATATATTTAAAAATAAATTACTAGTAGATGTTGAGATATTGAATTTCCTATACTTTAAATATTTTGAAATATACTATCAGGATGTTTGAGATAGGTCCTCGATCCATGGGATTTAATATGCAGATTCTAGATTTTTGAGGATCCACGAGATTTTAGACTTAGCCAGTTTTTCAAGGTTTCAGGACATTAGACTTAGTCAATTTAATTCCCATCCTTAGTCAATTTCTTCAATCATCCACAAGTACTTTGAGCAAGAACTCGGTGAGACTTGGGCAAATTTCAAGTACCAACCAACAAACTCAAAGAAAAAGCCAAACACTAAAGCAAAAATTAGGGCAGAAAGCAAAAAAAGGGGAGTCCCCATTTGCAATGGGGTGATGTGTGAAAACATCACAACATCTTGCCCATAAAGAAACAAATGTTCTTGAACATTTCAAAGATAAAGACTCATTCCAAACCAAGAACCTTTAGGTAATACCCTCTAACCTATCAAACAACTAGGAAATGCACTTGAAAGGGAACAAGAACAATAAATTGGATCAAGACACCTTACCTTTTGATTATTGCGGTGTGTGCAATGTTCAACAAATATTGATTCTATGAAGTATTCCAATGATAAACAAAAGTCAAGGAGTCAAAACCTACTGCGTACACCCACATGTTAGATTGAACAAACATGATTACATGATCAAGCAATCAAAATCAAAGGCTTAGTATGAACATTCATAACCTGAAGATCCAAGTGTGTATGAGTGCATTCATTTCCATCCTTTAGATACTAAGGTAATCTGAGTTCACTTGTATTAAGCTATGTAAGTTCATGAAGGGGGGGTGAATGGACTCAATAGGATAAGTTTTTGTATGTTGGTGTAATGGATAAGGATGGTAAGATAGGATAGAAAATGGTATGATGGAATAAATAGGTTGGATGAGAAAATGTACCTCCAAGTGTAAAGGACATAGATGATCAACCTACACATGATGCCTGTTTGCTAGGTTTTCATCATGGTACTTATCCAAGGCACCACCAAGGGTGGTTTTCACCATTGGACGAAAGAATTTATCTTTACTATTTTTGATTTTTTTTTTAATTTTTGGGTGGGAAAATAGAATATGGATAGAAGGGACTCAAGTGTCTAGTTCCATGAAAGGTGATAGTCCATGTCAAGTGTCAAGTGTCATCGGATGTAGACCATGTCAAATTATTATGCTCATTGATGTTGGTAGGGGATAGTGGGTTATGATATGGATTATGAAAGTTTGAATGGGGGATAATGGATTATGATGTGGATTATGATATAGAATATGCAAAAGGATGGATGGAATATTTATCCAAAAGTATCGACCATAGGAAGGTGAGGGGTGAAATATGTAGGATAATGGAGGTGGAATGGCCATATATGTCTTGCGTATATGATTTTGTGATGGAAAGTGGTGGACTTAGGAGGAATGGAAGAAGTACCAACATCTTGAGATTGTTTACCTTGGGGTGTATATGCAAGGCCATATGAGTGTGGAGGGATATTGACATGGATGGGCTCCAAAATAAGGTTTGTTCATAAAGGCCTAAGCTTTTAATTGGATATTTCATTTTTGGAGTATGCAATGAACAATGGGACTATGTGTGGTTTGGACACTAGACTTGATTTCATTATTTGATGGAGAAGGTAAAGTGGATAGAGATTGTTGTTGTCTACATGAGGTGATGGGTGAAATAAATTGCTGAAAGATGGGAAATGGAAGTATGTGGGAATGTTGTGGAATGGAATGGAACCATGAACTACCTTCGGATTTTTAACTAAATCCAAGGTCACAAAGACTTACTTAGAAACTTCAATATTATTAAGATGTGTAAAAAGTATAAGATCTTTAAATATTTCAAGTCACACTAAATAGTGGATTCTTCTTCCAATCACAAGCATTCACATTATTCAACACTAACCATGGAGTCCATAATAAACTTCCAAGACATGACCCTTATTTCACAAAGGAAGACTGAGAGATCCACAAAATATACATAAAAATATATAATTGTAAGATATCAGTGTCAAGACATAATTTATGATTCCTTTCTAAGTCAAGTACAAATCCTAACCTGATGATAAAGTTAGAGAAAATCATCCTCTAATTCTAAACAAATTCATGAATATTTATCCAATAAAAGAACTTTAACATTAAAGATATGCCAGATTGTGTTTGAAAGTTCATCAGCTTTTCACAAATTGGGATCCCTCAAAAAGAAACCTAAAGTTAAGAAACCACTAAACTAAGGAAAACAAACTAAACTAAGGAAAGAAAACAACCAACAAATTTAAACTAAAGCAAATAGAGAAGAAACCTATCTAACTGCAAGCAAATAGCGAACAAGACTCAAAAGACCTAAATATATACATGATCTAGCATGTTTTCTCAAAATGAATAAGAGCAATAATGCACAAGTGACAGTTTGAAGTTTAGTGAATTCATCTTTGAATTTGGCAAAAAGATCTTTCACAATGCAATTCTCACATTCAGGCAAAACATCATGTAAAATTATCAACTGTGGCAATTTAAAAGGACCATGATTAATCCAAACACAAGTTGTTTTCCCTAAGTCTCCATAATCAAATTCATAATTTTCACAACTAAGGGCAAGGAAAGAAACAACCCGGGATAATTCTTTTTCCAGTGGACATTGTTTGCTTTTCACCAACGCATCAGGGGGTTGAAGTTGATGATTGGTCATTCCTCTTGCAAAAACTTGTTCATCTTGGGACAACCTTGGCATTATCTTTTTTTGTACTTCCTCCTTGAGACTTTCCAGCACCCCTTCAAATTGTTCTTCATTCTTGGACTCATTAGTGATAGTTCATACTTCATTAAACATATCCACGTGATTATCTACCTCTCCAAGAATGCTTGAAACTTCTTGCACTTCATTCTTTTTTAGCATGAGTGAATGTTCATAAAGGATTTCCTCTTCTTGTAGTGGAATTAAATCACTTCCTCCTTTGATCGAGGAATCAATATCTTGATCATCACTTGCCTTTGTTTGAACATCCTTTACTACCTTTTCAAACTCTAGTTCAACAAGCTCTTTCTTTCTTGGAAGAAGATATGCAAATTGGCTTTCTACAATAGTGCTTTGATTATCAAGGTCACCTATGCTATCTTCACTATTGGATAAAATGGGAACGTCTTCTCCTTTGGATGTCCAAATGATTTCTTGAAGACATTTTCTCCACAAGTTGTCCAATATTAATTGTGCCTTGGAGTCCTCTTCCAACCTTAATTTCTCCTTGACTTGATGAATAGCTTCCTTACAATATGAACATGTGAGTTTTGAATGAGATGTGTTATGAATCCTACATCAACCACCTAGAATCAACATTTCTTCTGTAGGCAAGTCCTTCTCAATGCTCAATCTCTTCTTGATCATTTCCTTGAAATTTATAAGGAATTATCTTTCATCAAATAAGATATCGGGCACCACCTTTATGGGAACAATTGGCTCATGTACCTATGAAAAATAAATTTTGCCTTGCAACACTAATTCCATCCTTGAAAAAAATGTTAGACAATAAAGATCCTCATGTCCATTGGTATCATGAGTTCTACATCCCTTCCATGATGTAAAGTCATCCAAAATATTAGGATGAAGTTGTGCATTTAAAGTCCACCAAAGCTGGAAAAGATTAACTTGAGGATGAACCATATTGAATTGCCCCAAAAGTCTTGGAAAATTTATATCCATTTTTTATTTTTTGAGTTTTTTACTTTATTTTGTATTTTTCCACATATGAGAGATCTAGCAAATCTCGAATTCTTCTTTGAAAGCTCACCTTGGTTCCACATTCACAATCCAGAATTCATTCAGCATTCCTTCTCTCTTCCATTGAGCATTCGATGGAGAAATGAATTGAAATCGATGAAATAATTTTTCTTTCAACATGGAATGAATGAAGTAATTTGTAGTTCATGTCCGGAATAAATGGAGTAATTTGTTGTTGGCCCTCCTTCTAGCGCCAATTATGTTGATGTGTTTTTTATGACAACAACAACATGATAATAAAACACTAAGTGCTCTATCCTCTCTTGAACAAAGTGACGTCAAATGCTAAACTATGTGATCAAATGAGATTACTCCAAGGTTCCTTGAATGGCAGGTCTTGATCTGCACATGGATAGACTCAGCACATGATGTAATTTTGTTGGTAATCACAAAGGGACCTACGCTAAATTACTCCTTACTCATGGATGAAATTTATTCCTTACTCCTTGGATTTGTGAATGAATGGAACCTTCTTCAATCTATCTAAAAAGAAATAACAAAAGGAAAGGGTTAAGAGAATTCTAATATACTCTAAGGACAATGAGATAATAAATGATGCTTTGATAGACAAATTGCTTCAAACCAAGATTCGTTTTTCCATGAGAACAACTATACGGAACTAGTGCAATCTTCAAAGGAAATGAAGGATTTTCACATTGCAAATATGAATTCAAATACCCACAGCTGGTGCAACTTGAACAAATATCCATAATCAAACTATTGCAAAATGGGGTTCATGCTAACTTTGCATTATAGCTTACAATCAGCAAACCAAAAAAATTATGAACTAGGAATTCATCAAATATCTTCACATTAATCCACCATATCAATCAACTTCAACTAAAACTTATCTAATTTTCTTTGAATCATCTTTGAGAAATCAGAAACCATTCTAACATCCCAAAATAACACAATATTCACTAGGCTTCAATGAGTATGTATTGATTTTTGTATATCATTAAAACAATTTCACAATAGTCTCTCTAATTCTTCAAAAGCTCCTACTCTAAAGAAAATATCTGGAACTAACTTTCTAATCTGTAAAAGAATCTCCTTTACAAATGAAGAGAATGAGCCTTATATAGAGGTCAAAAATTACAACCAAGGGCCCAGATTGATTATAGAATCAATGGCCAAGATTTAGACAACAAAACCCTAATGATCTTTACAAATGAAGAGAATGACCCTTATATAGAGCTCAGAAATTACAACCAAGGGCCCAGATTGATTCTAGAATTAATGGCCAAGATTTAGACAACAAAACCCTAATGAAAGGTAGTTACAACTACTACCACTTTAGACCAATGAAATATCAACAACACATATTATAGTAGAAAATAGCCAATAAGGTGTCCCATGCTGACTAGGATTCCAATAAGCATCTTATAGAAGGGCACCTCCCTTATCTCTTTCTTTGGTGGCCAGGTTCAATGAATCTGGACATGTTGACGTGGCACACTTGGATTGATTGACGATGATTGGATTCCACCTCAGCATAATTATCCCTTGAGTGTTCTTTGAACTTGCAATCTAGTCCTTGTGTTGTGTTTCATCTGGATTTCTTGCTGTTGGTGTGGATTTCCTAGTGTAATTCTTGACTTCATGACATTGAACTCGATCCTCTTGATGAATGTTGTACTGGATTCTTGGACTTTCAAGGATTGATCTTCTTTTGATGTTGGATTCCTTGACATTGGATTGGAAATGCATCTCCTCCCATGGATAATCTTTATCCTAGACTTCCTTGAAAGGTGAAGTCCTCCATCTTCCCTTAGTATGCATGTGTAGTTCTCTTCTTATTGGAAGTAGTCTCCTTCTCTGACATTGGAACCTCTTTGTATCCACCTTGAATGCCTGGATCTTCATCTAGCATCCTCCTCATGGAATGGACCCTTGTCTTTAACACCTACAAAATAAAGGAACATCTTGAATAGTAATGGTGGATAAAACCCTTTAACGTAATGCAATATTTAGATAAAACATGAATAATTTTGCATGATTCAAGAAAAATACACAATTTTGATCAATTTCATTCACAAATTCTTGAATAAAAAAGGATTTTCTTCATTTTTCTAGCAATTAATCCAAATTGGGCCAACCTAGGCAAGGAATTTCACAATTTTCCATAGATTTTTTATTGAATTTCAACTTTTCTGTGTTCAAGTCAGCTAGGCACTTCAGGCGCACTTTTATGTTCATCATGGATTTTTTTCCTTTGGAATTCTAGGGTGCATTGCAAGTCTTACTTCCTAGGGTATCATGGATTTTTTTATCCTTGGATTGTTTTATTGTTGTTGCACTTTTCACCTTGACGTGGATTTTTCTATCCTTGGATTGCTTTATCCTTGTCGTACTTTTCACCTTGACGTGGATTTTTCTATCCTTGGATTGCTGTATCCTTGTCGTACTTTTCACTAAGTCATCAATGTTTTTAATCCTTGGATTGCTTTATCCTTGTTGAACTTTTCACTAAGTCATGGAATTTTGCAAACGAGATTTTCCTTGAGCACATTTTCCATCAAGTTGTGGATTTTGTGAACAAGATTATGAAGGTCCCTACTAGACAATATATTTAAAAATATATTTAAGCTATACTTTAAATATTTTGAAATATACTATCAGGATGTTTGAGATAGGTCCCAAATCTGTGGGATTTAACATGCATATTCTAGATTTTTGAGGATCCGCCAGATTTTAGACTTAATTAAATTTTCATGGTTTCAGGACATCAGACTTAGCTAATTTTAGGGTTTCAGAGACATGCATCAAGGTGAAGGCGTATGGACCCCTTAGTTAAATATCCATTCCTTAGGCCAATTTTCCACTCCTTAGGAAATTTCTTTAGTCATCTCATGGATTTTGAGAAAGAATTTTGTGAAACTTGGGAAAATTTATACTACTGAACCAAAAAACTCAAAGAAAAACCTAAACCCTAAAGTAAAATGCAGACAAAAAGTAATAAAAAGGGGGTCTCTATTTACAATGGGGCGATGTGTGAAAATGTCACAACACTCACATAAAGGTATTTAATAGTAATCTTGTTGCAGATTTGGGGGGTCTTCGGAGGAAAATTTACCCATGAGAGGAGGATAGAGATGAATGTGGTTGCTGTTGAAAAAATAGAGAAGGGAGATACCTCATGTAGCAAAGATTTGAGAAGGGAGCTAGAATTGGAGGAAAGAGAGTTTCCTATGAGAGGCCATGATAGGCCAAAGATGTAATTTTGTCTTAGATGCTTGTAGTCATTTTCTTTCGATGAAATTGAATTGAAATAAGTGTGATTTGATGATAAGCTTTTGTATAAGTTTTGTGTTGCATTTTATTGTGAAAATAAATTTGTTGTTTTGAGAAATTATGTGTGAGAATTGAGTATTGTGTAGCAGTGGGAGTCCCACTTGCATCAGTGGTACTAGTGCAAGTTGTTCCTGAGTGTGAAGGCAGATTGTTGAACGTGAGGCAACTTGTAGTAGGACTTGTGAGTTTTGAGTTTTCAAAAAGTACCTCCAAGAGTGGACCCATGAGGTAGTGGTAGAGATGGAGGTAGATATCAGAGCAATAGCTCCTAAGTGTGTGGACAGAACCACCAATTTGAGGTAGTTTGCACAAGGACCTGAGGGTCAAGTTGTGAAGAAGAAGACTATGAGCATTGAAAAGAAAATGAAGGGAATAAGTGTGAGACCAAGAGCCCAGATTGTCTAGTTAGAAGAAAGAATTGATTTTTGTAGACTTCAAGAGCAATTGATAGGGATAAGATAATTGTCATGTATAGTTGATGATATAATGGAAGATACCTTTGGAATTTTAATTGAAAGAAAGAATAATGCTAGAAAGGAGGAGAAGAAGATTAGAAGAAAGAACAAGATTGTTGTATGAGAGAGATGGTGCAGAATAGGATTATGGATCTCAAGAACAAGGTGGAAGTACTAACAAGACTAGTTAGAAATAAAACTAGAAGTTTAGAGTTTAATTTAGAGGAACTTGATGAGGAAATAACTTTGAGTAGTGCAATGGAGACTTATAGAGGTACAATATTTGGTTATAAGTTTGAAGAGGAAGATATTGAAGATCAAGATGTGATTGAAGACATGCCCAAAGAAGGTGAAGGTATAGAAGACAAAAAAGGTTTCTGTGATAAGCCATGAAGATACTCAAGATGTGAAAGATGAGATGATGGACGTTGAAGGTCCTATGTTTGATGAAGAATTTGGGGATGATGAAGAAGATCTCCTACTTAAAGAGGAGATAAGAAAGATAGATATCTTATTCGAATGACAAATGTCAAATGAATGTGATAAAGGAATGGAGAAGATCCAAATGGGAGAAAATAAGCCCCATAATTATGTTGACATTGTTTTGTTTGCAGATGATTCTTTCTGTGCAAGTAAGGAAGGTAAAGATGAAGAGGTTATACATCAGGAAGATGAAGAAGTTGTACTAGTATGATTGGAAGAAAGCATGGAAGAAGAGGAGAAAAGTGAAGAAGAGAAATCTGTTACAACATTGACTAAAGATGGAGGAGTTCTAGAAATGAGCATTGAGGAGATTGTATAGAGTAAAGTTGTAGAAATTGAGGATGTTGTAGTTGAAACAATGTATGCAGTGATGTATGAGGATCAAGTGTTTGCTGAGGAATGTGATGAGGACCAATAGTTTCTTGAGGAAGAGACTGTGGAGATAGAGAAGTTCATTTGGAGCAACAACAGAGATAGTAGTATTCAGTAGTGAGGAAGAGGATGTTGTGATAGAAGAACTAATTTTTATGAGTTTTGTAATGTTGAATTTGCAAATGATTTGCATTTTGAGATGAGTAAAGAGAAGAAAGAGGATTGTGTAGATGCAGAGTGGTATACATATGTATACTTGTAGGTAGAGGCTATATAGGAAGCTCCAAGGGAGATCTGGTGGAGGTGGTTGGTCTATGGTGGGTTGCATCCCATGAAAGAGGAGAATAGAAGAGTGAGTAGTTGGAAGAAAAGAAGAGTGGTGAATGGAATTATGAGAGAAAGATGGTACATGGTCGATACAAGTCCACGAAAAGAAGAGGAAAGAATGGAATGCAGATTTGTTGGAGCAGAGTGAAGCTTGTTTTGGCAAGATGCTGGAAAAAGAGAGGAAAAAGAAGAACTTGTTGTGCACATACTTTAGTGATGGAGTTTTCTACATATTGCTTGCAATCTAAAAGGATGGTCCTACCATTCAACTCCAGATTTGTGAGTATATGCTCACCAACTTCTTACCCGACATGTTTGATGCAGAGCATCACGCCTATTTTTGGACAGAGATAGAGAATATTCGAAAGTCACAACTCCACTATGCAACTGTACCCATTCTTGGAAATGTTGAAATTCCAAAGAGAGCATCATCTCACAAAATGAAAATGTTATTAAATGTGGTAGATTTCATATTAATTGAGCATTATAAAATAACTTGTAACAGCTACTGCTTGGAGGCGTGGAAGACCAAAAGAGGAGTACATATTTAAGATAATAAAAAGAGAGAGAATATTCATAAATAAAGAGATGGAGACACTAAATTGAATGTGGGGCAGATTTTGATTTCAACATTACTAACATTCTGAAGTATGGCTCAAAATATGAAGCCTTTCAACACCTTCATGAGGCACATATTTATTATTTGATATATATTTCTGTGTCTGCATAAAAATAATAGTTAGAAGGCCCAATGTGGGAAAAGTACAGCCTTGGAGAATAAGAGTGGGGCAGCCTATTATATGCAGAAAATGATGATTCTAACGCCTCTTTTGAGAGGCTAAAAATAGTTGTTAAAGAAAATTAGATAGAGGAAACTAAATTTGGAAGACTGATTTTAAGATTTTGTATAGATTTTAATTTGTAAAACAACAAGAGATAGTGGTGCCAGGTTGGGAAGGAATGGAACACCTCACATAGAGGTATTTAATTGTAATCTTGTTGCATATTTAGGCGGGGGGTGTCTTCAGAGGAAAATTTACCCATGAGAGGGGCACAGAGATGAATGTAGTTGCTGTTGGAAAACATAGAAGGGAGATACCTCATGTAGCAGAGATCTGAGAAGGGAGTTGGAATTAGACAAAAGAGAGTTTCCTGTGAGAGGCCATGAGAGGCCAATGATGTAATTTTGTTGCAGATGCTTGTAATCATTTTCATTTGATGAAATCGAATTGAAATAAGTGGAATTTGATGATAAGCCATTTGTATAAGTTTTGGATTGCATTTTATTGTAAAAATGAATTTGTGGATTTGGGAAATTGTGTGTGAGATTGTTAGGAACCCATGTTTAACCCTTCTCTTTACTTTGTTAGTATATTGTTGTTGGACACATATGCTTTGTAACTTGTCTCATGAGTATATTGTATTATCCCACATTCATGTCAAGTAATAGTTGTTTAGATTAGACTTAGTATATAAGTACATGTTGAGGCCAATGAAGGCATCCATGAATTTATTGTATTGAGCTTGCTCAAAGGTGGTTGCCTCCTCAAAGTGGCCTATGATCAATAAATTCCTTTTGTGTTTCTATTATTTCATGCATTTTTCATTATATTATTGTAGGAGGTTCCTCTCATTTGGTATCAGATTTCTTTCTGGGGCTGTTTCTTTTTTGCATATGTATTGTTCATTTCAATTGCAGGTTTGGATCAGGGAATATCCATATCCACTTAACTATGGGAAGTGCCTGGGCATATAGACTTAAAACTCATTGTGACGAGTACCACAAGAACTCCAAAGGAGATGCCTCATTGAGAGGACCTGCCAGTGAAAAGGGCAACGGCCCCTACCTGATTGACTAGTTCCCATCTGTGAGGTAAACTAAGAGATGTCATTTGTGGCAAAGTGGTTATCAGTTTTACCTAAGCCGTGGAGTGAGGGGTACTGCCCCAATATGCAAGTCATTAGACAACATTGGTGGCTGAGTGACTCCCCTGAACCTTTAGGCAGCTGAACATACCTAGGGCCCATATCTATTGACATCTGGCAAATCGCAGATTGAATCTGTCCAAAGCTATTTTTTTGCCATATCTTCCTTACTTTAGCTCTGTTTCCTCTTCAAATTCATTAGAACCCTTGGAATTTCATTCTACATATTTCCTTCCTTGAGGACCCTATCCCAAATTCCACTTATCGAAGGTAGAAATCCCACATTTGTCTATTTTTAGAGTTTGCCATAACTACTTCGATTCTCACCCAATAGCCTTCAAATTTTGCCACAGTGTTCATTTCCTATTTCTACTCCTTTGTCGCTCTTGGACAAATTTTCCCATTCTTTCACCCCGCTTCTGAAATCCCCATTTTTTGCTTCCTTGTTTCTCAGAAAGTGTCCAAAACCTAGTCAAACCCTAATTACCCATAAGAGTTTTTCCCAAATCTAAATTTTCCTTTACTGAAAAAGTTTCTATTTTTGTTTTTCTACCCATTCCCCCCAAAAAAATTCTTCTGGCTATGGTTGTGACCTGCACAGGAACAAAAAACATAGAGGATGAACTTGCAAGCCTCAAGACAAAACTCCAAGATCTGGATGAAAAAATGCTCAGCCTCAATCTTCAGCATTCAGCCATGAACAATAGACGGCAGCTAGAGTCTTCTGTAGACACTGGGTTCTCTTCTTCCAGCAATTTTCATGGGCCAAAGCTTGATTTTCCTCACTTCAATGGTGATGATCTGACTGGATGGATATACCGGGCAGAACAATAATTCAGTCTGCATATTACTTTGATGTCAACAAAGTCCCGCTTGCATCCTTTCATTTGGAACATGAAGCTCTTTAATGGTTTCGTTGGTGCATCAAGGCTCATGAAGAGCCGAAATGGACAGATTTTTGCAAACTCATTTTGCAACGATTTGGCCCTAGTGCTTTTGATGACTTCACAGGAGCACTCACTAAACTTCATGAAACAGGCACTATGAGAGATTATCAGACATAATTTAAAAAATTGGTGAATCACACAGAGGGATTGTCTGATGAATTCTTCAGGAGTTGTTTCGTCAGTGGTCTGAAGGATGCAATCTGATCTAAGGTTAAAATGTTTTGTCCCAGCACAATGATGGAAGCCCTAGGGTTGGCTAAGTTGGCAAAGGACAAGATCACAGCTCAACAGCGCTCCAAATCCAATTTTGTTCCATTCCAAAATATGGTTTCCCAAAGACCTCTAATCACGCTAGCTCCTACAACAACTCCTATCAAGCATTTGACTGAAGCAAAGATGTGGGCACATAGAGAAAAAGGGCTTTGTTATAATTGTGATGAGAAATTAACTTGAGGACATAGATGTGTTGAACAAAAGCTCTATCTCTTGGATGTGGATTCTCCACCTACAATTGAAGTTTATGAAGATGCTCAGGCTACAGTAGATGATCAGGTTGAAACTTGGCAGCCGTCTGTTGAGCCTACTTCTCAGGAAGACCACCCAGAGATCTCTCTCCACACTTTAGCATGTGTCACCACCCCACAAACCATGTGGTTCAAGGGTTACTTCAAGAAGCTCCCTCTTACAATACTCATTGATTCTGGTAGCACTCATAACTTCATTGACCCTTAGATTGCCAAACAGGTTAATTGTTTTGTCCATCCTTGCTCCAGCTTTGAAGTCATGATTGCCAATGGGGACACATTACCTTGTAAAGGAAGTGTCACAATGTGTGTATATCTATTGGATATTATAACATGTGCTCCGACATTTTTTCCTTGCCCTTAGGTGGATGTGATGTGGTTTTTGGCGCTCAATGGTTAAGCACACTTGGACCAATCTTATGGGATTTTGCTGAACTTTGGATGCAGTTTTCAGACAATGGGCAAAAACACACATTGAAGGGCTTACAACTAGGGTCTCTTAGCATAATAAGTTCACATAACATGGAAAAGATTCTTAAGAAAAATTCACATGGTGTCATCACTCAGCTCCATTCCATTCAGATGCAACCATCAACAGTCTCAACTACTCCATCGGATCTACAAAGAATTTTGGATAGGTATGCATGTGTCTTTGCTGAACTAGTGGGATTGCCACCTTCATGGCTAGAGGACCACCGTATTCAGCTCCTTCCTGGAAGTGTTCCTCCCAACATCAGGCCCTACCACTACCCATTTCACCAAAAGATAGATATTGAGATGCTCATTTGAGACTTACTGAAGCAAGGCATTATTCGCCCTAGTACAAGTTCTTTTTTTTCACAAGTTCTTGTCTAGAAAACAGATGGGTCATGGGGCCTCTGCATTGACTTCTGAGCACTTAATCACATCACAATCAAGGATAAGTTTCTGATTCCTGTTGTTGATGAGCTTCATGGTGCTCATTTTTTCTCCAAGTTGGATCTTCATTCTAGGTATCACCAAATTCGAGTTCATGAGGATGATATCCCTAAAATGGATTTCTGCATGCATGATGGCCACTATGAGTTTTTGTTTATGCCCTTTGGTCTCACTAATGCTCCTTCAACATTCTAGGAATTGATGAATAAAATATTCTGGCCCTACCCACAGAAATTCATTCTGGTCTTCTTTGATGATATCCTCATCTATAGTAAAACATGGGCTAAGCATCTCCAACATTTGGATCTTGTACTGCAACTTTTCTCTAATCATCATCTCTGTGCAAAATAGTCTAAATGTGTTTTAGGCTGGGAAGAAGTGGTGTATCTCGGGCAGATTGTTTCAGCCCAAGGGGTTCAAGTGGATCCTGTAAAAATAGATGCCATGAAAAATTGGCCGCATCCTCAGACACTCAAGAGCCTCCATGGGTTTTGGGACAAACTGGCTACTATCGCAAGTTTGTCAAGGATTATGGGAAGATTGTGGCTCTATTAACAACTATGTTGAAAAAGTATTCTTTTATATGGACACATGTTGAGTGTGCATTTGAAAAACTAAAACAAGATGTGTACTACACCTATTCTAGCTATGCCAAATTTTTCCAAGACCTTCACTATTGAGAGTGATGCTTGCGGCAATGGACTTGGTGTTGTTCTCCTTCAAGATGAACATCCCATTGCATTCACTAGAAAATCCCTTTCTGGTAAGAATTTAATACTCTCTACATATGAGAAGGAAATGATGGCTATTTTGCATGCAATACAGAAGTGGCAGCCATACCTACTAGGGAATCATTTGTGCATCAAGACTGATCACCAGAGTCTGAAATATTTCCTGGAACAATGGGTCTCCCCCCAGCACAATAAAATATGGGTTAGCAAACTCATGGGTTATGACTAGAGATTACTTACAAGAAGGGTAATGACAATATTGTGGCAGATGCTCTTTCTCACACATTTGGTGACCAAGCTTCTCTTTCAGCTATTTCTATGCTTGTTCCAAATTGGTTGGAATCTGTCCAGAAGGGCTATGTCAATGACTCTTCATTATCTCAAATCATCCAATAGTTTGCCAATAACCCTTTTGTTGTACTGCATTACTCTTGGGATGGTGCTTCTCTGAGATACAAGGGTCATCTGGTGCTTCCCTAGAGCACGGATCTTCAACAGGTTGTCTTTTATGAACTCCATGCTTCTCCATCAGTGGGGCACTCTAGGTTCCTCAAAACTTATGAGCGGGCACGGCATAACTTCTTTTGGAAAGGAATGAAAAGGGCAATTCAATAGATGGAGGTTGAATGTGATACCTGCCAATGCAACAAGGGTGAAATGACACTCCTTCCTAGATTACTCGAACCCTTGCCCATCCCTACACAAATTTGGACAAATATTTCTATGGATTTCATTGAGGGGCTCCCTAAATTTAGAGGGAAGACAATGATCTTGGTTGTGGTTGATCGCCTATCCAAATATAGTCATTTTTGTGCCCTAAGCCATCCCTATACCGCCTCCTCAGTTGCACAAGTTTTCATGGACTAGATCTTTCATCTTCATGGCATCCCTTCTTCCATTATCTCATATCGTGATGCAACTTTCACAAGTCACTTTTGGATAGAATTATTTCGACACACTGGCACCAAACTGAAGACGAGTTCAGGGTATCAGCCACAAATAGATGGTTAGACTAAAATTATCAACAAATGTTTAGAAACTTATCTTCGTTGCTTCACCTCACAACAATAGCATCAGTGGGAAAAGTGGCTCCCTCTCGTTGAATGGTGGTACAATACCTCTTACCACACTGCATCTAAAATGACTCCATATGAAGTAGTCTATGGTTAGGCACTGCCAGTGCTCCTTCCATACACCCCCAACAGTTCACTAGTTCAGGTAGTCGACACAGTTCTCCGAACCTGGGATCAGATTCTTTGCATCTTGCAAGACAATATTCACATGGCAAGAAATCGAATGAAACAACAAGCCGATCATCACCGTTATGAGCGCACTTTTCAAGTAGTTGATATGGTTTTTCTTCATCTATAACTTTATAAACAATCATCCCTAAAACTCAAAGGGTGTCATAAGCTAGCTCAAAAGTTCTATGGACCATATAAGGTTCTTCAGAAGATTGGGTCAGTTGCTTATAAATGGGAGATTCATCCTTCTTCCCGTGTTCATCCAATATTTCATGTCTCTTGTCTAAAGAAAGTTCTTGGCACCAACATCAAAACACAAACTATTTTACCAGAACTGGATAACGAAGGATCCATAATTTCGGAGCCGCAAGAAATCCTTAACAGGCACACTCGTCAGCTTCACTCTCGCTCCATCACAGAGGTATTAATTCAATGGCACAGAATGCAACCTAAGGGTGCTACATGGGAACCACTCCTTCAGATTTCACAACAATTTCCACATCTTAAGCTTTGAGGACAAAGCTTTTCTAAGAGGGAGAGGATGTTAGGAACCTGTGTTTAACCCTTCCCTTTACTTTGTTAGTAAATTTATGTTGGACGCATATGCTTTGTAAGTCGTCTCGTGAGTATATTGTATTATCCCACATTCATGGGAAGTAATAGTTGTTTAGATTAGACTTAGTATATAAGTATGTGTTGAGGCCAATGAAGGCATCCACAAATTTATTGTATTGAGCTTGCTCAAAGGAGGTTGCCCCCTCGAAGTGGCCCGCTATCAATAAATTCCTTCTGTGTTTCTGCTATTTTTGTTATTTCGTGCATTTTTCATTATATTGTTGTAGGAGGTTCCTCTCAGAGATTTGAGTATTGTGTAGTAGTGGGAGTCCCACTTGCATCATCTTGAACCAATTTTTCATCATGACTAGACAATGTTCAACTAGACTGATGTAGATTAGGTTCATATGTGAGGTGTTTAGATATTATGTCATCTTGAACACGAGACGCTTTCCCAACCAAGGTTGAACTCAGGCCATCATCATGGCATGGTCCACAAGACTGAGGTTGTAGGTTGTTGATTGTAAGCAGGTATTGCAAAATAAATTAGTTGGATGTTAATACTATGACAGAGAGCAAAAGGAAAGGATAAATAAATAAGTGAAGCCACTTGCAAGAAACAAAAGTATTTCATATAAGCTCAATGTTCATATCATCTTGCAATCTCAATGCGATTAGAGAACCAAGTATGTGATGTGTAGGCATGAGATTGAATCCATTCTCTCTTGTTTTCATTACAGTAGATCATGGGTGATGTTATAATATCTTGTGCTTTTCTTTTCCTAAAAAAATATGTGATGTTATAGATACCCTTTAATGCTGTGAAAAAATTGTGAACAGAGGTTGAACCCAATTTACTGTCCTAGAAAATCTTGGATGAGATTATATATACCTTTTAACACTGTGCAGGTAAGCTCAAACAATATTATAAACAAGTGTCAGATTCAAACATCCTCGAGTTATAGGCTACCCGTTTGTGAGGTGGAATCAAATTTAGTCCTGGTTTTAGGAGTGTCTCCCATCATCATTCCACAACACCACCTATACGTTGAGTACAACGGAACTGAAGTCTCATGATATACTATTAGTTTGAAGTAGAATTAAAATGGACAACTAATGCAAGCTATGTTACCTGTTCCTGCCTTCAAGAACTGGCTATAGATTAGGGCAATTTTTAGAAAGAGATTTAGCAGTAGAGCCACCAACCTGACCCGTTGACCCTAAAATAAGGACTCTCTTATTCCACATAGTTGCTTCTGCTTCATTGGAGGTTGCTTCTGCTTCATTGGAGGTTCTACTGCTGCAACATATAATCCTATTCAGATGTAAATTCTTATTGCGTATCTTCATCAATGAATAAAATACAGGGATATCCATCACAAAGCATGTCTGCATTGTTCTGGGCATTTGAATTTTATGGAGTTGAGTAGTCCTGCTGCTCCTACAACATAGGGGGAACTGCTGAGACCTTTTGTTTGTGGTTGGTTAATTTGGTTTATCCACTTTGGGGGAGATCTTTTGCCATGTCTATTCATTAATGAGACAGAACCTTTACTACAAGCTGCCTTTTTGGCACAATATGTGGATTATTTGCTTCTTTTTGTGCTACTTTGCAGGTTTTTTCTGGTCTAGTGTTATCCTATTTTAATGTAGGTCACCAAAATAATTGGCTCATTGAAGAGCGCAAACATCGTTCCTCCATTTTGTTTGTTGCTTCATCCCGATTTTTCAAACGGAACACAAATTTGAATTTGATTTATTAATTTATGAATTAAAGGGCTTTTAGAAATATAATTAGTGGACTGAAGACTCAATGAACATGGATTCCTTATTTCTTTGGGTTATTTTTTTCATCTAAACACAAAAACATTGAGGGAATCTATTTACATTTTTATTATATTAATTGGAGTCTTGTTATGTGCCTGATTTTAATATAAGATTCACAATTTAATTTAATAGATTTTATAAAATTATGAAGATTTAATTGAACATCATATAAAGATCATAGTATCTTAAGAAATTAAAAATTGTGTACTTTAAACATGAATGGTGAGATGTTGGAACTATCGAAGTTTGCAGAAGCTAGAGTTTCTGCAACACATCTGGAGAAGGATGATCCACCGATCGGTGGCCTGGGAGCATCATTTCGGTAAAACATGATAGAGGGAGAGTTGGTGGAGGATCGTGGCTTCATCCCTAAATGTGAGTGACCATTGAAATAGACAATCTTTCACAGGTGGCCAAGAATGTGTCCAAACACATTGAAACAAAAGACAATTGCATTTCAAAAACTATCACCTGCGGAGCACCACTCATCAAAAACACTACAAACATCTATGAAAGGCTCAATATCATAAGGAGTGCATTAAGCGAACTGGCGCAAGTGAAGAATGGTGCAAAGGAGTAGTTAGAAGGAGAGCAAGCGCAAAGCGAGGGTAGAGGGTTTGGCAAGTGTGATGGTGCACAGGCTCATAATGGTGACCGAAGGCTAGCACAGGGTGCACGAAGCAAGGAAAATCTCCTCTGTGGTGCGTCTCAGGAGGGGGCAGAGTCTTGAGGGTTTGATCCCCTTGCATTGGATGCAGATGGGAATAGAGGCCTCTCTAATCTGGGTTGTCGCTCTTCTAGTTTGCCCTCCATGGCTACGATGGAGCAGGCATTTAACAATAACTACAGATAATTTAAAACTACCTCCAATTTCTTCCATGTGTGCACTATTTTTTGCAAAGAGTAGATCTTGAAGGTCAATCCTATAGCTAATTTAGGGTTGGTTGTTCAAGGGGTGATACCTCCTACGAGGTTTGGGGAATCCATCTCCCTAGCCCCTGATCCCCCACCGCCTCTGGATTTTTCTGATTCTTCGCCCCCTTTGTTTATGGCAGACACTAAGGTGGATCTGTCTAAGCCAGTGGATTTCCACATTTCAGATGATTTCTTAGTGGAGATTTATTCTGATATCATGTCATAGGCTCTGGTTTTCAGAGCAATGGGGAAGAGGCCATTAGTGGATGAGCTTTTAGCTTGGAGCAAGAGTTTGGGATAGTTTGACTACTCCTATGGTGGAGTTGCTAGATCATGACTTTTTCCTTGTATTTTTTCTTAATTCAAAGGATTGCAGGTCTATTATGGATAATGGGCCTTAGTTTTATGGCAGATCTAGTTTTTTCGTGACCTCCTGGTCTTCTTTTTTTGATCCTGCAAATGTTTGTATCACTTCCATTTTAGTTTGGCTTCGAATCTACAACTTACCTCTAATTTTGCGTAATGTGTGACTTATAGAATCTCTAATCAACCATGTCAGCACTTTCATTAAGGTTAAGGATGCTTCCTCTATGGCTCCGAGATGTTTTACTAGAGTTTGTGTCCTAGTTGATATTTCCAGGCCACTACCTCACATGGTCTGTATTAATTCTTCTTTGAACTCTTGGTTGCAATATTTAAATTATGAGGGGCTCCAAGAGTGTTGCTTCAGATGCAACCAACTTGGATAGAAGATCGTTGGCTGCCATGGTAAATTTGTAAAAAGACTTCGTACTCTTAACCTCAAGAGATGGGTCCACAAGGACGGGAGTCCTGATGCTGATTTCATTTGGAGAAATCATAGGGTCTTCTTGGATCATCACTCTCTAGCCTACCCGGATTGTGGGGTTACTAGACAAGGCTTTGAGTGCTTAATCCCTCCCGATGTTGAGGCTGAGGTTGCTGAGGATGCCGATCAACAGGAACATTTTGTGATAGACCAACAGGACTTTTTGACCTCAGAAGATGAGAAGATCTAGTCAACTCTTGTTGAAGATCATGATTATCATCTGGATCAGGCTGATGTTTTGGCTTGTTTTGATTATTGCACCTTATCCCAAACTGCAAGCAAGATTTCAAAACCACTCTTTTCCAAGCATGGAAAATGCTGGGATAGGAAATCTAAAGTAGAAAAACTAAGGTTATAAGATTTGGATTTGATGGACGATGGCACTCAGTGGACAATGGATGCGCTCCTCACAAGGAGGAAGCAAAAGAAAAAGAAAGGTTGATCTCTGGAGTTTTTGCTTTGAGTGTTGGAGATGAAATCCTATTAGGTTAAGCTGGTTTTCTATAGATGTCTCTCATTGTCTTTCTTTCTCCCAATCTTTTTTCTTCCTAGTTTTAGGTCTGAAGCTTTCTTCTTTTCTTGGTTTCTATGCTATATGGGAGTGGGCCCCCATCCCACATCGTACAGATAAAAAAAATTGTGTACTTTAAAAAAACTAAAAGATCATTTTGTTATGAATTGTAAACTACAATTTGGTAGTTCAAGTTTCAAAGATCATTTTTCTATGAATTGTAAACTACAAGTTGGTAGGTCAAGTTTCAGTCCCACCTAGTTTAATACAATAAAAAAAATTAAAAGATCATTGTGATGAAAAAAATTAAGATATCACCCCAAAATAAGAAAATTAAAAGATTATCTCAACATAAAATATACCTTTAGAAACTAAAAGATCACAACACAAGAAACCCAGAGATCAACCCAAAACAACATGTCTCTTAAGAAACCAAAACATCTCCCTAACACAAGAAAATAAAATATCACCCCAACACAAGAAAACAACATATCACCACAACATAGGATAAATCTTAACAAACTAAGAGATTTCTCTAACACAACATGTACCTTAAGAAACCAAGATATCACTACAACATGAGATTTTGCATTTAGTCTAAATACCTTGAAAAGACTAAAGAGATTTACATTCCACAATATATCTCAAAAAACTAAGATATCACCTTGACATAGCATTTTGTGTTTAATCCAATATACATCAAGAAACTCAAGAGATTTACAATCCACATTTAGAAACTAGGATACACCTTGATGGAGGATTTTTACATTCAATCCAATGTAACTCATGAAACTAAAGAGATATGTGTTCCATGTTTAGAGACTAAGACATCACTTCAATAAGGGATTATGCATTCAATCCAATGTACTTCAAAATGCTAAACAGATCTGGGTTCCACATTCTCTTTAGTTAAATTTTAAATTTTAAATTTTAACAATCAAAATTAAATGTATTCACTTGAATGCCTTTGACAATCTCTATTGATTTGACAAGTGATGTCCAATGTATCCTTGTTATGAGGTCAATGTGATGCACTAGTGGTGGCTCCATGAATGTTTCCTTCTGAATGCAAAAAATAATTACACTTAGATAAATGAGAGTGAGTTCCATTTAGAAAATGTAAACTACTATGTAACACTTATAAATAGGTGAGGGGGAGAGAGTCACCCCCTACCTAGTGTCATTGGGGGAAATCAAGTAGTTAGAGACACCATGAGAAATAAGAAAATTGAGTAGTTAGAGACACCATGAAAAATACCAAAATTAAATAAATCCTACTGAAAAAGAGAAATCAACAAACTCTAGCAAAGCTCAATCTCTAACAATTTTGTATGCTCTCTATTTTTATTATACCTGCCCTACTCCTTTTTATTTACTTTTTAGACATACTAATTTTATGCTTAGGTTTGTGCATTATTGTATTCAATATTGCCTAACATATTTGTCTTTGGTTCTTGGTATTTAAAATATAGATTCTTTGAGCATAGGGCCACACCAAATAGGTGATGTGGACTATGACAATGCACGACCTAATGGATTTTTTAAAACTCTACAGGGCTTAAGGTAGAGCTTGGATGACATGCTAGGTTTTGGTTTTTTCAAGTGCTAAATGCCTAGAATATAGGAGAAAAATTACATATAGTTTTTAGGAAAACTTTTTTACCTCCTTGCTATTTAACTGGTTGGATGAATTTTATCAAACTTTGATTCTGTGATGACCACAAATGATCTTGTTATTAAAGACATGCATTGTCATATGAATTTCCATTAAACTATCTTAGATTACATCGACCATCATCATGAATTCACTCCAAAGATCTTCAAACATAATAAATAATCATTTTACAAGTTTTAAAACAATCCAATATTCAAGTGTACATTAAAAATATTTTAAAATAAAGATTGCACAAATTATTATATGCTCAAGACTAAAATGAAAAAGGATTATGTTAAACCTATTATTTTTATGGAATATATTGAACATTATATTGTATCCATTGTTGGGGTGTGTGCCCATAGAAACTTTATAATGATTAATCTACAAATTATTTTAGGTCTTAGCTCTTCTCAGTGGAAATTAATTACTCAACATTATGCATTGTTTTCTTGGAAATTGTTTCATTACAAACTTTTAGTAGTTGACAAGATCAAATTTCTTCAAATCAAACTTTTTGCGATGACTCTATTGTTTTTATCCATACCATATTAAACACATATTTTAGGACTGTAAGTTTACACTTTACCACTGGAATGTGATTTTCACTATCTTCTAAGTTGTCTTCAATCCTCCCTTTATTTGGAAATATGTTCTGTTGGATGTGGTTACTCACAAAAGTGTTCTCACAAAATCTACTTACAATTTATTGTTGCCTTGAGTAAAGCAACTAGTCCAAGCAGCCTTCATTCTTACAAAGACAAATTAATAGTAGCAACAACTCAGAGTATTAGACTCCAAAATAATAGTACTCAAGTATTCCAAATAAAGCCAAGAGTCACAGTATCTCTAGATTGTTGGAAAAAGATCCAACTAAAGTAGGCAAAGAATGATGAGCACACGGTTATACTGAGAGGGGGGTTAATTAGTATAATACAGAATTTTCCTTTCCAAACTCAATCAATCACATCAACTACACATATGCAAGATCAATCAATTAATAACATAATAAGAACGCATGGTTTACATAGAAACACTTGCGGGAGAAAACCATGGTAAAATATTGCTTATATATATTGATCACTTCTTCTGTGAGCGCCAACCCACTCCTTGTATAATTCTTCTTATGTGAGCGCCAACTCACTGCTCTTACAATTCTTCTTCTGTGAGCACCAATGCACAAGAGACAACAATCTCCACTAAACAAAATTATAGGAACCAACCTCTTGGAGGCTCCCAGCAAGAGGCTCTAACCTCTATTTGATAGTATCCAACCTATTAATTCTTCAATGGATGATATAGTACATGCTTCTTCATAGGATCTTCCTCTGACAAATTTGATTACAACCTACACAACATCCTTCTTCCAAATCTGATCACAATCCACACAATAAGGTCTTCTTCCAAATCTAACCACAACTTGAACACAATATCCTTCTTTCAAATCTGATCACAATCCACACAATAGTCTTCTCACACAAATCTGATTACAATCATGCACAATCTTCTTTCACAAGACTGATCATAAACATGGCAATAACTTCACATAGATTTTTGCTCTTACTTCTCATACATGTCCTTCTTATAATTCTCCATTTATACTTCATACATGGGCTGCATGTATGATCAAAATAAATATCAATTACACTTCATATTTTTTTCTCTTCCTTTTCTTCTTGATCTACTTTTATTCACATTATTCTCACTTCTTGCTTGCAAACTCCCTCCTCATCTCTCCTTATATATCTTAAGCATTCTAAATGAGAGATGTAACCGTTGCCAAACAAGGCAACACTTCTTAAAACAAACAACCTTTCACAAAAGCCACACCTCTTCTTAATTATTCTCTTTGTAGAAAAGGTACTCCCTCATAACAAATTCACATGGCTCTTAATGCAGTTTGTACCACCTAATGAAATTGTATTTCTTTGTAAATTGTAGCACACCAATATCTAAAATCACTTCATAATGTAAAGGTCACATTACTTGTAGAGATCACATAATATGTACAAAGATTGCATCACATTCATTAGTAAGTCATTCTTCACAATAATGAATTCGTTGTCCCTTAATTAAATTGTTGACCATCACAAAAGTTGCTCCACATATTATAATGATCATAACATTTCAAAACAAATCACAACTCATGTTCTTTGTAATTGCATCTCTTTTGTTATCAATATACTCATCTCCTTTCATTATCACATCATATACTAAAGGTCACACCATGTACTTCCCTTGATTACTTCACATAGTATCTTTTGATTAACTATAGAGTACTATATGTATGACTGGCCTTGTTCTCTTCTCTTTAATTGCATTCTTCAAAAAAATCGGCTTCACTATTATTTTAAATCTTTAAACTTGGAACTTGGTACTCATGTATGAGGTTGGCTAGCATAGGTATATAATGTTAAATATTTAATTTAACATTAATGTTCAATCTTCTTCCAATGTATTTCTTATCGTCAACCAACATTTTAATAAAAACTCTTCGATATTTATCTAACATCTTTCTCATAGTACTTTTATTATGTTTAAATCTTTAATTTAAAAACATATACATATCTTTAGTTTTAATAAAAAATCTTTCAATATTTCTCATGTACAAGTTCCACTTGGATTTATGCCTACCTAAACAAATCATAGCCACCCATGTTGATAGCTCCTCTACTGCCCCTAAATAGACCAAAGACCAGAGCCATGGTGTTATTATTACTGAGCTCACCCCTAGTAAATTGTTGGAGACCCCTATAGACAATAGGATTTCTACTCCCAAAAAGAAAGCCAGTCCCAAAAATAGCTCTGTAAAAACCCCCATTTATAACTTGTCACTCCTTGGGATAGGTTGGTACCAGCATTGTTGGCAGTCCCAAAGCTGGTTCAAAATCCACCAAAAGAAATCTTGTGGTCTTTGATAGCAAGGGTGATAATCGCCAAAAGAAGGCCAAGGAGGGGAAGGAGGAGGCATGTAAGTTTATTAATGTGGGTGAGCTTCTTAGGAAGGAGGGGAATAATATGGAGAAAGGTAAGGTAGTGGAGATCTCTAGTGGGAAGGAGGGAGATAGCAAGGAAACTCAAGATGAGGAGAATCTTACCCCTCATAGTAAAATCAGAATGCCCTCGACTAGGAGGTCTAGCAGACTGGCTGTGACACCTACCCCCTCACTGAAAGAGCATGTGGTTTCTAGAGACTCCAAGAAGAAGGATGATAACATAGACACCGAGGTTAATGTTGGGAAGGTGGATGATACTGGGGATATGGAGATGGGTGGTGACGATGGTCCTAGTTTGTTTCTAGAGTTGAGTATTCCTAATTCTGAGACTGAAAAATCTTCTAAGAAGAAGGAGGATAACCAGGACACCAAAGATGGAGAAACTAGTACCGAGGAGGAACCCGTGATTGAAGCCTTGAGCAGCAGAGTTATAGATCAAGAGAGAAATTTTAAAATCCTTGCCAGGTTCACATCTAAAGTGGTGCAAAAATCAGCAACCATGTTGTCTATCCTGCAAGACTTGGAACTCATTGAGATCAAAAAGATGAAGGACTATGAAGAGCTATATCAATTCCTCACTGAAGACTAGGGCCAATTATTCAACTAGCCCTTGGTGTTTTTCTCTTTACTATTTTTTGGTTGTTAGTATGATGTCCTTTGGTTGTCAATCCATTGTTCCTAATTATTTTATTTTTTGTTGGTTTAGTTTTTCTACCTTGGACTCTATTGTCTATGTTGTGCGTCTGATGGGTTGTTTTGTATTGGGATTGACACCCTAGTTTTGCTGCTAATAGTAATGAAAAACATATACATATCTTAAAGGCAGCTTCCAATTCTCACTATATCTTCAATGAAAATGTATAACATATAAACTCTCGTAAGCCATTCTTAAACTGATCCAATTCACCTTATATCCATAGTAACAATATTTTTTATCTCTTCTCAATAGCTGATCCAACTTGTCTTATAAAATTGATCTAACTTGCCTTAGATATGCCACTGAATGACGATTAAATTCTTGCATTCTATGATATTGCTTCTTTGACATTTCTAACAATCTCTTCATTTGTCTTCAATGCATTAATGATATTGCAACATTGAAATGAATGACAACTATCTGATCTATTCATCAATGATAGCAATAATGAATACCTTTTTGACATAGATGACAACAAGTCCAACAAAGAAGACCAAGAAGGAGAATAAGAAAACAAGAACAAGGAGACATAAATACTATTTTGCATTTATATTCAAAATATACATTCAAAGAATGTCTATGTACAAAAAATTAAATCTAAGGCTCTATATTTCCTTCATGCAATAAACTGCACACCTTTCCAAAGCTTTTGGAGATGAATGGATTGATTTTGTGTGCTTTCATAGTTTTTCTCTAGACATTTGGAGTTGCCTTCTATTTTCGAGACATCTGCCTCTGTGTTATGTTCTCTTTTGTTGCTGCAACATTCTTCTTCCTATGCTACTGCAGGTTCTTTCATTAATTATCTCTAACTATCTAAACATTCAATTTGTTCATTCCTTTGTTTTGTCTTTCTCTTCCTTTATGAAAAATGTTACTCAATTCAAATTCACCCACCAAAATTAATTCCCTAGAAAATGTATTAAGTATACTAGCTAGTGTCAGATGTGACAAGGGGAAATAGATCCCAATAGATCACTCTAAAATTGCATTAAATGCATTGATTGGGCTTAGGATTAAATATTTCCAATACTCCCCTTAATCTTGAGCCTTTATGCATTTTCATCACCGTTTTGCATTTCTAGCACTTTCTTGTCCAAATTTGTTTTGTCCTTCCGAAACTATGGTTCTGGAGCTCTTCTATCTTCTTGAAACTAAGGTTATGAATCTCTATCTTTCTGGAGCTATGGCTCTACATCTCTGTCATCTTTCTAGATCTAAAGTTCCAAAGGTCTTTTGAAACTTTCTTTCTAGAGATACACTTCTAGAGCTTTTTTTTTAAAGTTTGGTCCTTCTAGAGTTGTCTTTCCAGAGTTCATTTCTAGAGTTGTCCATGATGCCAAGCCTATCTCTTAGGCATCCAAAGGAGTCTTTTGATAGTGACTTGGTAAAATATTAGTGAATTTTTGTTCTGATATACAAAAATGAATTTCAATGTGTCCATGTTCTACTAACTCCCTTATGAAATGGTAGATCTCAATGTGCTTGCCTCATCCATGAAAGATATGATTCTTTGTCCAGGCTATAGAAGACACATTGTCATAGTAAACGGTTGTACCATATTTTTGTTGCTTATTGAAATGAGAAAGGATTCTTCTCAACCAAATAGTTTGACATGCTATTGCATTTGTTTCTATGTACTCCACTTCTACTGTGGAGAGTGAAACTATGGGCTTCTTCTTTGATGCCAAAGAAGTTGCTCCTAAACCCATGTGGAACACATGTCCTGATGTGCTCTTCCTATCATCTACATTTCTCACCCAATCACTGTCTGTGTACCCAACCAACTCAAGGTTATTGTAAGTAGTATACATAATGCATACCCTTTCATATCACTGACATAACTCACGATTCTCTTTCCTGCTTTCTAGTGTGTGTCCTTAGGTTGCTCCATGAACCTAGAAATTAGACTTACCGTGTACATCAAATTAGGTCTTGTTGATGTCAAATACACAAGGCTTTTAACCATGCTCTTGTAGAGGGTTGGGTTAACTTCACTACTACTATCCCCTTTGCTTAATTTTAGATCTATAGATGTTGTTGGGGCAGGTTTGTTGTCCATCATTTTAAATGTTTTGAAGATTTATTTAGCATAGTTAGTTTGCAAAATAAATATTCCATTCTCTATTTATTGGACCTCTATGCCTAGGAAATATTTTAGCAAACCTAGGTTTCTCATCTCAAACTCACTTTTCATTGCCTCTTTGAAATCAACAATGAAGATGTCACTATTCCTTATGAAAATCAAATCATCTACATACAAATTAATAATTAAAATCTCACCATTGGTTTCTTTAATGTAGAGTGTGGGCTCACTGCCACTTTTCCTAAAGCCATTGCTTAATAGGTACAAATAAATTATGTTGTACCATGCTTCTGGTACTTTTTTGATCCCATAGAGAGCTTTTCAGATACTGTACACTTTGTCTTCATGTCGTGGGACTCCATTGAAGAAGGATGAATTCACATCTATTTGAAATAATTTCCATTTGTGTTGGGTTGCAATTGCTAGGACTACCTACACAGTTCCATCCTTACAACTGGTACATATGTTTCATCATAGTCTCTTCTAGGCTGCTATTTGTAACCCTTAACAACCAATCTTGCTTTATGCCTCTAATCTTTCCTTCAGTAGTGCATTTGGACTTATAGACCCACTTAACTCTAATGACCTATTTACCCTTGGGTGAATCAGTTAGATCCCATGTTTTATTTTTTCTATAGCATGTAAATCTTCATCCATGGCCTTACAGCAGTTCTCCTCTTTCATGACTTCCTCAAAATATGTTGGATCACTATAGGAAAACAAAGCAAAATCCATATTTTCATCAAAATCAACATACCTTATGCTATCATAAATTTCCCTCACACTTCTTGTCTATCATGGCATCAATGATGTAGATGTAGGGTCTGAGTTTTTAGAGTTTCAGGAGTACCTAGGTTGATGAAAAAGATTGGACGCTGAAATGTTTACCTTGTTGTAAGGTTCTAGAGCTACAGTTTTTAGAACTACTATCTTTCTGAAAGGTTTCAAAGTTGCTGACATTCAGAACTTCTTCATCATCAAATGGTATTGTGATATAAATATCTGTGGTGCTATCCAGCATTCCATCCCATGATTAGTTTTTAATGAATTCAACATCCCTGCTAATCACCACTTCTTGGTGATGGGATTATACAATTTGTAGGCTTTGGATTCTTTACTATAGCCTATGAAGATGCATTTTTCACCTTTGTCATCAAATATCTACCTCTTCTCTTTTTTCAATAAATGCATATGCCACACACCCAAATATTCTCAAGTGCTGTACGCTCCATTTGTTGTTTGTCCATGCTTCTTGTGGAATCCTCTCATGAACAAATTTTGTAGGGCACCTATTCAATAGGTAAATTGTTGTTGTTATAGCTTCACCCAAATAATCATTTGACAAACCTTTTGGCTTTAGTATGCTTAATGCCATCTCTATGATGGTTTTGTTTTTCCTTTTAGCCACTCCATTTTGCTGTGGAGTATACTTGGCTATGAATTGTTTCTCAATGCCTTCATACTTGCAAAACTTCATAAACTCTTGGAGATGTACTCTCTCCCTATGTCCATTTTGAGGACATTTATATAGTTGTCATTTTGTTTCTCAACCAGGCCTTAAACACTTTAAATTGATCAAATGCTTCTTATTTGTTCTTCACAAAATACACCTAGGTTTTTCTACTGTAGTCATCTACAAAAGTCATAAAATAAACATTACCATAGGTAGAGTTGGGGTCTTCATGGGACCACACAAATCTAAATACACCAACTTTAATTTTGGTCTTTCTCTCTTAGAGTACCTTGATTGAAAGGTTTGCCTATGTTATTTTCCTAGGATGCATGCTTCACATTTTCTTCAGGCTCTACAATAGTTGGTAGGCCCATAACCATGTCTTTTCTAGATAAAAGACTTAAAATAGAATAACTTAAATACCCATACCTCAAATGCTAGAGCTTGGATGGGTATTTGATGGTTGTCTTGAAGGTTGACTACTGCAAGCTTGTTGACTATTTTGGGATTTGCATTTTGAGGGGAAACATCTGGTACTTTGTCATTTGAACCACTGCAATCACTTTCTTGCTTCCATCCTTGTCATAGATGATTCATTCTGATTTCTCCATTAGGAATCTATAACCATTTTGGACCATCTATCCAATGCTCAAGAGGTTATATTTTATGCCTGGGGCATAATAGCCATCCTAGATCTGTCTTCTTTCACCATGCTTGGTTTGTATGTTGACTATGCCTCTACCCAAGATTGGAACCTTCAAACTTGATGCTATTGTCCATGCAGGCAAATAATTTTTTGTTACCACTCATGTGGTTTCTAAAGGCACTATCCAAATACCAAATCTCAACGCTTCCCTATTATGCAAGATTGCATGTAATAAACACTTACGACTTTTTTTTTCATTTTTAGACTTGTTCTCATTTGCTACATTAGCATTTTGAATCCCCTAGTCACGTTGTTTCTTTCTACATTCACTTGCATGGTTACCATACTTATGACAGTAATATCATTGTACATTGCTCTTATCATACCTCTGATTTGATTTGATGTCCTTTTTGTTTTGGGTAGCTTAGCTCTAATGCCTAAAAACACACACATACATAGAGCAAAATTGAATCTAAAACATGCAACAAACTCAAATTAAACACCAAAATTAAAGAATAACTCTCTCTATGGAAAATCACTAAAAATAATCATTTTTGTGTCTATGAGGACTCTCTCTTTACTATTGTAATTTATATTTGATTTTTTAAACATTTTCTTCACACCATTTAACTAAAATTGATATTTATGTAAATATTTATATTCTAACATATTTTTAAAAATAAAGAATTAAAAAATACTTAAACACTACTAATTAATTAATCTATTTTTTTCTAAGATTTTAAACGGAAAATTATAGTTCAACATATAAACTAGCAATCACACCTTAGTGTGCAATGGGTACATAGAAATTGAAAGTGTATTGGTAGATTTCATTTTCACAATCATTGTTGATTTCATTTTGTGAATCTTTCATGTTTCTTCAGATTTTTTTCATATAAAACGTATTTATAATCACCAAATAAATATATATGTCTATTAAATAAAATGTTTACATTTATTTAAGGGGGAATAGAATAACATGGAGTGAAAGGCTTGTTTATGTGGGCTTCAAGATCTGAATTCTTTAGAATATGTTGATTGTCAGCTCTGACTTCCATATAAAGTAAAAAAAGACACATAAACTGCACATTCATGTCTTTTCAAATGAAAACTATGTTTATTTTTTGTATGAACACTATGTATCTCACTTCAAGTGTATCATAGGATTCTAGAGTAAGCAAGAAAAGTTGTTGTCTCTTGAAAAATGGTGAACCTAGAATAATAATTCTAGATCAACACAATCAGGGTACTATAAAATTAAGTACTCATGCTTTAAGCCCTTTAATCTTTACTTAGAAATTGAAAAAACTATAGAAATCAATCTTTCAACTACTATAAAAATATTGTAGTTAGTTTCTAGCAAGTTGAAATCAATGTCATTTTGCCATTTTTCAAAGCAAGGGCACCAAAAAGTTGACACTCAATTAGACATTCTAAAATATTTGCTTTTCCTCCATTGCATAGTTACCCATGACAACAACCATATAGAGAACTTTCTTCAATTGGAAATTGATCATAGCTTTGGTTTCATTTACTTTCCCTTCCAATGATTGTTGGTGTGGCACATGTAATGTCATAAATTGTATACGGTCCTTCCAATTTCATGCTATATTGTAGCCTTCCTTTAGTGTCCATTTCCTTTATTTGTAGGCTCATTTTAGCCCTTACATTAGCCTTTTACCTTCCCATGGTGCTTAAGCTTTGCTTTCAATGTTGTCTTTCCATCAAATCAGTGTCACTTTTGTGTTGGTCATGTGATATTCTAGTATATTGTGAATTTTGAGCCTAAATTGTTCGGACACTAGAGATTCATGTAAACATCCACGTGACACACTAGCATCTCATGATAGTTTTGTGTTTTGTGGTTGTTTCAGGGCATTTCTCCGTTTGACATTTTTGGTGGTCAGTTGTAACACCCTGAGAATCTTTCAAACAACTTGTTATCTCTTCCTCTTCCCTCATTTTTGAATCTATATTTTAATATTTCATTTTTTACACTCCTCTTGGCTGTCTTGGCTCTCTGGGCTCCTTCTTACAACTCTACAACTTTCTTGCATGCTATAGGAGCTCTACAACTTTCTACAGTGCTTCAACAACATTTGTTTCATCTCTCTTTCCCTCTTTGGCTTTCTTAAGCCCCTTGAAGGTAATATTGTTTTTGTTATTTCTTGTTGCAAACATTTCTTTTGTTGTGCCCTTGAGTACCTTGGGATTCTCACATCCTTTTAAATCTTTTATTTTAGACAATGTTCCAACACTTCCTTTAGGTGCATATCATCAAGTGCTTGGCCATTCCACTAGTGAATGCAAATCCTTGAAGGACAAAATACAACATCTTCATGACACAAGTGCTCCCACTCTTCCATCTACTGAAGCACCTATCTCTCCTCTACATGAGAAGTGATATTTAGGTTCACCTCTATCTGGTTTCTTTCACATAATATTCTTCTTCCTCTAACATCACATTGTGATTACCTCTAGCATTGTTATAAAATGACATTACATAGAGTTAACCGCTATCTTGCTTTCTTATTCTTTCTCATGAGGTTTTCACACCTCCCTTCTTCTATTGTGTTGCTACCAACTATGTGGCACCTGTAGCTTTCTCTATTTGATTGTTTTCGTTCATGGTGGTATAATCTCACATGCAACCATATATTTATTTTTGGTAACAATATAATATTTCTTTTCATTGTTGTTCTCACCCATATTCTAGGTCAGAGACAACTTGTTCTAGGGGTGTGCCTTCTTCCTAAGGATCTCCTCTCCTCTTCCTTCCCCTTTTCTTTAGCTTGAAATATTTGCATATTATACATGCTAATATTTTAAGGAGTTTGTATGTATATATGGGAATTTGTGTGCAACACTAAATTATAGTGTATTACATTAAGGAAGATATTTTATTATTTTCATGATTATTAGTTTTATATAATTTTAAATTATTTAGTGGTTTTTGTTTTATTGATGAAATTGAATGGTTCATAAAATTTTATGAGGGATTAATTTTTGTTGAGTGTAAAGCTTTTATGTGTAAAGTGATGAAGTGGGGATTATAAGAAAATGAATTTCCTAAAACAGATGTCTGTTAAACCTAATTCTTAGGCCCAATCCCATAATATATTAAATCTAACATTATAAAATATTTATCATTTAATAAGAAATAATTTAAAAATTACAATGACCACATTTTCTATATAAAAGTTGATTTAAGAAGTGTTAATTTATTTTATAACCAAATAAGTATTCATTATATTTTTCTTATAAGAATGAAGAATAATTGAAACTCACCAATAAACTTAAAATCATTTAAAAAAAAATTTCATGTCAATTGTGAATTTAAAGATAATGTGATGTAAACAAGTTATTATATAAGACCAAAGTTGTGTTGTTGTCTAAAATAAAGATTTATTATAAAAGTTATTTTTTTAAATGAGGGGTTGGTAGCAATTCTTCCTATAAGATATAAATAAGAGTCTTCTTAATATATTTATATCTTATACTTTTATATAATAAACAAGGTCCTCTACTACTCAATTGCAAATCATACACAATAATTTGGAAGCAAATGTAACAAAATATTAGATCAAATAAACCATAAAATTTATTATTCATCAACATTGCAAGTTTTTATGCAAAACTAGTAAGTTACTATCAATAACAATGCTAATGTTATTTAAAAATGTAGAAAAAAAATCTTAAGCAACTCTTTAAAAGACTCTTTCTAATCACTTTTCAATTTCAAGTACCCTCAGTTCTAATAAAAGCCTAATTCTTATCGGCATCAGTGACTTTCAATTTCAGTAACCCTAATAACAACATGATCATAATCTAAATACATAAGTTTATGTTAAATAACAATATGTTTTTTTTCCTGCATAATAAATATAATATGAGCAACTTTCAAATTATAAAAAACAAACTACAAAATAATTTATTTCTGATTTATACTGTATATTTTTCAAAATTAAAGATTAGCGATGTTAACTTGAGCAAAGTGTTGTCTAATAATTTCCTCTAAAAAAATAGTTTTACTTAAATTCAAAAACTGTTTAATTCTTATTTTCATTTTTTCATTTATCTCCAAAAAATTTGTAATAAAAAGAAACAAAAAAGCCAAGCCATCAAAATTTCCAAAACTTAAATCGAGTACCTTTTTCTACTCAGAACCAATCCACTAAACTCAAATGAAAAGGCCGGCACCGTACTATATCTCAGCGGCGTGCCTAAGCCGTGGTCACATGGGAGCGCTTGACCGCTCGGATGCTGCCTTATATTTCTTCCCGTCTCCTTGCCTTCTAACAGCGAGAAAAATATACAACAGATTCAGATCACTCATTTCACTCATTATTCTTACAATATTAGATTTGGATTTGATACAGAAACATTCAGATTGCACAAGACTCCTTATAGTAAATCGGTTATCAACTTGGAAATTCAATGAATACAAATAAGCAAAGATTTGTCATCATGATGCAATTATATATAAATGTATTTGTATTGAGTTTTGGTAGTGAATACTACTGCTGTAATACAGATTATCCCAATCAAGGAACGATTTTCTGAGTAATTTTAAAATAATTGTATTAGAGAAATACATTACTTTATATAAATTAATGAATTATGTCAAGCTAATAAATAAATAAAAATTCTTAAAATTAATTTTAGAGTTGGGAGTTGATAAATTAAAATGTTATTTTAAAAATGTATTGACACTGGTTTATCAAATTTCAGACCATAAATCTCTTAACAAGGAAGACTTAAGTTATGATGCAATATTAGATGCACAACAAATTTACATCCCCATAGATATCTCTATTGACAATCATTTACTTTAACCAATAATCTGAATCTGTGTTAGAATATTCTGGTAATTTCTACCAGCTGGAGGTTTTAGGTTTAGAATATTCTGGTAATTTCTACCAGCTGTAGGTTTTAAGTTTTGTCCGCTATGTTCAAGAAGTTTCTAGAAATTTATTTTTAAAATGGCTATTGTCGGTGATTCTAGAATTTTCAATATGTCGCTAAATCATTCCAGAATACTCTTGTATTAATCAAATCCCTCTATATAAATGAGGTCATGTAATTCATTTTGATTAAGCAATGAAATTGATTTAGTGCAGCAGCACAGTTTGGTATATTTTCTGTTTTATTATGTCTCTGCCCTCCTACAGGTGGTATCAGAGCCAGCACCGAGTGAGAAGAAAGTAAAGTTTGAAGAAAGCTCTTGGCTGAAGATCGAAAGATTATAGGAGAAAAGTCACTAAAGGCAGGCAGATCTAGAGAAAAGAAGCCGATTTAAAGACTGAAATATCTATTTATTAGAATTGCTGAAATTAAAAAAAATTGAAGCTACTCAAGTAGAAGTCTGTAACTATTTTTGCCGCCCGCATTAGAGGTAGCAGTCATTGTCAAATAGAAAGGGAGCGCAGATCTGAAGAAGATCACATGCATATCAAGGGTTCGTTGTTCAACGTTATCACGAAGCAAGGGAATGAAGCCGTTGAAGCTGACTAGAAGATACGAAGTCATTAGGGTTTGCAGAAAGAAAACAGTTAAGAGGCCGCAGCCTGGAGGATAAGTGCTAGCAAAAATAAATTGGCCAAGTCAATTGTTAAGAAGGCCCAAGGAGATCGCAAAAGACACTGCAGCAGTAGGAAGGGTTTTATTCGCAGACATGGCATCAGGTATTTTGCAACCTGTAATTCCAATATTTTCTGGCAAAAATTATGATAATTGGTCATACAGAATGAAATTGGTACTTTCTTCACAAGAGTTATTAGAAATAGTTGAAAAAGGTTTTACAGAACCACCAGATGAGTCTACATTGAGTCCAGATGAGAAGAAAAAGCTTGACGAAAATAAGCAAAAGACTCACAGGGCTTTGCAGATCATTGCACAAGGATTGGATGATCTAGTTCTTGGAAGGATTAAACCAGCCACTACAGCCAAGCAAGCATAGGACATTCTGGAAACAACTTATCAAGGTACAAGTAGGGTAAAGCTTGCTAAATTACAAATGCTTAGGAGAGAATTTGAAAATTTGCAAATGAAAGATTCTGATTCAGTAGATCAATTTTCATCTCATGTCATGGATTTGGTTAATCAAATAAGGATGAATGGTGATGAACTAACAGATCAAAAGGTTGTAGAGAAGATTTTAAGAAGTTTGCCTACTAAATTTGATACTATTGTGGTGACGATTGAGGAAACTAAAGAATTGTCAAAATATTCAATAGATGAGTTGTTTGGTGCCTTAAAAAATTATGAGTACAGGTTGAACAAGAATAATAATACCTCATTGGAGAATGCATTCAAAGCACAAATGTCATTTGGCAGAGGCAGAGGAAGAGGACATCTAGGATTTAGAGGAAGAGGAAGAGGAAGAAGTAATTACCAAAGAGAAGAAAGGATGAGTTCAGATCCAGGAGGCAGGAAAAATCAAAGTTTCAATTCAAGGGGACACAATAGCAATCAGGCATCACAAAGGTATGACAAATCAAATGTTCAATGTTATTATTGCAAGAAGTATGGTCACTTGGCAAATGAATGTCGAAAGAAACAAGCAGATATGGGAAAACAAAATACAAATTTTTCTGAAAGTAGTTCTGAAACATTGTTTATTACATGCCATGTAGCTCAAGAAAGTTCTAGCAACATTTGGTTTCTAGATAGTGGCTGTAGTAATCACATGATAGGAAATAAAGATTTATTTGAAAGTTTGGATACTTCAGTAAAATCAGAAATTAAATTGGGTAATGATAACATAGTTGAAGTCATGGGCAAAGGTACAATTAACGTGACAACAAAGCTTGGTAATAAGACCATTTCTGATGTTTATTTTGTACCTGGTTTGAAGCATAATCTCATAAGTGTGGGACAGCTTACTCAAAAGGGTTATAAAGTTGTTTTTTAAAAATAATGTGTGCAATATACTTGACATTCCTCCTAGTAATTTGGTGATTGCAAGAGTTGAAATGACAAATAACAGGATGTTCCCACTTCGTATGAACAATGAAAAGATGGAGGAGATTGAAGCAAGTTTCAAGGCATCAAGTCAAGATCAAGCATGGGTATGGAATTTAAGGTATGGTCATCTAAATTTCAAAGGATTGTGTTTATTGAAAAGAAAGGAAATGGTAAGAGGTTTACCCCCTATTGAAGCACCCTTAACTTCATGTGAAAGTTGTATTTTGGCTAAGCAACATAGAAAAAGTTTTCCAAAAGAAATGGCATATAGAGCATGGGCACCTTTAGAAATTGTGCATACAGATTTATGTGGTCCAATGCAAACACCATCATTAGGGGGGAGCATTTATTTTTTAACATTCATTGATGATTATAGTAGAAAAACATGGGTTTATTTTCTGAAATATAAATCTGAAACACTTGGAAAGTTTAAGGAGTTCAAAGCATTGGTTTAGAAACAAAGTGGCCTATCCATCAAGGTATTGAGATCGGATAGAGGAGGAGAATACAAGTCAAATGAGTTTTTGGATTATTGTAGGTATCATGGAATAAAGAAACAGTTTACTACAAGTTACACACCACAGCAGAATGGTGTTGCTGAAAGAAAGAATCGAACAATAATGGAAATGGCAAGGAGCATGTTAAAAAGTAAGAGTCTACCTAATGAGTATTGGGCTGAAGCTGTAGCTTGTGTAGTTTATATCTTGAACAGGTCTCCAACAAAGAGTGTAAGGGACAAGATTCCACAACAAGCATGGAGTGGTAAGCGTCATAGTGTTTCTCATTTCAGAATATTTGGTTGTATTACATTTGCACATGTCCCTAAGGAAACAAGAAGTAAGTTGGATGATAAAAGTGAAAAATGCATCTTTATTGGTTATGATGAACAATCTAAGGCTTATAGGTTGTTTAATCCTATAACTAAGAAAGTCATTGTAAGTAGAGATGTTATATTCAAAGAGGAAGAATCTTGGGATGGCAATATAGACAAGACAATTACAGGTACAATAGCAATACCATTTGAAGAACAAGAAGAAAAAGGTGAAGGAGAACAAGGAGAACAATTAAATGAGCAAGGAGGAACACCATCAAGAAGTTCTCAAGGAGAAATCTCACAAAGGCAAGATGAGCAAGGAGATTCATCAAGTCCACAAGTAAGTAATGACTGAAATCCTACACTTGCATCATTAAGACCAAGGCTTAAAAGAAAGAAAACAAGAAGTTTGCAAGAAATTTATGATCAAGGAGATAGGATAGATTTGCAATCAAACTTTGCTTTATTTTCTCAAGATCCTATATATTTTGAAGAGGCAATTAAGGAAGAACATTGGATTAATGCAATGAATGATGAAATGGAATCTATTGAAAAAAATGATACATGGGATCTAGTTGATTTGCCTAAGGACAAAGAGTGCATAGGTGTGAAATGGGTTTATAAAACTAAGTATAAGGCAAATGGAGAAGTTGACAAATATAAGGCAAGGTTAGTAGCTAAGGGATATGCACAAGAATATGGATTTGATTACAATGAAACATTTGCTCCTGTAGCAAGACTTGATACTATTAGAATGATACTAGCTATTGCAGCTAAAAATAATTGGAAGGTTTACCAAATGGATGTTAAATCAGCCTTCTTGAATGGTTATCTAGAAGAAGAAGTTTATGTACAGCAGCCACTAGGATTTGAAGTTAAAGGATATGAACACAAGGTTTATAGGTTGAAGAAGGCACTTTATGGATTAAAGCAAGCGCCAAGAGCATGGTACAGTAGGATAGATTCATACATGATAAAGAATGGATTCAGCAGAAGTACTAGTGAGCCTACTTTATACACCAAAGTCAATGAGCAAGGTCAGATTTTAATTGTTTGCTTGTATGTTGATGATTTGATCTTTACAGGGAATCTTTCTATAGACATGTTTAAATCTGCAATGACAAAAGAATTTGAGATGACAGATTTGGGATTGATGAAATATTTTCTTGGTATTGAAGTCATACAAAATGATAATGGGATTTTCATTTGTCAAAGTAAATATGCAAAAGATGTATTGAGAAGGTTTAGAATGTTAAACTGTAGTATGATTTCTACTCCTGTAGCAACAGGAATAAAATTAAGTAGAGAAGATAATGAGATGGATTTTGATTCAATTATATTCAGAAAATTAGTAGATAGTTTGATGTATCTTACAACAACTAGACTAGATATAATGTATGGAGTTAGTTTGATTTCGAGATTTATGGATTCACCTAAGAATTCACATTGGCAACCTAGAAAGAGAATACTAAGGTACATTGCAGGAACTATCAATTATGGCATATTGTATTCTACTTCAGATAATTTTCAGTTGATTGGATATATAGATAGTGACTTTGCAGGGAATATTGATGATAGAAAGAGTACATCTGGATATGTATTTCATCTTGGAACAGGTGTTGTAGCATGGGCATCAAAGAAACAACCTATAGTGACAATTTCTTCAATAGAAGCAGAGTATGTTGCAGGTACATCAGCAGCATGTCAAGCTGTATGGATGCGAAGAGTCTTGAAGGATCTATTGCATGAGCAAGAGGAGTCTACTACAATCAATTGTGACAACAAGTCCACCATTGTACTATCAAAGAATCATGTTTTTCATAAGAGGACCAAACACATTGATACTAGATATCACTTTATTCGGGAGCTGGTAAACAATGGAGAAATCAGTCTACAATATTGCAGATCTGAAGAACAACTTGCAGACATATTTACAAAAGCATTAACACAATAACAATTTGAGTATTTAAGAGAAAATTTGGGTATTGTAAATATTGATGTAATCAATGGTAGAAATTAGGGGGGAGTGTTAGAATATTCTGGTAATTTCTACCAGCTGTAGGTTTTAAGTTTTGTCCGCTATGTTCAAGAAGTTTCTAGAAATTTATTTTTAAAATGGCTATTGTCGGTGATTCTAGAATTTTCAATATGTCGCTAAATCATTCCAGAATACTCTTGTATTAATCAAATCCCTTTATATAAATGAGGTCATGTAATCCGTTTTGATTAAGCAATGAAATTGATTTAGTGCAGCAGCACAGTTTGGTATATTTTATGTTTTATTATGTCTCTGCCCTCCTACAATCTGAATACTATGCATAATCCTCTTAAGAATTATTGACCAACTTTCAAGCTCACAGAAAGTTTGACACAAATCTGCTATGCTAGATGAAACATAAATCATAATTTCAGAACAAATCTGCATGCCCAATACTTCCATCCTCTAGTTGCACATTTAAATCAATGCTACAAAGATTATCAATTATGGACCTTGTCTCTTAGAGAACCCCTATGTCCTCAATTGCCATATATATATATATATATATTATAGTTAATTTTTATAAATTGATGCTACATTTTTCCACTATATAGTGGATCAATCCCAGCAGCCAAAGTTTATTTATCCTTTGCTTTTATTTACCACTACTATGGATGCACATTAATGAAACTGTCTACAATAGAATAAAACTGCAACTGCATCCAGTGTGGCACCCAGCTCAACAATTTGGAGAATAAGGTAAGGTTTCTTATTGCAGGCACCTTCCTTTATTTTCTTTATTGCTGGCAGGCCCACACACATGAATCAATAAAGATATAAGATTTTAATAAGAGTCCATCACCCACCAAGAAGTTTTTTTTTATACATTTAATTGTTATACATAGATTGAGAAAAAGGAAAAAATAGATTTTTTAAGTCACTCTCATAAAGCCCAGCATTGGACACAAACTTTATTTACAGGAAGTGTAGCTAAGTATTATGATTGGCACATGTAACACTAAAAATATCCAATTTTTTTTTTTTAACACAAATTTCGATCTAGCTAAATATTATGATTGTTAAATGTAACACTAAAAGTATCCAAATTTTTATTTTTAACACAAATTTTAATCTGCAAACATTGTAGAAAGACAAATAAATTTTTATTGATAAAATGTTGGATAAACTTTTGGACAGTCCTTCCAATCTATATAATATATAGAAGATTGCAAAACTGCTTTCCAATTACTCAAATTCACAACTGGTGGCAATTTATTCAATTTTAACACAAGAAAGAAAAATCATCTCCCACAATCAATACTAGCTCAACAATGAAAGATTATGAATCGACAAAGGTCCACAAACCGCTCTCCTTGGAAAGTAATCGACCACATCTTCAGCCGGGCAGCCTGGCAACACACTCCATTCCATGGAGCTCAAATCTAGGGTCAAGAGATTCATGCTTCCTCTAATCGTAAGCCAAATTTTATCTGATGCACCAACCACAAAATCTGTTCCATGGGATGACTTGACTGTGTCTTCTAACAAATCCCGGGGAGTGATGGAAATGAGAGACCAACTCTTATTATTCTCTTCTCTTAAATCCAACTCCCATATCCCCACCAAAGTGTGCTTGATGAAAGGGAAGCGACCCAGTATGGAGGCCTCCCCTGCTTTCTTCTGTAACCTCCCCACCAAAAGAAGCTTTCCACTACACGCCACTAACGAAGGCAGAGAAGCGTTGCGGTTCTTACGATAATCATCCCAATCCATCTGCGGAGGCAGCCCTCCTTCGATCTCCTTAAACTGAAACTCTCCACAAGCAATGTCATAACAACCCAGATGATGACCAAAGTCATTGTTAAAGTAAACAACGCCATTGTGTAGTGCGCTCGTCCAAAGGGGACTGTAGTATCCGGTGTGGGGAACGTCGTTGAAGCCGGTCATGGGAACGTCGTTGGTGGGAGGGATAGCCGTCCACTTATCTGTAGTGGAATTGTAGAGCAGAAGACACAAATGCTCTCTATCCTGTAAGCCTATAGTAATAATTTTAAACTGGCCGCAGTGGGCAACGAGTTCCACGGCTGTTTCCGCCATCCAAAAATAGTCCAACGGAATAGGAGGCAAGACCTTGTGTTGTTTGGTTGCAGGACTAAATATCACGGGGCTACGATTCATCAAAGAATCCCAATGAACAAAGAGAAAAAGCCGTGCCGCTGCAGCGTAGAGGTAAAGCTCGGTAGGACGAGGGCGATAGCGCTTGGCGCAGTCCCATTTCAAGCTCTTCCATGGTAAAGGGATTCGAAACCAACTGTTGAGTACGGTACTGAAGAAGGCGATTCCATGGAAGCCCTCCACCCTGTGCTGCGTTGCAAAAGGATGAGTGTCACCATTGAGATTGAAAGTGTTGTCCAATATTGCCGTCTTCCAGGCTTTGCAAACGCTCTTGGCCCTGATCAATGAGGGCAAAGGAAGTCTTCGCAGAATCTCCTCCACTGTGTGATAATCCAGATTGGGACTTTCGTCGTTATTATTATGAGGAAAATCACCTAGTGGCGCGACATAGTGCTGCTGCTGCAGTTGAGGAGCAGCTGAAGTTGGCGTGATTGTTCCATATCTCTTGTGGAAGGCCGTTAGCAATGTTGAAAAAGGAAAACCCGTACAATCACGAGCCACATAAAAGCGCCACCTGCGGTTGAATTTCCCGTTGAATTTCAAGCACCTGTCTGCAACTTCAAAAATCTCCAGAATACGATTAGTATGCCCCCTCAACTTTTTCTTCGCACTTTTTCTCGCCATGTCGCTCGCTCAAACACCAATAGCGAATCCTACCAAATAACATGTTCAAATAGGTCAGTCTGTCTTTTAATAACTTTTCTATTAAATAAAAATTAATTAATTTATAGTATATACAATTGAAAAAAAAAACATATTTGTTTTGTAATAATTAGATTTTCACAGTCACTTCATTATAATGTAATTGAATGCTTCTGGATTAAACTGTGTGATAGTATTTTCTCTCAACTTTTCAAATCATACAACATGATCCATCATCCTCTCTTGCTTTCTTTTCCCCCGATGATGGATCATAGAGTATGATCCCAAATGTTGAGACAAAATACTTTCATAGAGCTTAATTGACAAGCATCCAATTACATATTTGTTTTGTGTTATATTTAATTATGTTTGATTATATTTTTAATTTTTAATTTTATATTTTTAAAAATATATTTCCACTATGTTTAGATTTTTATGCATATGATTATGAGATGAGACTCCATGCCTTACTACTATTGTAGAATGCCTCTTAACACAATAATACTAGTATATATATAGGTGAAACTAACATATTTATATTTATAAAATATTTCTAAAATACGTCAAAGATATCTTGCCTATTTTTAATCAATTTACCCCATACCACATATAAGTGGAATATATGTGCATATCTTTTGACATATTTTAGATATATTTTTTAAATATAAATATACTAGTTAGATGAGAAAATAATAGTGAGATCTAAAATAATTTCTAATTTTATCTACTTAAAAGAGTTATTTTATTTTTTTTAGTTTGAAATATATATTTATTTTACTTTAAATGTTATTTTATTTACTTTATACATTTATTTAATTTCTTAAATATAAAAACTATTTATTCAAAAAAAATTGGAAATGACTACAATAAAACTGAGTAAAAACTTTGTATTAAAATTTATTTTTTACTTTGTAGATTTATTTAATTTCTTTATACTATTTATTCAAAAAATATTCTAAAATATTAGGATAAAAACTAGAAAAATGTGTCTTGAAATTTACTTATCCATGTTAATGTAGTTTTGTTTAATTTTATTTAATTAAAGAGTTACTTTTATTTTATTTACTTTCAAATATATATTTTATTTTACTTAAACAATTTTTTTTGGTTTATTTTATAGATTTATTTTATTTCTGTATAGGTCTATAAGATATTATAGAAAGGCTTTAATATTTAATAAGGTAAGAGGGGAGAAAGCAAACTTCATTAAACTAAATATTTTATCTTCCCAAATTTTTTTCCTAAATTCCTAATAAAATGAAAGAGGAAATCCTTCTAAAAATAAGTTTTATATATATATAAGGGTACCTTTAAATAGATAACCATCATAAAAAAATTTGCTTGACATTTAGGTCATGGTGGCATTTAAAGATTGAAAAACTCTAACAATTATTTTAATTTCTCAATAGTTTAATCTTAAAGATATGAAAAAATTAGTAAAAATTAAAACATAGGTCATTAAACTAAATATTAATTTTCTTTGTGGCTTTTAAAGATTGAAGAACCCTAACCCTTGGCCTCATTAAACTAAAGCAAAGCAATTTATCTTACCATTAATTTTCTTTGTGGGTTTTAAAAATTTGTTTCTGCTAGAAAGATATTAAATAAATTATAAGTTATAGGTTTCCTAATTTAAGCTACACTTTAAGTGCAATTTTATTTTCATTTTAATGAGCAACCTGTAAATAGAATAAGAGTAAATAATACACAATGTCTAATCTAACCTTCTATAAATAATAGCATTAACATTGCATCACTTCATAAATTCAATTTGCACCAAAAAAACATAAAAAAAGATGACTGCATAATGATGCCCTTACCGATTATGTTCTTTACGGAGATTAAACTTCTGCTCTTTATGGCGATTAAACTTCTTCTCTTTATTGATTAAAATTCTTCTCTTTACGGATTAAACTTATACCTTTTACTATTTATATTTATACACATTATTTTATCTATGTTGTTTTATTTTTATATTCATTGATTTAATAACTATGTGTTGGCTATATCTTTTTAATTTAAAATAGTTTATAATTATTTTTAAAAATGTCTAATTATTTAAAAAAACTATGTGCTCTATTTTATTTTTATCTACATGGTCACACTCATTGCCTTAATGCTACAATGATACTCTCAACGTAATAAATGTAAAATATTGTTTAATTGTCCAAATGGGGCACGTGATTTCAAAAGTAAAGCATATGATAACTCTGAAAGTAATTTGTGATAACTCATAAATGATGAATACAGTTGACATTTAGTGGAGAAATTACAAAGAGTTATTTTTGGGTGAACATCTTGAATAAGTAAAATATTATTATTTTATATGTATGAAAGAAGAGCATCGAGGAATTATGAAAAAAAATTAGCACATTGAATTAGCTAAACATAGCTAGGAATCAAAAAGGAATTGGGGATGGAGTGTTCACAAAGGAATTAATGTTGAAATATTTTATTTTTATTATATTTGGGAATATGGGATGTTGGTGTTTGTGCCCATTATTTCTATATAATCCAAAAAAATTCTTTAGTTAATATCTTCTGTTAATTAATCAATATTCTTTGCCACATAAGCACTTTATGAAACCATTTGGATTCTTCAGATCATAGGATGAAAACCCTTTGATTTTTTAAAGGCAATCGGACTCAAGGTTGTATTTGCACTTGAAAAATTTGTTTAAATTTTCAACATATACTTTTAGTAGTCTTGAATTTGTAGGATTGCATAGAAGGAAGCTCCACTATACAATAGATTATTTCATATTTATCCATCATTTGCATTGTTGAAAAATCTGATATATTTACTATTTTTCTATACATTTTGTAATAAAAAATGATTAAAATTATATGCTGCAAATTATTTTCTATTGGTTGCATAGGAGTTTCAAATCATATTTAGAAAAATTAGTTTATTTGAGTCACATAAATGCATGGCTAGTTTTGGGTGGATTTGAATGAAGGGCTCTTTTTATTTGTTTTGGGTATTTGAGATTTTAACATAATTTATATAATCCAAAAAAATTCTTTAGTTAATAGCTTTTGTTAATTAATCAATTTTCTTCACCACATAAACACTTGTTGAAACTATTTGGATTCTTGAGATCATAGGATGAAAACCCTTTGACTTTTTAAAGGCAATCTGACTCAGAGGTTTTATTTGAACTTCAAAGCTTTGTTTAAATTTTCAAAATATACTTTTAGTAGTCTTGAATTTGTGGGATTACATAGAAGGAAATTCCACTATATAGTAGATTATTTCATATTTATCCATCATTTATATTGTTGAAAAATCTGATATATTTAGTGTTTTTCTATACATTTTGTAATTAAAAAAATGATTAAAATTATATGCTGCAAATTATTTACTATTGGTTGCATAGGAGTTTCAAATCATATTTAGAAAAATTAGTTTATTTGAGTCATGGCAATGCATGGCTAGTTTTGGGTGTATATGAATGAAGGGCTCTTTTTAATTGTTTTAAAAATTTTAGATTTCAACATAATTTATATTTGGTTGTTCAAAATCTTTTGAGTATTTCAAATCTAAGCATATTTACATAAAATTTATGTTTACAAATTTATGTTTAAGCCATTACAATTGTTAGTGTAATTAAACATTTAATTACACTTTATTAAGTTTACTTAGGAATTTTTTAAGTCACTTAGCACTTTCTTTCTTACAATTATAAAAGTAAGATGTCATATGTAATTTATTAATATAATTCATTATTGTATCCAATATTGTAAAAATCCATACTCTATGTTTTTCTCTTGTAGAAGGCAATCCTAAATTTTGCAGCTGATCCTGGCAACTTGAGTCAATCATTGACTCTCACATGGTGATCTTGGTCTCTTGAATCCATTAGTGTCTCTCACATGGTACCAGAGCTCTAGATCTACAAGACCCTTCTCGAATCTAGAGAAAAATTAGGCAAGAGCCATTTGCTAGGTGTATTTTTATGTAAAACAATGCCTTTCATTAGATTCAGAGTAGTTAAAATAGTCATATTACCAGTTTATTTATTTTGATTTGATGTTTGTAGGCTAGATTTGCAAGAGTTACAATGGGTGTTTTTTGGGGATTTAGAGGAAAACTATTTTTTAGAGAATTTTGGGTCAAATCCAACCTTGCCATCACATTTATAAGGCCTAAAAACCCTAAAATCGACTATCAAATTATCAAAATCAGTCTCAAGATCATCTGGAGAAAAACATTTTTGCGAGGGAAGTCATATGGTCTCTCTAACACGAGGTGACTGGTTCAAAAAAAAATTATTTTTTCCTACTTTATAAAAAAAATAAAAAATAAAAAAGGTTTTTAAATAAAAATTTGTAGGTTTTTTACTGTGAAAAAACATTGTTGAAAATTTTTACATTTTTCAAAAGAAAAAATATATTGGTACATGTAGAGGCCTTGCACAACACTGACCTTGTAGGCCCATCAGGCCCCACACATGATGTAGGGACATCTTCTTTATTTTCTAAATTTGTGTTAGCAGTTGATTTTTGGGTTCATTGTGTTCAGGCAGAAGGAAGTTCCTATCACCAAAGCAACATGAACCTTAATAGTTAATTATTAGTTTTCTAGTGATCAGTTTCAAATAATAAGAACTCCTTGCAGCAAAGGGATAATTAAAATAACAATTCTTTTTAGCATTGTAGGGCGCCATGTCAGAAGACAAAATGCAAAGAAATAGGAGAAAAGGCTGCATAGGCATAGGGGAAGAAATCAATACCTCATTTGAGGCATGCTATAAATAGGTTTTAATTTACTAAAGGATCAGGTTGGAGGACACTCTGGAGCAACGGTTGCATAGGGAATAAAATGCCTCCATTCTTGATGAAAAGGTAGGAGAAGATGAAATGGTAGTAGAGATAGGATATAGAGATAAAATAAGAAGGTCGACAGTTGTGTAAAAGAGGATTGATTCTTGGAAGTGTATGAGAAAGTAGAGTCTGAGTGACTTAGGGAATTGATAGTGGGATGATAGTTAGATAGAAAGGAATCTGCAGAAGGTGAGGAGTTGATGCTATATATAGAGGAAGTCGCATGCATATGTGATGCAGGGACTTCCGGAGGTCATAACTTTTGACTTGGATATGGGTTTTTTACGAAATTTTACAGGTGGATACGTTATGAGGTGGCTAGTGGTTTCCCAACCCACCCTAGTTGGTCAGACCTTGTCTTGGCACTTTTTGGGGCTTGAAACTTTCATCTTGGCCCTCAAAATGGCAATTTAGTATTTTTTTCTAGTTTTTTAAAAGTTAGTTTTTTTAATAACTCGAAACTCATGTTTCAAATTTAGGATGTTAGTTGGCTTTTCGTCCTACCTTAGCTTTAGGAAGTTTTTGGGAAAAAACTGGATTCTCAAGATATGATTGTAAAATTACCTAAAATGACAAAAATCTGACAATTGTCGAAATCAGTGAAAAAAGGTAAATTTTTAATTTTTTTGTTTTCTTGGATATAAGAGAGTTTTCTCTCATTGTAACAGTAGAGTTGGTGAATAGATATTTTTTTTTTCAGTGTTCCAAGTCTTTGGCTCTCACACATGATTAATGGCACAATTTTATTGAGTGTATGTTGTTGGCTACATAATCTGGTATCAAAGTAGGAAGATGGTTGGGAGAGGAAGAGGAAGAGGTGGTCTTGCCCAGATGCATAGAGAAATGCAAAATCTGCAAAGGCAAATAGCAAAACTTACAACACAGATAGAAAACCAAAGACTGGGTAGAGGAGGAGACAAATCTGATGAAGAGATAGGTCGAGGAGGTGCAAATCAAGATACAAAACATGAAGAAGAAGAATTAGAAGGCATGAGTTTTGAAGAGAAGATGCTCAGGGCCTTAGAAGGGAAAAATGAAGGGATCAAGGTAGATGTTTCAGATTATGTAGGTAGTCTTAAACCAAAGGAGTTGATAGACTGTTGAATGACATGAGAAATTTTTTTGAATGGAAATCCATGACAGAGGAAAAGAAGGTGAAATTCGCATGCACCAAATTAAAGGGTCATGTAATGATTTGGTGGGATCATCTTCAAAAGGAACAAACAAGGAAAAGCAAGGATAAGATTAGGACATGGAATAAAATGGAGAAGAAGTTAAGAGAAAATTTTTTTTCCATAGATTATGCGCAAACCCTTTTTCATAGGTTTCAAAATTTAAAGAAGAACCTCTCTTTTGTGCAAGATTATACAAATGAGTTTTATACAATGTCTATACATATAGAGCATCAAGAAACTGATGAACAAATGGCTGCTAGATATGTGAATGGCCTGAAATTCTCTATTCAAGATGAATTGAGCATGCATCAACTCAACAGTATGGAAGAGGCTTACCAATTGGCTCTAAAGACTAAAGAAAAACAAAATAGACAGTACCATCAGAGGAATAGAGGAGGAAGAAGGGGTACATCAACCCCATTTCAAGGAGGTTCAAATTATGGCAGGGGAGAGTCATCCCATGGATTGGAAAAACAAGTAGACACTTGACAAGATCCTCTGAATCAAGAATGAGGATGAGGATTTCAAAGAGGTAGAGGTTATGGTAGTGGTAGAGGATGGGAAAATCAGAGAAGGTCTTTCACTTGTTTTAGATGTGGAGAAGAAGGTCATAGGGCATTTGAATGCTCAAATTATAACATGCAAGAAACAAATCCAGGAGGACAACTTAGGGTGAACCTAATTCAAACGCAACATGAAGTGGAAGGGACAGAACTAGATGTTCCACCAGATGTGGGAGAAACTCTCATGATGAGAAGAGCAATGGTGATTCCAGAAAAGGAGAAAACACAAGCCAAAAGCTCTGATGGTTCATGGCTTCGAACCAATATCTTCAGAACTAGATGCACTTTAGGTGGCAAGGTATGTCAAGTTATTGTTGATGGAGGTAGTTGTGAAAATATGGTTTCTAAAGAAATGGTAGAAAAGTTGAAAAAACATCCTCATCCGTACCACATTGCATGGTTTAAAAAAGGGAAATGAAGTCACTGTTGATAAAAGATGCCTAATTAAGTTTAGCATAGGGAAGATCTATCAGGATGAGATATGGTGTGATGTTGTCCCAATGGATGCCTGTCATGTGTTATTGGGAAGGCCATGGCAGTATGATAGAAAAGTTATGCATGATGGAGAGAAAAACACATACACCTTTTGGAAAGAAGTCTCTAAGGTGATTTTATTGCCTCTCAAGGATGAAGGAAAAGGTGAGACAATGTTGTTTGAAAGAGATCTTGTTAAAGAAATGAAGGTGACAAGGTGTTGCTACACATTAGTAGTGAAAAAAGGTGAAGAGGAAGACATTTTAGTTCCCCAAGAAGTAGCAGAGCTATTGAAAGAATTTATTGATGTTTTGCCTGATGAATTGCCTGATGGTCTACTGCTAAAGAGAGATATTCAGCATCATATTGATTTAATTCCAAGAGCAACTCTACCCAACCAAGAAGCTTATAGGATGAATCCAACACAACATGCAGAGATGAATAAGCAAGTAACAGAACTCATAAGTAAAGGTGTGGTGAGAGAGAGCATGAGCCCATGTGCTGTACTTGCATTGTTGACCCCAAAAAAAGATGGAACATGGAGGATGTACACTGATAGCAGATAAATTAATAAGATTACCATCAAGTATTGGTTTCCTATACCTCATATGGAGGACACGACGGATGTCCTTACAGGGACCAACTATTTCAGCAAGATCGACCTACAAAGTGGCTACCACCAAATCTAAATCCGAGAAGGGGATGAGTGGAAGACATCCTTTAAGACTAGAGATGGATTATATGAGTGGATGGTTATGTCATTCGGGTTATCAAATGCACCTAGCACATTTATGAGATTAATGAACACTATACTATGACCTTACATTGGTAAGTTTGTGGTAGTTTATTTTGATGATATTTTGGTATTTAGTAATAGCAAAGAAGAGCACCTACAACACTTGAGGATCATCTTTAGTGTGTTAAGGAAGGAGAAGCTCTATGCCAATTTGAAGAAGTGGAGGTTCATGCAGGACAGTTTGGTTTTTTTAGGCTTTGTCATTTCTAAAGATGGTGTCAGAATGGATCCAAAAAAGGTCAGGGCAATTCTAGAATGACCTAGTCCAAGCAGAATCATAGAGGTAAAAAGTTTTCATGGCTTGGCCACTTTCTATCGAAAGTTCATTCAAAATTTTAGTAGTATTGTAGCTCCTATAACAGATTGCATCAAAGGAAGGGAGTTTGTATGGACCAAGGATGCTGAGGAGAGATTTGAGTACTTGAAGTAAAAGCTAACAGAAGCACCTATACTTGCATTGTCAAATTTTGATAAGGTATTTGAAGTAGAATGTGATTCCTCCCATGTGGGAATAGGTGTTGTGCTTAGCCAAGATGGAAAACCTATAGCTTTCTTTAGTGAAAAGTTGAATGAAGTGAGAAAAAATTATTCTACTTATGATTTAGAATTTTATGCAATTGTTCAAGTATTGAGGCATTAGAGACATTATCTAGTTCCCCAAAAGTTTGTATTGTTTACAGATCATATTGTACTGAGATACTTGAACACACAGAAAAAGTTGAATAGTAGGCATGCCAAGTGGGTCTCTTTCTTGTAGGGTTACAATTTTGTGTTGAAGCATAAGTCTGGAAAACAAAATCAGGTTACAGATGCATTAAGTAGGTGTGTTGTACTTTTGACCACAATGGAAACTGAGGTGATTGGTTTTGATGCCATCAAAAATTTGTATGAGTCTAATGATGATTTTTGGGAGATTGTAGAACAATTGAAGGCACCAGTATCTGGTAACTTGGATCACTTTAGGGGTGAATATTTAATGCAAGATGGGTATCTATTTAAAGGAAAACAACTATGCATACCAGATGGCTCTATGAGGGAAAACGTTATCAAAGAATTTCATAGTAGTGGATTGGCTGGACATTTTGGCAAGGACAAGACAATAGCCTTGATAGAAGATAAATATTACTGGCCAAAGATGAAAAGGGATATAACTAAGTATGTAACAAGGTGTAGAATTCGCCAAGTGGCTAAGGGACATTCACAGAATACAGGGTTGTATATGCCATTACCAGTACCAACTGCACCATAGACAGATTTGAGCATGGACTTTGTGTTGGGACTTCCACATGCTCAACAAGGTAATGACTCCATTTTTGTAGTTATTGATAGGTTCTCCAAGATGGTTCATTTTATTGCCTGTAAGAAAACTAATGATGCAACGAGGGTAACAGAGTTATTTTTTTTAGAAGTTGTTCGACTACATGGTGTTCCAAAGACTATTACCTTTGATAGGGATACCAAATTCCTCAGTCATTTCTGGAGGACTTTATGAAGAAGATGGGGACTAAGTTATAGTTTAGTAGTGCTTATGATCCTTAAATGGATGGGCAAATAGAGGTAGTCAATCAGAGTCTGGGAAATTTGTTGAGGTGTATTGTTTGAGAAAAGCCAAAACAATGGGACGTGGCATTACCGCAGGCCAAATTTGCCTATAATAGTTCTATTAACATATCAATGGGAAAGCCCCCTTTCCAGATTGTGTATGGTAGGAATCCTCAAGGTGTTCTAGATTTGGTACAACTACCAATGAAAGATAGGGTCGGTGATGATGGGGAAGCATTTGTAGAACACCTTCAACAGTTGCAGAAAGAAGTGAGATAGAAGTTGTAGGACAATAATGAGAGGTACAAGAATACAGTGGATACTAGTAGGTGACATTAGACATTCAATGAAGGTGACTTAGTGATGGTATATTTGAGAAAAGAGAGGTTTCCTACTAGAACATACCACAAGTTGATGTACAAGAAAATTGGTCCTTGCAAAATTACAAAGAAGATCAATGATAATGCATATGAGGTCAGTTTACCAGATGATCTTGATATTTCTCCTTTGTTTAATATTTCTGATTTTTATTCATTCAATGGTGAGGATGATGCTGAAGATAGTCAACTAGAAGTGGCATGGCACCACCACATTCCCCATAAGAAGAAGGAAAAGATTGCACAGGTTCTTGATAAGAAAACTATCTACACTCGGCAAGGGGATTACAACAAGTATTTAGTACAGTGGGAAGGATTGCCACCAATAGATAGCACATGAATTACAGAGTGGGAAGTGTAGAGGTTAGATCCAGTCAAATGGTACCAGTTTGAAGACACCCACTTGCAGGAGCTGCATTATTTTCAACCAGAGGAGAATGATGCAGGGACTTCCGGAGATCATAACTTTTAACTCGGATGTGGGTTTTCTACAAAATTTTACACGTGGATGTGTTATGAGGTGGCCAGTGGTTTCCCAAACCACCCTAGTTAGTTGGACCTCATCTTGGCACTTTTTCGGGGCTTGAAACTTTCGTCTTGGCCCTCAAAATGGCAATTTAGTGTTTTTTGCTAGTTTTTTAAAAGTTGCTTTTTTTAATAACTCGAAACTCATGTTTCAAATTTAGGATGTTACTTGGCTTTTTGTCCTGCCTTAGCTTTAGGAAGTTTTTGGGAAAAAAATGGATTCTCAAGATATGACTGTAAAATTACCTAAAATGGCAAAAATCTTACAATTGTCAAAATTTGCCAAAAAAAGTATTTGTTTGATTTTTTTGTTTTCTTGGATATAAGCAAGTTTTCTCTCATTGTAGCAGCAGAGTTGGTGAATAGAAGTTTTTTTTTCAATGTTCCAAATCTTTGGCTCTCACACATGATTAATGGCACAATTTTATTGAGTGTAGGTTGTTGGCTACATCAATATGGGAGGAGGAGGCCGACCAAAGGAGGTTGAAGGTGAAAAGTATTGAGGGCGAATTTGGAAGAGGAAGACCGATCTGGAAGAGGCCACATGGAAGAAAATAGAGTAGGCTGAAAGTTTGTGTGTGTGGAAGAGGCTGGAGACATTTAGGAGTGAATAAAAGAAATGGAGGAGGCCATAACGGAGAATTAAGGGGACATGAGGAAGGAAGAGTATAGAGGGAAGAATAAAGAATGTAGAAACAAAATGGGAGGTACAAGAATCCATCGATTGGGAAGATTGGTATGAAGAAGAATCAGAGGGTTCAATGTAGAAGGTGTCTGGTTATACACTGTTGGCCCAATCCATTTGGGCAATGTAATAATTCAAGTTTTGTGTGATCTATTATTCATAATATAGAATGGTGTTTGTTATCAATCTGTGATATACAAATAATGTCTACTATTAGTCTATGTTAATATAGTCCCTTATGATGACTACAAATGAAAAATACTTCTCATATCTTATTTCCACTATGCTTTCGACTATAGTACAATTCTCCACAGAATCCTCCCTTGAACATACTATCAGAGGTTCAAAATGAATATGATAGAAACAACACTTAACACAAAATAGGGCCAATGGAAACAAACATTTAGAATAGCCACCATAGAGATTTTAAAAATAAATGCAAACCCAAGTGGGAAAATAGTCAAATCCAACTTTAAGTCGCAGAGTGCTAGAAATTTATAACAATAAATAAAGTATAAAGGAAAGAGTTTTCCTGACCATTCCTATCATAAGAAAGCTCAAAGAAAGAGAATTCACTGCTAAACACCAACAACCGTTAAAAATTTCAAAACAACTAAATTACACAACAAATTCACATCACGATGTGACCAATTTTAGCCACAAAAAGGGAGTATCTGCTACACAACACTCAAGGACACAAGGTCCAAAATGCATTAGAGAATGTACACCAACACTCAAACAATTAAGTTAACTACATCCTTTTATCTAAACAACTTCTATCTTTAATACAATACAATTTCTTTTTACTAAACTATGGAAATATGCAATTGCTTCCTTATGCAAGAAGATATAGAGGGAATGTATGATATCACACACAGGAATAATTAACAACTATAATTGACTTACATTATCACATTTGTGATCTCATAGGCCCAACACAAGCTCCCACTTGATCTCTTGCACACAGTTCTTACACAGACATATAGAATGATAACTTTCATAAACTACAATAGATCTTCCACATGCAATCATGACCAACTAGGAAATAGATGTCAGGTTTTCAACAACCATGGTAAGATACCTTGCACCTGACAACATCACATAACCACATGACTCACCAAATGATTAAATCATTTCAATACTTAATTACATGCACTAACAATAACCATGCTTCTTTCTTATAATGCACTAGTGACCACAAGAGAAACTCAAAGCCTCAACAAAACAACAAGCACTAACATTCAAGGAAGACATATTGTCAAATATATCATCACATTATTAGAGAAGAGGAAGAGAGAACACATAGACACATAAGTAAACAAGACATAATCAAAGGACAAGTCTATAAACTTATCAATCTTATAATGTCATGCTAATGCACACAGGTGAAAGGTACCATCACCAACACACCACAAAGAGAAAATCACTTAACCTAGAGAAACAACAACAATCCAGATGTCTCAGTGTTGCAACTTGGTTCTGATATCAAATGTAATGCCTCGCCATGCAACCCTAGAGATAGATTCAACTAAAGCAATACAAAGGCGGATTTATTTTTAAAAAAAGAAGAAATAATAACAAAACATAACATAGACTAATAGCATCAAGTTAAACTATCATCTCTAGGGATTACATAGTTGCATTATTGCAACTTAACAATAATTAACAACATGATTTGATCGATCAAATGAATCAAACTATAGTGCCCCTCCATTCTCACCTTGGATGAGCAGGTGGTTGGGCTAAGGAGCATGAAGATGAAGGTAAGATACTCAGAATACTTAGGGTATGTTAGACATGTTGATGGTAGGTTTACCGTTTGATGTAGTTGATGACACTCATTGATGTTTACAATGATGACACTGTTAATACTTTATGATTAGTACACTATGCTTATGTTGTGATTAGTCATGGATTAATTGATTATGTAGATTTGTTTTACTCCATGAATTATGCGACTATTTGACTATGTGTTATCTAGTTGTTTAGTTACTAATAAACTTGTTTAATATGTTATTTTTGATGCTTTTGGTGAAGGGATGAGGTAGTATTACTCATTATGAGTACCCTACTACACTGCGATTCCCTATCACAGTGTGTTTGATTATATATATGTATATGCTCATACACAACCCCTTGGTTTGATGCAGGTTGCAGGTACCAGGCACCGACTCCACCTGAATTAGCAGGTCTAAGCATGCATTTACACCAATGGATAATGTGGATGGCAGATAACATGGGGTTCCCTCTATCAGCCAATGTCTTCAGTTTGTTATCATCCATGTATTTCCAGTCATGGGTGTAGTTGTCGCTCAGTTGGTACTTGTCCTTGAGTGTTGGTTGTAGTGTCCCTCCATTCTCACCTTGGATGAGTAGGTGGTCAGGCTAAGGAGCATGAAGATGAAGGTAAGATACTCAGAATACTTAGGGTATGTTAGACATGTTGATGGTAGGTTAACCATTTTGATGTAGTTGATGACACTCATTGATGTTTACTATGATGACACTGTTGATAATTTATAATTAGTACATTATGCTTAGGTTGTGATTAGTCATGGATTAATTGATTATGTAAATTAGTTTTATTGCATTATTAATGCGATTATCTGTTTATGTGTTATCTAGTTGTTTAGTTACTAATGAATTTGTTTAATGTGGATACTTGTGATGTGTTTTGTGAAGGGACAGTGTAGTATTACTCATAATGAGTACCCTACTACACTGCGATTCCCTGTCACTATGTGCCTGCTTGGATGATTATATGTATGTATTCAACACTTTTGTTTGCTGCAGGTTGTAGGTACTAGGCATCGACTCCACCTAAATTGGTAGGTCTGAGCATGCCTTCATACCAATGGAAGTTGTTGAATGGAGATAACATATGGTCCCCTAGCCTAGCCATCATCCTTGAAGAGGATGAGTATCCGATTGTGTACCCTGTCAATGTTGTCGGCTTGGTCATGATAGTCAGTCATTGTTGTAATGGTCTTGCTTTCTAATCTTGCATAGTAGTCAAGTATGGTTTGACAGTTGGGTTATTTTGTTGGTATTGTTTTGGTTATTGTTGCCTTAAAATAAAATAATTAGTTATGAAGAATTTTTGCTAAATAAATAAATATATAATTATCCTTATGTAAATTTAGTTTATGAAAAATATATTATTCTAGAAGTTAATAATAATAATAATAATAATAATAATAATAATAATAATAATAATAATAATAATAATAATAATAATAATAATAATAATAATAATAATAAATGTAATTGCAACTAGAGATAAATAAATAAATAATATTTATGTGTTGCCATAAAATATATTTATCTTGGTCTGGTTGTAAAATGTTAAAAATAACAAACTGTAAGATATTGTTCATGCAGGAGTTATTGCCTCTTGTGGGGGGAAACTTCTCAAAGATTTTAGAGGATTTCTTTCTCTAAATAGGGAGTTTTTCTCATAACAATCTTCAACAGATGGAATTTTTGGGGAGAGACTAGTTTGTGGCTGCAGCAGTTCAACTCGAAGTTGAATCTTCAACCCAGTCAAGCAAGCGAAATCAGGTTCCTTTGGTTCTAATTTCTGTCTCATTTTTCTGTTGAAGAAAATATTTGATTTATAAATTTTCTTGTTGATTGTAAGTTTCTTGAGAGGTTAGAAACCTTGTTATCAGATCCAATTGTGCATGTCTGTATCATTGCATTTCTGGGAATCACCGATTGATGTGACTGTCTACCTCTTAGCCATTTCGTCTCTATTTTAGTAGGTTGTTGCGGTAGCCATAACTTTCCTTTTATGAACTGGGTTCCTCTAAATTGTTTATATTTGGTGCATGACCTAGTTACCTAAATCATATCCAAAAATCATCCATACTTAGTGTGTCAGTTTGGAGATATGAATGTTTTGTGACTGTCTACCTCTCAGCCATTTCGTCTCTATTTTAGAAGGATGTTACGTTAGCCATAACTTTCATTTTATGAACTGGGTTCCTATAAAGTTTTTATATTTGGTGTATGGCCTAATTCCCTAAATTATGTCCAAAACGCGTCCATACCTAGTTTGTCTTTTTGGAGATATGAATGTTTTTTTTACTGTCTACCTCTCAGCCATTTCGTCTCTATTTTAGCAGGCTGTTACATTAGCCATAACTTTCATTTTACAAACTAGGTTCCTCTAAATTTTTGATATATGGTGTACGACCTAGTTACCTAAATCATATCTAAAAATCTTCCATACTTAGTTTATTTTTTGGGAGATATAAATGTTGTGTCGCTGTCTACCTCTCAGCCATTTCGTCTCTATTTTATCAGGCTGTTGTGTTAGCTGTAACTTTCATTTTATGAACTGAGTTCATCTAAATTTATGATATATGGTGCACAACCTAGTTATCTAAATCATATCCAAAAATCAACCATACCTAGTTTATCATTTTGGAGATATGAATGTTTTGTGACTGTCTACCTCAACCACTTCGTCTTTGTTTTAGCAGTCTGTTGCGTTAGCCATAACTTTAGTTTTTTGAATTGGGTTTCTCTAAGATTTTTCAACAAATTTATTTTGTGCATATCCTACAATCATTGCTTTCCATCATATGACTCTCTTTGAAGCATTCCATCAATCAGTCTGCATGCTCTGTCTATGCTTTCACATTTTACATTGTTGGTAACTTCTAAAGCCTTCTCAACAAATTCATTTTGTGATAATCCTATCTTATGAATGTGGTTAAAAGTGTGGTAGATTTGATGAAGATGTTAGATCTATAGGAATGTTTTATTATTCAATATTCCTTTCCTCTCAAGCTAACCTTAGAATAATGTTCTTTCATTGTAGCTTCAGGTTTGGTATCTTGTGATTCTAACTAGTGTAAGATATTTATAGCATTCTAATATTATAGGCTTTTAGCCTTTCTTTTACAGTTACATTTAGTAGTATTTATAGTTATCTAGATTATTAATTAAATCTACATGTAGTGCCCCTCCAGCTTCACCTTGGATGTGCAGGTGGTCAGAGCAAGGAGCATGAGAATGAACGGAAATACTTGGAACATTCAAAGTATGTTAGATTTGTTGATATCAACATTCAAATAAAATGATTGTGGTCTTGTTTCAAGAGTAGAGATGGTGTAGTACTACTTGCTTTGAGTACCCTACTACGCCATGATTCTCTGACTCTCTGTGTGTAGACATATATGAACTTGATTGTATACAACCAATTGTTTGAATGCAGGCTGTAGGTACCAAACCTCGACTCCACCTGTTATAGTAGGTTTGAGTGGGTTTTTGCACCAATGGGTATCAGTGATGGGAGATAACACGAGGTCTATACCACTAGGTCGGTCCTTATCTTTTGGTTGTGGTCTCAAGTCGAGGTATATAGTAGGTTTGAGTGGGTTTTTGTCCTTGCCTTGTTATGTTGGTAATCTTGTGTTGTGGTGTATAGTCGGGTTGTATTTTATAATGCTTAATTATGTTCATGTGTGGTTGGAAAATACTTTAATGATTTATTATTAACTAATAATACTTCTATTATGTTTATTGGATAATATTCAGTTTAGCCTAGATTTGGGAATGGCATCCTTGTAAGATTTTAAATAGACTAGAATTAATTGTCTATTTATCCTAGTGTATTTGTGTCATAAGTTGTGGTCTCGGGATATTAGTATCTAGCTAATTAAAGAATAATTTTGGGTTATATATTAATGGTTGTTGATTGTCAGATATGATTCTAGATTTGGGAATCTTTATAAAAAGTAAGAATTTAAATTTTGTCGGAGTAGTGGGATGTGGGGTAACGGATGCATGTCCGTGATAATTTATGAGCTGAGCCATTTTTATATTGGGGGAAATTGGAAGAAGTGAAGAAGGAGGATCTTGGTTTTGGGAAAGATTGTGTAGGTCTAAAGAATTACTGATCGAGGCTACCAAGAAGAGTTGATATCTGAGCAAATTTTATCATAGGTGTACTTTTTTTTGATACACTTTCTCTTAACCATTTCCTAGATTGTCATTTTTCTTGGGGAAGGAAGAATACTGTAGAACTGTGCTAATTATGAATGAATTGTGATTAATGTTGCATGTCTACGAATTGATTTTTAATTGCTCTTGGAATTTTATTATAATCCATGAGTGTTTGAGTCTACCTTTAATTTGGTTCGAATTACATTTTCTCTATAGATTGTTGAACATTGTGTTGTTTCTCTTTTTGTAACATTTAGAAATATGTTAATTTATCCCTTGTCTATGATAGATCTGTGAATGAAGTTTAAACTTAGTTTTTTTTCCTTGTCCCTGTTTATTGTCTGAGTTTAATCGACATGAAACTAATCACTGTAACCACCAAATAAGACACTTATATATATATATATATATATATATATATATATATATATATATATATATATATATATATATATATATATATATATATATTGGTAGTTTTCCAAGCAATTTCTACATTAAATCTATACCCTTACTAGTGGTCTTAGTTTCAAACCCCTCTTTGTTTTAAATCCAACATGTAGATAATGTCTGGTTCTTTCTTGCACATTAATAGTGGATCTTGTACCAAATCCTTATTTCCAAACAAAGTCTAATTCACCTCTTCATATCCGATCTATATTCAAATACCCAACCTCTGCAAGAAAGATTAAAATCATTTTTGTATGTCTATTGCTAAAACATGTAAAGGAATACATTTGTATTGTAGAGATGATAATATTTGCCTTTTGATAAGTATCAACTCATAGTAGGAAGTTCCTAAATGATAATAATACCATTCGATAAATGCTGACCATACTAGAAAGTTTCTAAATGATAGTATTTGTCTTTTAATAGATATCAACCCATAATAGAAGGTCATAAACAATGATTTAGGCCTTTCTGGTAAGCGTTGACCAGATTAGAGGTAGATTAATGCTTGGATCTGCATCATTCATAGGTTGTAAATGTGATTTAGTTTTCATAGCAATGTTGAATTACACTAGTTGATTCCATACGAATTCACTGGTAATGTAAGGCATTATATTTTACTTATAAGTATAGTTGTGATCTTCATTTGCTTTTAGTTGCAGTGTATAAGCTAGTTGGAAGTATGTGATACACAACATTATGGATGTTCTATGCATTTTTTGGGGTACCATTTTATAAAAAAGGAAGTTGGAGAAAGTCAAAATCATATTCTATTCGAAGTAATGCCATGTAACTCTGCATGTGCTATCCATATATTTTAGTTATTGTTTATGATTCGTTTCATAGCTTGCTAGCTGTAGGTCCTTGAATTTTGTTGTATCTGTGGTGTCATGGTAAGCCAACAATATGAATTCGATTGTATTTTTATCTTCGAAATATGTTTAGAAGTTATATGAAGGTGTTGAGTCTCAGTTTAGAAGATGGTGTTTTCATATCTACATTAGATGCATTTTATATGCCTTCAACTAAATTATGATTCTTAGATACTACCTTCTATGGCATCGACCTAGTAATTCTGGAATATTAGGATCCACCTCTTTGTAGGCGTCGACCATAGTAGGGTTATAAAGGTTAGTTATTGGAAACAAACCATGAGTAGAGTTGTGAAAGAACAGAGTCATGCCAATTTCCATACACTAATTCTTTGTTATGTTAATCACATATGCTGTGTGAACTCGATCTGCCAAATCAATTTTACATTTTGCATTGAACTACAACCATTGTATGCCATGAGATGATGTTTTCCTGTGTCTCTTACCGTTGCTTGATCTCTCTCTGAGGCTGTACATTTTGGGTGTAAACTCTTATTTAGGAAACTCCTTATCACCTTCATCAAACTCTATTATCATTATGTTTTTTTAATGTGGATCAATTTCATAGGTATATTCTATTTTGTGGAACAATCTGTATTTTAGGAAGTTTGAGGGAATTGGCTTAATCTCAGAAAGTTTCTAATTGTAATCAAGGATTCTATTAGATCATACAATATCATTTTTAAACATACCTCTTAGAATCTAAATAAATCAAAGTAGAAGATTATGTTATCTCAATGTTATGATTTTATTTTAGTACCAATTTGTTTTAGGAAACTCACTCTATTGATTTTATTATTTATTTCATTAATTTCAAATTGGTTATAAACTATTTAGTACTGATTGGAAATTATTGTCTATAGGATAGTAAGTCTTTTAGATTTATAAAAATGTCAGTTCCAAAATATGAAGAAAGAGTCTCATGAGTTGATGTTATGTTAGCTAATTATAAATCTTGTGTTGCTTGGTTGGGGAATAGAACTGTTGGTTTAGAGTGTATATACTTGTCATTTAAAATTAATTAAGGGTTATTATTCTTTTAGCTTTTTGAATAGTAGTATAGTGTTGTGAGTAATATAGGACTAATGTCTTAAAACTTATTTAGGTTGTTTGACCTATGGTTGTGATACTAGCATATAGATAATAATTAGCCCAGTCAAGTTATTGTATTATTAATACTTGGTATATTTGTGCAAGTTGATAAGAAGAAGCTTCACCTTGCAAAGGTTTGTCCTATGTTGTTATTACTTGGCATGCTTGGATAGTACCCTTGTAACTATTACAGAAGAATAGAATTGCTTAGATTGTATGAATAATGGTAAGTTAAACTATTTAGGTTTATAATGATTTGATATTGGAATATGTTAGTTAGTAGGTTTACTAAAGGAAATTATAGTGATAGATGTTGTTGTTACATTTGGTAGTTGTAAGAAATTAAAATAGGAAAATATATTTTCTTATAGTTGTGGTTAATAGGAAATACATGTGTATGCTTATAGTGGTTACTTTAGAATTTGTTTTTTTTGTTAAACATTAATTGGTAGTAATTTCATGCGTGCGAATATTTATAATGGCGTAGAAGATGGTAGTTGTTAGAAAATTAGCCAGGAGGTTTATTTTGAAATTGTAGGGAAATTATTATTCCATAAACTAGAATGTTATTTGAAATAAAATTAAAATCTCATAAGTTGATTTCTTGATTGAATTAGGAGTTCATTGAATTTCATATGTTTGATTGCCCTCCTTGTCGTATCTTTATGCTTGTATCGGATCATTATGTTACTTTGGGTTGGAGTTTGGTCTATGATTTGGTTATTTGTGAAGTGGGAATCTTGAGGGGTGTCATGTGATCTTGGTATTAAAACGCGAAAGCATTGTCCTAGTCGGATAATGGTCACCTTATCATTGGTCATGTACTTAACTCCAGAGGTGTAGTTCTTGTCTTTGGTTCAAAATTATGGCATATTAATGTAATGAGTTCACTGAACTTTTGTGTCTTGTAATGAATGGGGAATGGTCTGTTGGATATAGCACTTGGCTTCTAGATGGTATTGCTCAAATTTTGAAGAGACTCTAAGGACTTATTGTTGTGGTCTAGTAAATGGTGTAAGTAATGGGTCAAAACTAATTTGTGACTATTATACCTCTTTGTTGTCGTATGTATGATTGATCAGAGAATGCTAAGGGAGTGGCTTTCATGGTGGGGCCAGTTCCTATTGAGAGGCCTCCTAGGTAACCCCATGGAAGTTGTAAGTAAGTGGAAACTTAATGACTTAATCAGAAGGGTTGGGGTAGTAAAACACTTAACAAGATAAGTAAGATACCTCACCCATGCCTTGAGTGTTCTCACAGGCTAAGGATGGGATGAGAAGGCCTGGTTGGCAAGGCTGACCTCCTTGTCTCCATGAGAGAACCTGTCGGCTCCGCATGTGTCACCCTATGGGGCTGGTGCCTAGAGAGAGGCTACCAGGGTAACCATAGATGGGAGACAGCTTCTGGTGATAGATAGCCTAGGTAACCCATGCTAGGACCATGCGATGACACTCTCCTTACACAGTTTAGTTGTTTCTTATTGGTTGTGCCTCTGGAGTGATGTCTTGTCTTATGTAGTTTTGTTGATATGGTCAGTTGTGTCATGTTAGTTGTCATTCTTTTATTTTTTGGATGTTGTTTCTTAGCTTAGTGGAATTCTCGTCGTTATCTCCTATCTCGGAGAGGTGGACCTCAGGATACCACATGGTTGGGTGGTAGAGCTATCCATTGGTCTACTTGGAGATTTGGTTTGAGTTCCGTGTAGAGGTGTTCCAGTTCTAGATTGCTTCCCACCTTCAGTGTTGTTGTATACTTTTAGATGTATTCATTTGTTAACCAACATGATCGGTCTTGTAATCTTGTACTATAACTTGGTAAATTAACTATCTTGCTAATGTAAAAGTTGATCTTATCTATAGTAGCAATATAATGTATTTCTCTTGCGTGGTTTTAACTTTACATTCACTGATGTAGTTATGTTCCCCTAGAAGTGTTAGCTATTCATTTTATTTAATGTTGTTAATAGTGTAATTATATTTTATGATTAATGAATCTACTTGCTTCAAAAAAAAAAAATTTATTTCTGTAATTTTTGCACCTTTTAGTCTAGCACTCTAGGGTTGCTTGACAGGGCATTACACTACATCAATGTAAATAGTGTAAATAATTGTTGTATTTAATTTGTATTCCTTAGAGTTATTTCTAGTTTGTTCGCGGTCATTTTAATTAAATAAAATTAACATAAGTCTTGGGAACTATTAGTTAAAATATTGTTACTCGTGGACTCTTATATCTTATGATCCTAAAAGTAACTATTACTAGTGGTTAGAATATGATAGTTCTATATTGTTGAGGAAGATTTACTTTATGATTGTTAGATGATTGATCATGATTCAATTAAAGTTACATTCTTCAAGACCTATAATTAGTGCATTATGTCATATGTCGCAATTGTGGTGTTGTATTTGAATTATTGATGAAAGATCTTAGTTTGGTCTATTAGGTGATGATGATGTTGCAATTGAGAGTGAATGTGATGTGAGAGACCATAGTGTTTAATGTGTCAAGTGTTTGTGTCATTTGGGAAATTTGATTCTAGAAGCCAAGAGGGGTAGTCATGTGTATGACTCCTGTGATTATGTAATCTTGCTAATGGTTGAATATGTATTAGTTATATGTTGACTCCCCTTTGTTTATGGATTCATGTGGTTATGATAAATATGCAAGATGGGTAATGCCTTGCTCTATGTAATGTGAAATGATGTATATTTTGTGTTGTAAATGTATCATGATGAGAAATGTGATAGTTTATGCGTAGGTTTTGTTTTGGGCTATGAAAATCTAGATACAGTGAAGGGGGAGTGGCTTTCAATGTGGGGCTGACGCCCAAAGTGGCTTGTCAGGGTAACCCATTAGAAGTTGTTAATCCAATGATAGCTTAATAATAAATTTATAGGGTTGGGTAGTTTTCACACTAATCAAGATAATTGGATGCCTCACTCATGCCTATAGTGCTCGTTCATGCTAAGGATGAGATGAGAAGGTCGTGGTTGGCAAAATCAACTTCATTGTCCTCATGAAAGCAATGTTGATTCCGCATGTGTCACCCTATGGGGCCGGTGTCTAGTAAGAGATTGTTAAGGTAACCATAGATGGGGGCCCGTGTCTGGCTAGAGACTGTCAGGGTATCCCATGCTAGGACCATGCAATGACACTCATCCCTACTGCAGTCTAGCATTCTCTAGTTGTGTTCTCCCCTTTGTTTTGTGAATGCCTCTAGAAGTGATGTTTGAGTTACTTGTGATGTCCTTATTGACTGGTGTTATTTTAGAGTCATGTGTAGTCCTTGTACCTGTTAGTCTACTATCTTTCTTAATTGTTTTCTTGTGGGACATTATTGTTATCTCCTAGCATGGGGGGTGGACCTTAGGGTTCTACATGGTCAGGTGGTTGTGCTTTATTCCATTGGTTTTCTAGCACCATGGCTCGTGTGTAAAAAAGTTGTATCTCTCATGTTTCCAGATTTGTACATGTATTTGAAGACAGATAATTGTACTATTTGTATCTAGACACGTGTATCAGTGGAACTCATTATGTAATTTGATGTATTAAAAAAGAAAGAGCTTTTGTATCATAGAAATTATGTAATTCCTCTTGTAAGATAAACTATTCTGCACTTGTAAACATTATTGCAAAGATGTTGATGTATGTATCTGATGATGTAATCAAGTTGTTAGTTTGAATTATTTGAATAAACTATGTATGTTGTTGATTCTTGTTTAATTTCAATAATGCAGCTGTGTAATCCCTAGAGATGCTAGTTTAACTTGTTGATATTAGTCTATGTTATGTTTTGTTATCATTACTTCTATGTAAAAATATATATATATTTCTCCCTTTTTATTGCTTAGTTAAACTTATCTTTAGGGTTGCATGGTGGGGCATTACATTTGGTATCAAAGCCAAGTTTCAGCACTGGGATCTTTGGTTAATGTTTTTGCCCATGTTTAGTTATAGTAATACTTCTTATGCATAGGAACTCTTGTGTAGGATACCATGCTTTGATCTAAACATCTAGTTTGGTGTATTGGATAGTTGATCATGATATGGACTTTCAACATCATGTGAAATGTAGAAAAAGTAGAGTGAAAGGAAACGGGAAAAAGGAAGTGGATAACAAGTAAGGTTATGATATTACAAAAGGAATCACATTGGTTATGGAAATAAATGTACTTATAGTAGTAATGGTATTGTGTATGTAAATGTAATCTTCCCCTGTAAATGTGAGAAACCAGTAATTGTGCATTGATTGAGTGTTGTGAATACCCCGTACATGCCTTGTGTGCCCATGGGATGGTGATACTGGGTACCCATCCATGGGGAATGTGTGTATTTTTGCTGTGGGATTAACCATACCATTACGTGTGTTTGTATGTTTGTTACCCAATTGAGGGCCAACCCTTGTGTGGTTGAATATATATATATAAGAGTAGCCAAAAGTTAGATTCATAGATTCTCTTCATTTGGTTCTCTAGTCCCTTAGTCTATGAAGGGGTAGTAGCAACCACAAAGTTCCTTGGGTGGAGTGTGCAACATATGCTTATAATGGCACATAGTGGTCCCTCACTCAATCGAACCTGAGGAAATGTACTCACTACTTCCCCTTATGATGGATCAGGGTACTTGATCCATAAGAGTTAGCCTAATCCCCATAATTCTTGAGCATCTGGATTGTATTTCTTGGATGATCATCTACCTTGTTTTCATGAAAGGTATGGTATGCCACATGAGTTGTCAGTTGGGGGCCAGGGTCTAGGACCTGTATGGACAACAAAACTAGAACTATGTGATGACATGTGTCATCACTTGGGGGCCAGGGTCTAGGACCTGCATGGATAACCCAAGTGACGCCATGTACCCCATGTATATTTTGAGGTCCAAAATGTGGAGGGACTTTTGTTACCCATGTTGAGATAGAGTTCGTATCTGCACATGTTCTGACATGATGCAATAGGTACGATGCCACACCCCACTGATGTTCTGACACATTGCTGGTGATGATGCCGTGTTGCTGATGGTAGCGAGCTGGGCTCGAGGACACGATGCCACATGCATAGACACGTGAAGGTACACTATAAGATTGTGTTATGATAGCCTACTTGCATGATGAGTGCAATGGGGCCTCACACACTTGTAGAGGGATACTCATGTTTGCTTTCGACAGTGTTTGGGTCGGTTAGCATATGGGTATGTCCTAGCCATAAATACCTCTGGCTATGGTGAGTACCTACATGTGCATTTTCCATGAGGTTCGCTATGCAAGGTGTGTTTTGCGCGTGCCTACTTTTGCGGAGCCACAGACACACTTCCATGCGGTATATGACTAGTACATGCCTTCTCCGACTGGCATATGACCATGCTGCACTGAGATGGGATGCGGGATGTGGCCGAGGTGCACATTCTATGTGGGTAGCCAAGGAGTGTGTGGGCCACTTGGCTAGTCCATGCCGCATGACGACATGATGTAGTGTGTAGCCGAGGAGTACACTCTGAGCCATGTGGATGGCATGCTCACTCTGCACCACATGAGGGCTATTGTTATAGCCTAACATTGTTCCCTCCTTCCTCGTTTGGTGGCTAGTATCTAGTCACATAGTGTTGTACAATGCAATTTCAAAGATTGTGTATTTCCTTTATAGTTATTGATAATTTTTTACTAATTGTGAAGGCTGACACTTTGATTATATTTGATTATGATGGTTTAACCACACCTTATGATCTTATTTTATTGTAGCCCTCATGGTTACATTTGATTTAGTGTTGAAAATTACGCACATTTCTTTCTTTATTGTTGAAATTAAATTTTTATCTTTCTTTATGACTTAGGTGGCTAAACTAGTTATTCTTATTGTTTTTGATGTCAGCCATGTGTCGTATTGTGATTCCTCTCCAAGGACGCATGAGGCGGACTTGGCGAGTGTATGCAAGGAAGTAGACGTAGGGAACCTTGAGGATGGGGGTATGTGAGGCTGTTATATAGCTAGGACTCACTACCCACCTATGTGTGATGACAATCTCTTGGAGGCTAACAACCTTATACAACAAGAGAGAGGTGCTTTAGACCTTTGTGTGTGTCCTTGTAAACCATGTCAAACCCAAGGATTGAGTTGCTCACCCTACACAATTATCACACCTGGAAGCTCAAAATCTCACAGTTGTTGCAGTCTAGGGGGCTTTGGCAAATGTTAGATGCCAAACAACCTAAGTTCACAAAAGCATTTGAGTAATTTGTTCATAGAAACAAAATGGATGAGGCTAGAGGACTCATAGGTCTCCATGTGTCTGATAATTTGTTGTTTCACATTGCGGAGTGTCAGACACCTAGAGAAGTGTGGGATAAGCTTGCTGAGTTGTATGGTAAAGTCAATCAGTTCAAAATATTGCAACTTGAAGCTAATCTCACTTCTCGTTCTCTAGATGCCTTCCCCACTATTTAGGATTTCCTTGCCAAATTCAAGTTGATTTTGTCACAATTAAAAGGATGTGGTCATGCCAAAGATAAAAAGGAGTGTATTTTCTTGATCCTGTCTAAGATAAGAGGCCCTTTTCAAGTGTTTACCTCTACCTTCTATTTTGCTATAGATGCTACGGGAGAAAACCATAAGATGCCTTCATTTGAGGTATTTTGTGATCGATTAACTAGGGAGTAGGCCAAGTTGATTCAGATGGATGCTCTTCCTAAAAGTCATGCTTTGATGGCTCAATCTTCTAAGGGAAAGGGTAAGAATAAGAAGAAGCCAAAGATAGATTCATCTGTAGGTAGTGAGCCTCCCTCCAAATCTAAGGCGAAGAATGATTTGAAGACTAATCCTCTTCCTCCTCCTTCTAACTCCAAGGAGTCATCCTCTAAGTCTAAGAAGAAGAAGGAAAATTCTTCCTTTTGTGGAAAGCCAGGGCATAATGATGCACATCATTTTGAGAGGTTAGCAGCTTTGGAGGAAGCTATGAGGAAGCACAATATTACCATGCCTAAGTCTTCTTCCTTGTAAAAGGGCAAGCTCTCATAGCAATGGCTTCATCCTCTACTTGTGAGAGTTGGATTCTTAATTCCAGTGCTTCACATCATATGACTCATGCTAAGGATCTTCTTGATTCTATTTCCTCTTGTACTACTTCTCATATTGCAATTGGGAACTCTTCACAGATTCTAGTTGTAGGAATAGGATTAGTTACGATGTAGGATGGTTGCATTGATGATGTTCTATTTGTCCCTGATATTTCATAGAATTTGCTTTTTGTCTATCAGATATGTCATCATGGTGATGGAAAGGTAGTTGAGTTTTCTCCCACTGATGTGACTATTCGAGAGTTGTAGGATCTTGAGAAGGTTGTTACTACAGGGACAGTTGATGATGTGGCCCGTTTGTATAGGTTTGATGGATTTGAGTCTTCATTAGGATCTTCCCTTATTGCTCATGTAAATTCTGTGAGCAAGCTTTGGCATGAACGGTTTGGGCACTTGAATTATAGATATCTTCAACAGATGAGCACATAAAATTTGGTGATTGGCTTACCTAAGATCTCTTGTTCTGATGGAGTTTGTCAAGGTTGTGTCCTTGGCAAACATCATAGGGATCCCTTTCTGAAGGGTATGGCCACACGTGCTTTGACACTCCTTGAGTTGGTGTATAGTGACCTTATGTCATTCCCAACTCCTTCATTTTCAAGGGCTAAGTATGTGCTCACCTTTATTGATGACTTCTCTCGGTGCACATGGGTGTACTTTCTAAAGTACAAGGATGAGTTTCTTTGATATTTCATGACCTTCCTTGCATTTGTGGAGAAACAGTCAGGGCACTCCCTTCAGAAGATTTGAATAGATAATGGGAAAGAATATGTCAATTAGGCATTTCAAGATTTTTTCTGTACTCGAGGTATTCTTCATCAACACATAGTACTATACACTCCTCAGTAGAATGGTGTGGCTGAGTGAAAGAATAGAATCTTACAGAAGATGGCCAATTGTATGCTTCAGTCTTGATCCATGGCTCCAACATTTTGAGTAGAGGCTGTCAATTATGCCAACTACATTTAGAACCATATGCCTCACAAGGTAGTGCGGAATATGACTCTCAAGGAGGCTTGGTCTCATGTCAAGCCCAAGGTGTCCTTTTTCAGAATATTTGGTAGTGATGCATGGACATTCATTCCAGATGGGAGGCGTAAAGCAATGGAGGAGAAAAGTCAATGGTTCATTTTTGTTGGCTATTGTGAGGATGTGAAGGGTTATCTATTGTTTGATCCTATCACTCGAGAGGTATATTTTCATCATGATGTTCATTTTTATGAGTCTTTCACTCTGAAGGATTCACTATCACAAGCATCTTCCCCTCTCATTCCCACTTCTTCAGATGATGTTTTGCTTCTTGTTGATGATGATGATGATGTTCACGATGATGGTATTGATCTTGTTGTTGACATTTCTCCATCTCCTCCTCCTCCACCTACTCCCACAAGATCGTTATGGGCCCGTACACTTCTTGAGTATGCTAGTTCTATTGCAGGTGATCCCATACCTACACGATGCACTCGTTCCTAAACTTTAGGTATCATTCTTTTGAGTCATGCAATTTCTACTGATCCTCAAAAGTTTTCAAATGCTTCAGGTGTTTCAGAATGGGAAAGTGCTATGATTGAGGAGTATTCTTCTTTAATGAAGAATCATACTTGGGATTTGGTTCCTCTTCCTAAGGGAAGAAAGTTGGTTTGATGCAAGTGGGTGTATTGTACCAAGTATGCAGCTGATGGTTCTATTGATATGTACAAGGCTCACCTAGTGGCTAAGGGCTTCTCTCAGGTTGAAGGTATTGACTATTCTGAGACTTTTACTCCTATAGCTAAGATGTATTATGTTCATCTTGTACTTTCAATTGCTACATCTTAGGGTTGGCCAGTGTATCAAATGGATGTGAAGAGTGCTTTCCTGCACGGTGATCTTCAGGAGGAGATCTATATGGAACAGTCACCAGGCTTTGTACAGGACCCTTCACTTGTTTGTAGGCTGAGGCATTCATTGTGTGGTCTCAAACAAGCTCCCTGGGCTTGGTATGAGAAGATGGATAGTTTTTTGCTTTCTTCTGGATTCACTATATGTCAATCCGATCCTATAGTTTATATTCAGAGACATGGGGGGGATCTTATCATACTTGTTCTTTATGTGGATCACTTGATTCTCACAGGGAGTTCTTCTGCCATGATTAAGGATATTCAAGGAGCTTTGATGGAGCGTTTTGATATTACTGACCTTGGTCTATTGCATTACTTCCTTTGTCTTCAGATTCATTAGTCTTCTGCCAGTATTTCTATCTTTTAGGAGAAGTATGCTCTTGATTTGCTTCAGAGATTTGGGATGGCTGACAGCAAGCCAACCCCTACTCCTTTTCAGTTAGGTTTTGTGTTGTCTACCACTTGCATTACTCCATCAGTTGATGCTACCTTGTATCGGTAGTTGGTTGGCAGCATTCTGTACTTGACACATAGTCGTCCTGATATTTCCTTTGTAGTTGGTCTTGTCTCCCGTTTCACTCAAGATCCTCATGAGAGTCACTGGAAGGCAGCCAAATGTATCTTGAGATACATTCAAGACACTACATGGTTTGGCATTCACTATACATTAGGAGCTATTGAGATTGTGGGCTTCACTGACTCAGATTAGGCTGGTGATGTTAATGATCGGAAGTCCACTTCTAGATTTGTCTTTTGTCTTGGTTCTAGTCTAGTTGCTTGGTCTTGCAAGAAACAAACTGCTATTGCATTGTCATCAACTGAGGCTGAGTATCGAGGAGTAGTCTTGGCTAGTCAGGAGATTCTTTGGCTTCGACAGTTGATGGTTGAGTTTGGATTTCCTGTTGATCATCCCACTACTCTTTGGTGTGACAATCAGAGTGCCATTCATATTTCTCGCAACCCAATGGAGCATCAGCACACTAAGCATATTGAGATCCACATGCACTTCATTAGGCAGATCATTCAGGAGGGTGTTCTCAGTCTGGAGTATTTGCCTACGGAGTAGCAGGTTGCAAACATCTTCACTAAACCTTTGGCATCTCCTCACTATCACTTGTTGTGATTGATGTTAGGGGTGATGGAAGTTGTCCTTGGGAGATCCTGAGGAGTCCTCCTTCCTTTCACTTTTTTCTTTTCAGCATTTTTAGTTTTTCTGTCTTTTGGAGAGGAGTTTTCTCCCACAGGATTTTTCTCCTTTTCTCCATTTATGAAAGATTTCTTTTTTTTTTGCATTGTAAATGGGTAAATAACATGGTTGTGTAGGTGGGACCCATATTTTCATTTTGATTTTGCATAATAATTCTCCCTAAGTTTGCACTTAAGGGGGGATGTTAGTGTGTTAAGTTTTTAGCATAGGGATAATTTATTTTCTTGTAGGATGGTTTTTCCCGTATTGGGTAGTTTTTCCACCCGTCAAATATTTCATGCCTTTAAAAGGCTTGTACACTATGTATTTTATCATCTCATCATATATTTTATTTTCTGGTGAAATAGCTTCTCTCTCTGTGAAGATTTTGATGAGCAGATTGGATCCCTGGGTACGTTGGAAAAAATAATACTTAAATATAACACATCCCTCAATAATAGGGGTTTGATTTCTCATAAATAAAATATAAAAATACTTAAATATAACACATCCCTAATAATAGGGATTTGATTTCTCATAAATAAAATATAATAATACTTAAATATAAAACATCCCTAATAATAGGGATTTGATTTCTCATAAATGAAATATAATAATACTTAAATATGACACATCCCTAGTAATAGGGATTTGATTTGAAATATAATAATACTTAAATATAGCACATTATAATAATAGGAATTTGATTTTTCTTTAAAAAAATAAAACACATCCATAAAACTGTTCTTCCCTATTAAATAGGGAGTTGACATCACACCTTCAAAATAATAAATAAAACTCAAATTTAAACAATAATTTATTAAACAATAATTTTAAAGATAGTTAAACTTTTTAATTAACATTATGCAACATCAAATACTTAATTTTTAGCTAAAAAGGGTTTAATTATTTAAATTCTTAAATTAAAATAAGTTATTATATGCAAGAATTAATTAAATCAAATTCAAAAGAATAAGATTTTATAGTTTCATAATATATATTTTAATTTTACAAATAAGAATAATTTCTAAACTCCAACAAAATTTCTAATTCTAATATGGTAATACGAGAGGCAGATTTTTATGTTACAAAAACTTACCATTCCTATTTCCTATCAAGGTTAAAATAAAATTATTTAAGCACAAAGAGATTTATTTATTCACTTCTATTCATTATTAAAGCTATTCATTTATTCATATATAAGTATTCAAACAAACCAGAATTAAATTTGATACAATGAAAAGAATTTTTGTGAGAGCTAGGCCATATGGCTGCCATGGACAATAAGAGGGATTTTGAAGAATTTAATTTAGGTAAAATTTTATTGTTTTACATAATAAAATTCATTGTTTCAAATGCATAAACTACATATGAAACTTCATTTGCAATATTTTTGGTTTCAGGCAAAGAAAGTTTCTTAAATTTTTAAGTGTAAAAGTTAATAAAATCTAAAATCTCCTATACCTTGGTCTGAGATAACAATTGGGCTGCAAATACTAAGTTTTAAATGCTATTTTAGGCAATGATTCTATGCATATGGAGGCCATACAAACAAGTAGGCTGGAGGAATAGAAAATATGAGAGTTTTGTTAGAATGGAATTTAGCTCTATTGGTATTATTACAGCAAGTCATCAAATGGCATGAGATTTCAGACAAAAGAAATTTGTTTGATTGATTATATAGATTAATGGCTAGAAAGAAAGAAATAGGTTTGCCTGGCAATAAATTTTGATCTCTTCAGGCAAGGGTAAAACTACAAAAGTCAAGATTTCTTTTGATAAAAGAAATTGACATAGACACAGGAATGCAACAAAAGAGAAGGATTTAATTTCTTCCAGTAGCAAAAGATTTTGTTTAGCTAAAGTCTCTACTGGTAATATGAAAATATGATGATAGTGTAATAGCAAGATAGGTGGGTGTTAAGAAAGATAAATAGGTGTGAAGATTGGAGGATCAACAATATTTAAAATTGCTACAATTGCAGGATATACACGGCTAGATTGTTGAAGAGAACATCCAAGCAAATGCAAATAACATGATTAAATATAATGGGGTTTATAGAAAAGAGAGAATAGATTACAGAGCTTTTACATATGATTGCAGATGTAAACTAACTTTCGAATGGTTTTCTATTGTTTGGGATGATTCATAGAGACCAACCTACTACCAAAATTTATCAAATCCAAAAAATGCTCAAACACATACAAGATTTTTCTTCATATACAGACAAGCAGAAGAAATTTTGTTTAAAACATACCCAGAAATTCTTAGACTTCTCTTGCTCCCTTCCTCTCTTCCTCTGCCAATTCCTCTTCTTTTTCCCCAAATTTCTATGTATCTTTTCCAAGAACTCTCTCCTCAAAATAATCTTCCCAAAACCACAAATAGACTAGGATAATAAATTCCTAAATCCCGCAATCTTCCGTTATTGACATCCACTATCCAAAATTTTAATTACATTTCTACCACCACTATCTGGAATATTTTCAAATATTGAAAATTATTTCTGGCAAACACTTCCTCAAAACAATTAATAACAATATCAAAATAATATCTTCCAGCCCAAAATTTAATCAATTACTAAAGTATTAAATATTAATAATTGATTCAATAACTTTATTATCATTATTATTAACTATAAATACCACTAACAGGAATAATTTTTAAATTTCTGAAAACCCACTCCAACAACAAATTAATGGAAAAATAAAATAAAATCTCACATGTCAGATAAACTCAATAAAGTACTAAATATTAACAATATTATTATTATTGCTATCTTTCAAAGCTACTAATTTAATTTAAGATAAAAATCAACTAATTAATATTCTCAATTTTCTACATTAATTAATTAAATAATATATATATACTTATTATTATTATTTCCATAACAATTAATAAATCTCCAACAAATACACATTGACTATATAACCAAAATGATCAAACATCAACACATTTATACACATAGATCACTTATTCTAAAAAATGAACCAAATGACTATAATCAACAACTTAATACCTTGGTCACTAAGTTCAATACAATGAACCTTAAACTACAATAAACAAACAATAACAACCACATACCAAAGGATGACAACCACCTGAGGACAAGTACCAACTGAGCGACAACTACACCCATGACTAGAAATACTTGGATGACGACAAACTAAAGAAATTGGTTGACAGAGGGAACCCCATGTTATCTCCCATCCACATTATCCATTGGTGTAAAGGCACACTCAGACCTGCTAATTCATGTGGAGTTAGTGCCTACTACCTGCAACCTATATCAAACCAGGGGGTTGTGTACAAACATATATATATATATATATATATATATATATATATATATATATATATATATAATCAAACCTACTGTGACATGGAATCGCAGCGTAGTAGGGTGCTCATGATGAGTAATACTACACCATCCCTTCACCAAAAGCATCACAAATAACATATTAAACAAGTTTATTAGTAACTAAACAACCTGTTAACACATAGTCAGATAGTCGCATAACTCACATAGTAAAACAAATCTACATAATCAATTAATCCATGACTGATCACAACATAAGCATAAAGTACTAATCATAAAGTATCAATAGTGTCATCATAGTAAACATCAATGAGTGTCATCAACTACATCAAAACAGTAAACCTGCCATCAACATGTCTAACATACCCTAAGTATTTCAAGTATCTTACCTTCATCTTCATGCTCCTTAGCCCGACCACCTGCTCATCCAAGGTAATAATGGAGGGGCACTACAGTATTACAATTAGGGTTAGAATTAAGGTGGGTTAATATTAGAATTAGGGTAAGAATTAGAGTTACAATTAGTGTTAGGGTTCAAATTAGAGTTAGGGTTAGAGTTCAATTAGCATTAAGGTTAGTATTAAGGTTAGGGTTAGAGGTAGGATTAGGGTTAGGGTTAAAATTAGGATTAGGGTTAGGTTTAGAATTAGAGTTAGAATTACAATTAGCGGTGTGGTCAGGGTTAGGGTTACAATCAGGGTTAGGGTTAGGGTTTTAAGTTATAAATAGGGAAATATATAACCAAAGGACTAGGGTTAGAATTGGGGTTAGGGTTAGGGATAAAACTAGAGTTAGGGTTATGATTAGAATTAATGTTACAATCAGGGAAAATATATACAATCAATTATGATTATGATTAGGGATAGAATTAGAAATAGCAATAGAATTGGAGTTATGGTTAGGGTTAAAATCATAGTTAGAATTAGGAATCTTAAGGTAGGAGTTAGAATTAGGGTTATTGTTAGATTTAAAACTAGGGTTATAGTTAGGGTGGAATCAGGGGTATGATTGGAATTAGGGTTAGGGTTAGGATTAGACTTAGGATTAGTGTCCCTATTAGAATTAGGGTTAGAATTAAGGTGGGTTAATATTAGAATTAGGGTAAGAATTAGAGTTACAATTAGGGTTAGGGATCAAATTAGAGTTAGGGTTAGAGTTCTATTATCTTTAAGTTTAGTATTAAGGTTAGGGTTAGGGTTTAAATTATAGTTAGGGTTTGGGCTAGAGTTAGGGTTAGGGTTAAAATTAGGATTACGGTTAGGTTTAGAAAATTTAGAGTTAGAATTAGGCTTACAGTTTGAAAAAGGGTGACAATTACAATTAGAATTACGGTGAAAACTAGGTTTAGGGTTATAATAAGGGTTAGTGTTAGGGTGAGATTTAGGGTTACAATGAAAATTAGGGTTAGGCTTAGGGTTTGAATTAGTGTTAGAATTAAAATTATAGTTACAATTAATTTTATGGTTAGGGTTAGAATTAGGATTAGTGTTAGGGTCAGTGTTAGGTTTAGAATTAGAGATACAATTATGGTTATAATTAGGGTTAGGGTTATTGTTATAATTATGGTTAGGGTTAGTATTAGGATAAAGGTTACAATTAGAATTAGGGTTAGGATTCATTATTGATATTAAAATATTCCTTAAAAATAGGTACCCTTTTTCTAAATCTAACCTAGGTAATTCTAATATAACCTTGGTTCTAAGCCTAACCCAAACCCTAATTCTAAATCTAACCCTAATTATATTTCAAACCCTAACCCTAACCCTAACCCTAATTGTAACCCTAACCCTAATTCTAACCTAAAAACTAACCCTAATCCTAATTTTAACCTCTAACTCTAATCCTAAATATAATATATAATATAATATAAAATTTTAAATATTATTATTATTATAAATATTATATATTATTATATTATATAATTATTATTTAGTATATTATAATAATATATTAGATATATTATAAATGATATACCTAATATAATATTTTTTAATATATTATAATAAGTAGTGTTAAAATTAGGCTTGCGGCTCTGGTTGCTACTAGCATATTTATATTAAATATAATATATCTAAAGTACGTCGAGAGATATCCTTGTTGAGGCACCTAATGTTAGGATTAGTGATTAAAAAATAGGTGCCTCGAGAAGGATATATCTTGGTGTACTTTAGATATATTATATTTAATATAAATATGCTAGTTATATTCTTTTTGTGATTGAAAGTGGTGGCGGGTCCATGTAACTGCTACAGTTAATGAGACAGTGAATTCTATGTTTTAAATTGCATGCCACCAACTAAAGGGAGGTGATACTTATGACTGCTAGTTAGGATCCAGAAATACCTCACAAATATGAAACACTGTAAGTTAAACAACCATGGATTTAGGGAATAGAAATCAATGTCCAACATCACCCATCGTAAAAAGTGGTGCATTGTAAATGACTAGTAGTATGAATATTTTGACTAGCCACATAGTTGACTCATACTAGCGACCAAGTAGACTGAGTTCCTTTCGACCAATCTATTTGTACTAGTAGTCGACATGTTTTCAACCGCCATTTGTTGTTGTACTATTTTCAACCAGCCAGTCATTTGTAGGAGTTCAGACAACACTGAGAGGGGGGGTGAATCAGTGTTGTGTAGATTTTTGCAACTTATTATAACTTTTGATTTACAAGACTCAGAAAGAGAAAGTCATCAATAAACTATTACACATATATGTACAAGTTTGATCGTGAAATTTATGAGCAGGACCACATAGAGATAAATCTTAACATAGAGGCAAAAACACACATAGAAGCATATTATTAACACAAGAATTACTGGAGTGGAAAACCCTCTCTAGGTAGAAAAACCAGTCATGAAGTGCCTCACTGGCTTAACTTTGAAAACATCTTACAAAGCCTCACTGGCTGAATATTATGTCTCACTGACTATTGAGGTCTCACTGACCTACAAGCCTCACTGGCATACTATTTAGAAGCACCAGCTTCAAGGAGCACCAACCCTATTACAGAACAAACTAAAAACACAAATTCAGAGGGTCTCTCTGTTTCAATACAGAACATTTATTCTCTCTCATGTGTCTATCAAATGGCCATTCTATTCAAAATCAATCCTTCATCCAGATATGCTCAACAACACTACTTTTCTCTGTATGTTTCATCTCTGTCTCACACTACACTCATCAATGCACCTGAAAAACATTTTTATACAAGTTGAATGTCTTTTCACCTTTCATCTTCTGTATGTTCCATCTCAAATAAAATACAACTGCCCTTTCACATTCTTCTAATTCACAAAACCCTACAAATTTCTTCAACCAAATTTTCATTATCCTCTTTGTATAAAACCCTTCAATCTCTGCAAAAAAAAAAAATCATATATATATTTTCTGTAACATGATTGGCAAGATCATTGAAATTCCTTCTCGTTAAAATTTTTTTCAATATTCAACAACCTGCAAAAATGACTCTTCATATCCTCTAACATTTCAATCAGGACTTGTAGGAGAAAAATAAAATCTCTTTGAATATTTAGTCTTTTCATTTCAATCTCCTTCTCTGTAAATTCTTACATTCAAACTCTTCAATAAATCTTTAATCTTCCTTGATAATAAAATCTTTATCTTCACAAATCTAATAAAAAATCTCTCATAAAATTTTTCATTTTCTTCAAACAAGACTCTTCATATTCTTCATACAAAAATCTCTTCTTTGAAAAAAAACTTCAATGACAATATATCTATCTCAAAAAGAAAATCTCTTCTTTCCTTTTAATCTCCAAAAATCTCTTTAGGTGAAAAAGAGTTTCTAAAAAAAATTCTTCATAAAATGTGAACAACTCTCCAATCTTCATATAGATTTAGAAATAAATCTTTTGCCTTTTTTTTTTAAAAGACAAATATCCCTCACAAATAGCTTCCATGCTAACAAATAGAAACAAATCTTTCTTTAAAAATTCCTTAAAATAAAATCATTTAAACTCCACTTTAAAACTCAATAAATTAGGAGTTTTTTTTAATTATTGAAATAAAGCCATTAAAGGCTAAATCGGGCTCCCACTTGATGATGCCTTTTTTTTTTCTTTTTAAATCATGAAAATCGGGCTCCAATGTCATTCGATGGTTTTTTTAAACAAAACATTATAAGCAACAAAAACGGGCTCTCCTTAAACCCGTGCCTTTTCCTTTCAAAAGAAATTTTAAGACTTATGATAAGCTTTTCTTAAAAAGCGCTTCAACCTTATCATTTTAAAGTCTTTCTTGAGCCTTTTAAGGGATGACCAATTTGTCGCCCACTTTACATTATTTGACCACTTTACATTCTTTAAAAAAAAAACATGCTCACGTATATTTTTTATATAAAACATAAATTTCTTGAAATCGGGCACCCTCCTTATATAAGAATCAAAGCACAAGAGGACATAAGTAATGGTCAGTTTTTCTATGTCATATGCCCACCTTTTAATATCATTCATTGGCCTTTTCTAATTCATAAAAACTCATGCTCCCCACAAATAGCAACCTTCGAATATAGAATGTTCATTTGAATAAACTTTCCCTTGTTTGAAATTGATACCCACACATACCTGTTTCACCGGTGGAGAGGCGAATAGGGAGATATAAATTGAACTTGAATATCCTTTTATTAAGATAGAAAGTCATCAACAAAACATAAAGCCATATCACTTAGCACATTTAAATTAATTGCATGTGTCTCAATAATGTGATCACCATAAACTTGACAAACTTATGAGATATAAATTGAACTTGAGTATCCTTTTATAATGAAGCATGTAAACTTATCTGAAATCTCCTCAACTATGAATGATGACCATTATCCTTGTTTGAGTAAGCATATTATGAAGATCTTGAACAAAATATGCTTGCATCAACTTCAACATGTCAACACTCTTCAACTCAAATATGAAACTCTTGAACATAACTGAGATCAAATGAAGACCATTCCATGCTATTTGTATCAACCACTGTCACTTGTAATCAACATGATGTTACTGACAACCTTGACTTGAGCATGATAACAAGATAAACACAATCACTTTACCATACTGAACAAACTGTGATATAACAATAGAAAGAACACACAAGATGATGTCTCTTGCTCCTGTCAACAACAATACACAACTCTTGATGAACACACATATCTCTGCATCAACCTTTTGCACTTACCTCCTGAATGGTGACCTTTGAAGATATGAACCAATATACACCAAACATGAGAATCCATCTTGATAACATGTTAAAACCAACTAAAAGATATTATGGAGACCAAACTCCCTAATTTCAACATTTGTTTGTATGATGATCAACTCACAACTGAAGACTATGCCTTTGAATATTGAGATCAACTCACAACTTCAATTGATATATGCATCTATAAAGATCAATCATGACAAATTTAACAACACACAAGATACTGTAATCCTGCAACAACACATTTGACATCAATGACAACCTGTCACCATCAATCTCCCCCTTTGTCATTGATGGCAAAACTTTATGATGCAATTTATCTTTCTCCCCCTTTTTGACATTGATGACAAAGACTAAATTAACTCCCCCTGAGAACAACTCCACTGAAAGATGTTATAGTATGATCATCATATTGAATTATAAACACTTTGAAGGCATAAACTCCAGTCATCTTGTTATCTTCAACCAAAATAAAAATGAGAACCACTTACCAAAATCTTTGAAACCACTTGTCTTTCAAAGTATTAAAGGCACTGAATGCAATTTTGCTAAACTTATCATCACCATTTCAAGCATGAGAGCAAAAAGATACCATGAAACTTACATTTGAAGCACAATCCATGATACAAGAGATGTCTTTGCCAATGGTTTCCAACATGAACGATTAGCCTCCTGATCTGCACTAGATAGTTTTTACAACATAAGAACTGATCCCCTTTTAACCTTGAAATTAAAATCAGCCCATCAAGACTGCACACCAAGTTCTTCCTACAACAATACTTTGCAACCTCCTCAAGCAATATAAGAGAAACATCTATCCAAGATCCTTTGCTAGCACCAACATGATATGAATAGGACAAGACATTCAACATCATCACTCTCTATAAGTAATAAATCCTTTAACAACTTATCAACACCTTGCATTCACTAAACATGTCATTTATCATGGACACCTGATACCACTCCAAAACTAGAATCACACAATTTTGAACATACCTTCATGAACCATGTTGATGAGGAAGATCAACAAAGAACATGTCAAATTATTACACCAAAGATTACTTATAAATGAACATTCATTCTACAACCAAGAATTATTGCACATCCTTTTTGACATGAAAAGAATGAAGACCATCCTACTGTTCCTGCACATCTCTTTACAACACACTGTCAAATCTGATGAAACATACTGCAATCAACAAGAACTCTTGCCTCTTGACCTTATTATTCAAAACAAGATATTATTGCAACAACACTTTCCAAAATAGTTTGGATTACAATACCATGACAAATCAATCTTTGTAATCAAGATCATTTGTCTAACAAATTGTGCATTTGAACTCCTGAAACACTTTTTCAATACCTTGAAAGCATAATAAGTCAATGAACACCTGTATCACTGTCATACACTAAACGTCAACATTATTAGCAACATCATCATCAACTATTTCATAGCAAGGCAAGAATGATAGACAGACAAGATCATCATATCAAATGGTCTCCTTCCTAAAACTTCTTGGCGTTAACTGATAGAACATTTGATACCTCCGCCTTACTTCATGCTATGTTATGCAATAGATGAAATGACTTGTGCAAGATGCACAAGCTTAGATTCTGACTTCTCTTTACCTTCTTTTTGCTTCCAAATTTTCATAGGTGCTTTCTTCCTCCAAACCTTTTCTTTCCATTTCAACTTTTTCAAATTAGATGAAGCATACATTTTGCAACTCTGTGCTTTGTGTCCAAGAGTGTTGCAATTATAACAAACTATGTCAAAATCATAATCAAATGAATGATAGTACCTTTGAGTACTCATATTAAACTTCCATGAAGGATCATACCTTCTATGCACTTTGCAATTACTTTGTATGTGTCCAACATTATTGCACTTGTAACAAATAATGTCAGTATTCCTTCTGCAAATAATTGCTTTGTGTCCAAATTGATTACAAACATAACAATAACCATTAAAAGAATAATTATACTTGTACATGTATGCTTGTCTAACAACAAGTTTTCTGAAATTCCTTCTTTGATTGTGTACAAATTCATCTCTGGTTTTATGTTCAACTTCACTCTTCCTTTTACCTTCTGTGGCAACAACATGATGACTTAAATCAATTTTCCTTTTAGGTGTCTGTCTAGCTTTTGAACATTCTCCTTCTTCAAAACCAAGTCCAGTAGTGTCTCCATATAGTTTTTGTTTACCAAGCATCTCTTGTAGCTTGCTTGTGCTTTCTTCAAATTCCTTATACTTCTTAAGACCATCATACTCTTTTCTCAGATTGATAATTTCACCTTCCAGTTTTAGATTCTCAATCCTTGAAACTTCAAAGTTAGAAATTGAGACATCAGCTATCCTCTTAGCTTCTTCAATTTCTGTCTTTAATCTAGCAATTAGTTTGTCTGAAACATCAATATATGTCTTCAAACTAATAATCTGACATTTAGCTTCTTCAAGATCTGTAGATACAATTTCAAGTTCTGAAAGTGCATTGACTTTAGATTCTCTTTCTTGTTGCAAGAGCAAATTTAGTTTCTGATTCTCTCTTATACTTATTGAGCTCACTCAGAGCATATATAAACTCTCCTTCCATATCAATCTCACAATCCTAATCATCATCACTTGTGATGCTAGCTTCTTCTGAATCTGATTGAGTTTGAACTTCAACTCCTTCATTGCCACTTTCCTCACACACCAGAGTGTCCTCTTTTTTATCTTTATCTTGATAAATTCTTATTAGTTCTTTCCAGATATTCTGAGTTGTTTCACACTGCACAACCTTACAAGAAATATCATTAGATAAACTAGATAAAATAACTTTCTTAGCTATATGATTGCTTTTAAGAGCCTCTTTGTTATTTGAAGAATTACCATTCTCAACTGACATTAGAACATCATATCCTAAGGAGGATAAATACACTTGCATTGTAACATACCAAACTAGAAAATTTGAACCATCAAAATGAGGAACATCTGAAAAATTTTCTTCTAACACAATATCAGATTCAACTTGGAGAACATTTTTATCAACTGTCTTTATATCAACATCTGGATTTGATATGAATGATTTCTTTTGTGTCTTCTGACTAGAAAGAATCTTAACATTTCTCATGTTCTTATTTCTCCTACACTTACCCATTGAACTCCACACACAGGACCTACCCAAGCTGATTAAGCTGCAGAAGGGAAACCTAGCTCTGATACCAATTGTAGGAGTTCGGACAACACTGAGAGGGGGGGTGAATCAGTGTTGTGTAGATTTTTGCAACTTATTATAACTTTTGATTTACAAGACTTAGAAAGAGAAAGTCATCAATAAACTATTACACATATATGCACAAGTTTGATAGTGAAATTTATGAGCAGGACCACATAGAGATAAATCTTAACATAGAGGCAAAAACACACATAGAAGCATATCATTAACACAAGAATTACTGGAGTGGAAAACCCTCTCTGGGTAGAAAAACCACTCATGAAATGCCTCACTGGCTTAACTTTGAAAACATCTTACAAAGCCTCACTGGCTGAATATTATGTCTCATTGACTATTGAGGTCTCACTAACCTACAAGCCTCACTGGCATACTGTTTAGAAGCACCAGCTTCATGGAGCACCAACCCCTATTATAGAATAAACTGAAAACACAAATTCAGGGGGTCTCTCTGTTTCAATACAGAACATTTATTCTCTCTCATGTGTCTGTCAAATGGCTATTCTATTCAAAATCAATCCTTCATCCAGATATGCTCAACAACACTACTTTTCTCTGTATGTTTCATCTATGTCTCACACTACACTCATCAATGCCCCTGAAAAACATTTTTATACAAGTTGAATGTCTTTTCACCTTTCATCTTCTGTATGTTCCATCTCAAATAAAATACAACTGCCCTTTCACATTCTTCTAATTCACAAAACCCTGCAAATTTCTTCAACCAAATTCTCATTATCCTCTTTGTATAAAACCCTTCAATCTCTGCAAAAAAATAAAATCATATATATATTTTCTGTAACATGATTGGCAAGATCATTGAAATTCCTTCTCGTTAAAAACTTTTTCAATATTCAACAACCTGCAAAAGTGACTCTTCATATCCTCTAACATTTCAATCAGGACCTGTAGGAGAAAAATAAAATCTCTTTGAATATTTAGTCTTTTCATTTCAATCTCCTTCTCTGTAAATTCCTGCATTCAAACTCTTCAATAAATCTTTAATCTTCCTTGATAATAAAATCTTTATCTCCACAAATCTAATAAAAAATCTCTGATAAAATTTTTCATTTTCTTCAAACAAGACTCTTCATATTCTTCATACAAAAATCTCTTCTCTGAAAAAAAACTTCAATGACAATATATCTATCTCAAAAAGAAGATCTCTTCTTTCCTTTTAATCTCCAAAAATCTCTTTAGGTGAAAAAGAGTTTCTAAAAAAAATTCTTCATAAAATGTGAACAACTCTCCAATCTTCATAAAGATTTAGAAATAAATCTTTTGCCTTTTTTTTTTAAAAGATAAATATCCCTCACAAATAGCTTCCATGCTAACAAATAGAAACAAATCTTTCTTTAAAAATTCCTTAAAATAAAATCATTTAAACTCCACTTTAAAACTCAATAAATTAGGAGTTTTTTTTAAATATTGAAATAAAACCATTAAAGGCTAAATTGGGCTCCCACTTGATGATGCCTTTTTTTTTCTTTTTAAATCATGAAAATTGGGCTCCAATGTCATTCGATGGTTTTTTTAAACAAAACATTATAAGCAACAAAAACAGGCTCTCCTTAAACCCGTGCCTTTTCCTTTTGAAAGAAATTTTAAGACTTATGATAAGCTTTTCTTAAAAAGCACTTCAACCTTATCGTTTTAAAGTCTTGCTTGAGCCTTTTAAGGGATGACCAATTTGTCACCCACTTTACATTATTTGACCACTTTGCATTCTTTAAAAAAAAACATGCTCACGTATATTTTTATATAAAACATAAATTTCTTGAAATCGGGCACCCTCCTTATATAAGAATCAAAGCACAAGAGGACATAAGTAATGGTCGGTTTTTCTACGTCATATGCCCACCTTTTAATATCATTCATTGGCCTTTTCTAATTCATAAAAACTCATGCTCCCCACAAATAGCAACCTTCAAATATAGAATGGTCATTTGAATAAACTTTCCCTTGTTTGAAATTGATACCCACACATACCTGTTTCACCGGTGGAGAGGCAAATAGGGAGATATAAATTGAACTTGAATATCCTTTTATTAAGATAGCAAGTCATCAACAAAACATAAAGCCATATCACTTAGCACATTTAAATTAATTGCATGTGTCTCAATAATGTGATCACCATAAACTTGACAAACTTATGAGATATAAATTGAACTTGAATATCCTTTTATCATGAAGCATGTAAACTTATCTGAAATCTCCTCAACTATGAATGATGACCATTATCCTTGTTTGAGTAAGCATATTATGAAGATCTTGAACAAAATATGCTTGCATCAACTTCAACATGTCAACACTCTTCAACTCAAATATGAAACTCTTGAACATAACTGAGATCAAATGAAGACCATTCCATGCTATTTGTATCAACCACTGTCACTTGTAATCAACATGATGTTACTGACAACCTTGACTTGAGCATGATAACAAGATAAACACAATCACTTTACCATACTGAACAAACTATGATATAACAATAGAAAGAACACACAAGATGATGTCTCTTGCTCCTGTCAACAACAATACACAACTCTTGATGAACACACATATCTCTGCATCAACCTTTTGCACTTACCTCCTGAATGGTGACGTTTGAAGATATGAACCGATATACACCAAACATGAGAATCCATCCTGAGAACATGTTAAAACCAACTAAAAGATATTATGGAGACCAAACTCCCTGATTTCAACATTTGTTTGTATGATGATCAACTCACAATTGAAGACTATGCCTTTGAATATTGAGATCAACTCACAACTTCAATTGATATATGCATCTGTAAAGATCAATCATGACAAATTTAACAACACACAAGATACTATAATTCTGCAACAACACATTTGACATCAATGACAACCTGTCACCATCGTTTACAAGTCCAACATGGCAACATGTAAATAGATGCAACATCATGCAAGTACCAACAAAGATAGGTGGGTCCCAACATAATTAGTACAAGGATTATGGAAAAATGGGACGCTTTGCAATATTCTTTAAGCTTGCAGTTCCAACAAAGCAACATAAGAGTGACATGTGAGACTCTAGTTTATCTCTAGCGCATAAAAACACACACATACATAGAGTAAAATTGGATCTACAAAATCAGATCAAACACCAAAATTAGATTAATCATGTTTTTGGGTGAGCAGGATTCCACGACTTGATGCTTCTATATTAATTTTTGAAATTAATATTATCTTTTCTCTCAAATTGTAATTCTATTTCTTTACACTGGCATTCAATTTTAGCCGTACAGCCTATCCATCCTGATGCAAGATGCCATGGTTGCAAACAAAAACTTCCTTATTCAATTGGATCATATTAAAGAATAACTCTCTCAATGGTAAATCACTAAAAATAGTCATTTTACTATGAAAAAATGTGTTTAAAGTAGTCTATCACTCTCTCTTTACTGTTGTAATTTATATTTGTTTTTTAAAATTTCTTCATACTATTTAACTAAAATTTATATTCATGTAAATATTTATATTCCAAAATATTTTAAAAAATAAAGCAGTAAAAAATACTTAAACACTACTAATTAATTAACTCCAAATTATTTTCTAAGCTTTTTAATAGAAAAATAAACAAATTATAGCTCAATACAATAAACTGTCAAGTGATATAAATAAGTAGCATACCTATATTTACAAAATATATCTAATGTACACTGAGATATATCCTTCTCGAGGTGCCTAATGTTAGAATTAGTGATTAAAAACTAGGCACTTGGAGAAGGATATTTCTCACATACTTTTGATATATTTTTTAAATATAGGTATGCTAGTAGCATCCAACAAGCCTAATTCTAACTATATTATGTATCTTAAGAGTTATTATAATTATATAATATAATATTATATTATAGATTAAATTTATTATCATAATATATTATACAATTTTTTTTTTTTGATACATAAGAAGAGATCATATTAATATTAAAAAGAAAATTTACAACACCTAGTTCGAGCACACCAACAGGAAAGAATTAGGAAGAAAACCTCCGGTTATAGCTCAGTGTAACAAAAAACCAACTAACATTACTAATCCCAAGAAATATTATATACAATTATTATATTATTATATCTATAATATTATAATATAGTTTAGATATATTATTATAATATACTATATAATTATAATTATTATATTATAATATAGGTTAGATATATTATTATAATATATTATATAATAATTATAATTATAATTATATATTATTTTTTAAGGTTTGAATGAAGGTTAGATTTAGAATTATGGTTTTTTTAGTGATTGGTTTATGATTAGGCTTATAAATAGGGTTACATATAGAGTTAGGCTTATAAATCAATGCTAAGTGTAATGTTAGGATTATGGTTAGAATTAAACTTAGGGTTAGATTGAGGTTATGATTACAATTAGGGTTTGGGTTAGGGTTAGAACCAAGGTTAGATTAGAATTAGGATTAAATGATTAGGGATATAGTTAGGGTCAAGGTTATAAATAGGGTTAGATTTAGGGTTTTAATCATGTTTTAAATTATGGTAATGGTAAGTATTAGAATTAGAATTAGGGTTATGATTAGGAATAGAGTTACGACGTTAGGATATTTATATTTAAAGAAATATGTGCTAAGTGTAAATTTAGGCTTATGGTTTAATTAGGGTTAGGGTGATATTAGGGTTATGCTTAAAATTAAGGTTACAATAAGGTTTTAATCTAATTAAGGTTATGGTTATGTTTATAACTCTTGTTAAATTTAATGTTTTATTCATGTATGAAATTATGGTTAGGATTAGGGTTCCATGTACGGTAAGGGTTCAGATGAATATCAGATTTAGAATTAGGGTTTTGTTTAGGAATTATGTTAGGATTAGGCTTATAAATGGGGTTAGATATAGGATTAGGCTATTGGCATAATAGTCATATAGTATTACATTGTTAAATTTGCATTTATATGTTAGTTTATGCATATTAAATAAATGTTAGTTTGTGGGAGTTACATTCCTATATGGAGGTTATGTAGGTAGTTATCAAATAGTTAAAGGGAAGAGGCTTTTATAAAGCCAATGTAATGCAATGTGAAAATTCATTCAAACACAATAATATATTATTCTATATTTTTATTTCTATGCAATGGTTTAATATATTCGTTTGGTCTACCATTTTCAATATGGTATTAGAGCATTTTGAGAATGGGTTGTGAAGAAAAAGATTGTTGAGTAAGTCCGTCAATTTGAAAAATGAAATCTTTACATTTGATATTTGCTGGAAGTTGTGGGACGACTCTTACTATGGAGAAATTAGGGTTTCGATGTAAAATGTGAGAGAGAAGCATACAATTTTTAGAGGCGATCCATGGTCATTTAGAAGGAATCAAGGGGAGATCAAGGCTATGTTTCATGCAATTTGGGAGTCATTTCCTACAATTTGTGAGTCATTTAAAACCACTGTATATGTTGCATGTGAAGAATTCATGTTACTGAGACTATGAACGTGTGAAGAAGTTTGAAAAAGGTGATACGATTAAGTATCAAGAAAGGTGTGATCAGAGATTTTTTTTTGCAGTCATGTATTGATTTATTGATAAGCATTTTCAAAAGCCCTATATTATTCATTAAAGAGATCACGGAGAAGAAGGTTAGCTGTGGAGAAAATTGTTGCGCATGATAACATCATTGAAGGGATTTTAAATGCCAATGTTGTTCACGTTGATATTGTGAAGAATAGAGTTTATGTTAATTTGTTGGGCAGTGATAGACCAAATGGATCTTAGAGGATGTTCATTTGAATGATACATTAAGAGGTGACATATGAATGATGTGATGCCCCATTATGCAACCCTAGAGAGTTAGGCTAACGGGTGAGAAAATTATAGGAATATTTTTTTGAAGAAAGTAAATGCGTTAACACTAGATATATTTAATACTATTTGCAACATTTAAACAAGATGATCAACTAACATCTCTAGGGAACATAACTACATCAGATAAATATATAACAGCACAAGTAATATACATTTTGATACAATGGAATTTACATTATTCATTTATAGATATGAACAGTTACATAAGTTCAAATACAAGATTTCACGATTACAAGGTTCATGACTGATTACATCAGTTTACAAAATACAACCAGATTATACAATTCTAAAAATAGAATACAGCTCTGAGTATGCAAGTACAAATCTAGAACTAGAAACACATTTGCAGTGATCACAGACCAAGAAAACCAATAGATTAAGCTCTTCCACCCAACCATGTGGAATCCTGAGGTCCACCCCCTGAGCTAGGAGATAACAATGATGTTCCATTAAGTCAAAGGATACAAGTAGGAAAATACAACTTGACATAGACAATACACATTATTAAGACTACACAGATCATCAAGACAAGACAGTACTCCAGAGGCAACAATAAAAGATAACAAAAAGGAAGTAACTAAGCTATAGTAGGGGGAGTGTCATTGCATGGTCCTAGCATGGGTTATCCAGGCTATCTCTCACTCGAAACTAGCCCCCATCTATGGTTATCTTGGCGACCTCTCTCTAGGCACCGGCCCCATAAGGTGACACATGCGGAACTGACACATCCTATCATGGAGAAAAGGAGGTTGATCTTGCCAACCAGGCCTTCTCATCCCATCCTTAGCCTATGAGAGCACTCAAGGCATGGGTGAGGCATCATACTTATCTTGTTATGTTAATTACTACCCAACCCACCGAGATAATTTATTAAGTTATCACTTGATTACAAGTTCCATGGGGTTATCCAGAGAACCACTTTGGGCACCGGCACCACCATAAAAGCCACTCTCCTATATGCAACTAGCAACCCCTAACCAATATCTAGAAACCAATTAAATGACATGCATGGACAAGGGACTATAAGGCTTCTATCCTTTTGCATACCAATACATTACATAGACAATTTCAAATCCAAAACCTCAACAATAATCTTTCCCCTATCCACTTCAAAATCTCATATCAAATAAAAACATTAAAATGATATGACACAATGTTGCACTAGAACCCAAGTAGCCTAATCCCTAGAGTCGGTAAATTGAAACACAATACCACTATACATATGTCCACCTCCCAATATGGAAACAAAGGTTTAAATGACTTGGCACTTCTTAACCATAACATTCCACTAGAACAATATGACTCAAACCAAAGGAAAATACACTACCCGATTCCTTCATTACTACATGACGATAATAACTAACAATGGAATTTCAAGCAAGCCCATATCTAAAATTAACTCAACATATCACCATTGAAAAATTTTAAACAGGAAGTACTATAAGGTTTTAACTTTCTTTTAAATAAAATCCTAATAATAACATATACTATTCCATTCTAGAATTATATTTTCATCTAACATTTGTTAATACTAGCGGTACCATAATAATTTACTTTACATTTAAAATCTAATTTACTCCACTTTTCATTTACCAATCATACATCTACTAATTAAATTCTATTCTTAATCAGGATAGTTACAGAATAAAATATTTTAAATCTATGCTAACAATATATGAGTTCATCAATTTTATTCCTAATGAGTTGATTAAAAACTAGTTAACAAATTTACTAACTCAAAATGATATTCACTTATGCCATGTTTACTAAACATTCATGGAGTTCCTTTTAGAAACTTCCTAAATTTGTTTACTTACAATTCCTTCTATTTCAACTTAGAAAGGACTCTAACTAAAAACTTCTAACCAGGTTTGAGCATAATAAAATAACATTAATGAAATAAGTCTGAGGAGGCAATGGAGTTTCAGATAACATTTCAGGAAGATCTCTCTAGGGAGAAGCCGTACTATGGCAAAATTTTGCAGAGAAAGGACAAGATAAGGATTCCAAAGCAAGATTTGACCCCAGCAAAACAATACGATTGGAGATTTCTGTCAGAAAGAAGTCTAAAGAAGAGGGTCTGAAAGCTGATCGTATGGCCATGCTAGGCAAGAAGGTAAATTGATTTTATTTGCAAGGGGAAAAATGATTCATACACATAGATTTTAATCTTCATTTACAACAAAAATCAGAAGAAAATTAAAGCCAAGGAAGGTCGTATGGCGACGCGAGAGGCGGGAGGGTAAGACTAAATCTATTTTGCACTAGTAACATCAATTCCCCAGAAAAGTTTTACATTCTCATTTCAATAAAAAAATAAGAGGAATCTAGATTAAATAGGGTGGTACGGTGGCTAAGGGAGTAGTAAATTGTAGATTAAAGTTTGACAAAGGAAAAAAAAGACCAAACCATCAAGTATAAAATCTGACAGAAATAAGGGCTAAATGGGGAAAGATAGGTCGTACGATGGCTCAACTACCAGATGTAAAAAGATTAAAAATTTAAATGACATCCCTGGCTCCAACGATCCCACAGAACAAACTAAGATTATATTTTCAGGCAAGAAAAAAAAAGAGGAGATCAAACTAAGCAAGGCCGTATGACTGAGAGTAGATGAGAAGAAAAATGGAGAAGGAATCTGATGACTGATTTCTAATTGATCAATCTCTTTTGGTTTAGGTAAATTCAAATGGTCTATTCATTGATAGAGTTTGCAAATTGAACCTATCAATATTATATACACAACTAAGAAGGAAGTAATAAGTCATTCGAGATAAACTATTTAAATTTTCTCAAGGATCACAGGCGGCAATAACCAAAACTATCAAATTCAAAATTACAGGATCTTCAGGTGATAGGAAAACATGAATTACACTAGACTAAAGAGACAAGTTCAAATACACACCAGATATTTAAGCTAATATGTCTGAATTGCTAAAGAAATTACAAGTAAGCATACTTGGAATTTCGATCCAAGGCTTCAAATTCTTCAGCGTCCTCAAGTTCTTCCTCAGTTTCCTGTAACAATTTTTCCCCAAATTTCTATCTATCTTTCTCAGAATGACTCCCTCCTCCAAATAACCCCCTGAGAGACAAAAATAGGCAAATCTCATAAATTCCCACTACCAAAATCCATTACATAATCCCACTACTCTCTGAAAAGAACTATTTTTTTTTTGCGAGAGAGATTTTCAAAGTCAGGAATCTCATACGGCAACTCACACGAATAAATTATTAACTAATATTATTTTTCAAATTATCATATACTATTTTAATAATAAAACAATATTAAGTACTTATGACTCAAATGATATTAAAATCATTAAAATAATTAATTTTGTCTTTATTAAAATTTACTTAAATAATATTCTAATTCTCATTAATAATTTACGACTAAGAAAATAATTTTATATTGAACTTATTAATAACATTATTATTATAAAAATAATTCATTTCCAACCATTTCATAAAGAAAAAAACCATCAAATTCAAGAAAAGACAATTATATACTAGTGACAACCATAAACTTGAGGCAAGGACCAAAGAGTGACATCTCGACTCATGACCAAAAACTGAAGACATAAACTGACCTAGGGAAACCCCATGTTATCTCCCATCCACATTATCCATTGGTGTAAGGGCACGCTCAGACCTGCTAAGTCAGGTGGAGTCAATGCCTGGTACTTGCAACCTGTATCAAAATGATCGGTTGTATAGGAACATATGCATATATATCAAACACACTGAGTCAGGGAATCACAACATAGTAGGGTGCTCGAAATGAGTAATACTGCACCATCCCTACTCTAAAGCATAACAATAAACATAAACATCTCTAACTAACACTCACATAACATTCAATCCATAAAGCGGTAACATTATTCTGCATAATCAATTAATCATCAACTAACCATGTCAAAACACAACATAAACTGTAATATCAATAATGTCATCATACTTCTCATAACACATGTCAATAACCACATTAGTCCACCATAGTCCAGTATAAACCATAAGTCTATCAACCAAATGTCTCAAAACTATCTAAGTGCAATAGAAAAACTATCAACTATCACAAGTCAAAAATGAGGGGGATTACATATGAAAAGAGAAAGGTACATTTATAAACTTCCTAAATATTTTATGAAGGTTAAAAACAACCACTTAAAAATTTTTACGTATTTCTTTGGAGAAAGTTAGAAGAAGTTTTAAAAAGGAAGAGAATTTTTTTAAAGGGGTCTTTTTCTACATGAAAAAGAGGAGAAAAAAGTCTTAAAATATATTTAATAAGAAAAGGGAGACATAAGTATTAAGGAAAGGGCATTTAAAATATTTACTTTTGAGGAATTGGGAGAAATAAGGGGAAGTACTTAAAAAAATTAATTTGGAGGTAAATTTAAATTTTACATTTTTGTGGTAAGACAAGGTTTTAACATCTGAAAATGGCCACACATTATGTTTTTGGTTTTGATGCCATCCATGTTATCATTGATAGAAATTTGAGAGACTTGAATGCTTGTGCTATTGAAGAGTCTAAAGCAAATGGATAGAGTGTAAGCATATCAAATTGGAGGCAAGAGGCATCGGAGGATGGAGAGTTTTCCATCATCTCAAGTTAGCTTCTCTCTTTGAGATGATGCTTTGCATGAGAAGCATGTTTGGTTTTGGTTGTTTTTCTTTTCTTTGTTGATGTTGACGGATTTGAAGAATGTATGTTTTGTGAAGATTTTGTTTTGGAGACAGGTTTAGGATTTGGTGTTGAGCTCAATATGGATTGTTGTCTAGCAATCTTTAGAGTATATGATCGAGAATTATACCCTCTCATTGTCACTAGATAATGATAGAGATATGTCGTATCTCTTAGGGTTTGTTGTCGAATAATTCAAGACTTTGTGATTTGCGAGTTTGGGACAAAAGAGCTCAAGAACACAGCTCAAAGCTATGCCTTTCTGAGGGTAGATGAGACATCATGATAGAGCCCTGCTTGGTTCAAGATTTGTTATTTGGGAGAAGATCTTCTATAAAATATGTATTCATATTATGTAATCAACTTTGTCGAGTATATTAGCATTCAGGGGGGGTCCCTTGGTACTATTGCAGGAACAATGTAATAAAGGGGAGAATGTTGGCATAATAGTCATATAGTATTACATTGTTAAATTTGCATTTATAGGTTAGTTTATATATATTAAATAAATGTTAGTTTGTGGGAGTTACATTCCCGTATGGAGGTTATGTAGGTAGCTATCAAATAGTTAAATGGAAAAGGCTTTTGTAAAGCCAATGTAATGCAATGTGAAAATTCATTCAAACACAATAATATATTATTCTATATTTTATTTCTGTGAAATGGTTTAATATATTCCTTTGCTCTACCATTTTCAATATAGGATTCTAAATAAATGCTAAGTGTAATCTTATGGTTATGGTTAGAATCCTACGATTAGATATAGAATTAGTTTTAGATTGAGGGTTATGATTATAATTAGGGTTTGGGTTACTGTTAGAACCAAGGTTAGATTAGAATTAGGGTTTTGTTTAGGGATATAGTTAGGTTGAAGGTTATAAATAGGGTTAGCTTTATAATTAGGGTTAACTTGATGGTTATGATTACAATTAGGATTTGGGTCAGAATTCTTGTGTTCATATGTATAATGGGTGTAGAAGTGCTTCTCTTTTATTGAAAGTAGTCTTATCATAGTAGTTGTACAAAAATGTGTTTAAAGGTGAAATTAACTTATCTTTTATCCTCTCTTAATGTAATAGAAATATGTTTCCTTGGTTTTCTAAAAGATATTTCCATCAGTACTTCATTTTTCTACCACAAAAACTAAATTTTGTTTGTTGTAATTTCATTAACCTTCCCTTTATCGGATTTTCACACTTTTCAAGATTCTTCTACCATATATATATTACACATTACTAATGTGTATATATAATAAAATAATATTTTACATAAATAAAATATAGAAAAATTAATTTTTAAATTAAAAGTATGAGTAAAAAGAAAGCACCAAAAATGATTTATATGGATTTCAAAATGTTCAAAATTCCTTTAATTTCATGTTAGCAAAATTTTATTTACTAATTGACAATGCATATATTAATTAAATTACCATTAAATATGTAAATTGTTATTGAATCATGAAATGTATAGATGTATATTGTAATAAAGTTTATTTTTTACATGTCTATTATTTAATTCCATTTTGCATAGATATTATTAATATTTTTAAATACTAATTATCCAATATTCAAATAGTTATCAAATATTGTCCAATTTAATTATCAAATAGTTAGTAGCAATTTTCTATCTCATCCACACTAAAAAATGATAAATAGTTAAATCCTATTTTTAATAGCTAACATTTACTTTTAATTGATGAAAGGAATGCAATTTAAGAATAACGGATGGGAATTGTAATCATAAAAAATAAAAATCTAATTGCTTAGGAATGAAAGTAACATGTTTTTGTAATGCTATTTAAGAATAGCTTATGATAAATGTTAAGATTAGGGTTACAATTAGGGCAAATATGTATAACAAAAAAAATGTTAGGGTTTAAGTTGGAATTACGGTTGGAAAGATATAGAGAATGAGAAAGATAGTGATATAGATAGGAGAGAAAGAGGTAGAGAGAGGGAGAGATACAATTAGGGAAAATATAAAAGAAAAAAAATCTTTAGGGTTACAATTATAATTAGGGTTAGAATTACAATTAGGAATAGAATCTTGTGAAGAGAGATAAAGACAAATACAAAGAAACAAAGAGAGAGAGAGAGATGGGGGGAGGGAAAAAGCATGAAATTTATAGAGAGGGGATAGATAATTAGGGAAAACATATATAACCTAAAAAACATTAGGGTTAAGATTAGGGTTACAATTACAATTAGGGTTAGGGTTAGTGATAGAATTAGGGTCATCAGTAAAATTATGGTTAGGGGTAGAATTAGAGTTAGGGTTACAATTAGGACAAATATTTATAATTAAAAAAATTGTTAGGGTTTGAGTTGGAATTACTATTGGGGTTCGGGATAGAATTATGAAGAAAGAGACAGAGAGACAAAGAGAGAAGGAGAGAGCATGAGAGATATAGAAAGTAAAAGATATTGATATAGATAGGAGAGAGAGAGAGTAGAGTTAAGATTAGGGTTACAGTTACAATTAGGGCTAGGGTTATGGATAGAATCTTGTGAAGAAGTATCTACAAATACAAAGACAAAGAGAGAGGGAGGGAGGGAGAAATCAAGAGATATATAGAGCAAAAAAGATAGAGATATAGATAGGAGAGAAAGAGATAATTAGGGAAAATATATAACCAAAAAAACATTACAGTTAAGATTAGGGTTATAGTTACAATTAGGATTAGGGTTAGGGAAAAAATTAGGGTTAGCGATAGAATTAGGGTTAGGGATAGAATTAGAGTTAGAGTTACAATTAGGGAAAATATTTATAACCAAAAAAAAATGTTAGGATTTATGAGAAAGTGTAAAATACTTTCTTATTCATTCGATGATCTTTCAGATACAAAACAATAGCGTATATAAAAACTGAGGGAATTGCAGTTATTGTAGTCATGAGGAGTTGAAGTTGGTTTACAGTTACAATGCACTGAACCGCCTGAAATAACTTACAACAAACTAAACTGACTACTGACTAAACAATGTAGTGAACAATGTAGTAATCAACGCTAACATTCCCCCCCTTATTACATTGTTCCTGCAATAGTACCAAGTGACCCCCCCTTAATGCTAAAATACTCAACAAAGTTGATTACATAATATGAATACATATTTATAGAAGATCTTCTCCCAAAGAACAAATCCTGAACCAAGCAAGGCTCCATCATGCTGTCTCGTCTACCCTCAGAAAGGTGTAGCTTCGAGCTGTGTTCTTGAGCTCTTTATTCCCAAGATCTCAAATCACAGAGTCTTGAATTATTCGACAATGGACCCTAAGAGATACAACAGATCTCTGCCATGTTGTCTAGTAACTGCGAAAGGGTATAATTCAAGATCATATACTCTTTGAAGCTCGCTAGACAACAATCCATATTGAGCTCAACACCAAACCCCAAACCTGTCTCCAAAACAAAATCTTCACAAAACATACATTCTTCAAATCTGTCAACTCTGTCAGCATCAACAAAGAAAAAGCAAAACAACGAAAACCAAAAATGCTTCTCATGCAAAGCATCATCTCAAAGCGAGAAGCTAACTTGAGATGATGGAAAATCCTCCATCCTCTGATGCCGCCTGCCTCCAATTTGACCCTGCTTAAAGAGCATATCCACAGAAATTAATAGTACCATCTGGTGGATCCTCATCCTCAATATCTGGTGGATCCTTATCATCTTCAATGCAAGCAAGATTTCCTTCATTTTTAAGTTTTCCTTTAAGAACATCACTAGCTCGAGTTCTACAATCCCAAGCTATGTGATTGTTTTTCTTACAATAAAAACATTTGATTCTCTATGATCTCTTGTAATTACTTCTTGAAAATAATGCTTTCTCCTGAGGATCATCTTCTGAATCTTCTATTGTTCTCTTCTCTTCTGATAGAAGAGCAGAAATCATACCTTCTAGAGTTTGTGAAGGTATTTGACTAAGTGTAAAAACAACATTGTTGTATTTTGAAGGCAAACTATTTAATAGGATGGCCCTAGCATCATCATCATCTACTTAACCTTAACCTCTGCTAGCTATCTAATGAGAGACTGCAAGTTACTTATATGATTTGACATTGTGATTTCATCTTCCATCTTAAACCAAAATAATTGAAGTTCTAGAGAAAAATTTGCATTAACGGCTTTTGCTCCAAACAATTTATTCAGATTATCCCAAATTTTAGCTGATGATTTATCCAAATCAACATGATGCAATTCGGTGTCAGAAAGAGCAAGACCAATTATAGCCTTGGCTTTATCATCTCTACTACTCCAATCTAATATTGTATTTGCATCTGTAGGTGCTTTTTCCTTTCCACTTCCATTGCCCACAAATTTTTATTCATTAGTTGCATTTGAATTTTCATTCTCCAAGTATGAAAATTGAAACCAGAATACTTGTCTAATGAAATCTCCATGTAGATAATACTCTAAAAGATTGACTTCTTACTCAGACTTAAATACACACTTCAATACATACTAATGATTGCCAGATTTTGCAAACTATGTCTTCCTCATTTAAATGCCTTATGGAGAGTGCTACAAATGGCTTGGATAGAGAAACTTCAGTCCATGCAACAACCGCTACATCAAAGAGCACAACGACAATGAGAATGACTTTAATCTCCCTGCAAAGGCCTCCAAATGATGCTTCCTTTCAAGAGGCTGTTTCCTGCACATCTCAGCAATCCATCGCCTTCTATCCTACTGCCTGCTTCCTACAAGAGCAGTGGAGCAAGTTTGTTGCAGTGAATAGCTCTGATACCACATATGAGAAAGAGTAAAATACTTTCTTATTCATTCGATGATCTTCCAGATACAAAACAACAACGTATATAAAAATTGAGGGAATTACAGTTATTGCAGTTATGAGGAGTTGAAGTTGGTTTACAGTTACAACGAATTAAACCGCCTGAAATAACTTACAACGAACTGTACTGATTGCCAACTGAACAATGTAGTGAACAATGTAGTAATCAACGCTAACATGGTTTGAGTTGGAATTATGGTTGGGATTAGGGATAGAATTATAAAGAGAGACACAAAGACAAAGAGACATAAACAGAGGGTAGGAGAAAGCATGAGAGATATAAAGAGTGAGAAAGATAGAGATATACATAGGAGAGAAAAAGGCACAGAGGGAGTGATATAATTAGGGCAAATACATAAGCAAAAAAATCATTAGGGTTTGGCTTAGGGATAGAATTAGGGTTAGAATTACGATTAGGAATAGAATCTTGTGAAGAGAGATAAAGACAAATACAAAGAGACAAAGAGAGAGGGAGGGAGGGAGAAAGCATGAAATATACAAACAACAAAAGATAGACATATAGATAGGAGAGGAGGCATATAGAGATAATTAGAACAAATATATATAATAAAAAATATTAAGGTTAAGATTGAGGTTAGAGTTATAATTAGGATTAGGGTTAGAGAGAATTAGGGTTACTGATAGAATTAAGGTTAGGGACAGAATTAGAGTTAGGGTTAGAATTAGGGCAAATATTTATAACAAAAAAAATGTTAGGGTTAGAGTTGGAATTACGGTTAGGGTTAGGGATAGAATTATGATTAGGCTTAGAGTTAGGGTTATAGATATAATTAGGGTAAATGTTAAAATTAGGGTTAGGGATACAATTAGGGTTACGATTATGGTTAGAATTAGGGTTAGAGTTATAATTAGAAAATTAGGGTTAGTATTCTATTTAGGGTTGCAATTAGTGTTATAATTAAAGTTAAGGTTAATGATAGAATTAACGTCAGGGATAGAATTAGAGTTAGGGTTAGAATTAGGGCAAATATTTATAACAAAAAAAAAGTGTTAGGGTTAGAGTTGGAATTATGGTTAGGGTTAGGGATAGTATTATGATTAGGGTTAGAATTAGGGTTATGCTTATGGTTAGAATTAGGGTTAGAGTTATATTTAGAATTAGGGTTAGGATTCCAATTAGGGTTGCAATTAGTGTTATAATTAAGGTTAAGGTTAACAATAGAATTAAGGTTAGTGATACAATTAGGGTTAGGGATAGAATTAAGGTTAGGGTTATAGTACAAATTTAAGTTATAAATAGGGAAATATATAACCAAAGTATTGGGGTTAGAATTAGGGTTAGGGTTAGGGCTAGGGTTAGAATTAGAGTTAGGGTTATGATTAGAATTAATGTTAGAATCAGGGAAAATATATATAATCAATTACAATTATGATTAGGGATAAAATTAGAAATAGAAATAGAATTCAAGTTAGGGTTAGGGTGAAAATCATAGTTAGAATTAGGAATCTTAAGCTAAGGGTTAGAATTAGGGTTATTTTTAGATTTAAAACTAGGGTTATAGTTAGGGTGGAATCAGGGTTAGGGTTAGGCTTAGACTTAGGATTAGGGTCCCTATTAGAATTAATGTGGGTTAATATTAGAATTAGGGTAAGAATTAGAGTTACAATTAGGGTTAGGGTTCAAATTAGAGTTAGGGTTATAGTTCAATTAGCATTAAGGTTAGTATTAAGGTTAGGGTTAGGGTTTAAATTATAGTCAGGCTTAGGGTTAGAGTTAGAGTTAGGATTAGGGTTAGGGTTAGGTTTTGAATTAGAGTTAGAATTACAATTAGCAGTGTGGTCAAGATTAGGGTTACAATTAGGGTTAGGGTTAGGGTTAGGGTTTGAAGTTATAAATAGGGAAATATATAACCAAAGGTTTGGGGTTAGAATTGGGGTTAAGGTTAGGGATAGAATTAGAGTTAGGGTTATGATTAGAATTAATATTATAATTAGGGAAAATATATACAATGATGTATGATTACAATTAGGGATAGAATTAGAAATAGCAATAGAATTCGAGTTAGGGTTAGGGTTAAAATCATAGTTAGAATTAGAAATCTTAAGGTAAGAGTTAGAATTAGGGTTATTGTTAGATTTAAAACTAGGGTTATTGTTAGGGTGTGTTAGTATAGTATTATTACATTGTTTGTGTGCGATTACTCAGTTACTAATAGTAGTTATGTTGTTGTTACTTGGCTACTAATAGTAGTTATGTCATCGATCTATAGTTATGCCATCGGTTGTGACTATCTCTCTTGTTTATGTAAATGTTTACTGCCACCGAATAAACATATCAATAAATCAATAAAACATTTTTACCGCCCCTTCATATGGTATGAATTGAAAGTCTTGTGCTGTGTATAAATGAAATCTATTTATAATCTACCATATGTAGATGGTTGCGTCCTATAGTCAATGTCCAAACGTATGATAAAGAAGGCATGAGTACAAATGAAGGCATTTGATTTCATCTCAAGAAGGTTAAAATCAAGGCAAGGTGCATGGAGAAGAAGGCTGCAAGTGGAGATGATATTAAAGAAAGTTTGAATGCCTTTGCTAAGTGCCTATAATTTGCAAGTTTGCTAGAGAGTGAAAACCTTTAAAATGTGTTGGAGAAGGCTTTGCCCACTTACATCTGCTAAAGCGTGGAGATTTTAAAATTATACCATATCTTTTGAAGGTAAAGAATAAATGAACAATGTTGTGTGAAATATCTATAGAGATAAAAGTGTTTGGCGTTTGTAGTGGCATGAACAATCCTATGAAGAGTTGAAGATTTGATGAGGTGTGTTTAACTGTTGATGTTTAAAAGAAGAATTCTAGAGTTTGCAAGGGATTTCATTGATAAACAAATAGAGGTGTACATGTAAGAGAGGGTGAGATCAGCAATATATAAAGCCACGATGAGAAGGAGATCCATTTTCATTGGTAAAAAAAATCTTGTGGAAAGAGGTTTGAGTAATAAACCGTAAATTTTAATCAAAAGTATTATTCTATTTTCGGATAAACATTATCAATTGATGCATTGGTTTGGTTGGTAAGTAGTTTGTTTTGGGGATTAATAATTAAAAAAGATCAAATCTTATATTTAATGGTGTGGAGAAATAAGGGCCTATTTTTTATTTTAAGGAGAAATAAGGGTTTCAAGTTATTTATCAAAGTCTACAAATCTATTTGGAGTAATAAGGTAAAAATTGTTGAAGGCTTAATTTGATGAATGTTTAATAATATCTTAGAGATATAAGGTTGATTAGTGTATGGGTCTATCATTGGTTTGAATTGACATTATCATCTTTTAATCATGAATAAACATATATCAAAGATCACTCATGCTTTTGGGGCCATCTTTTCTATTCCTGATGAGGCCTCCAAAGACTCATCCAAGCGATCAGTTGGTTAAAGTGTAATAGGGTCATATTGGAGGCAAGCAGCATCAGAGGATGGAGGATTTTCCATCATCTCAAGTTAGCTTCTCACTTTGAGATGATGCTTTGCATGAGAAGAATTTTTGGTTTTGCTTATTTTCCTTTTCTTTGTTGATGCTAAGGGATTTTAAGAATGTATGTTTTGTGAAGATTTTGTTTTGGAGATAGGTTTGGGATTTGGTGTTGAGCTCAATATGCATTGTTGTCCAGCAAGCTTCAAAGAGTATATGACCAAGAATTATACCCTTTCTCGGTCACTAGACAATGGTAGAGATCTATCATATCTCTTAGGGTTCATTGTTGAATAATTCAAGACTCTGTGATTTGAGAGTTTGGGACTAAAGAGCTAAAGAACATAGCTCAAAGCTATGCCTTTCCGAGGGTAGATGAGACAGCATGATGGAGCCCCGCTTGGTTTAGGATTTGTTCTTTGGGAGAAGATCTTCTATAAAATATGTATTCATATTATGTAATCATCTTTGTTGAGTATTTTAGCATTCAAGGTGGGTCCCTTGGTACTATTGCAGAAATAATGTAATAAGCGGGGAATGTTAGCATAGTAATATTACATTGTTTGTATGTGGTTACTCAGTTACTGATAGTAGTTATAATGCAGTTACTTAGTTACTGATAGTATTTATGCCGTCGGTCTACAGTAATGCCATCAGTTACAACTATCTCCCTTGCTTATATAAATGTTTACTGCCACCGAATAAACATATCAATAAATCAATAAAACATTTTTACTGCCCCTTCAGGGTGGAATCAGGGTTATGATTAGAATTAGGGTTAGACTTAGGATTAGGGTCCCTATTAGAATTAGGGTTAGAATTAAGGTGGGTTAATATTAGAATTAGGGTAAGGATTAGAGTTACAATTAGGGTTAGGGTTCAAATTAGAGTGAGGGTTAGAGTTTAATTAGCATTAAGTTTAGTATTAAGGTTAGGGTTAGGGTTTAAATTATAGTTAGGGTTTGGGTTAGAGTTAAGGTTAGGGTTAAAATTAGGATTAGGGTTAGGTTTAGAAAATTTAGAGTTAGAATTAGGCTTATAGTTTGAAAAAGGGTCACAATTACAATGAGAATTATGGTGAAAACTAGGTTTAGGGTTATAATAAGGGTTAGGGTTAGGGTGCGATTTAGGGTTACAATGAAAATTAGGGTTAGGCTTTGGGTTTGAATCAGTGTTAGAATTAAAATTATAGTTACAATTAATTTTATGGTGAGGATTAGAATTAGGATTAGTGTTACGATCAGTGTTAGGTTTAGAATTAGAAATACAATTATGGTTATAATTAGGGTTAGGGTTATTGTTATAATTAAGGTTAGGGTTAGTATTAGGGTTAGGGTTATTGTTATAATTAAAGTTAGGGTTAGTATTAGGGTTAGGGTTGAACATTGATATTAAAATATTCCTTAAAAATAGGTACCCTTTTTCTAAATCTAACTTAGGTAATTGTAATATAACCTTGGTTTTGACCCTACCCAAACCCTAATTCTAAATACAACCCTAATTCTATTTATAGCCCTAACCCTAACCTTCACTGCAATACTAACCCTAACCCTAATTGTAACCCTAACCCTAATTCTAACTTAAACACTAACCCTAATCCTAATTTTAACCTCTAACTCTAATTTTAAATATAATATATAATATAATATAAAATTTTAATTATTATATATTATAAATTTTATTATAAATATTATATATTATTATATCATATAATATATTATAATAATATATTAGATATATTATAAAGGATATATCTAATATAATATTTTTTAATATATTATAATAAGTAGTGTTAAAATTAGGCTTGTAGGTCCGGTTGCTACTAGCATATTTATATTAAATATAATATATGTAAAGTACGCCAAGAGATATCCTTCTTTAGGTGCCTAATGTTAGGATTAGTGATTAAAAAATAGGTGCCTCGAGAAGGATATCTCTCGGTATACTTTAGATATATTATATTTAATATAAATATGCTAGTTATATTCTTTTTGTGACTGAAAGTGGTGGTGGGTCCATGTAACTGCGATGGTTAATGAGAGAGTGAATTCTGTGTTTGAAATTGCAAGCCACCAACTGAAAGGAGGTGGCACTTATGACTCCCAGTCGACATCCAAAACTACCCCATGAATATGAAATGTTGCAAGTTAAACCATCAGTGAGTTAAGGAATAGAAATCCATGTCTAGCATCACCCACCATAAATAGTGGTGCACTGTAAATGATTAGCTCTACGGATATTTTGACCAGTCACATAGTCAAATCCTACTAGGGACCTAGACTGAGTTGCTTTCGACCAATCTGTCTGTACTATTAGTCGACATGTTTATGACTACCATTTGTTGTCCGTACTATTTTCAACCAACTGGTCATTTACAAGTCCAGAATGGCAACATGGAAATAGATGCAACATCATGCAAGCACCAACAAAGATATGTAGGTCCCAACAAAATTAGTACAAGGATTATGGAAAAATGGGATGGTTTGCAATGTTTTTTAAGCTTGCAGTTCCAACAAAGCAACATCTAACAATGCATCCACTTCATGTGGGTCCTAGCTAACAATTCATATATTTCTAATAAGAGTGACATGTGAGACTCTAGTTTATCTCTAGTGCATAAAAACACACACATACATAGAGTAAAATTGAATCTACAAAATCAGATCAAACACCAAAATTAGATTAATCATGTTTTTGGGTCAGCAGGATTCCATGACTTGATGCTCCTCTATTAATTTTTGAAATTAATATTATCTTTTCTCTCAAATTGTAATTCTATTGCTTTACAATGGCATTCAATTTTAGATGCATACCCTATCCATCCTGATGCAAGATGCCATGGTTGCAAACAAAAACTTCCTTATTCAATTGGATCATATTAAAGAATAACTCTCTCAATGGTAAATCACTAAAAATAGTCATTTTACTATGAAAAAATGTGTTTAAAGTAGTCTATGACTTTCTCTTTATTGTTGTAAGTTATATTTATTTTTTACAATTTCTTCATACTATTTAACTAAAACATAAATATTTATATTCCAACATATTTTAAAAAATAAAGCAATAAAAAATACTTAAACACTACTAATTAATTAACTCCAAATTATTTTCTAATCTTTTTAATAGAAAAAAATAAACAAATTATAGCTCAATACAATAAATTATCAAGTGATATAAATAAGTAGCATACCTATATTTACAAAATATATATCTAATGTACACTGAGAGATATCCTTCTGGAGGTGCCTAATGTTAGAATTAGTGATTTAAAAATAGATGCCTCGAGAACGATATCTCTCAGATACTTTAGATATATTTTTTAAATATAGGTATGCTACTAGCATCCAACAAGCCTAATTATAACTATATTATGTATCTTAAGAATTATTATAATTATATAATATAATATTATATTATAGATTAAATATATTATCACAATATTTTATACAATTATTATATTATTATATATATATAATATTATAATATAGTTTAGATATATTATTATATAATATATAATTATAATTATTATATTATAATATAGGTTAGATATATTATTATAATGTGTTATATAATAATTATGATTATTTTTTTCAGGTTTGAATGAAGGTTAGATTTAGAATTATGGTTTTTTCAGGGATTGGTTTATGATTAGGCTTATAAATAGGGTTACATATAGAGTCAGGCTTATAAATCATTGCTATGTGTAAGGTTAGGATTATGGTTAGAATTAAAATTAGGGTTAGATTGAGGTTATGATTACAATTAGGGTTTGGGTTAGGGTTAGAACTAAGGTCAGATTAGAATTAGGGTTTTGATTAGGGATATAGTTAGGGTCAAGGTTATAAATAGGGTTTTAATCATGTTTTAAATTATGATTATGGTAAGTATTAGAATTAGAATTAGGGTTATGATTAGTAATAGAGTTATGATGTTAGGATATTTATATTTAAAGAAATATGTGCTAACTGTAAATTTAGGCTTATGGTTTAATTAGAAATGGGTGATATCAGGGTTATGCTTAAAATTAGGGTTATAATAAGGTTTTAATCTAATCAGGGTTATGGTTATGTTTATAATTCTTGTTAAATTTAATATTTTATTCTTGTATGAAATTATGGTTAAGGCTAGGGTTCCATGTACGGTTAGAGTTTAAATGAAGATCGAATTTAGAATTAGGGTTTTGTTTAGAGATTATGTTAGGATTAGGCTTATAAATGGGGTTAGATATAGGATTAGGCTTCTAAATAAATGCTAACTGTAATCTTATGGTTATGGTTAGAATCCTAGGGTTAGATATAGAATTAGTTTTAGATTGAGGGTTATGATTATAATTAGGGTTTGGGTTACCGTCAGAACCAAGGTTAGATTAGAATTAGGGTTTTGTTCAGGGATATAGTTAGGTTGAGGGTTATAAATAGGGTTAGCTTTATAATTAGGGTTAACTTGAGGTTTATGATTTCAATTAGGGTTTGGTTCAGAATTCTTGTGTTCATATGTATAATGGGTGTAGAAGTGCTTCTCTTTTATTGAATGTAGTCTTATCATAGTAGTTGTTATATATATTTCTCCATTTTCTAACCCTAATTCTAACATAAATCTAACCCTAACAATTATTTGTTTAGAAATATTTACCCTAATTGTAACCCTAATCGTCACTCTACGGCTAATGTTAATTATATCCTTAACTATAACCCTATTTCTAATCATAATATTTTTTTAGTTATATATTATTCGTAATTATAATGAAACCCACAACCCTAATTCCATCCCTAACCATAGCCCTAATTCGAGCCCTAACCCTAATTATGACCCTAACATTAATAGCAACCCTAACCCTAACTGAAACTCTAACCCTTACCATAATTATATTTTTAACCCTAATTGTATTGCTAACCTTAATTCTATCCTTAACCCTAACCCTAATTATAACCCTAATTCTAACTATAACATAGCCCTAATTATATTCATAACCCTATTTCTAACCCTAACATAATTATAATTAATTTTTAAAAAAGAATAATAATATCTAAACAAAATCCAATTAACTAATAGAGATGTTATAAAATATCACACGGAAATGATTTTCCAATAATTTTGTTAAAATTTTCTCATGGAGACTTAGGAAAAATTAAAATTTATTCAACATGAAAAAAATAGTTTGTTTTGATTGGTTTACTATAGATAGATTAATAAATAGATTAAAAAAACTCATTGCAATAGTGGTAGAAATAAATATTAAAAATTCAAAGGAAAAAATATAGGCAACTTGGGAGGAAGGGCTTGGGGAGATGTCGAAGATGACTAGTGTGCAAGAGAAGAAGCGAGAGCAAAGTGGCAAACTCAGGAAAATGTTCATATCTCGCAATGGGTTTTTGAAAGAGTAAGATGGGTGGACAAATGTAGGCCAAGCTTCTTCCCACCCATGACAAATGAGCCCAATCAGAATTGGCAAGAGGCATCTCGCAGGAATCAAAGATGGAGCCCACGCAAGGAGCCTCCTTGGATCCAACCAAGGAACTAATTTTGACATAACCAGCGGCACCAAAAAAATTGAGGGCAAGGCAGGTTCAAGAAGGGCAAGGGCACATACATGCTCAAGCGAAGGAATGCAATTCCTAGGAATAATGGATGGTTCAGAGAAAATAACTTCAAGCAAGACATGGTGGAAAGTTGGCACCACAATGTTACACTAGAATAGAGCGAGCTGTAAAGAGGCCCTTGGAAATTGAAGGAGATAGTCATTGATGATCTAATTGCCTCTGACACTACAAAAGGTATGGTCGACAAACCTGACTTTGATAGGCCTAAGATAATCCTAAGAAAAAACTAGTTTGTGAATTGTGCAAATAAACTTAGGGATCAAGGGGTTATGGCCAAATAGGGAGGGTGATGGACAGAAATCGAGAGAATCTAAAATTGGTGTTGGGGAATATGGGGGAAACAAACCAAAATTACAGCAATCCCTAATGTTTTCCTTCTAATTGAATTCCCCTCCAACATAATAAAGAAGGAAGCCCTAAATGGTGGGCCATATATCCTGGATGAGACAAGTATGCATCTGATTGACTGGTACCCAAATTTTAACTCATGGAAACACAAAATAGGGGAGGGGCCGGTCTGGGTTCAAATGTATAACTTGCCAGTAGAATATTGGGGGGAAGAAACCCTAGAAGAGATAGGGAGGGGACTAGGGACTCTTCTAGCCATAGACAAAATGACTGAAGACATAATCCAGGGTGTGTATGTGACGATGTGCATAGGGTTGAAAACCCATCATCCTCTACCTCAGAATTTGGAGATCCATATGGATGAGAGAAAATGGACTCAAGAGTTACTAAGGGAGGATTAGATGAAACTATGTGTAATCTGCAAATCATGGGATCACAGGGATTTGGGGTGTAAAAACAAGGCACATGTTGACAAAGAAGGGGGATACACTTGGGAGGGCATCCAGCAAGAAGTTTTTCCTAGGGAACAAAGGGGATTTGGCATTAATCAGACAACCAACCTAGGAGATGGATACAAGGTAGAGGAGGGACTTATAAAGGACATTGGTGCTGAAAAAAGGAACCTTGACCAGGAGAAAGGAACCACCTCTCCAACTCCCTCAAAAATTTGTAACAAGGCAGAGATTTGGGATTTGGTCATCTATGAACCCCTAAGAATGAAGCAGACTAGGGTTGGGATCCAAGGCAAGGAAGATCCCCAAGGGACCTCACCAAAAAAGGATGCCCTCCCAACCTCCCATGAGAGGGAGGAGGCCTCAACAAAAGAACCCTCCCTTGTTAGGCCTCAGGAAAACAGTGTTGAGGAACATAATGGCACTCCTGTTGATGTAGAGAAGAGTGAACAAGAATCTGAAGAGGAAGATGATGGGGGATTTGTGGGGATGAGGAGATAGTTTGGGATGAGTCAATGCTGGAGCAAACCCAATCCAAAAGGAAGAAACATAACATCAAGAAAATAGGGAAAAGGGGAGCCAAATCTAATAGGGCAAAACTAGAGATAGTAGCTAATGTAGCTAGCCAAATGAAACTAAGATTAGGGAAGGATGTATTCCTTCCCTAGGAGAAATGAAGGTGATTACATGGAATGTTATGGGCATTAATGCCCCTAACAAGTGGCATCTGGTCAAACACCAAATTGACCAAACAAATGCAGACTTAATCCTTCTACAAGAAACTAAGCTAGGTAAGGAGGAAAGCGAGAGGAGATTCAAAAACTGGATATAGTGGAAAGGAATATTTAGTGAAGCTGAGGGTGCCTCAAGAGGTTTGAGCATTCTATCGAACCCCCTATCCATGGAAGGAGAATTAATAGAGGCAAGTAGAAGGTAGATAATTATGAAAGGAAGACTCCTATAAAGAAATGAGCGGTTCTTCATAATTAATGTCTATGGGCCAATGGCTACTACCGAAAAGAATGTCATATGGCAGCAGTTATCAAAGAAATTAAGGCTCTTCAAGGAGGAGAAGGGTTTTATAGCCGGGGATTTCAATGTAACAATCAATAATGAGGAGAAGAGGGGAGGCCTAATTAGATTGACAAATGTACAAAGAGATTTCCAAGATTTCATTGACAGGAATCATCTCCAAGACATCCCCCAAAAAAATGGCACCTTCACTTGGATGAATAGGAGGAGAGGTTTCACTAACATAGATTTTTGTTAGTTGGGGAATGGGAAGTTTAGACTAGAATAGCAGAGGCAGACATTCTGCCCCTATCGGGCTTGGACCACTTCTCGGTCCAATTAACCATCCTACCAAAAGAACCCCCCAAGGGGTGCCCCTTTAAATTTGAAAGCATGTGGCTGAGGGATGAGACCCTACCAGAACTAGTAGCCAACTTGTGGGAAGAAGTCAAAACTATAAACCAATCCAAGCTTTTCATCCTGAGCAAGAATCTTGGGTTTGTGAAATCCAAACTCAAGGAATGGAACAAGACACATTTCAAAAACATTTTTTAGGAAAAAATAATGGTGGAATAGGAGTTGGCTGTCCTGAATGATCAAGTAATAAATAATGGGATAAGGGAGGAGGAATTTGTAGCAGAAAAAGCTTTAAAATAGGAGTTGAATGAACTGTTGAAGAGAGAAGAGAGCTACTGGAGACATAAGTCCAGAGAAACCTGGCTGAAGGAAGGTGATAGGAACACCGAGTTCTTTCACAGAACTACAGTGGAAAATAGAAGTATGAACAAAATCATAGAAATCAACAAGGAAGATGGAAGCCTAACCCACTCCACAGATGAAGTCAACTAGACAGCAGTTTCTTACTTTGAGGCCATCCTGAATAGGGAAGCTCCAATCTGAAGGGAAGCAAGAGACAAAATCCTAGCCTTCATCCCCTTAGTGATAACAGAGGAACAAAATCAAGCACTCTACAAGCAAATAGAGAAAGATGAGATCAGAACCACCACTTTTCTCAACCTAGACAAAGCTCCAGGACCAGATGGATTCACGGCTCATTTCTTTCAACATTTCTAGGAGGTAGTGGGGGAAGACCTCACAAAGGCTACTAAGGAATCTAGGAAGAAGATGTTGATGTTGAAGTCATTCAATCACATCTTCTTGGCCTTAGTTCCAAAGAAGAAAAACCCCTAGGAGATGGGAGATTTCAGGCCAATTACATTATGCAATGTGGTATACAAGATTGTTACCAAAATAATGGCTAACAGACTAAGACAAGTCTTGGTTTCAATTATCTCAGAGGAACAAACAAGATTTGTCCCAGGTAGATCTATTGTGGAAGGCATTATCAATGTACATGAAGCGATTCACTTGATCAGGAAAGCAAGAGATCCCAGCATGATCCTCAAACTAGACAGATCCTAAAAGCCTATGATTTAGTGGACAGAAGTTTCCTAATGGATTTCCTAGAAAGATATGGTTTCAGCAGAAACTGGAGGGAGTGGGTTCAAAGCTACATTTCCTCACCAAAATTTTCTGTTCTGGTGAATGGCTTAGCCCATGGCTTCTTTTCCTCAACAAGAGGCATTAGACAAGGGGAGCCCATATCCCCTTTCCTCTTCATCATCATGGCAGAAGCCTTAGGAAGATGGATTAATGGCCTTAAAAGAGAAGAAAAGTGGAAAGGAGTAGCAGTAGCCAATGGTCTAGATAACATTACTCTTCAGCAATTTGTTGATAACACAATCCTTTTCGGAGAAGCATGCAGGAGGGAAGCCAAGACAATCAAAACCTTTCTAGATGAGTATTATTCAGCCTCAGGCTAGACCATCAATTGGAGAAAATCAAAAGTATTCTTCCTTAATACCCAGCCCAGTCTCCAAAGGGACCTAGCAAGAATTCTTAATTTACGAGTAGCAAACTTTTCCAGCTGCTACCTAGGAACCCCCTTATTTGTAGGAGCTAACAAAAGAAGCTACTGGGAGAGTCTGATCAATAGCTGCAAGAACAAGATAGGAACTTGGATAGGGAAGTGGTTATCCTTGGCGAGGAGGCTATTGATGGTGAAATCGGTCCTTTCAGCAATCCCTGTGTACTTGATGTCCTACTTGAAAATCCCTAAAAGTGTGGAAGAAGTCTTCTCCCAGACCATCAACACATTTTTTTAGAGTGGATTAGGTGAACAACACAAACTCCCTCTGGTAGCTTGGGATAAAGTCTGCACTCCCAAGGAAGTAGGTGGAATGGGTATTAGACAGCTGACCATCATGAATCTTGCCATGGGGGCCAAAAATGTATGGCATCTACACATGAATGGTGAGAAGAAATGGGTCAAGATCCTTAGAAGGAAGTATTTGGACTTGGTTGAAGACACCAGAATCATCACCATCCTAGACCCACCAAGGTGCTCTGCGATTTCGAATTACTTTCTAAAATGCAGGGACATCATCACTAGGCACATCACTTGTGAGGTCAGGAATGGACAAAGGGCAGACTTTTGGAAGGACTCTTGGGGAGGAGGAGAGACTCTTGCCAGTCAGCCCAATTTGGGACAAATTATGGAGGAAACAAGAAGGGTCTGGGGACACAAGGTCTGCAACTTCGAGAACTTGTCAATGACAAATGGGGTTCCATCCTGGGAGTGGAAGTCCCTGGTAGGGCTGGAGGCACCTCAAGATCAGAAAAAAGATCTGTAGACTATTCTGAAGAATAGGCCGCTGGCCCCCTCTATGTAAGAAGATGAAATCAAATAGAGTGGGTCGACCACAGGGTCTTATAGGATCAAAGAAGTAGCCATTGCAAGACAAAAATGGCCCCTAAAACTCATCTGGAACAAACATAACCTTCCAAAAGCAAGTGTATTTTCTTGGCTGGTAATCCAAAAGAATGTCCTCACAGAGGATAGGCTAGCTAGATTTGGGATAGTAGGGCTAGGTAGATGTATGTTGTACAAAAACAATAACGAAAATGCAGACCACATTCTCCTTCAATATCCCTTTGCAGTAGAATGTTGGTATCACTTCATGAGGAAATTAAATTTCCAGAGTCCACTCCCCTAGGACATTTTGGCATGGTTCAATATGTGGCCCACTATCCACCAAAGGGCAGTCTTTGGCAGCATCTGGTCCATCCTCCACTCCTCCCTCATCTGGGAGATTTAGAAAGAGCACTATAGGCACATCTTCCAGGACAAGGAATTGTCCTCAAAGGCCCTGTGCATCAAGACAAAATACCTTATCACAAGCTAGTGAATGAAGCTACGGGCATAAAGCTAAATAAGAAGAAGGAATTCTCAGGGTGGGATGACAAAATTTCTAAAGTATTCCTAGGTTTCAAGATACCCACCCTGATTGGTGGAAAGGACAAGGCAAAGAAGGATAGGGTGAATGTGAGATGGCACCCTCCAGACCCTAGCTAGATCAAGGTGAATTTTGATGGGGCTTTGCAAAGAAACTCGGGACCAAGTGGAGTTGGGTACATTGCTCGAGATGAACAAGGCATCACTCTGGGGCAAAAGTCTAGTGGCTTAGGGGTTTCTACAAATAATCAAGCTGAATTTAGGGTGGCCTTGGCAAGCCTCCAGCTGGAAAAAGAATTGGGAGTCAGGAAGGTCCATCTAGAAGGAGACTCCCTCAACACCAATAATGTGATTAGACAAAATCACACCCCAAGCTGGGTGCTTGGCCAGTGGCTGTGTCCCATAAAGCAACTTTTTGAAGGTTTTGAAGACTTCAAATTAAGCCATGTGTATAGAGAAGGGAATGTAGAGGCAGATGAGTTGGCAAAGGTGACAGCTCATGGCACACAGAAATAAGTACTGGATTATGTCAGGAAAACCTACACCAAGATGGCAATTTAATTGGCAAGTGTGGGAAACGTTCGCTTATAGGAGTGACGGCTTTGGAGGGACTAATGGCATAACTCCATTGGTCATAAGGTATAATAAAGGACCAGAGATGGGATTTGATTTTAATTCCCCAAGATTGTTTATATTGTTCTCATGCGGAAATATGATGGCATGAATCAATCATTTTTGCAAGAGGTAGAGCACTATAAATCAAGGAACTCAGAACAAAGGCTCACATCTTTTTTGCATTCATTCTTGTGGCAAGGAGGAGCTTGTAGCGATGGATACGCCTATCTACCTCAAAGCAACAAAGCTACAAATGGCTTTTAGAGGAAAGTTTTTAGATAAAAGGCTCAGAGGCATTCTTGTCTCTAACCATCCGCTAGTCTTGTGGGTGGTGAAGAAGGTCTTGGGTCTAGAATTCTTGAAGGCTACTCATCGCTACCCCATCAACATTGATATTGCAGCGATGTTTTTCATGGTCCTAGTGTACATGAGGGTGTGAAAGGACAAGGCAAAGTTTCTATGCCAATGCCTTTTCCTGTATTCCCTCCTGGGAGAGATTGATGTGGCCTTGGAAAACAATGATAAGAATCTCCACTCCCCATTGGCCCATAATTACTACATGACTAGAGTCAGGGGGTGGAAGTAAGAAAGTTCCTGGTGGTGTGAACAATGAGACCAATGGAGATGAAAGGCAGGTGGACTGAAATTGAAGGAAGCATCAACTGTCTGGGCTAGATGGTAGGGGTGGTGCGGTTGTCAAATCCTAGCTGGGTGAAGTAGTACATGAAGGAAGAAGGTCTAGTGGCAAGTGATGATACCAGTGACACACAGCTCTAGGGCCTAGGCGAGCGTGAAGATTGGGTGGAGAATGATGGTCACATTCTGGAGGAAATGGCAGATGGCTCGACTCATAACACATGTGGAGATGAGTGTCTAGTGGTGGCTTGAGTAATCGCAGCGAGACAAGCCAGGGAAGCTGAAGTAGAAGGTGACGATTGATTGTGAAAATAAATGTGTACAGTCTATGTTTTTTTTGTTGTCTCTAATTTTTTAGTTTCTACACAGTAATGGCCATTTTGTTTAATAGGCCTTGTAATCAGGGAGGTAGTCTCATGAAAGGTAGGAAGTGGGGGCATATAAGATGATACTACAATCCATGGCTGATAGTCATGTCTGGATGTAAATCAACTATGATGTTTATACTTTTTGATATCAATACAATGGGTGCTGCCCCTAGCAACTATTTACAATATAAATGCAAAGCTATAACAAATAAATCTATTTAATTTTACCTTACTTAAAATGACCCATAGAACCAAGAAATCAATTAGGCCTTTTATAGGGATTTAAATAAAACTTAAATTAAATATTAAATAATTGAATACATGCATTTAATTTAAATAATTACATTTACATTTAAAATAAAATATAAATACTACTCTAATCAAAAGAAATCTATTTTCTATAATATAAGAATATGGTTGCTTAGTAAAATAAAGAAAGTAATTTTTTTGAATAATATAAATCCTATTGGTTTTCCTATTCTTTTCATTTTTTTTTTGGCACACTTCTTCAATTTTATTTTATTTTCATTTCTCTTTTGAATAATTACATTTACATTTGAAATAAAATATAAATATTATTTATGATAAATCAAAGTAACTGACACATCAACATCCACCAATTAAGGAATCTATTTGTTATAATGGGATATGGTTGCTTACTAAAATGAGGAAACTATTTTTTTTTAATAGCCATAGGCTATATATTGCTTTTCCCATTCTTTTTATTTGTTGAAATCTATTTGCTATAATGTAAGGATATGGTTGCTATTTTTTTAATAGCTCTAAACATAGCATATAAATCCTATTGCTTTTCTAACTCTTTTCATTTGTTCTTTCGTTCATGCACACTTCTTCCATTTAATTTAATTTTAATTTTGATGTTTTGTAGGTTAAGGAAGAGGCTAGAAAGAAGAAGTTAGAAAGAAGAAGCTTTTGAAAACAAATCATGAAATGCTCACCACCCATTTCTATTATGTTTCTAGCTTTCTTTGATGCATGTGTAGATCTAAAGTTTTCCTCAATGCATGTTGCATATTCAAACTTCCATTGATGCCTTCAAGTTTTCTATGTATCTTTCATTGACCATGCAATCACTCCACAAAAGAAAGGAGGAGATTCCTTTTAGATTCTCTCATTTTGATAACTAGGGTTTTAACTAATAAAAATGTTAAAAAATAAATTTTATATCAAATGTACTATCTATACATTTCAGAATTCACTAAAAATTAACAAGGGTAACAATTCTCCTCTTCATCACTATAATCTTTGTGAACTATCTGCCAATTACCAATTTTAGAGGCACATATCACAGAAATCTCCTTCAAAAGTCGGTGAGCGATAAGATAAATTTAGCCTACCAGGTTGTCAATACCAAAGCTCTATAAATCATCTCTATCACAATCCACACTAATAACACAAAATTCATTACTAATAACACCCAATTCATCCCTAGAAGAAATAATCTCAACAGCCATGATGCTGTCATCTTACGGAAGCTAGAAAAGTTATATGCAGTCAAGAAAATCTGGCTCATCTGTCATCTAATGCTAATTATATAGGCTAATTGTATAGATCCAAATTGTAATTTTAATCCGGCTCATTTGTAAACCTAATTTTAATCCTGATCTCAATTGTATCATAATTTTATATATAATTATATTCCACAAGCTAAAACGCATCTCTTGTCACTGACTTTATTCTTCTTCAATTTATATTTTTTCAATTTAATTTAGATTCTCTTATTTTTAATTAAATATAAGTCGTGAAATTTCTTGGTATATGTAATTGTTATACATGGATTAAAAAAAAATAGTTTATTAACTCACTTCCGTAAAGACATTGGACTGAACTTTACACCGAACATTATAGGAAAGCATAGCTAAATATTATGATTGGGAAATGGTGCAAAATTTGTATACAGTGATTCTCAACTTATAATCAATCAAGTCAATGATGATTACCAAACCAAAGATGAAAAGCTTGTCCCATACAAGCGGATGGTCGACGACTTCAAAGAACACTTTGTAATCATCTCTTTCGAACAGATACCTAGGATCGAGAACAAAGCAGCAGATGCCATGGCAACCATTGCCTCTCTTCTCGAGATACCTAAAAATGAGTCACGGTACGAGTTCTTAGTGGAAACTATCTGACAACCAGCTTATGATCTTCCTAAGACCCATTCCATATGCCTTCTAGTTGGATCTGATTCACCTTGGTATGGTAAGATTTACACTTACCTCAAGGACAACATCCTCCCACCTAACCTATCTTCTAACCAATGACAAACTTTTATACGCCAAACCTCTCGCTACACCATCATTGCATCAAAGAGGGGCAAAATGTATACGCCTAAAAATGACACGATTCATTCTAAATAAATATTCTTAATATTTATTCCCTTCTTATTTCTTCTATCAATTAAATAAATATTCTAAGTTTATTTGATTGGTTCATTATCCCATAATTAAATAAAATCAATTGATTTAATTAAATTTTCTAATTCTTCTAATGTCTCACATAATTAAATAATCCTACATTATTTAATTAATCCTAAATCTCTCTATCCTAAGTCCTAATTTCATAATTCCACCTCATCAATCCACCTCATCTTTCCACCTCACCTTTTCCACCTCACCATGTTGCACATATAATTAAATATTTTAAATATTTAATTAGCTAATATTCCCTCACCCACATGTCCTATTTATTCTCTAGTTAAAATTAGTTAACTCATTAATCAAATCTATTAACTAATTAATCATTCGAGTTCACTGATCAATCAATTCAGTCAACTCCCCAATCAATTCACTTAACTGATTGGTCTATTCTGTTAACTATTCAATCAATTTTGTTAACTCCCTTATTACATGATGGAGCTTGGACACTTGTCCTCTTTCTATTCACACACATTCCTCAACCATTCCCAACCTTTGATCTTTGTATTTCTTCTCAACTGTTCATCTACTCTCACATATTTCTATAAATGCAACCCTCTTCTTCTTCATTTCATATCCATCATTTGAGTAAATTTATGCTGCAGAAACACAAGCACACCTTTGGCACCCCCATCTCCATATCATCTATCATCCATCAATAGTGTGTTGAAGCTCATCTTAAATCACACAAAGTATCATAGCCAACTTCATCTTAAATCTCCTTTCTCGCTATAAGTATACAATTATCTACGAGATGTTTGCATATTTCATGTATTTTGCTTCTGATTGTGAATTATTTGCAATTTGTGATGGTGAATGGTTCTAAAATTAAAAGAAATATAAATGAAAACTTCAAATTATGATGAATCTTCAGCTATTGAGCCACATACACACTTGATAATGTCATGAGGAGAAGAAATCAAACCATATGTTCACTAGGATGTTCCACAGCTAGATACAGTCGATGCTAACTTCAGAGGATGGTGAATGAAGACAATACATGCAAACTGATGAGCACTCCAAAGGACGCAACAAATCAAAGTATATATCAAGAATTCAGACACAGATTAGTCAAAATTTATGATGATTTGTAATCAAATGGTCTTCTCTTTCATTAAGTATGCAAAAACATGTACATATACAATAACTTTCAAATGAGCCCTGATACTTCAGCAAACAAATTTCAGAAAGCAAGTTAAAATGGTGTGGAGTCTTCCACGTGCAGGCTGTAGGAGAGATAAAAGAAACTTAAAAAACTTTGTGGAGAGTAACAGTTTTTGGCACACCTGGTGGGACTCGATTCAAAGACTTTGCTCTTTGTTTTTCTTGAATCTTTGCCTTGTATTTTGTGGTTTTGATGGAAATCACAAAATTATCTACTCCTAGGAGCATGAATCTTCCATCTGGCGACTGTACTGGCGGATCTTTCTTGAATCTTTGCTCCTACAAATCATGGCAGCCCCTGGTATATATGTGCACCTAAATATTCAAAGAGATCTACTTTTTGTAGCCTAGGATTCAAGTCCTCTTGTTCTTCAGCAGCAGGGTCAAGTTCCTGACATAGCCTAGAAGGCATTGCCTCACTTTCTTGGAGATGGCTCTATTTGCCCTGCAGATCACATTCAAGATGTTGCAAATCTATGCTCTGTTCATAATGTCACGACTGAGGATCATGCTCTCTTGTTTCTTACATCTTCCCTCAAGGACAAAGCAAAAGAATGGTACAGAAGCTTGCAACCTAGTTCAATCACTAGATGGGATCAACTTGGGGAACTCATCTACAATCAATTCAGAGACAGGACAGATGTCAGCACTCTCACCCAGAACCTGATTACAATCAAGAGGTATCATATGGATCCCATACATGATTTCAATTCAAGATTTGACAAGGTATGGAAAATTTTTTCTATAGACATGAGGCCCCCTCCAGTCTTTGCTTTCTTGTATTATTTAAACGCTTTAGACCCAGAGATTTCTATCATGATACAATCCCTAGGAGGTGAAACTCTGCCTCAGTCATATGATCTTGCCATTAAGGCTAAAAGTAATCTCATATTATCTAGTAAACTGCCTCCTCTGCCCTTAGAACAACTAATGCCTCATGCATATAGCCTATCTTAGGTTCTTTCTTATAGACAAATGCATATGAATTTTAGTCCACCCACCCTCCCTGCTGATTTGACAAATCATGAGGAGATGAGTGCTGTGAAAGAACTAATTAAAACCCTCTCCCATGAGATCAATGAGTTAAAAGGTCAAAACCTATACCATGCTGATCTATGTTTAATGCCTCAAAATTCTTATGAGCAACAGTACGAATATAGCCAGAGAATGCCCAATTGTCTTGAAAATTACCCTTTACAAGCCTCCATAGCTGCAAATCAACTTATAGAAGCCATTGACCAGGTTCTCTGTCACTTTGACGTTCGAGAAGAATCAAGTATCATGAATCAAATTACAAATAAAAAAGTGGCTCCTGTGTATCCTTTTGGTTACCAACATCAAGCGTATGTGGTAAAGGGAGATCCAGAGTTACTGTCAAATATTAAATCAGATTCAGAAGATGCTTATGAGGTGAGGTTTCTAGAAGCTGAAAAGTACTGCAAGAGAAGCTTTGAAGCTAAAAAGTACTGGGTCTATGGTGATGCTACCTCTGTATTGCATTTTGAGGAGGCTCAAATGACATTATACCAGAGTCTACAAAGAATGGGTGTCTTTATTACTTCAATGAAGTTTCACACCTACAGGTAGAAGCCACGGAGATACATGAGGAACATTTTCAGCATGATGAGGATTTGTTCTCAGTTTTACAGCAAGGATACCAGCTTCTTAATGAGGAATATCTTGCAGTTGAGAAAGTAAAAGGTTCTTTTGTAAGGCTTGTAGCAAATCATGAAAAAAATGTTGAAACAAAGGAAGATTCTAGAGCTGATTTGTTTTCAATTTTTGAAAATGGTTATTGTCTTCTTCTTGATGAAGTTTTGCCTCTACAAGATAATGAGATTCAGAGAGACATTTGCCACAGTGCAGAGCCACATATGATGTCACAAACAGAGCTAGATTCTACACATTTCTTCTTGCATGAAGAGATCTGAATAAGGTTCAAGACTATTTTAGGCAGTTCTGTCACTTGTCAGCTTGATCTTGATGCTATCATGGATCATCATTCAAATGAAGAGTCAACAAAAGAAGTGATCGAAGAAGTTTTGTTAGCAGAAGTTTTCAAATGCAAACAGAAGAAAGAGTTTCAATGTTTTATTTTCCCTTCCCACCCTCCTCTGAAACAGGAACAACATGATGATCAACATGATTGGTGTTTTGAAGCAAAAAGAGACTCTCCAGAGTGTAGAGAAGTAAAAAGGTACAAAATATTGTTATATTTTTTCATACAGTTTATCTGGTTCATTTTCAGTTTGATGAAGCTAAATTGGAGCAGCATAATTAAATCTGGTAGCTACTTTGCTATTCCGGTGAATGGATATGTTCCTGTATGTTTTAGTTGTCAGTAATTTGGTTTCAATGTTCAAAATAAGCGACAGCAGTAGCATTAGTTTCAGTTTCATTAGTTTCCTTTCAATAAGTCTTGGTTGCAGTGAAAGTTTATGGTCAGTTGGTCTCAGTTGCAAAACATCAATTGTGTGGTTCAAAAGTCAGTTTCAGTGCTTAGTGTCAGTTTTAGTGGTGGGATGTATTCTAGGTCAGCAGTGTTTCAGTTCAGCTTCACACATTTTCAGATTCAGATGTGTCTTCGGTTTCATGAATGTTTCAGTTTCAGAGAATGTGCCTCTATATGCCCAATGGATAAGGCACTAATTTGCTAATTAGAGATTTTGAGTTTGGAGTGAGCAAGCCCACTCTCCCAGCCAGTCGCCATAAACTGGTGACAAAATTTTGTACCATTTCAAACTTTTTCAAATGCATAAAACACAGAGTTTCATCAGTCACAGCCACCATAAGATGCACAGGAATAAATGGTTTGGGAGCAGTTAAAATGATTGATGCCGAGTGTGACATTTGTCAGTACCCGCAGCAATGAAAAAAGAAACTGAGAATACATGGAGGCAGCTGGGAAGAGATAAAAGCCTTCATTTTATTTTATTAAAACTTAAATATCTCACGGGAGAGGCTAAGGCTTCAATATTAAGTCATATGGTAGTGGGTCCCTCATGGAATAAAGTCACGGGAATAAAAGGTGAAAGCCACAAAAAATTAAATGAGCCACTTTATTTTTCATGATGGAAACTCAAGGATTATGTGGAAGCCACCACGTGGAGAAACCCGAGCAGCTACCCGCGCATAGGGAAATTAAATGCTTCATTTCATCTAATTAAATGCATAATGTGTCATAGGATTTTATAGGAGATGAGTCTTAATTAATATAAGTTTCTTATTAGATACATTTGGTGGTGGGCCCCTAATAAAGCTCAAATGTTTTATCATTAATAAGTTTTATCTCAGCTTTAATTAAAGTTACGAGAGAGGTAAATAAAGTTTAAAATCTTTATTTAAATTATGACACATACTGGGTCCTAACAGTATAATGCAAATTTTATTAAAGACAATTATATTACTCTTTCTTCCACAGGAAAAGTGAAAAGGTGAAACCCTAAAATATGAGCAACAATATTTCATTTTAATGGTGAGCTACAGGAAGTAAGAAGAAATATGAAGGGCTGGTGGCGGGAGTTTTCTTTCATGACACAGAGATGCATTTTTTAGTACCAGATACAGCCATGAGCAAAACAGAACCAGCAGTTCACTTTCAAATAACAAATTTGTGCCAAATTTTGTGGAGGCGTTGAGATTTTGTCACTAGTCTTTTAGGTTATAAATGGGCAGATCTGGGTGATATTAAGGGAGTTCTTCTAGAGACACATTCATAGTTCTACATTTCTATAGATCAGAGAGTTGGAGCAGCAGACTTAGATTTCTTTCATTTCACCTTTGCAGTTATTTCTTTACGAGAATGTAACAATCATTTTGTGCAGCAACTTTTGCCTCTGTAACTGATCATTCAAATAAAGAGATGTGTTCTGTGCATATTGGATATCTCTGTTTCTTGATTTTGATTTCTCTGTTTCTCTGTCTCTGTTTAATATATTTTAAAACTGAGTTTTAATCATGCATATTTTGCTCTTTAAATCTAGTTAATCATTCAAAGTTAGACACTGTGCAAACTAATTGTTCCAAATCTGGCGGATGATTAGGCATTTGTTTTCTACAAATATAGTTTTCTTTCTAACTTTTTTCCAAATCCCCATTGAAGAACTGAAGAGCCAGCTTCCTTAAAATCTGGAGGTCACTCTGAGGAGCAATCCCATGTCTCAGAGTTTCTGATATTGCTGCTGAATTAGACCCACAGATTTATGCATCAACAGGAAACATAACAAGAAAAATAGCCAATTTTTTATTTTTAATATCTGCAAACATTGTAGCAAGGCGAAATAAATTTTTTATTTATAAAATGCAGACAGATGCTTCCAATGGTATAATATATAGAAGATTGCAAAACTGCTTCCCAATTATTCAATTTCACAACTGCTGGTCATTTATTCAGTTTTAATCAAAACTAGCTCAACAATGAAAGTTTATGAATCGACAAAGGTCCACAAACCGCTCTCCTCAGAAAGCAATTGACCAGATCTTCAGTCGGGCACCCCGGCAACACACTCCATTCCATGGAGCTTAAATTAAGGCTCATCAGATTCACACTTCCTTTAATCGTAAGCCAAATTTTATCTGATGCAGCAACCACAAAATTTGTTCCATCGGATGATTTGACCGTGTCTTCTAACAAATCCCGGGGAGTGATGGAAATGAGAGACCAACTCTTATCATTCTCTGCTGTTAAATCCAACTCCCATATCACCACCAAAGTGTGCTTGATGAAAGGGAAGCGGCCCAGTATGGAGGTTTCCCCGGCCTTCTTCTGTAACCTCCCCAGCAAAAGAAGCTTTCCACTACACGCCAATAATGAAAGCAGAGAACCACGGAGGTTCCTTGCGTGATCATGAGAATCCATCTGTGGAGGCAGCCCTCCTTCGATCTCCTTAAACTGAAACTCTTCACAGGCAATGTCATAACAAACCAGATGATGACCGAAGTTATTCGTAAAGTAGACAATGCCATTGTGTAGTGCGCTCGTCCAAAGGTGTCTGGTGATGGGAATGTCGTTGGTGGCAGGGATACCCATCCACTTATCTGTAGTGGAATTGTAGAGCAGAAAACACAAATGCTCTCTATCCTGTAAACCTATAGTAATAATTTTAAAGTAGTCAGACTGGGTAATCAGTTCCATGGCTGTCCCCGCCCTCCAAAAATAGTCCAACGGAACAGGAGGCAAGACCCTGTGCTGTTTGGTTAGAGGATTAAATATCACGGGGCTACGATTCATCAAAAAATGCCAATGAACAAAGAAAAAAAGCCCTGCCGCTGCAGTGTAGAGGTAAAGCTCGGTAGGACGAGGGTGATAGCGCTTGACACAGTCCCATTTCAAGCTCTTCTATGGTAAAGGGATTCGAAACCAACTGTTGAGTATGGTACTGAAGAAGGCGATTCCATGGAAGCCCTGCACCATGTGCTGCGTCGCAAAAAGATGAGTGTCACCATTGAGATTGAAAGAGTTGTCCAATATTGCTGTGTTCCAGGCTTTGCAAACACTCTTGGCCCTGATTAATGAGGGCAAAGGAAGTCTTCGCAGAATCTCCTCCACTGTATCATAATCCAGATTGGGACTTTCCTTGTTATTATTATCAGGAAAATCACCTACTGGCGCGACATAGTGCTGTTGCGGTTGAGGGGGGAAATTTGAAGTGATTGTTCCATATCTCTTGTGGAAGGCCGTTAGCAATGTTGAAAAAGGAAAGCCCGTACACTTGCGAGCCATCATAGAGTGCCACCGGTGGTTGAATTTGTTGATAACTGAGAGGGGGGATGAATCAGTTATCCTAATTATTTCTTCTTTTGAACCTTCTTATTAATCAAAGCAATATTGAATCAAACAAACAAACATTACCATGAAATGAGAAACACATGACACAGTATTTTTGACGTGGAAACCCGGTTAAGGGAGAAAACCACGGGGTGATTAGCCCAAAGATTATTCTCTATTAGGAGAATAAGGAATTACAAAATGGCACTTGCCAATTAGGGCTCACTGCCCGAGCACACTGCTCACAAAGAGGCCCACTACCTACAAGGAGACACACTGTCTACAAGTGATAAGAATCACAGTCTTGAACTAGAGAATGGCATCTTTACCATGTCTGGATCAGTTCCATTTAAGCCCAGAAACATCTGCTCTGCCTTCTGTACTTCTCTTCGCTACTACACTCTCATCCACACCCTTCACACTTCAAAATGAACTCACAAACCTTTATTTATACAAGACATCGACTTAGGAACAATCATCTAAGTCGGAAATCAATCATAAGAATATCCTCAAGATGAATAACACATCCGGTCGGCCACCATAAGAACATTCGTAGGATGAACAACTCATCCGGTCGGCTAAACAGAGCAAGAACTTCATCCGGAGGAATATCTTCAATTCCGGGCTCTACTATCAATGCAGACCAACAACACAACCTCAACATGATCCAAGAACCTTCACAAGCCTGCCAAAATGACCAGGTACGTCCACATTTCCTTTACTTACTGAAATCTCTTATCCTCCTTATCTGGAACTTCAAGAACACTGTCTGTCGCCACTGTCATAATGCAAGAGGTACTTTCAGACCTCCAAATCATACACAACTCGAGATGGCACATCATAAGGACATCCCAAAGACTCCTTCCAATCCGCAGATTAGGATTATATAGTTCCGGACCTCACCGGACCTTTTTGTGATCCTCTGTCACCTCTGAATACTTGCCAGAACTGGTTCTACACCGACAGCCACAACTCCTTCAGATCTTCATGCGGACCTCTGAAATCTTAACTGAAGCATCTCAAGACTCATATCTACAAACCCTTTAATCTGCATCCTTCGGTTTGCATCCTATACAGTACATTTGCCTTCTTCTCATCACTGTTCTTTACTGTTCCTGACTGAGGCTAATTTTCTCAATATCCTCAGCACACTGCTCATTGAATCCTTCTTGTCAAAGCAATATGAGTATGTTGACATCAATGACAACACTGGTTTACCTCATACTTGCAACAATCTCCCCCTTTGTCATTGATGGCAACATATGATGTGAAAAACCATCAAGACAAGAAACTTCTCCTTTCTGTCACTTCTCCCCCTATCAGCAACATGTCTTCTCCTCATTTACTGCTCCCCCTTTGATCATCAGCTACTTGTTTTTCACATGTCTTCTCTCCCCCTTTGACATCAATGGCAAAGGGCTCATACTTGCGATTCTAACACATCAGAATCATACCAGCTGCTCCCGCTTAGTAGCAGCTCCCCATCATCAATCCGGATCACAAGATATGACTGTGATATCCACCAGACTGATGCACATCAGTGCATCCTAGTTCATCACCAGAGGGGCCATGACCCCTAACTTCTCCCGGAGATATTCAAAAGAGTCCTTGGGAAAAGGTTTAGTAAAGATATCTGCAATCTGATCCTTGGAGGGAACATACTCCAACCCGACTTCTTCCTTGTTCACTTGTTCTCTCAAGAAATGAAACTTGATAGATATGTGCTTAGTCTTAGAGTGTAATATCGGATTCTTGGAAATATTTATTGCACTTGAATTATCACAGAAAATTGTGATAGGCTCCGCATATTCAATTTTAATATCTCTTAGCATCTGCTTCATCCATAGGATTTGAGTGCAACTACTTGCTGCTACAATGTATTCTGCTTCAGTTGTAGACAGAGATATTGCATCTTGTTTCTTGCTTAGCCAAGAAACCAATCTCTTCCCCAAAAAGAATGCTCCACCACTGGTGCTCTTTCGATCATCTACATCTCCTGCCCAATCTGCATCTGTGTAAGCATTAAGAGAGAAATCCAGATCTCTAGGGTACCATAGACCATACTCAACTGTTCCTTTCAAGTACCTAAAAATTCTTTTGATTGCCATAACATGAGATTCTCTAGGATCAGCCTGGAATCTTGCCACAAGACCAACAGCCTGCATTATATCTGGTCTGGTCTGAGTGAGATACAACAATCCACCAATCATTGATCTATACATTGTCTGATCTGCCTTTGGAGAGTCATCATCTTTGCTCAACTTACATTCGGTTGCCATGGGAGTGTTCATTGGTTTTGAATCTTCCATACCAAATTTCCTTAACAATTCTTTCACATATTTGGTCTGAGAAATGAAGATTCCTTTCTTTGTTTGAGTAATTTGCAGACCCAAGAAGAAATTCATTTCACCAAGCATAGACATTTCAAACTCACATTTCATCTGATTTGCAAAAGTTTTGCACATACTATCTCTTCCTCCAAAAATGATATCATCTACAAACACTTCAACAATCAAAATGTTTTCATGATCAATTTTGAAATATAAGTTACTGTCAGCAGTACCTTTGCTGAATCCAATCTGCACAAGATGCTTATCCAACCTTTCATACCATGCTCTTGGAGCTTGTTTTAATCCATACAATGCTTTCTTTAACTTACAGACCATATCATTATTGTCAGATAATTGAAATCCATCCGGTTGTTCAATGCAAACTTCTTCTTCCAGATCACCATTTAGGAAGGCAGACTTGACATCCATCTGATATACCTTGAAGTCTTTGAAGGCAGCAAATGCAAGAAATAATCTGACTGCTTCAATTCTTGCCACGGGAGCAAAGGTCTCTTCATAATCAATTCCTTCTATTTGGGAGTAGCCTTTGCAGACCAATCTAGCTTTGTTTCTGATTACTTTACCAGCTTCATCTAATTTGTTCCGGAAGACCCATTTGGTTCTAATCATATTCCTGTCTCTAGGTCTGGGAACAAGATCCCAAGTATGATTTTTCTCAATTTGCATTAATTCATCTTTCATTGCTTTAGTCCAGTTTTCATCATTGCAGGCTTCATTTACAGTTTTAGGTTCAATCTTTGAAATCAGACAACATTCATCCTAATTTTGAGCAACATTCCTTCTAGTTTGCACACCTTTGCTTCTGTCCCCTATGATCTGATCTTCAGAGTGGTTTAGTGTCACATACCTTGGAATTTTGGGAGTATCCTGCACTGTTGCTTCTTGATCAGGCTCATTCAAACCTATCTCTTCTTCCTAATTTACCGAATCAGGATGACTCTGTCTTACCGGAGAGGATTGAGTTCCTTGAACACTGTCTTGGTCATCTTCATCAGATTCATAAAATCTTGAGGGCTTCTCAATTCCTTCATCAACTTTCACATTAGTGCTTTCTATCATCTTCCTCAGTCTCTTATTGTAACACCGGTATGCTTTGCTTTGAGTGGAGTAGCCCAAGAAAATTCCTTCATCACTTCTAGCATCAAACTTTCCTAGATCTTCATCTCTTTTGATATAACACTTGCTACCAAATACTCTGAAATATTTCACAATGGGAGTGATGCCAAACTAGAGTTCGTAGGGGGTCTTACCGGTATTGTTTCTGATTTGAACTTGATTTAGAGTGTAGACTGCAGTGCTGATAGCTTCTTTCCAGAACATCTGAGGAACATTTGCTTCCAACATCATTGTCCTGGCAGCTTCCTGGATGGTCCAGTTCTTTCTTTCAACTACTCCATTCTGCTGTGGAGTCCTAGGAGCAGACAATTGTCTCCTTATACCCTGCTTCTCATAATAGTCAATGAACTCTCCAGATGTAAATTCACCACCTCTATCAGACCTTAGACACTTTAGTTTTAATCCGGTTTGATTCTCTACCAAAGCTTTGAAGATTTTGAACTTCTCAAATGCTTCAGATTTTTCTTTTAGAAAGGTAACCCACATCATCCAGGAATGATCATCAATTAACAACATGAAATATCTATCACCTTGCAGACTCTTGATTCTTGTCGGACCACAGAGATCAGTATGTACTAATTCCAACAATCCGGTAGAAGACTGATCTTTGCTTTTAAAAGAGACTCTGCTTTGTTTACCTAGCTGACATTCTTTGCACAAACTATTTGTAGGTTTCATCAATTTTGGAAGATCTCTTACAGCCTGAGTATTGCTTATCTTGATGATGTTATCAAAATTTACATGACACATTCTTCTATGCCATAACTAACTCTGATCAATTTGAACAAACAAACAACTTTTATTTGAACCAACCAGATGAAAGATATTACCTTTTGTCTGAGTACCGGATGCAATTTCAGTTCCGGAGCTTGTAAAGATTCTGCATTTTCCATTCTTAAACCGAAGATCATAGCCTTTGTCTACTAACTAACCAACACTGAGAAGATTGTGCTTCAATCCTTCAACATATAGTACATTACCTGTTTTGCTCTTTCCATCAAAAGAAATAGTTCCCCTGCCTCTGATTCTGCCAGCAGAATTGTCACCAAACTTTACCATTCCTCCTTCATACCTTTCCAAATTCAAGAACTTATTCTTGTCACCAGTCATATGGTGAGAACATCCACTGTCAATAACCCAATCATCCTTTTCTTCCACTTGAGCAGCCAAAGCTTTTTCAATAATTTTGTGATTGACAGATTCAGAGAGTATTGAATCTTCTTCCTTGATGGCAATAAACACCCACTCATTTCTAGATTTGCTTCCTAGTTCTGATTCATCATCTGTTACTCCTTCATTGTCATCTTCTTCATGAACATAATAGCAATTCTTTTGAAACCTTTGTCTGTTAGTATTAGACCTTGCAGATCTTTCCGGACATCTTGAAGCAAAATGACCAATCTTATTGCAGTTGAAGCACTTAAAGGGTAGTTTTCCTTCATACTTACTGGATCCTCTTGGTAGTCTTTTTGCAATGAGGGCTTCAAGTTGAGCTGTTTCTACTTCTTCTTCTTCTTCCATGTCTCTTCTTACTTGATCATACCATGTCATCTTCCTTGAAGAGTTTTCTCCCGGATCAATTCTCTGTTTGCCTTTCACATAGGCACTGGCTTTGAAAGCAGATTCAGTCTTGGGAAGATCATCTCCAAACTCGGTCATTTCAAATGCAGCTAGCTTGCCAGCCAATTGTTCTCTTGTGACAGTTGTGTGGGCTCTAAATTCATCAATTGCAGCAACCTTGATTTTGTAGGCAGCAGGAAGGGATCTAAGGATTTTGCAAACGATCTCATTTTCATCCAGAGTTCCACCAGCATTTCTAATTCCACACACTAGTTCATTCACTCTTGGCATAAAAGTAGTGATGTTTTCATCATCTCTCATCTTCAATCTTTCAAATTTCCCTTTCAGACTTTGCAACCTTGCACTTTTGACAAACTCATCTCCTTCATACAGAAGTTCCAGTTTAGTCAGGATCTCATATGCAGTTGGTAGGTCAATAACATTTGAGAGATCTGAGTCATTCAATGCGCTTAGAAGAGCTTCCTTGGTCCACAGATTGTTTTCAGCTTCTGTGATTTCATTCAGAGTTGTCAGACCACCTTGTGGAGGTACATATGGTTTTGAAACCATGGCCAAGTATGCTTTTCCCATACATTCCAGGTGACATTTCATGCGACCCTTCCAGAGAGTAAAATTGGTTCCATCGAACTTCGGACTATCCTTTTCGTATGACGACATCCTAGATCTCCTCAAGCGGTTAAGCTTCTTTCAGAGGAACCTCGCTTTGATACCAATTGTTGATAACTGAGAGGGGGGGTGAATCAGTTATCCTAATTATTTCTTCTTTTGAACCTTCTTATTAATCAAAGCAGTATTGAATCAAACAAACAAACATTACCATGAAATGAGAAACACGTGACATAGTATTTTTGACGTGGAAACCCAGTTAAGGGAGAAAACCACGGGGTGATTAACCTAAAGATTATTCTCTGTTAGAAGAATAAGGAATTACAAAATGGCACTTGCCAATTAGGGCTCACTACCCGAGCACACTGCTCACAAAGAGACCCACTGCCTACAAGGAGACACACTGTCTACAAGTGATAAGAATCACAGTCTTGAACTAGAGAATGACATCTTTACCATGTCTGGATCAGTTCCATTTAAGCCCAGAAACATCTGCTCTGCCTTCTGTACTTCTCTTCGCTACTACACTCTCATCCACACCCTTCACACTTCAAAATGAACTCACAAACCTTTATTTATACAAGACATCGACTTAGGAACAATCATCTAAGTTGGCAATCAATCATAAGAATATCTGTAAGATGAATAACACATCCGGTCGGCCACCATAAGAACATTCGTAGGATGAACAACTCATCCGGTCGGCTAAACAGAGCAAGAACTTCATCCGGAGGAATATCTTCAATTCCGGGCTCTACTATCAATGCGGACCAACAACACAACCTCAACATGATCCAAGAACCTTCACAAGCCTGCCAGAATGACCAGGTACGTCCGCATTTCCTTTACTTACTAAAATCTCTTATCCTCCTTATCCGGAACTTCAAGAACACTGTCTGTCGCCACTGTCATAATGCAAGAGGTACTTCCGGACCTCCAAATCATACACAACTCGAGATGGAACATCATAAGGACATCCCAAAGACTCCTTCCAATCCGCAGACTAGGATTATACAGTTCCGGACCTCACCGGACCTTTTTGTGATCCTCTATCACCTCTGAATACTTGCCGGAACCGGTTCTACACCGACAGCCACAACTCCTTCAGATCTTCATGCGGACCTCTGAAATCTTAACTGAAGCATCTCAAGACTCATATCTACAAACCCTTTAATCCGCATCCTTCGGTTCGCATCCTATATAGTACATTTGCCTTCTTCTCATCACTGTTCTTTACTGTTCTTGACTGAGGCTAATTTTCTCAATATCCTCAGCACACTGCTCATTGAATCCTTCTTGTCAAAGCAATATGAGTATGTTGACATCAATGACAACACTGGTTTACCTCATACTTGCAACAGAATTTCCCCTTGAAGTTGAAGTCCATGTCTACATCTTCAAAAATCTCCACAATACGAAAACTATGGTTCCCAACTTTTTCTCCTTACTTTTTCTGGCCATGTCGCTTGCTCAAACACCAATAGCAAATCCTACGAAATAACGAGTTCAAATAGGTGAGTGAGTCTATCTTTTAATAAATATATTTTTAAATTTTGATGTATATTTAAACAAGAGACGCATTGTGTCAAGTTCTTGCCGAAATAGAAGTTGAATTATGTATGGAAATAATTAATATTAATGTGCAAAATAAGTTCATAGAGCTTTAATATAGGAAGAAAAGTGTAACTTTACAAGATGTTACAAAGGAACTCCTTTTACTTCAGAGCCAAGAGAACACGCAGGAAAATGAAGTTCAAATCTATGAGATATTAGAGAAAAGTGTTTCACATTCTAAAGTAGTTTCAATGTTAATGATATTCATGGAATTGCATTATTGTGTTCATATAGTGAGAAAGGAAAATGCCTAAGCATAGTTGTTTTGTTCAATGATCTAAAAAATCCTTTCAATTGTGTTGTTTATGTATCTAATCTGAATAAGAGATAAAGTATGTTTTGTTTGCATATACATTGTATATTGTTAAATAGTAAGTATTTTCAAGTGGTTTATTGAGTTGTATAATCATACATACAATTTTATTATTTAAATCATCTAAATTGGGCCAGCACAACTGAATAGGAATTGAAGACTATCATCTCTGTATTTTATTGTAATTTAATAATAAATGCATTGTTATTAAGTAAATCAAATAGCAGAGTAATAGAAGGTGTAGCTGTTTTAATGGAGTTTATTGAACTTGAGAATCACCTTTGTCTACCAAATAAATTTTTCATGACATTTATTCATGTAAAATATATTTTTAAAGATGTATAAATAATCTTATGAAAACTGTAATGGTTTGCCCAAAGTCTCTTTTTGAGCCTTTTGTTATATCCTTACAACAATTCATAGCTTGTACTGCTAACAAAAAAAAATTGTAACATCAAATTTGTTACTCCCAAAATTTTGGGCTATATCAGTTATGTCTAAAATCTTATAGGTTATGCAAGGCATTATTGTGTGTAAAAGTTACCTAAATATTATATAAGAAAACTAGCATCAATTGATACATTGCACTTGTAGATTATCATCATTAAACATATTCTTTTGTTTGGAAAGCTAGTGGTACATTATCTAGGACCTCACCTACATTCACACTTACCTTTACTTTTGGTGTTAAATTTAGCAATTCAAGGTGAAATGTAAGATTAGTAGATGTTTTAATTAGACTAGAATGTAATAAACATATTTAATGTAATCAAGTCTAAATTAAGTCAACTATATTTAAGATGGAATTGAATACGTGTAAAAATAAAATGATAATAATGAAAATGTTATGTTATGAAATTTAACAAGAGTAAAAATAAAATGATAATAATGAAAATGTTATGAAATTTAACAAGAATAAAAATAAAACTAATTTATGAGAATAGACCTTGAGAATAAGGAAAAACAAAAATATAATGTGAAACTAAAAGGGGAAAAAGTCATTTAAATGATAATGATTGGAATGGTAATAAAAATAAAATATAAATGAAATGGCCAGTAAATTTGAAGAAATCAAATTCTAACCACCATTCATATTTTATAAGGGTTTGAGAGTTATTAGTAACAATGACCTCTATAATATTCATTTTTAAATTTAAATTACTAGATAACATCTCGATTTTTATTATTATTTGTTTGGTTAGAAGTCAATTTAAACTATTATGAATAGGAGATTTAATTTTATCAATCGGCTTTACTCCATCCACCCCCTTAGACAGGGAGAAATAAAAAACATTAAAACCAATTTCAACTATGGCCCGTAAAGCAAATCGTTAACATTGGAAATAAATGATAAAATATTAAAGTAGGTCATAAAAATATAATAAAACATTCTTATGTAAAGTGTTATTCCAGTGTAAGAGTGAGTGATGGAGGGTAAAGGAAAATATAATATTAAAAATAATTTATTAAACTTTTCAATTTTTTAATTTATTTTTTATTTCTTATTATTATTGAATTTTGAGAAAAAAATTAATTAGCCAAGTGTTAGTATAAGATAATGATGTAAAATGTAGTATTAAATTTACATTTAAATTATTAGAATTTTTTAAGACCAATATAATTTTTTTAATGGTAATATAGGTTTCACCAAAAGATTTATGATAATTATAGTATTGTATATTTTACAAATTAAATGTCCATGTATTTATTTCGAATTAAAGTAATGTATTTCATTAAAGGACTTAATTTTAATTTAAATAGTTTTAGTGGTAGTTTTTTAGAATTAGGCCATGTTAGTGAAATTCAAAAATATTTAAATATTACACCTCTAGTTATTGTTTGAGATTGTTATATAATATAAAATATAAATATAAAGTGATATTATGCTTATTGTTTAGTAAGGCTAACCCCAGCAGCTATATAAGGAAGTTTTCATTAACTACCAATACCATCCATTCTCCAAAATTAATCTTCATCTATGCTAATTTACTCCAAAAATTAAAAGTATAAATATCTTAAATACATCACTGAAGTATTTGTCTTTATAGTATTGTAACAAGTGTCAGAGATTATATTCAGCTACAAACCCTGTGTTTATAGGCTTTAGGAACATTCTAAGTTAAGCTATTTTATCTTATAGTCTTATGATCTTTTGGTGTTTTACAATGCACATTCTAATGACATTTTGTTTTTGTAGTATATACATTGAATATGTCCCTTAAGATTATACCTTATTACTGCATTCCAAACTATGATTTTTAAGGTTGCCCTGGAACTTATGCCTTTAAAGTCTCTGCGCATTCTAGATTTTACTATTGTCTACAAATAAAAATAGGAAATGGCCGAGCCAAAAGACGTGGAAAAGGAAGGCTAAGGATGCACGCTACAGAAGAACGGTTGCCCTCGCAATTAAGGAAGGGCGCATAGAGAATGCTTAGTGAAAGTTTACCCCCCTTATAATTTTTATTTACTTTTAATTTGTATTCTAACATACAGAAATTGAGTAGCCAAACTAGTAAATATATGGCTTAAACTTTTTTTCTCCTCAGTTTTTAGTATATAAAATCTCTAAATTGAGCAGCCAAAGTTTGGAATTTATCTTTTTTGGGAGTATATAAAATCTCCATACACATATATTCAAGAATACTTATCCAGCACCAAAGAAGTACAAAAAGATCAATAGATGACATATAAACAATATGCAAAGTGTACAGTGTTCTTGACAAATATGAACAACAAGGATAATATCACTAGTTAAATGAATAGAATCAGAAATTTAGCCAGACATTTGTGACTGTTCCTGCCACTCTGAGGATTTTCTTTCACGATTGCTTATTGCTTTGTTGAGGTAAGCAAGAGATGATTTACAATTCTTCATGTTTCAGCCAATTATAATGTGAATTTCTTGCTGTTTCACCGAATATGCAATTCGTGTGTATATCTCTAGTGGATGTTGAAAATATTTCATGTGTATATCGCAGCTGTATGTGAGTATATTTCGTGTGTATCCCGCAAGTGTATATCGCGGATGTAAGCGGTGAATGTGCGTTTCGAAGATACAAAGAGTGACTGGTAGTATCAGTAAAGAGAACAGACAGTAGTAAGTCATGTCTTACATATGCGAAGTAGAAGACATCAGAGTGACAAGAGCCATCGGGTGGATAAAATTGTATTGAGCCGACAATAGTATTCTCACCGATCAGGGTGACAAATGTAAAGTGTCACCGATGGGTAGTTCATTGGCGCATCGGTGAAGGAAGTTTTACTGTGGCCGAAAGCAATATCTCGCTGATGGGGAAAGTCTAAGGACAAAGCATTGCATTTAGTGATCGGGGAGAGATGTGAGATCGGAAGATGAGAAGAGGGTTACGCCGAAGGAGGTAATTCATGCCATTCGTAGGAGTCAAAACGAAAGTGATCGGTGTATCGGTTTAATAAAATTTGGACTCACCAATAGCATATGTGTTGCCGATGGTTGAACCGGTTCAACGGGTTCAATTGGTTCATTAGTTCAATGAGTTCAAGGGGTTTGCAGAAATTAACATTATGAAAATTAGTAGAAGAAAAAAAGTTTAAGCCATATGTTTACTAGTTTTAGGTATATATATTCTTTTGCAATTGGTGGTTTGAAAGATATTTATTTTTTTATGATATAGAAATGTATTTGTGCACTTGAACAATGAATCTAGTAAATATATTGTAAAAAGACTCTGCTACTTTTAAAATTCATTACAACAATTTTTACATACTTATATAACTAAAATTAACTGTTCTAACATCATTGTCAAATTAAGATTGAAAAAAGAAGAAAGTATACTAAATTTATTATAATAAATAAAACAAAACTACCAAAATTGAATGTGTTACCCATGAAAAAATAATATTTACATATCTCTACAGTGGATTAGCTCTGCCTAATCTATATCAGTAAAACATTTAAAAACTTGATTATATTGGTTTTACACTCAAAAACTTTTAAAAACCATTAGCATAACAAAACAAAACAGAAATTCAACAAATATTGCTGAGAAAATTCAGGGCATCCTCTGATCAAATCTTCCAACTATTTTTGAAGAAAATATTTTAAGTTTTATATTTCTTATAAATACTATTTAATAGAAGAATTCCTTTAACACTTGCTGACGGCTTCTCAAATCCCCACAACTGCAATTTTTTTCTTTTTGCGTCTAGAAAATGCAGTGAGAAGCCCTTTTCTCAGAGTTTATTTTTTAATATACACATATTTCTTATGGCAATAGTGTAATAAAATATTTTATTTCCATTGTCATTGGCTACTGGATTTCTTCAAATAAATTCCAATGCCAGAGAAGCCGCAACTACCAAAGATAACATTCATATTTGATCTTGGCATTGACGCTAGCCTGACACAAGAAAATGCAGTATTATTAATTCTCTTCAAGGGTAATGTGCAATAGGAACCACATTGATTTTGACGGACATGCAGTATGGCTCCAGGTGGGTGGTTAGGTGATGGCCATGTCTCAAGCCATGCTCAGATCGCAGATGCCATGCCTTCCACAACCTCGACCTCAATTGGGAGGCATATACTGTTGGACAACCCTAACAATTTGTTCATAGATTTCCTATGGCTAGCCATATACAGGTACCCTCGTTATGCCAGGCAAATCCACCATAGCAAGATCTAAAGCATTGAACTTGCTCATTCAGTGTAATTGGGGTGTCATTGATTTACTCCTTGGGCCTTTACAATCTCGTTTATGACCACATTTAAGGCTTTTGTTATCTGAGCATTAGAAATGCTTCTTCTCCTTCATCCTACTGTATGGTAATCTCACAGAAAGCACTTTATTTGAGTTTTATTTTACAACTAATTTGATTTTAGAGCACCAATGAAAGTAATATTTTCAGACTTTGTGCCTTCTTGCTGGATTTTCTCAAACATTGTCCTAGAAATAGATTTATTTGTTTGTGTTCGTTAATTTTGACAAAATTTGCTACAAGACTCATATGGTGCATAGATTTAAAATGTACTTTGCGGCCAACTTTGCATTGGTAAGGTGTGAAACAAATGTATTTGTTGAGTATAATAAATACAGTAAGCCTTATATTTGCCAATCAAAAATTTGAACACAACCGAAATATAATTCAACAAATATCTACGCTTTGCCTATTCTTTTTACATAGCTAATATTGACTTTTTTTTTTGCCATTGAAATAGAGCTGGATTAATCATTCTCAGTGTTAGGGTTTGTATCTGACAAAGGACGAGGATATGTTTTTAGGGTTTGTTCTGGCTCTGGTTTTACAGAGTTATAAAGGGACTCAATTACTCCAATGGTTCCTGCCCTTAGTTGCTAAGCAACAATGCACAAATTAAAATCAACCCCACACCAAAAAAAAAGAAGGAAGCAGAATTAAGGTTCCTGCTATGTTAACATTATTATTACCAACATTATTTTCAATGAATTTTCATGCAAGCTGATGAAAGACCTTAGAAACTAGCAACTTTGCAGAAGCAACCACTAAATGTTGAGTATGTTTTTAGATATGTTTTTTAGATATGTTTTTGTAAGCTTCTTGAATTCGCTGGTAAGGAAGCGATTTTGTTATTCAGATAGTGATGAATGGAAGCTTTTTAGATTCAGTCTTTACATTTTTGGTATTTTTTTTTAATTAGGCATATTATGAAACATTTTTTCTTACTCCTAACTTGAACTTAGAGAATTTAGCTGCCACTGTGTTTATACGGTAATGACATTTTGTTTTTGTAGTATATACATTGAATATGTCAACATCCTGGCACCAGCTAAGTAGCAGCATCATAGAAAATAGACCTTAGCAAAATACATACCATGTTTCTCCATTGGTTTAGATAGGGCTATCTCCACTATCTCCACTGGTTCTCATTCTCATTGCCGCTCAAATGCAAATATTTTTTCTTCAATATATGCATTGAATCCTAACGCAATATATGCATTGATTACAAAGATTTTTCACAATATGGTAATAGAACTCTAGCAAAGGTACGACGCAAATTAATAAATAGCTATGAAGTACCAGAGGAATTAAATATTTATGGCATTTTTTTTTTCAAAAATTGATTTTTCTCATTACTATTTTTAATATAAACCAATAGGGAAAAAGAAAAATAACATTTATAAAACTAGTTTAAATAAAAATTAAATATAAACTATAGAACTCTTGTCCTAAAATTTTAATTCTTTGTTTTCATTGGTTGAATCAGTTTAAAATAATGAATCCAGCCGATGCGATAGTAACCTGCCTACAACAGGAACTAAAAATAAATAATAATTTATACCTTTGAGAACAAAATTTTGATGTACACTTATAAAATACATAATCTTTTTTATTAAATAAAAAATAATTAATTTATACTGTTGAGAAAGTAAAAATAAAATAAAAAACATATATTTATTAAATTCATCCATATAAAGAAAAGTTAAATTAAAATAGGATGGCGTTCATGTGCTCTGCAAGCCAAGCTAGGGCGACCGTGCCCTAGCTTGTTCTATGTGTGTTGCTCGCTTCTGCGTTGTGGGGGGGGGGGTTTCGAAGCTATCGGGGTTGTGGTGGTGGGGTTTTCTCTTTTCTGGAGGCCTTCTTGCTGCCGTTTGGGTGGCTTGTGGGTGGAAGGGTTTTGATCCTTCCCTTGGGGTCTTTTCTTTTTTCCACTTCTTGCATAAGTGCCCTGGGGGTTTGCATGCCTACTAGGGATCTTGTTTTTTACTATGCAGGGTGGGGAAACATCTGGGGCTAGCCCCAAATTAGATTTCCAATCAGCATTTGGTTCGAAGCCTTCGGCGCATGGAGTGAATGTTTTTGATAATACGCTATTTTCTTCAGAGATGGAGATGAATGATCTAGGATCAGTTAGTGTTTTCCAAATAACGAAGATTAATGGGCATTTGGAAAGATGCAAAGAGCGACCAAAGTTGATTATCCCAATGGAAATGCTTGCTGATGATATTGAATACTATTCAAGGCACTCTTTTTATTGCAAGTTCATGGGTTTGAGAGTCTCGCTGCAATTTTTGGAATCCTGGGCTCAGTGGACTTGGATGCTGGAGGGGGAGATGGAGATTAGGCTCCTTGCAAACAACTTTTTTATGGTCTCTTTTGATTGCATGGCAGATCGGAATAAGGTCTTCGAGGGTGGCCCCTATTTTTATAGCCAGGTGGGTTTGTTTATCAAGCCATGGCATGCTGGCTTCAACCCAACTGAGGCAATACCGAGTCGGATCCCAGTTTGGGTTCAGCTACCGTGGTTTCCAGTTGAGTGTTGGCGGGATGACGTGTTGCAGTTGGTGGCTTCAATGCTTGGTAAACCTGTGGGGTCTTCACAACAGATGCAGTATAAAAAGGTAATGACTTTTGCTCATATCTGTGTTGAAATTGATTTAAGCAAGCCACTGCCAGATTCTGTTGAAGTGAGTGCTGGATCATATACTTGGGTGCAACAGCTAGATTACGAAACCCTACCTTTTCGGTGTCATCTTTGTCATGAATATGGTCACTTGTAGCGTAGGTGCCCTAGGGCTAAGCCTGTGGTGCCCCAACCTTCTCAGACTTCTCATAATCCACCTAGGACTGATAATGGTAAAGAGCCTATTTCGGGTAATGGTAATGGAGATGATGGTTATGTCCCTGTCAAGGCTCACAATAGGAATTGGGGCCAGAAGCGGACCTTGAGGGAGAGGCAGGATGATGAAACTTTTAATAGGTTTGAGCTGCTAGATGATCTCAGCCAGGAGGAAGTGAATCTGGGGTTGCTGAACTTGGATCAGGGAACTTTGGGTACAGGACAGGATGGGCCACCATTGGAGGCCATGTAGGTTGTGCAAGAGATTGGGGTTGGGCAGATGGATAAGGATCAACAATTGATTGTCCAGACTGAACAAGAATCTTCTATTGGAGCTTTGAAGAGTGGTGGAGGTGGTTCCCCATTGCCCCTAAAAGGAGGCAAGGATGTGGGGAAGAGCTCTTTGGCCTCCTCCTATTTGGGTATTCAGCAAAATGAACTGAAGAAAGGGGTTGGTGATAGGACTTCCAAGCTGGGAAGGAAAAAGGATCTAGAAAAGATTAAATTACCTGGGGAAACTTTGGTGGAGTCAGGGTCAGTCAAGACTCTGGATTCACATTTTTCATGCCCCCAGAAATGATTGTTCTCTCATGGAATGTAAGGGGCTTGAACAGTGGCCCTCGACAAAAAGTTGTTCATGATTTGGTTAGGAATCATTCTCCAAATGTTCTTTTTCTTCAGGAGACTAAATTATCTATAGATAATATGTTGGCCATGGCTCCTAAGTTGTGGAAATATGGTGAATGCCAGTGTATGGGGGCTCTTGGTGCTTCCGGAGGGGTGGCTTGCTTTTGGAACCCTCAGAAGATTTTCCCTCTCTGGTGGATGTCCTCTAGATCCTTTATATCCCTAGTCACTTCTTGGTATGAGACTGGTGAGTGTATTCTCCTCTCTAATGTGTATGCTCCTGTTGAGTTTCTAGGTAAACAACTTCTATGGTCCCATCTTCATTTTGTTTGTAGCTTAGCTCCTTACCATCCGTGGGTTATGGCTAGCGATTTTAATGCTATTGTGGTATTCCTAGGTTGGAGCCTTCTGCTATGTTATTCAGAGATAGCATTTCTGAATTAAATCTTATTGTGTTCTGCCAAGTAATGGTCGCTTCACTTGGAATAATAGGAGAATTGGTGAGAGTTGTGTTGCTGAGAGGCTGGATCGATTCTTGGTTTCCTGTTATTGGGTTGGAGACTTATGGTCCACTCGATCTGAAATTCTTGATTGGAGAGGTTTTGATCATTGACCTATTAATCTTAGTATTCTCTCTGCTCAGGGGCCTCATTCTCCCTCATTCAAGTTCCAGCTTATGTGGATACAGGATCCTACTCTTCATGAACATGTGGCTGAGTGGTGGCAGATTGGTAGACCAACTTTTGGTACGGCAATGTACACATTCTCCAAGCTTCTTCAGTTTGTCAAATATTAGCTTAAAAGGTGGAATCGGCGATGTTTTGGTAATATCTTTCATGCTAAGGCTGCTACCCAGGAGGAGTTGAATAATATTACGCAGTTGATTCGTGAGAATGGGGCCTCTAAGGATCTTCTAAGGGAGGAGGCTAAGACTTTGAAAGTGGTTGAGGAATTTGAATTGCGGGAAGAAATCTATTGGAAGCAAAAGGCCCGGGTTGAATGGTTATAGGAAGGTGATAAAAACACCACCTTCTTCTTCAATTCTGTGAAGGACAGGAGGCATGGTAATTCCATTCCAATTCTGGTGAATGATAGGGGTGAACATCTTGCCTCATTTCAGGAAATCTCTGCTGAGGCATCTCAGTATTTTGCTACCTTATTTAGGGAGGATTCACGAGGGGGCTCTATTGAGGAAGCACAAGTTCTTTCTTGTATTCCTCAGTTGGTCTCCAGGGAGGCGAATGAGTATCTGATGAAAGATATCTCTCTTGATGAGCTGGAGGGGATTGTGTTTCAGATGAAGAAGGGTAAAGCTCCTGGTCCCGATGGTTTCCCGATTGAATTTTTTTAGGAATTCTGGGATATCATAAAGTTGGATCTTCTAGCGGTTGCCCTTGAGTCCCAGAGGAATAAATAGATGCTTCGTGCTCTGAATTCCACCTTCCTTGCTCTCTTACCCAAATGTGAAGGGGCTGATAGGTTATCTCAATTCCGGCCTATCTCTCTTTGCAATGTGGCTTATAAAATCATTTCTAAGTTATTGGCTGAGAGATTGAAGAAGTGGCTTAAAGTGCTGATTTTAGAGGAACAGAGTGGATTTGTGGTGGGTCAGCAGATTCTTGACGGGGTTGTCATTGCTACAGAGACCATCCACTCCATGGATAACTCCCACAAGAAGGCTATGTTCATTAAGCTGGATATGGCTAAGGCTTAAGACAGGGTTAGATGGTCTTTTTTGCAGAAGATCCTTGTTTCTTTTGGTTTTGGTGAGGAGTGGATCTAATGGGTCATGAGCTGTGTCACGTCTATTTCCTTCTCAGTTTTGATAAATGGAGATCATTCTGAACTTTTTGGTACCTCAAGGGGTTTGCACCAAGGGGATCCTCTTTCCCCATATCTTTTTCTACTTTTTGTGGAAGGCCTTGGACGTTTTTTGAAAAGAAGGGTGGAGCTTGGCATCATTCAGGGTTAGCGATGGGGTGGAGACTTGCCTCCACAATCTTATTTACAGTTTGTTGATGATACTGCCCTGATGGGGATGGCTACTGTTAGGGAAGCTACTAACTTGAGGCAGGTGTTGGACATATATCTTGTTGCTTCAGGATAATTGATTAATGAGGAGAAGTCTTCCATATTCTTCTTCAATACGCCAACCCCCATTCAGAGAAGAATTGCTAATATCTTGAGGTTTCAGATAGGGGTTCTCCCTTTGACGTATCTGGGTTTCCCAATTTCTGTTCGCCATCTTCCCAAGGGTTCTTGGCAAAATATTATTGATAAGCTCCATGCAAAAGTTAATCATTGGACCCACAGATGGTTGTCTTTTGCGGGGCAGGTTCAGCTTCTCAAGTCGGTGGTGCAGGCTCTCCCTACCTACAGATGTATGCTTCAGGTGGCTCCGATGGGTTTTCTGAGGGAGTTGGATTCTCTTGAAAGGTAGTTCTTATGGGCGGGAAGTTTGTCATCCTCCAAGTGGAGCCTGGTCAGGTGGGATGTCGTGTGCAGCCCAAAGCAATTTGGTGGTCTTGGTCTTCGACAGTCTGTGTTATCCGGAGTGGCTGTGGCTGCTAAGCTATTTTGGAGATGGTGTGTGGAACAGGATCAGCCGTGGGCCGGGATATTATCTCATAAGTATTTCCCAGGGATTCCATGGCAGGATCTCCCTCGTTACCCTCTTGAGGGGAAAGGTTCAGTAATTTGGAATACTCTTAAGAAGGGTGCAAAGCTTATCAAGGAAGGATTATTTTGGATTTGTAGATAGGGAACTGAAGCTCTTTTCTGGTCAGATTCTTGGGATGGATTCCGTCCACTTACTTATCAGTTCCCCTACCTACTTCCTTTCTGCCAAAGATTTCTCGAGGCTGGCTGGGCTAGGGTGAGTGACTTCAAGTCTGTTGCTTCTTTTGGTCAGTTGGAGGTAGCTCATTGGAAGGATCCCGTAGTGTGGCCAGATTTGGGACTTGCGGAAGAAAGTGCTGAGCTTCACAAGATTCTTCATAATAGGAGTTATAGTTCTCTTCTGGAAGAGGATATTCTTGCTTGGACCCATAATCCTAAGGGGGTTTACTCTATTGCTTCTGGTTATCAGGTTTTATTGGCTCAGAAGCTAACTGGGGTAGAGGTTCATTGGTGGAAAAGGGTGTGGAATAAACTCTCATGGCCTAAATGCAACTACTTTGTTTGGACTTTGGCTTGGAATAGGTGCTTGACCTAGGATAACATTCGTAAACGGGGATTTCAAGGACCTTCAATTTATGTTTTGTGTGGGGGAGCGGAAGAGGATTTTTTGCATTTGTTCTTCCGGTGCCCCTTTGTTGTGCAGCTTTGGCATTGGTGGTGGCAGGTGTGGAAGCTTCCTTGTATTCATGCATGCTCTTTGGTTTAATTCTGGGATAGTATGGGAAGACCTCCTTCTATGGCTTCCTTTTTGCAGGAAGTTTGGTTCATGGGCCCTACCTTTCTGCTTTGGCAGATTTGGCTAGAGCAGAACCGCCAATTTTTTCATGATCAAAAGTTGGTGGGTTGGCAAGTTTGGATGCGTATGCTAGGAATGGTGCAGGAGTTAGTTTTAACTAAATGTGATGTGGTTTTCCCCTTGGAGAGAGGTGATGCTGAGTTGGTGGCTAGACTAGGCCTTCAAGAAATTCATTCTTCTTTTGTCAGTTCTAGGAACTGTAGGCATGGGAAAAAGAGGGTTCAACGGGTTGGAAGGTGGTTACCTCCTCCCAATGGATTTTTAAAGATCAATACTGATGGTTCTTCTAGGGGAAACCCTGGGCCTACTGGAATTGGTGGGGTTGGTAGGGACTCAGCTGGGTTGGTGATTTTTCTGTTCTCTATACATGAGGGGGTGAAGACTGTTAACTTCATGGAGGGTCTAGCAATTCTTCATGCTATTGAGAGGGCCCTTGCTTTGGGATGGAGAAAGGTTATATGTGAAGCTGATTCACAGATTTTGATTAATCTCTTGAATGAGCGAAAGATATCTGATATAAATTGGCAGTTGGCTTCGATGGTTCAGTGGATTCTTTAGGTTAGTTCTCGGATGGAGGAAGCATCCTTTGTGCACATCTTGAGGGAGTGGAATCACTGCTTGGCCAAATGGGCCTCTGAGCATGATAGTGATTGGAAGATTGAGGATTGGGATCAGGTTACCCCTGAGCTACATCTAGTTTTAGACCGGTTCTTGGAGGAGGATAGGAGGATACATGGGAATAGTTGATGTTGTTTTATGCTGTGGGGTTTTTGCCTTATTTTCTGGGGCTGGGTCCCTTGGATATTATTGTAATGCTCTTTTCTGATTTCTAATAAAGTCTTTACCCCTTTGTTTTTTTTTTTAAAAAAAAAAATCATCTATCTAAAAAATGTCAAAGAAATATTAGTCTTTAGTTGTTTTATTTTGTTATTATTTTATTTGAGAACTATTTACCAAAATTAATTAATTATAGTAGTTGACAAATGAGTTTTTGTAATGTTTTATTTTCAATTAATTTATATTTGTGCACAAAAAACTCATTAGAATATTTCTTTGGTTAACATATATTTTTGTATATTTGGAAAATAGATGAAACTGACATATTTATATTTAAAAAATATATCTACTAGTATATTTATATTTAAAAAATATATCTACAGTACGCCTAGAGATATCTTCCAATTTGTTGGCATTTATAAATTACTTGCAGTTAGAATATTTGATATGCTCACATGAGTTAATTTAAATACACTATGCTATGAGACTTTTCATATTCTTCAACTATAATAAAGATTTCACTTCATAACTGTCGAAGTTTTTCTATTTTTCTATCCATTTGGCTTCCACAAATTTATTTATTTTTACATGGGAATCTAAATCATCTTTCAGTGTTTATTGTGAATGTAGAATGCCTCTCGGCGTAAAAATACGAGAGGCGCGCCTATTTTTTATTCAATTTACAGCATACCACATATAAGTGGAATAAGTGCCTTGAGATCTCTTGACATATTTTAGATATGTTTTTTAAATATAAATATGCTAATTAGATGAGAGAACAATAGTGAGATCTAAAATAATTTCTAATTTTATTTACTTCAAGAGTTGTTTTATTTACTTTATATATTTATTAAATTTCTTAAATATAAAAAATATTTATTCAAAAAAAATTAGAAAAGACTACAGTAAAATTTCAAGTAAAAACTTTGTATTGAAATTTGCTTTTTCACTTTATAGATTTATTTAATTCCTTTATACTATTTATTTCTGAAATATAAAAACTATTTATTCAAAAAAAATCTAAAAGACTATGATAAAAACTAAAAAATGTGTATTGAAATTTACTTATCCATGTTAATGTAGTTTTGTCTAATTTTATTTATTTTATTTAGTTTCAAATATATATATTTTTTAAATAGCGAGATCTAAAATAATTTCTAATTTTATTTACTTCAAGAGTTGTTTTATTTACTTTATATATTTATTAAATTTCTTAAATATAAAAAATATTTATTCGAAGAAATTAGAAAAGACTACAGTAAAATTCCAAGTAAAAACTTTGTATTGAAATTTACTTTTTTACTTTATAGATTTATTTAATTCCTTTATACTATTTATTTCTGAAATATAAAAATTATTTATTCAAATAAAATCTAAAAGACTATGATAAAAACTAAAAAATGTGTATTGAAATTTACTTATCCATGTTAATGTAGTTTTGTCTAATTTTATTTATTTTATTTAGTTTCAAATATATATATTTTTTACTTAAACAATTCTATTTGTTTTTTTTTGTTTTTTTTTAAAAAAAAGGGGTAAAAACTTTATTGAAATTCAAAAAGGAGCATTACAAAACATCATAGGGCCAAGGCCCTGGGAATTCATAAGAAACAGCCATACAAAGCATGAAAAAACATCATTCTTTACAAATACCATTCCCATCCTCGGCAAGAATCCTCCCCAAGTCATGTCGGGGCTCATGAGGAACCTGCTCCCACTCATCAATCTTCCAGCCATCTAAATGCTCAGAAGCCCACTTAGCCAAACAATCTGCTGCCCTATTCCACTCCCTTGGAATATGGATGAAAGACACCATCTCCATTAAAGAACTTATCTGTAGAATCTGTTGCACCATCATAGCTAACTGCCAACTAACATCAGAAACCTTCTGTTTATTCAACAAATTAATCAAAACCTGTGAATCAGACTTACAGATAACCTTGCACCATCCCAAAGCATAAGCCCTCTCCAAAGCGTAGAGGATCGCCAAACCTTCCATAAGGTTGATAGTCTGCAATCCTTCATGAATAGAAAATTAAAAAAAGCACCAATCTCAAAAAATCCCTGCCAACCCCACCAATCCTAGTAGGCCCAGGATTGCCCCTTGGAGAACCATTAGTATTGAGCTTCAGAATGCCAGCTGGAGAGGGTAGCCAACTCCCCACCCTTTGAACTTTCTTTTTCACTCGCCTTCCTCTCTTGACACAAGCAGAAGCTGGAGACAACCCCTGAATACCTAATCTATCCACTAGCTCAGCATCCCCTTTCTCCAAAGGGGACACCACATCATAGATAGCTTCCACTGTCTCCCAAATCATACCCAGAATTTTGTGCCAAACTTGTCGAATCAACAGCTTCTCACCTCAAAATATTCTTTGATTTCGTTCCAACCAAATCTACCATAGTATGAAGAAAGGCCCAACATACCACACATCTTGCAAGAAAGAGGCCATAGAAGGAGGTCTACCCAGACTACTCCAAAAATCCACCAGGGAGGAAACATGAACATAGGGGCTTTTCCAACCTTCCCACCAAAAATGCCAAAGCTACAAAGTCAAGGGACAACAGAAAAACAAGTGAGAGGAGTCCTCCTCTCCACATCCACACAAAACACAAATAGAAGGACCCTGAAAACCCTGCTTCTGAATATTATCCCATGTCAAGCACTTATTCCAAGCCAAAGTCTAAATAAAGTAGTTACACTTCGACCAAGAAAGCTTATTCCACACTTTCTTCCACCAGTGAACCTCCACCCCATCCAGACGGTGAGATAACAACACTTGATATCCAGAAGCAACAGTATAGACACCCTTAGGATTAGGAGACCAAGAAAGAACATCCCCTTCCTAGAGGGAGATACAACGTCTACGAGAAAGGATACTATGAAGCTCAGCACACTCCTCCTCCATACCAACAATAGGCCACTCATCAGGATTCTTCCATCTCGCCACCACCAACTGCCCATGAGAAGATAAGGACTTGAAGTCACTCACCCTTGACCATCCTGCCTCATAGAACCTCTAGCACAAAGTCACCAAATTAGGAAACTGAGAAACAATGGGAGGAAAACCATCCCAAGAATCAGACCAAAAATGATCTTTCATCCCTCTTTTATAAATCCAAAATAAGCCATCCTTGACCAGAGCAGCCCCTTTCTTGAGCGTACTCCAAATCATCGAGCCTTTTCCCACCAGGGGATAACGAGGAATATCAATCTGAGCGATCCCTAGGAAGTATTTTTGTGTTAATATCCTAGCCCAGATCCCATCCTACTCCACACACCATCACCAATACGATTTAGCAGCCAACGCCATCCCTGACAACAACGACTGCCTTAACCCAAGGCTGCCAAACTGCTTCAGGCTACAAACAATGTCCCATCTGACAAGGCTCCATTTAGAGGACAATAAGCTACTAGCCCATAAAAACTGCCTTGCTAAGGAATCCAATTCCCTAACAAAACCCAAAGGGGCCACCTGAATCATACATCTATAAATGGGGAGGGCCTGCACCACAAACTTGAGCAACTGAACACGACCCGCAAAGGACAACCATTAATGGGTCCAATGATTAACTTTCACATGAAATTTATCCAGAATATTCTACCAAGAATCCCTGGATAGTCATCCAACAGAGATGGGAATACCAAGATAGGTCAAAGGGAGAACCCCGGTCTAAAATCTCAAGATATGAGTAATTCGCCTCTGAATGGAACCTGAAGTATTGAAGAAAAAGATGGAAGACTTATCTTCATTAATCAATTGTCCTGAAGCTACAAGATAAACATCCAACACCTTGTGTAAATTTGAAGCTTCCCTAATTGTAGCCATACCCATCAAAGTAGTGTCATCAACAAATTGCAAGTGAGACTGTGGAGGTAAACCACCTCCCCACCCCCACCCCTAAATGAAACCTTACTCCACATTCCTTCTTATCAAACATCCCAGACCTTCAACAAGAAGAAGAAACAAGTAAGGAGAGAGGGGGTCATCCTGGCGCAAACCTCGAGAGGCACCAAAAAGCTCAGAGTGCTCACCATTTATTAACACAGAGAAGGAGACCGAAGTAACACAACTCATAACCCAATAAATCCACTCATCCCCAAAACCAAAAGCACCAAGAACCTTCCGAAGGAAGGACCATTGAACTCTGTAATAAGCCTTAGCCATATCAAGCTTGATGAACATCGCCTTATCTTTGGAACTGACCATAGAGTGAATGGTTTTAGTTGTGATAACAACCCCATCCAGAATCTGCTATCCTGCCACAAAACCACTTTGTTCCTCAGAGATCAGCGCTTTAAGCCACTTTTTCAACCTATCAGCAATCAATTTAGAGATAATTTTATAAATCACATTGAAAAGAGAGATAGGATGAAATTGTCTTAACCTATTTGCCCCATCACACTTTGCGATGAGAGAAAGGAAGGTAGAATTCAAAGCCCATAACATCTGTTTATTCTTTCGAGACTCCTGAACAACTGCCAACAAGTCCAACTTGATAATCTCCCAAAATTCCTGAAAGAACTCAATTGGGAAACCATCAGGGCCAGGAGCATTACCCCTCTTCATTTGAAACACAATCCCCTCTAGCTCCTCAATCGAGATATCACTCATAAGATGCTCATTCATCTCCCTAGATACCAAAGAAGGGATACAAGAAAGGACCTGAGCTTCCTCATCAAACCCCCCTGCGAGTCCTCCCTGAATAAAGAAGCAAAATATTGCATAGCTTCACGCGTGATTTCATGAAAAGAAGAAAGAGTTTCACCCCTGTCATTCACCAAAGTAGAAATAGAATTGCCATGTCTCTTGGCTTTCACCGAGTTGAAGAAAAAAGCAGTATTTTTATCCCTTTCTTGAAGCCACTCAATCCGAGCCTTTTGTTTCCAAAAAACTTCCTCTCGTAGCTCACACTCTTCCAGTGCTTTCAAAGCCCTAGTCTCCTCCCACAGCAGGTCCTAGTCACTCCATCCTCCCTGATCAACCTCATAATTCTATTTGTTACTTTATAGATTTATTTTATTTCTTTATAGATCTATAAGATACTAGTATAGCTATATTTAAAAATATATCTAAAATACACTAAGAAGTATCCATCTCGAGGGTCTTTTAATGAATTTATTTTAAATTATAATTTTAATTATTGTATACTTTAATAATTTTAAATCATAATAAAGTAGTTTAATATTAGTAAACATTATAATAATGTATTTATATTATTATTTTATTATAAATGTTTATTATTTTATGCACAAGTAGTTTCATATTTTAAATTACAACAAATAATTTAAATTAGAATAATTATTTTAAAGTTTCCTAACATATTTAATCCTACTTTTAATCCTAAGTCTAATTCTAAACCTAAACCTATCCCTAATGGTATCCCTAACCCTATCCCTAACATTGATTCTAATTCTAATCCTAATCCTAGCCCTAAACCTAACCCTCATTGTAACCCTAACCTTAATTTTAATCATAATTATAATTATCCCTAATCTTAATTCTAATCCTAATTATAATTAAAGAATTTATGGTTTAAATTAATTCTAACCCTAACCTTCATTTTAATCATAATTACAATTATATCTCTAGTCTTAATTCTATTCCTAATTATAATTAAAGCATTTAGGGTTTAACAAAGATAACAATAATTCTAACTATAACCCTAATTCTAAGGTTAGCACCAAACCTAATTTTAATCCTACTTCTACTCCTAACTCTAATTCTAAACCTTCCTAACTCTAATTCTAAACCTAATCCTAACCCTAAATTTAACCTTCACCCTAAATCTAATTCTAACCCTAACCCTACTTCGGATCGTAACACTAATTTTAATCCTAACCATAATTCTAACCCTAACCCTAACCCTAATTCTAATTCTTACCTTACATTAATTCTAAACTTAACTCTAATGCTAATTCTAATCCTATCCCTAACTATAATTGCCATCCTTACCCTTATTCTATTTGTAAGGTTGATTATAACCCTCTAATTCTAATCATAATTCTAACCCTAATTCTATTATTTTTTGACTTATTGAAAAAGACTATTGCTACATGTTGTCTATCCTCTAGGTATTATTAATAAGTGTAAGATTCAAAATAAATTATAAAAGTATCATATTTAAAATATACTTTTGAAGTATAGAATTTTAAGTTAATAGGTTAAATATCCAATTCCCTTTTTTAGTAATTGATTTGTATTTTAACAATTCAACTAAATTGCTTTATTTATTAAAAGTAAACCTAACATCTTATTTATAGTAAAATAAAACAAACATTTTCCTTAACCACATAGTTGAGTGGTGGAGTTTTATATTTAAGAGATTTTAATGTGTCATTTCGTCATCATATTATGTTATGTTAGAAAATTATAGATTCAACCAATTTGAATGGTATATTTTATTTTACTTTTAAATCTAGTATCAAACTCAACCTCCCATCTTATTCTTAGTGAACTAAATCTCATTATGCACCTACCAAACCAAATGATAAGAAATGTAAAATCTAAACATTTTATCTAATTCAACATAGAGATCCTTGTCATTGATTAATACTTCTCTACTCTATAGATTTGAGAGATCCACTATTAAACAACCAAAAATCAATAAAATTTATTATAAATTGAATATGATAGCATAGAGAATAACTATGCAACATGGCATTGTAAACACGTTTCAATACAATAGAATAGATTTTATATTTTGAAAAATTGCCACTTATGCTTCTTATATTTATAGTTGTACAATAGTGAGCTTTACAGCATAGATAATGTGCTTTAAAACTGGGAATGAGAATCCTAGAAAGAATATGGTGAATCTGCCACCTCTAAATTTTTGAAATAGAATAGGTTTATATGGAATTCACCTCCCAAATCCCACTCACCCACACGAATATCTCAATGCAGGGAATTACAATTCCATTTTCATGTGATTAATTTCCGAATGCCTGAAACAGTGTGTAAATTAATTAGTCTTTATTGTTTTGAAAGAATGCATAAGCATTACACTAATATACCGACCCATTGCCACCTCTAAATTTTTGAAATAGAATAGGTTTATATGGAATTCGCCTCCCAAATCCCACTCACCCTCATGAATATCTCAATACAGGGAATTATAATTCCATTTTCATATGATTAATTTCCAAATGTCCTGGAACAGTGTGTAAATTAATTAGTCTTTATTGTTTTCAAAGAATGCAAACTATATATATATATATATATATATATATATATATATATATATATATATATATATATATATATATATATATATATATATATATATATATATATATATATAAGCATTACGAAAGGGAATGGATTTTCAATAGTTACTTTAGTCAAAAAGTTAATTTAAAATAGAGGCACACAATAAAGTGGGGAATATAAAGAAAAGTCATACAATTTACTTTATTACAACTAAGCACCAAAGCCTATCAATAACAAAATTCAATTAATTTTACACAAAGAAAATTTGGAGTACAATTCTTATAGATCATATGATCAATATTTTTTAGGTAACTAAAGAGCTTAAATAATAATATATTACTATTCAATACCAAATGTACAATACTATTCAAATGCTCCATAAGTCCATTATATGATCCTTGTGTCAAGGTTTCTTTATCGAAATAGGCCATGGATTCCCCAATATGGGTAGCTGTATAGATGTCATCTAATTTGGTGTATTCTCTCCATCCACGATGCCTCGTCATTAGTTAACTACCCAGCACGAGAGTTTTATCCTTTTTTATTAGTCCCTTCCTTCGGTAGGGTAACTATTGTTTTCACCGTAATAGCATTTCTTATAGGCGTTGGACTTTGTGCAAATATTATAATCAAAATTAGCCTAAGTTTGTTTTCACCGTAATAGCATTTCTTTGGGTGTTGGACTTTGTGCAAGTATTATAATCGAAATTAGCCTAAGCTTTTTAGTCTATCCTTGGTATTATTTTCCCATTGATAACAATAATCAAAGTTAAACCTAAGTCACATTGGCAATTTTTTAGCCTATTGGCAATTTAGTTGAGATAGTTTTTGGATTCTTAATATTTTAGCTTGTCTTTGCATAGGTTTCCTTTCTTTTTTTGGCTCGTTCTTTTTCTAGCCCATTTTCCTTTGTTTTTATAGGGCCTCGGCGTGTGTTGCAGCTTCAACTCGTGGTAGTGTTGGAATTTGCATGTTCTGTGTGGCCCATTTTCCGTTGCAGGCAGAGAGGTAAAAACCAGCTTTGGAGGTGGCTGTTGATGCATTATGCTTTCCAAAGGATTCATGGCCATCTACTCCTGTATCCGTGGTTGTGACTGCATTCCATTTCTCTGTGATTGCCATTGTGGGGTTTCTATCCAATACAACTAGATATTCAACCTCAAAGCATGTGCGATTGTGGGATTTTCTTTGGTTCTGTTGTAGCCAATATGTCTCTTGTGGATTTATATCTTGTTGAATTCAATTGGGTTTTATTAGGCTAGTGTTTTTTAACCCTTTTTCTTAGTTCAAATTTAATTGATCTCAGCTTTCAAATTTAGAGTTTAGACACTGTAATAATTTATAAAACCACTTTGAATACCTTTTTCAATTTCATTCTGAAATATTTAGTTCCCTTTGAGATTTAGTTTTATGGGGTGAATGCAGCTTTTGATCTTTTGGCCAACAAAGTAGTGGCATTAATAGAGGCAGAAACATCTGAGGCTGTGCCATTTCTATCAGATCTTGGAGAGGCAACCAAGGTTCCAGTTCTTGTCATTATTGGTCACAAGTCCTACGCTCTCTAACCAGAGGTTCCCATATTTTGTTCGCATGGCACACAGTGATCGCATTCAGATGAAAGCCATTGCAGCCCTGGTTAAGCATTACGGCTGGAGAAGCGTTGCATTTCTTCACTCAGAGGATGATTTTAGTTCCGGAGCCATGTCCTCGTTGCGTGATGCCCTTCAACATCTGGACTCTGATATTATATACACATCAATGATTTATTCAACTGCACAGAAAGAAACAATAAGGGAAGAGCTTTATAAACTCAAGACAATAGAATCAAGTGTTTTTGTTGTCCACACCCCTTGTGGTATTGGCATGAATCTATTCATGGAGGCACGGGATATGGAATGATATAGTTTCAAAAGTGCCTCAGATTATTACCAACCTGAAGAATGGATCCACAGAGGGTGTCTTCCTTGCCTTTCCATGACATGGGTTGTAGGGTAAGCAATCAAACAATCCCTTTCAATCAAGTGCTCACACATCTTTATAAAATTCCCATTCTCTAGTGTTTGCTGATGGTAGTGTTTGAAAATTATTGGTCTATGTGCTTCTAGAAGATAAAATTCAATACAATTTCTATTTAATCTGATTTTCAATTAACAATATTTTAGAGACCTGTTTAATCTTATTGGCTGCTGGCTGGAACCAGCAATTGTAAGTCTTTCCTGGCCCTGCACCTACAATATATGATTATGTGTTAAATGCTTCTACAATGTCATCTATGCAAGGTCTCCTTGGAGTTAAAATACACATCCCAAATTCTAAAGAGCTGAATGATTTCACTGAAAGGTGGGAAGAACAATTCTGACTTGACAATCCCAAGATGAAAAACACTGAGCTCAATGCATATGGTCTATTGGCCTATGATACAGTGCTCATGATAGCTCGAGCAATTGGAAAGATAGAAAGAAATGCAAGTTTAAGTCTTTTGAAACCCTCAACTACTCTTGGAGTAATAGAAAATACCAAAGTCAAGGTATTCCAGCAAGGTAGGATGGTGTGATTGGCATTACATTCCCCACAGTTAGGGTTATTGGCATCCTTATTACAGTGGGAGGCATTTGAATCTGGGTCACACTCTTACAAGTGTCCACCTCATTTTTAGGAGAAAGCAAACAGCTTATTACAATGTTTACCAGGAAGCTTGACATGCACCATTAAACATGGATATAACTTGAAGGAGTCTATATGAAGCACCAATGCACTCTGTAAATTGACATGTGCTAATGGTCATCCACTGCAAACCAAAGTGAGTTGTAGGGAGTTTGCAAAATCTTGGCTTCATTTACTACTTTCTGCCTTTTTAGATCTAGCAATTAAGATGTCCATAATCTTTTATGGTTTCTAGATGGGAATGCATATATGATTAGTGTTATTTGCCAAGCCTCTCTGCTTTTGATGAATGGGAATACCACATGCTTTGGACAATATAAGTTAAGAGGGGCAATGTGTGAGTCTATGATATTCAACATTGGTTTGTCTAGTTGGTGAGTTGCAACCTCTGTAAAATCTGTAAATGCACAATGCAATTTGTAGGTGTAAAGCCAAATTCCACAACCTTTGCCAGCATCCTCCACCTTAGGTTTTCTTGGTAACTTGCATCCTCTATAAAACATTCAAGCAAATGCAATTTCCAGGTGTAAAGTCAAATTCCACAACCTTTGCCAGCATCCTCCCTGTAATATCCCTTGCTATTTCAGACCTTATTTTGCTGATTTGAACCTCAAGGAATATTGTCAAACACTTCTGATGTAAACCCAATGCTTGTTGGTCTGTGTTTTCAGTCTGATATTTTTGCTTGATAATGATAGCTGAATATTCTAAATGCTTATAAATCCAAACTATAATGTCTAAGCATTAATCTAAATACATAAATGACTTCTCTTTTGATATTTTTGATGCATATACATGAAAATTAGACATGAAATGCACACCTACAACCAATTGACATTTTGTCAAACACTTGGCATGCATACTATTATGCTAATCATGATGGATATTAATATGCACATTACATCAGATAGATGGCCTGTCTAATACAATGCTGATATGAATGGCCAAGATTCTTGGCTCTACAATTTTATGCAACTCCTAAAATGACAACTATGAAACAATGCTAATATAAAGATGCTAACTCATGAAAGAACCTGGAAATGTAAGTTGCTGTGAATCGATGACGAAGATGAAGGAATGGCAGCCTCAAAATAGCTCATAAACATCCCTCTCAAACCCCAATCGTGCCTCTCAAGTGTAGCACCCAGCCTTCTCATCAACCAAGGAAAGGAGTCCCTTCCAAAGCCAAATTGAAACCCTCTCCTAGCTGCCCCGTACTGTAGCGTTACTGTTCATGGCACTGTAGCAACACTGTAGTGTACTGTAGCAAATCACTATAGCAAAACACTGTAGCGTGCACTGTAGCAAATCACTGTAGTGCGCACTATAGTGTCACTGTAGCGCTACTGTAGCAAATCACTGTAGCAAAAACACTGTAGCGTAATGTAGCAAAACACTGTAGCAAACACTGTAGCAGCCAATAGGAAAACTTCTAATATGCAAAATTGATACCTCCAAACCCCTGTTAACACTACAGATTTAAGCACAAATGAAAGGACTGAACTATCCCTTCCAATTTGCAACCCTTCGGAGGATATTTCACCACCTCAGTTATGCTAATCTATGGGAGTTTCCGTTCCCAAAGACCAAATATGCAGAAACCCTTGGCTCCACAAAACTCATCAAATGTAAATGTCAATAATCCGATGCCTGGAAGCTTGCCTTGCCCCTTCCTTTATACTTTTTCAATCCCACTTCAAGAAGCTTCTAGAAAAATAATATTATTTTATTTTAGTGACTTTATGTAATAATATTTATTTAAGTCACTTTATTAAATTAATTAAATATAAGGTCACTTTATAATATTTATTTATTTAATAACCTTACAAATAATTAATTTAATTATTATCTCCCTTATTTTTTCCATCCAACTGAATCCAGGAAACCAACCATCGACCAGGTGACTGCCTCAAGAAGACCCCCTAACCATGTGCATTAGCCTACGAGGGTCAGGAATAGGCTAAACCATCCGCAAACAACATCAGCTAAAAAGGGGACATTATAGTCCGCCCTCCTTGAAATTGCTTGTCCCCAAGCAATCTTGGCTACAAAGACACTTCTCCCCACCTGGATCCCAAGGGAGGATCTGTGTAATGTCCCTGCTGTCACCAAAGAGCTCCTATAACACCAGCACTAGCACAACTAACTGAACCTACTGAATTAAATCAACGCCAACGCCAGATGTCGTAAGAGCATAAGCATTAAGTGGAAACAACTCTGAATACTGACAATGCTTGCTTCCCACAACTGCGCAAGCTAAGCTGTCATACACACTATCTGGCATATACGCAACTGAGCTATGCGTCTGAAACAGATCATGTACATAAAGATCAAAAGCGTAACTACAAGTAATCACCCTCATATACATGCTACAAAACTCAACAGTGAACCCTGATTGGAACCCTAATGCACACAAAGGATTCCTCAACATACTGGAGAGTATCTCACAACTAATGCCCGGATCCCAAATGAATCTGTAAGGAACTGCATCAGAATCTCACTGAAAACATCTGCAGCCATAGAACCTACCAAAACTCAACAAACTGTGCAATTCTATAGCTGAAATAAACATATCACTTCTGATGTCAATCCTTGGGTCCCATTGCCAAACTGGAAGTCCGTCACAAAGCGCACCTATTGACTTCCACTGTACCATTCTACATAAACCACTAACATCGCACCAAGAGTGGTAGAACACCTCATCAAGACCAAAATAGAGTGATGAATCAAACACGTCACCACCAGGATCCCAAAACAGAATCAACAATCCACTACCAATGACAACTGGTGGCACCTACTGCACCATACTGTATGCAACTGAATCACTAGTCTGCCAAGAGGTTGCTCCCTAATACTGAGACCTGTGGGTTATGGACCCAAACAACTGTCGGAAAAGATGAGTATCTCCTAACTCATCTGCAAATGTTGGTGTCCCCACAATACTCAAACTGCCAAAGCTAGAAGAAGAATGCTCATGACACCAACTCATAAAGCCAGTTGCACTAATCAATGCAAATGTGGAGGGTTGATCCCTCTCAGCATCAACGGAAGTGGATATCTGTGCCTCTTCTCTCACGAGTGCACCATACAACTGCCTAGCAAGCATGAAAGCACAACCTCTATCCTTTGCCCAATTCCTATTGACGTGCTGACTAACCAAGCCATCATACGTACTGCCCCCATAATCATCCTATAACCATGTATCTGTGTGAAATCTCTGTGACATAGAAGTAGCAAACCTTGTCGGATACATAATAGCATGATGGATAATTGACTGCTGTCCCTGTAAGTAATTCCTCATACACAACTGAGTCAGGTACTTGCAGGCTCTAATTCCATCTTCTGTAGATGGCAACTCTTCATCCCATAATGGATGGTATAAGCCCCCCGTCAGTCCACCTCGATGCATCAACCAATCCTTTGCATGTGAACTAAAAGAAAGGTGATGAACTCTCCTCACTATGTAGTCATGGTAAAAAGCACCAACCTCCGTCAATAGTTGACCATCATAGTCCTGCTTTGTATCCCTTGACATGGAACTAACCTTAGGGGAATCAAGTGTATTTTTAGATTCATCCCGCATTTGAATAAAGAGTCTTCTAATGTTATCTATCCCTTTTTGTCTTGTTATGTTGATGAGATTGATCTTTTTTTTCACTTTTTGAAGATGCTGTCTTGCATTGGCAGCCACTAATCTAGCCTCTTTGGCTTTTTGCAACCATCCTTCATTAATCTTTTTGGATTTCTTTACCTCTTTGATGCCAAAATATACAAAATTAGTCTTCTTATCCTTGATATCTTCATGTCTACCAATTGGTGTAGGGCTGCTATCAATGGGTGATATCATATCATTGGCTTTCTCATGATCACAAGCTCCTATCTCACGAGAATGATGGGACATAGTGCTGCTGTCCTCAAACAAATCAGTGATGACATCATGCCATTGTAAAATGTCTCCTTCATCATGTGTATTCAAAACACTAGTGGCTGCTCCACTAAGCAAAGGATCAAGTTTCACATCCACCTTAATATCTTGGACCTTCAATGGGCTTTCATATGTATGAATAACATTCATGGAAGCACCATCTGATTCTTTACCACGATAGGATGAAGCAATGCTAGACTCACCTAATGAAGCATCACAAGAAACCATATCTTCATGTAGTTGCTCTAATGTAACTGGTTTGTCTTCACCCATCACTTGCTCTTCTTTTCCCTCATTTCCATGTCCCTCAATCATATGCACAACACAAGCTTCTTGCCCATCCAAAGAGGCTGCAATAGAAGACTGATTTTCTGATTTCTTTGGTGAAGCATAAGCCAAACTCAACTCCACATTCAACTCCTCAATCAGATTTTCCGCCATAAGGAGAACCATTTGAGAGTCTTCCAAAGATTTTCTAGTCTTCATTAGCTCCGTGGTGAGTTGATCAACCTCTTCCTCTTTTCTCTTCAATGCATCTGAATATATGACACCCAATTCAAGTAGGTGATCTCTATCGGAAAGAAGAGTTAAATAGTTATTTTTCATAATCTCCATGGCTGTCTTAAATGCTTGCAAATCAAAGATTGATGAAGCCTCTTCAACACCTCTATGTCTCCCCTCTAGTTGGACCTTCCATAGATGAATTTCCACCATCTTGTGGGAATGGTCAAAATGGGACAGTGCTGTAACAATCTTATCTTCACCAACCTTTAGTTGGTTCTCCAAATCAGACTTAGGGACCAAGGAAAATTCATTAGTTGAAGTTGTGGGCTGCCAATGGAGAGCTTGACTCTCATCAAAATATTCTTCTAAAGTGTCCTCATGCTGGTTTGGAATTAGAGTAGCAGTAGTTCCCAACCCAAACTCCTCATCATCCCTCCAAAAAATAGACTCAATGGATGATGAATCGCTAACCTCATGCAGAGAGGTAAGATCACTCTTAGGACTATCAAAAGAGTCCCCAATCATAACCTCCATGTCACCAACTAGGAGACTCGTGCAACCCTGTCCTGTAGGATCCACTGTTTCTTCCTCTCTATCTTCTGTAACATCAACTGGGTGAAGATCAACTGAAATAGACCCGAGCTCAATACTATTGGTCCACACTTCACTTGTTACCTTTCCTGTTGAATTTTCATGAGTGCATTTAACATTAGCCCCAAAGGAATCATTAAAAGAATCCATACCATTGCTATCCTCCTGAAGAGAAGATGAAACCTGTAACCCAAAAGAAGGCATCTCCTGCTCATCACCTTTGTCCATTCTGTTCTCCATAGGATCAGCTGTATGCTGGTCACTATCTGCTGAAAATTCATTGCAGAGGTTTCTAGATACTTCACCTATAGAGACCTTTTGTTCCTCCCTTTTGTTTTGTGATGTAGACGCCTTAAAAATGGATGCCATAAACCGAGCTGCTTTGTCTATGTCTGCAGGGTGTGAAAATAATTCATTCATCCTCTTCTGGTTTTCATCCAACTTATTTAAACTTTGTTTAAGCTTCTCCATATTCCTGTCCCACTGCTTCTGAGTACTTGAAGTAACCATGATTAACTAGCTAATTCAATGTCCAATCTACCCAACAAGATGGTAGGACAAAAGCTCTGATACCACTGTAATATCCCTTGCTATTTCAGACCTTATTTTGCTGATTTGAACCTCAAGGAATATTGTCAAACACTTCTGATGTAAACCTAATGCTTGCTGGTTTGTGTTTTTAGTCTGATATTTTTGCTTGATAATGATAGCTGAATATTCTAAATGCTTATAAATCCAAACTATAATGTCTAAGCATTAATCTAAATACATAAATGACTTCTCTTTTGATATTTTTGATGCATATACATGAAAATTAGACATGAAATGCACACCTACAGCCAATTGACATTTTGTCAAACACTTGGCATGCATACTATTATGCTAATCATGATGGATATTAATATGTACATTACATCAGATAGATGGCCTATCTAATACAATGCTGATATGAATGGCCAAGATTCTTGGCTCTACAATTTTATGCAACTCCTAAAATGACAACTATGAAACAATGCTGATATAAAAATGCTAACTCATGAAAGAACCTGGAAATGTAAGTTGCTGTGAATCAATGACGAAGATGAAGGAATGGCAGCCTCAAAATAGCTCATAAACATCCCTCTCAAACCCCAATCGTGCCTCTCAAGTGTAGCACCCAGCCTTCTCATCAACCAAGGAAAGGAGTCCCTTCCAAAGCCAAATTGAAACCCTCTCCTAGCTGCCCCGTACTGTAGCGTTACTATTCACGGCATTGTAGCAACACTGTAGTGTACTGTAGCAAATCACTGTAGCAAAACACTGTAGCGCGCACTGTAGCAAATCACTGTAGCAAAAACACTGTAGCGTACTGTAGCAAAACACTATAGCAAACACTGTAGCAGCCAATAGGAAAACTTCTAATATGCAAAATTGATACCTCCAAACCCCTGTTAACACTGCAGATTTAAGTACAAATGAAAGGATTGAAGTATCCCTTCCAATTTGCAACCCTTAGGAAGATATTTCACCACCTCAGTTATGCTAATCTATGGGAGTTTCCGTTCCCAAAGACCAAATATGCAGAAACCCTTGGCTCCACAAAACTCATCAAATGTAAATGTCAATAATCCGATGCCTGGAAGCTTGCCTTGCCCCTTCCTTTATACTTTTTCAATCCCACTTCAAGAAGCTTCTAGAAAAATAATATTATTTTCTTTTAGTGACTTTATGTAATAATATTTATTTAAGTCACTTTATTAAATTAATTAAATATAAGGTCACTTTATAATATTTATTTATTTAATAACCTTACAAATAATTAATTTAATTATTATCTCCCTTATTTTTTCCATCCAACTGAATCCAGGAAACCAACCATCGACCAGGTGATTGCCTCAAGAAGACCCCCTAACCATGTGCATTAGCCTACGAGGGTCAGGAATAGGCTAAACCATCCGCAAACAACATCAGCTAAAAAGGGAACATTACACTCCCTGCGTGTGCCAAAATCAGAGCTTTGGAATAAGGCATGGACATGCATCAAAGCATAATAGAAGGCGGATTTTCATCAGATCTCATAGTTGGAAATGCTTTGGTAGACATGTATGCAAAATGTGGATGCATAGTGAAAGCACATGAACTGTTTGATAGAATGCCTCAAAGAAATGTGGTCTCATGGACTGCAATGATTGCAGGATATGCACAAAATGGATTTGTTGAAAAGGCTTTAGAAACATTCAAGCAAATGCAATTGGCAGGTGTAAAGTTAGACTCAACGACCTTTGCCAGCATCCTCCCTGCCTGTGCTGAAATTGGTGCTTTGGAACAGGGCATAGACATCCATCAAAGCATAAAGGAAGGAGGATTTTTGTTAGATGTTATAGTTGCAAGTGCCCTGGTAGACATGTATGCAAAATGTGGAAGGGAAGACCAGGCACCGTCAATTATCATGGCAGCCAAGAACTAATCACCATAAAGATAAAGATCTATTTTGCTACTGCAGTGGCCAAATGGGATGCCAGGTGTTTCATCTTTGTATTATTTAAGATTGTTTTTATTTCAGCCAAAATTTAACCATAATTTACTTATTGCACATTTCGCCTATAATTTAGGCTACTGCATTGAGCATATGACAACATTTTGAACAGCATAGATTATATGACAACTTTTTTGAAAAATATTGATCATATCATTAAATTCTTTCTGAATTGTTCTTGCATATCTGTTTCTGCATTTGTTCTTTTTATTTCTTGTACAACAAGATTAATATCAAGAGTTCTCTTGGGATATGTCTATTATTGGAGGTCTAACTATGTTCTTGAATTAATTGACAGAGAAGGCTAGCTGTTGGAGTACCTGAAAACATATATAGGGCAGCAGTAGAGCAATTAAGGGCAGATTGGTATTAGCAGAAAAACATGGAGGTTGTCCTGCTTGATTTCAATCATGCCCTTGCATTTCCTGCAGCGTTGCCATTTGCGATCCTGGGCAAACTTGAAAAGCTATAAATCTGATTCACTTCTTTCTGCAGGTGGCAGATTCTGGAATTCAGTGCAGTTAAGATTAGCATGCCAGGGCACCATACACCGCACACAAAACATTCTGTTACAGAAGGGGCATTCTGCATTCAATATGTCATTTGACCTTATGCCTGCAATGTCCTCCTTCACTAGTAGCTCGGAGCAGTTGGGAAAAGGGGAATAGACCTTTTCTGACTCAGGAATTTGGGCCTCCAGGATCACAGCTGACCATTCAGCAGAAAATAACGGCATTCTTGAGGTGACAGGGCTTCCCCACAAGAGTCCTGGGGACAGTAAATGTTTTGCCTCTTCTGTTCCAACCTTGAATGTATATACTGGGTCATGCAGGAATGACAAAAGCGATGCAAACAGTGCATACCCTCAAACATGTTTGGTAAAGAATCCTCAAAACAGATCCTGTATAGCTCCATTGGCACCGACTGCTGCCTTCTGTATGAACATTGCCAAGAGCCCACTGCTTTTTCTACTCCTCCCGAATAACCCTGAAGTTTGAACATACAAAAACACCATGGACAAACTTACCAACACAGATATAATGAATGTATAGTTCATTGATTGTTGCAATATTTTGTGGTTTGCAGCTTTGAAAAGATCATACCCAAGTGAATGTCCATAATCCAAATGCATTGTTGTTTAAAGCTAAAATGTATTGTGTAGAAATAGATTTTTTTGTTATTCATTACTAAGGAATGGCAGGATGATCTTGAACTGATCTGTAATTGTTCAGCTTCTCCCTTGCAATAAACACACCTTTATACTCCAAAATGCAGTATCAATTTCACACTCTTCTGTAGGATCTACCCAAACACACCTCTATTATCCTCTTTGAGCAAAAATGTCTCTGCTACCTTTAGTAAAGATTGGTTACATCGACATGATGGATCTGCAGAATCATTACTTTCCTTGGCCATGACCAATTAACCAATGAAAATATGTCACAGAGAATGCAGTTTTTTATCCAACAAAATTGCACAGCTTTAGGCAGGGACTGCATCTGCAGCGCAGCCCTTGCTTATTTTAATGTCACCATTTGTTTGAAAGGAATTTTTATGCCGAGAGTTAACTGCCCATGACGCTTCGGAGTTAATATTGTTTTTTTATTATTTTAATGTGATATTTCTGTTTCAAAGGATTTTTTTAAAACGAACGTTAACTGACCACGACGCTCAGGATTTTTTATTGTTTTTTATTTCAATGTGACAGTTTTCTTTCGAAACATTTTTTTAAATGATTATTTAATATCAAGACAAACTTAATTATTTATTTATTTATTTATTTTAACATGACAGTTGACTACACGTCAAATTAAACATCATGAATAAAAAAGTACACACATCCTTGTGTTACCATTGTAAACACCTCTCGGTGTAATTATAGAAAGGCTTTAATATTTAATAAGGTAAGAGGGGAGAAAGCAAACCTCATTAAGCTAACTATTTTACCATTTCAATTTTTTTTCTAAATTCCTAATTAAATGAAAGAGGAAATGCTTCTAAAAATAAGTTCACTTTTGAAGAAATGTAATTTACCCTGCCATAAATTTTCTTGGTGGCATTGAAGACCTAAATTTGATGGTTGTATAGCTAGGCATTTAATCCAAAAAATACAATTAAATTTTTAAAAAGAGTCTATCAAAGGAAAGGACAAATTTTGGACATATTGTTTTATGATAATATATATTTAGTTTATATATACTTTTACTTATATTAAGGTATGTCATAGTATTCTAAGGGCACCTTTAAATAGATAACCGTCATAAAAAAAATTGCTTGACATTTAGGCCATGGTGGCATTTAAAGATTGAAAAACCCTAGCAATTATTTTAATGGAATAATTTTCAATAGTTTAATCCAAATGATAAAAATAATTAGTAAAAATCTAAAACATAGGTCATGAAACTAAATATTAATTTTCTTTGTGTCTTTTAAAGATTGAAGAACCCTAACCCTAGGCCTCATTAAATTAAAGTAAAGTAATTTACGCTGCCATTAATTTTCTTTGTAGGTTTTAAAGATTTGTTTATGCTAGAAAGACATTAAATAAATTATAAGTTACAGGTTCCATAATTTATGCTACACTTTTAGTGTAATTTTCTTTTTATTTTAATGAGCAACTTGTAAATAGAATAAGATTAAATAATACACAATGTCTAATCTAACCTTCTATAAATAATAGTAGCAACATTGCATCACTTCATAGATTCAATTTGGAAAAAAAAAAAACATAAAAAAGATGCCTGCATAGTGACGCCATTACCAGTTATGCTCTTTATTGCAATTAAACTTATGCTCTTTATCGCGATTAAACTTCTACTCTTTATCGTAATTAAACTTCTGCTCTTTATCGATTAAACTTCTCCTCTTTACTACTTATATTTATACACATTATTTTATCTATGTTGCTTTGTTTTTATGTTCATTGATTTAATAGGGATATGTGTTTGCTATATCTTTTTAATTTAAAATAGTTTATAATTATTTTTAAAAAATGTCTAATCATTTAAAAAAACTATGTGGGCTCTATTTTTTTTTTTATGTACATGGTCACACTCATTGCCTTAATACTACAATAATGTCTCTCAAAGTAATAAATATTAAAATATTGTTTAATTGTCTAAATGGGGCATGTGAATTCAAAACTAGAGCATATGATAACTCCCAAAGTAACTTGTCATCAACTTATAAATGATGAGTTACAGTTGACAATTAGTGGATGAATTACAAAGAGATATTTTTGGGTGAACATCTTGAATAAATAAAATATTATTATTATTATTATTATTTATGACAATTAAAAATGTATGAAGAAGAGCATCTAGGAATTATGATGCAAGAGCATCCCGACAAACCACTATCCTCCATCAATCAAGAGAAAATTCAGTTTGTTTTATTCATTTTTGGTTTCCATATGACTTTGATGGCATCCCTCAGCTTTAGAGTATAGGTGGACTGATCAAATTGGATGAAATTTAGTTTTCATCAGTTGTCAGTTTTGGCACGTAATAAGCTAGTTTCACAAAAAAAAAATTGTTCTGGTGAATCCTAGAGGTTTGGTTGCAAACCCTATTACAAGAAGATTGTGGAAGACATTTCAGAATTTATGCTAAAGATTTCATGATTAAATCCTTTAGGGTTTTGGAGAAACAATTCTTTTGTGACTTGTGAAACATTAAAATCTTGAGTTTCGTAAGGTTTGAAGCGGAACAACTTGGCAGAGAGTTTTGTATTGTTGACATCATCGTCATGGCAAGTTTTCATGAGATTCATAAGGTTTGAAGTGGAACAACTTGGTAGAGTTTTTGGTATTGTCAAGATCATTATCGTGGCAAATTTTCAGCTCAAGCACCAGATTTCGTTGTCCTATCACAACTGTATAAGTAGGTTTTTTCCAATGTTTGAGCAGAGTTTTCATGAAGAAGAGGTTGATACTCCCTCAACTACAAATTAAATTGCTTCATCTATGTACAACATTCTTTCGGGATGTGTTTTCATATCCATAGAGAGTGTAAACATATTGTCTGGCATGAAAACAATTCTTCATGTTGTTTGAAATCTCAGCACAATGAGTCTTCATGTAATTACTTGTTTTGACTGGCTTTTCAAAAGAGAATTAGGGTATTTTCCTAAGAAGAGAGCTGTATATTAAAATTGGGGACAATTCTATTTAATAGAGGAGCTTTGATATGGAATGATGTTGACAACATATAAAAAAAAAAGACAACACCATTTAAGTGGAGGCGTATGGATAGAGTTTGGAATAAAATAAATTATTAAAATATAGGCGCCTATAGAGAGAGAATTTTTTTTAGCTAAAGTGTTGTGCCTAGATAGATATAAATAAATAAAACTAAAAAATAAAAGAGAGGCATCTAAGTTAGTTTAAAACAGAGATTTTCATGTGAAGAAAACCAGCACCAAGATTGGGAGGTGAACCGATTTAAAAAGAAATTAAAAAACAAAAACTTTGGAAAATGATAAGGCACCGATGAAAAGAGAAGATATTGTTGAGTCTGGAAGCTATGGTGAGGGTCACCCAAAATAGAGAGAGCTACGTTGGGGGCAGAGAGAAAAGGTGGACAGCCAGAGATAGGAGGGCATTCACTGCCAGTTTGATCATTCCTCATCTATTAAAAAAGAAAATACATTGAATGGGAAAGGAAGCATGGTGAAAGAGGGAGAGGAAAGTGAGTAGAGTTTGGGGAAAGCTGTCACTACGAGGTAAAAAGAAGAAGATCTTTGATTGTAGCCAATAACATTCAAAATTCAAATTGACATAGCACTCAACCATACAAATTAGATGTGGCATTTGGAATGGGCTCGGTCAGAAAGAGTCTGATACTTCAATAAGGAAGTGGATATTACTAAGATAGTGAGGCGTCGAGAAAGCTAAACAAAAGGTAATCATTTCCTATACAGAGGCAAGGGGTAGTTAGCTGATAGAGAGGATGGTGTTGCAGAGAAGGTGAGTCAACCTCAGGGAGACAACATACAAAGAATTTCAATATTGAAGAGGTATCCTTCCAGAATGAGTTGTAGATAAAAAGAGAGGGCTTTGGACAAAGAACAATAGGTTGATTCAGTTGAGATTTTGAGATATGAAGACAAATATGAATTGGGAAGGCCATCGAAGGTCTGATTATGTAAATAATTGTTGCGGATATGTGAAGTGTATTTTGAATAAATGAAATTATCAGTAACTTGTGTCATGTTGCAATCTAAGTTCGAGAAGATTGTGCCTGAGTACTTTATGTAATTAAGAATTAAGAAATTGTGTTTTGTGGTGAGACGAGGTGTGTCTTGTTTGCATCATATGGTATGGAGTTGTTGAGTGCATAGGGAGAGTGTCGAACGTGATGTAGCCTATACCAGGACCTATGGGTAGGGAAGAGTGAAGAGATTGTGGAGAGCTCGTGTGAGAATTGTTGCAAGTAGAGAAGGCCTAAACAATTGAGAACTAGAGAGCCATGAGAAATGGTAGATTGTGAAGAGTGTGATGCAGATTGAGGTAAGATTGCAGCAGCGAACAAGATGGGTATAGTCATAAGGAGGAAGCCTGTGATATGGGGAGGTTGGAGGTAGTATCAAGAGCGAAAGACTCTTGAGATGATGGAGAGTATATGTGAGAGATTAGATAAGAGATTGAAGAGATTGGAACAATGGCAGCATGAAGAAATTATCAAGCATGACAAAGGAAAGAGTGATAACTTTGCAGTAAAGATATGCCATGAGAAAGGCATGAAAGGAAACGATGAGGAAAATGAAGAGGTGGTAGTGGTTGAGAATGAAGAGGTTGAGGATGCAGCTATGGAAATTGAAGTTGTAGTGATGGAATGCGAAAAGGTTGCAACGAATGATGAAGGTGAAGAAGATTTGTCAGCTGGAATTTTAGCAATAGAGGATGAATGGTTTGAGAAGATTGAAGTGAATGAAGGAGAGAAATATGTTACACCAACAAAGGATGATGAAAAAGAAGTTGGAGCAATGAAGAAGAATGAGGTATTTTCTAAAATTTGTGAATTCAATCATGATTTTTGTTTATCTTCATTATTGAGAGGAGAAATTGAAGAGTATGATGAGGGGGAGATAGGGGAGGATAACGAATTGTGTGTAGATGAGTGGGTAGGAAGATATTGGTGGAGGTAGTCGATCTGGGGTTGGTTGGATCCCACAAAGGAGGAGAGGAGAGTAGAGAGCATTTGGTGGAGGACAACATATGGTGGATGTGAATCCACCAAGGAAAGAGGAATGGTGAATGGAGTTGTGGGAGGATGATGATGATTGTGCCAATGAAGTGTTGGAAAAAGAGGAAGAAGAAATAATCATGTGCACATTTTCCTAGCTATGGAGTTTGCTACATGTTGGTCACAACCTGAAAGTGTAGTTTGACTGTTCAACTCTGCTTTGTGAGCCTATGCTCACAAACTTTCTATCCGATGTGTCTAATGCAGGAGCATCCGAGGTGAACTAGCTATCCTGCATCAACCAAAAAAAAATTAGTTTGTTTTATTCATTTTTGGTTTGCGTATGACTTTGATGGCATCCCTCAACTTTGGAGTATAGGTGGACTGATCAGATTGGATGAAATTAAGTTTTTGCCAGTTGTCAGTTTTGGTGCTTAATAAGATGGTTTCACAAAAATAATTGTTCTTGTAAATTGGAGACATTTGGTTGCAAACCCTCTTAAAGCAAGATTGTGGAAGACATTTCAGAATTGATGCCAAAAGATTTAATGACCGAGTTCTTTCTAGTTTTGGAGAAACAATTGTTTTGTGACTTGCGCTGGCAGATTGGCGAAACATTAAAATCTTGAGTTTCATAAGGTTTGAAGCAGAACAACTTAGTAGAGAGTTGGTATTGTCAACATCATCATCGTGGAAATTTTTCATGGGATTCTAGGCACCTGATGTGGAGTTATTATGAAAGTTAGTTTTCAGCTCAAGTACCAGATTTTGTTGTCCTATCACAACTACATAAGTAAGTTTTCTCCAATGTTTAAGTAGAGTTTCCATGAAGAGGAGGTTAATACTCCCGCAAATATGAATTAAATTGCTTCACCTATGCACAAAATTCTTCCCAAAGGTGTTTTCATATCCCCAGAGAGTTAAAACATATGGTCTGGCATGACAACCATTCTTCATGTTGTCTGAAATCTCAACACAATGAGTCTTCATGAAATTACTTGTTTTGACTGGCTTTTCAAAAGACAATCAAGCTATTTTCCTAAGAAGAGAGGTGCATAATTAAATTGGGGACAATTCTATTTATAGGAGCTTTGATATGGAATGATGCTGACAACATATTAAAAAAACAGCACCATTTAAGTGGAGTATCGATAGAGTTTGGAATAAAATAAATTATTAGAATATAGGCGTCTATAGACAGAGAAACAATTTTAGCAAAATTGTGTTGCCTAGATAGATGTAAATAAATAAAACTAAAAAATAAAAGAGATGCATCTAAGTTAGTTTAAAATAGAGATTTTCATGTGAAGAAAACCAATGCCAAGATTGGGAGGTGAACCGATTTAAAAAGAAATTAAAAAATAAAAACTTTGGAAAATGATAAGGCATCGGTGAAAAGAGTAGATATTTCTAAGTCTGGAAGCTATGGTGAGGGTCGGCCAAAATAGAGTGCTATGTTGGGGGCATAGAGAAAAGGTGGACGACTAGTGACAAGAGGGCATTCATTGCCAGTTTGATCATTCCTCATCTGTTAAAAAAGAAAATACATTGAATGGGGAAGGAAGCACAGTGAAAGAGGGAGAGGAAAGTGTAGAGTTTGGGGAAAGTTGTCACTGCTAGGTAAAAAGAAAAAGAAGAGATTTGACTGTAGCCAATACTATTCAAAATTTAGATTGAGATAGTGCTTAGCTATACAGAACAAATGCAGCATTTGGAATGGGCTCGATCAGAAAGAGTCTGATCCTTCAATAAGGAAGAGGATATTACTGAGATAGAGAGGGGTCAGGAAAGCTAAACAAAAGGTAATCACTACCTATATAGAGGCAATGAATAGTTATTGTTTTAGTTGATAGAGAAGGATGATGTTGAAGAGAAGGCGAGTCAACCTCAGGGAGACACCAAACAGATAATTTAAATATTGAAGAGGTATGCTACCAGAATGAGTTGTAGATAAAAAGAGAGGGCTTTGCATAGAAAAGAATAGGTTGATTCAATTGAGATTTTGAGATATAAAGACATATATGAACTAGGAAGGCCATTGAAGGTCTAATTATGTAAATAATTGTTGCAGATATGTGAAGTATGTTTTGAATAAATGGAATTATGAGTAACCTGTGTCATGCTGCAATCTGAGTTCATTTGGGGCAGATTGTGCCTGAGTACTTTATGTAATTAAGAATTAAGAAAATCTGTGTTGTGGTGAGAGGAGGTGTGTCTTGTTTGCATCAAATTATGAAAAAAGTTTAGCACATTTAACTAGCTAAAAAGAGCTAGGAATCAAAGAGAAATTATTTAAAAAATTTAGCACATTTAATTAAGGATGGATTATTCAAAAAGAAATTAATATTGAAATATTTTATTTTTATTATATTTGGGAATATGGGATGTTGGGATTTGTTCCCATAATTTCTATATAATCCAAACAACTTCTTTAGTTTATATATTTTGTTAATTAATCAATTTGCTTCACCACTTGAGCACTTGTGTTCCAAGATTTGAGAATGAAACCACTTGGATTTTTCAGATCATAGGATGAAAACCCTTTGATTTTTTAAAGGCAATCTGACTCAGAGGCTATATTTGTACTTCAAAGTTTTGCTTAAATTTTCAAAATATACTTTTAGTAGTCTAAATTTTTAGAATTACATAGAAGGATGCTCTAATATACAATAGATTATTTTAGATTTATCCATCATTTGTATTGTTGGAAAATCTTAGATATTTAGTGTTTTTCTGCACATATTGTAATAAAAAATGATTAAAATTATATGCTATAAATGATTTGCTAAATTGGTTGCATAGGAGTTTCAAATCATATTAAGAAAAATTAGTTTATTTGAGTCATGGCAATGCATGTCTAGTTTTGGGTGGATCTTTTCAATTGTTGTGGTATTTGAGATTTCAACATAATTTATATTTGGTTGTTCAAAATATTTTGAGTATTTCAAATCTAAGAAAAGTTACCTAAAATTTATGTTTAAGACATTACAATTGTTAGTGTAATTAAATATTTAATTACACTTTAATAAGTTTACTTAAGGATTTTTTAATTCACTGAGGTATTCTTTCTTGTAATTCTAAAGACAAGATGCCATATGTAATTTATTAATATAATTCATTATTGTATCCAATATTGTACAAATTCACTCTATGTTTTTTTCTTTTGTAGAAGGCAATCCTAAGTTTTGTAGGTGATCTTGGCAGCTTGAGTCAATTAGTTACTCTCACATGGTGATCTTCATCTCTTGAGTCCATTAGTGTCTCTCACATGCTACCAGAGCTCTAGATTTACAAGCCCCTTCTCAAATTGGGAGAAAATTCAAGGAAGAACCATTTTCTAGGTGTATTTTTATGTAAAACAGAGCCTTTCATTAGATTCAGATTAGTTAAAATAGTCATATTAACCTTTTATTTGTATTGATTTGATCTTTGTAGGCTAGATCTGTAAGGGTTTCAATGGCTCCTTTTTTTAGATTTAGAGAAAAGCTATTTTTAGAGCATTTTAGGTCAAATCCAACCTTGTCATCAGGTTCAGAAGGCCCAAAAACTTTAAGATTGACTATCAAATAATTGAAATTAGCCTTGAGATCATCTGGAGCAAAACATTTTTGCCAGGGAAGTCATACGACCTCCCCAACATGAGGTGACTAGTTCAAAAAAATATATTATTATTTTTTCCTACTGTAGATCAGGCAAAATTGGGATACATGATTGAATCATCAATAGCAACCACAAAACTATCTTAATTTTGGCAAGAATCAGATCTACCAATTCTACCCATTTTTGGGGTTGTACGGGGCCTCTAAGTGCCTCAAACTTGACTTTGAAACATTTTCAGGGGTTTTTGAGGAAACAGAAACTTTAATATCTTTCAAACTACAAATGATCTTTGCTTGATTCCTTCGCCAAAGGTCTTATTTTACATTTACAAAGCTTCCTGTAAATTTTTTCTTCCATACATGCCCAAATTCAAACTTTTCTAAAATAGAAGTTTGCTATTTTTAGTAGTTTGGAAAAATTGAAGGTTCTACACCATTATTCAAGTGATTATGGAACTATAAATACAAATTTTGAAAAGATATAAAAACAAAGTCATCAATTTTGAATACTAATTGTTTTTGGGTGATACAAGATTTCCCTTACACCTTTGGATGCTCCTGCATCAGTTATGAACACTCTACACTTGATGACTGTAACAAATATGTCTTCAAGATGAATCAAGACAACATCTACAACTTCTGCTCTTTCTCCTTGAATCACACATCATAGTGCATTCATTATGCTCCTTATCTTACTTGGGAACCTTATAAATTACTTTGCAATCACACCTCACCGTTGATGTGTTTTTTATGACAATGTCAACATTAGAATAAAATATTGAGTATTCTATCCTCTCTTGAACAAAGTGACCTCAAATGCTAAACAATGTGATCAAATTATATTAGTCCAAGGTTCCTTGAATGTCAGGTCTTGACGTGCACATTGATATACTCAGTGGAATGATGTGATTTTGTAGGTAATCACAAAGGAACTTATGATAAATTACTCCTTACTCATGGATGAAATCTACTCCTTGCTCCTTGGATTTGTAAATGAATGGAACCTTCTCCAAACCATCTAAAAATAAATAATAAAAGGAAAGAGTTAGGAGAAATCTAATCTACTCCTTGCTCCTTGGATTTGTAAATGAAGAATTTGGGGATGATGTAGAAGATCTCCTACTTAAAGAGGAGATGAGAAAGATAGATATCTTATTTGAATGACAAATGTCAAATGAATGTGATAAGGGAATGGAGAAGATGCAAATGGATGAAACGAAGCCCCATAATTTTGTTGACATTGTTTTGTTTGCAGATGATTCTTTGTGTGAAAGTAAGAAAGATAAAGATGAAGAGGTTATTCATGAGGAAGCTGAAGAAGTTGTACTAGTATGATTGGAAGAAAGCATGGAAGAAGAGAAGAAAAGTGAATTTTATGAAGATGCTCAGGATATAGTAGATGATCGTGTTGAAACTGAGCAGCCGCTTGTTGAGCCTACTTCTTAGGAAGACCACCCAAAGATTTCTCTCCACACTTTAGCAGGTGTCGACACCCCACAAACCATGTGGTTCAAGGGTTACTTCAAGAAGCTCCCTCTTACAATACTCATTGATTCTGGTAGCACTCATAACTTCATTGACCTTCAGATCACCAAATAGGCTGATTGTTTTGTCCATCCTTGCTCTAGGTTTGAAGTCATGATTGACAATGGGGGCACATTACCTTGTAAAGGGAAGTGTCACAATGTGTGCATATCTATTGGAGATTATAATCTATGCTCTGACATGTTTTCCTTTCCCTTAGGTGGATGTGATGTGGTTTTTAGTGCTCAATGGTTAAGCACACTTGGACCCATTTTATGGGATTTTGCTGAACTTTCGATGCAGTTTTCAAACAATGGGCAAAAACACACATTGAAGGGCTTACAACCAGGGTCTCTCAGCATCATAAGTTCACATCACATGGAAAAGCTTCTTAAGAAGAATTCACATGGTGTCATCACTCATCTCTTTTCCATTCAGATGCAACCATCAGTGGTCTCCACTACTCCTTTGGATCTAAAAAGAATTTTGGATAGGTATGCATGTGTCTTTGTCGAACCAGTGGGATTTCCACCTTCATGGCCAGAGGACCACCATATTTAGCTCCTTCCTGGAAGTGTTCCTCCCAACATGGGGCCCTACCACTACCCATTTCACCAAAAGATAGAGATTGAGATGCTCATTTGAGACTTACTAAAGCAAGGTATTATTCGCCCTAGTACCAATTCCTTTTCTTCACAAGTTCTTCTTGTCTAGAAAAAAGATGGGTCATGGCACCTCTGCATTGACTTCCAAGCACTTAATCACATCACAATCAAGGATAAGTTTCTAATTCCTATTGTTGATGAGCTTCATGGCACTCATTTTTTCTCCAAGTTGGATCTTAATTCTAGGTATCACCAAATTTGGGTTCATGAGGATGATATCCCTAAAATGGCTTTCTGCATGCATGATGGCCACTATGAGTTTTTGGTCATGCCCTTTGGTCTCACTAATGCTCCTTCAACATTCTAGGAATTGATGAATAAAATATTCTGGCCCTACCTGCAGAAATTCATTCTAGTCTTCTTTGATGATATCCTCATCTATAGTAAAACATGGGTTGAGCATCTCCAACTTCTGGATCTTGTATTGTAACTTCTCTCTAATCATCATATCTATGCAAAACATTCTAAATGTGTTTTTTTCCATGAAGAAGTGGAGTATCTCAGGCATATTGTTTCAACCCAAGGGGTTCGAGTGGATCCTGCAAAAATAGATGCCATGAAAAATTGGCTGCATCCTCAAACACTCAAGAGCCTCCATGGTTTTTGGGACAGACTGGCTAATATCACAAGTTTGTCAAGGATTACGAGAATATTGCAACTCCATTAACAACTATGTTGAAAAAGGATGCTTTTATATGGACACATGTTGAGTGTGCATTTGAAAAACTGAAACAAGCTATGTGTACTACACCTGTTCTAGCTATGCCATATTTTTCCAAGACCTTCACTATTGAGAGTGATGCTTGTAGCAATGGACTTGGTGTTGTTCTCCTTCAAGATGAACATCCCATTGCATTCACCAACAAATCCCTTTCTGGTAATAATTTAGTACTCTCTACATATGAGAAGGAAATGATGGCTATTTTGCATGCAATACAAAAGTGGCGGCCATACCTACTAGGGAATCATTTCTGCATCAAGACTAATCACCAGTGTCTGAAATATTTCTTGGAACAATGGGTCTTCTCCCCAGCACAATAAAAATGGGTTAGCAAACTCATGGGTTATGACTATGAGATCACTTACAAGAAGGGTAAGGACAATATTGTGAAAAATGCTCTTTCTCGCACATTTGATGACCAAGCTTCTCTTTTAGCTATTTCTATGCCTATTCCAAATTGGTTAGAATCTATCTTAGTAGGGCTATGTCAACGACTCTTCATTATCTCAAATCATCCAACAGTTGGCCAATAACTCTTCTATTGTACCGCATTACTCTTGGGATGGTGCTTCTCTGAGATACAAGGGTCATTTGGTGCTTCCCTAAAGCACAGATCTTCAACAAGTTGTCTTCTATGAACTCCATGTTTCTCCATCAGTGGGGTAGTCAGGGTTCCTCAAAACTTATGAGCGGGCATGACATAACTTCTTTTGGAAAGGAATGAAAAGGGAAATTCAACAAATGGTGGCTGAATGTGATACCTGCCAATGCAACAAGGGTGAAATGACACTCCTTCCTAGATTGCTCGAACCCTTGCCCATCCCTACACAGATTTGGACAGATATTTCTATGGATTTCATTGAGGGGCTCCCTAACTCTGGAGGGAAGACAATGATCTTGGTTGTGGTTGATCACCTCTCCAAATATAGTCATTTTTGTTCCCTCACCCATCCCTATACTGTCTCCTCAGTTGCACAAATTTTCATGGACTAGATCTTTCATCTTCATGGTATCCCTTCTTCCATTGTCTCAGATCGTGATGTAACTTTCACAAGTCATTTTTAGACAGAATTATTTTGACACACTGGCACCAAACTGAAGATGAGTTCAAGTTATCACCCACAAATAGATGGTCAGACTAAAATTATCAACAAATGTTTAGAAACTTATTTTCATTGCTTCACCTCACAACAATAGCATCAGTGGTAAAAGTGGCTCCCTCTCGCTGAATGGTGGTACAATACCTCCTACCACACTGCATCTAAAATGACTCCATATGAAACAGTCTATAGTTAGGCACTGCCAGTGCTTCTTCCATACACCCCCAACAGTTCACTAGTTCAGGCAGTCGACACGGTTCTCTGAACCTGGGATTAGATTCTTCACATCTTGCAAGACAATCCTCACATGACAAGAAATCAAATGAAAGAACAAGCCGATCATCACCATTATGAGCACACTTTTCAAGTAGGTGATATGGTTTTTCTTCATCTACAACCATACAAGCAATCATCCCTAAAACTCAAAGGGTGTCATAAGCTAGCTCCAAAGTTCTATGGGCCATATAAGGTTCTTTAGAAGATTGGGTCAGTTGCTTATAAATTGGAGATTCATCCTTCTTCCCGCATTCATCCAGTATTTCATGTCTCTTGTCTAAAGAAAGTTCTTGGTACCAACATCAAAGCACAAACTATTTTACCAGAACTGGATAACGAAGGATCCATCATTTTGGAGCCATAGGAAATCCTTGACAGGCGCACTCATCAGCTTCGCTCTCACTCCATCACAGAGGTATTAATTCAGTGCAACAGAATGCAACCTGAGGATGCTACATGGGAACCACTCCTTCAGATTCACTAACAATTTCCACATCTTAAGCTTTGAGGACAAAGCTTTTCTAAGAGGGAGGGGATGTTAAGACCTGTGTTTAACCCTTCTCTTTACTTTGTTAGTATATTTCTTTTGGATGCATATGCTTTGTAAGTCATCCTGTGAGTATATTGTATTATCCCTCATTCATGGGAAGTAATAGTTATTTAGATTAGACTTAGTATATAAGTATGTGTTGAGGCCAATGAAGGCATCCACAAATTTATTGTATTGAGCTTGGTCAAAGGAGGTTGCCCCCTCGAAGTGGCCTACGATCAATAAATTCCTTCTGTGTTTCTGCTATTTTTGTTATTTCGTGCATTTTTTATTATATTGTTGTAGGAGGTTCCTCTCAGAGATTTGAGTATTGTGTAGCAGTGGGAGTCCCACTCGCATTAGCTTGAACCAAGTTGTCATCATGACTAGACAATGTTCAACTAAACTGATGTAGATTAGGTTCCATATGTGAGGTGTTTAGATATTATGTCATCTTGAACATGAGAAGCTTTCCCAACCAAGGTTGAACTCAAGCCATCATCATGACATGGTCCACAAGACTGATGTTGTAGGTTGTTGATTGTAAGCAAGTATTGCAAAATAAATTAGTTGGATGTTAATTCTATGACATAGAGCAAAAGGAAAGGATAAATAAATAAGTGAAGCCACTTGCAAGAAACAAAAGTATCTCATATAAGCTCAATGTTCATATCATCTCGCAATCTCAATGTGATTAGAGAACCAATTCTGTGATGTGCAGGAATGAGATTGAATCCATTCTCTCTTGTTTTCATTGCAGTAGATCTTGGGTGATGTTATAATATCTTGTGGTTTTCTTTTCTTGAGAAAATATGTGATGTTATAGATACCCTTTAATGCTGTGAAAAAATTGTGAACAGAGGTTGAACCCAATTTACTATCCTAGAAAATCTTGGATGAGGTTATATATACCTTTTAATACAGTGCAGGTAAGCTCAAACCATATTATGAACAAGTGTCAGATTCAAACATCGTCAAGTTATAGGCTACCCGTTTGTGAGGTGGAATTGAATTTAGTCCTAGTTTTAGGAGTCTCTCCCATCATCATTCCACAACACCACCTGTACGTTGAGTACAACGGAACCAAAGTCTCATGATATACTATTAGTTTGAAGTAGAATTCATATGGACAACTAATGCAAGCTATGTTACCTATTCCTGCCTGCAAGGACTGGCCGCAAATTAGCACAATTTTTAGAAAGAGATTTAGTAGTAGAGCCACCAACCCAACCTGTTGACCCTAAAATAAGGACTCTCTTATTCCACATAGTTGCTTCTGCTTCATTGGAGGTTCTACTGCTACAACATATAATCCTATTCAGATGCAAATTCTTATTGCATATCTTCATCAATGAATAAAATATAGAGATATCCATCACAAAGCATGTCTGCATTGTTCTGGGCATTTGAATTTTACGGAGTTGAGTAGTCCTGCTACTCCTACAACATAGGGGAAACTGTTGAGACCTCTTGTTTGTGGTTGGTTAATTTGATTCATCCACTTTGGGGGAGATCTTTTGGCACAATATGTGGATTATTTGCTTCTTTTTAAGCTACTTTGTAGGGTCTTTCTGGTCTAGTGTTTTCCTATTTTAATGCAGGTCACCAAAATAATTGGCTCATTGAAGAGCACAAACATTGTTCCTCCATTTTGTTTGTTGCTTCATCCTGATTTTTCAAACGGAACACAAATTTGAATTTGATTTATGAATTTATGAATTAAAGGGCTTTTAGAAATATAATTAGTGGACTGAAGACTCAATGAACATGGATTCCTTATTTCTTTGGGTTATTTTTTTCATCTAAACGCAAAAACATTGAGGGAATCTATTTACATTTTTATTATATTAATTGGTGTCTTGTTATGTGCCTGATTTTAATATAAGATTCACAATTTAATTTAATATATTTTATAAAATTATGAAGATTTAATTGAACATCATATAAAGATCATAGTATCTTAAGAAATTAAAAATTGTGTACTTTAAACATGAACGGTGAGATGTTGCAACTATCAAAGTTGGCAAAAGCTAGAGTTTCTGCGACACATCTAGAGAAGGATGATCCACCGATCGGTGGCCTGGGAGCATCATTTTGGTAAAACATTATAGAGGGAGAGTTGGTGGAGGCTCATGGCTTCATCCCTAAATGTGAGTGACCATTGAAACAGACAATCTTTCACAGGCGGCCAAGAATGTGTCCAAACACATTGAAACAAAAGAGAATTGCATTTCAAAAACTATCACCTACGGAGCACCACTCGTCAAAAACACTACAAACATCTGTGAAAGGCTCAATATCATAAGGCATGCATTAAGTGAACTAGTGCAAGTGAAGAATGGTACAGAGGAGTAGTTAGAAGGAGAGCAGGCGCAGAGTGAGGGTAGAGGGTTTGGCAAGTGTGATGGTGTGCAGGCTCAGAATGGTGACCGAAGGCTAGCAAAGGGTGCACGAAGCAAGGAAAATATCCTCTGTGGTGCATCTTAGGAGGGGGCAAAGTTTCAAGGGTTTGATCCCCTCGCATTGGATGTAGATGGGAATAGAGGCCTCTCTAATCTGGGTTGTTGCTCTTCTGGTTTGCCCTCCCTGGATACGATGGAGTAGGCATTTAACAATAACTACAGATAATTTAAAACTACCTCCAATTTGTTCCATGTGTGCACTATTTTTTGCAAAGAGTAGATCTTAAAGGCTAATCCTACAACTAATTTAGGGTTGATTGTTCAAGGGGTGATCCCTCCTGTGATGTTTGGGGAATCCATCTCCCTAGCCCCTGATCCCCCACCCCCTCTGGATTTTTCTGATTCTTCCCCCCTTTGTTTATGGGAGACACTAAGGTGGATCTGGCTTCTAAGATAGTGGATTTCCACATTTCAAATGATTTCTTAGTGGAGATTTATTCTAATATTAGGGCATAGGCTCTAGTTTTCAAAGCAATAGGGTCTAGTTTTCAAAGTAATTTTTCTTAATTCAGAGGATTGCAGGTTTGTTATGGATAATGGGTCTTGGTTTTATGGCAGATCTGGGTTTTTGTGACCTCATGGTCTCCATTTTTTGATCCTACAAATGTTTGTATCACTTCAATTCTAGTTTGGCTTTGAATCTAAAACTTACCTCTAGTTTTGTGTAATGTGTGACTTATAGAATCTCTAATCAACCATGTCAGCACTTTCATTAAAGTTGTGGATGCTTCCTCTATGGCTCCGAGATGTTTTACCAGAGTTTGTGTCCTAGATGATATTTCTAGGCCACTACCTCACATGGTCTGTATTAATTCTTCTTTGAGCTCATGGTTGCAATATATAAACTATGAGGGGCTCCCAGAGTGTTGCTTCAAATGCAACCAACTTGGATAGAAGATCATTGGCTGCCATGGTAAATTTGTAAAAGGACTTCGTACTCTTAACCTCAAGAGATGGGTCCACAAGGAGGGCAGTCCTGGTCCTAATTTCATTTGGAGAAATCATAAGGTCTTCTTGGATCATCACTCTCTAGCCTACCTGGATTGTGGGGTTACTAGACAAGGCTTTGAGTGCTTAATCCCTCCTGATGTTCAGGCTGATGTTGCTGAAGATGCTGATCAACAGGAACATTTTATGATAAACCAACAGGACTTTTTGACCTCAGAAGATGAGAAGATCTAGTCAACTCTTGCTAAAGATCATGATTATCATCTAGATCAGGCTGATGTTTTGGCTTGTTCTGATTATTGCACCTTATCCCAGACTGCAAGCAAGATTTCAAAATCACTCTTTTCCAAGTGTGGAAAACGCAAGGATAGGAAATATAAAGTAGAAAAACTAAGGTTATAAGATTTGGATTTGATAGATGATGGCACTCAGTGGACAATGGATGCGCTCCTCACAAGGAGCAAGCAAGGTTGATCTCTGGACTTTTTGGTTTGAGTGTTGGAGATGAAATCCTATTCGGTTAAGCTAGTTTTCTATAGATGTCTCTCATTGTCTTTCTTTCTCCCAATCTTTTTTTCTTCCCAGTTTTAGGTCTAAAGCTTTCTTCTTTTCTTGGTTTCTATGCTATATGGGAGTGGGCCCTCATCCCACATTTTACAGATAAAAAAAATTGTGTACTTTAAAAAAACTAAAAGCTCATTTTGTTATGAATTGTAAACTACAATTTGGTAGTTCAAGTTTCAAAGATCATTTTGCTATGAATTGTAAACTACAAGTTGGTAGTTCAAGTTTTAGTCCCACCTAGTTTAATACAATAAAAAAAAAATTAAAAGATCATTGTGACAAAAAAAAATTAGATATCACCCCAAAATAAGAAAATTAAGAGATTATCTCAACATAAAATATACCTTTAGAAACTAAAAGATCACAACACAAGAAACCAAGAGGTCAAACCAAAACAACATGTCTCTTAAGAAACCATAACATCTCCCTAACACAAGAAACTAAAATATCACCCCAACACAAGAAAACAATGTATCACCACAACATAGGATAAACCTTAACAAACTAAGAGATTTCTCTAACACAACATGTACCTTAAGAAACCAAGATATCACTACAACATGAGATTTTGCATTTAGTCTAAATACCTTGAAAAGACTAAAGAGATTTACATTCCACGATATATCTCAAAAAACTAAGATATCACCTTGACACAAGATTTTGTGTTTAATCCAATATACATCAAGAAACTCAAGAGATTTACAATCCACATTTGGAAACTAGGATACACCTTGATGGAGGATTTTTACATTCAATCCAATGTAACTCATGAAACTAAAGAGATATGTGTTCCATGTTTAGAGACTAAGACATCACTTCAATAAGGGATTATGGATTCAATCTAGTGTACTTCAAAATGCTAAAGAGATCTAGGTTCCACATTCACCTTAGTTAATAAAATGTAATACGAAGTGAAGAGAACTAAGAAATAAACTAGCTTAAATTTTTAAGATGTCTATGTGAATGTAACATTATGTCTATAGAGGTAGGGATAATATAAAATACTATTTTAAATTTTAAATTTTAACAATCAAAATTAAATGTATTCACTTGAATACCTTTGACAATTTCTATGATTTGACAAGTGATGTGCTAGTGGTGGCTCCATGAATGTTTTCTTTTGAATGCAAAAAACAATTACACTTAGATAAATGAGAGTGAGTTCCATTTATAAAATGTAAACTACTATGTAACACTTATAAGTAGGTGAGGTGGAGAGAGTCACCCCCTATGTAGTGTCATTGGGGGAAAATCAAGTAGTTAGAGACACCATGAGAAAGAAGAAAATTGAGTAGTTAGAGACACCATGAAAAACACCAAAATGAAATATAATCCTGCTGAAAAAGACAAATCAACAAAATCTAGCAAAGCTCAATCTCTAACCATTTTGTATGCTCTCTATTTTTATTATACCCACCCTACTCCTTTTCATTCACTTTTTAGACATACTAATTTTATGCTTAGGTTTGTGCATTATTGTATTCTATATTAACTAACATATTTGTCTTTTGGTTCTTGGTATTTCAAATATAGATTCTTTGGGCATAGGGCCACACCAAATAGGTGATGTGGACTGTGATAATGCATGACCTAATGGATATTTTAAAACTCTATAGGGCTTAATGTAGAGCTTGGATGATATGCTAGGTTTTGGTTTTTTCAAGTGTCAAATGCCTGGAATATAGGAGAAAAATTACATATAGTTTTTAGGAAAACTTTTTTACCTCTTTGCTATTTAACTGGTTGGATGAATTTTATCAAACATTAATTTTGTGATGACCACAAATAATCTTGTCATGAAAGACATGCATTGTCATATGAATTTCCATTAAACTATCTTAGGTTACATGGACCATCATCATGAATTCACTCCAAAGATCTTCAAACATAATAAATAATCATTTTACAAGTTTTGAAACAATCCAATATTCAATTTTACATTAAAAATATTTTGTAATAAAGATTGCACAAATCCTTATATGCTCAAGATTAAAATGAAAAAGGATTATGTTAAACCTACTATTATTTTTATGGAGTATATTAAACATTATATTGTATCCATTGTTGGGGTGTGTTCCCATAGGAACTTTATAATGATTACTCTACAAATTATTTTAGGTCTTAGCTCTTCTCGGTTGAAATTAATCACTCAACATTATGTATTGTTTGCTTGGAAATTGTTTCATTACAAACTTTTAGCAGTTGACATGATCAAATTTCTTCAAATCAAACCTTTGTGATGACTATATTATTTTTAGCCATACCATATTAAACATATATTTTAAGACTGTAAGTTTGCACTTTACCACTGGAATATGATTGTCACTATCTTCTAAGTTCTCTTCAATCCTTCCTTTATTTGGAAATATGTTTTGTTGGGTGTAGTTACTCACAAAAGGGTTCTCACAAAATCTACTTAGAATTTATTGTTGTCTTGAGTAAAGAAACTAGTCCAAGAAGCCTTCATTCTTACAAAGACAAATTAAAGTAGCAAAAACTCTGAGTATTAGACTCCAAAATAATAGTACTTAAGTATTTCAAATAAAGCCAAGAGTCACAGTGTCCCTAGATTGTTGGAAAAAGATCCAACTAAAGTAGGCAAAGAATGATGAGCACACAGTTATACTGAGAGGGGGGTTAATTAGTATAATTCAAAATTTTACCTTTCCAAACTCAATCAATCACATCAACTACACATATGCAAGATAAATCAATTAATAACATAATAAGAACACATGGTTTACATGGAAACACTTGCAGGAGAAAACCATAGTAAAATATTGCTTATATATATTGATCACTTCTTCTGTGAGCGCCAACCCACTCCTCATACAATTCTTCTTATGTGAGCACCAACTCACTCCTCTTACAATTCTTCTTCTATGAGCACCAATGCACAAGAGACAACAATCTCCATTCAAAAAAATTATAGGAACCAATCTCTTGGAGGCTCCAACCCAACAAGAGGCTCCAACCTGTATTTGATAGTCTCCAACCTATTAATTCTTCAATGGATGATATAGTACATGCTTATTCACAGGATCTTCCTCTCACAAATTTGATTACAACCTACACAACATCCTTCTTCCAAATCTGATTACAATCCACACAATAACCTTCTTCCAAATCTAACCACAACTCACACAATATCCTTCTTTCAAATCTGATCACAATCCACCCAATAGTCTTCTCACACAAATCTTATTACAATCTTGAACAATCTTCTTTCACAAGACTAATCATAAACATGGCAATATCTTCACATAGATTTTTTCTTACTTCTCATACATGTCCTTCATATAGTTCTGCATTTATACTTCATACATGCGCTGCATGTATGATCAAAATAAATAGAAATTACACTTCATATTTTTTCTCTTCCTTTTCTTCTTGATCTACTTTTATTCACATTATTCTCACTTCTTGCTTTCAAGCTCCCTTCTCATCTCTCCTTATATATCTTAAGGATTCTAAATGAGAGATGCAACCATTGCCAAACAAGGAAACACTTGTTAAAACAGACAACCTTTCACAAAAGCCACACCTCTTCTTAATTATTCTCTTTGTAGAAAAGGTACTCCCTCATAACAAATTCACATGGCTCTTAATGCAGTTTGTACCACCTAATGAAATTGTATTTCTTTGTAAATCGTAGCATACCAATATCTAAAATTGCTTCATAATGTAAATGTCACATTACTTATAGAGATCACATAATATGTACAAAGATTGCATCACATTCATTAGTAAGTCATTCTTCACAATAATGAATTCATTGTCCCTTAATTAAATTGTTGACCATCACAAAAGTTGCTCCACATATTATAATGATCATAACATTTCAAAACAAACCACAACTCATGTTCTTTGTAATTGCATCTCTTTTGTTATCAATATACACATCTCCTTTCATTATCGCATCATATACTAAAGGTCACACCATGTACTTCCCTTGATTGCTTCACATAGTATCTTTAAGATTAACTATAGAGTACTATATGTATGACTAGCCTCGTTCTCTTGTCTTTAGTCACAGTCTTCAAACAAATCGACTTCACTATTATTTTAAATCTTTAAAATTAGAACTTGGTGCTCATGTATGAGGTTGGCCAGCATAGGTATATAATGTTAAATATTTAATTTAACATTAATGTTCAATCTTCTTCCAATGTATTTCTTATCGTCAACCAACATTTTAATAAAAACTCTTCAATATTTCTCTAATGTGTTTCTCATAGTACTTTTGTTATGTTTAAATCTTTAATTTAAAAACATATACATATCTTTAGTTTTAATAAAAAATCTTTCAATATTTCTCATGTACAAGTTCCACTTGGATTTATGCCCGCCTAAACAAATCATAGCCACCCATGTTGATAGCTCTCCTACCGTCCCTAAATAGACCAAAGACCAGAGCCATGGTGTTATTATTACTGAACTCACCCCTAATAAATTGTTTCAGATCCCCATAGACAATAGGATTTCTACTCCCAAAAAGAAATCTAGTCCCAAAAATAGTTCTGTAAAAACCCCCATTTATGACTTGTCACTCCTCAGGATAGGTTGATACCAGCATTGTTGGCAGTCCCAAAGCTGGTTCGAAATCCACCAAAAGAAATCTTGTGGTCTTTAACAACAAGGGTGATAATCCCCAAAAGAAGGCCAAGGAGAGGAAGGAGGAGGCATGTAAGTTTATTAATGTGGGTGAGCTTCTTAGGAAGGAGGGGAATAATATGGAGAAAGGTAAGGTAGTGGAGATCTCTAGTGGGAAGGAGGGAGATAGTGAGGAAACTCAAGATGAGGAGAATCTTACCCCTCATAGTAAAATAAGAATGCCCTTGACTAGGTGGTCTAGCAGGCTGGTTGCGAAACCTACCCCCTCAATGAAAGAGCATGTGGTTTCTAGAGACTCCAAGAAGAAGGATGATAACATAGACATCAAGGTTAATGCTGGGAAGGTGGATAAGACTGGGGATACGGAGATGGGTCATGACGATGGTCCTAGTTTGTTTCTAGAGTTGAGTATTCCTGATTTTGAGACTGAAAACTCTTCTAAGCAGAAGGAGGATAACTAGGACACCAAAGATGGAGAAACTAGTACCGGGGAGGAACCTGTGATTGAATCCTTGAGCAACAGAGTTACAGAACAAGAGAGAAATTTTAAAATCCTTGCCATGTTCACATCTAAAGTGGTGCATAGATCAACAACCACATTGTCTATCCTGCAAGACTTGGAACTCATCGAGAACAAGAAGATGAAGGACTATGAAGAGATATATCAATTCCTCACTGAAGACCGGGGCCAGTTATTCAACTAGCCCTTGGTGTTTTTCTCTCTGCTATTTTTTGGTTGTTAGTATGATGTCCTTTGGTTGTCAATCCATTGTTCCTAATTATTATTCTTTTGTTGGTTTAGTTTTTTTTGCCTTGGACTCTATTGTCTATGTTGTACACCTAATGGGTTGTTTTGTATTGGGATCGACACCCTAGTTTTACTACTTATAGTAATGAAAAACATGTACATATTTGAAAGGCGGCTTCCAATTCTCACGATATCTTCAATGAAAATGTATAACAGATAAACTCTCATAAGCCATTCTTAAACTGGTCCAATTCACCTTATATCCATAGTAACAATATTTTTTTTTATCTCTTTTCAATAGCTGATCCAACTTGTCTTATAAAATTGATCTAACTTGCCTTAGATATGCCATTGAATGACGATTATATTCTTGCATTCTATGATATTGCTTCTTTGACATTTCTAACAATCTCTTCATTTGTCTTCAATGCATTAATGATATTGCAACATTGAAATCAATGACAACTATCTCATCTATTCATCAATGATAGCAATAATGAATACCTTTTTGACATAAATGACAACAAGTCCAACAAAGAAGACCAAGCAGGAGAATAAAAAGACAAGAACAAGGAGATAGAAATACTATTTTGCATTTATATTCAAAATATACATTCAAAGAATGTCTATGTACAAAAAATTAAAGCTATGGCTTTGTATTTCTTTCATGCAATAAACTGCACACCTTTCCAAAGCTTTTGGAGATGACTAGATTGATTTTGTGTGCTTTCATTGTTTTTCTCTAGACATTTTGGAGTTACCTTCTATTTTTGAGGTATCTGCCTCTATGTTATGTTCTCTTTTGTTGCTGCAACATTCTTCTTCCTCTACTACTGTAGGTTCTTTCATTAATTATCTCTCACTATCTAAACATTCAATATGTTCATTCCTTTGTTTTGTCTTTCTCTTCCTTTCTGAAAAATGTCGCTCAATTCAAATTCACCCACCAAAATTAATTCCCTAGAAAATGTATTAAGTGTACTAGCTAGTGTCAGATGTGACAAGGGCAAATAGATCCCAATAGATCACTCTGACATTGCATTAAATGCATTTATTGGGCTTAGGATTAAATTTTTCCAGCTCTCCCCTTAATCTTGAGCCTTTATGCATTTTCATCACCATTCTACAATTCTGGCAATTTCTTGTCCAAATTTGTTTTGTCCTTCCAAAACTGTGGTTTTGGAGCTCTTCTATCTTCTTGAAACTAAGGTTCTGAAGCTCTATCTTTCTAGAGCTATGGCTCTAGATCTCTATTGTCTTTCCAGATCTAAAGTTCCAAATCTCTTTTGAGACTTTCTCTCTAAAGATACACTTCTAGAGCTATTTTTTTAAAGTTTGGTCCTTCCGGAGCTGTCTCTCTAAAGTTCATTTCTAGAGTTGTCCATGATGCTAAGCCTATCTCTTAGGCATCCAAAGGAGTCTTTTGATAGTGTCTTGATAAAATATCAGTGAGTTGTTGTTCTGATATACAAAAATGAAGTTCAATGTGTCCATGTTCTACTAACTCCCTTATGAAATGGTAGATCTCAATGTACTTGCCTCAGCCATGAAAGATATGATTCTTTGTCCAGGGTAGAGAAGACACATTGTCACAATAAACGGTTGTACCATATTTTTGTTGCTTATTAAAATGAGAAAAGATTCTTCTCAACCAAATATTCTGACATGCTATTGCATTTGTTTCTATGTACTCCACTTCTGCTGTGGAGAGAGAAACTATGGGCTACTTCTATGATGCTGATGAAGTTGCTCCTAAACCCATGTGGAACACATGTCCTGATGTGCTCTTCCTATCATCTACACTTCCTTCCCAATCACTATTTGTGTACCCAACCAACTCAAGGTTATTGTATGTGGTATAAATAATGCCATACCCTTTCGTATCACTAACATAACTCATGATTCTCTTTCCTGCTTGCTAGTGTGTGTCCTTAGGTTGCTCCATGAACCTAGAAATTAGACTTACCGTGTACATCAAATTAGGTCTTGTTGCTGTCAAATACACGAGGCTTTTAATCATGCTCTTGTAGAGGGTTGGGTTAACTTCACTACTATCCCCTTTGCTGAATTTTAGATCTATAGTTGTTGTTGGGGCAGGTTTGTTGTCCATCTTTTTAAATCTTTTGAAGATTTATTTAGCATAGTTAGTTTGCAAAATAAATACTCCATGCTCTATTTATTGGACCTCTATGCCTATGAAATATTTTAGCAAACCTAGGTTTGTCATCTCAAACTCACTTTTCATTGCCTCTTTGAAATCAACAATGAAGATGTCACTATTCCTTGTGAAAATCAAATCGTCTACATACAAATTAATAATTAAAATCTCACCATTGGTTTCTTTAATGTAGAGTGTGGGCTCACTGCCACTATTGCTAAAGCCATTGCTTAATAGGTACAAATAAATTATGTTGTACCATGCTTATGGTGCTTTTTTGATCCCATAGAGAGCTTTTTGGATACTGTACATTTTGTCTTCATGTCGTGGGAGTCCATTCAAGAAGGATGACTTCACATCCATTTGAAATGATTTCCATTTGTGTTGGGTTGCAATTGCTAGGACTACCTGCACAGTTCCATCCTTGCAACTGGTACATATGTTTCATCCTACTCTCTTATAGGCTGCTATTTGTAACCGTTAACAACCAATCTTGCTTTATGCCTCTAATCTTTCCTTCAGTAGTGCATTTGGACTTATAGACCCACTTAACTCTAATGACCTATTTACCCTTGGGTAAATCAGTTAGATCCCATGTTGTATTTTTTGTATAGCATGCAAATCTTCATCCATGGCCTTACACCAGTTCTCCTCTTTGGCGACTTCCTCAAAATACATTGGATCACTATAGGAAAACAAAGCAAAATCCATATTTTCATCAAAATCAACATACCTTATGCTATCATAAATTTCCCTCACACTTCTTGTCTATCATGGCATCAATGATGCAAACATAGGGTCTAAGTTTCTAGATCTTCTTGACTACCTAGGTTGATGAAAAAGATTGGATGCTGAAATGTTTACCCTATTGTAAGGTTCTAGAGCTACAATTTTTAGAACTGCTATCTTGCTGAAAGGTTTCAGAGTTGTTCCAGAGCTTCTTCATCATCAAATGGTATTGTGATATAAATATCTATGGTGCTATCCAGCATTCCATCCCATGATTAATTTTTAATGAATTCAACATCCTTGCTAATCACCACTGTATTGGTGATGGGATTATACAATTTGTAGGCTTTGGATTCTTTACTATAGCCTATGAAGATGCATTTTTCAGCTTTGTCATCAAATATCCGCATCTTCTCTTTTGCAATGAATGCATATGCCACACACCCAAATATTCTCAAGTGCTATATGCACCATTTGTTGTTTGTCCATGCTTCTTGTGGAATCCTATCATGAACAACTTTTGTAGGGCACCTATTCAATAGGTAAATTGTTGTTGCTATAGCTTCACCCAAATAATCATTTGACAAACCTTTTGGCTTTAGTATGCTTAATGCCATCACTATGATGGTTTTGTTTTTCCTTTTAGCCACTCCATTTTGCTGTGGAGTATACCTAGCTATGAATTGTTTCTCAATGCCTTCATACTTGCAAAAATTCATAAACTCTTTGGAGATGTACTCTCTCCCAATGTCCATTTTGAGGGCATTTATATAGTTGTCATTTTGTTTCTCAACTAGGCCTTAAACACTTTAAACTTATCAAATGCTTCTTATTTGTTCTTCACAAAATACACCCAGGTTTTTCTAGTGTAGTCATCTATGAAATTAATTAATTAAACATTACCATAGGTAGGGTTGGGGTCTTCATGGGACCACACAAATCTAAATACACCAACTTTAATGGTGCTATTTCTCTCTTATAATACCTTGATTGAAAGGTTTGCCTATGTTATTTTCCTAGGATGCATGCTTCACATTTTCTCTCAGTCTCTACAATAGTTGGTAGGCCCATAACCATATCTTTCCTAGATAAAAGACTTAAAATAGAATAACTTAAATACTCATACATCAAATGCCAAAAATTGGATGGGTCTTTGATGGTTGTCTTGAAGGTTGACTGTTGCAAGCTTGTTGACTATGCTGGGATTTGCATTTCTAGCGGAAACATCCAGTTCTTTGTCATTTGAACCACTGCAATCACTTTCTTGCTTCCATCCTTGTCATAGATGATTCATTCCCATTTCTCCATTAGGAATCTATAACCATTTTGGACCATCTATCCAATGCTCAAGAGGTTATGTTTTATGCTTGGGGCATAATAATAGACATCCTAGATCCGTCTTCTTTCACCATGCTTGGTTTGTATACTGACTATACCTCTACCCATGATTGGAACCTTCTCATTTTTCCCCATTTTAATTTCAAACTTGATGCTATTGTCCATGGAGGCAAATTATTTTTTGTTACCACTCATGTGGTTGCTACAGGCACTATCCAAATACCAAATCTCAGCGCTTCCCTATTATGCAGGATTGCATGGAATAAACACTTGTGACTTTTTTTTCATTTTTAGACTTGTTCTCATTTGCTACATTAGCATTTTGAATCCCCTAGTCATGTTGTTTCTTTCTACATTCACTTGTATAGTGACCATACATATGATAGTAATATCATTATACATTGCTCTTATCATACCTCTGATTTGATTTGATGTCCTTTTTGTTTTGGGAGTCTATCTGGGAGGTGCTAACCTCCTCTTGACTGTTTGATCATCCTCTTCTAGAGTTTCTTCTTCCTTTACCTCTTTGACCCTTTCCTCTATTGTTTCTTCCTCTTCCCCTAGCTCTCACATTGCCTTGGGCTTTGAAAGCTTGCTCTAGAGAAGGAGTAGATCTAGTTAGGCACTGCTCATGGGTTTGAAGAGAACCCATCAACTCATCAACTATCATTTTTGAGAGGTATTTAGCCTCTTCTATGGCAATAATTATGGGGTCAAATGTAGAGAGAAAACTCCTTAGGATTTTCTCTATAATCCTTTGCTTTTTCATTGTTTCTCCATTTATCCTCAACTAGTTTATCAAGGTGGAAACCCTTGTTTGCAAATCTGAGATGAACTCACCATCCTTCATTTGTAGGGTCTCAAAATCTCTCCTTAGCAGTTGGAGTTTTGCAAGTCTCACCTTGTCAATTCCCTTGTAACTATTCTGGAGTATTTCCCATGCCTCTTTTGCATAACTAGTTGCTTCTATTCTAGGGAAAATAACTTGTGTCAAGGCTACCTCAATCAAACTAAGGGATTTTGCATCATTTTTCCTTGTCTCCTTCAACTGATTCTTATGATCATTGCTCAATGTTGTATATGCATTTGGGTCAATCACATCTATGAACCCATTTGCCACTTACTCCAACAAATCATCTGTAGCTAAAATGTCCTTCATTTTCTTTGCCCATACCTCATTATTTTTCCCATCAAACATAGGTGGATGCTACCAACTCCTGTTATCTCTTCTATCCATTTTTAAAAATGGGGAAGACTACTATTGCCTAGAGGAACTAGGGATTTACCACTAATTGCCTAAAAAAATAGGGTTTTTCTTAAATACCCAAAATGCCCATAAAACTTAGGCCTCTAATACCAATATGTTGGAAAAAGATCCAACTAAAGTGAGCTTGAAGAATACCAAACGGGAGAAAAAAACACAAGAACAATGGGATAGAAATACTATTTTGCATTTATATTCAAAATATACATTCAAAGAATGTCTACATACAAAAAATTAGAGCTATGGATCTATATTTATTTCATACAATAAAATAAACACCTTTCTAAAGCTTTTGGAGATGACTGGATTGATTATGTGTGCCTTCATAGTTCTACTCTGCATATTCTGGAGTTGCCTTCTAATTTAGAGCTATCTGCCTCTGTGGTATGTTCTCTGTTGCTGCAGGTTCTTTAGTTAATTCTCTCTAACTATCTGAACATTCAATCTATTTATTCCTTTGTTTTTATTCTTTCTCTACCTTTCTAAAAGATGCCACTCAATTCAAATTCACCCACTAGAAATAATTCCCTACAAAATGTATTAAGTGTGTCAGCTAGTGTCAGATGTGGCAGGGGGAAATAGATCCCAACGAATCACTCTAAAATTGCATTAAATGTGTTGTTTGGGCTCTAGATTAAATATTTCCAACATAGACTTGTATGAACAAAAATTTTGAACTCAAAACTACTAGACATAGACATACTTGACCAACGTTAAACTTTGTTTAGAAAATTCAAGATACTTTGGTGATTTCTCTTCAAACTACTATAGTCATTGCCTATATATAAACTAATGCCATAGTCCCAATCGAAATTTGGTTCCTTTTTGAAATGTAAAATAACAACCAAATTTAGTGTGTTAATGGGATGATTACCTTGCCAAGTATGGTTAGCTACAACACTATAATTATCTTATTTTTGTGACTAAAAGTGATGATGACTATCGAGTCTCATGTAACTGTCGTGATTAATGAGAGAGTGAATATTGTGTTTGAAAATACATATCGCCAATTGAAAAGAGGCTACATTTATGACTACCAATTGACATCCAACAATACCCCATGAATATGAAGCACTATAAGTTAAACCTCCAGGGATTTAAGGAATAGAAATCCATGTCCATCATGGAAATAGATGTAAGTGGCAACTAAGATAGGTGGGTTCCAACAAAATTAGTACAAGGATTATGTAAAATGGGATGATCCACTAGGCCTTCAATTTGATGGTCACACTACTATCATATAATTTTTTTATGATGGTTTGGTCATTTAACTACATGTCAATTCACGTTTTAAGAAAAATATAAATTGTCAAAAAAAATGTTCACTTCAAAATTTGAGGCCAACATTTTTTGTAACTGCCTAAAGTATTTTTATAAATTGGAATTTGGGATTCAAAAACTCTTTTGAGGGTTGGATATTTGAGTTAGGAAAGTAAAATTTATTTTAGACTTTGTAGCTAATTAGAAGGAAATCTTCAAACTAAATGTTGACGGTATTGGATTCTATAATATTGGAGATTTTGGTGAACTCTAATTAAATTATATGCTTATTGAATAAAAATTAAATTTAAAAAACAAATTCTTTGCCCACAAGAGCCTCTTTAAAATGCTTAAGATTTGGGTTATAACACAACTAGAAGCTATCATCTATCTATGTCATGAACAACGTGGGGATTTGTTAGACATTTAAAGTTTTAAATTTATAATCTCTCTCTATCCTAAATAGTGTGGGGAGATTTTTAGACATCTAAATTTGTATTGATTTTTTCATAATTTTCTAGTGCTTTGATTTTAACATTACAAAGTCGAATATAAATGGAGGATTCATTACCACAAATATATTAATTAAAAACTAAATTAAAATAGTAAAAATATAAAAAAATGATTGTGTTACTTAGAGAAACAACTCTTCTTGATCTCTTCGTAATTGTAATTAATAAATTTGTATTTTCAGTATATATAAAAACAATGAATAACAGCTAACAAGAATCAATTTTACACAAAGGAAAAATCTTAAACTTATCATTACAATTAAAAGTAGTTTCTAAATTGATTTTTAAAAAATATTGAAGATAAACATTCTAAAAAGAAAAAATTAGTTGTATTTATCTTTGAAAATATTCTAAATTTATATAGATTTCTATAACTGTAACAAAGAAAAAGTGATATCACCACTTTTTGCATTACATTACATAAGCTAGAATTGGAAACATGAACTAACTAAAAATAGAAGTACAAATTCCAAAAACTAAATATAGAGAAAGAAAGAGGAAGGAAAGAAGAACTTGCCACCAAAGCAAGGAAGCCTTGGCCTTGGACGCCAGTGCATCACGAGGATGTCATCATGTAGTGTTGTTGTCTATACAACAATGAAGGCCAACACACAACACCATCATAAGTACCCAACAACATAATACATTAATAAATTGACATTTAATAATGCATCTAATTAAAAGATATTAAAGAAATGGAATGACAAGATGAAAGGGGAGAAATACACAAACTCTCATACGTTCAAATCCTCTTCTTCAACTTGCATAGCCCAAAATGAGAAAAACATTTAGGGTTGTTTGGGGGTTTTCCCCTTGATCAAACTCCTGATTTGGTCTTTCAACCTCCACAATAGCCAATAGATAGAAAGATAAAAATAAAGTGTGTGTTTTTTTATCTAAGTACATCTAGAAATAAGAATAGTGAAAAATGAAAGACTAAAAGGATGTATAAATCCCAAGGTGCTCAAGGACACAACAAAATAAACACTTGCAATGACAATAAACAACAACAAAATCATTGGGAAAGGGGCTTGAAGAAGCCAATGATCCAAGAGAGTTTAAAAGGGAAGGTTCCAAGATCTATAGAGAGTTGAAAAGCTTGAAAGCATTGTAAAATGCAAGCTAGTTGCAAGAGAGAGCTAAGAGAGCCAAGAAGATTGACCAAAAGTAAGAGATAGATTCAAAATGAGAAGGAGAAAGAAGAGGAAAATACTAACGAGCCATTTGAAAGATTCCTTAGGTGTTAAAATGACCAGCAAAAATGACAAATGAAGGAATGACCAAAAAAATCAAAAAACATAAAAATTGTCATGAGACTTTACCATGTCATGCAGACATCCACACATAGTGCTAGTATTTGGATAGTTTAGGCCCAAAAACAACAAGACACAAGAACATCACATGACCAATCCAAAAGTGGCATTGATTTGATGAAAATATAACATAGAAAATAATTTAGAATTAGCACCATGGGAGGGAAAAAGGGCTAATTCAAGGGCTAAAATGAGCCTACAAACTAACTAAAGGAATGGGCACTAAAGGAAGGCTAAAATATAGCATGAAATTGCAAGGGTATGCAATTTTTGACATTACATTTAGCCCCTACTTTAGCAGGCTTATAACACTACGTGAATATGCGTGCTAAAATAAAAATGATAGTACTAAAAGAAAATAACATCACAACACCAAAATGATACTATTGATGATGTAGATCTCTCCAAGCAATGGAACCAAGCCCCAAAACTAAGAACCTGCAAAACAAATACATTAGACACCAAAAACATGCAAGACAATAGTGTTAGAAGGCATAAACATGTAAAAACACTATGACAAAACATCACAAACATGTATATAGACATAAACAACACATACTTAGAAGAGAAAAACATACAACACGCAAAGAAAAATTTTGAGTCAACAAAGTGAAAGAGACTTCAATGTAAAAGGTTGTCTCATATCATACGTTGTTCCCAAAATGCAACAAAAATAAAGAAAACCACAAATAGAGGAATTCTTAAATGGAGAGAGAAGAATATAGTGAGTCGATCAATTGCTTCAATGAGAGCAGACATACAAATAGATAGGGAAGAAATCATAATGAATGAAGAAAAGTACATGATTCAAACACTAGCTTGCTCTATCACTATGGGTCATGTAAATCACAATACCCTCATGGATCACAGACTAGCAAGCTGCATTGTGCTAGGTGACCATGAATGTAAAAAGGTAGGTCATATAAAGCACATAGGCCAACAAGTTGTATCATGCTAGGTGGCTCACATGCTACCATTGCCTTAGGAAGCATATCAAAAACCAATGCCTCAGGGAGCATTTCAAACAAAAATGCCTTAGGAAGTGTTTTTGATTATATAAGGCGGCTAAACAAGGGGCCGAACCCTTAACAAAAATAGAAAGGCCTGAAGACAAAACAGAGCCTTACACCAGAAACAACATATACCACCAGTACATAATGCCAGCAAAACCAGCAAAACTAGCCACTAAAACTAAAGCCAAAAAATAGAGTAACAGAGTATCAGCAGAAAAATAACAAAGACAGAGGAGACTACAACTCTCCTTACTAGACCATAGAGTTAATAATAGCATCCACTTTTTCAACCAAATCATCACTATCAGTATTGACAGTAACCCCCAAATTCTTCAGCACAGAGAGGTTGAGGAGGATAGAGGTCCTGAGTACAATGGAGAGAACCCGTTCCAACTTTGCAATGCGGACCCGCAGACCAGCAAGATCAACCCCTGGACCATCATCAGTCTCCATAGCATCCTCAGCTTCTTCCACAAACATATCGCCCGCTTTGTCAGCATGGCCAGCAGAGTCAGCAGTATCCTCCCCTGTATCATGCGTTTCTTGCTTGTCTTCATCATCACCTGAAATATCCTGAATCTCCACATCCCTGTCGTCCTCCCCCTGGTGGATTCATCTGAGCCGCTCTCAGAATAGTCAATGAACTTGGTAGAGGGAACCGGCCTGCCAGCAATATGCCCAGACCGCCGAACAACAGAAGACAACCCCTCCCCACTCGCCTTCTTCACAGAGGAATCCCTTTGCTGTCCCACCGGGGTCCTACCAAGGGTTTTAGGGGACCCAACCACTGTCTTCCTAGTACCCATTTCACTAGTAATCTTCCACTTTTTACCCTTCTTAGAAACAGTTGGGCCCGGGGAATCAACAGCATTTTCCACAGGAGTGCAATCAGCAGTTGTTTTGATAGAAACAGGGGAGGGCCCGGGTTCATCAACATCAGGAATATCCTTAAGATTAGAGGAGGGCTCACCATCCCCACTAGTGGCAGGAATGGATTTGGAGGGCTTGAGGGCAAGATGATGATTATACAAACAGAGAATAAGGCCCTGGTGGAGAGGGATAGGCTTCAGAGTAGGGTTTTTAGCCAGTTTTGCCTGAACCCTAAGGACAGAAAACTCCAGGGAAGAAAGCAAATAAAATGGAAAACTAATTTTAGCATTGTGACGGAAATGATTTAACAGGGGGAGATGGTAATTATAAAACCTGGTAAAGCGGCCCTCGAGGGTAAAGTATTTCATGAGGATGAAACAAATAGTGTCCCAAGGCTCTGGCAGCTTGGCTCTGTCAAAACTGCCCTGGTAAGGGACCAATTCTTCACCATCTCTGAGGAACAGTTGCTGGCTAGATAGGTCCGCAATTTTAGTTTTGTGTTGCAGCTTCAAGCCCTGGTTAGACATACCGGTAGCCATAGCTCTTACTCTTTCAAAAACTTCAAATCTGATGCCACCCACCGAAACCCATCGATTCTACCAAGACCATGCAAATTGTTCAGAAAGAGCTTCATTATAACCATTAAGCCTCTCCAAATAGGGGCTAATCCCACCCTCCTTGCAGTAATGCCAAGCAACCAAATTGTCCCTAAATTCACAGCACGAGACAGGTTCAATTCTAATTCTGTCGCCCCCCATAGTGGTATGACAGCGCATTCCACAGAAACCCCCAAACTCCTTAGTAGTCTTAACAGGACAATTACAATCATTAACAAGGCAGATAATGTGGGTAATAACAACACACATAATCTCATAATAATGGGAGGCCTTACAGACACCAATCCCACGCTTAACCATAATTACACGGCACAAGCCATGATGATCTAGCCATCCGCTCACCTTATGAGAAAGAGGAGCGGATTTGATAGTAGGAAAAGTACAAAAGGATGCGTACTTCAAGGGACACGTCAGCCCCTTCCCAAGAAACTGATAGTATGAGTTGTCTTTCAAACACATCAGCCTCCTCAAGACCTGGCCACATCTTTAAGAATAATATTCTTAATATTCAAAGGAAGGTAATCAAATTGGTGCCAAACCCTCCAATTTGAATAATGTTGTCCAAGTTCAGCACAAGCATCCACCACGCCATTGCCCTCACGGTAAATATGTGAGATATTCACATTTATAAACCTCTGCAAGAGAAACTGAATATCTCTGATAATGTCTTTCAACTAAATACCAACCTTCAATTTATTAGTTATGGCATCAATGACCATTTTAGAATCTCCCTAAATCTCCAAACTCTGAATACGAAGGGATATGTCCAATTTAAGCCCCCAAAGAAGAGCCATAGCCTCAGCATAGTTATTGCTGTGACAACCCAGACCTCCAGCATAGACAGCAAACATCCACCCTCTATCATCACGGATGATCCCTCCCCCACTAGCTGTACCATTAAGCTTAGAGGCCCCATCAAAATTGAGCTTCATCCAGTTAGAAATCGGAGGCTGCCATTTAGTGTGAAGTCTCTGCAACAGTTTAGTATTGTTATAAGCCGGAATATGGTTGAGAACCTTCCAGTTAACCGCAATTTGTTCTTCCTCTGGAGTCAGAGGTTTCTCCACAGTGCGGATATGGGCCGAAGTGACACTCTCCACAAGAGTCTTCATAAAAGTATGAGAGACCTGAGAGACCTCTCGCGCAGTATCCCTAAAGATCCAATGGTTGTGCTCTTTCCACAAAGTCCAACTCAAGCACGACAGAGTCTGATTCCATAACTCAACGAGCCAGGGATGGGAGAAGGGAGGATACCAATTGTTAAGGACATCCAGGATATCAGAGTTGCAAGCCCACTAAATACCAAAATTTCTGAGGATAAGGCTCCAGATATCCTTAGCAAAGTTACAATGAAAAAACAAATGAGAAACCGTTTCCTCCTGTTCACAGCATAGACAGCATCTGTTGACCAAGGTGAAACCTCTCTTCTGCAAATTATCTTGGGTCAGAATTTTGTTATGAATAGAGGCCCACCAGAACATGTTAATTTTTGGGATCAGTTTGTGGTTCCAGACTTTTCTCCATATCTCCTTTCGATGAAGCTCAGGGACCAATAAGTGATAGGCAGACTTAACAGAGAATCGGTCATTCTTATCCGGCCACCAAAATTGCTCATCCTCATGAGGGAAGAGGGGAATTCTAACTTCCTGAAGCAACTTTTGAACCAACTAAGCTTTAGAAGCAAGGTCGGGGCAATGGGGACAGTAATCCAACAAATTCCTCCAGCTCCTGTGACCATTATTGTTGGATATATAATCACTGACCTTATGGCCAAAAAATTGAGTAGCAATACTAGCAATCACACCCATATCTCTCTGAGAGATGACAGCCTTGTCTTTAAGCCAAATATCAGTCCAAAACTTGATACCCATGCCATTTCCCAGCTTCCATCAGAGCCCTTGCATGAGTAGATTTCTAGATTGCAACATTTTGTTCCAAATGACCGATCCCTTAGGAAGACCTTCATGTTGGAGGAAGTTAGACCAATCAGTGACATGCAAATATTTGGCTTGTATGATTTCTCCCCAATCTTTCTGATGGTGTATCAAATTCCAGTTAATTTTGGAGAGCAGGGCTTTGTTCATATTCCGTATGTTGCAGATATTGAGACCTCCATGGGATTTAGGAAGACAAACTTTATCCCAGTTGACCAAGGACATCCGTTGTTTATCCTCAGCTCCTGTCCATAAAAATTTCTTTGAATTTGTTCCAACTTAGCAGCAAAAGAAGTAGGAATTTTGAAAAGAGAAAGGAAATAGGTGGGAATACCTTGCAAGGAAGCCTGAAGAAGCTGCAACTTACCAGCACTGCTGAGGACTTTCCCCTTCCAACCAATCAATTTCCATTGGGTTCATTCCAAAAGGCTATTCCAGAAATTTGGGGAAACTTCTTTAACTATGAAGGGAAGACCTAGATAGATAGCAGGAAGAACATCTTCAGCACAATCAAGGATATGGATAATTTTTTGATGGAGAGAAGTGGGAGTATTAAAAAAATACACATGACTCTTTTGGAAATTAATGCTTTGCCCAGAAGCAAGGGCATAGAGGTTTAAAATATTCTTCCATCTCCAAGCTTCAATCACTGAAGAGGTGCCAAAGAGAAGGGTATCATCAACAAATTGCTGCATAAGGTGTTTAGAGAGCACGTTATAATGAATGAATCTCCCAAGAGCCTCAGCCATCATGATAAACAAGTAAGGAGAAAGGGGATCCCCCTGCCGGAGACCACGCGAGGAGGAGAAAAAACCCCAAGGAATCCCATTAATCAATATAGAAAATTTGGCGGAAGAGACAGCCATCTAGATGAGGAGATGAAGTTTATCATTAAACCCAAATTTTCTAAGAACTCGAAACAAAAAATCCCAAGAGACCCTATCATAGGCTTTAGAGATATCCAACTTAAGGGCCATACCCAGCAGTCTTCTCTTCTCCATGGAATGAATAGTTTCATGGGTGGAGATCACAGCATCCAAAATTTGGTGCCCAGGAACAAAGCCTTTTTGAGAAGGAGAGATAATTTTGTCAAGAAAAGGTTGAAGTCTCATGACAAGGACTTTGGTACAAAGCTTATAGACAGTATTACACAAACTGATAGGGCAAAAATCAGAAAGATTGGTAGGTTTCAACTTTTTAGGGACAAGGACAAGAAAGGTGTTATTGAGCTGCTTTAAGAGCTTACCAGTTTTTAAAAAATCCTGAACCGCCACAGTGAGATCAGCCCCCACAATATCCCAGTACTCCTGAAAAAAGATAGGAGGGAAGCCATCCAGACCCAGAGCTTTAAAAGAACCCATAGAGAATAAAACAGCATGAACCTCCTCCTCAGAAATAGGCCTCAATATTTCCCTATTGTCGTCCTCAATTATAAGAGAGGGTATATTGTCAATAAACTGCTTAGTAGCCCTGTCATTATCAACACCAGTGGCCGGTTCAGTCAATAAGTTCTAAAAAAATAACACAGCTTGTTCCCCAATCTCATTGTCCTCAGTGATAACATCCCCATTATCTAGACACAGTTTAGTGATGGAGTTAGCCTTCCTATGTTTCATGGCAGAAAGATGGAAAAAGGTAGTATTGTGATCTCCCTCCTTAAGCCACTGAACCTGGGATTTTTGCTTCCAAAACACCTCTTCACGGCCCATAAGATTCTTCCAATCCAAAATCAGGTCATGTTCTTGCTGAGAAGTATCTTCGGACACATCACCTTGAGTAATCCACTACTGAATATCCTCAAGTTTTCCAGCTAAGGATTTCTTTTGCCAAAAAACATGACCAAAACTGAGTCTATTCCATCCCCGAACCTCCTATTTAATATGTAGCAGCTTCTTAGCTAATCTGAACATCGGAGTACCCTGAATAGGAATTTGCCACCATTGGGTCACCAGTTGCCTGAAATCCTTATGCTTAATCCACATGGCTTCAAATCTGAAAGGGAAAGGACCCCGATGACATGAATCATGCCAATGGAGGAAAATGGGGCAATGATCAGATATGGTTCGCGAAAAAGCCTGCAATTGCATCTTATGATGAGTGTCCCAGTTACTCGAGATAAGAACCCTGTCTAATTTAACCTGGATCAAATGGTCCCCATGTCTCCTATTGGACCAGGTAAAAATCTGATTTTGAAGCTCCACATCAAGTAGTCCCCAATCATTAATAAACTCAACAAAATCAAACATGCTGTCAGAGTAATCAAGGTTCCCACCATATTTCTCAGAAGGATACAAAGGAGTATTGAAGTCACTAGCCAACATCCATTTGGAACGCGGAGCCTTGGTCAGGGTATTACTCAAATCCATCCATAACGACTGTCTCTGAGCTCTGGTGTTAGGAGCATAAATATTGATGAGATACCAGTTGAAAGAAGGTAAGGAGAAATTGGTAACCAGGAAATGCTTGTCAGAAGCCACAAGGGAGCCCTGAAATTTCATACCATTCCACATAGTAACAATCCCGCTAGAAGCCCCAATAGCAGGACTAATACAAAACTCGGCCTTAGGCCATATGTAATCAGCAATTTTCTTAAAGTTTTTGTAACATCCACCAAGTAATAACAAGAAGTAACTAAGTTTTCACAACAGTAATTTTTCTTTTTACTAGGAAATCACATGCAAAAGTTACTCATCTATAAACCAATACAACATTTTCCATTTTATCATATGCATGATCTCATTATCATAAAGCTGAAAGAAATGATATACATTAAACATTTTGTTTTCTAACAAATAAAATTTTCTTGAAACAACATATATTGGAAACATACCATTATCATGCATCTTGATTGTCGATCCATCACATTCAAGACTCGGCATTCCTCGGTATTTGGAAGAGAAAGTATCTTCAAGGAGCTTAATCTCCAACCACAGACCGTCGGTCTCCCGCACTCCTTCCTAACCGGAAGTGGCCCTACCCTACTCAAGAGGATAGACTTAGGATAACCATCGGTGTTTGCCATCTGAGCTCTAGTGTTGTAACCTACGTGTCTTGTTATCACACAGATCCCTAGATACCCTCTAGTCATGCACGACACTCCACAAGAAACGCCATCCAGTTATGGTGAACGTTCGATGCACTTGAGGATAGTACATCACCTTGGCCAAAGGATTTGTTTTTAACTAGCGTTCTAAGAACGCCTGAACTTGGCTCACCCACCCTACTCGACTTGAACTGGTTGAAATCTTACAGTTTCCTATTTGTATAATTTGAAATAATTGACGACCTTGATGACCTCAAGGGTTTAGGATTTCCTCCTGTAATAGCGCATGGCGCAACATTTACTCTAATCCCGAGTCATAGTTTCAAAACCCACTTTCAGGTTAAAACATTGCTTATAAGCGCCCACTCCTAAGTGGTTTCCTATTTGTTAACCTGCTTCCCATGTTTACACAACATACTCAAACATTTAACGCCATTTCCCATTATTCTAAAATTTGAGGATTCTAGACTCATATGGTCTACAAGATAAAATGATTCTAGCACCGTCGCATGCAACGTAATTTCAACTCACATGCGGGTTTTCAATTAAAATTGTTCATTTCAGAACATGACAATTTCCTAATCATTACTAAAACTTTATCCTTCTACCCTCTTTCCGCGTCACTAGTTTCACATGGTTCAACAAGATGAAAGTCATAACTAAAATATAAATGATTATGAAATCTTTCCTATGTCAATAAAGATGACCAACGCATGGTCGACCTTTAGTTAAAGATGTATGATGGTTAAGACATCAGCTATTTACAACTGCATTTTCCGCTATTAAACATTCTAATTTTACGTTAAGACATGCTTACAATTGTGGCTTTTGACTCCTACGCAACATGCACGTGGAGCAACATGTTTACTCGCTGTGGAGTTATCGTTCAAGGAAGGTGTATTACATCTTGCATCAAAATAAGTTCGTTCCTACATGAATATACGTTAGAGAACTGCGTTCTTACATTACACCATTTAATTTATGACAAAAATGCTACCATTTCTGAGTTTATGGATTCTAGAAGACAGCATACTTCTTTTCTGAGTTTTCAAATCTCAAACACAGCAATGATACCATAACATGACTTGACCGCACATAGATATCATACTAGGTTTACGTTGTCCTACATTTCTGCTCATTTTAAACGTATTGATCTTTTGCAAAAGTGAGACTTACTTACATACTGTTCTAAACTGAGGAAAATAAAGAAGGAAATGAACCTGTTGATGAGAATGGAAGTTGCTGTGGCAATTCCACGTTCTTCTCTGCTTTTCTTCGAAGCTATCTCCTTTATCTCCTTCTGAAATAACGACAATCCACACTAAACAGCCCCGCTCTCTGCCAGACACTATTCAAGTCAAAGCAGGCTCCTTACTTAAATAACAATCACCTCAGACAACTACAGACTTCCTTACTCACGTTTGCCAACTTCTACCAACAACTCACACCCTTCCACAATGCATAAGTATAATGGATTTCATTTCTCTCTCTGACTCTGATTTCCTTCTTCCCACACTCCGACAGCCACTCCACCAAACTCTATTACTACTATCAACTCTCTCCCACTATCATTTTTTTCTTTTCTTCACAATGTAGACCCCCCGTGAGTCCGTCTCTCTCTCTGTCTCTGTCATTTTTATCCTACACACTCTCGTAGCCTCTTTTCCCACTTTACTCCTCTTCAGATCCCGTTTCCTACCAATACTCTCCATTTATGATTCTCCCTTCGTCCTTTTTGTCGTTCTCTCTCTACCCTTTACCAGACCCATGACAGCCTTATTCCCCAGTTTTTCTCTCCACTCCAACCAACGAATCTCCTTCTATTCTTTTTTTCCATCTCACTTCCATACTATCGCCGGCCTTTCTTCCTACTCCGAAGGAACTCCCTCTCTCCGTTTTCCTTGCCACACTTCGTCGGTTGCGTTGATCCATTCCCCACTCACAACTGATTCCCTCTCCCATCACTCTCTGTCATCTTTATGAGAAGGAATCCGCTTTCTAAGACTGTGGTTCGATGGCCTTTCGACAACAGCCACCCCTTGATTTCACTCCCTCACTTATGAGACAGTTTTCGACATTAAAACCATCGGTTAAACTTCATTGCTACCGTTGAGCTGGCTCTCTCTCTCTTTCACATGATGAAATAGAATCTTAACTCTCATACGAGGCTAAGCATAAAGGTTGGAATGGGAAAATGGTTTCTTAATAACATTGCACAACTTAACAATCAACAATAATAATAAGGAAAGAAAGGAATACATGGCATAAAATATAAGCCATTCCTGCACGGTTTACACACACTTGGCATCTCAACGCCACACATTTACCTACATAAGGACACATGTCGTGATAACATACATAGGCCCAAGGTTCACGGATTACCATGGTAAACGTTTAACTCATTGCGACAGATCCAGTCATGGTGAAGACTTCGTCAACCAAAACTCACTCGAACACAAAGCATCTAAAGGCTAAAAGAGAGGTTAAACTTGACAAGACGACGGCGATCAAGTCTCTAGAGCAACTTATTGGCCAAAAAGGAAAAGAATAGATTCACAGCACAAGTTCGACGCGTTTTACGACAATCACGACGGATTGATCGTAACGCAAACGAGTTCTTACAATGTTAGACGGACCAAGCCGACTTCTCACGTTTTTTTGACTACGAGACTAGATTTACAATTTCGCCACAAGATAGTTCAATTAACACTTATAAACGAAAATTTTAAATGTCTAAATAAGTCAACTTACAATGATGGACTTACAACGACATCGATGACTCCAAGATTCTACATGACGACTTTCGACTAGGATGTCACACTCTATCCTTTGACGTCGACATCTAGCTAACTAACCCAACCGACAAACAAGATTAACTGGTCGGTTCCAAGGTTTATCTACCTATTTGGCAATCTCAGTAACAAATGCCCATGGTTAATTTCCAGAGTCTATACTCTCTCTCGAAGATACTTTCTCTTCCCGTCGAACACGGTCCACCTGTTCCTACATCGACAGACTCACATACAATTTTGTGGTCAAAGCACCTATGTTTAAATCAAAACATAATATATCCAAACATCATTGCATTTATTATAAAGACATTTAGTCTACAATATCGCCTTGATCGTAATCATTAGATTACACAATTCAATATAACAACTTTGTAAGATAAATCGTCAATTTCCATGTCATTCACAACATATTAAATTATTAAAATTTGCAAGAAAGTAAATAGCATAATTGTTTTCAAAAAGAGGGATGTGACATATCCTTCCCCTTTAAAAATCATCGTCCCCGATGATTAAGTTTATCAAGCAAAAACTTAAACTTAAAACAAACTTTCTATAATGCAACATTAATGTCTTTAAGAAGTTTTGGAAATCTTTGGTAAATATCTTTGTAATCTTCCCAAGTGGCGCTATCCTCGCCATATTGGTCCCACTGTATTTTGCATTGCAAAACTTCTTGATTACGTAAACGAAGTTTATGCATTTCGAGCACCTTGAGTGGCTCGATCACAACCACCCCAGGTTCTTGCATCTGTAAGGAATTCCAGTTTAGGATGTGGTTATTACCTACATAATATTTCTTTAAATATGAAACATGAAAAACATTATGCATCTTAGACAAGGCTGGAGGTAGAGCAACTTTGTAGGCAACCGGATTGATAATTTCAAGTACTTCGAAAGGTTTGACATAACGAGGAGCCAATTTCGAAGATTTACCAAACTTTATAGAACTCTTTTGGGGTTTCACTCGCAAAAGCACCTTCTCGCCAACAAGGAAGTGTCTAGGCACTCGCTTGCGATCTGCATAACTCTTTTGCCTGTCATTGGCTTCTGCCAACCTCTTCCTAATCACTTTAACTTTTTCTTCCATATCAGCAAGCATTTTAGGTCCAATGCTTATCCTATCTTTCAGCTTATCCCAGCTTATAGGAGTTCTGCATTTCCTTCCATATAATGCTTCAAATGGTGCCATCTTAATGGCAGAATGATAGGAATTGTTATAGGAAAATTCGACAAGAGGTAGATATTCCTCCCATCTGTATTGCTGATCCATGCAATACATTCTCAAAAGGTCTTCTAATACCTGATTCACTCTTTCCGTCTGTCCATCAGTTTCGGGGTGATAAGCAGTACTTACATTTAGTTTACTCCCTAATGCAGAAAATAAGGTTTGCCAAAACTGTGATGTTATCCGAGCATCTCTATCAGATATTATCTTTTCAGGCACCCTATGCAATCTAAAAATTTCCTGCACAAATTTGTGAGCCAAAAGATGTGCTCCATCTGTCAGGTTTCCCGGTATGAAATGTGCAACCTTGGTTAGTTTATCCACAACAACCAATATTGCATCATGCCTATTCTTAGACATTGGTAACCCCTGGACAAAATCCATACTAATAACTTGCCATTTCCATTCCGAAATATCATGTGGGTACAACAACCCAGCAGGATGTTGGTGTTCTGCCTTAACTCTCTGACACTCCAAACAACTAGCTACAAACCTTGCAGCATCACTTTTCATTCCCTTCTAGAAATATAGCAGCTTTACATCCGCTAACAGTTTAGTTACACCAGGGTGTCCAGAGTAAGGAGCACAGTGGACTTCCTTCCACACAAGGTTTCTAAGTTCAACTGAATCAGGAACATATATTCTTCCCTTGAATCTCATCAATCCATTGGATTCAAAACTGAATCCGTCATATCTTGGGTCCTTAGGGTTTGAGTACAGTGCCTATTTCACTTGTTCATAATACTCATCCCCAGATAAGTTTTGCAATACTAAGTCTTTAAAGTTAGCATGTATGGAAATTATAGAGGCTATATGCCTTCTTCTGCTTAAGGCATCCGCTACTTGGTTTGCCTTGCCCTTGATATAAGAAATTTCAAAGTCATAATCGGCTATTAGTTCCAACCATCTCCTTTGCCTTGCATTGAGATTTGGTTGTGTGAATATGTAGCGAAGACTTTGGTGATCTATTTTTAAAATAAAAGTCCTTCCCAACAAATAATGTCGCCACATCTGAAGGGCGTGAACCACTACTACCATCTTGCATAAGCACACCTCCCAATCCTTCCCCCGAGGCATCAGTGATAACCTCAAACTCTCCCTCAGGATCAGGAACTTTCAGAATTGGAGCGGTTGTTAATTTTTCTTTTAACAAATCAAAAGCCTTTTGACATACATCTATCCACACAAACTTTTTTCCTTTTCTCTGCAAAGAGGTAATGGGGCTAGCTATGCTCGAGAAATTCAACACAAATTTCCTATAATACCCTGCTAATCCCATGAAACTTCGTACCTCTGATACATTGGTAGGTTCAGGCCATTCCATAATAGCTTTTACTTTGGCTGGATCAACTGATATCCCATCGGCTGATATTATGTGCCCTAAATACTGTACTTCTTTCTGAAAGAAAGTGCACTTGGAGAGTTTCGCATACAATTTATGTTCTCTCAGCCGTTGCAAGACTATTTGAAGATGTTGTGCATGCTCCTCTTCATCCTTGGAATAGATCAGAATATCATCGATGAAGACTAGTACAAACTTATCAAGACAATCTCTGAATACACTATTCATGAGATTCATGAATGCAGCAGGTGCGTTGGTCAATCCAAACGGCAGTACCGTGAACTCATAATGACCATACCTCATTCTAAAAGCTATCTTAGGAATGTCTTTGTCTTTCAACCTTAACTGATGATATCCAAATCTCAGATCTATCTTGGAAAAGACCGATGCGCCACGCATTTGGTCAAATAGATCATCAATTCGTGGCAAGGGATACTTGTTCTTTATAGTTGCCTTGTTAAGCATCCTATAATCTATGCACAGCCTTAAAGTTCCATCTTTCTTTTTGACAAAGATAACTGGGGCTCCCCATGGTGATACACTTGGCCTAATCAAATTCTTAGACAAAATCTCCTGCAACTGTGCTTTTAGTTCCATAAGTTCTGTGGTAGTCATATGATACGGAGCTTTAGAGATTGGCTCAGATCTTGGTTTAATGTCTACACCAAAATCAAAGGTTCTCTTCGGAGGCAACCCTAGTAACTCCTCAGGAAATACATCCTTGAAGTTGCACAGAAATGGATATCTTTCCTCAAAAGATTGCTTCTCCAAGGTTTCCTCTACTAGATCCATCTTAACTGCAAAAAGTTGACATCCCTTTCGCCTAGCCCGCTTTAGTTGTTTAGAAGAGATGGATCTAACCCTTATTTCCCTTTGAATTCCTTGGAGATTCACTATTTTGCTCGTCTGATCCAGACACTCAATGGTTTTATGATAGCAATCTACTTTGGCTCGATGTTTCCACAACCAGCTCATTCCTAGGATGACATCGTAGGACCCTAAAGGCGCTACGTATAAGTTTGCCTCAGTGGCGAAGTTAGAAACATCAATCCTAGCTTCAAACAAGCATTGCTCTACCTAAGCCTTTGAATTATTAGCATACTCTATTGTCCAAGGTTTTGACATGAAACCAGCTTTTCTAGAAAATTTACCTAAGACTCTAGGTGACATAAAATTTTCTGTTGCACCAGTATCAAATAGAATAGAAACAAGAGCTCCAAATAAGGTACCTGTCATCTCAATAGGAGTGATTTGATACTCCGCTTGCCGATTGTCAAGAGCAGCTTGAATCCTTTGCTGAAAAGCTTCCTGTTGTGAAGGAAGCTCCGTGTTCCTAGGCTTCCCATTCGGCTTCTTGTTGGGGCAACGGTTGGCATAATGATCTCCTCCACAAGAAAAGCATCCTCCTATAGGTCCTCGCTTCTCAGATGGCCTACTTACAGAATCACCATTCTTCTTAAAATTTGCGTTTCTCTTAAAATCTTCACCTCTGCGCTCATTACCAAATCCTCCTTGATTCTTTTGATTTCCCCTATCAAACCTCCTGTTTCCATACCCCTTATTATTTTTCCTTTTAAAAGACTGATCATTGTAGTTCTTGTCAAACTTCTTGCATTTCTTGTCACGGTAAGCAGAGATAGATTTAATCTTCTGCTCTTGTTTTATTGCCTTTTCATAAACTTGATCCATTGTGCTTGGACCATGCACCTCCACGTCACCACCGATCTGAGGATTGAGTCCCATGATGAACTTTCTAATTCGGAACCTTTCGTCCTTTTGATATTGGGGAACATACTTCAGTAACCTAGTGAATTTCTTTGCATACTCGACCACGGATAGTTCACCTTGTCTGAGGTTTTGGAAGCCCGTTAACTTCTGATCAAAGTATAATTGAGGTAACCACCGTTTTCGAAATAGCTCTACGAACTCATCCCATGTCACTTTCAAGGGACTTAATTCCAACTCCATTTTCTTATTCATCCACCAAGTGGACACTTCCCCAGATAGCTGATAGGTTCCCCACACAGCTTTAGTAATCTCGAAGTAGTTTCTGATCTCAAAATATTTCTCCATCTTAGTCAACCATGCTTCAGCCGCATCTCCAGTTTTCGTTCCGTCGAACTTTGGAGGGTTAACCTTCTTCATATCCTTAGATAACTCTAAGGCAAGTTTATCCTTGGTTTTTCTTTGGGCTTCACTGTCATCAGGATGCTCACTTGTCGTGCCATCCTCCCAATGTTTACTCTTGCTTGTGAAGTGAGAGTTCTCATTTCCACCCTCTGTGTTACCAGTTTCATCCATTTTCCTTTCCAGTTTGTTCAATCTTTCCTTGGTTTCTGTGAGCATGTTGAGGATCCTATCCAACTTGTCAGTGGAGTTTTCCTGAGAGTTATGACCTTCCCGATCCTCCCCCTCGTTAAACCCTGATTGGTCCATGCTAGTTTAATTTCACACCTGATTAAACATATACTAATCAGTTTTGCGCTTATTTATTAAACAACATCAAAAGAACACAACATTTGATCGTAATCATAATTGTTCTCAAACCAAAATTTTGTCTTTATTCACTTTGCAAAATTGTTTCACATCATTAGAGATAGACAAATCTCATGTTTCTACATAGTGTTATCTAGTGGAGTGTAACCTTCGGATTCTTTGTCCGACACATAATCACAAGGTGTATACCCCTCAGACTCACTCTTAGAAGATAACTCAATAATCTCAGCTCTAGGTACTACACGTGGATCTCTAGTGATCATGGGTATAGTACTAGGTACACTCTCAGGTACACTATTAGTTACAATACAGGAGCAGCGGTTGATCATGGTTCGAACTGCCATCGCTGCTCCCTCTAGGAGTTCTCTCCTCACTCGCTTAAGTCGAGACATAGCATTGGCTAAGGTTTCCACATCGTCAAGCCATAGGTCATTTTCGTCATTGGTTTTCTCTATGGTCTTGATCATCGCAAGTCGTTTCTGCTTAGCTTGCAGATAACACTTCTTACCCGCGAAAGATTTTCTTGCAGTTTTCTTGGTATATACCATCCTGGCACAATAAACCAAATCATTAGCTTCCCGCATAATGATGATTTCCTAATCAGGTTAGTGGACTCATCAGCCCTAGTGCTGAACCTGGTTAGCTCTGATACCATATGTAACATCCACCAAGTAATAACAAGAAGTAACTAAGTTTTCACAACGGTAATTTTTTTTTTTACTAGGAAATCACATGCAAAAGTTACTCATCTATAAACCAATACAACATTTTCCATTTTATCATACGCATGATCTCATTATCATAAAGCTGAAAGAAATGATATACATTAAACATTTTGTTTTCTAAGAAATGAAATTTTGTTGAAACAACATATATTGGAAACATACCATTATCATGCATCTCGATTGTCGATCCATCACATTCAAGACTTGGCATTCCTCGGTATTTGGAAGAGAAAGTATCTTCAAGGAGCTTAACCTCCAACCACAGACTGTCGGTCTCCTGCACTCCTTCCTAACCGGAAGTGGCCCTACCCTACTCAAGAGGTTAGACTTAGGATAACCATCGGTGTTTGCCATCTGAGCTCTGGTGTTGTAACCTACGTGTCTTGTTATCACGCAGATCCCTAAATACCCTCTAGTCATGCACGACACTCCACAAGAAACGCCATCCAGTTACGGTGAACGTTCGATGCACTTGAGGATAGTACATCACCTTGGCCAAAGGATTTGTTTTTAACTAGCGTTCTAAGAACGCTTGAACTTGGCTCACCCACCCTACTCGACTTGAACTGGTCGAAATCCTACAGTTTCCTCTTTGTATAATTTGAAATAATTGATGACCTTGATGACCTCAAGGGTTTAGGATTTCCTCCTGTAATAGCGCATGGTGCAACATTTACTCTAATCCCGAGTCATAGTTTCAAAACCCACTTTCAGGTTAAAACATTGCTTATAAGCGCCCACTCCTAAGTGGTTTCCTATTTGTTAACCCGCTTCCCATGTTTACACAACATACTCAAACATTTAATGCCATTTCCCATTATTCTGAAATTCGAGGATTCTAGACTCATATTGTCTACAAGATAAAACGATTCTAGCACCGTCGCATGCAACGTAATTTCAACTCACATGCGGGTTTTCAATTAAAATTGTTCATTTCAGAACATGACGGTTTCCTAATCATTACTAAAACTTTATCCTTCTACCCTCTTTCCGCGTCATTAGTTTCACATGGTTCAACAAGATGAAAGTCATAACTAAAATATAAATGATTATGAAATCTTTCCTATGTCAATAAAGATGACCAACGCATGATCGACCTTTAGTTAAAGATGTATGATGGTTAAGACATCAGCTATTTACAACTGCATTTTTCGCTATTAAACATTCTAATTTTATGTTAAGACGTGCTTACAACTGTGGCTTTTGACTCCTACGCAACATGCACGTGGAGCAACACGTTTACTCGCTGTGGAGTTATCGTTCAAGGAAGGTGTATTACATCTTGCATCAAAATAAGTTCGTTCCTACATGAATATACGTTAGAGAACTGCGTTCTTACATTACACCATTTAATTTATGACAAAAATGCTACAATTTCTGAGTTTATGGATTCTAGAAGACAGCATACTTCTTTTCTAAGTTTTCAAATCTCAAACACAGCAATGATACCATAACATGACTTGACCGCACATAGATATCATACTAGGTTTACGTTGTCCTACATTTCTGCTCATTTTAAACGTATTCATCTTTTGCAAAAGTGAGACTTACTTACATACTGTTCTAAACTGAGGAAAATAAAGAAGGAAATGAACCTGTTAATGAGAATGGAAGTTGCTATGGCAATTCCACGTTCTTCTCTGCTTTTCTTCGAAGCTATCTCCTTTATCTCCTTCTAAAATAACGACAGTCCACACTAAACAGTCCCGCTCTCTGCTGGACACTATTCAAGTCAAAGCAGGCTCCTTACTTAAATAACGATCACCCTCAGACAACTACAGACTTCCTTACTCATGTTTGCCAACTTCTACCAACAACTCACACCCTTCCACAATGCAGAAGTATAATGGATTTCATTTCTCTCTCTGACTCTGATTTCCTTCTTCCCACACTCCGACAGCCACTCCACCAAACTCTATTACTACTATCAACTCTCTCCCACTGTCATTTTTTTCTTTTCTTCACAATGCAGACCCCCCGTGAGTCCGTCTCTCTCTGTCTCTGTCATTTTTATCCTACACACTCCCGTAGCCTCTTTTCCCACTTTACTCCTCTTCGGATCCCGTTTCCAACCAATACCCTCCGTTTATGATTCTCCCTTCGTCGTTTTTGTCGTTCTCTCTCTGCCCTTTACCAAACCCATGATGGCCTTATTCCCTGGTTTTTTTCTCCACTCCAACCAATGAATCTCCTTCTGTTCTTTTTTTCCATCTCACTTCCATACTATCGCCGGCCTTTCTTCCTACTCCGAAGGAACTCCCTCTCTTCGTTTTCCTTGCCACACTTCATCGGTTGCGTTGATCCATTCCCCACTCACAACCGATTCCCTCTCCCATCACTCTCTGCTATCTTTATGAGAAGGAATCCGCTCTCTAAGACTGCAGTTCGATGGCCTTTCGCAACAGCCACCCCTTGATTTTGCTCCCTCACTTATGAGACAGTTTTCGGCATTAAAACCATCGGTTAAACTTCATTGCTACCGCTGAGCTGGCTCTCTCTCTCTTTCACGTGATGAAATAGAATCTTAACTCTCATATGAGGCTAAGCATAAAGGTTGGAATGGGAAAATGGTTTCTTAATAACATTGCGCAACTTAACAATCAACAATAATAATAAGGAAAGAAAGGAATACGTGGCATAAAATCTAAGCCATTCTTGCACAGTTTACACACACTTGGCATCTCAATGCCACACACTTGCCTACATAAGGACACACGTCGTGATAACATACATAGGCCCAAGGTTCATGGATTACCATGGTAAACGTTTAACTCATTGTGACGGATCCAGTCATGGTGAAGACTTCGTCAACCAAAACTCACTCGAACACAAAGCATCTAAAGGCTAAAAGAGAGGTTAAACTTGACAAGACGACGGCGATCAAGTCTCTAGAGCAACTTATTGGCCAAAAAGGAAAAGAATAGATTCACAGCACAAGTTCGACGCATTTTACGACAATCACGATGGATTGATCGTAACGCAAACGAGTTCTTACAACGTTAGACGAACCAAGCCGACTTCTCGCATTTTTTTGACTACGAGACTAGATTTACAATTTCACCACAAGATAGTTCAATTAACACTTATAAACAAAAATTTTAAATGTCTAAATAAGTCGACTTGCTATGATGGACTTACAACGACATCGACGACTCCAAGATTCTACATGACGACTTTTGACTAGGATGTCACACTCTATCCTTTGATGTCGACATCTAGCTAACTAACCCAATCGACAAACAAGACTAACTGGTCGGTTCCAAGGTTTATCTACCTGTTTGGCGATCTCAATAACAAACACCCATGGTTAATTTCCAGAGTCTATACTCTCTCTCGAAGATACTTTCTCTTCCCGTCGAACATAGTCCACCTGTTCCTGCATCGACAGACTCACATACAATTTTGTGGTCAAAGCACCTATGTTCAAATCAAAACATAATATATCCAAACATCATTGCATTTATTATAAAGACATTTAGTCTACAATATCACCTTGATCGTAATCATTAGATTCCACAATTCAATATAACAACTTTGTAAGATAAATCGTCAATTTCCATGTCATTCACAACATATTAAATTATTAAAATTTACAAGAAAGTAAATTGCATAATTGTTTTCAAAAAGAGGGATGTGACAGTTTCCCTCAGTCATCTTGACCTCCTGCAGAAGCAAAATGTCTAACTTATTATCCAAAATACAGTTTTTGACCTCGAACTATTTTGAAGGGCTATTAAAACCACTCAGATTCCAGGATAAGATCCTCATTTTAAAGGTTTGAGGGAGGAGACCTCCAGAGTTTTCTGCTTACCAGAAGCAATTTCATTAGCAATCTCTCTTTGCCGAGTTTTCTGAAGGGTTGGTTGCCCTTGTTTTGAGTCAGTGCCCACATCAGCAGTCTTCTTTCCTTTACGAGTCTTCCTCTTAGGGGTAATCCAGCCTTCAGGATCATTCTCACTACCACTGGGGCCAATGTCAACTGTCAGGGAAGGATCAACATCATCAACTTCCCACACAGGGTTCCTGGCTGACTCAAGGTCATTAGCATCTAGGGGAACAACAGAGGAAGCCTGTAGATCAAGGGCTTTATCATCTTCAACAACCTCATTGATCAAATGATCCTATATTGTGCCCTCCTCACATCCAGAAGAATGCTGTCGGACCGTCTGACTAACAGTATCAAAAACCACATTCCAACCACCTATTTCCAAACGCTGTTCAACATTCTCCTCCAACAAAGCAGTATCCTTATGGGTAGCAGCCGTCGGGCTTGTCTTGTCCTTAGCCTATTCAGGATGGTCTTCTAGCAAAGCATTTTCTGCATTACCCCCCATTCCCTGATGGTCAGGGGTAACAGCTGTTTGAGAGTGGTCCTCAACCTCATTATGGGATTCAGTCTGCCAGCCCGTGGGCTTAGTTTTACATTGAGTCATTATGTGCCCCTTCTTCTTGCATATTTGATAGAAGGTGGTGGCATTTTCATAAAGGATTGGCTGAGTCCATACCCCATATTTGGAATTTAATGCAATGGACACAGGAAGGGTTCAGTTTATCTCCACATTGACACAAAAATGAGCAAAAACACAATGGGATTGAGTACGGGTAGTATGGTCCATAGTAACAAACTGGCCAAAAGAGTTACCAATAGCAGAAAAAATCTTTTCATCCCAGAATTCTAAGGGAAACCCAGGTAAATGAACCCAAACAAGAGCAGATTTATTGAGATCCGAGCTAGGGTCAAACCCAGGTTTCCATTGGCATAAAGCAAGCGAGTGCGACCCATAAAGCCAGGGTCCCCCAGCAAGAGTAGTAATCATATCCTCCCTACTGGTAAATTTAAATAGGAATACTCCTCTTGCCATAGCAATGACCGAAACACTACCCTTAACTCTCCACCGAGAGGAAACCCATTTACGGACCATCTCAATATTGGGATGAAAGGAAAAGAATTTACCTACCAAAGCAAGATCCATCTTTGCCACAATTTCTTCAACCAAACCATCCGGAATAACCAAAGCCGTGCCATTTGCAGAAACTTTCTGGACAGGCATACCCGCCATGCATTTAGAAGACCCCAGTGATTCCCCTGTTACCGCTTGTTTCCATCCGTTAGACGGGGCGTCCGCCATCACAGCCCCAGAGGTGCTGCCCAAGGTAGCCGCCTCCATTGACACCAAAAACAGTCAAAGCTAAAACACTAGAAAACCCTAAGCAACCATAGAAGGCAGAAAGCAGCTCTAGAAAGCAACAGCCTTAGGAAGTGTTAAAATAAACAAATGATATATATTATAAGTGATATATTATAAAATGATATTTCCCTATAATAAATTTTTATGGTTTACGAATAATTTAAAGTGTCATATATACAATTATATAAAAATATAGAAAGTCAAACTATATGGTCTAATAAATTTTAAAATTGTAAAATATGGTCTTAAATTGAAAAAATGCCCCAAAGACCATCAAATTCTAGACTTGCACTCTACAAAGTTCCTTTTAAGCCTATAGTTCCAACAAAGGAACATCTAACAATGCATCCACTCCATGTGGGTCCTAGCTAACAATTCAGTTATGTCTAATAAGAGTGGCATGCGGGTAGACAATTCTAGCTTAGCTCTAATGCCTAAAAACACACACATACACAGAGAAAAATTGGATCTAAAACACACAACAAAATCAGATTAAACACCAAAATTAAAGAACAACTCTCTCTATGGAAAATCACTAAAAATAATCATTTTTGTGTCTATGAGGACTCTCTCTTTACTATTGTAATTTATATTTGATTTTTTTAACATTTTCTTCACACCATTTAAATAAAATTGATATTTATGTAAATATTTATATTCTAACATATTTTTAAAAATAAAGAATGAAAAAATACTTAAACACTACTAATTAATTAATCCATGTTTTTCTAAGATTTTAAATGGAAAATTATAGCTCAACATATAAACTAGCAATCACACCTTAGTGTGCAATGGGTACATAGAAATTGAAAGTGTATTGGTAGATTTCATTTTCACAATCACTGGTGATTTCATTCTGTGAATCTTTCATGTTTCTTCAGATTTTTTTCATATAAAACATATTTATAATCACCAAATAAATATATATGTCTATTAAATAAAATGTTTACATTTATTTAAGGGGGAATAGAATAACATGGAGTGAAGGGCTTGTTTATGTGGGCTTCAAGATCTGAATTCTTTAGAATATGTTGATTGTCAGCTCTGACTTCCATATAAAGTAAAAAAAAGACATATAAACTGAACATTCATGTCTTTTCAAATGAAAACTATGTTTATTTTTTGTATGAACACTACGTATCTCACTCCAAGTGTATCATAGGATTCTAGAGTAAGCAAGAAAAGTTGTTGTCTCCTGAAAAATGGTCAACATAGAATAATAATTCTAGATCAACACAATGAGGGTACTATAAAATTAAGTACTTATGCTTTAAGCCCTTTAATTTTTACTTAGAAATTGAAAAAACTATAGAAATCAATCTTTCAACTACTATAAAAATATTGTAATTGGTTTCTAGCAAGCTGAAATCAATGTCATTTTGCCATTTTTCAAAGCAAGGGCACCAAAAAGTTGACACTCAATTAGACATTCTAAAATATTTGCTTTTCCTCCATTGCATGGTTACCCTTGACAACAGCCATACAAATAACTTTCTTCAATTGGAAATTGATCATAGCTTTGGTTTCATTTACTTTCCCTTCCAATGATTGTTGGTGTGGCACGTGTAATGTCATAAATTGTATACGGTCCTTGCAATTTCATGCTATATTTTACCCTTCCTTTAGTGTCCATTTCCTTTTTTGTAGGCTTATTTTAGCCCTTACATTAGCCTTTTACCTTCCCATGGTGCTTAAGCTTTGCTTTCAGTGTTGTCTTTCCATCAAATCAGTGTCACTTTTGTGTTGGTCATGTGATATTCTAGTGTCTTGTGAATTTTGAGCCTAAATTGTTTAGACACTAGCACTTCACGTAGACATCCACGTGACGCGCTAGCTTCTCATGATAGTTTTGTGTTTTGTGGTTGTTTCAGGGCATTTCTCCATTTGACATTTTTGGTGGTCAGTTGTAACGCCTTGAGAATCTTTCAAGAAACTTGTTATCTCTTCCTCTTCCCTCATTTTTGAATCTATCTTTTAATATTTCATTTTTTACACTCCTCTTGGCTCTCTTGGCTCTCTAGGCTCCTTCTTACAACTCTACAACTTTCTTGCATGCTATAGGAGCTCTACAACTTTCTACAGTGCTCCTACAACATTTGTTTCATCTCTCTTTCCCTCTTTGGCTTTCTTAAGCCCCTTGAAGGTAATATTGTTTTTGTTATTTCTTGTTCAAACATTTCTTTTGTTGTGCCCTTGAGTACCTTGGGATTCTCACATCCTTTTAAATCTTTTATTTTAGACAATGTTCCAACACTTCCTTTATGTGCATATCATCAAGTGCTTGGCCATTCCACTAGTGAATACAAATCCTTGAAGGACAAAATACAACATCTTCATGACACAAGTGCTCCCACTCTTCCATCTACTGAAGCACCTATCTCTCCTCTACATGAGAAGTGATATTGAGGTTCACCTCTATTTGGTTTCTTTCACATAATATTCTTCTTCCTCTAACATGACATTGTGATTAGCTCTAGCATTGTTATAAAATTGCATTACATAGAGTTCACCACTATCTTGCTTTCTTATTTTTTCTCATGTGGTTTTCACACCTCCTTTCTTCTATTGTGTTGCTAACAACTATGTGGCACCTGTAGCTTTCTCTATTTGATTGTTTCCATTCATGGTGGTATAATCTCACATGCAACCATATATTTATTTTTGGTAACAATATAATATTTCTTTTCATGGTTGTTCTCACCCATATTCTAGGTTAGAGACAACTTGTTCTAGGGGTGTGCCTTCTTCCTAAGGATCTTCCCTCCTCTTCCTTCCCCTTTTCTTTACCTTGAAATATTTGAGTATTATACATGCTAATATTTTAAGGAGGTTGTATGTATATATGGGAATTTGTGTTCAACACTAAATTACAGTGTATTACATTAAGGAAGATATTTTATTATTTTCATGATTATTAGTTTTATATAATTTTAAATTATTTACTGGTTTTTGTTTTATTGATGAAATTGAATGGTTCATAAAATTTTATGAGGGATTGATTTTTGTTGAGTGTAAAGCTTTTATGTGTAAAGTGATGAAGTGGGGATTATAAGAAAATGAATTTCCTAAAATAGATGTCTGCTAAACCTAATTCTTAGGTCCAATCCCATAATATAATAAATCTAACATTATAAAATATTTATCATTTAATAAGAAATAATTTAAAAATTACAATGACCACATTTTCTATATAAAAGTTGATTTAAGAAGTGTTAATTTATTCTATAACCAAATAAGTATTCATTATATTTTTCTTATAAGAATTAAGAATAATTGAAACTCACCAATAAACTTAAAATCATTTTAAAAAAAGTTTCATGTCAATTGTGAATTTAAAGATAATGTGATGTAAACAAGTTATTATATAAGACCAAAGTTGTGTTGTTGTCTAAAATAAGGATTTATTATAAAAGTTATTTTTTAAAATGAGGGGTTGGTAACAATTCTTCCTATAAGATATAAATAAGAGTCTTCTTAATATATTTATATCTTATACTTTTATATCAGATTAACTAAAATAACAATCACCCAACAAACCAACTACACTTAAATACAAATCTATATACAATTTAATTGTTAGAATGGAAATTAAATATTCATTATAATAAACAAGGTCCTCTACTACTCAATTGTAAATCATACAAAATAATTATCATACAAAATAATTTGGAAGCAAATGTAACAAAATATTAGATCAAATAAACCATAAAATTTATTAATCATCAACATTGCAAGTTTTTATGCAAAACTAGTAAGTTACTATCAACAACGATGCTAATGTTACTTAAAAACGTAGAAAAAAAATCTTAAGCAACTCTTTAAAAGACTCTTTCTAATCACTTTTCAATTTCAAGTACCCTCAGTTCTAATAAAAGCCTAATTCTTATCGGCATAACAACATGATCATAATCTAAATATATAAGTTTATGTTAAATAACAATATGTTTGTTTCCTGCATAATAAATATAATATGACCAACTTTCAAATTATAAAAAACAAACTACAAAATAATTTATTTCTGATTTATACTGTATATTTTTCAAAATTAATGATTAGTGATGTTAACTTGAGCAAAGTGCTGTTTAATAATTTCCTCTAAAAAATAGTTTTGCTTAAATTCAAAAACTGTTTAATTCTTATTTTTAGTTTTTCATTTATCTCGAAAAAATTTGTAATAAAAAGAAACAAAAAAGCCAAGCCATCAAAATTTCCAAAACTTAAATCGAGTATCTTTTTCTACGCAGAACCAATCCACCAAACTCAAATGAAGAGGCGGCCACCGTACTATATCTCAGCGGCGTACCTAAGCCGTGGTCACATGGGAGCACTTGACCGCTCGGATGCTGCCTTATATTTCTTCCTGTCTCCTTGCCTTCTAACAGCGAGAAAAATATACAACAGATTCACATCACTCATTTCACTCATTATTCTTACAATATTATATTTGGATTTGATACAGAAACATTCAGATTGCACAAGACTCCTTATAGTAAATCGGTTATCAACTTGGAAATCCAATGAATAGAAACAATCAAAGATTTGTCATCAGGATGCAATTATATATAAATGTATTTGTATTGAGTTTTGGTAGTAAATACTACGTATTATCCCAATCAAGGTACAATTTTCTCAGTAATTTTAAAATAATTGTATTAGAGAAATACATTACTTTATATGGATTAATGGATTATGTCAAGCTAATAAATAAATAAAAATTCTTAAAATTAATTTTACAGTTGGGAGTTGATAAATTAAAATGTTATTTTAAAAATGTATTGACACTGGTTTATCAAACTTCAGACCATAAATCTCTTAACAAGAAAGACTTAGGTTATGATGCAATATTAGATGCACAACAAATTTACATCCCCATAGATATCTCTATTCACAATCATTTACTTTAACCAATAATCTGAATCTGAATACTATGCATAATCCTCTTAAGAATTATTGACCAACTTTCATGCTCACAGAAAGTTTGACACAAATCTGCTATACTAGATGTATACACCCTAATAAAACATAAATCATAATTTCAGAACAAATCTGCATGCACAATACTTCCATCCTCTAGTTGCACATTTAAATCAATGCTACAAAGATTATCAATTATGGACCTTGTCTCTTAGAGAACCCCGATGTCCTCAGTTGCCAAAAAAAAAAAAAAAAAAAAAATTTATTTTAGTTTTTATAAATTGATGCTACATTTTCATGCTATATAGTGGATCAATCCCAGCCGCCAAAGTTTATTTATCCTTTCCTTTTATTTACCACTACTATGGATGCACATTAATGAAACTGTCTACAATAGAATAAAACTACAACTGCATCCAGTGTGGCACCCACCTCAACAATTTGGAGAATAAGGTAAGGTTTCTTATTGCAGGCACCTTCCTTTATTTTCTTTATTGTTGGCAGGTCCACACACATGAATCAATAAAGATATAAGATTTTAATAAGAGTCCATCACCCATCAAGAAGTTTTTTTTTATACATTTAATTGTTATACATAGATTGAGAAAAAGGAAAAAATAGATTTTTTAAGTCACTCTCATAAAGCCCAGCATTGGACATAACTTTATTTACAACAAGTGTAGCTAAGTATTATGATTGGCACATGTAATACTAAAAATATCCAATTTTTTTTTTTTTAACACAAATTTCGATCTAGCTAAATATTATCATTGGCAAATGTAACACTAAAAATATCCAAATTTTTATTTTTAACACAAATTTTGATCTGCATATAAGAACAGGCCCAATAAACAGCAAAAGACAGGGCAAAACATAACAGCAATAAACATAAAAGAGGCAGGGCAAAACAGAGTTAAATAACCCGGTAAATTATATTCATCTAACGTTCATTACATCACATCCAAAATGTTGTATCCAGCAGCCATCTAGAGGCTGTGTCTAGCAGCCATCCAAAGGCTCTTTCCAACAGCTCTCTCTAATCACGTATATATAGCTATAGAACCTTTGACGCCTGGAAGTTTCTAGCTTTCTAGAAAACTCTTAAACCTAGAATATTCTTTTCTAGAACATATCTTAGAATATTCTTTTCTAGAACAACTCCAAGAATGTTCTAGCTTGTGGAAGGCTCTAGAAACATTCTATCATTTTCTAGACAATCTTAATCCTTAACATCCCCCCTTAAGATTGGCTAGAATAAAACAAAGAAAATACAAATGAGAGGGGAATATTATACTACTATCCCCCTTAATGTTCACCTCTAGCATACAAAGCATTCTTCGATCATATTCCTTTTTCATGGCTTGCTCCCATTCTTTCTTCCCTCTAGCTTGCTCATATGAGATTGGATCATTTATACACAATACATTGGCCATGAGAGCTCTAGCACTCTTTCCTTGGATCTTTGAGCCTTGCCTATATATTTCTTCAACACTCTTTATCTTTTGTCTAGCTGAAAAGTTATTTTCATCATCACAACCAATGATACCTCTAGCTTGTTCCAACTTGTATTTTCAGCAATATAACAGCCATGCGAAAAAAAGTCACTCTAGCAATATACCAACCATGTAAAATAAATCACTCCAGCAATATATATGCCCTGCAAACAAATCACTCTAGCAACACATCTGCCCTGCAAACAAGTCATTCCAGCAATATTTCTTGCTGAACCTCTAACTAAATCTAGCTAAACCTCTAGCTGAACCTGGAAAACATTCCAGCTGAACCTCTAGCTGAACATGACTGAATTTCTAGCTGAACCAGGAAAACACTCTAGCTGAACCTGGCTGAAACTCTAGCTGAATCTTTTTTTTTGCCAACAACCCCCTCAGCGTTACCCAAGGGGATTCTAACCCATAACTTGGCTCTGATACCATATAAGAACAGGCCCAATAAACAGCAAAAGACAGGGCAAAACATAACAGCAATAAACATAAAAGAGGCAGGGCAAAACAGAGTTAAACAACCCGGTAAATTATATTCATCTAACATTCATTACATCACATCCAAAATGTTGTATCCAGCAGCCATCTAGAGGCTGTGTCTAGCAGCCATCCAAAGGCTCTTTCCAATAGCTCTCTCTAATCACGTATATATAGCTATAGAACCTTTGACGCTCGAAAGTTTCTAGCTTTCTAGAAAACTCTTAAACCTAGAATGTTCTTTTCTAGAACATATCTTAGAATATTATTTTCTAGAACAACTCCAAGAATGTTCTAGCTTGTGGAAGGCTCTAGAAACATTCTATCACTTTCTAGACAATCTTAATCCTTAACACTGCAAAGATTGTAGAAAGACAAATAAATTTTTATTGATAAAATGCTGGATAAACTTTTGGACAGTCCTTCCAATCTATATAATATATAGAAGATTGCAAAACTGCTTTCCAATTACTCAAATTCACAACTGGTGGCAATTTATTCAATTTTAACACAAGAAAGAAAAATCATCTCCCACAATCAATACTAGCTCAACAATGAAAGATTATGAATCGACAAAGGTCCACAAACCGCTCTCCTTGGAATGTAATCAACCACATCTTCAGCCGGGCAGCCTGGCAACACACTCCATTCCATGGAGCTCAAATCTAGGGTCAAGAGATTCATGCTTCCTCTAATCGTAAGCCAAATTTTATCTGATGCAGCAACCACAAAATCTGTTCCGTGGGATGACTTGACTGTGTCTTCTAACAAATCCCGGGGAGTGATGGAAATGAGAGACCAACTCTTATTATTCTCTTCTCTTAAATCCAACTCCCATATCCCCACCAAAGTGTGCTTGATGAAAGGGAAGCGACCCAGTATGGAGGCCTCCCCTGCTTTCTTCTGTAACCTCCCCACCAAAAGAAGCTTTCCACTACACGCCACTAACGAAGGCAGAGAAGCGTTGCGGTTCTTACGATAATCATCACAATCCATCTGCGGAGGCAGCCCTCCTTCGATCTCCTTAAACTGAAACTCTCCACAGGCAATGTCATAACAACCCAGATGATGACCAAAGTCATTGTTAAAGTAAACAACGCCATTGTGTAGTGCGCTCGTCCAAAGGGGACTGTAGTATCCGGTGTGGGGAACGTCGTTGAAGCCGGTCATGGGAACATCGTTGGTGGGAGGGATAGCCGTCCACTTATCTGTAGTGGAATTGTAGAGCAGAAGACACAAATGCTCTCTATCCTGTAAGCCTATAGTAATAATTTTAAACTGGCCGCAGTGGGCAACGAGTTCCACGGCTGTTCCCGCCATCCAAAAATAGTCCAACGGAATAGGAGGCAAGACCTTGTGTTGTTTGGTTGCAGGACTAAATATCACGGGGCTACGATTCATCAAAGAATCCCAATGAACAAAAAGAAAAAGCCCTGCCGCTGCAGCGTAGAGGTAAAGCTCGGTAGGACGAGGTAGATAGCGCTTGGCGCAGTCCCATTTCAAGGTCTTCCATGGTAAAGGGATTCGAAACCAACTGTTGAGTACGGTACTGAAGAAGGCGATTCCTTGGAAGCCCTCCACCGTGTGCTGCGTTGCAAAAGGATGAGTGTCACCATTGAGATTGAAAGTGTTGTCCAATATTGCCGTGTTCCAGGCTTTGCAAACACTCTTGGCCCTGATCAATGAGGGCAAAGGAAGTCTTCGCAGAATCTCCTCCACTGTGTCATAATCCAGATTGGGACTTTCGTCGTTATTATTATGAGGAAAATCACCTAGTGGCGCGACATAGTGCTGCTGCTGCAGTTGAGGAGCAGCTGAAGTTGGCGTGATTGTTCCATATCTCTTGTGGAAGGCCGTTAGCAATGTTGAAAAAGGAAAACCCGTACAATCGCGAGCCACATAAAAGCGCCACCTGCGGTTGAATTTCCCGTTGAATTTCAAGCACCTGTCTGCAACTTCAAAAATCTCCAGAATACGATTAGTATGCCCCCTCAACTTTTTCTTCGCACTTTTTCTCGCCATGTCGCTCGCTCAAACACCAATAGCGAATCCTACCAAATAACATGTTCAAATAGGTCAGTCTGTCTTTTAATAACTTTTCTATTAAATAAAAATTAATTAATTTATAGTATATACTATTAAAAAAAAAAAACATATTTGTTTTGTAATAATTAGATTTTCACAGTCACTTCATTATAATGTAATTGAATGCTTCTGGATTAAACTGTGTGATAGTATTTTCTCTCAACTTTTCAAATCATACTACATGATCCATCATCCTCTCTTGCTTTCTTTTCCCCCGATGATGGATCATGTAGTATGATCCCAAATGTTGAGACAAAATACTTTCATAGAGTTTAATTGACAAGCATCCAATTATATATTTGTTTTGTGTTATATTTAATTATGTTTGATTATATTTTTAATTTTTAATTTTATATTTTTAAAAATATATTTCCACTATGTTTAGATTTTTATGCATATGATTATGAGATGAGACTCGATGCCTTACTACTATTGTAGAATGCCTCTTAACACAATAATACTAGTATATATATAGGTGAAACTAACATATTTATATTTATAAAATATTTCTAAAATACGCAGATATGTTTTTTAAATCTAAAATACGTCAAAGATATATTGCCTATTTTTAATCAATTTACCCCATACCACATATAAGTGGAATATATGTGCATATCTTTTGACATATTTTAGATATATTTTTTAAATATAAATATACTAGTTAGATGAGAAAATAATAGTGAGATCTAAAATAATTTCTAATTTTATCTACTTAAAAGAGTTATTTGATTTTTTTTAGTTTGAAATATATATTTATTTTACTTAAAATGTTATTTTATTTACTTTATACATTTATTTAATTTCTTAAATATAAAAACTATTTATTCAAAAAAATTGGAAAAGACTACAGTAAAACTGAGTAAAAACTTTGTATTAAAATTTATTTTTTACTTTGTAGATTTATTTAATTTCTTTATACTATTTATTAAAAAAATATTCTAAAATATTAGGATAAAAATTAGAAAAATTGGTCTTGAAATTTACTTATCCATGTTAATGTAGTTTTGTTTAATTTTATTTAATTAAAGAGTTACTTTTATTTTATTTACTTTCAAATATATATTTTATTTTACTTAAACAATTTTTTTTTGGTTTATTTTATAGATTTATTTTATTTCTGTATAGATCTAGAAGATATTATAGAAAGGCTTTAATATTTAATAAGGTAAGAGGGGAGAAAGCAAACTTCATTAAACTAAATATTTTATCTTCCCAAATTTTTTTCCTAAATTCCTAATAAAATGAAAGAGGAAATCCTTCTAAAAATAAGTTTTATATATATAAGGGCACCTTTAAATAGATAACCATCATAAAAAAATTTGCTTGACATTTAGGTCATGGTGGCATTTAAAGATTGAAAAACTCTAACAATTATTTTAATTTCTCAATAGTTTAATCTTAAAGATACGAAAAAATTAGTAAAAATTAAAACATAGGTCATTAAACTAAATATTAATTTTCTTTGTGCCTTTTAAAGATTGAAGAACCCTAACCCTTGGCCTCATTAAACTAAAGCAAAGCAATTTATCTTACCATTAATTTTCTTTGTGGGTTTTAAAGATTTGTTTCTGCTAGAAAGATATTAAATAAATTATAAGTTATAGGTTTCCTAATTTAAGCTACACTTTAAGTGCAATTTTATTTTCATTTTAATGAGCAACTTGTAAATAGAATAAGAGTAAATAATACACAATGTCTAATCTAACCTTCTATAAATAATAGCATTAATATTGCATCACTTCATAAATTCAATTTGCACCCAAAAAACATAAAAAAAGATGACTGCATAATGATGCCCTTACCGATTATGTTCTTTACGGAGATTAAACTTCTGCTCTTTATGGCGATTAAACTTCTTCTCTTTATTGATTAAAATTCTTCTCTTTATGGATTAAACTTATACCTTTTACTATTTATATTTATACACATTATTTTATCTATGTTGTTTTATTTTTATATTCATTGATTTAATAACTATGTGTCGGCTATATCTTTTTAATTTAAAATAGTTTATAATTATTTTTAAAAATGTCTAATTATTTAAAAAAACTATGTGCTCTATTTTATTTTTATCTACATGGTCACACTCATTGCCTTAATGCTACAATGATACTCTCAACGTAATAAATGTAAAATATTGTTTAATTGTCCAAATGGGGCACGTGAATTCAAAAGTAAAGCATATGATAACTCTAAAAGTAATTTGTGATAACTCATAAATGATGAGTACAGTTGACATTTAGTGGAGAAATTACAAAGAGTTATTTTTGGGTGAACATCTTGAATAAGTAAAATATTATTATTTTATATGTATGAAAGAAGAGCATCGAGGAATTATGAAAAAAAATTAGCACATTGAATTAGCTAAACATAGCTAGGAATCAAAAAGGAATTGGAGATGGAGTGTTCACAAAGGAATTAATGTTGAAATATTTTATTTTTATTATATTTGGGAATATGGGATGTTGGTGTTTGTGCCCATTATTTCTATATAATCCAAAAAATTTCTTTAGTTAATATCTTTTGTTAATTAATCAATATTCTTCACCACATAAGCACTTTATGAAACCATTTGGATTCTTCAGATCATAGGATGAAAACCCTTTGATTTTTTAAAGGCAATCGGACTCAAGGTTGTATTTGCACTTGAAAAATTTGTTTAAATTTTCAACATATACTTTTAGTAGTCTTGAATTTGTAGGATTGCATAGAATGAAGCTCCACTATACAGTAGATTATTTCATATTTATCCATCATTTGCATTGTTGAAAAATCTGATATATTTACTGTTTTTCTATACATTTTGTAATAAAAAATGATTAAAATTATATGCTGCAAATTATTTTCTATTGGTTGCATAGGAGTTTCAAATCATATTTAGAAAAATTAGTTTATTTGAGTCACATAAATGCATGGCTAGTTTTGGGTGGATTTGAATGAAGGGCTCTTTTTATTTGTTTTGGGTATTTGAGATTTCAACATAATTTATATAATCCAAAAAAATTCTATATAATCCAAAAAACTTCTTTAGTTAATAGCTTTTGTTAATTAATCAATTTTCTTCACCACATAAGCACTTGTTGAAACCATTTGGATTCTTGAGATCATAGGATGAAAACCCTTTGACTTTTTAAAGGCAATCTGACTCAGAGGTTTTATTTGAACTTCAAAGCTTTGTTTAAATTTTCAAAATATACTTTTAGTAGTCTTGAATTTGTAGGATTGCATAGAAGGAAACTCCACTATATAGTAGATTATTTCATATTTATCCATCATTTATATTGTTGAAAAATCTGATTTATTTAGTGTTTTTCTATACATTTTGTTATTAAAAAAATGATTAAAGTTATATGCTGCAAATTATTTACTATTGGTTGCATAGGAGTTTCAAATCATATTTAGAAAAATTAGTTTATTTGAGTCATGGCAATGCATGGCTAGTTTTGGGTGTATATGAATGAAGGGCTCTTTTTAATTGTTTTGGGTATTTGAGATTTCAACATTATTTATATTTGGTTGTTCAAAATCTTTTGAGTATTTCAAATCTAAGCATATTTACATAAAATTTATGTTTAAGCCATTACAATTGTTAGTGTAATTAAACATTTAATTACACTTTATTAAGTTTACTTAGGAATTTTTTAAGTCACTTAGCACTTTCTTTCTTACAATTATAAAAGTAAGATGTCATATGTAATTTATTAATCTAATTCATTATTGTATCCAATATTGTAAAAATCCATACTCTATGTTTTTCTCTTGTAGAAGGCAATCCTAACTTTTGCAGCTGATCCTGGCAACTTGAGTCAATCATTGACTCTCACATGGTGATCTTGGTCTCTTGTATCCATTAGTGTCTCTCACATGGTACCAGAGCTCTAGATCTACAAGACCCTTCTTGAATCTGGAGAAAAATTAGGCAAGAGCCATTTGCTGGGTGTATTTTTATGTAAAACAATGCCTTTCATTAGATTTAGAGTAGTTAAAATAGTCATATTAACAGTTTATTTATTTTGATTTGATCTTTGTAGGCTAGATTTGCAAGAGTTACAATGGGTGTTTTTTTGGGATTTAGAGGAAAACTATTTTTTAGAGAATTTTGGGTCAAATCCAACCTTGCCATCACATTTATAAGGCCTAAAAACCCTAAAATTGACTATCAAATTATCAAAATCAGTCTCAAGATCATCTGGAGAAAAACATTTTTGCCAGGGAAGTCATATGGTCTCTCTAACACGAGGTGACTAGTTCAAAAAAAAAATATTTTTTCCTACTTTATTAAAAAAAATAAAAAAATAAAAAAGGTTTTTAAATAAAAAATTGTAGGTTTTTTACTGTGAAAAAACATTGTTGAAAATTTTTACATTTTTCAAAAGAAAAAATATATTGGTACATGTAGAGGCCTTGCACTACACTGACCTTGTAGGCCCATCAGGCCCCACACATGATGTAGGGACATCTTCTTTATTTTCTAAATTTGTGTTAACAGTTGATTTTTGGGTTCATTGTGTTGGGTCGGATGACAGGTTCAGGCAGAAGGAAGTTCCTATCACCAGAGCAACATGAACCTTAATAGTTAATTATTAGTTTTCTAGTGATCAGTTTCAAATAATAAGAACTCCTTGCAACAAAGGGATAATTAAAATAACAATTCTTTTCAGCATTGTAGGGCGCCATGTCAGAAGACAAAATGCAAAGAAATAGGAGAAAAGGTTGCATAGGCATAGGGGAAGAAATCAATGCCTCATTTGAGGCATGCTATAAATAGGTTTTAATTTACTAAAGGATTAGGTTGGAGGACACTCTGGAGCGACAATTGCATAGGGAATAAAATGCCTCCATTCTTGATGAAAAGGCAGGAGAAGATGAAACGGTAGTAGAGATAGGATATAGAGATAAAAATAAGAAGGTCGACAGTTGTGTAAAAGAGGATGGATTCTTGGAAGCATATGAGAAAGTAGAGGCTGAGTGACTTAGGGAATTGATAGTGGGATGATAGTTAGATAGAAAGGAATCTGCAGAAGGTGAGGAGTTGATGCTATATATAGAGGAAGTCGCATGCATATGTGATGCAGGGACTTCCAGAGGTCATAACTTTTGACTCAGATGTGGGCTTTCTACGAAATTTTACAGGTGGATACGTTATGAGGTGGCTAGTGGTTTCCCAAGCCACCCTAGTTGGTCAGACCTCGTCTTGGCACTTTTCTGGGGCTTGAAACTTTCATCTTGGCCCTCAAAATGGTAATTTAATATTTTTTTCTAGTTTTTTAAAAGTTAGTTTTTTTAATAAATTGGAACTCATGTTTCAAATTTAGGATATTAGTTGGATTTTTGTCCTACCTTAGCTTTAGGAAGTTTTTGGGAAAAAACTGGATACTCAAGATATGATTGTAAAATTACCTAAAATGGCAAAAATCTGACAATTGTCGAAATCTGCCAAAAAAGGTAAATTTTTAATTTTTTTGTTTTCTTGGATATAAGAGAGTTTTCTCTCATTGTAGCAGCAGAGTTGGTGAATAGACATTTTTTTTTTCAGTGTTCCAAATCTTTGGCTCTCACACATGATTAATGGCACAATTTTATTGAGTGTATGTTGTTGGCTACATCATCTGGTATCAGAGTAGGAAGATGGTTGGGAGAGGAAGAGGAAGAGGTGGTCTTGCCCAGATGCATAGAGAAATGCAAAATATACAAAGGCAAATAGCAGAACTTACAACACGGATGGAAAACCAAAGACTAGGTAGAGGAGGAGACAAATCTGATGAAGAGATAGGTCGAGGAGGTGCAAATCAAGATACAAAACATGAAGAAGAAGAATTAGAAGGCATGAGTTTTGAAGAGAAGATGCTGAGGGCCTCAGAAGGGAAAAATGAAGGGATCAAGGTAGATGTTTCAGATTATGTAGGTAGTCTTAAACCAGAGGAGTTGATAGACTGGTTGAATGACATGAGTAAATTTTTTGAATGGAAATCCATGACAGAGGAAAAGAAGGTGAAATTCGCATGCACCAAATTAAAGGGTCATGCAATGATATGGTGGGATCATCTTCAAAAGGAACAAACAAGGAAAGGCAAGGATAAGATTAGGACATGGAATAAAATGGAGAAGAAGTTGAGAGAAAAAATTTTGCCCCATAGATTATGCGCAAACCCTTTTTCGTAGGTTTCAAAATTTAAAGAAGAACCTCTCTTCTATGCAAGATTATACAAATGAGTTTTATACAATGTCTATACGTATAGAGCATCAAGAAACTGATGAACAAATGGCTGCTAGATATGTGAATGGCTTGAAATTTTCTATTCAAGATGAATTGAGCATGCATCGACTCAACAGTATGGAAGAGGCTTACCAATTGGCTCTAAAGACTGAAGAAAAACAAAACAGACAGTACCATCAGAGGAATAGAGGAGAAAGAAGGGGTACATCAACCCCATTTCAAGGAGGTTCAAATTATGGCAGGGGAAGGTCATCCCATGGATTGGAAAAACAAGTAGACACTCGACAAGATCCTCCGAATCAAGAACGAGGATGAGGATTTCAAAGAGGTAGAGGTTATGGTAGCGGTAGAGGATGGGAAAACCAGAGAAGGCCTTTCACTTGTTTCAGATCTGGAGAAGAAGGTCATAGGGCATTTGAATGCTCAAATTATAACATTAAAGAAAGAAATCTAGGAGGACAACTTAGGGTGAACCTGATTCAAACACAACATGAAGTGGAAGGGACAGAACTAGATGTTCCACCAGATGTGGGAGAAACTCTCATGATGAGAAGAGCAATGGTGATTCCAGAGAAGGAGAAAACACAAGCCAAAAGCTCTAATGGTTTATGGCTTCGAACCAATATCTTCATAACTAGATGCACTTCAAGTGGCAAGGTATGTCAAATTATTGTTGATGGAGGTAGTTGTGAAAATATGGTTTCTAAAGAAATGGTAGAAAAATTGAATTTACACTATGAAAAACATCCTCATCCATACCACATTGCATGGTTTAAAAAAGGGAAATGAAGTCACTGTTGATAAAAGATGCCTAATTAAGTTTAGCATAGGGAAGATCTATCAGGATGAGATATGGTGTGATGTTGTCCCAATGGATGCCTATCATGTGTTATTGGGAAGGCCATGGCAGTATGATAGAAAAGTTATGCATGATGGAGGGAAAAACACATACACCTTTTGGAAATAAGGCTCTAAGGTGATTTTATTGCCTCTCAAGGATGAAGGAAAAGGTGAGACAATGTTGTCTGAAAGAGATCTTGTTAAAGAAATGAAGGTGACAAGGTGTTTCTACGCATTAGTAGTGAAAAAATGTGAAGAGGAAGACATTTTAGTTCCCCAAGAAGTAGCAGAGCTATTGAAAGAATTTATTGATCTTTTGCCTAATGAATTCCCTGATGGTCTACCGCTAAAGAGAGATATTCAGCATCATATTGATTTGATTCCAAGAGCAACTCTACCCAACCAAGAAGCTTATAGGATGAATCCAACACAACATGTGTAACAACCAACTACCAACAACTATAAAATGAACTGAAGACTCGCAAAAAAAAAATTTATTATTTTTATTTGAATAAGTAACAAGTTAGTCCCCAAAAATCCTAATCTGTTTTCCAAACAAAATCGTCATGGATGTAGAAGTGTTAAGGGATACCTTTCCAAGGTTAATAATGCACTAATTCATTATTTTAACTATTATTAAAGTAACATGCCCACTACTAGTTTACATCTAAGAAGGTTAGGTTAGCTCAAATAAGTTTATATCCACGTAGAAACAAGAACGAGAGGTCTAGGGTTTTACCATGCTCCCAATAACTCATTTATATAAAAAAAACAATACTAAATATACCTTTAACAATAAATTTTTTTAAAATATTAAAAATACCCTTAAGAATAAAAGAAAAGAATAATTTAATTATTAGGGAATTTAAGGAACTCTGATAAAATATGCATATAATGTATATATATGAATATCCTATATAGATATGAAAAATTATAATGTATATATTTATATAGTACTAATTTTACCCTTTTAGACTATACTATATTTCATATTGGTATCTTTACTTAGCTAGGTAAGAGGTAAAGGATCTCGTGGGAGGAGAACGTCTTTGAATCAAATTGTAATAGAAAGAGAATGAATGCATTATAAACCAAATAAAAAAAAAAAAAAAAAACACTATTCTTAGTTATGAGGGGTAAGGTAAAATAAATTACGGCCTTAAATAACTCATACACAAAAATTGTTTACTAAACATTGCCCTTGAAAAATATTTAATCCGCTCAAACTAAGTGCAAGGCACATCAAGCCCACCCAGTTTAATTATTAAAGCTAAGCTAGTATATTTCTTTAGGAAAATTTAGAAGGAAAAGTATGAATCATTTTCTAAAGCTTTCACTATCCTTGGGCACTATTAGCCTTTGCTAAAAATCATCTTTTGCCTTAATACATCTGAAAGTCTTCTTCAAATGCTAGAAAATCAATTACCAATCGCAAGCTATTAGTTGGGAATCATAAAAGGAATAAATTTACCAATTTAATTTACTTAAAGAAACAAAATTTGGTTCGGTGGTAATTTGCGAGCATTTCTCATTCAAGCAAATTATTATTATATATTTTTTTTCCAAGGTTTTAAAAAAATAGCTACCTCTGCCACAAACAGATACACTTAAAGGAATTTAAGAGAGGAGTTTCTAGAACAACGAATCCTCTACCACTACCATGAGCCCTAAACTCCTCCCAAGATGAAAGAATGTGCCCTAATTAGGGCGACGCCTTCCAACCCTAATGTCTGACTCCACATTTCTTTATCCTCTCTTGTTTCAGACCTCTCAATATTATTCTTTGCAGCACCAGTCCATTCCTCGAGGCGGCGATAGCTATGAAGATCAACAAACCATTCGGCCTAAGGGGAGTTGAGGTATATAATAAACTTGTTTCTTTCTTTTTCTTTTTGGCTGTGTAAGGCAGCGACCCAGATGATGGCCATTGCTAAGATGCTTACTGTTATAAAGGTGCAACGAGGGTTTACTGGGATACCCGAGGTATTTCTCCCGAAAGAAAAAAATAATAATAAGAGCAGGAAAAGGGGCCCTCTTTTGACTTGTGCTAGTTCAGGCCGTCAAGAGGAGCGGTGGCTCTCTAGGCACCGCACACCGACAGTCAGAGATCTTACAGGTGGTTTGGCACCCAAAAAGGTGCGATGGCAAAGTCCCAATGCACTGATTCACCCCACTAATTTCCTAGAATCCACAAGGACTCTTCCCTTAAGTTTTGTATAGATTTAAAATAGTATTCTAGTAAACAACATTCCTAGATCTGTTTTTCCTTCACAACATGAGGTATTTTCTCTATTTTATTTGGGTTCAAATGGGTTTGCTTTCTCTTGCAGGGTCAGCATAGAAGATCTAGTGCCTTCTAAAGGCGGATTCCACCAACTGCATGCACAGCCTTGCAAAGACTGTAGAGCAAGAAAATCCTTTTGTTTGCATAAAATAACATTATACATATATTTTCTTTCAGGTCTAATGTTGCTTTGTAATGCTAAGGCAACATGGCCTTCCATTTGTGAAAACTGGGTCATTCTGAGAAGAGCATCCTATCTACCTTGAAACATCTAGTCGCTCTAGCTTATAAGTTTGAAAATCTCATTTTTAGCCTTAAATGAATCCAGATTGGATTTTATAAACATAGGAAATTATCTATAGATTATAAACTTTGAATTACACAAACTAAAAATGAAAATCTGTCTCACAAGGTTTTATTTTATTTTATTTTATTTTATTTGTATAGAGTTTTAGAAGAGGGCATGCTTTCTTTCACAGACTTGAAGAGCATTGCAAAACTCACATAATTTTCTTTCTAAGGTTGTCATTCCTTTTACAAGTTTCTTCATGAAAAGCAAGTTATTATAGAATACAGGCTCTGACTCAGACCCCCAACATGTACAGGAGATAAGAATTGTGGGCAGCAACCAACACAGAATTTCATTCCATTCTTTTTGTTTGATGTTCTTGCTTACTGCCTAATTACTCATAGCTAATAGTCCTTCACAGCTGCAGCATTCTGTTCCTTCTCTTTTTATGGCAGGTGGGGTCCTGTAGCAAGACAGAAAGACAACAAAACCACAAGAGGAAATCTTCTGGTAGCCAGGGAAGCTCACCTCCCAGCCAAGGGCAGAAAACTGCCCACCCCCGAGCTTGGGAAAAGCATGGAAGTTCCAGGAAACACATAACACAAAGCCCCTAACCCTTACCTTGACCAACAGACATGACTACACAGCAGAATTCACATAGAAGTCAGACATGACTACACATCAGGATTCACATAGAAGTCAGCACATTCACTAGGTATCCACCACACAGTCACAAGAAGGCTTCATGAGAGACCTTCACAAGGGGGTAGGGAATTTAGTAACCTGAAGGGGCAATTTACCATTCTCAGAATTATAATTGTGTTGCCATTCTTAGAAATATAATGGTGCAACTCTTTTACAAGGGTACTCTTACCCATTTACTTTGAGCTCTTTCAAGTAATGTCTGGGGTACTCTTACCCTTGTAGGAAGATATAGATAGTATAAGAATGGGGTACTCATACCCACTTAGTTGCTCTCATTAACAGAGTTGGGGTACTCTTACCCATCAAACACCTTCAGGTACTCTTCCCTTACCCCTCAACAGATTCATAACAGCCATGACTACACTTGAATTCCCATACAAAAATACAATTACAGGTTGCTAACAGAAAGTTCACAATCAATAATTGACATACAATTTACTGGAAAATTTAGTTACACAGATCCCATAAGTTTTAAGGTAATTTAGTTATGGACACTAACCTGGAATTTTCTGCAGTTTGATTTAGCTCCACAATTAAGTCAAGGTTCTCCAGATCTGCTGCTCCTCCCATTCCCTTCCTTCCTTCCCCTCCTTCCCCCCTTTTTTCTTTCATCCGACCATCCCCTTAATACTCTCCTTTTTTCTCTTTTTCTTTTTTTTTTTACCTCTTCTCCCCCTCCATTTACATCTGTCCCTGAAGTTAATTTTTTATGCATCCAAATGGGCAACATGTGTTTATATGAGGGCATCATGCTGTCATGTTGGCTGGTTGACAAGTGCCTTATGAACCATTTCCTTAAATTTTATAAAAGAAAAGAATTCCTGTCCAAGATTAAGGCCATAAAAAAAAGTGCTTTGTATATATATATATATATATATATATATATATATATATATATATATATATATATATATATATATATATATATATATATATATATATATATTTTCTATTTATTTATTATTATTATTATTATTAATTTTTTTTTTTTTTAAATATTTCCTTGAGGGGTCCTCCTAGATCTGAATTAATGTTTCATTTTTATTTATTTATTTATTTTTTATTTTTTTTCCAACCTTAGGTAAGATCTGGGCTAGATAGTAGGTTAATTTGATAGTTTAAATTTTCTTTCCCCTCCACTAACACCTCACAACAAACTTAAATTTAACATTAACACATAACAACATTACACACCCAACACATGCTCTAAGACAACTCCCTCGTAAGCACTAACAAGATAGTTTTACAAGACCCCTTTCCCAAAGGCACACACACACACATGACTAACAATAGGCTCATGCCTTTATGCAGGCTAGGCCGGCTCACTGGGAACTTACAACGGAACTTCACATGCTTTCCCCGTATCCACTGGCTTCCCTGCACACTCGATGTTACATCGTCAGTATAATCAATAATAGATAGCCGAAGCAAAAGATAAAATAAATTGTAGTTACATCATATACCACTACAAATGCAGACGATAGAATTAATCTCATCTTTATCAGGTACACATATAAACAATGTAATGCTAGATCACATAAGCTACAACTAGATGTACAGTCCATAAATAACATCATTCATTAAAGAGTAAGGAATCTTTGCCATAGAATCTGAGGATCACATATATACAATGATAAGTCAGAGGCAACATACCAATAACATATACAGAACAAGATCTGACAACATCACATAAGATCAAATAAGCATGTAATATCCAAGTGTATGTATATATATATATAAATATGGCATCCAAGGGTCAATATCAAAGTCAGATACCAAAATACCCAATCATATATTTTGCCATGTCAAAAGTCTATAGTCACAAAAAGGAAATACAACCAAGTCCTGTCATAATGATGGTGCTTAAGAGGGGTCCTACATCTGCCCCCCCTGATCTAGGGCTTCCTCCTGGAAGTCCTCAAAAAGGCTAGGATGGAGAGTCCTCATAACAGTAGTGTCCTCCCAAGTGGCACCAGTCTCATCATATCGGTCCCACTGGACCTGGAACTGATCCAGCTCTCGGCCTCAAAGGCCCAGGGTCCGACGAGCCAAGATACGAATGGGCTCCAATCTCAGCTGTCCGTCCTCCTCTACCTAGAGAGCAACCCAATCCAAAACATGAGAAGGATCATGGATATAGCGTCTCAAAACAGAAACATGAAACACATTATGAATGCGTGACAGGCTAGGTGGCAAGGCTAAACGATAGGCTATAGGCCCTATCCGCTCCAAAATCTTAAAGGGACCCACAAAACGAGGTGCTAGCTTAGAGCCTTTCCCATATCGGATCGGACTCTTGTGTGGCCGCACTCTCAAAAAGAATCTATCTCCCACTGAAAAGCTCCGATCTGTTCTCTTTGTGTCTGCATACTTCTTTTGTCGATCCTGGGCCTCCCGTAACCTCTGACGTATCACTGATACCTGTCGCTCCATATCCTGTAACAACTTTGGCCCAATAGCAATTCTGTCATCCAAGCGATCCCAACTCAATGGGGTCCTGCATGGTCTGCCATACAACGCCTGATAAGGTGCCATACCCAAAGAACTGTGAAAACTGTTATTGTAGGCAAACTCTACTAGGTACAAGTACTCCTCCCACCTAGACTAATGATCCATAACATACATCCTCAACATATCCTCAAGCACCTGATTAACCCTCTCTGTCTGTCCATCTGTCTCAGGATGGTAAGCTGTACTAAAATTGAGCTGGGTGCCCAAGGCTCGCTGAAGTGCTATCCAAAAACTAGAAGTAAACACTGGATCCCTGTCTGATATGATCTTGCAAGGTACCCCATGCAATCTAACAATCTCATCCAAGAATACCCGTGCTACTGATGCTGCTGTATAAGTGGTTCGAATGGGAGAAAAGTGGGCTACCTTGGTCAACTTGTCAACCGTTACCATGATGGCATCATGGTGTCGGGCAGACATGGGTAGACCAACTATGAAATCCATACAAATAGTATCCCACTTCCACTCTGGAATCTCATGGGGATATAATAATCCTGCAGGGTGCTGATGCTCGGCCTTGACCCTCTGGCACTCAAGGCATCGTGCCACAAACTCTGCAATATCTCTGCGCATGCTAGGCCAATAATATAGCTGTCGAAGATCAGAATGCATCTTCTTAACCCCTGGGTGTGCTGTATAAGGTGTCCTGTGAGCCTCTGCCAGTATCAAGTTCCGTATATCCCCACTCTGAGGCACATAGATACGTCCCCTGAATCGTAACAAGCCATCTGCCTCGAGAACGAAATCTGAATATTTTCCCTTGAGGGCTCTCTGTGACTGCGTCAAACCCTGAATCTCTTGATACCAATGGTCCTCTGGCAACTGCTGAAGAATACGTAACCTCAAATCGGTGCCCACTGTAATGGCCATAATCTCATGACGTCTCCTACTCAAGGCATCTGCCACTACATTCCCCTTTCCCTTGATATAGTGCACATCAAAATCATACTCACACAAAAACTCCATCCATCGTCTCTGTCGTGCATTCAGATTCGGTTGAGTGAATATATACTGAAGACTACAATGGTCGGAATGAAGCTCAAAATGATGTCCAAGGAGGAAATGTCTCCATCTAGTGAGTGCATGAACTATAGCCGCTAGCTCTAAATCATGTGTAGGATAATTCTGCTCATGAGACTTGAGTTTCCGTGACTCATACGCGATAACTCGTCCTTCCTGCATAAGTACTGCACCTATACCATCCAACGAAGCATCTGTACACACCACAAAATCTCGAGTAGGGTCTGGTACTGCTAAAATAGGAGCACTGGTAAGACACTCCTTGAGGGCTTGAAATGCCCTCTCACACTGTTCTGACCACTCAAACCTCTTCCCTTTGCATTGAAGGGAAGTAATGGGGTGCGCTATCCTGGAAAAACCTTCCACAAACCTACGATAATATCCTGCCAAACCCATGAAGCTCCTGACCTCTGTAACACTGGTGGGTGCTGGCCACTCTACTATTGCCCTGATTTTTTATGGATCTACTGAGATACCGTCACCAGATATAACGTGCCCTAGATACTGTACCTCAGATTGGAAGAACACACACTTTGCCAAATTAGCATAAAGTTGATGCTTCCTTAAACACTGCAGTACCTGCCTCAAATGATCCTCATGCTCCTCTTCTGAGCGGGAGTAAATCAAGATGTCATCCAAAAATATTAATACAAAACGGTCCAAGAAGGTGCGGAAGACTCCATTCATCAAACTCATGAATACTGCAGGGGCATTCGTCAAACCGAAAGGTACTACTGTAAACTCATAATGCCCATACCGAGTCCTAAAAGCAGTCTTATGAATGTTGGCCTCAACAATCCTTAGCTGGTGGTAACTGGATTTTAGATCAATCTTAGAGAACACTCTGGCTCCCTTCATCTGGTCAAATAGATCATCAATCCTCGGCAAAGGGTAACGATTCTTGATCGTTAACTTATTCAATTGTCTGTAGTCGATGCAAAGGCGAAGGGATCCATCATTTTTCTTGACAAAAATAACTGGTGCACCCCAGGGTGAGACGCTAGGATGGATGTGGCCCTTCTCTAATAACTCCAACTAAATCTTGAGCTCATTAAGCTCCTGAGTGGTCATCCTGTAGGGTGCCCGTGAAACTGGTTGTGCCCCTGGAACCAAATCAATATGGAAATCTACCTCGCGACGGGGTGGCATCCCTGTCAACTCTGATGGAAAGACATCTGCAAACTCCCTAAGAATGGGGTGATCATCTAAAGATATCTCTGTCAGTCCCTCTGATCTGTCGCTAATAGTAATGGCAAACATCTGGCACCCCTTCCGCATGCTCCACTTCAACTGCATAGCAGATATCATACGAAGGGATATGGGTCTCTGCACCCCTGACAGCACTATTGGCCTACCACAAGCATCAAGACACTCAATCAACTTATGTCTACAGTCTATCTTAGCCTGGTGTGCATCAAACCAATCCATGCCCAAAACAATATCGTAAGACCCCAATGGTGTAACCCGAAGATCCACAGATGTAGTAAAGGTCCCAAAAGAAATCAGACAATCTCTAATCATAGAATCTACAGTCACTCGGGCCCCTGATGCTAACTCAACCTCCCACATATCGTCTTGCCTATATGCCACCAGCCTGCAATGCTCCACAATAGTGGGAGATATAAAAGAATCAGATGCTCCTGAATCAAATAAAACACTAATCAATACATCGTTAATTGTACCTGGAGCCTCAATGATGGTGGCCTGATGATCGGCCTGGCGGTTCTCGACTGCAGCAAAAACCCTGTGGGTCCTCCCCACATCACCTACTGTCTTCTCTGAACCTGTCATGCGGGGCCTACTTGCTCCAAACCCCTGTGGGCACTCCCTAGCCAGGTGTCCAAACTCCCCACAAACAAAGCAAGCTCCCCTCGAGTATCCCTGTGTGGACTGGGCTCTGCTAGCCTGAGATGATCCTCCTCTAGATACACTACTAAAACCTCCCCTGTGAGTCTGCTGACCCCGAGGTAACCCTGGCTGCTGTCCATGTGCCCTCTGATCCCTAGGGGGTCCCTGTGACTGCCAAGGCCTAGTCTGACTGCTCTAGGTACCCTGCTGTGGCCTAGGCCTATGCCTCAGCTGCTGTTGCTGCTACTGTCGCTGAGGTACCCTCGGGGGTCCCAAAGAAGACCTAAATTCCCCCTTAGAGGGGTGTGGAGCTCGAGGAGTGGAAAAATCCTGTTGCCCCTGGTTGCGATTTCTAAACCGCTCTCGTGCCTCCCGGGACCTCCCCTGTATCTCCTCTGCTATAAGTGCCTTCTCTACCGCATCACCGAAATCCACTGGATCGGCCATCCAAACAGATCCTGCAATACTGGGGTTCAAACCCCTAATGAAATGGTGGACAAGAAGCTTTTCATCCTGAATATAGTCCACATATTGTTGGAGCTCAAAAAATTTGTTCTCATACTGGGCCACTGTGAGGCCCCTCTGTTGTAAATCATGGAACTCATCAATGCGTCTCTGTCTAAAATGCTCTGAGATGTAGCACGCTCTAAAGCGCTCCAAAAATACTTCCCAAGTCAACGTGTCTATTGACAAGTGCCGCTTCCGCTCCTCCTGTCGCCACCAAGTAGAAGCGGGTCCCCTCAGCTGATGAATGGCAAATCTAGCTTTTAGGTTGCTCGTGACAGGTTGCAACCGAAAACACCCCTCCAAACTGAGTATCCAAGACTCTGCCTCCACCCCATCGGTGGCTCCAAGAAAAGTGGGAGGCTGTAATCGAAGCAACTCCCGTATCCTGTCCCCGGTGCCTCGGGAACCCCCCGGTACTGTATCTAGTACTGTCTGAGTTTGAGTGTGTCGAGGTGATGGAGGGTGATGTCCCTCGCCCTCCTGCGTGTGTGGCATACGCAAGGGACTCCTACTCCGCTCTCGGAACCCTCGTATATTCTCTCTGCCTCCGAGTGGATCCCCTTGTGGTCTCTCTAATACTGGAGGGAGTCTAGCCTCAAGCACCCCCATCAGGCCTTGTAAGGTCTGAAGAATCTGGGGACCATAGTCCTGTCCCCGAATCTGATCAATACTCACAGAGTGATGTGATTCTGTTGGTCCCTCAGGCGGTCGTGCTCCGCCTGAACCTCGAGCAGGAGAATCAGCTCTCCTCTCTCCATGTGACATCCTAAAGGCAAGATGAATTTATGTTAAAATACAGGTTTAAACAGTTATACCCAGAGCTCCCAGAGTTGGGAACCTGGCTCTGATACCTATGTAACAACCAACTACCAACAACTATAAAATGAACTGAAGACTTGCAAAAAAAATTTTTATTATTTTTATTTGAATAAGTAACAAGTTAGTCCCCAAAAATCCTAATCTGTTTTCCAAACAAAATCGTCATGGATGTAGAAGTGTTAAGGGATACCTTTCCAAGGTTAATAATGCACTAATTCATTATTTTAACTATTATTAAAGTAACATGCCCACTACTAGTTTACATCTAAGAAGGTTAGGTTAGCTCAAATAAGTTTATATCCACGTAGAAACAAGAACGAGAGGTCTAGGGTTTTACCATGCTCCCAATAACTCATTTATATAAAAAAAACAATACTAAATATACCTTTAACAATAAAATTTTTTAAAATATTAAAAATACCCTTAAGAATAAAAGAAAAGAATAATTTAATTATTAGGGAATTTAAGGAACTCTGATAAAATATGCATATAATGTATATATATGAATATCCTATATAGATATGAAAAATTATAATGTATATATTTATATAGTACTAATTTTACCCTTTTAGACTATACTATATTTCATATTGGTATCTTTACTTAGCTAGGTAAGAGGTAAAGGATCTCGTGGGAGGAGAACGTCTTTGAATCAAATTGTAACAGAAAGAGAATGAATGCATTATAAACCAAATAAGAAAAAAAAAAAACACTATTCTTAGTTACGAGGGGTAAGGTAAAATAAATTACGGCCTTAAATAACTCATACACAAAAATTGTTTACTAAACATTGCCCTTGAAAAATATTTAATCCACTCAAACTAAGTGCAAGGCACATCAAGCCCACCCAGTTTAATTATTAAAGCTAAGCTAGTATATTTCTTTAGGAAAATTTAGAAGGAAAAGTATGAATCATTTTCTAAAGCTTTCACTATCCTTGGGCACTATTAGCCTTTGCTAAAAATCATCTTTTGCCTTAATACATCTAAAAGTCTTCTTCAAATGCTAGAAAATCAATTACCAATCGCAAGCTATTAGTTGGGAATCATAAAAGGAATAAATTTACCAATTTAATTTACTTAAAGAAACAAAATTTGGTTCGGTGGTAATTTGCGAGCATTTCTCATTCAAGCAAATTATTATTATATTTTTTTTTTCCAAGGTTTTAAAAAAATAGCTACCTCTGCCACAAACAGATACACTTAAAGGAATTTAAGAGAGGAGTTTCTAGAACAACGAATCCTCTACCACTACCATGAGCCCTAAACTCCTCCCAAGATGAAAGAATGTGCCCTAATTAGGGCGACGCCTTCCAACCCTAATGTCTGACTCCACATTTCTTTATCCTCTCTTGTTTCAGACCTCTCAATATTATTCTTTGCAGCACCAGTCCATTCCTCGAGGCGGCGATAGCCATGAAGATCAACAAACCATTCAGCCTAAGGGGAGTTGAGGTATATAATAAACTTGTTTCTTTCTTTTTCTTTTTGGCTGTGTAAGGCAGCGACCCAGATGATGGCCATTGCTAAGATGCTTACTGTTATAAAGGTGCAACGAGGGTTTACTGGGATACCCGAGGTATTTCTCCCGAAAGAAAAAAATAATAATAAGAGCAGGAAAAGGGGCCCTCTTTTGACTTGTGCTAGTTCAGGCCGTCAAGAGGAGCGGCGGCTCTCTAGGCACCGTACACCGACAGTCAGAGATCTAACAGGTGGTTTGGCACCCAAAAAGGTGCGATGGCAAAGTCCCAATGCACTGATTCACCCCACTAATTTCCTAGAATCCACAAGGACTCTTCCCTTAAGTTTTGTATAGATTTAAAATAGTATTCTAGTAAACAACATTCCTAGATCTGTTTTTCCTTCACAACATGAGGTATTTTCTCTATTTTATTTGGGTTCAAATGGGTTTGCTTTCTCTTGCAAGGTCAGCATAGAAGATCTAGTGCCTTCTAAAGGCGGATTCCACCAACTGCACGCACAGCCTTGCAAAGACTGTAGAGCAAGAAAATCCTTTTGTTTGCATAAAATAACATTATACATATATTTTCTTTCAGGTCTAATGTTGCTTTGTAATGCTAAGGCAACATGGCCTTCCATTTGTGAAAACTGGGTCATTCTGAGAAGAGCATCCTATCTACCTTGAAACATCTAGTCGCTCTAGCTTATAAGTTTGAAAATCTCATTTTTAGCCTTAAATGAGTCCAGATTGGATTTTATAAACATAGGAAATTATCTATAGATTATAAACTTTGAATTACACAAACTAAAAATGAAAATCTGTCTCACAAGGTTTTATTTTATTTTATTTTATTTTATTTGTATAGAGTTTTAGAAGAGGGCATGCTTTCTTTCACAGACTTGAAGAGCATTGCAAAACTCACATAATTTTCTTTCTAAGGTTGTCATTCCTTTTACAAGTTTCTTCATGAAAAGCAAGTTATTATAGAATACAGGCTCTGACTCAGACCCCCAACATGTATAGGAGATAAGAATTGTGGGCAGCAACCAACACAGAATTTCATTCCATTCTTTTTGTTTGATGTTCTTGCTTACTGCCTAATTACTCATAGCTAATAGTCCTTCACAGCTGCAGCATTCTGTTCCTTCTCTTTTTATGGCAGGTGGGGTCCTGTAGCAAGACAGAAAGACAACAAAACCACAAGAGGAAATCTTCTGGTAGCCAGGGAAGCTCACCTCCCAGCCAAGGGCAGAAAACTGCCCACCCCCGAGCTTGGGAAAAGCATGGAAGTTCCAGGAAACACATAACACAAAGCCCCCAACCCTTACCTTGACCAACAGACATGACTACACATCAGAATTCACATAGAAGTCAGACATGACTACACATCAGGATTCACATAGAAGTCAGCACATTCACTAGGTATCCACCACACAGTCACAGGAAGGCTTCATGAGAGACCTTCACAAGGGGGTAGGGAATTTAGTAACCTGAAGGGGCAATTTACCATTCTCAGAATTATAATTGTGTTGCCATTCTTAGAAATATAATGGTGCAACTCTTTTACAAGGGTACTCTTACCCATTTACTTTGAGCTCTTTCAAGTAATGTCTGGGGTACTCTTACCCTTGTAGGAAGATATAGATAGTATAAGAATGGGGTACTCATACCCACTTAGTTACTCTCATTAACAGAGTTGGGGTACTCTTACCCATCAAACACCTTCAGGTACTCTTCCCTTACCCCTCAACAAATTCATAACAGCCATGACTACACTTGAATTCCCATACAAAAATACAATTACAGGTTGCTAACAGGAAGTTCACAATCAATAATTGACATACAATTTACTGGAAAATTTAGTTACACAGATCCCATAAGTTTTAAGGTAATTTAGTTATGGACACTAACCTGGAATTTTCTGCAGTTTGATTTAGCTCCACAATTAAGTCAAGGTTCCCCAGATCTGCTGCTCCTCCCATTCCCTGCCTTCCTTCCCCTCCTTCCCCCCTTTTTTCTTTCATCCAACCATCCCCTTAATACTCTCCTTTTTTCTCTTTTTCTTTTTTTTTTACCTCTTCTCCCCCTCCATTTACATCTGTCCCTGAAGTTAATTTTTTATGCATCCAAATGGGCAACATGTGTTTATATGAGGGCATCATGCTGTCATGTTGGCTGGTTGACAAGTGCCTTATGAACCATTTCCTTAAATTTTATAAAAGAAAAGAATTCCTGTCCAAGATTAAGGCCATAAAAAAAAGTGCTTTGTATATATATATATATATATATATTTCTATTTATTTATTATTATTATTATTATTATTATTTTTTTTTTTTAAAAATATTTCCTTGAGGGGTCTTCCTAGATCTGAATTAATGTTTCATTTTTATTTATTTAGTTATTTATTTATTTTTTTCCAACCTTAGGTAAGATCTGGGCTAGATAGTAGGTTAATTTGATAGTTTAAATTTTCTTTCCCCTCCACTAACACCTCACAACAAACTTAAATTTAACATTAACACATAACAACATTACACACCCAACACATGCTCTAAGACAACTCCCTCGTAAGCACTAACAAGATAGTTTTACAAGACCCCTTTCCCAAAGGCACACACACACACATGACTAACAATAGGTTCATGCCTTTATGCAGGCTAGGCCAGCTCACTGGGAACTTACAACGGAACTTCACATGCTTTCCCTGTATCCACTGGCTTCCCTGCACACTCTATGTTACATCGTCAGTATAATCAATAATAGATAGCCGAAGCAAAAGATAAAATAAATTGTAGTTACATCATATACCACTACAAATGCAGAAGATAGAATTAATCTCATCTTTATCAGGTACACATATAAACAATGTAATGCTAGATCACATAAGCTACAACTAGATGTACAGTCCATAAATAACATCATTCATTAAAGAGTAAGGAATCTCTGCCATAGAATCTGAGGATCACATATATACAATGATAAGTCAGAGGCAACATACCAATAACATATACAGAACAAGATCTGACAACATCACATAAGATCAAATAAGCATGTAATATCCAAGTGTACGTATATATATATATATATATATATATGTGGCATCCAAGGGTCAATATCAAAGTCAGATACCAAAATACCCAATCATATATTTTGCCATGTCAAAAGTCTATAGTCACAAAAAGGAAATACAACCAAGTCCTGTCATAATGATGGTGCTTAAGAGGGGTCCTCCAACATGCAGAGATGAATAAGCAAGTAACAGAACTCATAAGTAAAGGTGTGGTGAGAGAGAGCATGAGCCCATGTGCTATACTTGCATTGTTGACCCCAAAAAAAGATGGAACATGGAGGATGTGCACTGATAGCAGATAAATTAATAAGATTACCATCAAGTATTGGTTTCCTATACCTCGTATGGAGGACATGACGGATGTCCTTGCAGGGACCAACTATTTCAGCAAGATCGACCTACGAAGTGGCTACCACCAAATCTAAATCCGAGAAGGGGATGAGTGGAAGACATCCTTGAAGACTGGAGATGGATTATATGAGTGGATGGTTATGTCATTCGGGTTATCAAATGCACCTAGCACATTTATGAGATTAATGAACACTATACTATGACCTTACATTGGTAAGTTTGTGGTAGTTTATTTTGATGATATTTTGGTATTTAGTAATAGCAAAGAAGAGCACCTACAACACTTGAGGATCATCTTTAGTGTGTTAAGGAAGGAGAAGCTCTATGCCAATTTGAAGAAGTGGAGGTTCATGCAGGACAATTTGGTTTTTTTAGGCTTTGTCATTTCTAAAGATGGTGTCAGAATGGATCCAGAAAAGGTCAGAGCAATTCTAGAATGACCTAGTCCAAGCAGAATCATAGAGGTAAAAAGTTTTCATGGCTTGGCCACTTTCTATCGAAAGTTCATTCAAAATTTTAGTAGTACTGTAGCTCCTATAATAGATTGCACCAAAGGAAGGGAGTTTGTATGGACCAAGGATGCTGAGGAGAGATTTAAGTACTTGAAGCAAAAGCTAACAGAAGCACCTATACTTGCATTGTCAAATTTTGATAAGGTATTTGAAGTAGAATGTGATGCCTCCCATGTGGGAATAGGTGTTGTGCTTAGCCAAGATGGAAAACCTATAGCTTTCTTTAGTGAAAAGTTGAATGAAGTGAGAAAGAATTATTCTACTTATGATTTGGAATTTTATGCAATTGTTCAAGCATTGAGGCATTAGAGACATTATCTAGTTCCCCAAAAGTTTGTATTGTTTACAGATCATATTGTACTGAGATACTTGAACACACAGAAAAAGTTGAATAGTAGGCATGCCAAGTGGGTCTCTTTCTTGTAGGGTTACAATTTTGTGTTGAAGCATAAGTCTGGAAAACAAAATCAGGTTGCACATGCATTAAGTAGGTGTGTTGTACTTTTGACCACAATGGAAATTGAGGTGATTGGTTTTGATGCCATCAAAAATTTGTATGAGTCTGATGATGATTTTTGGGAGATTGTAGAACAATTGAAGGCACCAGTATCTGGTAACTTGGATCACTTTAGGGGTGAATATTTAATGCAAGATGGGTATCTATTTAAAGGAAAACAACTATGCATACCAGATGGCTCTATGAGGGAAAACATTATCAAAGAATTTCATAGTAGTGGATTGGCTGGACATTTTGGCAAGGACAAGACAATAGCCTTGATAGAAGATAAATATTACTAGCCAAAGATGAAAAGGGATATAAATAAGTATGTAACAAGGTGGAGAATTCGCCAAGTGGCTAAGGGACATTCACAGAATACAGGGTTGTATATGCCATTACCAATACCAACTGCACCATAGATAGATTTGAGCATGGACTTTGTGTTGGGACTTCCACATGCTCAACGAGGTAATGACTCCATTTTTGTAGTTGTTGATAGGTTCTCCAAGATGGTTCATTTTATTGCCTATAAGAAAACTAATGATGCAACAAGGGTAACAGAGTTATTTTTTTCAGAAGTTGTTCGACTACATGGTGTTCCAAAGACTATTACCTCTGATAGGGATACCAAATTCCTCAGTCATTTTTGGAGGACTTTATGAAGAAGATGGGGACTAAGTTACAGTTTAGTAGTGCTTATCATCCTCAAATGGATGGGCAAACAGAGGTAGTCAATCAGAGTTTGGGAAATTTGTTGAGGTGTATTGTTTGAGAAAAGCCAAAACAATGGGATGTGGCATTACCCCAGGCCGAATTTACCTATAATAGTTCTGTTAACAGATCAATGGGAAAGCCCCCTTTCTAGATTGTGTATGGCAGGAATCCTCAAGCTGTTCTAGATTTGGTACAACTACCAATGAAAGATAGGGTCAGTGATGATGGGGAAGCATTTGCAGAACACCTTCAACAGTTGCAGAAAGAAGTGAGATAGAAGTTGCAGGACAATAATGAGAGGTACAAGAATACAGTGGATACTAGTAGGTGACATCAGACATTCAATGAAGGTGACTTAGTGATGGTATATTTGAGAAAAGAGAGGTTTCCTACTAGAACATACCACAAGTTGATGTACAAGAAAATTGGTCCTTGCAAAATTACAAAGAAGATCAATGATAATGCATATGAGGTTAGTTTACCAGATGATCTTGATATTTCTCCTTTGTTTAATATTTCTAATTTCTATGCATTCAATGGTGAGGATGATGCTGAAGATAGTCAACTAGAAGTGGCATGGCACCACCACATTCCCCATAAGAAGAAGGAAAAGATTGCACAGGTTCTTGATAAGAAAACTATCTACACTCGGTAAGGGGATTACAACAAGTATTTAGTACAGTGAGAAGGGTTGCCACCAATAGATAGCACATGAATTACAGAGTGGGAAGTGTAGAGGTTAGATCCAGTCAAATGGTACCAGTTTGAAGACACTCACTTGCAGGAGCTGCGTTATTTTCAACCAGAGGAGAATGATGCAGGGACTTCCGGAGATCATAACTTTTAAGTCGGATGTGGGTTTTCTACAAAATTTTACACATGGATGTGTTATGAGGTGGCTAGTGGTTCCCCAAACCACCCTAGTTAGTTGGACCTCGTCTTGGCACTTTTTTAGGACTTGAAACTTTCGTCTTGGCCCTCAAAATGGCAATTTAGTGTTTTTTGCTAGTTTTTTAAAAGTTGCTTTTTTTAATAACTCGAAACTCATGTTTCGAATTTAGGATGTTAGTTGGCTTTTTGTCCTACCTTAGCTTTAGGAAGTTTTTGGGAAAAAACTGGATTCTCAAGATATGACTATAAAATTACCTAAAATGGCAAAAATCTTACAATTGTCGAAATTTGCCAAAAAAGGTATTTTTTTTATTTTTTTGTTTTCTTGGATATAAGAGAGTTTTCTCTCATTGTAGTAGCAGAGTTAGTGAGTAGAATTTTTTTTTTCAGTGTTCCAAATCTTTGGCTCTCACACATGATTAATGGCACAATTTTATTGAGTGTAGGTTGTTGGCTACGTCAATATGGGAGGAGGAGGCCAACCAAAGGAGGTTGAAGGCCAAAAGTATCGAGGGCCAATTTGGAAGAGGAAGACCGATCTGGAAGAGGCCACATGGAAGAAAATATAGTAGGCTGAAAGTTTGTGTGTGTGGAAGAGGCTGGAGACATTTAGGAGTGAATAAAGGAAATGGAGGAGGCCATAAAGGAGAATTAAGGGGAAATGAGGAAGGAAGAGTATAGAGGGAAGAATAAAGAATGTAGAAACAAAATGGGAGGTACAAAAATCCATCGATTGGGAAGATTGGTATGAAGAAGAATCAGGGGGTTCAATGTAGAAGGTGTCTGGTTATACACTGTCGGCCCAATCCATCTGGGCAATGTAATAATTCAAGTTTTGTGTAATCTATTATTCATAATATAGAATGGTGTTTGTTATCGATCTATGATATACAAATAATGTCTACTATTGTCTATGTTAATATAGTCCCTTATGATGACTACAAATGAAAAATACTTCTCATATCTTATCTCCACTATGCTTTCGACTATAGTAGAATTCTCCACGGAGTCCTCCCTTGAACATACTATTAGAGGTTCAAAATGAATATGATAGAAACAACACTTAACACAAAACGGGGCCAATAGAAACAAACATTCAGAATAGCCACCATAGAGATTTTAAAAATAAATGCAAACCCAAGTGGGAAAATAATCAAATCCAACTTTAAGTCGCAGAGTGCTGGAAATTTATAACAATAAATAAAGTATAAAGGAAAGAGTTTTCCTGTCCACTCCTGCCATAAGAAAGCTCAAAGAAAGAAAATTCACTGCTAAACACCAACAACCGTTAAAAATTTCAAAACAACTAAATTACACAACAAATTCACATCACGATGTGACCAATTTTAGCCACAAAAAGGGAGTATCCGCTACACAACACTCAAGGACACAAGGTCCAGAATGCATTAGAGAATGTACACCAACACTCAAACAATTAAGTTAACTACATCCTTTTATCTAAACAACTTCTATCTTTAATACAATACAATTTCTTTTTACTAAACTATGGAAATATGCAATTGCTTCCTTATGCAAGAAGATATAAAGGGAATGTATGTTATCACACACAGGAATAATTAAAAACTATAATTGACTTACATTATCACATTTGTGATCTCATAGGCCCAACACAAGCTCCCATTTGATCTCTTGCACACAGTTCTTACACAGACATATAGAATGATAACTTTCATAAACTACAATAGATCTTCCACATGCGGTCATGACCAACTAGGAAATAGATGTCAGGTTTTCAACAACCATGGTAAGATACCCTGCACCTGACAACATCACATAACCACATGATTCACCAAATGATTAAATCATTTCAATACTTAATTACATGCACTAACAATAACCATGCTTCTTTCTTATAATGCACTAGTGACCACAAGAGATACTCAAAGCCTCAACAAAACAACAAGCACTAACATTCAAGGAAGACATATTGTCAAATATATCATCACATTATTAGAGAAGAGGAAGAGAGAACACATGGACACATAAGTAAACAAGACATAATCAAAGGACAAATCTATAAACTTATCAATCTTATAATGTCATGCTAATGCACACAGGTGAAAGGTACCATCACCAACACACCACAGAGAGAAAATCACTTAACCTAGAGCAACAACAACAATCCAGAGGTCTCAGTGTTGCAACTTGGCTCTGATATCAAATGTAATGCCTCGCCATGCAACCCTAGAGATAGATTCAACTAAAGCAATACAAAGGCGGAATTATTTTTAAAGAAAGAAGAAATAATAACAAAACATAACATAGACTAATAGCATCAAGTTAAACTATCATCTCTAGGGATTACATAGTTGCATTATTGCAACTTAACAATAATTAACAACATGATTTGATCGATCAAATGAATCAAACTATAGTGCCCCTCCATTCTCACCTTGGATGAGCAGGTGGTTGGGCTAAGGAGCATGAAGATGAAGGTAAGATACTCAGAATACTTAGGGTATGTTAGACATGTTGATGGTAGGTTTACCGTTTGATGTAGTTGATGACACTCATTGATGTTTACTATGATGACACTATTGATACTTTATGATTAGTACACTATGCTTATGTTGTGATCAGTCATGGATTAATTGATCATGTAGATTTGTTTTACTCCATGAATTATGCGACTATTTGACTATGTGTTATCTAGTTGTTTAGTTACTAATAAACTTGTTTAATATGTTATTTTTGATGCTTTTGGTGAAGGGATGAGGTAGTATTACTCATTATGAGTACCCTACTATGCTACAATTCCCTATCACAGTGTGTTTGATTATATATATGTATATGCTCGTACACAACCCCTTGGTTTAATGTAGGTTGCAGGTACCAGGCACCGACTCCACCTGAATTAGCAGGTCTAAGCGTGCATTTACACCAATGGATAATGTGGATGTTAGATAACATGGGGTTCCCTCTATCAGCCAATGTCTTCAGTTTGTCGTCATCCATGTATTTTCAATCATGGGTGTAGTTGTCGCTCAGTTGGTACTTGTCCTTGAGTGTTGGTTGTAGTGTCCCTCCATTCTCACCTTGGATGAGTAGGTGGTCAGGCTAAGGAGCATGAAGATAAAGGTAAGATACTCGGAATACTTAGGGTATGTTAGACATGTTGATGGTAGGTTAACCATTTTGATGTATTGATGACACTCATTGATGTTTACTATGATGACACTGTTGATAATTTATAATTAGTACATTATGCTTAGGTTGTGATTAGTCATGGATTAATTGATTATGTAAATTAGTTTTATTACATGATTAATGCGATTATCTATTTATGTGTTATCTAGTTGTTTAGTTACTAATGAATTTTTTTATTGTGGATACTTGTGATGTGTTTTGTGAAGGGACAGTGTAGTATTACTCATAATGAGTACCCTACTACACTGCGATTCCCTGTCACTCTGTGCCTGCTTGGATGATTATATGTATGTATTCAACACTTTTGTTTGCTGCAGGTTGCAGTACTAGGCATCGACTCCACCTAAATTGGCAGGTCTAAGTATGCCTTCATACCAATGGAAGTTGTCGAATGGAGATAACATATGGTCCCCTAGCCTAGCCATCATCCTTGAAGAGGATGAGTATCCGATTGTGTACCCTATCAATGTTGTCGACTTGGTCATGATAGTCAGTCATTGTTGTAATGGTCTTGCTTTCTAATCTTGCATAGTAGTCAAGTATGGTTTGACAGTTGGGTTATTTTGTTGGTATTGTTTTGGTTATTTTTGCCTTAAAATAAAATAATTAGTTATGAAGAATTTTTGCTAAATAAATAAATATATAATTATCCTTATGTAAATTTAGTTTATGAAAAATATATTATTCTAGAAGTTAATAATAATAATAATAATAATAATAAATGTAATTGCAACTAGAGATAAATAAATAAATAATATTTATGTGTTGCCATAAAATATATTTATCTTGGTCTGGTTGTAAAATGTTAAAAATAACAAACTGTAAGATATTGTTCATGCAGGAGTTATTGCCTCTTGTGGGGGGAAACTTCTCAAAGATTTTAGAGGATTTCTTTCTCTAAATAGGGAGTTTTTCTCATAACAATCTTCAACAGATGGAATTTTTGGGGAGAGACTAGTTTGTGGCTGCAGCAGTTCAACCCGAAGTTGAATCTTCAACCCAGTCAAGCAAGTGAAATTAGGTTCCTTTGGTTCTAATTTCTATCTCATTTTTCTGTTGAAGAAAATATTTGATTTATAAATTTTCTCTTCATTTGGTTCTCTAGTCCCTTAGTCTGTGAAGAGGTAGTAGCAACCACAAAGTTCCTTGGGTGGAGTGTGCAACGTATGCTTATAATGGCACATAGCGGTCCCTCGCTCAATTGAACCTGAGGAAATGTACTCACTACTTCCCCTTATGATGGATCAGGGTACTTGATCCATAAGAGTTAGCCTAATCCCCATAATTCTTGAGCATCTAGATTGTATTTCTTGGATGATCATCTACCTTGTCTTCATGAAAGGTATGGTATGCCATATGAGTTGTCAGTTGGGGGCCAGGGTCTAGGACCTGTATGGACAACACAACTAGAACTATGTGATGACATGTGTTATCACTTGGGGGCCAGGGTCTAGGACTTGCATGGATAACCCAAGTGATGCCATGTACCCCATGTATATTTTGAGGTCCAACATGCGGAGGGACCTTTGTTACCCATATTGAGACAGAGTTCGTATCTGCACATGTTCTGACATGATGCAATAGGTACGATGCCACACCCCACTAATGTTCTGACACATTGCTGGTGATGATGCCGTGTTGCTGATGGTAGCGAGTTGGGCTCGAGGACACGATGCCACGTGCATAGACACGTGAAGGTACACTATAAGATTGTGTTATGATAGCCTACTTGCATGATGAGTGCAATGGGGCCTCACACACTTGTAGAGGGATACTCATGTTTGCTTTTGACAGTGTTTGGGTCGGTTAGCATACGGGTATGTCCTAGCCATATATACCTCTGGCTATGGTGAGTACCTACATGTGCATTTTCCACGAGGTGTCACTATGCAGGGTGTGTTTTGCGCGTGCCTACTTTTACAGAGCCACAGACACACTTCCATGCGGTATATGACTACTACATGCCTTCTCTGATTAGCATATGACCATGCCGCACTGAGATGGGATGCGGGATGTGACCGAGGTGCACATTCCATGTGGGCAGCCAAGGAGTGTGTGGGCCACTTGGCTAGTCCATGCCGCATGACGACACGATGTAGTGTGTAGCCGAGGAGTACACTCTGAGCCATGTGGATGGCATGCTCACTCTGCACCATATGAGGGCTACTGTTATAGCCTGACATTGCTCCCTCCTTCCTCATTTGGTGGCTAGTATCTAGTCACATAGTGTTGTACAATGCAATTTCAAAGATTGTGTATTTCCTTTATAGTTATTGATGATTTTTTACTAATTGTGAAGGCCGACACTTTGATTATATTTGATTATGATGGTTTAGCCACACCTTATGATCTTATTTTATTGTAGCCCTCATGGTTACATTTGATTTAGTGTTGAAAATTATGCACATTTCTTTCTTTATTGTTGAAATTAAATTTTTATCTTTCTTTATGACTTTGGTGGCTAAACTAGTTATTCTTATTGTTTTTTATGTCAGCCATGTGTCGTATTGTGATTCCTCTCCAAGGATGCATGAGGCGGACTTGGTGAGTGTATGCAAGGAAGTAGACATAGGGAACCTTGAGGATGGGGGTATGTGAGGCTATTATATAGCTAGGACCCACTACCCACCTATGTGTGATGACTATCTCTTGGAGGCTAACAACCTTATACAACAAGAGAGAGGTGCTTTAGACCTTTGTGTGTGTCCTTGTAAACCATGTCAAACCCAAGGATTGAGTTTCTCACCCTGCATAATTATCACACCTGGAAGCTCAAAATGTCACAGTTGTTGCAGTCTAGGGGGCTTTGGCAAATGTTAGATGCCGAACAACCTAAGTTCACAAAAGCATTTGAGTAATTTGTTCATAGAAACAAAATGGATGAGGCTAGAGGACTCATAGGTCTCCATGTGTCTAATAATTTGTTGTTTCACATTGCGGAGTGTCAGACACCTAGAGAAGTGTGGGATAAGCTTGCTAAGTTGTATGGTAAAGTCAATCAGTTCAAAATCTTGCAACTTGAAGCTAATCTCACCTCTCTGTCTCTAGATGCCTTCCCCACTATTTAGGATTTCCTTGCCAAATTCAAGTTGATTTTGTCACAATTAAAAGGATGTGGTCATGCCAAAGATAAAAAGGAGTGTATTTTCTTGATCCTGTCTAAGCTTAGAGGCCCTTTTCAAGTGTTTGCCTCTACCTTCTACTCTACTATAGATGCTATGGGAGAAAACCATAAGATGCCTTCATTTGAGGTATTTTGTGATCAATTAACTAGGGAGCAGGCCAAGTTGATTCAAATGGATGCTCTTCCTAAAAGTCATGCTTTGATGGCTCAATCTTCCAAGGGAAAGGGTAAGAATAAGAAGAAGCCAAAGATAGATTCATCTGTAGGTAGTGAGCGTCCCTCCAAACCTAAGTCGAAGAATGATTTGAAGACTAATCCTCCTCCTCCTTCTAACTCCAAGGAGTCATACTCTAAGTCTAAGAAGAAAAAGGAAAATTGTTCCTTTTGTGGAAAGCCAGGGCATAATGATGCACATCATTTTGAGAGGTTAGCAGCTTTGGAGGAAGCTATGAGGAAGCACAATATTGCCATGCCTGAGTCTTCTTCCTTGTAAAAGGGCAAGCTCTCATAGCAAGGGCTTCGTCCTCTACTTGTGAGAGTTGGATTCTTAATTTTGGTGCTTCACATCATATGACTCATGCTGAGGTTCTTCTTGATACTATTTCCTCTTGTACTACTTCTCATATTGCAGTTGGGAACTCTTCATAGATTCTAGTTGTAGGAATAGGATTAGTTAAGATGTAAGATGGTTGCATTGATGATGTTCTATTTGTCACTGATATTTCATAGAATTTGCTTTCTATCTATCAGATATGTCATCATGGTGATGGAAAGGTAGTTGAGTTTTCTCCCACTAATGTGACTATTCGAGAGTTGTAGGATCCTGAGAAGGTTGTTACTACAGGGATAGTTGATGATGTGGCCCGTTTGTATAGGTTTGATGGATTTGAGTCTTCATCAGGATCTTCCCTTATTGCTCATGTAGATTCTGTGAGCAAGCTTTAGAACGAACGGTTTGGGCACTTGAATTACAGATATCTTCAACAGATGAGCACATAAAATTTAGTGATTGGCTTACCTAAGATCTCTTGTTCTGATGGGTTTGTCAAGGTTGTGTGCTTGGCAAACATCATAGGGATCCCTTTTTGAAGGGTATGGCCACACGTGCTTTGACACTCCTTGAGTTGGTGCATAGTGACCTTATGTCATTCCCAACTCCTTCATTTTCAGGGGCTAATTATGTGCTCACCTTTATTGATGACTTCTCTCGGTGCACATGGGTGTACTTTCTGAAGTACAAGGATGAGTTTCTTTGATATTTCATGACCTTCCTTGCATTTGTGGAGAAATAGTCAGGGCACTCCCTTCAGAAGATTTGAATAGATAATGGGAGAGAATATGTCAATTAGGCATTTCAAGATTTTTTCTGTGCTCGAGGTATTCTTCCTCAACACACAGTACTATACACTCCTTAGTAGAATGGTGTGGCTGAGTGAAAGAATAGAATCTTACAGAAGATGGCCAATTGTATGCTTCAGTCTTGATCCATGGCTCCAACATTTTGAGTAGAGGCTGTCAATTGTGCCAACTACATTCAGAACCATATGCCTCACAAGGCAGTGCAGAATATGACTCCCGAGGAGGCTTGGTCTCATGTCAAGCCCAAGGTGTCCTTTTTCAGAATATTTGGTAGTGATGCATGGACATTCATTCCAGATGGGAGGCATAAAGCAATGGAGGAGAAAAGTCAACGGTTCATTTTTGTTGGCTATTGTGAGGATGTGAAGGGTTATCTATTGTTTGATCCTATCACTCGAGAGGTATATTTTCATCATGATGTTCATTTTGATGAGTCTTTCACTCTAAAGGATTCACTATCACAGGCATCTTCCCCTCTCATTCCCACTTCTTCAGATGATGTTTTGCTTCCTGTTGATGATGATGATGATGTTCATGATGATGGTATTGATCTTGTTGTTGACATTTCTCCATCTCCTCCTCCTCCACCTACTCCCACAAGATCGTTATGGGCCCATACACTTCTTGAGTATGCTAGTTCTCTTGCAGGTGATCCCATACCTACATGATGCACTCGTTCCTGAACTTTAGGTATCATTCTTTTGAGTCATGCAGTTTCTACTGATCCTCAAAAGTTTTCAAATGCTTCAGGTGTTTTAGAATGGGAAAGTGTTCTGATTGAGGAGTATTCTTCTTTAATTAAGAATCATACTTGGGATTTGGTTCCTCTTCCTAAGGGAAGAAAGTTTGTTTGATGCAAGTGGGTGTATTGTACCAAGTATGCAGCTGATGGTTCTATTGATATGTATAAGGCTCACCTAGTGGCTAAGGGCTTCTCTCAGGTTGAAGGTATTGACTATTCTAAGACTTTTACTCCTATAGCTAAGATGTATTATGTTCATCTTGTACTTTCAATTGCTACATCTCAGGGTTGGCTAGTGTATCAAATGGATGTGAAGAGTGCTTTCCTACACGGTGATCTATATGGAACAGTCACTAGGCTTTGTGTAGGACCCTTCACTTGTTTGTAGGCTGAGGCGTTCATTATGTGGTCTCAAACAAGCTCCCTGGGCTTGGTATGAGAAGATGGATAGTTTTTTGCTTGCTTCTGGATTCACTATATGTCAATCCGATCCTATAGTTTATATTCAGAGACATGGGGGGGATCTTATCATACTTGTTCTTTATGTGGATCACTTGATTCTCACAGGGAGTTCTTCTACCATGATTAAGGATATTCAGGGAGCTTTGATGGAGCGTTTTGATATCACTGACCTTGGTTTGTTGCATTACTTCCTTTGTCTTCAGATTCATCAACCTTCTGCAAGTATTTCTATCTTTTAGGAGAAGTATGCTCTTGATTTACTTCAGAGATTTGGCATGGCTGACATCAAGCCAACCCCTACTCCTTTTCAGTTAGGTTTTGTGTTGTCTACCACTTGCACTACTCCATCAGTTGATGCTACCTTGTATCGGTAGTTGGTTAGCAACGTTCTATACTTGACACATAGTCGTCCTGATATTTCCTTTGCAGTTGGTCTTGTCTCCCATTTCACTCAAGATCCTCATGATAGTCACTGGAAGGCAGCCAAATGTATCTTGAGATACATTCAGGACACTACATGGTTCAACATTTACCATACATTAGGAGCTACTGAGATTGTGGGCTTCACTGACTCAGATTGGGCTAGTGATGTTAATGATCGGAAGTCCACTTCTGGATTTGTCTTTTGTCTTGGTTCTAGCCTGGTTTTTTGGTCTTGCAAGAAACAAACTGCTATTGCATTGTCATCAACTGAGGCTGAGTATCGAGGAGTAGTCTTGGCTAGTTAGGAGATTCTTTGGCTTCGATAGTTGATGGTTGAGTTTGGATTTCCTGTTGATCATCCCACTACTCTTTGGTGTGACAATCAGAGTGCCATTCATATTTCTCGCAACCCAATGGAGCATCAGCACACTAAGCATATTGAGATCCACATGCACTTCATTAGGCAGATCATTCAGGAGGGTGTTCTCAGTCTGGAGTATTTGCCTACGGAGTAGCAGGTTGCAAACATCTTCACTAAACCTTTGGCATCTCCTCACTATCTCTTGTTGTGATTGATGTTAGGGGTGATGGAAGTTGTCCTTGGGGGATCCTGAGGAGTCCTCCCTTTCACTTTTTTCTTTTCAACATTTTTAGTTTTTCTCTCTTTTGGAGAGGAGTTTTCTCCCATAGGGTTTTTCTCCTTTTCTCCATTTATGAAAGATTTCTTTTTTTTTGCATTGTAAATGGGTAACTAACATGGTTGTGTAGGTGGGACCCATATTTTCATTTTAATTTTGCATAATAATTCTCCCTAAGTTTGCACTTAAGGGGGGATGTTAGTGTGTTAAGTTTTTAGCATAGGGATAATTTATTTTCTTGTAAGATGGTTTTTCCCGTATTGGGTAGTTTTTCCACCCGTCAAATATTTCATGCCTTTAAAAGGCTTGTACACTATGTATTTAATCATCTCATCATATATTTTATTTTCTGGTGAAATAGCTTCTCTCTCTGTGAAGATTTTGATGAGCAGATTGTATCCCTGGGTATGTTGGAAAAAATAATACTTAAATATAACACATCCCTCAATAATAGGGATTTCATTTCTCATAAATAAAATATAATAATACTTAAATATAACACATCCCTAATAATAGGGATTTGATTTCTCATAAATAAAATATAATAATACTTAAATATAAAACATCCCTAATAATAGGGATTTGATTTCTCATAAATGAAATATAATAATACTTAAATATGACACATCCCTAGTAATAGGGATTTGATTTGAAATATAATAATACTTAAATATAGCACATCCTAATAATAGGAATTTGATTTTTCTTTAAAAAAATAAAACACATCCATAAAACTATTCTTCCCTATTAAATAGGGAGTTGACATCACACCTTCAAAATAATAAATAAAACTCAAATTAAAACAATAATTTATTAAACAATACTTTTATAGATAGTTAAACTTTTTAATTAACATTATGCAACATCAAATACTTAATTTTTAGCTAAAAAGGGTTTAATTATTTAAATTCTTAAATTAAAATAAGTTATTATATGCAAGAATTAATTAAATCAAATTCAAAAGAATAAGATTTTATAGTTTCATAATATATATTTTAATTTTACAAATAAGAATAATTTCTAAACTCCAACAAAATTTCTAATTCTAATATGGTAATACAAAAGGCAGATTTTTATGTTACAAAAACTTACCATTCCTATTTCCTATCAAGGTTAAAATAAAATTATTTAAGCACAAAGAGATTTATTTATTCACTTTTATTCATTATGAAAGCTATTCATTTATTCATATATAAGTATTCAAACAAACCAAAATTAAATTTGATACAATGAAAAGAATTTTTGTGAGAGCTAGGCCATACGGCTGCCATGGGCAATAAGAGGGATTTTGAAGAATTTAATTTAGGTAAAATTTTATTGTTTTACATACTAAAATTCATTGTTTCAAATGCATAAACTACATATGAAACTTCATTTGCAATATTTTTGGTTTCAGGCAAAGAAAGTTTCTTAAATTTTTAAGTGTAAAAGCTAATAAAATCTAAAATCTCCTATACCTTGGTCTGAGATAACAATTGGTCTATAGATACTAAGTTTTAAATGCTATTTCAGGCAATGATTCTATGCATATGGAGGCCAACAAGTAGGCTGGAGGAATAGAAAATATGAAAGGTTTGTTAGAATGGAATTTAGCTCTATTGGCATTATTACAGCAAGTCATCAAATGGCATGAGATTTCAGACAAAAGAAATTTGTTTGATTGATTATATAGATTAATGGCTAGAAAGAAAGAAATAGGTTTGCCTGGCAATAAATTTTGATCTCTTCAGGCAAGGGTAAAACTACAAAAGTCAAGATTTCTTTTGATAAAAGAAATTGACATAGACACAGGAATGCAACAAAAGAGAAGGATTTAATTTCTTCCAGTAGCAAAAGATTTCGTTTAGCTAAGGTCTCTACTGGAAATATGAAAATATGATGATAGTGTAATAGCAAGATAGGTGGGTGTTAAGAAAGATAAATAGGTGTGAAGATTGGAGGATCAACAATATTTAAAATTGCTACAATTGCAGGATATACACGCTAGATTGTTGAAGAGAACATCCAAGCAAATGCAAATAACATGATTAAATATAATGGGGTTTATAGAAAAGAGAGAATAGATTACAGAGCTTTTACATATGATTATAGATGTAAACTAACTTTCGAATGGTTTTCTATTGTTTGGGATGATTCACAGAGACCAACCTACTACCAAAATTTATCAAATCCAAAAAGTGCTCAAACACATACAAGATTTTTCTTCATATACAGACAAGCAGAAGAAATTTTGTTTAAAACATACCCAGAAATTATTAGACTTCTCTTGCTCCCTTCCTCTCTTCATCTGCCAATTCCTCTTCTTTTTCCGCAAATTTTTGGGTATCTTTTCCAGAACTCTCCCCTCAAAATAATCTTCCCAAAACCACAAATAGACTAGGATAATAAATTCCTAAATCCTGCAATCTTCCGTTATTGACATCCACTATCCAAAATTTTAATTACATTTCTACCACCACTATCTGGAATATTTTCAAATATTGAAAATTATTTCTGGCAAACACTTCCTCAAAACAATTAACAACAATATCAAAATAATATCTTCCAGCCCAAAATTTAATCAATTACTAAAGTATTAAATATTAATAATTGATTCAATAACTTTATTATCATTATTATTAACTATAAATACCACTAACAGGAATAATTTTTAAATTTCTGAAAACCCACTCCAACAATAAATTAATGGAAAAATAAAATAAAATCTCACATGTCAGATAAACTCAATAAAGTACTAAATAATAACAATATTATTATTATTGCTAGCTTTCAAAGCTACTAATTTAATTTAAGATAAAAATCAACTAATTAATATTCTCAATTTTCTACATTAATTAAATAATATATATATATACTTATTATTATTATTACTATAACAATTAATAAATCTCCAACAAATCCACATTGACTATATAACCAAAATGATCAAACATCAACACATTTATACACATAGATCACTTATTCTAAAAAATGAACCAAATGACTATAATCAACAACTTAATACCTTGGTCACTAAGTTCAATAAAATGAACCTTAAACTACAATAAACAAACAATAACAACCACATACCAAAGGATGACAACCACCTGAGGACAAGTACCAACTGAGCGATAACTACACCCATGACTAGAAATACATGGATGATGACAAACTAAAGAAATTGGTTGACAGAGGGAACCCCATGTTATCTCCCATCCACATTATCCATTGGTGTAAAGGCACGCTTAGACTTGCTAATTCATGTGGAGTCGGTGCCTACTACCTGCAACCTATATCAAACCAGGGGGTTGTGTACAAACATATATATATATATAATCAAACCCACTGTGACATGGAATTGCAGCGTAGTAGGGTGCTCATAATGAGTAATACTACACTGTCCCTTCACCAAAAGCATCACAAATAACATATTAAACAAGTTTATTAGTAACTAAAAAACTAGATAACACATAGTCAGATAGTCGCATAACTCACATAGTAAAACAAATCTACATAATCAATTAATCCATGACTGATCACAACATAAGCATAAAGTACTAATCATAAAGTATCAATAGTGTCATCATAGTAAACATCAATGAGTGTCATCAACTACATCAAAATGGTAAACCTGCCATCAACATGTCTAACATACCCTAAGTATTCCAAGTATCTTACCTTCATCTTCATGCTCCTTAGCCTGACCACTTGCTCATCCAAGGTGATAATGGAGGGGCACTACACTATTACAATTACAGTTAGATTTAAGGTGGGTTAATATTAGAATTACGGTAAGAATTAGAGTTACAATTAGTGTTAGGGTTCAAATTAGAGTTAGGGTTAGAGTTCAATTAGCATTAATGTTAGTATTAAGGTTAGGGTTTAAATTATAGTCAGGTTTAGGGTTAGAGGTAGGATTAGGGTTAGGGTTAAAATTAGGATTAGGGTTAGGTTAAGAATTAGAGTTAGAATTACAATTAGCGGTGTGGTTAGGGTTAGGGTTACAATCAGGGTTAGGGTTAGGGTTAGGGTTTTAAGTTATAAATAGGGAAATATATAACCAAAGGACTAGGGTTAGAATTGGGGTTAGGGTTAGGGATAAAACTAGAGTTACGGTTATGATTAGAATTAATGTTACAATCAGGGAAAATATATACAATCAATTATGATTATGATTAGGGATAGAATTAGAAATAGCAATAGAATTGGAGTTATGGTTAGGGTTAAAATCATAGTTAGAATTAGGAATCTTAAGGTAGGATTTAGAATTAGGGTTATTGTTAGATTTAAAACTAGGGTTATAGTTAGGGTGGAATTAGGGGTATGATTGGAATTAGGGTTAGGGTTAGGATTAGACTTAGGATTAGGGTCCCTATTAGAATTAGGGTTAGAATTAAGGTGGGTTAATATTAGAATTAGGGTAAGAATTAGAGTTACAATTAGGGTTAGGGTTCAAATTAGAGTTAGGGTTAGAGTTCAATTAGCGTTAAGTTTAGTATTAAGGTTAGGGTTAGGGTTTAAATTATAGTTAGGGTTTGGGCTAGAGTTAAGGTTAGGGTTAAAATTAGGATTACGGTTAGGTTTAGAAAATTTAGAGTTAGAATTAGGCTTAAAGTTTGAAAAAGGGTGACAATTACAATTAGAATTACGGTGAAAACTAGGTTTAGGGTTATAATAAGGGTTAGTGTTAGGGTGAGATTTAGGGTTACAATGAAAATTAGGGTTAGGCTTAGGGTTTGAATTAGTGTTAGAATTAAAATTATAGTTACAAATAATTTTATGGTTAGGGTTAGAATTAGGATTAGTGTTAGGGTCAGTGTTAGGTTTAGAATTAGAGATACAATTATGGTTATATTAGGGTTAGGGTTATTGTTATAATTATGGTTAGGGTTAGTATTAGGATAAAGGTTACAATTAGAATTAGGGTTAGGATTCATTATTGATATCAAAATATTCCTTAAAAATAGGTACCCTTTTTCTAAATCTAACCTAGGTAATTCTAATATAACCTTGGTTCTGAGCCTAACCCAAACCCTAATTCTAAATCTAACCCTAATTATATTTCAAACCCTAACCCTAACCCTAATTGTAACCCTAACCCTAATTCTAACCTAAACACTAACCCTAATCCTAATTTTAATCTCTAACTCTAATCCTAAATATAATATATAATATAATATAAAATTTTAATTATTATATATTATAATAATAATTATTATTATAAATATTATATATTATTATATTATATAATTATTATTTAGTATATTATAATAATATATTAGATATATTATAAATGATATACCTAATATAATATTTTTTAATATATTATAATAAGTAGTGTTAAAATTAGGCTTGCGGCTCCGGTTGCTACTAGCATATTTATATTAAATATAATATATCTAAAGTACGTCGAGAGATATCCTTATCGAGGCTCCTAATGTTAGGATTAGTGATTAAAAAATAGGTGCCTCGAGAAGGATATATCTTGGTGTACTTTAGATATATTATATTTAATATAAATATGCTAGTTATATTCTTTTTTGTGATTGAAAGTGGTGGTGGGTCCATGTAACTGCTACAGTTAATGAGAGAGTGAATTCTATGTTTTAAATTACATGCCACCAACTGAAGGGAGGTGACACTTATGACTGCTAGTCAGGATCCAGAAATACCTCACAAATATGAAACGTTGTAAGTTAAATCACCAGGGATTTAGGGAATAGAAATCAATGTCCAACATCACCCATCGTAAAAACTGGTGCATTGTAAATAACTAGCAGTATGAATATTTTGACCAGCCACATAGTTGACTCATACTAGCAACCAAGTAGACTGAGATGCTTTCGACCAATCTATTTGTACTAGTAGTCGACATGTTTTCAACCGCCATTTGTTGTTGTACTATTTTCAACCAGCCAGTCGTTTACAAGTCCAACATGGCAACATGTAAATAGATGCAACATCATGCAAGCGCCAACAAGATAGGTGGGTCCCAACATAATTAGTATGAGGATTATGGAAAAATGGGACGCTTTGCAATGTTCTTTAAGCTTGCAGTTCCAACAAAGCAACATAAGAGTGACATGTGAGACTCTAGTTTATCTCTAGCGCATAAAAACACACACATACATAGAGTAAAATTGGATCCACAAAATCAGATCAAACACCAAAATTATATTAATCATGTTTTTGGGTGAGCAGGATTCCACGACTTGATGTTCCTATATTAATTTTTGAAATTAAGATTATCTTTTCTCTCAAATTGTAATTCTATTTCTTTACACTGGCATTCAATTTTAGCTATACACCCTATCCATCCTGATGCAAGATGCCATGGTTGCAAACAAAAACTTCCTTATTCAATTGGATCATATTAAAGAATAACTCTCTCAATGGTAAATCACTAAAAACAGTCATTTTACTATGAAAAAATGTGTTTAAAGTAATCTATGACTCTCTCTTTATTGTTGTAATTTATATTTGTTTTTTAAAATTTCTTCATACTATTTAAATAAAATTTATATTCATGTAAATATTTATATTCCAAAATATTTTAAAAAATAAAGCAGTAAAAAATACTTAAACACTACTAATTAATTAACTCTAAATTATTTTCTAAGCTTTTTAATAGAAAAAATAAACAAATTATAGCTCAATACAATAAAATGTCAAGTGATATATTTAAGTAGCATACCTATATTTACAAAATATATCTAATGTACACTGAGAGATATCCTTCTCGAGGTGCCTAATGTTAGAATTAGTGATTAAAAACTAGGCACTTGGAGAAGGATATTTCTCACATACTTTCATATATTTTTTAAATATAGGTATGCTAGTAGCATCCAACAAGCCTAATTCTAACTATATTATGTATCTTAAGAATTATTATAATTATATAATATAATATTATATTATAGATTAAATTTATTATCATAATATATTATACAATTATTTTTTTTGATACGTAAGAAGAGATTATATTAATATTAAAAAGAAAATTTACAACACCTGGTTCAACGAGCATACCAACAGGAAAGAATTAGGAAGAAAACCTCCGGTTGTAGCTCAGTGTAACAAAAAACCAACTGACATTACTAATCCCAAGAAATATTTTGTACAATTATTATATTATTATATCTATAATATTATAATAAAGTTTAGATATATTATTATAATATACTATATAATTATAATTATTATATTATAATATAGGTTAGATATATTATTATAATATATTATATAATAATTATAATTATAATTATATATTATTTTTTAAGGTTTGAATGAAGGTTAGATTTAGAATTATGGTTTTTTTAGTGATTGGTTTATGATTAGGCTTATAAATAGGGTTACATATAGAGTTAGGCTTATAAATCAATGCTAAGTGTAATGTTAGGATTATGGTTAGAATTAAACTTAGGGTTAGATTGAGGTTATGATTACAATTAGGGTTTGGGTTAGGGTTAGAACCAAGGTTAGATTAGAATTAGGATTAAATGATTAGGGATATAGTTAGGGTCAAGGTTATAAATAGGGTTAGATTTAGGGTTTTAATCATGTTTTAAATTATGGTTATGGTAAGTATTAGAATTAGAATTAGGGTTATGATTAGGAATAGAGTTACGACGTTAGGATATTTATATTTAAAGAAATATGTGCTAAGTGTAAATTTAGGCTTATGGTTTAATTAGGGTTAGGGTGATATTAGGGTTATGCTTAAAATTAAGGTTACAATAAGGTTTTCATCTAATTAAGGTTATGGCTATGTTTATAACTCTTGTTAAATTTAATGTTTTATTCATGTATGAAATTATGGTTAGGATTAGGGTTCCATGTACAGTAAGGGTTCAGATGAATATCAGATTTAGAATTAGGGTTTTGTTTAGGGATTATGTTAGGATTAGGCTTATAAATGGGGTTAGATATAGGATTAGGCTGTTGGCATAATAGTCATATAGTATTACATTGTTAAATTTGCATTTATATGTTAGTTTATGCATATTAAATAAATGTTAGTTTGTGGGAGTTACATTCCTATATGGAGGTTATGTAGGTAGTTATCAAATAGTTAAAGGGAAGAGGCTTTTATAAAGCCAATGTAATGTAATGTGAAAATTCATTCAAACACAATAATATATTATTCTATATTTTTATTTCTATGCAATGGTTTAATATATTCGTTTGGTCTACCATTTTCAATATGGTATCAGAGCATTTTGAGAATGGGTTGTGAAGAAAAATATTGTTGAGTAAGTCCGTCAATTTGAAAAATGAAATCTTTACATTTGATATTTGCTGGCAGTTGTGGGACGACTCTTACTATGGAGAAATTAGGGTTTCGATTTAAAATGTGAGAGAGAAGCATACAATTTTCAGAGGCGATCCATGGTCATTTAGAAGGAATCAGGGGGAGATCAAGGCTGTGTTTCATGCAATTTGGGAGTCATTTCCTATAATTTGTGAGTCATTTAAAACCACTATATATGTTGCGTGCGAAGAATTCATGTTACTGAGACTATGAACGTGTGAAGAAGTTTGAAAAAGGTGATACGATTGAGTATCAAGAAAGGTGTGATCAGAGATTTTTTTTTGCAGTCATCTGTTGATTTATTGATAAGCATTTTCAAAAGCCCTATATTATTCATTGAAGAGATCACAGAGAAGAAGGTTAGCTGTGGAGAAAATTGTTGTGCATGATAACATCATTGAAGGGAGTTTAAATGCCAATGTTGTTCACGTTGATATTGTGAAGAATAGAGTTTGTGTTAATTTGTTGGGCAGTGATAGACCAAATGCATCTTAGAGGATGTTCATTTTAATGATACATTAAGAGGTGACATATGTATGATGTGATGCCCCATTATGCAACCCTAGAGAGTTAGGCTAACAGGTGAGAAAATTATAGGAATATTTTTTTTGAAGAAAGTAAATGCGTTAACACTAGATATAATTAATACTATTTGCAACATTTAAACAAGATGATCAACTAACATCTCTAGGGAACATAACTACATCAGATAAATATATAACAGCACAAGTAATATACATTTTGATACAATGGAATTTACATTATTCATTTATAGATATGAACAGTTACATAAGTTCAAATACAAGATTTCATGATTACAAGGTTCATGACCGATTACATCAGTTTACAAAATACAACCAGATTATACAATTCTAAAAATAGAATACAGCTCTGAGTATGCAAGTACAAATCTAGAACTAGAAACACATCTGCAGTGATCACAGACCAAGAAAACCAATAGATTAAGCTCTTCCACCCAACCATGTGGAATCCTGAGGTCCACCCCCCGAGCTAGGAGATAACAATGAGGTTCCACTAAGTCAAAGGATACAAGTAGGCAAATACAACTCAACACAGACAATACACATTATTAAGACTACATAGATCATCAAGACAAGACAGTACTCCAGAGGCAACAATAAAAGATAACAAAAAGGAAGTAACTAAGCTGTAGTAGGGGGAGTGTCATTGCATGGTCCTAGCATGGGTTATCCAGGCTATCTCTCACTCGAAACTAGCCCCCATCTATGGTTATCTTGGTGACCTCTCTCTAGGCACCAGCCCCATAAGGTGACACATGTGGAACTGACACATCCTATCATGGAGACAAGGAGGTTGATTTTGCCAACCAGGCCTTCTCATCCCATCCTTAGCCTGTGAGAGCACTCAAGGCATGGGTGAGGCATCATACTTATCTTGTTATGTTAATTACTACCCAACCCATCTAGATAATTTATTAAGTTATCACTTGATTACAAGTTCCATGGGGTTATCCAGAGAACCACTTTGGGCACCGGCACCACCATAAAAGACACTCTCCTACATGCAACTAGCAACCCCTAACCAATATCTAGAAACCAATTAAATGACATGCATGGACAAGGGACTATAAGGCTTCTATCCTTTTGCATACCAATACATTACATAGACAATTTCAAATCCAAAACCTCAACAATAATCTTTCCCCTATCCACTTCAAAATCTCATATCAAATAAAAACATTAAAATGATACGACACAATGTTGCACTAGAACCCAAGTAGCCTAACCCCTAGAGTTGGTAAATTGAAACACAATACCACTATACATATGTCCACCTCCCAATATGGAAACAAAGGTTTAAATAACTTGGCTCTTCTTAACCATAACATTCCACTAGATCAATATGACTCAAACCAAAGGAAAACACACTACCCGATTCCTTCATTACTACATGACGATAATAACTAACAATGGAATTTCAAGCAAGCCCATATCTAAAATTAACTCAGCATATCACCATTGAAAATTTTTAAACAAGAAGTACTATAAGGTTTTAACTTTCTTTTAAATAAAATCCTAATAATAACATATATTATTCCATTCTAGAATTATAATTTCATCTAACATTTGTTAATACTAGCGGTACCATAATAATTTACTTTACATTTAAAATCTAATTTACTCCACTTTTCATTTAACAATCATACATCTACTAATTAAATTCTATTCTTAATTAGGATAGTTACAGAATAAAATATTTCAAATCTATGCTAACAATATATGAGTTCATCAATTTTATTCCTAATGAGTTGATTAAAAACTAGTTAACAAATTTACTAACTCAAAATGATATTCACTTATGCCATGTTTACTAAACGTTCATGGAGTTCCTTTTAGAAACTTCCTAAATTTGTTTACTTACAATTCCTTCTATTTCAACTTAGAAAGGACTCTAACTAAAAACTTCTAACCAAGTTTGAGCATAATAAAATAACATTAATGAAATAAGTCTGAGGAGGCAATGGAGTTTTAGATAACATTTTAGGAAGATCTCTCTAGGGAGAAGCTGTACTATGGCAAAATTTTGTAGAGAAAGAACAAGATAAGGATTCCAAAGCAAGATTTGACCCCAGCAAAACAATACAATTGGAGATTTCTGTCAGAAAGAAGTCTAAAGAAGAGGGTCTGAAAGCTGATCGTATGGCCATGCTAGGCAAGAAGGTAAATTGATTTTATTTGCAAGGGGAAAAATGATTCATACACATAGATTTTAATCTTCATTTACAACAAAAATTAGAAGAAAATTAAAGCCAAGGAAGGTTGTATGGCGACGCGAGAGGGGGGAGGGTAAGACTGAATCTATTTTGCACTAGTAACATCGATTCCCTAGAAAAGTTTTATATTCTCATTTCAAACAAAAAATAAGAGGAATCCAGATTAAATAGGGTGGTACGGTGGCTAAGGGAGTAGTAAATTGTAGATTAAAGTTTGACAAAGGAAAAAAAAGACCAAACCATCAAGTATAAAATCTGACAAAAATAAGGGCTAAATGGGGAAAGATAGGTCGTACGATGGCTCAAATACTAGATGTAAAAAGATTAAAAATTTAAATGACATCCCTGGCTCCAACGATCCCACAGAACAAACTAAGATTATATTTTCAGGCAAGAAAAAAAAGGAGGAGATCAAACTAAGCAAGGCCGTACGACTGAGAGTAGATGAGAAGAAAAATGGAGAAGGAATCTGATGACTGATTTCTAATTGATCAATCTCTTTTGGTTTAGGTAAATTCAAATGGTCTATTCATTTGTAGAGTTTGCAAATTGAACCTATCAATATTATATACACAACTCAGAAGGAAGTAATAAGTCATTCGAGATAAACTATTTAAATTTTCTCAAGGATCACAGGCAGCAATAACCAAAACTATCAAATTCAAAATTACAGGATCTTCAGGTGATAGGAAAACATAAATTCCACTAGACTAAAGAGACAAGTTCAAATACACACTAGATATTTAAGCTAATATGTCTGAATTGCTAAAGTAATTACAAGTAAGCATACTTGGAATTTCGATCCAAGGCTTCAAATTCTTTAGCTTCCTCAAGTTCTTCCTCAGTTTCCCGTAACAATTTTTCCCCAAATTTCTATCTATCTTTCTCAGAATGACTCCCTCCTCCAAATAACCCCTCGAGAGACAAAAATAGGCAAATCTCATAAATTCCCACTACTAAAATCCATTACATAATCCCACTACTCTCTGAAAAGAACTATTTCTTTTTTGCGAGAGAGATTTTCTAAGTCAGGAATCTCATACGGCAACTCACATGAAATAAATTATTAACTAATATTGTTTTTCAAATTATCATATACTATTTTAATAATAAAACAATATTAAGTACTTATGACTCAAATGATATTAAAATCATTAAAATAATTAATTTTGTCTTTATTAAAATTTACTTAAATAATATTCCCAATTCTCATTAATAATTTATGACTAAGAAAATAATTTTATATTGAACTTATTAATAACATTATTATTATAAAAATAATTCATTTCCAACCATTTCATAAAGACAAAAACCATCAAATTCAAGAAAAGACAATTATATACTAGTGACAACCATAAACTTGAGGCAAGGACCATCGAGTGACATCTCAACTCACGACCAAAAACTGAAGACATAAACTGACCTAGGGAAACCCCATGTTATCTCCCATCCACATTATCCATTGGTGTAAGGGCACGCTCAAACCTGCTAAGCCAGGTGGAGTTGATGCCTGGTACTTGCAACCTGCATCAAAATGATCGGTTGTATAGGAACATATGCATATATATCAAACACACTGAGTCAAGGAATCACAACATAGTAGGGTGCTCAAAACAAGTAATACTAAACCATCCCTACTCTAAAGCATAACAATAAACATAAACATCTCTAACTAACACTCACATAACATTCAATCCATAAAGCGGTAACATTATTCTACATAATCAATTAATCGTCGACTAACCATGTCAAAACACAACATAAACTATAATATCAATAATGTCATCATACTGCTCATAACACATTTCAATTACCACATTAGTCCACCATAGTCCAGCATAAACCATAAGTCTAACAACCAAATGTCTCAAAACTATCTAAGTGCAATAGAAAAACTATCAACTATCACAAGTCAAAAATGAGGGGCATTACATATGAAAAGAGAAAGGTACATTTATAAACTTCCTAAATATTTTATGAAGGTTAAAAACAACCACTTAAAAGTTTTTATGTATTCCTTTGGAGAAAGTTAAAAGAAGTTTTTAAAAGGAAGAGATTTTTTTTAAAGGGGTCTTTTTCTACATGAAAAAGAGGAGAAAAAAGTCTTAAAATATATTTAATAAGAAAAGGGAGACATAAGTATTAAGGAAAGGGCATTTAAAATATTTAAAATATTTACTTTTGAGGAATTGGGAGAAATAAGGGGAAGTATTTAAAAAAATTAATTTGGAGGTAAATTTAAATTTTACATTTTTGTGGTAAGACAATGTTTTAACATCTGAAAATGGCCACACATTATGTTTTTAGTTTTGATGCCATCCATGTTATCATTGGTAGAAATTTGAGAGACTTGAATGCTTGTGCTATTGAAGAGTCTAAAGCAAATGGATAGAGTGTAAGCATATCAAATTGGAGGCAGGAGGCGTCGGAGGATGGAGAATTTTCCATCATCTCAAGTTAGCTTCTCTCTTTGAGATGATGCTTTGCATGAGAAGCATGTTTGGTTTTGGTTGTTTTTCTTTTCTTTGTTGATGTTGACGGATTTGAAGAATGTATGTTTTGTGAAGATTTTGTTTTGGAGACAGGTTTAGGATTTGGTGTTGAGCTCAATATGGATTGTTGTCTAGCAATCTTTAGAGTATATGATCGAGAATTATACCCTCTCATTGTCACTAGACAATGATAGAGATATGTCGTATCTCTTAGGGTTTGTTGTCAAATAATTCAAGACTTTGTGATTTGAGAGTTTGGGACAAAAGAGCTCAAGAACACAGCTCAAAGCTATGCCTTTCTGAGGGTAGACGAGACAGCATGATAGAGCCCTGCTTGGTTCAAGATTTGTTATTTGGGAGAAGATCTTCTATAAAATATGTATTCATATTATGTAATCAACTTTGTCAAGTATATTAGCATTCAGGGGGGGTCCCTTGGTACTATTGTAGGAACAATGTAATACAGGGGGGAATGTTGGCATAATAGTCATATAGTATTACATTGTTAAATTTGCATTTATAGGTTAGTTTATACATATTAAATAATTGTTAGTTTGTGGGAGTTACATTCCTGTATGGAGGTTATGTAGGTAGCTATCAAATAGTTAAATGGAAAAGGCTTTTGTAAAGCCAATGTAATGCAATGTGAAAATTCATTCAAACACAATAATATATTATTCTCTATTTTATTTCTGTGAAATGGTTTAATATATTCCTTTGCTCTACCATTTTCAATATAGGCTTCTAAATAAATGCTAAGTGTAATCTTATGGTTATGGTTAGAATCCTACGGTTAGATATAGAATCAGTTTTAGATTGAGGGTTATGATTATAATTAGGGTTTGGGTTACTGTTAGAACCAAGGTTAGATTAGAATTAGGGGTTTGTTTAGGGATATAGTTAGGTTGAAGGTTATAAATAGGGTTAGCTTTATAATTAGGGTTAACTTGAGGGTTATGATTACAATTAGGGTTTGGGTCAGAATTCTTGTGTTCATATGTATAATGGGTGTAGAAGTGCTTCTCTTTTATTGAAAGTAATCTTATCATAGTAGTTGTACAAAAATGTGTTTAAAGGTGAAATTAACTTATCTTTTATCCTCTCTTAATGTAATAGAAATATGTTTCCTTGGTTTTCTAAAAGGTATTTCCATCAGTACTTTGTTTTTCTACCACAAAAACTAAATTTTGTTTGTTGTAATTTCATTTACCTTCCCTTTATTGGATTTTCACACTTTTCAAGATTCTTCTACCATATATATATTACACATTACTAATGTGTATATATAATAAAATAATATTTTACATAAATAAAATATAGAAAAATTAATTTTTAAATTAAAAGTATGAGTAAAAAGAAAGCACCAAAAATGATTTATATGGATTTCAAAATGTTCAAAATTCCTTTAATTTCATGTTAGCAAAATTTCATCTACTAATTGACAATGCGTATATTAATTAAATTACCATTAAATATGTAAATTTTTATTGAATCATGAAATGTATAGATGTATATTGTAATAAAGTTTATTTTTTACATGTCTATTATTTAATTCCATTTTGCATAGATATTATTAATATTTTTAAATATTAATTATCCAATATTCAAATAGTTATCAAGTATTGTCCAATTTAATTATCAAATAGTTAGTAGCAATTTTCTATCTCATCCACACTAAAAAATGATAAATAGTTAAATCCTATTTTTAATAGCTAACATTTACTTTTAATTGATGAAAGGAATGCAATTTAAGAATAACGGATGGGAATTGTAATCATAAAAAATAAAAATCTAATTGCTTAGGAATGAAAGTAACACATTTTTGGAATGTTATTTAAGAATAGCTTATGACAAATGTTAAGATTAGGGTTACAATTAGGGCAAATATGTATAACAAAAAAAATGTTAGGGTTTAAGTTGGAATTAGGGTTGGAAAGATATAGAGAGTGAGAAAGATAGTGATATAGATAGGAGAGAAAGAGGTAGAGAGAGGGAGAGATACAATTAGGGAAAATATAAAAGAAAAAAAATCTTTAGGGTTAGAATTATAATTAGGGTTTGGGTTAGAGATAGAAGTAGGGTTAGAATTACAATTAGGAATAGAATCTTGTGAAGAGAGATAAAGACAAATACAAAGAAACAAAGAGAGAGAGGGGGGAGGGAAAAAGCATGAAATTTATAGAGAGGGGATAGATAATTAGGGAAAAAATATATAACCTAAAAAACATTAAGGTTAAGATTAGGGTTACAATTACAATTAGGGTTAGGGTTAGTGATAGAATTAGGGTTATCAATAAACTTATGGTTAGGGGTAGAATTAGTGTTAGGGTTACAATTAGGACAAATATTTATAATAAAAAAATTGTTAGGGTTTGAGTTGGAATTACTATTGGGGTTCGGGATAGAATTATGAAGAAAGAGACAAAGAGACAAAGAGAGAAGGAGAAAGAATGAGAGATATAGAAAGTAAAAGATATTGATATAGATAGGAGAGATAGAGAGAGAGTAGAGTTAAGATTAGGGTTACAGTTACAATTAGGGCTAGGGTTATGGATAGAATTAGAGTTAGGGATAGAATCTTGTGAAGAAGTATCTACAAATACAAAGACAAAGAGAGAGGGAGGGAGGGAGAAAGCAAGAGATATATAGAGCAAAAAAGATAGAGATATAGATAGGAGAGAAAGAGGCGAGGAGAGAGAAAGAGATAATTAGGGAAAATATATAACCAAAAAAACATTACAGTTAAGATTAGGGTTATAGTTACAATTAGGATTAGGGTTAGGGATAAAATTAAGGTTAGCGATAGAATTAGGGTTAGGGATAGAATTAGAGTTAGAGTTACAATTAGGGAAAATATTTATAACCAAAAAAAATGTTAGGGTTTATGAGAAAGAGTAAAATACTTTCTTATTCATTCGATGATCTTTCAGATACAAAACAACAGCGTATATAAAAACTGAGGGAATTGCAGTTATTGCAGTTATGAGGAGTTGAAGTTGGTTTACAGTTACAACGAACTGAACCGCCTAAAATAACTTACAACAAACTAAACTGACTTCTGACTAAACAATGTAGTAATCAACGCTAACATTCCCCCCTTATCACATTGTTCCTACAATAGTACCAAGTGACCCCCCCTTAATGCTAAAATACTCAACAAAGCTGATTACATAATATGAATACATATTTATAGAAGATCTTCTCCCAAAGAACAAATCCTGAACCAAGCAAGGCTCCATCATGCTATCTCGTCTACCCTCAGAAAGGCGTAGCTTCGAGTTGTGTTCTTGAGCTCTTTAGTCCCAAGATCTCAAATCACAGAGTCTTGAATTATTTGACAATGGACCCTAAGAGATACGACAGATCTCTACCATGTTGTCTAGTGACTGTGAAAGGGTATAATTCAAGATCATATACTCTTTGAAGCTCGCTGGACAACAATCCATATTGAGCTCAACACCAAACCCCAAACCTGTCTCCAAAACAAAATCTTCACAAAACATGCATTCTTCAATTTTGTCAGCTCTGTCAGCATCAACAAAGTAAAAGTAAAACAACCAAAACCAAAAATGCTTCTCATGCAAAGCATCATCTCAAAGCGAGAAGCTAACTTGAGATGATGGAAAGTCCTCCATCCTCCGATGCCGCCTGCCTCCAATTTGACCCTACTTAAAGAGCATACCCACAGAAATTAATAGTACCATCTGGTGGATCCTCATCCTCAATATCTGGTGGATCCTTATCATCTTCAATGCAAGCAAGATTTCCTTCATTTTTAAGTTTTCCTTTAAGAACATCACTAGCTCGAGTTCTACAATCCCAATCTATGTGACCGTTTTTCTTACAATAAAAACATTTGATTCTCTCTGATCTCTTGTAATTGCTTCTTGAAAATAATTCTTTCTCCTGAGGATCATCTTCTGAATCTTCTATTGTTCTCTTTTCTTCTGATAGAAGAGCAGAAATCATACCTTCTAGAGTTTGTGAAGGTATTTGACTAAGTGTAAAAACAACATTGTTGTATTTTGAAGGCAAACTATTTAATAGGATGGCCCTAGCATCATCATCATCTACTTAACCTTAACCTCTGCTAGCTATCTAATGAGAGACTGCAAGTTACTTATATGATTTGACATTGTGATTCCATCTTCCATCTTAAACCAAAATAATTGAAGTTTTAGAGAAAACTTTGCATTAACGGCTTTTGCTCCAAACAATTTATTTAGATTATCCCAAATTTCGACTGATGATTTATCCAAATCAACATGATGCAATTCAGTGTTAGAAAGAGAAAGACCAATTATAGCCTTGGCTTTATCATCTCTACTACTCCAATCTAATAACTTATTTGCATCTATAGGTGCTTTTTCCTTTCCACTTCCATTGCCCACAAATTTTTATTCATTAGTTGCATTTGAATTTTCATTCTCCAAGTATGAAAATTGAAACCATAATACTTGTCTAATGGAATCTCCATGTAGATAATACTCCAAAAGATTGACTTCTTACTTAGACTTAAATACACACTTCAATACATACCAATGATTGCCAGATTTTGCAGACTATGTCTTCCTCATTTAAATGCCTTATGGAGAGTGCTACAAATGGCTTGGATAGAGAAACATCAGTCCATGCAACAACCACTACATCAGAGAGCACAATAGCAATGAGAATGACTTTAATCTCCATGCAAAGGCCTCTAAACGATGCTTCCTTTCAAGAGGCTATTTCCTGCACATCTCAGCAATCCATCGCCTTCTATCCTACTGCCTGCGTCCTACAGGAGCAGTGGAGCAAGTTCATTGTAGTGAATAGCTCTGATACCACATATGAGAAAGAGTAAAATACTTTCTTATTCATTCAATGATCTTCCAGATACAAAACAACAGCGTATATAAAAACTGAGGGAATTGCAGTTATTGTAGTTATGAGGAGTTGAAGTTGGTTTACAGTTACAACGAATTGAACCACCTGAAATAACTTACAATGAACTGAACTGATTGCCGACTGAACAATGTAGTGAACAATGTAGTAATCAACGCTAATAGGGTTTGAGTTGGAATTATGGTTGGGGTTAGGGATAGAATTATAAAGAGAGACACAAAGACAAAGAGACATAAACAGAGGGTAGGAGAAAGCATGAGACATATAAAGAGTAAGAAAGATAGAGATATACATAGGAGAGAAAGAGGCACAGAGGGAGTGATATAATTAGGGCAAATACATAAGCAAAAAAATCATTAGGGTATGGCTTAGGGATAGAATTAGGGTTAGAATTACGATTAGGAATAGAATCTTGTGAAGAGAGATAAAGACAAATACAAAGAGACAAAGAGAGAGGGAGGGAGGGAGAAAGCATGAAATATACAGACAGCAAAAGATAGACATATAGATAGGAGAGGAGGCATATAGAGATAATTAGAACAAATATATATAATAAAAAATATTAAGGTTAAGATTGAGGTTAGAGTTATAATTACGATTAGGGTTAGAGAGAATTAGGGTTACTGATAGAATTAAGGTTAGGGATAGAATTAGAGTTAGGGTTAGAATTAGGGCAAATATTTATAACAAAAAAAATGTTAGGGTTAGAGTTGGAATTATGGTTAGGGTTAGGGATATAATTATGATTAGGCTTAGAATTAGGGTTATAGATATAATTAGGGTAAAGGTTAAAATTAGGGTTAGGGATACAATTAGGGTTACGATTATGGTTAGAATTAGGGTTAGACTTATAATTAGAAAATTAGGGTTAGTATTCTAATTAGGGTTGCAATTAGTGTTATAATTAAAGTTAAGGTTAACAATAGAATTAACGTTAGGGATAGAATTAGAGTTAGGGTTAGAATTAGGGCAAATATTTATAACAAAAAAAAAGTGTTAGGGTTAGAGTTGGAATTATGGTTAGGGTTAGGGATAGTATTATGATTAGGGTTAGAATTAGGGTTATGCTTATGGTTAGAATTAGGGTTAGAGTTATATTTAGAATTAGGGTTAGGATTCCAATTAGGGTTGCAATTAGTGTTATAATTAAGGTTAAGGTTAACAATAGAATTAAGGTTAGTGATACAATTAGGGTTAGGGATAGAATTAAGGTTAGGGTTATAGTATAAATTTAAGTTATAAATAGGGAAATATATAACCAAAGTATTGGGGTTAGAATTAGGGTTAGGGTTAGGGCTAGGGCTAGAATTAGAGTTAGGGTTATGATTAGAATTAATGTTAGAATCAGGGAAAATATATATAATCAATTACAATTATGATTAGGGATAAAATTAGAAATAGCAATAGAATTCAAGTTAGGGTTAGGGTGAAAATCATAGTTAGAATTAGGAATCTTAAGGTAAGGGTTAGAATTAGGGTTATTTTAGATTTAAAACTAGGGTTATAGTTAGGGTGGAATCAGGGTTATGATTAGAATTAGGGTTAGGGTTAGGTTTAGACTTAGGATTAGGGTCCCTATTAGAATTAATGTGGGTTAATATTAGAATTAGGGTAAGAATTAGAGTTACAATTAGGGTTAGGGTTCAAATTAGAGTTAGGGTTATAGTTCAATTAGCGTTAAGGTTAGTATTAAGGTTAGGGTTAGGGTTTAAATTATAGTCAGGCTTAGGGTTAGAGTTAGAGTTAGGATTAGGGTTAGGGTTAAAATTAGGATTAGGGTTAGGTTTTGAATTAGAGTTAGAATTACAATTAGCAGTGTGGTCAAGATTAGGGTTACAATTAGGGTTAGGGTTAGGGTTAGGGTTTTAAGTTATAAATAGGGAAATATATAACCAAAGGTTTGGGGTTAGAATTGGGGTTAAGGTTAGGGATAGAATTAGAGTTAGGGTTATGATTAGAATTAATATTATAATTAGGGAAAATATATACAATGATGTATGATTACGATTAGGGATAGAATTAGAAATAGCAATAGAATTTGAGTTAGGGTTAGGGTTAAAATCATAGTTAGAATTAGGAATCTTAAGGTAAGAGTTAGAATTAGGGTTATTGTTAGATTTAAAACTAGGGTTATTGTTAGGGTGTGTTAGTATAGTATTATTACATTATTTGTATGCAATTACTCAGTTACTAATAGTAGTTATGTTATTGTTACTTGGTTGCTAATAGTAGTTATGTCATCGATCTATAGTTATGCCGTCGGTTGCGACTATCTCTCTTGTTTATGTAAATGTTTACTGCCACCGAATAAACATATCAATAAATCAATAAAACATTTTTACCGTCCCTTCATATGGTATGAATTGAAAGTCTTGTGCTGTGTATAAATGAAATCTATTTATAATCTACCATATGTAGATGGTTGCGTCCTATAGTCAATGTCTAAACGTATGATAAAGAAGGCATGAGTACAAATGAAGGCATTTGATTTCATCTCAAGAAGGTTAAAATCAAGGCAAGGTGCATGGAGAAGAAGGCTGCAAGTGGAGACAATATTAAGAAAGTTTGAATGCCTTTGCTGAGTGCCTATAAATTGCAAGTTTGCTAGAGAGTGAAAATCTTTAAAATGCGTTAGAGAAGCCTTTGCCCACTTACATCTACTAAAGCGTGGAGATTTTAAAATTATACATTATCTTTTGAAGGTAAAGAATAAATGAACAATGTTGTGTGAAATATCTATAGAGATAAAAGTGTTTCGCGTTTGTAGTGGCATGAACAATCCTATGAAGAGTTGAAGATTTGATGAGGTGTGTTTAACTGTTGATGTTTAAAAGAAGAATTCTAGAGTTTGCAATGGATTTAATTGATAAATAGATAGAGGTGCACATGTAAGAGAGGGTGAGATCAGCAATATATAAAGCCATGATGAGAAGGAGATCCATTTTCATTGGTAAAAGAAATCTTGTGGAAAGAGGTTTGAGTAATAAACTGTAAATTTTAATCAAAAGTATTATTCTATTTTGGGATAAACATTATCAATTGATGCATTGGTTTGGTTGGTAAGTAGTTTGTTTTGGGGATTAATAATTAAAAAAGATCAAATCTTATATTTAATGGTGTGGAGAAATAAGGGCCTATTTTTTATTTTAAGGAGAAATAAGGGTTTCAAGTTATTTATCAAAGTCTACAAATCTATTTGGAGTAATAAGGTAAAAATTGTTGAAGGCTTAATTTGATGAATGTTTAATAATATCTTGGAGATATAAGGTTGATTAGTATATCATCTTTTAATCATGAATACACATATAACAAAGATCACTTATGCTTTTGGGGCCATCTTTTCTATTCCTGATGAGGCCTCCAAAGACTCATCTAAGCGATCAGTTGGTTAAAGTGTAATAGGGTCATATTGGAGGCAAGCAGCATCAGAGGATGGAGGATTTTCCATCATCTCAAGTTAGCTTCTCGCTTTGAGATGATGCTTTGCATGAGAAGAATTTTTGGTTTTGCTTGTTTTCCTTTTCTTTGTTGATGCTAACGGATTTTAGGAATGTATGTTTTGTGAAGATTTTGTTTTGGAGACAGGTTTGGGATTTGGTGTTGAGCTCAATATGCATTGTTGTCCAGCAAGCTTCAAAGAGTATATGACCAAGAATTATACCCTTTCTCAGTCACTAGACAATGGCAAAGATCTATCATATCTCTTAGGGTTCATTGTTGAATAATTCAAGACTCTGTGATTTGAGAGTTCGGGAATAAAGAGCTAAAGAACATAGCTCAAAGCTATGCCTTTCCAAGGGTAGATGAGACAGCATGATGGAGCCCCACTTGGTTTAGGATTTGTTCTTTGGGAGAAGATCTTCTATAAAATATGTATTCATATTATGTAATTAGCTTTGTTGAGTATTTTAGCATTCAAGGTGGGTCCCTTGGTACTATTGCAGAAATAATGTAATAAGTGGGGAATGTTAGCATAGTAATATTACATTGTTTGTATGTGGTTACTCAGTTACTGATAGTAGTTATAATGCGGTTACTTAGTTACTGATAGTATTTATGCCGTCAGTCTACAGTTATGCCATCAGTTACAACTATCTCCCTTGCTTATATAAATGTTTACTGCCACTGAATAAACATATCAATAAATCAATAAAACATTTTTACTGCCCCTTCAGGGTGGAATCAAGGTTATGATTAGAATTAGGGTTAGACTTAGGATTAGGGTCCCTATTAGAATTAGGGTTAGAATTAAGGTGGGTTAATATTAGAATTAGGGTAAGGATTAGAGTTACAATTAGGGTTAGGGTTCAAATTAGAGTTAGGGTTAGAGTTCAATTAGCATTAAGTTTAGTATTAAGGTTAGGGTTAGGGTTTAAATTATAGTTAGGGTTTGGGTTAGAGTTAAGGTTAGGGTTAACATTAGGATTAGGGTTAGGTTTAGAAAATTTAGAGTTAGAATTAGGCTTATAGTTTGAAAAAGGATGACAATTACAATGAGAATTACGGTGAAAACTAGGTTTAGGGTCATAATAAGGGTTAGGGTTAGGGTGCGATTTAGGGTTACAATGAAAATTAGGGTTAGGCTTTGGGTTTGAATCAGTGTTAGAATTAAAATTATAGTTACAATTAATTTTATGGTTAGGATTAGAATTAGGATTAGTGTTAGGGTCAGTGTTAGGTTTAGAATTAGAGATACAATTATGGTTATAATTAGGGTTAGGGTTATTGTTATAATTAAGGTTAGGGTTAGTATTAGGGTTAGGGTTATTGTTATAATTAGAGTTAGGGTTAGTATTATGTTTTAGGTTACTATTAGAATTAGGGTTAGGGTTCAACATTGATATTAAAATATTCCTTAAGAATAGGTACCCTTTTTCTAAATATAACTTAGGTAATTGTAATATAACCTTGGTTCTAACCCTAACCCAAACCCTAATTCTATTTATAGCCCTAACCCTAACCTTCACTGCAATACTAACCCTAACCCTAATTGTAACCCTAACCCTAATTCTAACCTAAACACTAACCCTAATCCTAATTTTAACCTCTAACTCTAATCCTAAATATAATATATAATATAATATAAAACTTTAATTATTATATATTATAAATTTTATTATAAATATTATATATTATTATATTATATAATATATTATAATAATATATTAGATATATTATAAAGGATATATCTAATATAATATTTTTTAATATATTATAATAAGTAGTGTTAAAATTAGGCTTGCGGGTCCGGTTGCTACTAGCATATTTATATTAAATATAATATATGTAAAGTACGCCAAGAGATATCCTTCTTTAGGTGCCTAATGTTAGGATTAGTGATTAAAAAATAGGTGCCTCGAGAAGGATATCTCTCGGTGTACTTTAGATATATTATATTTAATATAAATATGCTAGTTATATTCTTTTTGTGACTGAAAGTGGTGGTGGGTCCATGTAACTGCGACGGTTAATGAGAGAGTGAATTCTGTGTTTGAAATTGCAAGCCACCAACTGAAAGGAGGTGGCACTTATGACTCCCAGTCGACATCCAAAACTACCCCATGAATATGAAATGTTGCAAGTTAAACCATCAGTGAGTTAAGGAATAGAAATCCATGTCTAGCATCACCCACCATAAACAGTGGTGCATTGTAAATGATTAGCTCTACAGATATTTTGACCAGCCACATAGTCGAATCCTACTAGGGACCTAGACTGAGTTGCTTTTGACCAATCTGTCTATACTATTAGTCGACATGTTTATGACTACCATTTGTTGTCCGTACTATTTTCAACCAACTGGTCATTTACAAGTCCAGAATGGCAACATGGAAATAGATGCAACATCATGCAAGCACCAACAAAGATATGTAGGTCCCAACAAAATTAGTACAAGGATTATGCAAAAATGGGATGGTTTGCAATGTTCTTTAAGCTTGCAGTTCCAACAAAGCAACATCTAATAATGCATCCACTTCATGTGGGTCCTAGCTAACAATTCATATTTTTCTAATAAGAGTGACATCCGAGACTCTAGTTTATCTCTAGCACATAAAAACACACACATACATAGAGTAAAATTGAATCTACAAAATCAGATCAAACACCAAAATTAGATTAATCATGTTTTTGGGGCAGTAGGATTCCATGACTCGATGCTCCTATATTAATTTTTGAAATTAATATTATCTTTTCTCTCAAATTTTAATTCTATTACTTTACAATGGCATTCAATTTTAGATGCATACCCTATCCATCCTGATGCGAGATGCCATGGTTGCAAACAAAAACTTCCTTATTCAATTGAATCATATTAAAGAATAACTCTCTCAATGGTAAATCATTAAAAATAGTCATTTTACTATGAAAAAATGTGTTTAAAGTAGTCTATGACTTTCTCTTTATTGTTGTAAGTTATATTTATTTTTTACAATTTCTTCATACTATTTAACTAAAATGTAAATATTTATATTCCAACATATTTCAAAAAATAAAGCAGTAAAAAATACTTAAACACTACTAATTAATTAACTCCAAATTATTTTCTAAGCTTTTTAATAGAAAAAAATAAACAAATTATAGCTCAATACAATAAATTATCAAGTGATATAAATAAGTCGCATACCTATATTTACAAAATATATATCTAATGTACACTGAGAGATATCCTTCTGGAGGTGCCTAATGTTAGAATTAGTGATTTAAAAATAGATGCCTCAAGAACGATATCTCTCAGATACTTTAGATATATTTTTTAAATATAGGTATGCTACTAGCATCCAACAAGCCTAATTATAACTATATTATGTATCTTAAGAATTATTATAATTATATAATATAATATTATATTATAGATTAAATATATTATCACAATATTTTATACAATTATTATATTATTATATATATAATATTATAATATAGTTTAGATATATTATTATATAATATATAATTATATATAATTATAATTATTATATTATAATACAGGTTAGATATATTATTATAATGTGTTATATAATAATTATAATTATATATTTTTTTCAGGTTTGAATGAAGGTTAGATTTAGAATTATGGTTTTTTTAGGGATTGGTTTATGATTAGGCTTATAAATAGGGTTAGATATAGAGTTAGGCTTATAAATCAATGCTATGTGTAAGGTTAGGATTATGGTTAGAATTAAAATTAGGGTTAGATTGAGGTTATGATTACAATTAGGGTTTGGGTTAGGGTTAAAACCAAGGTCAGATTAGAATTAGGGATATAGTTAGGGTCAAGGTTATAAATAGGGTTTTAATCATGTTTTAAATTATGGTTATGGTAAGTATTAGAATTAGAATTAGGGTTATGATTAGTAATAGAGTTATGATGTTAGGATATTTATATTAAAGAAATATGTGCTAACTGTAAATTTAGGCTTATGGTTTAATTAGAAATGGGTGATATCAGGGTTATGCTTAAAATTAGGGTTACAATAAGGTTTTAAACTAATTAGGGTTATGGTTATGTTTATAATTCTTGTTAAATTTAATATTTTATTCATGTATGAAATTATGGTTAAGGTTAGGGTTCCATGTACGGTTAGAGTTTAAATGAAGATCAAATTTAGAATTAGGGTTTTGTTTAGGGATGATGTTAGGATTAGGCTTCTAAATAAATGCTAACTGTAATCTTATGGTTATGGTTAGAATCCTAGGGTTAGATATAGAATTAGTTTTAGATTGAGGGTTATGATTATAATTAGGGTTTGGGTTACCATCAGAACCAAGGTTAGATTAGAATTAGGGTTTTGTTCAGGGATATAGTTAGGTTGAGGGTTATAAATAGGGTTAGCTTTATAATTAGAGTTAACTTGAGGGTTATGATTTCAATTAGGGTTTGGTTCAGAATTCTTGTGTTCATATGTATAATGGGTGTAGAAGTGCTTCTCTTTTATTGAATGTACTCTTATCATAGTAGTTGTTATATATATTTCTCCATTTTCTAACCCTAATTCTAACATAAATCTAACCCTAACAATTATTTGTTTAGAAATATTTACCCTAATTGTAACCCTAATCGTCACTCTACTACTAATGTTAATTATATCCTTAACTATAACCCTATTTCTAATCATAATATTTTTTTAGTTATATATTATTCGTAATTATAATGAAACCCATAACCCTAATTCCATCCCTAACCATAACCCTAATTCGAGCCCTAACCCTAATTATGACCCTAACATTAATAGCAACCCTAACCCTAACTGAAACTCTAACCCTTACCATAATTATATTTTTAACCCTAATTGTATTGCTAACCTTAATTCTATCCTTCACCCTAACCCTAATTATAACCCTAATTCTAATTGTGATTCTAATCTAAACCCTAATTCTAACTATAACATAGCCCTAATTGTATTCATAACCCTATTTCTAACCCTAACATAATTATAATTAATTTTTAAAAAAGATTAATAATATCTAAACAAAATCCAATTAACTAATAGATATGTTATAAAATATCACACGTAAATGATTTTCCAATAATTTTGTTAAAATTTTCTCATGTAGACTTAGGAAAAATTAAAATTTATTCAACATGAAAAATAATAGTTTGTTTTGATTGGTTTACTATAGATAGATTAATAAATAGATTAAAAAACTCATTGCAATAGTGGTAGTAATAAATATAAAAAATTCAAAGGAAAAAATGTAGGCAACTTGGGAGGAAGGGCTTGGGGAGATGTCGAAGATGACTGGTGTGCAAGAGAAGAAGCGAGAGCAAAGTGGCGAACTCAGGAAAATGTTCATATCTCGCAATGGGTTTTTGAAAGAGGAAGATGGGTGGACAAATGTAGGCCAAGCTTCTTCCCACCTATGACAAATGAACCCAATCAGAATTGGCAAGAGGCATCTCGTAGGAATCAAAGATGGAGCCCATGCAAGGAGCCTCCTTGGATCCAACCAAGGAACTAATTTCGACAGAACCAACAGCACCAAAAAAATTGAGGGCAAGGCATGTTCAAGAAGGGCAGGGGCACGTACATGTTCGAGCGGAGGAATGCAATTCCCAGGAATAATGGATGGTTCAGAGAAAATAACTTCAAGGAAGACATGGTGGAACGTTGGCACCACAATGTTACACTAGAATAGAGCGAGATGTAAAGAGGCCCTTGGAAATTGAAGGAGATAGTCACTGATGATCCAATTGCCTCTGACACTACAAAAGGTATGGTCGACAAACTTGACTTTGATAGGCCTAAGATAATCCTAAGAAAAAACTAGTTTGTGAATTGTGCAAATAAACTTAGGGATCAAGGGGTTATGGCCAAATGGGGAGGGTGATGGACAAAAATTGAGAGAATCCAAAATTGGTGTTGGGGAATATGGGGGAAACAAACCAAAATTACAGCAATCCCTAATGTTTTCTTTCTAATTGAATTCCCCTCCAACGTAATAAAGAAGGAAGCCCTAAATGGTGGGCCATATATCCTGGATGAGACAGGCATGCATCTGATTGACTGGTACCCAAATTTTAACCCATGGAAACACAAAATAGGCGAGGGGCTAGTCTAGGTTCAAATGTATAACTTGCCAGTAGAATATTGGGGGGAAGAAACCCTAGAAGAGATAGGGAGGGGACTAGGGACTCTTCTAGCCATAGACAAAATGACTGAAGACATAATCCAGGGTGCGTATGTGAGGATGTGCATAGGGTTGAAAACCCATCATCCTCTACCTCAGAATTTGGAGATCCATATGGATGAGAGAAAATGGACTCAAGAGTTGCCAAGGGAGGATTAGATGAAACTATGTGCAATCTGCAAATCATGGGATCACAGGGATTTGGGGTGTAAAAATAAGGCACATGTTGACAAAGAAGGGGGATACACTTGGGAGGGCATCCAACCTGAAGTTTTTCCTAGGGAACAAAGGGGATTTGGCCTTAATTAGACAACCAACCCAGGAGATGGATACAAGGTAGAGGAGGGACTTATAAAGGACATTGGTGCTGAAAAAAGGAACCTTGACCAGGAGAAAGGAACCACCTCTCCAACTCCCTTAGAAATTTGTAACAAGGCAGAAATTTGGGATTTGGTCATCTATGAACCCCTGAGAATGAAGCAGACTAGGGTTGGGATCCAAGGCAAGGAAGATCCCCAGGGGACCTCACCAAAAAAGGATGCCCTCCCAACCTCCCATGAGAGGGAGGAGGCATCAACAAAAGAACCCTCCCTTGTTAGGCCTCAGGAAAATAGTGTTGAGGAACATAATGGCACTCCTGTTGATGTAGAGGAGAGTGAACAGGAATCTGAAGAGGAAGATGATGGGGGATTTGTGGGGATGAGGAGATAGTTTGGGATGAGTCAAACCTGGAGTAAACCCAATCCAAATGGAAGAAACATAACATCAAGAAAATAGGGAAAAGGGGAGCCAAATCTAATAGGGCAAAACTGGAGATAGTAGCTAGCCAAATGAAACTAATATTAGCGAAGGATGTATTCCTTCCCTAGGAGAAATGAAGGTGATTACATGGAATGTTATGGGCATTAATGCCCCTAACAAGTGGCATCTGGTCAAACACCAAATTGACCAAACAAATGCAGACTTAATCCTTCTACAAGAAACTAAGCTAGGTAAGGAGGAAAGCGAGAGGAGATTCAAAAACTGGATATAGTGGAAAGGAATATTCAGTGAAGCTGAGGGTGCCTCAAGAGGTTTGAGCATTCTATGGAACCCCCTATCCATGGAAGGAGAATTAATAGAGGCAAGTCAAAGGTAGATAATTATGAAAGGAAGACTCCTACAAAGAAATGAGTGGTTCTTCATAATTAATGTCTATGGGCCAATGGCTACTATAGAAAAGAATGCCGTATGGTAGCAGTTATCAAAGAAATTAAGGCTCTTCAGGGAGGAGAAGGGTTTTATAGCTGGGGATTTCAATGCAACCATCAGCAATGAGGAGAAGAGGGGAGGCCTAACCAGATTGACAAATGTGCAAAGAGATTTCCAAGATTTCATTGACAAGAATCATCTCCAAGACATCCCCAAAAAAAATGGCACCTTCACTTGGACGAATAGGAGGAGAGGTTTCACTAACATAGAAAAAAGATTAGATAGATTTCTATTAGTTGGGGAATGGGAAGTTTAGACTAGAACAGCAGAGGCAGACATTCTGTCCCTATCGGGCTCAGACCACTTCCCAGTCCAATTAACCATCCTACCAGGAGAACCCCCCAAGGGGTGCCCCTTTAAATTTGAAAGCATGTGGCTGAGGGATGAGACCCTACAAGAACTAGTAGCCAACTTGTGGGAAGAAGTCAAAATTGTAAACCAATCCAAGCTTTTCATCCTGAGCAAGAATCTTGGGTTTGTGAAATCCAAACTCAAGGAATGGAACAAGACACATTTCAAAAACATTTTTTAGGAAAAAACAATGGTGGAATAGGAGTTGGCTGTCCTGAATGATCAAGTAATAAATAATGGGATGAGGGAGGAGGAATTTGTAGTAGAAAAAGCTTTAAAATAGGAGTTGAATGAACTGTTGAAGAGAGAAGAGAGCTACTGGAGACATAAGTCCAGAGAAACCTGGCTGAAGGAAGGTGATAGGAACACCGAGTTCTTTCATAGAACTATAGTGGAAAATAGAAGTAGGAACAAAATCATATAAATCAACAAGGAAGATGGAAGCCTAACCCACTCCACAGATGAAGTCAACTAGACAACAGTTTCTTACTTTGAGGCCATCCTGAATAGGGAAGCTCCAATCCGAAGGGAAGCAAGAGACAAAATCCTAGCCTTCATCCCCTTAGTGATAATAGAGGAACAAACTCAAGCACTCTACAAGCAAATAGAGAAAGATGAGCTCAGAAACACCACTTTTCTCAACCTAGACAAAGCTCCAGGACCAGATGGATTCACAGCTCATTTCTTTCAACATTTCTAGGAGGTAGTGGGGGCAGACCTCACAAAGGCTACTGAGGAATCTAGGAAGAAGATGATGATGTTGAAGTTGTTCAATCACACCTTCTTGGCCTTAGTTCCAAAGAAGAAAAACCCCCAGGAGATGGGAGATTTCAGGCCAATTGCATTATGCAATGTGGTATACAAGATTGTTACCAAAATAATGGCTAACAAATTGAGACAAGTCTTGGTTTCAATTATCTCAGAGGAACAAACAAGATTTGTCCCAGGTAGATCTATTGTGGAAGGCATCATCAATGTACATGAAGCAATTCACTCGATCAGGAAAGTAAGAGATCCCAACATGATCCTCAAACTAGACAGATCCTAAAAGCCTATGATTTAGTGGACAAAAGTTTCCTAATGGAGGTCCTAGAAAGATATCCTACTTTGTTGACATCTCTTTTCAACAAATACTAAGGATAGAGAACAAAGCAGCCGAAGCAATGGCAACGATCACCTCTCTCCTTGACATCCTTGACAACTAGTCACATTGAGAGTTCTTGGTAGAGCCAGTCTCCCACCCTGCATACGACTCTCTTGAATCCCATATCATTTGCCACATTGTAGGACCTGACTCTGCTCTCTATGGACAAGTATTTGCCTATCTCAAAGACATTATGCTACTGCTGGATCTCTCAAGTAACCAAAAACAAACCTTCATTCATGAAGCATCTTGTTATGCTATTATCACCAATACCTTATATACCTTATACCGACGCGGTCTTGATGGTACTCTCCTTAGGTGTCTCGATAGCGAGGAACATCAAATCGCCCTGAGAGAAGTGCACAATGGTATATGTAAGACCCACTCTAGTGGTCCTACTCTAGCTAAGAAACTCATACACATGGGATACAACTAACCAACAATGGAAAATGATTCCTATCATTTTGTAAAGAAGTGCAAGAAATGTCAAGTCCATGGGAACCTAATACATGTACCAACACAAGAGCTTCAACATTTATCTACTCCTTGGCCTTTCTGTCAATGGGGACTTGACTTAGTGGATAAGATACACCCTCCATCATCTAGCGTCCATAAATTCATAATCACCGCCACTGAGTACTTCATGAAGTGGATTGAAGCCATACCCCTCGTCAACATCACAGCCAAATAGATTGCCTCTTTCATTTTGTACTACATCATTTGTTGCTATGGTATACCTTTATCCATTATCACTGATAATGGATGTCCATTCAAAAACTAGGATGTCAAGGAATTATGCGATAAATTCCATATCCAACACCAATTTTCAACCCCATATTACCTCCAAGGAAACAGCTAGGTAGAGACATCAAATAAAACCATCTTAAAAATATTGAAAAAAGACTATCAATGATGCTAGTCATTATTGGCATGTCCAATTGAATCTTGCACTATGGGCCTACCATAAAAGTATTCATACAACCATAGGTGCAACACCATACTCCCTGGTCTATGGATCTGAAGCCATCTTTCCCATTGAAGTCAAGATCCCATCCTTGCGAGTATCGTTAAAAGGCCTCATAACAGATGAAGAATATAGAGTGTTCAAACTATAGGAGTTAGAGCTGCTCAAAGAGAGAAGGCAACAAGCCTTTAACCATCTCAAGGCTTATCAACAAAGGATGTCCAGAAGTTACAACCATAGAGTCAAACCCAGGTATTTCAAGTTGGTGATCCGATACTTGGGAAAAATCCTAGAAATCAGCAAGATAGAGAAAAAAAGGCAAGTTCAAACCTAACTGGCTAGGTCCCTATGTCATTGCTGCTGCCTATGGGTCAGCTATTTATCAATTGGCTACATCAAAAGGTGAATTGTTTGCTAATCCCATTAACAGCATGCATCTTCACAAGTTGTACACTTAAAACCCCAATGCAAGGGACTCAAAAATAACAAAAAAATCACATAAAAGTGGACTGATTTGAGTACCTCTCTGACCAATACCCCATGCTCTAGATGGATGTTGGATGGTGATTTCAACACTCCCTTATATCCTTCTAAGAAATCTAGTGGGATACTTGATTATTCTGATAGCATGTTTGATTTTGCAGAGTTCATTAATGTTTGTGGATTGCTTGATGTGGAATTGCAGAACCAAAATTTTACCTGGTCTAACAGAAGAAGAGGAGACCAAATGATCCAAGTAAAATTAGACAGGTTTCTTATTTCTAGTAATTGGGATAATCATCATAATATGAATCTGTTGGCTTTTCCTAGAACCATGTTTGATCACTACCCTATTTTCCTCAATTGGAAAGATCAGAGCCAACGGGGCCCTTTCCCTTTCCATTTTGAAGCTATGTGGATTAAGCATAGAGACTTTAGACAACTTGTGGCTCAATGGTGGGAACTTCCTATTCAGGGTACTCCTATGTTTAGATTGGTTAAAAAGCTCCTACACATTAAACAGGAAGCTCGTGGGTGGAATAGATATAGTTTTGGTAATGTGTTTCTTCAGAAGAAAAATATTGCAGGAAAACTAGCAGATATCCAGCAGCGGATTGCCCAAGGAGATGATTCAGAAGACACTACTAAGGAAGAATATGGTCTGATTTCTAACTGGAAGAATCTTATGTGCAGAGAAGAGGTCTATTGGAAATAGAAGTCCAGGATTCAGTGGCTTAAAGCGGGGGATAGGAATATGGCCTTTTTTCATCTCTCTACCATGAAACATAGGAAGGCTAATTCCATAACAAAATTGTGTCTGGAAGATGGCAATACTATCACTGAGGATAATGAGATTGGAAAGCAAGTTGTGTTATTCTTTCAGGACTTGTTGACTGAACAAGCTAGCAATGTTGAGAATGGCAGGAGCATGAATTAGTTCATTGACAAGATTCCCTATCTGATAACTGAGGAAGATAACCTTGAAATGTTAAAGCCTATATCTAAGGAGGAGGTTCGGGTTGTTTTATTCTCTATGGGCCCATTCAAAGCTCCGGGCCTTGATGGCTTCCCCCCTATTTTTTCTAGGAATATTGTGATATTGTGGGGGCTGATCTCACTGCTATTGTTAGAGATTTCTTCAGAATTGGTAAACTCTTAAAGAAGATCAATAATACTTTTATTGTCCTTGTTCCTAAAAAGGTGAAGCCTACCAAGCTTTCTGAGTTCAGACCCATTAGCCTGTGTAATACTATCTATGAGCTTTGCACTAAAGTTCTTGTCATGAGATTTCAACCTTTCTTAGATAATATTATTTCCCCAGCTCAGAAAGGCTTTGTCCCGGGCCGGCAAATTCTTGGTGCTGTGATCTCCACTCATGAAACTATTCATTCCATGAACAAGAGTACAATCCCTGGTATGGATCTTAAGTTAGATATCTCTAAAGCCTACGATAGGGTCTCTTGGACTTTTTTGTTTCAAGTCATTAGGAAGTTTGGGTTCAATGATAAAATCTCTCTTCTCATTAGGAAGGTTGTTTCTTCTGCTAAATTCTCAGTTCTGGTTAATGGGATCCCTAGGGGTTTCTTCTCTTCTTTGAGAGGACTCTGACAGGGGGATCATCTTTCCCCTTACTTGTTTATCATGATGGCGGAAGCCCTTGGGAGACATATTCAGGCTAATATCTCTTCTAAAGATCTCTTGGGCATCAAACCTACTTCCTCCCTTTCCCCTATGTCTATGCAACAGTTTGTTGATGACACCATTCTTTTTGGCATCTCTTCTATGATTGAAGCTCAGAGTTGGAAGAATATTTTAAATAACTATGCCCAAGCTTCTGGTCAAAGCATAAATTTCCAAAAGAGCAATGTGTTTTTTTTAATACTCGTAATGATCTCTGGCAAAAAATCATTAATATCCTGAACTGTACTAAAGCTGATCTTCCTACTACTTACCTTGGCCTCCCCCTTACGGTCAAAGAGGTGTCTCAAGGTTTCTAGAATGGAATATTGGAAAGAACTCAGAGGAAATTGATTGGCTGGAAAGGGAAACTACTCAGTAGTGCGGGCAAATTATAGCTTCTTCGTGCCTCCCTGCAAGGTATACCTACTTACTTCCTGTCTCTTTTTAAGATACCTAGTTCTTTTGCTGATAAATTGGAATAGATTCAAAGAAAATTTTTATGGACAGGGGTGGAAGACAAATAGAGAATGTCTTTGGTCAGCTGGCGAAAAGTGTGTCTTCCTAAATCTCATGGTGGTCTCAATATTAGATCCATCCATAACATGAATAAAGCCCTCCTCTCCAAAATCAGCTGGAACCTGATTCATAACCACAAGGATTGGGGGGAAATCATGCAAGCCAAATATCTTCATGTCACTGATTGGCCCAGCTTTCTCCATCAGAAAGGGTTACCCTAGGGATCTATTATCTGGAATAAGATGCTGAAATCCAGAAGCCTTCTTAAGCAAGGGGTTAGATGGAAATAGGGAAATGGTATGTCTATTAATTTATGGAATCATATTTGGGTAAAAGATAAGGCTCTTATTTCCTAGGGGGATTATGGCACTATTGCTGGCATTGCTACTCATTTTTTTGGGGATAAAGTCTACAATTACATGGCTATTAATAATGGCAATCGAAGTTAGAAAAATTTATTGGATTGTTGTGCCCATCGCCTTGATCTCACTCCTAGAGTTTGGGTTGTTCAACACTCGCTTCAGGGGATCAGAATCCCTCTCTTCCCTTGTGAGGATGAGCAGTATTGGTGGCCGGATAAGAATGGATGCTTCTCTGTCAAGTCTGCTTACCACCTAATGGTTCTTGAGGTTCATAGAAAGGAGATATGGAGAAAAGTTTGGAATCATTAACTTTTACCAAAAATCAATATGTTTTGGTGGGCTTCTGTCCATAACAGAATTCTAACCCAGGACAACTTATAGAAGAGAGGGTTTACTTTGGTCAATAGATGTTGTCTATGCTATGTAAAGGAGGAAATTGTTTCTCATCTATTCATACATTATGATTTTGCCAAGGAAATTTGGAACATAATCTTAGGAAATTTTGGCATTCAGTGGGTCTGTAATGCTGATATTAAGGAAGTTGTTACCAGTTGGTATCCTACCTTTTCTCATCCTTGGCTCATTGAGTTATGGAACCAAACTCTGCCCTGTTTGGGCTGGACTCTATGGAAAGAACGTAATCATAGAATCTTTAGGGATACTACTAGAGATGCCTCTCAGTTTCTCCACTCTTTTGTTAAGACTCTAATGGAAAGTGTCACTATTGCCCATATACTTATTATGTAGAAAACTGTAACCCATGAAGAGGAGCAAATTGCAGCTAATTGGAATATCCTAAATCATATTCCTATTCATAATAGTTCCAAAAGGTTGCAAAGGCTTAACACTAGATGGAGTCCCCCGAAGCCTCACTGGCTTAAACTAAACTTTGATGGGGCTTCTAAGGCGGATGGCAAAGCTAGTGGTGGAGGGATTATAAGGGACGACAAAGGGGGGATGGTTACTATCTATGCTGGTGGGTTAGGTTGTCAAAGTAATAATTATGCTGAAGCAATTGCTCTTCTATGGGGGATTAAATTGGTTATCTCCCTTGGTATTAGAAATTTGAATATTCAGGGGGACTCCAAAATGGTTATTGATGTGGTGAACAATGTGTCGACTGTTGGTATTAAGTTGAAGGATATTATTATGGATATTCAGATCCTCCTACAGAAAATTCCCAAGGTGGACATCTCGCATATTTATCGAGAGGGTAATGGGGTTGCAGATGCCTATGCCGAGCTTGGTCAACAATATTCAAATTGGCGATGTTGGCGCCAAATCGACTACATCCATTTTAACATTAGGGATCTTATTCAAAAGGAAGTGATGTGTCAAGGATGAGTAAGATTTATTGGAAAGACAGATCACTTTGTCAGTCCTATTGGAGGATGCTGACGTGCATCTTGAAGTACAGGATTTTTTGTACTTTCTTGATTATTGTTATTTCTGCCTTATTATGCCCCTCTGGTAAGGCAAGCGGCTTACTTGCTCATTATAGCATTTGCAGTGAAATTATGATTAAGCATGGGAAGAGTAAGCATCATCCTTGTAAGGCATTCCTTATTAATGATAATGTGTGTTGTTTCATTTCCCTTATCATTATCCTTAATCAAGGGATTAATATTACCCTGCATATGAACTCTATGGAAATTTGGGGTTTTCATGATTTGCTCTGTAAGTCCAACATGGGTGGTGATCGAATCCAAATGGAACCTGTTTCTTGTTGCAAGTTCAAAGATAACCCGGTGGTCTAGCATTATTGTAAAGAGGGTGGGATTAGTCCCTATTTGGAGCGGCTCAATGGGTATGATGAAAACTTATCTGAACAGTTCGCTAGGTCTTGGCAAAACCAACGTGTCTCTGTGGGGGGAATTAGCTTCAAGATTTCTGAAAGTGTTATTACTATGGCTACTAGCATGTCTACTCAGGGGATTAAACTGCAAAGGAAAACCAAAATTGCAAACCATTCTAGCCAAAAGCTCTTTCTTGGAGACGGGGAAGCACTCGTTCCCTATCAAGGGGGTTTCGACAGAGCCAAGCTGCCTGAGCCTTAGGACGGTGTGTGTTTTCTCCTTATGAAGTATTTCACGTTGGAGGGGTGCTTCACCAGGTTCTATAACTATCATCTTCCCCTTCTAAATGACTTTCGATGCAATGCTCATATTAGCTTTCCTTTTTAACTTTTATCTTCCCTTGAGCATTCTATTCTTAGGGTTAGAGCTAAACTGGCCAAGAAACTTGCTAAGAAACCCATCCCCCTTCATCAGGGCCTCATCCTCTATCTTTACAACTTCCATCTTGCCCTAGAGCCTTCAAGGAAATTCAGACTAATAGTGGGGAAATATCTTCAAACCCTGATGATACTGCTATTGTTGAAAAATCATGCCCTTCCCCTGCTTCTACTAAGACAAAAGAAGTTTCTATTTCTACTCTTGAGGAGATTCCCATAGATACCTCAGGCTCTACTATTAGTATGAAGGGAAAGAAGAGGAAGACACAAGCTGGTGAAGCTGGCACTGCGGGGACGGCTGTGGGGATCCCTAAAAATCCCTTTAGGACCCCTAAGGGACATGGTAGCAAGTCTCATCTGTCTACAAAGAATATTAAGAGGGCTTCTTCTCAGGAGTTAGGTGGTCCAGGTGAATTGCTAGCAAACTTGCTCTCAAGGCCAAACTTATTGACTATTCTGAGAGCGCTTCTAATGAATCCACCCAAGGTGATGAGGCCAAGGATATGGATGTTCAAGAGATCTCTGAGGATGCTAATGGTAAGCAGGAGTATAAAGAGATGGGGGCTACTACTGACGATGCTGAGGATTCTGCAGGCAATGCTGGCAAAGTGGGACAGATGTTCGTGGAAGAAGCTAACGAAGAAATAGAAATTGGTGCTGACTTTGGGTCTGAAATTGCAGTTCTGCGGGGCCGCATTGAGAAGCTGGAACATAATCTTTCCACTGTGTTCAGGAGTTCTATCTTACTCAATATTTCTGTGCTACAGAACCTTGGGACTGCTATTTCTGCTGACACTGATGAGAACTCTATGAAATTGGATGATCTTATTAAATCCATGTTTAAGTAAGGAGAGAATTTTCCTCCTTAGTTTTTGCTTATATATTGATGATACTCTGCTACTCCGTATTAACTATCTTAAGCTATAGTTACTGTTTATGTTGTTTATGCTAGGAAAACAGAGTTTGATGTATCTATTTTGAGGCACTTTTGTGCTAGCTACCTCTGTGGCTCTTTTGCTTTTTGTATGGGTTCGACCCCTTGTTTAGTCGCCTTATATTATCAAAAACAAAAAAATAATTTTTTTTGGAAAAACAACCAAAAAAAATTGTCCTCTAGTGAAAACCTGGCAAATAGACGCCTTGGATAGGTACCATGAATAAAACCTAGCAAACAGGCGTCATGTGTACTTTAGCTTTCATGCAAATAAAAGTAAGTGGTGAAAACCTGGTAAATAGGCGCTCCTTTTGATAAACTGCCTTCTCCATCTTCTCCAACCTTGTTCCTCACAAGTAAGTGTCCATCTGATCACCTTAGTGTACCTACCATGGCTCATTGTTTGCTCACCCTTATCACTTTCTGCCTACCTAGACTTGCATCCATTGCGTCATCTATCTTGCAATCCATTGAACCATTGTTGAACTACATAGCTTCTAAGATAACACGTAGGCAAGGCCATCTTGTACTGATGCGCCCCTGAAGCTCCCCATCCGCTCCCTCCTACCACTCCATCTATGTCCAAATATTTATCCATCACCTAGGTCTTAGGTCCACCAAGTTCACCCCAAACTACATTGCCTTTGCATCATCACATAGGCAAGGCCATTTAGCAATGAGCTCCCGAGGCACTAGGTCAATCCTTTAGGGCCCGTCTATTCATCTTTGTTTGTCAGTTTGTCCATAATAATTTGATCCTTTATCTGATTGGGGGCAAGTCCTTAACCTGGTTACAGAATTGGATTCTTGAATGCCACATATTCTAAGAGGACATTGTTGTGATGTTCACAACATGCCCCATTTTACTCCTTAGCAAAATGAGGACCCCTACTATGGCTATTGCTTTTGCTTGTGTGTGTTTTGTTCTATTTTGGTGGTAAAGGGAAAAAGAGGGTTAAAATTGTGAACTTTATTAAAAATAGAGAAAAAATGCATTTTCAATACCAGGGCATGATATGGTTGGATTCCTTGTGAAAAATAAGCTAGGGTTGCTTTTTGAACCATCTTAAATTCACCATATTTTGCAAGTTATGGTCATTTTGGTAAAATGTACAAGGGAAGGGTTTGTTGTTTGCATATACAATGTCCTTTGTATATGCAAAGTCATTTTATACTTAGTCGCATTTGCAATCGGGTTCATATAGTAGGGTTGTTTGCATGATCGGGTCATTTGAAATGTACATACAATGCCCTTTGTATATCACTTTCATATACAAAGCCGATTGTATGTCTTTTTCCTTGTATGGATTTCAAATAAAAGCTTTATGTATACATACAAGATGGACCCAAAATACTTTTAAGTCGAAATGAATGAATGTTTAAAGTTTGTTGCATGTATCTCACGTTTGTATGTTTGGCAGGTCAAAACATACAATGCACCTATACAAGGTGGACCCAAAGGTTTATGAAATGTGGTTAATTCATTGTATGTCCACAGATTTGAAAAGAGGGTTTCGTAGTATACAAGGCCCGATATACAACGCGGACTTAAAAAGTTTTTGAAACAGTGTTAAATCGTTGTATAATTCTAGCTTGTATATTTACATGTACATTGCGATATACAACAGCATATACAAGGGCCAGAATCCAAATGAAATATGTTCTGATTTAATGCTTGTATCAAACCCGAATGTATATCTAAAAGATACAAGTGTTTTATACATCGAGCGGACCCGAAACATTATGAAATGAAGCTAATTGGTTATATAGTTCCGCCTTGTATGCATGTTTGAGATGCAAAGCGAAACACGCATGATAATTTATACATTGTGATGGGTATACAAGGCGGATCTCAATGAAGGATTAAATTTGGTTAAATGCATGTATCACGCCCGGCTTGTATATCAGAAAATACAAGGATTTAAACAAGGAAATGGTTAAGAAAATGAAGTGATAGGAATTTGGAGCATTTCTTGGGGGCCGAATGCATTTTTTTGGTCAAAGATGGTTGACCCAACTTTTTAGCGCAGAATATGCATTTTGGATGTGCAATTTTCATGGATTTAGGGCCCAATTTCTACAATCGCATGGTCACGACTATATTTGGCAGCTATTTTTTTTCTTCCTGCAGGTTTATTAAATGATGATACTTATTGCTGGTCCATTTTTTGCAGGTTTGCAGTTGAGGAAGGAGCTGAGGTTTGATGGCGATGATGTCATGAAGAGAAAATCCAATCTCGGGAATAGAGAAAGATAAGTATGAGGGGCAAGGAAGTCAAGGGTCTTCATTGATGAAGACAAAATGCAGTCGAAGGCATTATTGCAGCAAACCACATAAGTTAATATCAAGCTGCTAGGGTTTCCAGAAGGGCATATTTTTGCCCAGATTTGATGTATGCTCAGAGATATTTTGGGAGACTGGTTCTCCAACATTTATTACTGTAACCGGAGGTTTGAACCATTGCTTAACTAGGGTTTTGAGCTGTATTGAGGACAGTAAAGTCTATATATTATGCCTCTATACACTGTAAAATGGGACATAAGGGCTACATAGAGATTTGTAGCAGTAGAGATTTGCAGAACATAACATTTAGAATAGAGGGACCTTTTAGTTTAGAAGTAGAAGAAGGAGGTCACTTGTGTCTGCAACAAGGAGTGTGTGGAACATCCTGCCTCCTTGTTATATTTGTAAAGCTTGTAAGTTTTCTGTAATTTGATCAATGAAGATAAGAGTCATTCAGACATTGTAAATCTTATATGACTGTCTGTTTCTAATCCAATTGAATCTGAAATTCTGCATCTATCTTCTGAGTGTTTTCTGGCTCTTCATTGTGTTTGAAACATTTTCTCTTAGAGCTTGCAATTTTAAGTGTATGTTTGTGAAAATGCTCAAAACTTACATTTAAGGTTTAGTCTGTGGATTTGATCAAATTGCTGTATAACTTATAAAGTGTATAACAGAACAATTAGATCCTTGGGTAGATTGAATGAAATTTAGTTTAGATCTCTCTAACTTTTCCCAACCCATCTGAAAATACTTAGCTTAAAACATAGAAATTTAAAGGACATTTGTCTCATATTTGGAAAAGGCATGCATAATAGAGTTAAAAGTAGACAGTTTTCATAAATATTTAAAAAAAATAAGCTTGCAATAATATAAATAATTTAAAGCTTTGTAAACACAGTAACACTTTTATGCAAAAAAGGAATGAGTAACATACTGATATTTATAATCTTTTGCATAGTTTGGTCTAGTTAACCAACAAGAAACCCTAAACTACGTAAGGCCCCTTGAACATTACAGCTTCACATTGACCAACTGAATTTGCCCAATAGGTCAAGACCTGACCATATTAAACTTGGGATTAAGTGAATCTTAACCAATTCCTTCATATCTTTCAAGTCAGCTTTGGTTCATTTTATGTGAATTTTAACTATTGTTATGAATGTGTAAAAACAATCATCAATAGTTTCTGGTGATAGGAGGGCCAACTTGAGTTAGGGTTTTATTTTTTAAGTAGAACTAGCTCATAGCAGTGGTAGAGTGACCAGGTCCAGATTCGGTTCAGGAGACATACTTGTGCAATTACCTGATATAAGGTGAAGTAGAAGTCCTTTGATTTGGAACCCTAAAATAACACACCTAGGAAGCTCATCTAACACACCCCCTGGATCACCTTACACTATTCATAACATTGTGAGTCTTGACATTTCTTCATTCAGATCTTTAAATCTTGGTTTAGGTACTCCTAGAGGTCCTAGTCCTCCTAAAGATCCTAATCCCCCAGGAAATCTAGGTATTCCTACAGGTTCATGTCAAGCACAAGTACCTGCGATGTCTTATTTCAATATCCATTCTCCCATTAACTTTAATGATAATAATGGGATGCCCAAAAATCTAGAAAAGATATGTCCCAAATACTAGTTGCACCAAGATCCGGAAGACCACATTAGAATATTCAAGGAAGCATGCTTTAGGGCCAGATTAGAACACAAGGACGTTGTGTGTAGATTGTTTCCCTACACCTTTAATGAACAAGCATCTAACTGGTATGTAAACTTACCCAGTGGCTACATTTCTTCTTGGTCACTTATGGAAGAAGCATTTCTATCTAGATTTAGAGGACCCATTGACCCTTGCATCTTGTATCATAAATTGGCTACCATAAAAAGAGGTGAGGGAGAGTTGATTGATAATTTCAATGACAGATTTCAAAAGGCCCACTCTAGGTTGGTATCCCCTTACACTGTGGATAATGATACCTTGTTGGCTATGTACTATGCAGCCTTAGATCCTTTAACTGCCATGTTTGTCAAAAGAAAACCTGACATAGATTCAATATCTAAAGCTTATGAAGAGGTAGCTTCAGTAAACCAAGAGATGAGGCATACAACCTATAGTCCATTTGTTAATGGAGGAAATCTTGGGATGCAAAGTCAGGCACAGCCTTGGAATGGAGTCCCTATGCAACACACTCCATTATTGAATCCGGTTCCTTCTTACACACCTATGTATAGTCCTACCCCAATCCAGGCCATAACTCCTTACACAGGTAGCACTGCTAATAACAGTCAAAATAATGGTCATCCTTTCTTCCGACCTCCTAGAATACAACTATGACAAAAGCACAAGAGGAAAGGGAAGAAATCAAAGAGATCACTGCACATTTGAAAAGATTGACCACCGAAGTGACACAACTAAGAAATGAGAATTTTCATGGAAGAGGCAACCAAGGATACAATCAAAATCAGAATTATAACCAAGGCCAATTTTCAAATTAGAGCCAAAACTATAATCAGCATCAAAGTCATAACCAAGGGCAACTAATGTAAAATAGAGGACCAGTGGTAGATAATAGGGCCTGGGGCAACAATAACAGAAATCAGAATCAGCCTAGGCCACCCAAAACATGGAACACTGGACCAAACAACGGTACTCTAGCTTCTCCTTTTGAGAATATAGATAATCATGATGCAAAACAAACAGCTGGCATCCAAATGGCCAATTCATCACTTAAGAATTGGTGCAGATTTCACAATACCAATGCCCATGCTAAGCTTGACTATCCATAGTTCCATTTAGCAACCAGCATTTTTAATATAGATGTGCAGCCTCCTACTTCTGAATTTCTCATTCCCAAAGGTAATGAGGTAGTACCCTCAGGGTATGATACAGCTTTAGTTTTAGAAACCTTTACCTTTGCAACTACAGAAGAGAAAGAAGATGAATTGTTAGAGGATGAACCATACTTTTGTGAAAATCTTTATCCTGAATCAGCCTTTGTGCTAAATGTTTTTCAGTTTCCCTTTGAGACTGAAAATGAGGTATTGACTAAGACAGAAGAGGTGTAGGCCTTTCAACAGACAAATAAAAACCACACCTACAATTTAAGGAACAACACTAGGCCAGGAGGACCTTCCACTAGTTCTATTCCTCCTAACAACTTTAATACACCCCCAGATCAGAATGCTAGCAACAATCCCACTATACTTAAAGCTAATAATCACGAAAATAGTGGAACGACAGTAGAAAAGGCCCAAACAAGTAAAATTGAAATAGTAGAGACAACAAGATTAATGAGTTACTTGTAAGAGGAAATAAAGAAAATTAAGGTCAGTATAACTCTGAATGAATTATTGAAAACTCCAGGGATCATAAATGCTTTTATAAAATCTTTAGATACATCCATGACAGATGAGGTTGCTGCTGATATAACTATTCCTAATAGAGATTCACTGCCTAAAGAGAAAAGTAAGAAAGTTGAGTTGCATTCCACTACAAATGTAGTAATGTATGCTAATAAGAAGGATGCTCCTCCTTTCTTGTTAACTGTTAGATTGTGTGGAAATAACATACACAATTGCATGGTGGACTCTAGTGTGTCAGCCAACATAATGCCCTTAGGGATATGTAAAACTCTGGGGCTGACTCCCACCAAATCTAGCAAGGTTGTCACACAGTTAGATAAAACTGAGGTTAGTGTGATAGGAGAACTAATGAACATTCAGATGTAATTAGCTTCAGACCCCAGGGTAAGCCAATTCATTAACATTCAAATAGTGGACATACCTGTAAATTATGGAATGTTGCTAAGTAGGGATTAGTCCAAGACATTAAATGGATATATGGTCACTAATTTTTCACATATGTGGCTACCTTAGAGAGGTGTCCCAAACTAGATTAGAATAGAGGCAAAACCCAGGATGAAACACATGATAACAGAGTATAATTGAATGAATAAAATATTATATGCTATTGTTGAACCTGGTGTTTATAGGATTACTAACAATGGGGTACAAATTGAAGAGATCATGATGTTAAACTTTAGAAAAAAAACATCTCAGCAAGGAGACAATATTATTCATTGTGTCTGATGGAAATTCTTTGGATGAAGAAAATAGTACAATGGATAAATTTGGTCGTACCATTAGACAAGAGGTGGAAGAATGCATTAAACAAAATCTGCCAGTCCAATGTGAACTATATAAGAGCAAATGTAGAGTTCACGATAGGCCACATTCTGAGGAGAGTTGTGGAATGTGCAAAGACATCATTGAATATGAATACAAAAAATGCATGAAGAGGGTAGGGTTGTAAGAGGGAAATGTGAGCCCTGATCAACCCCAGAGATACTTTCAGAGTAATGTAGATGCTTTGATTTCAGATTTAGAAGAGGGAATACAAGACAAGGGTAGTTGTCTTTCTGATTTGCAAGCTAAAAATACGCATATGCGAGTTGACCAAACGGAAATACCCATGAATAAATAGACCAACACCTCATGAGTGATAGAAAAGGAAACGCATGCCAAGGTAAAAGGTCAGAAAAGTAAAGATGGCATGTGGACACTAAAATGTGACAGGTCCAAATCAAAACAGGGTGTGGGTGTAGGTGTTGAACTCATAGATCCTCAGCCTAAATCATATCTAGCAGCATATAGACTGCAGTTTTCCTGTACTAACAATACTGCTAAATATGAAGCCTTAATTTTGGGACTTGTCATGGCCATCAAGACAAGGGTAAAAATGATTAAGGTATTTTCAGACTCTGAACTAGTAGTTAGACAAATAAGGAAACTATATTCTTGCAATTACAAGAAAATGATTAGTTACAGACATAGAGTATGGGGTTTAATAGATTCATTTGATGCTTTCAACATAGAGCATATCCCTAAAAAGTTGAACCACAGGCCAGATGTGCTAGCAGTTGTTGCTAGCACATTAGAACCCTTGACACTATCAGGATTGAGGCAATTTGTTGTTGAATTAGTTAATGTTCCCAGTATCCCACACAATGTTACACATTTTCAGGTATTTGGAGGGGATCAGCAAATTATTGATTTTCTAAGTTGTAAGGAGGTATTTGAGGCTCAAATCATTGATGAGCAAGAAAGGCCTGAGATAACATGGGACAAAGAGGAAATAATCAACTTGAAGAGCAATTTCTTACCCAAAGGGGTAATTGAATTAGAACATATTTTTGACTTTGATGGGGTAATAAGATAGAGGGACTTGCCCAAAATAGAAGGGGCTAAGTGTGATTTACACAACTTAGGGACAGAGCAAAATCCACAAAATGTGACGATCGAAAAGGCTTGCTCTGAGAAAATAAGAAAAGAAATTATTGACGCTCTGAAGGATTATAAACATGTAATAGTATGGACGTATGAAGACTTGAAAACATATGATAGGTCCATCATAACTCACGTAATACCTTTGAGGCCAGAGGTTAAACCATTTAGGTAGAAACAAAGTCTTGTGAATGCCATTTTGGAGCCTTTAATCTTTGAGGAAGTTGAAAAATTGCTGTCTGCTGGAATAATTTTCCCAGTCAGACATTCAGTCTAGGTAGCTAACCTAGTACCAGTGAGGAAGAAAAATAGAGACATTAGGTTGTGCGTAGATTTTAGAAATTTGAATAAAGCATCTGAAAAGGATAATTATCCTCTACCTCCAATAGATGAGGTGCTGCAAGCAGTAAACGGGGCAAAGATGATGTCTTTTTTAAATGGTTTCTCAGGTTATAACTAGGTTTTAATTGATAGAGATGATAGATTAAAAACCACCTTCACTTGTAAATGGGGGAATTATGCATATAGGAGAATGCCTTTTGGTCTGATCAATGCAGGTGCCACTTTTCAGAGAGCTATGGACATTGCATTCTGTGGATTATCAGGTAAGTGCATTATTGTGTATATGGACGATCGGATTGTGTATTCAATGCATCCACTCACGCTGAAGATCTCAGGAAAATACTTAAATGATGTGAGCGGTACGAAATTTCCCTTAATCCTAAGAAATGTTCATTTGGGGTAACTGAAGGTAAATTACTAGGGCATGTCATTTCTAAAGATGGAATATCGATTGACTCAAATAGAATAGAATCAATAAAAAAATTGCAAATACCAAATAGCAAGAAAGAGTTGAAATCATTTTTTTGTAAAATTAATTTTGTTCGGAAGTTTATCACGGGTTTTGCAAAAATTGTGTAGCCGTTAAATGCAATGTTGAAGAAAGATGCGTAGATGGAGTGGACGCCTATGGCTAGGGCCGCATTAGAAGATATCAGGTGGGCCATTTCTAACACCCATGTACTGACAAGCCTGAACTACGCTAAGCCATTTTATATCTACTCCTTTGCATCCTCCCATTCAGTCGCAGCTGCCTTGACACAGAAGGGTGAAGATAATGACGAAAACCCCATCACATTTATGAGTGCACCTCTGAAGGACGCACAAATGAGATATCTGAACACTGAAAGACAAGCATTTGCGTTAATAAAGGCCATGAAGAAATTTAGGCATTATATTCTGCACAGCTAGGTCAAGGCCATAGTGCCGGACGCTGCAGTGAAGATGCTACTGATGCAGAATGATATTGATAACTGAGAGGGGGGTTGAATCAGTTATCCTAATTATTTCTTCCTTTTGAACTTTCTTATTAATCAATGCAGCATTAATTCAAACAAGTAAACATAACCATGAAAGGAGATACACATGATACAATATTTTTGACATGGAAACCCTGTTAAGGGAGAAAACCACGGGGTGATTAACCCAAAGATTATTCTCTATTTGAAGAATAAGGAATTACAAAAGTGGCACTTGCTAATTAGGGCTCACTGCCCAAGCACACTGCTCATAAGAGGCACACTGCCTACAAGAGACTCACTGTCTACAAAGAGAATGTTATACAATACTTGAACTAATTAGGAGCATCCACAAATGCTGGAGTTCAGTTCCAATTAGGCTTAGTATACTGATCTGTTGCACTTCATCTTTCCTCTTTTCTTTTTCTACTTTTCTTTCACATACCGAATCTTCCTTACTGCTTCTGTTCAGCACTTCTGCTTTTATTCGCACATCCTTGACAACAACAACACCTCACAACTAAATCCATTGTGTATATATATCCACACAAGTAATTTCATCACTTTTCTAGTCGACACCTGGAATAGTCAATCTTTTCACTAATTCTGATTAGTCGGCTGAATCCTTGCACATTAAGTAATACAGATCAATTATATGCTTGTAAAAATCATTAATCATGTCGGACAAACATGTTTCATGCCTTCATAACCTTTACCACAATCAGTAACTCATCCGGAAAGTAGTCTGATGTTCTATCAGTCAGTTCTTCCTCTGTTCACACAGTCACTCAGGAATCTGGTACTCAACTATCCATATCTTTTCCTCATCTATCACCAGAGGCTAAATCCTTGGAATATACCACTCAAGGTAGTCCTCTTGACTTCCCCAAATCTGTACTGCACCAAGATACTTCCTCTAAGAGATCCGGACCTGTATGTCAGACCTTGCCACATGCTCTGTTCTTGTTTACCGGACCACAACATTCTTCACTCTGACTTCCGGTAGAGACACACCATGTCCTACAGATGTGTGGGATGAACTTTGTTGCCATCAATGACAACAATCATGAATCCATATAGTGTCTCTTGCCAACAATCTCCCCCTTTGGCATTGATGGCAACACTTAGTGAAAAATGACTAAGTGTTTACACTATGCTCCCCCTTGGCTGATGCTCTGTCTTTATATACATTTTCCGTAGCTCCCCCTTAGTTGGATTCCTCATTTTTCACTGCTCCTCACTCCCCCTTTGACATCAATGGCAAAGGATAGGGTCTGCATACCAAAATTTTCAAAATTTAACTATACTTAGCCATATAAGTATATGTATACAAATTGTACTTACATATACTCAAGTATGTCTGAAAAAGTATTCTTCAGCTGTACAACTTTTGTCACCCAACTCTGCTTCATCCTATCCAAAATTGAGATGTGACAATTCAACAAGAATACAAATGCTTCAGCCTTCTTAAGATCTGTCAAATCATTGGTTCGAGCTGTAATCTGAGCATCATTTATGGCCTCATGCATGGCCTCTAACTTAGGGATAATAATCCTTCTAAGTTCACCCATCCGGCTGATTATGTTCTTCCTTTCCTTCTCAAAATTCTTTATTGCATTTGTGATTGCAATGGTTTGACACTCTTGATTTACTATGGAGGAAGAGAGAGGATCAAAACTTTGAGACAAACTTAGTAGTTTATCCTCTTGCTCTTTTATCTTCTTCTCAATCTCTACTATTGCTTTGGACCAGGAGATACAAAATTTGTATATTTCACTGCCATCCTTAAGAGCATTTTCTAAGCTCTTTATTCGAATACTCATATTTCTCCTATCATTAGTGATTAATCCTTGTACCTCTTAGAATCTCTTATCCAAAAACTCCTTCCGAACCTTTTCTTTAGCTGATTTTTCTAGAGACTCAAAATGTGTACTAACACTGCTAACTAAGGTTTTGAGATTACCGGAAGAGGAAGCTGTGGGATCTTTCTGAAAAGATGGTATGATCTTTTCTAGCACTCTGGATACAGCTTCTATGAACTCACAGTCTTCCATATGAGACTTTAGGAGTTTTTCATTAGCCTTAGCATTTGCAAATGAAGCTATCTTCATTGTCTGTACCGGAGAAAGAGAATCAAAATTGAATGGACCTTGTAGAAGCTCCAGTTCATCAATCTCCATTGTTTCTTTGCTTAAGAATTCTTGGACAGTTTGTGCAGTGTCTCTTGCCAGAGATAGATGTTTCTTCTCTTCTGTAGTCTTGGAGCTATCCTTTGGAGTTTTCTCTCCTTCTACAATCCCACCACTAGCAGTTGTGGTTTTCTCTGCTGAAGTCTTCTCTCCTTCTGCAGCCTTAGAACTGTCATCTTCTTTTTCTTTTACCTCTGCTTCTTTCTCCTGTACATTTTCTTCTCCTTTAGATCTAGAGATTGTAGGGGAAACCAGAGGAGAAATGTTAGTTTGTTCAGGGCCCACCTCTTCTATCATTTTCTCAGGAGTTTCTTCTGCAACATTTGTAGTTGAGGGATCAATACCCAAGTCCTCTATAATAGGAAGATTAAATCTTTTGAAGGCCTTCCAGAGGATCTCTTCTGTGTCCTTGGCTACCTTGTCAGTTTCACCAAGCATAAGTTGATTCATCCTTGCTTTGCTTCTAAACTAATCCTTACAATCTTTGAATATCATATTCATTGTCTCGGGGTCGATTGAAGGATATAGCTAGATTGCTATTTGTTCCTAGATTTCTAGGTCTTTAGCTTGGGCAGTGTTCTTTCTTGTTTCTAGTTCCTTCTCCAAGCTTTTAGGGATCAGAGATATAATTTTAATAAATGCTTTGTTGTAAATATTTAGATACCTGACTGTGGCATCTTGCAATATCTTATGATCTGCTTCACCATAATCATCATAAAACTCAACCATTGGTTGAAGATTTCCATCCACTGTGACTGATTTGATTATGTTGTCAATGTGAAGAGTGGGTTTTTCAACATATTCCTCTACCTTTTCTTCTTCCTTTTGTCTGGTAGAGGGTTGACCGGATGTTTTCTTCTTTTTCTTCATTTTCCTGACTTCTTCATCAGATTTAGTTTCCTCTTCATCTCTTTGACTTGTATAAGCCCTTGTGGCTTTTGTCTTTGACCTTTTCTCTCCTTTGCCGGATGCTTGGACTTCTAGTTTTGAGCTTTTAGTAGGGACAGGTGCTGGTCTCTTTAAAGATCTGGTCCGGGTGGAAGTTTCTACCAGAGCACTTTTCTTACTTCTCTTTTCTGCCTCTTTCTTCTCTTCATCAACTTTTTGTCTCTTTTCCCAATTGGCATCAAGTGCCTCCTTTGAGATCCCAAGGCCTTGGGCAATATGTTCTACTGCTTTTCTCACCTTCCTTTTTATCTCTGGTTCTCTGAGTTCCACATGAATCTTTACACTTAGCTCCTCAAAGGTTCCAAACCTTTCTGCCTTTGGATCTTTAGGCTGACTTAGCATGTGTTGAATATGCAGCTCCACAATCTGTTCATCCACTTCATACCCCATGGGCATGATCCAGACTATCCTTGGTTCTACTGCCTCCATTAGGCACTAATCAGTCTCTACCATAAAGCAGATTGTGTCTTTGTATTTCTCAACAAGGGACTGGGGAATCCTTTCTCTTGTTTGCATCATGTTCTGAAAGTTCTTAAAGTATCCCCACATAGCTATATTTTGTGCTTGGTTATCACCAAGTCCGTGCAAATAATCTCTGATTTGGATAGCTACTAGCCTATCACTCTCCCATACCTAGCCATTAGATCTGGGAAGCTCATTCATAAAGTAGAAGAATAAGCACAAAATTAATCCACCATACTTGAATGAATTCTTTTTATCTTTCTTGATTTTCTGCAAATTCTCTAAGAGTTGGTTCAAGAGAAGCTGACAGAGATCATAGTCTACATCCTTTCTTAACATTTCATAAGCTGTATAGATGGCAGTTCTAGGTACAGAATTTTCTCTGCTAGAGTGATATCTTATATCCAATGATCATGGAGGCAAACTTGACATCCAGATCAGTGATGTCATCTACTGTCATTGCTCTTTTGTCAAACTTAGATCCGGTATCCTCACTCACAGTTTGGTTCTTTACAAATTTGAGAACAGGAATCCCACTAGATGAGTGTAATCCAGTAACTGCCCTGATGGCATCCTTAGTGATCTTGAATGGTCCATTGAACCACATGAAGTTGTTATGTATTCTGCTTAGAATGTACCTAACCCATTCATCCTCCGTAAAATAGGGGAAATGTATGTATTGTGCAAAGTGTTTGTTCTAGAGGCCCTTGTGTTGGGGTTTGAGCTCGAATGAATCATCCAATAGTTGTTTATGATAGATATCTCTTAGTTTAAATTCCCCAAACTCTTCAACATTTGCATGTATATAAACCCTAATATCTTTGGTGTGCAAAACACCATGAGGAACACTGGAAAAAGCACCTAGGGGGTCTACCTCCAAGGATTTGTATGGATGTTTCTTAAAAGTAGGGCGGGGTCTATCAAAAATCTTTACAATATTTAGAGTAGCCATTATCAAGAGATTTACAGTGAGATATTTGAAAATGAAAAATACCTTTTGCGCCTTTCAGTTTCACAAAGTTGGTTGGATTGATTTCTAGATGCAATGACTTCTGCAAATGATCTTTGATGAACTTGAGGAATTTCGTTGCAGAGCTCCACTTTTCATTTCTTCTTGAGTGCAGAATGAACAAGTGATTAATGATAAAACCCTTATATTGCTCCGCAAAACCCTAATATCATATCGCAATAAATGCTTGACCTACATTATTCTGGTTTGCCTTATTCAGATGACTTGAAGAACCGGATCAATCCTGAACTTTAAACAACTTGTGGATCTGCCAAATCTTAACCACAGTTTGTTTGAATGTATTCCTTATGAATCCTTTAATCCGCAATTCTTCTTGTGCCAGTTCTGGCACCAATTGACTGGCTGGAGGAACAAGGTTTTCTTTGTGTCTCCCTCTGAGCCAAAGCTCACTTTTTAATTTTCGGAAGGAATATCAGCACCAGAGTCTGGTGCAGACCCAACCTCTACATTCTCAGTACTTTTCTTCACCCAAATCTTGCCCATCTCACTTTTAACTTCGTCTGCATTCACCTTTTGTTACCCTTATTATGATATACCAGACCTCTTTTGTCCTGATTCTTGCTTCTACAGACTTTTGTACTATGACCGGACCTATTGCAGATTTGGCAAACAACATTTCTTTGCATATTTGACTAATATCCACTTGATCTGCATTGATTAGCCATATGACCTATTCTATTGCATGTAACGCATCTACCATTGAATGATTTGTTCATTTGCATATTTCTGCATTCATGAGACTTGTGACCATACCTTTTGCAGTTAAAACACTGTCCAGAGAAGGATGAATTAGTCTGATTCATTCTCTTTTTGCACTGATTAGCTTTGTGACCAAAGTGATTGCAGCTGTGGTAGTATCCATTGAAGGATGGATATCTTTGAGCATTGGGTTATCTTACCAGAGGTCTTCTAGGCTTGTTCCTTGGATTTTCTGATTCAAAATTCTTCTAACCAGATCCAGAGCTTTCTCCTTTCTCATATCCCAAACCACACTTGTCATCTGCCCTCTTTAACTTCCAAGAAGAACTTCAAGTTGAGCAGAACTTATCTTGAATTTCTCTTTATATTCATTTCCTGTTTGAAGATCCCTTTTGAGAGAGATAATTTGATCCTCAAGTTTTTCTTCATTATCTTTGGCATCTTCAAGATCAGATTCAAGATGTCTGATAATTCTATCCATCTGGTGGCAATCTTCTGATTTCTCCTTGAGAGATTGTCTTAGATTGTCTTCAGTTTTTCTTTTCTCTTCAATCTCTTGGGTAAACTTTATAACTCCTGATTCCATTTCATGTCTTACCATAATGACTTCTTTTGATAACTTTTCACATAACTTGATTTTCTCAGTCAGCTCTTCATTTGCATTATTTGCTTCACTTTGTCTTGCTAATTGCTGAAGTAGTTCCTTTCTCTTTTTCATAGAGAGACTTAATTTGTCTTTTAGTTCTCTCATGAAGTCATCAGCCTATTTAAGTCTTTCCTTTAATTCATTGACCTCAGAGTTTGATTGTTTAAGATCCTCAAGGGCAGTCTTGAGTTGCTCTTTTAAACCATATGCATCCATTTGGATTCCCAGATCTTCCTTGAGCTGTTAGACTCTTGTTAGGAGGAACTTGGCTCTAATACCAATTGTTGATAACTGAGATGGGGGGTGAATCAGTTATCCTAATTATTTCTTCCTTTTGAACTTTCTTATTAATCAATGCAGCATTAATTCAAACAAGTAAACATAACCATGAAAGGAGATACACATGACACAATATTTTTGACATGGAAACCCTGTTAAGGGAGAAAACCACGGGGTGATTAACCCAAAGATTATTCTCTGTTAGAACAATAAGGAATTACAAAAGTGGCACTTGCCAATTAGGGCTCACTGCCCGAGCACACTGCTCACAAGAGGCACACTGCCTACAAGAGACTCACTGTCTACAAAGAGAATGTTATACAATACTTGAACTGATTAGGAGCATCCACAAATGCTGGAGTTTAGTTCCGGTTAGGCTCAGTATACTGATCTACTACACTTCATCTTTCCTCTTTTCTTTTTCTACTTTTCATTCACATACCGAATCTTCCTTACTGCTTCTATTCAGCACTTCTACTTTTATTCACACATCCTTGACAATAACAACACCTCACAACTAAATCCATTGTGTATATATATTCGCACAAGTAATTTCATCACTTTTCTAGTCGGCACCCAGAATAGTCAATCTTTTCACTAATTTTGATCAGTCAACTGAATCCTTGCACATTAAGTAATGCGGATCAATTATATGCTTGTAAAAATCATTGATCATGTCAGCCAAACATGTTTCATGCCTTCATAACCTTTACCACAATCAGTAACTCATTTAGAAAGTAGTCTGATGTTCTGTCAGTCAGTTCTTCCTCTGTTCACACAGTCACTCAGGAATCCGGTACTCAACTATCCATATCTTTTTCCTCATCTATCACCAGAGGCTAAATCCTTGGAATATACCACTCAAGGTAGTCCTCTTGACTTCCCCAAATCTACACTGCACCAAGATACTTCCTCTGAGAGATCCGGACCTTGCCACATGCTCTGTTCTTGTTTACCGAACCACAACATTCTTCACTCTAACTTCCAGTAGAGACACACCATGTCCTGTGGATGTGTGGGATGAACTTTGTTGCCATCAATGACAACAATCATGAATCCATATAGTGTCTCTTACTAACAAATGAGCCTAGGGAAAAAAGGGCCAAATGGATCACCACGCTGCAAGAGTTTGACATGGAAATCATTCCCATGAAGCTAGTCAAAGGGTAGGCATTGGTGCAAAAAATAGCAAACACAGACCTAGGTTTGATAAAAAAATAGTATGTACTGAATTCCCAGAACACATCAGATTGGTATGGTGATTTAAACACTTTTCTAATATCTGGAAAGTATCCTAATAGGATGAAAGCTTCTCAGAGGAGAGCTTTGAAGATTAAAGCACAAAAATATATGGTACAAGGAGGTCTTCTATTCAGGAAGAACCATGATGGAATTTATTTAAGATGTCTAAACAGAGCTGAGGTAGATAAGGTGTTAACAGAACTGCATGACAAGTACGGAACACGTCATGGTTCCCATCTAGCTACAACACACAAAATATTGAGGGTGGGCTACTACTAGCCTATGATGTTCAAAGATATAGAGAGTCACATCAAGAGTTGCCACACCTGTCAGACTGCAGCAGATAAGGGAAGAAATCAGGCCAATCCACTACAACCTGTGATTGAATCAAGACCATTTGCACAATGGGGCCTGGATTTCATTGGAGTCATCAATCCTCCATCTTCTGTAGGACACAATTTCATACTGATGGTGACAGACTACTGTACAAGGTGGACTGAGGCCACATGTTGCAAATTGTCCACAACTGAGGTAGTTATCAAGTTTCTTGAAGAGAACATCATCATCAAGTTTGGAACTCCCTATTCATTGGTATGTGACAACGGCCCCACTTTCTCTTCTTTAAGGTTTTCTAAATGGGCATTTGAATACGGGATTGTTTTAAAGTATTCTTCAAATTATTACCCTCAAGGGAATGGATTAGCTGAGTCTACGAACAACATTTTATTAGATATAATCAAGAAGCTGATTGCCAAGAGTCCTAGAGAGTGGAATACCTTGTTAAAATACACATTGTGGGTAGATAGGACCAAGTTTAAAACTACTATAGGTAGCACACCTTATCATTTAGTTTATGGGACTGATCCCATACTTCCAATAAATTTGAGAATACCAGTCTGGAAGTTTGCCAATGAGTATTTAGGCTTTGATAACCATAGGGAAGCCAGGATAGTACAAATGCTACAACTAGATGAAGAAAGAGGTCAAGCCATCAAGAAATTTGCCAAACACCAAGCAATAGTTAAGAGGTGGTTTGATAAGAAGGAAAGAGTCAAAACATTTAGGATATCAGACTTAGTGCTGTGCTAGGATAAAGCACATGAAAAGAAGGGGAGTCATGGAAAATTTGACAAACTATGGTTAGGTCCATTGCAAGTCTCAGAAATAATAGGAGACAACACATTTAGGTTCAAGACCTTGATTGGAGAAGATGTGCCATTACCAGTCATTTGAAACACTACTTCTAGGCTTGAGGTAAAGGGCAGTCCATTTTTTTTGTGTAATATAGTGTAAAAAGTGTACAGTTTTCTTTTTGCCATTTGCTTTTGTAGATTAGTTGTTTGTACAGTTTTGTTTCGTTCTTTCTATTTTGTTGTTTTTGTTTCTGTTTTCTTATACAGTCTATTGTTGCTTTGTTGTTGTCTCCTCAGCAGGGATTTTTGTGTTTCTTTAGAGTATTAAGGAGCAAGCCAACAACTATTGAAAATAGTATAAAATTTAGAACATTCAAGTTAACCATTTGGAATTTATGCATAACTTGTTGTGACTATCATGAATGTAGAGAGTTGTTTAGCTTCTGAAATTTAGTATTCAATAGTAGTGATTGAGAATTCAAGGGAAGTTTCTCATGATGACACACCTAAAATCCTTGGGTTTGTTGAACCTACTAGTGTAGATATTAGGTGAAAAATCTAAGGTCACCCTTGGTACAATTACAATTCTCAGCGTAATTTCAGCAAGTGCTCATTCCTTGCATCATAAAGTTACAAATTGCTATATCTTGTGAGATTTCTACCAAACATCAAAATCAATGAAGTAAAGAAATGAAAAAATATAATAAAGCGGATTATACTAAAAATCCAGATTAAGTGATCTAAGTAAATCTACCGGGGCTATGGATGCTCACTAGTAGTGGGGCTCTACTTAGGAGAATTGTAACAATAACCTTGTCGGGCCTATGGACGCTCGCTAGCAGCAAGGCTCTATCCAGTTGGTTATGAGGGAATATCCTCAACTACGTAGGCTAATATCAGTCACTAGTTTGTTTAACCGATCTTCAAGATGAGGATAATTAAACATGTGCACACACTTAAACTAAAACTAAAATTCATGCACCCTTTTTGAATACCTTAGGTCTTAAGTTGAAAAATAATTTGCAGGAAAGATAGTTGGAAGTTATGGATTTATGTCATTTAGTTTTCTTGAATACTTTGAATTTAATTGTTTTGTTTGGTTGCTAGTTGTTGTGATGTTCACAACATGCCCCATTTGACTCCTTAGCAAAATGAGGACCCCTGCTGTGGCTATTGCTTTTGCTTGTGTGTGTTTTGTTCTATTTTGGTGGTAAAGGGAAAAAGAGGGTTAAAATTGTGAACTTTATTAAAAATAGAGAAAAAATGCATTCTCAATACCAGGGCATTATATGGTTGGATTCCTTGTGAAAAATGAGCTAGGGTTGCTTTTTGAACCATCTTAAAATTCACCATATTTTGCAAGTTATGGTCATTTTGGTAAAATGTACAAGGGAAGGGTTTGATGTTTGCATATACAATGTTCTTTGTATATGCAAAGTCATTTTATACTTAGTCGCATTTGTAATCGGGTTCATATAGTAGGGTTGTTTGCATGATCGGGTCGTTTGAAATGTACATACAATGCCCTTTGTATATCGCTTTCATAGACAAAGCTGATTATATGTCTTTTTCCTTGTATGCATTTCAAATAAAAGCTTCATGTATATATACAAGATGGACCTGAAATACTTTTAAGTTGAAATGAATGAATGTTTAAAGTCCGTTGCATGTATCTCATGTTTGTATGTTTGGCAGGTTGAAACATACAATGCACTTATACAAGGCGGACCTAAAGGTTTATGAAACGTGGTTAATTCGTTGTATGTCCGTGGATTTGAAAAGAGGGTTTCGTAGTATACAAGGCCTGATATACAATGCGGACTTAAAAAGTTTTTGAAACAGTGTTAAATCATTGTATAATTCCCGCTTGTATATTTACATGTACATTGCGATATACAACAACTTATACAAGGGCCGGAATCCAAATGAAATATGTTCTGATTTAATGCTTGTATCAAACCTAAATGTATATCTAAAAGATACAAGTGTTTTATACATTAGGCGGACCTAAAATATTGTGAAATGAAGCTAATTGGTTATATAGTTCCTCCTTGTATGCATGTTTGAGATGCAAAGTGAAACATGTGTGGTAATTTATACATTACGATGGGTATACAAGGCGGATCTCAGCGAAGGATTAAATTTGGTTAAATGCATGTATCACGCCCAGCTTGTATATTAGAAAATACAAGGATTTAAACAAGGAAATGGGCGGGAAAATGAAGCGATAGGAATTTGGGGCATTTCTTGGGGCCTGAATGCATTTTTTTCAGTCAACAATGGTTGACCTGACTTTTTAGCATAGAATATGCATTTTGGACGCACAATTTTCATAGATTAGGACCTGATTTCTACAATCGTATAGTCACAACTAGATTTGGCAGCTATTTTTTCCTTCATGTAGGTTTATTAAATGATGATACTTATTGCTGGCCCATTTTTTGCAGGTTTACACTTGAGGAAGGAGCTGAGGTTTGATGGCGATGATGTCATGAAGAGAAAATCCGATCTCAGGAACAGAGGAAGATAAGGATGAGGGGCGAGGAAGTCGAGGGTCTTCATTGATGAAGACAAAATGCAGCTGAAGGCATTATTATAGCAGACCACAAAAGTTAATATTAAGCTACTAGGTTTCCAAAAGGGCATATTTTCACCCAAATTTGATGTATGCTCAGAGATATTTTGGGAGACTGGTTCTCCAGCATTTATTGTTGGAACCGGAGGTTTGAACCATTGCTTAACTAGGGTTTTGAGCTATATTGAGGACAGTAAAGTCTATATATTGTGCCTCTATACACTGTAAAATGGGACACAGGGGCTACATATTGATTTGTAGCAGTAGAGATTTGCAGAACATAACATTTAGAATAGAGGGACCTTTTAGTTTAGAAGTAGAAGAAGGAGGTCACCTATGTCTGCAACAATGAGCATGTGGAACATCCTACCTCCTTGCTATATCTATAAAGCTTGTAAGTTTTCTGTAATTTGATCAATGAAGCTAAGAGTCATTCAGACATTGTAAATCTTATATGACTATCTATTTCTAATACAATTGAATTTAGAATTCTGCATCTATCTTCTGAGTGTTTTCCGGCTCTTCATTGTGCTTGAAACATTTTCTCTTAGAGCTTGCAATTTTAAGTGTATGTTTGTGAAAATGCTCAGAACTTACATTTAAGGTTTAGTCTGTGGATTTGATCAAATTGTTGTATAACTTATAAAGTGTATAATAGAACAATTAGATCCTTGGGTAGATTGAATGAAATTTAGTTTAGATCTCTCTTACTTTTCCCAACCCATTTGAAAATACTTAGCTTAAAATGCAGAAATTTAAAGGAAATTTGTCTCATATTTGGAAAAGGCATGCATAACAGAGTTAAAAGTAGACAGTTTTCATAAATATATATAAAAAAACAAGCTTGCAATAATATAAATCATTTAAAGCTTTGTAAACACAGTAACACTTTTATGCAAAAAAGGAATGAATAATATACTGATATTTATAATCTTTTGCATAGTTTGAGTCTAGTTAACCAACAAGAAACCCTAAATTACATAAGGCCCCTTGAACATTATAGCTTCACATTAACCAACTGAATTTGCCCAACAGGTCAAGACCTGACCATATTAAACTTGGGATTAAGTGAATCTTAACCAATTCCTTCATATCTTTCAAGTTAGTTTTGGTTCATTTTATGTGAATTTTAACTATTGTTATGAATGTGTAAAAACAATCATCAACAGACACCTTTCACTAAGACAAGTGCATGCACAACAAAGCATGCTTCCAAACCAAAATCTTGATACAAAAACATCAACCTCTCCAAAGCAAAACAAACAAGGACCGAAAACATATCAAAGTGATTTTATCTATAATCCAGCAAGAAAGCACATCTAATCCAAGAATGTTTCATCAAAAGGGTTAAGTTAGAGTCTTGATTTTTTGTTATTATGTCTTTCTATGCAACTCGAGGATGCCAAAAGCTATAGATGATATGATGGGGGCATAATCATTTTTCTTTGTTTGCTGCTTGTGGATTAATCTTTAGTAATGTAACGACTTTTGTTTAATGACATGATTAGCAAAAGATCATCGAGGACTTCTGAAGTCTAAGCATGAAAAGGCACAATCCTTGTCTGTTGAAACACAAGAAATACTCAAGTCGTCTAGATTTAATTTTTACTAGATGTTTGTATTAGCTTGCTATATCAAAATCCATGTAAGTAATACTCATATCATCTTGGTTTAATTATACCTAGATGATTGTATTTTCTTACAACATAATAAAATGCCCAATGATGAAATAGGCACTTCAAAATACTTGCAAAAATCAAGATGGCAAAACCATTCCATATCCATATCAATAACACATTCAATTACATTTTACATCCATATCCCATGAAATAAAGATTCCTATGCATAGTATCAATACAAATAAAAGCTTGTCAGTCCTTCTATCGAGTCATTCTTCCATTAGTCAGTCTTCTGTATATCATTACGTCATTTCTGTACGTTTAGACATAGCAAAAACATAGCATAAATTGCATATCATATCACATGAGATAGTCATTAACATGATTAAATCAATTGCATACATAATAAGTCTATTAGGTCATCCATACAGTTTTTTGCAATCATCGCATAATATCAATAAAAAACCAAAAATATAGATAACATTTGCGTCTACATACATAAAAGTGCATCAAATCATCATGAAATCATATAAGTCTGCATTAGATCGTCATCATATCAGAGTCATAGAAGTAAAAATAAAATGCATCCATAGCAACGTCACATAACATCACGAGGACATAATAAACATGTACATCGCATATAAACACCATAAAATAGAATTCATCCATCACATATAGCATAAATAGTTGTATATAGATCACCAATAGTTGCATCATCATATAAATATCAAATAAAACATGTCCAAATGTACACAATATCAAAGTCCATCCATGTCTAAGTCAATGTCATATACAGTGTATACATCACAAAAATAATGATACTTGTCTCAGTACAAAATAACACAAGTATATACATATTAGGATATCGAAGCCATCAAAAAGTATATACATAAAAGTCAATGTCAAGTACAAGTGTAACTATAGGCTAGCCATGCTACTGTGGGCCACTGCTCCCAGCACTGCCCTCTCCATCCCCTCCTCTGCTGCCCCAAGATTGCTATGGGTCCATCACAGAGGCTCCTAACCATGAACCCCCTACTCTTTGTGAAGCCATAGACTGGCTCCGATAGCTGGGAGCCCTCTGCTCTACTAGTACAACACCATGGTACAACCCCCAGTAATATGGCATCTGAGCCTGTGCTCTAGAAAGCTCACCCTATACCTATGTCAGCTTCCCCTATACCTGTGCTAGCTATGCCTGTACCTGTGTAAGTTGTACCTGTGCCTGTGTACCTGTGTAACTAAAAAGCTAGTAGTACCATATGTACCTAGGGCTACCACTACTGAGTCTCTCTCTACTCTGATGGCCTACACCCTCAGCTCTATTACATCTCTCTCTCTAGTGAGCCTTGAGATGACACCTACATCTACCTCGCACCAAGACTCATCCATCCTAAGTTGTGCCCTCAGCTATCTAATCTGTCCCTCAACATGGCGATAGCATGCTGCTGAGCATCTGGCTAGACCAGACCCTATTGGTCCTAAACTTGTCCTTGCACCTACTACTGGGGTACCTGCTACTAAGCCACCTACTGTGGTGGTAGCATCTAAACCTGTTGTGCAACCTATGGCTGCACTACCTACTGTTGGTGAGAAGATCCCTCACCAAACCTCCTCTTCTATCTTAGTCTGCCTCCATCTCCTCCTCCTCCATCTCCTCCTCCATGTCCTCCTCCTCCTCCTCCCTCGTCTCCTCCTCCTCCTGTCGGCCTCATCCTCATTGTCTGAATCCTTCTCATCTATGTGAGGAACCAGCTCTCCAAGTCCTAAATATCTAGGAAATAGGTGAGTGACAAGCCACTCCTCATAACTTGGAGTCATCCTCACGTCTACTATCTCCCTCCTCATCAGCCAAGCAGCATAAGGGATCTGCCCAAATTTTTCTAGCACCTCCTCATATGATGCAACCAGGCCCAACCTAAACTACTCAGCATGTGTCCTCACAAACTGGGCCTGCCCTTGTGGCATGCCCTATACCCTACCAAATTGTCTCTGTACCCTACTCACAATCTGTCTCTCTAATATGAACCGTGTCCTCTCAATGAGCCACCGTGTCTGGAAATAGTACGGGAGCTCGGCATCCTCATCCTCCCAAGGCTCACAATCTATGTAAGGGCGCCAGATCACTACATCTACATTATCCAATGCATGTTGCTAGTGCTCAAGCTTTCCCAACTTGTGATGGGAAATCACACCTGCATATCCATAGCTGTAAGGCTCATCTCTCTACCTATGAAAGACACATATCAGTTGTGTGATAGCAATATGCTCCCATAGCCAAAATTGAAGTAATGAGACCCCTGCTAACAAGCTGGTGCCCCTATGGTATACCACCTGATGCATATGGTGATATAGGTGGGCCAGTGCGCAGACACCCCATGCAAAATGGGTGCCCTCTGTAACCATCCTCTCTAGTGTTCTACCCCCATCCAATAGGAAACCCGTGAGACCTCATATTGGGGCATACAACACCCCCGATCAATCCTACCATGATACTTGAGAAGTAGTCATATATGTCCTACTAGGATATCACTTGTCCCTCCAGCTCAGGATCCTCGAAAACTAGCCTGCACTCCGCAAGTCCTGCATCCCACTGCGGATCATACTTTACCAGCTCTCCCTAAATAGGCAAGTGCAAAATCCTATACACATCCTCAAGAGTAATAGCCATATCCCCAGTCAACAAATGAAAGGTCCCATCCTCACTATGAAACCTCTCCATAGTTGCAGTCAATAAACCAAGGTTCGCTCGAACCTCTTGTTGCAAGTATGGGTCCAACCAGTGTTGTCATTGATGTCAACATACTCATGTTGCATTAATGAGAAGGATTGGATGTGCTGTGTGCTGAGGATATTGAGAAAATTAGTCTCAATCAGGAATAGTGAAGAACAGTGATGACAACAAGGCAAAAGTCCAAGATAGGTTGAGGATCAGAGGATGCAGTTTAAAGGGTTTGTAGATATAAGTCTTGAGATGCTCCAGTCAAGTTTTCAAAGGTCCACATGAAGATCGGAAGAAGTTATGGTTGCTCAAATAGAAACTAGTTCCGGCAGGTGTTCAGAGGTGAAAGAGTGACATAGATAGGTCTAGTGAGATCCGGAAATGCTTTATTCCATTCTGTGGATTTGACGAAGTGTTGAGAACATCCTTGTGAAGTGTCAAGTCAATTAGTTTATGGTTTGAAGGTCCGAAAGAACCTATTCCTTTGTGATAGTGATGATAGACTGTGTTCTGAGGTTCCAGATGAAGGAGAGAAGGATTCCAGTAAGCAAATAAAGTGCAGATGTTGTTGGTAATTCAGGAAAGCTTGTGGTGATCTTTGGATCGGTTCTAGTTCATGTTGGTAGTCCGCATTGAAGCTAAAGTTCATATTTGAAGAATAACCACCGAATGTTGGTGTTCTTCCTGAGATTGGCCGACCGGATGTATTACACGTCTTGTAGATGTTCTTGTGGGTGTTTTTTGACTTAGATGATTATTCCTAAGTCGATGTATTGTATAAAAAAGGGATTGTGAAGTCATTCCAAAGTGTGTCTTGTGGAGATGAGTGAGTGGTAGTGAAGAGGAGAGCGAAAGGCAGAGTAGAAGTATTGAGTTAATGGAACTGATTCAAGCATGGTGAAGATGCTATTCTCCAGTTCATGTATGTGATACTTATTTCTTTGTAGATAGTGTGTCTCTTGTAGGCAATGAGCCTCTTGTGAGTAGTGTGCTCAGGCAGTGAGCCCTAATTGGCATGTGCCATTTTGTTCTTTCTATTCTTCTAACAGAGAATACATTCTTGGGTTAATCACCCCATAGTTTTTCCCTTAACCGGGTTTTCCACATCAAAATCTTGGTGTCTCATGTGTTGATGAGTTTCTTCTTTTGATTTGAATGCATTATGTCTCATGTTTAATATACTGCTAATCACTAAGAGGATTTAATTGTGTAAATTTGAGAAAGTTTTGCACAACTGATTCACCTCCCCTCTCAGTTGTGTGCCCTAAGTCTAACAATTGGTATCAGAGCCAAGTTCCTCTAAAAAGGAGCTTAACTGCTTGAGGAGATCTAGGATGTCGTCTTACAAGAAGGATAGTCCAAAGTTTAATGGAACCAACTTTGCTCTTTGGAAAGGTCACATGAAATGTCACTTGTAGTGTATGGGAATGGTGTACTGGTCCATGGTTACAAAAGTATATGTACCTCCATAGGGTGGTCTGACAACCCTAAATGAAATCACAGATGCTGAAAACAATCTGTGGACCAAAGAAGCTCTTCTAAGTGCATTATTTGACTCAGAGCTCTCAAATGTTATTGACCTACCAACTGCTTTTGAGATTTGGAATAAACTGGAACTTTTGCATGAAGGAGACTAGTATGTTAAATGTGCAAGGTTACAGAGTCTAAAAGGGAAATTTTAAAAACTGAAGATGAGAGATGATGAAAATATTACCACTTTTATGCCAAGAGTGAATGAGTTGGTTTGTGGAATTAGAAATGCTGGTGGAGTCTTGGATGAAAATGAGATTGTTGGTAAAATTCTTAGATTCCTTCCTGCTTCTTACAAAATCAAGGCTGTTGCCATTGAAGAATTCAGAGCCCATACAACTATCAAAAGAGATCAATTGGCTGGGAAATTGGCTGCATTTGAAATGACAGACTTTGGAGATGACTCCCCCAAGACTGAATCTGCATTCAAAGCCAGTGCCTCTGTTAAAGGTAAACAAAGGTTTGATTTGGGAGAAAATTCTTCAAGAAAATTGTCATGGTATGAAAAAGCAAGAAAAGATATGGAAGAAGAAGTAGAAACTGCCCAACTTGAAGCCCTTATTGCAAAAAGGCTGCCAAGAGGATCCGGTAAGTATGAAGGAAAATTACCTTTTAAGTGTTTTAACTGCAATAAGATTGGTCATTTTACCTCAAGGTGTCCAGAAAGATTTTCAAGGCAAAATCCTAACAAGCCAAGGTTCCAAAAGAACTGTTACTATGTACATGAAGATGATGATAATGAAGGAGTAACAGATGATGAATCAGAGATAGGAAACCAATCTGGAAATGAATGGGTGTTCATTGCCATCAAGGAAGAAGATCCAATGTCCTCTGTATCTGTCAATCTTAAGACTATGGAAAGAGCTCTGGGTGCCCAAATTGAAGAGAAGGATGATTGGGTCATTGACAGTGGATACTCTCACCATATGACAGGTGACAAAAATAAGTTTGTAGATTTGGAGAGGTATGAAGGAGGAGTGGTAAAGTTTGGTGACAATTCTGCTAGTAGAATCAGAGGAAGAGGAACTATTTCTTTTGATGGAAGAAACAAAACTGGTAATGTACTATATGTTGAAGGTTTGAAGCACAATCTTCTTAGTGTTGGATAGTTGGTGGGCAAAGGCTATGATCTTTGATTCAAGGATGGAAAATGCAAAATCTTTGAAAGTTCCGGAACAGAGATTGCATCCGGTACTCAAACTAAAGGTAACATCTTCCATTTGGTTGGTACTGGTAAAAGCTGCTTATTTGTTCAAGTTGATCAGAGTTGGTTATGGCATAGAAGGATGTGTCATGTGAATTTTGATAATATCATCAAGATAAACAATACTCAGGTTGTAAGAGATCTTCCAAAATTTGTGAAACCTAGTAACAGCTTGTGCAAGGAATGTCAGTTGGGTAAGCTAAGAAGAGTCACATTCAAAAGCGAGGAACTATCTTCTACTGGATTATTGGACTTAGTTCACCCTGATCTTTGTGGTCCGGCAAGAACCAAGAGTATTCAAGGTAACAGATACTTCATGCTGCTAATTGATGACTATTCCCAGATGATGTGGGTAACCTTTCTAAAGGAGAAATCAGAAGCTCTTGAGAAATTCAAAATATTCAAGGCTATGGTGGAGAATGAAATAGGAATAAAGTTGAAATGTCTGAGGTCTAATAGAGGTGGAGAATTCACATCTAGTGAGTTCATAGAGTTCTGTGAGAAACATGGAATTAAGAGATAGTTCTCTGCTCTGAGGACTCCACAGCAGAATGGAGCAGTGGAGAGGAAGAACCGAACCATCCAGGAAGCATCTAGGACCATGATGATGGAAGCAAATGTTCCTCAGATCTATTGGAGAGAAGTTGTCAGCACTGCAGTCTATACTCTTAATCGAGTTCAAATCAAAAGCAATACCGGTAAGACACCTTATGAACTCTGGTTTGGCATTACTCCTACTATAAGATATTTTAGAGTCTTTGGTAGCAAATGTTACATCAAAAGAGATGAAGATCTAGGCAAGTTTGATGCTAGAAATGATGAAGGAATATTCTTGGGTTACTCTACTCAAAGCAAAGCATACCAGTGTTATAACAAGAGACTGAGAAAAATGATAGAAAGTACAAATGCGAAGGTTGATGAGGGAATAGAGAAACCCTCAAGGTCTAATGAATATGATGAAGATGATTAGAATGGTGTTCTGGTTCAAGGAGTTCAATCCTCTTCTGAAAGTCAGATTCAGACTGATCCGGTAAATCAGGAAGAAGAGATAGGTCTGAATGAGCTTGATCAAGAAGCAGAAGTGCAAGAAACTCCCAAAGTTCCAAGGTATGTAAGACTGAACCACTCTAAAGATCATATCATAGGTGACAAAAGAAAAGGTGTGCAAACTAGAAGGAAAATTGCTCAAAATTTAGATGAATATTATCTGATTTCAAAGATTGAACCTAAGACAATAAATGAAGCCTACAATGATGAAAATTGGACCAAAGCAATGGAGGAAGAGTTGATGTAAATTGAGAAAAATCACACTTGGGATCTTGTTCCCAGACCTAGAAACAAGAATGTGATTGGAACCAAATGGGTCTTCCAGAACAAACTAAATGAAGTTGGTGAAGTAATCAGAAATAAAGTCAGATTGGTTTGCAAGGGCTACTCTCAAATAGAAGGAATTGATTTTGAAGAAACTTTTGCTCTCGTGGCAAGAATTGAAGTAGTCAGATTATTTCTTGCATTTGCTGCCTTAAAGGATTTCAAGGTGTATCAGATGGATGTCAAATCTACTTTCTTGAATGGTGACTTAGAAGAGGAAGTATACATTGAACAACCGGATGGATTTCAATTATCTGAGCATAGTGATATGGTTTGCAAGCTGAAGAAGGCACTATATGGACTAAAGCAAGCTCCAAGAGCCTGGTATGAAAGATTGGACAAACATCTTTTGAAGATTGGTTTCAACAAAGGTACTACTAACAGTAACTTATATTTCAAAATTGATCATGAAAATATCTTGATTGTTGAAGTATTTGTTGATGATATCATCTTTGGAGGAAGAGACAGTATGTGTAAAACCTTTGCAAATCAAATGAAAAGTGAGTTTGAGATGTCAATGCTTGGTGAAATGAATTTCTTCTTGGGTCTACAAATTACTCAAACAAAGAAAGGAATATTTATTTCTTAGACCAAAAATGTGAAAGAATTGTTGAGGAAATTTGGAATGGAAGATTCAAAGCCAATGAATACTCCCATGGCAACCGGATGTAAGTTGAGCAAAGATGATGACTCTCCTAAGGCAGATTAGACAAAGTACAGATCATTGATTGGAGGATTATTGTATCTCACTCAAACTAGACCAGATATAATGCAGGCTGTTGGTCTTGTTGTGAGATTCCAAGCTGATCCTAGAGAATCTCATGTCATGGCAATCAAAAGGATTTTTAGGTATCTAAAAGGAATAGTTGAGTATGGTTTGTAGTATCCTTGAGATCATGATTTCTCTCTTCATGCATATACAAATGCAGATTGGACAGGAGATGTGGATGACAGGAAGAGTACTAGTGGTGGAGCATTCATTTTGGGAAAAAGATTGGTTTCTTGGCTAAGCAAGAAACAAGAGGCAATATCTCTATCTACAACTAAAGTAGAATACATTGCAACAGTAGGTAGTTGCACTCAAGTTTTGTGGATGAAGTAGATGCTAAGAGATATTAAACTAGAATATGAGGAGCCTACACAATTTTCTATGATAATTCAAGTGCAATAAATATTTCTAAGAATCCGGTGTTACATTCTAAGACTAAGCATATATCTATCAAGTTTCACTTTCTGAGAGAGCAAGTGAACAAGGATGAAGTCAGACTGGAGTATGTGCCCTCTAACGATCAAATTGTAGATATCTTTACTAAACCTCTTCCAAAGGACTCTTTTGAGTATCTGAGGGAGAAGTTAGGGGTTAATGCCCCTCCGGTGATGAACTAGGATGCACTGATGTGCATCAGTCTGGTGGATATCATAGTCACATCTTGTGATCCAGATTGATGATGGGAAGTTGCTAGGGGGAGCAGCATGTATGATTCTGAAGTATTGGAGTTGCAAGTATGAGCCCTTTGCCATTGATGTCAAAGGGGGAGAAAAGACACGTGAAAAACAAGTGGTTAATGATCAAAGGGGGAGCAGTAAAGGAAGAGAAGACATGTGAATAGTTGTTGTTGATAGGGGAAGCTGTGACAGTAAGGAGAAGTTCTTGTCTTGATGGTTTTTCACATCATATGTTGCCATCAATGACAAAGGGGGAGATTGTTGCAAGTATGGGTCCAACCGGTGTTATCATTGATGTCAACATACTCATGTTGTATTAATGAGAAGGATTGGATGGGTTGTGTGCTGAGGATATTGAGAAAATTAGTCTCACTCAGGAACAGTGAAGAATAATGATGACAACAAGGTAAAAGTCCAAGATAGGTTAAGGATCAGAGGATGCGGTTTAAAGGGTTTGTAGATATAAGTCTTGAGATACTCCAGTCAAGTTTTCAAAGGTCCGCATGAAGATCAGAAGAAGTTATGGTCGCTCAATTAGAAACTAGTTCTGGCAGGTGTTCAAAGGTGACAGAGTGACACAAATAGGTCCGGTGAGATCCGGAAATGCTTTATCCCATTCTGCAGATTTGAGGAAGTGTTGAGAATGTCCTCGTGAAGTGTCAAGTTGATTAGTTCATGGTTTGAAGGTCCAGAGGAAACTATTCCTTTGTGATAGTGATGACAAACTATGTTCTTGAGGTTCCAGATGAAGGAGAGAAGGATTCCAGTAAGCAGATGAAGTGCGGTTGTTGTTGGTAATTCAGGAAAGTTGTGGTGATCTTTGGATTAGTTCCAGTTCATGTTGGTAGTCCACATTGAAGCTAAAGTTTGTATTTGAAGAATAACCACTGGATGTTGGTGTTCTTCCTGAGACTAGCTGACCAGATGTATTACACGTCTTGTGGATGTTCTTGTAGGTGTTTTATGACTTAGATGATTATTCCTAAGTCAATTTCTTGTATAAATAAGGGATTGTGAAGTCATTCCAAAGTGTGTCTTGTGGAAATGAGCGAGTGGTAGCGAAGAGGAGAGCGAAAGGCAGAGCAGAAGTATTGAGCTTAATGGAACTTATTCAAGCATGGTGAAGATGTTATTCTCTAGTTCATGTATGTGATACTTATTTCTTTGTAGACAGTGTGTCTCTTGTAGTCAGTGAGCCTCTTGTGAGCAGTGTGCTCCGACAGTGAGCCCTAATTGTCATGTGCCATTTTGTTCTTTCTATTCTTCTAACAGAGAATACATTCTTGGGTTAATCACCCCGTGGTTTTTCCCTTAACCAGGTTTTCCACATCAAAATCTTGGTGTCTCATGTGTTGATGAGTTTCTACTTTTGATTTGAATGCATTATGTCTCATGTTTGATATGCTGCTAATCACTAAGAGGATTTAAGTGTGTAAATTTGAGAAAGTTTTGCACAACTGATTCACGCCCTCCCTCTTAGTTGTGTGCCCTAAGTCTAACACCTCTGGCATGAAGCACACATAATCTAGACTCATCGATCTGAGGGCCACTCTATCAGTCTCTGTCAACATATAACTCTATAGCATAGGCATCAGAAACTGCTCCCGCAACATAAGTATATCTCGAATATCCTCCTGCAAACAAGCAAAGCAATGCGTCAACCTAAACTGCAACAAACTGCTCAACATATCTAAAGTCATCATATCACTCACTTAGCATGTCAAATTGATCAAAACAACACACAACATCTCTTGACTAGATTCTTGCAATCTCATGACTAGATTCTTGCAATCTCAGAGATAGCTTATCGATTAACACATCAAGCAAGATGCTAATCGAGTCAATTTCGTTAAGTAAACTAGCACCTTTGTATAAATGCACTGAAACAAGTCACAAATGCATCGTCCCATATCAAATGCACAACTTCTCAATGAATGCATTGCAAGAATGAGTACATGCGCAGTTTCCTACCCTATGTGCAACTTTATTTACATGCGTAGTAAGACATCTCATATGAGTAGTCCCACACCGTATGCGCAAACCTATAATGCATGCGCCAACTTCCAGCATGCATGTGTCAAACTTCTAGATGCATTGTAACATATCATATATGCACTGTACCATGTCAAATGTGTGGTTTTGGAGTGCATATGTGCTGAATTGCAGATCAGCGCATCTATCTAAGTAAATTTTCCCTAGCATTTATTATGCTAATAAATGACCCTAGGTGAAGTTTTTCAAGCTACTTACCAGTGGTCCTACCTTTGCTAGCCACCCAAATCATTGGACTTGCTCAAAGAAGTGGTCCTCGCGTGAAATATCCATATCTCTGTCAGCTGCTCTAGCTCCTCTGCTCTCCTAAGCTCTCAAAAGCAAATCACCAAAGGATGAGTGTGCAAATGAATAGGACTTGTGGACCCAGCTCCTATATATAGCAAGTGAACCATAACTGATTGTGTGATAATTGTGACTACTTCCCAAGCCTGTTTTCTCCTGTTTCTCCAAACTGTAACCCATTTTCTTTAAACTAACCTATTTTGCACCTTCTTCATCATGAGATTGTCTGTCTCATGCCTTCCACCTCAATTTCTTCATCTAATCTCCCGAGGGGGCATCCTATCGTTAAACTTGTACTAGGGACAAACTGGGGGATGTATCATTATCAAAAATTTATTCTTTGAAACAATGTGATAAAACACATTGCTTCAAAGAGGGGCAAAATGTATACACCTAAAATTGGCTCATGTTGAATTAAGTAAATATTTTAATATTGATCTTAATTCTTATTTCTTCTATCAATTAAATAAATATTCTAAGTTTATTTGATTGGTTCATTTTCCCATAATTAAATAAAAATCAATTTATTTAATTAAATTCACTAAATTCTTCTAATGTCTCACATAATTAAATAATCCTAAATTATTTAATTAATAATAAATTCCTCTATCCTAAGTCCTGATTCTATAAATCCACCTCACCTTTTCCACCTCACCACATTGCACATATAATTAAATATTTTAATTATATTTAATTAGCTAATATTCCCTCACCCACATGTCCTATTTATCCTCCAGTCAAATTAGTTAACTTATCAATCAAATCAATTAACTAATTAGTCATTTGAGTTTACTAATCAATCAATTCACTTAATTGATTAGTCAATTCAGTCAACTCCACAATCAATTCACTTAATTGATTAGTCAATTCAGTCAACTCTACAATCAATTAACTTAATTGATTGGTCTATTCTGTTAACTCTTCAATCTATTTTGTTAATTCCCTTGTTGAATAAAGGAGCTTGGACACTTATCCTCTTTCTATTTGCGCACCATCCTCAACCGTTGATCTTCTCTCTCACAAGTCTATAAATACAACCCTTTTCCTCCATTTCTATAATCCAAGCTTTCAGTAAGATTACTCTGTTGAATTACTAGCGCACCTTTGGCACCTCCACTATCATATATTTGCTTGAGATCACCCCCATTCATTTGAAGCTCATCTTCATAGCAATAAAGTATCACAGCCATTTCTCCATCGCCATCTTGAAGAACGAAGTAAGGAAGTGTGCTTCCTAAGGGCGACTTTCATCACAAAAGATCTATTGAAACTAGGTGAACAATGGAAGCCGTAGGATAACAAGGTTTGTGAGGTTTGTGCTTTATTTTTTCAATCTTGTTATTCACAATTTCTATTGATGTTCATTGGTTTATTAATGGTTTTATGCTATTAACAATAATTCCTAATAATAAGCCCATAAGACATTCTACTTGGGTATCAAATCTTGTCCCAGTGAGAAAGAAGAATGGAGATATAAGACTGTTTGTAGATTTTAGAAATCTAAATGTTTCTTCTTTGAAGGATAACTACCCCTTGCCCAACATGGAAGCTATGTTGCAAAAGGTGAAAGGGTGTGAACTTCTATCTATGATGAATGGAGTTTTAGGATATAATTAGGTAAAGGTGATAGAATTAGAACAGTATAAGACTGCCTTCACAACTCCATGGGGAACTTATGTATATGTTAGAATGCCATTTGAATTGACAAATGATGGTGCTACTTTTCAAAGAGAAATGGATGTTGCTTTTGTAGGTTTGATTGATTCTATCCTAGTTGTGTACCAAGATGATTTAACTACTTACTCAAAGAAGGAAGAACAACATTTTATGCATCTAGAGTAGATCTTTATTAGGGCACTAGAATATGGCATCTCCCTTAACCCTAAGAAGTTTGCATTTGGTGTGACTGAAGGAAAACTCTTGGGGCACATAGTGTCTATGGATGGGGTTAGGATTGATCAAGAGAGGGTTTCAACAATTGATAAAATTCAGACGCCCAAGACAATGAAAGGTGTCCAATCATTCCTTGGGTGAATCAACGTTGTTAGAAGATTTATTCCTAACTTTGTAGAGATTACCAAGGCTATATCTAAAATGTTGAAGAAGGGTAAATCTGCACTTTAGGGAAGTGAGGCAATTCAATAATTTCAAAAGATCAAAGAAACTATCAAGACTACCCCTGCTCTAAAGTCTCCTAATTTTTCTAAACCCTTCCAATTGTTTTCATTTGCTTCATTCCACACAATTGCTGCATGCTTATTACAGAAAAATGATGATGGATTTGAACAACCAATTGCCTTTTTTAGCAAGTCCCTGCAGGCAGTAGAATTGAAATATGATGTTATGGATAAGTAGGCATATACTTTGGTTAGAGAAGTTGAAAACTTCAGACCTTATTTGGTTGCAGCTCATATTGTAGCATATGTGCCACATGCAGTAGTTAAATACATATTCACTCAATAGGAAGTGACCAGAAGGAGATGTAGATGGATAAATAAAATCTAGTAGTTTAATATTGATATTTAGATTACCAAATTGGTAAGGGGACAAGGTTTGGATAAACTGATGATAGAATCAAATTTGGAAGCAAGCCAAGTAAATGTAGTTCAGGATCAAGTTTGTGAAATGTATAAGTTAGATTGGTATAAAGACATTGTGTATTACTGTAGAATCTGAATTGTCCTACTCACTTAAGTGACAGTCAAAAGAGAACATTGAAATTACATGCTATTAAATATGTTATTCTTCAAGGTGAATTGTATTCGAAGAACCCTGAAGGTGTATTTCTTAAATGTGTAGATGAAAATCAAGACATGAATATTATGATAGATATGCATGGAGGGATGTGTGGTGGACATTATACAGTTAGGACTACTACCTATAAGATTCTCAGAGTAGGATATTCATGGCCAACACTTTTCTCTGATACACATAAGATGGTGAATAAATGTGATTCTTGCCAAAGATTTGCTAGAAAGCTTAAGTATGCAAGTGCATTACCCCTTAAGACTATAACAGTGGAGGCTCCATTTTGGCAATAGGGAATAGACTTCGTAGGAGAGATATCAGAAAAGTTAGGTAGAAGAAACAGTTGGATATTGGTTTCCAAAGATTACTTCACCAAATGGATCAAGGCCATCCCAACCAAGAAGGCCACAAGTAAGGTTGTGCTTGATTTCATCCTAGAACACATAATAATAAAATTTGGGGTACCAGCAAAATTGGTTACAGATAATGCAATGTGCTTCAGATCTAGTGAGTTTGTTGATTTTTGCAACAATTATGTATTCATTTTGTCTCATGCTTCACCATATCACCCCTAAGGGAATGGTCAGGCAAAGTCTACTAACAAAAGTCTCATGAAGATAATCAAGGGGATAATTGATAAAAACAAAAGAGCATGGGATTCAAATTTGAAGTTGGCACTATGGGATGATAGGGTAACAGTGAAGAAGGCAATTAGTAAGTACCCATTTGAATTGGTGTATGGTATGGAGGCCAAGATGCCAGTAAAGAATCTCTTTCCAGTACACAAATTTGTCCAAGAAAGTGCTGAGGATATGGAAGAATCAATGGTTGAGAGAGTGAATTAGTTGATCACATTAGATGAAGTCAAGAGAGAAGCTCAGAAGACCAATATCAAGAAATAAAAAAGGTGAAGTATTTATTTGACAAAAGGACTATAGAAAGAAAATTTTAGGTCAATCATTTGGTTCTTGTGTGGAATGCCAGGAACTAGGATAAGGGTAAACATGGCAAATTTGAACCATTATGGGTTGGTCCTTATCTAGTAAGTAATACTCATGGAGAGGATTCCTATTTTCTCCAAGGATTATACAGTGAATTTCAGGAGTTGCCTATGCATGGACAATTCCTAAAACCTTACTTTTCATAAGTAAGTTCTCCTTTATGCACGTTGTAAAATAATTAACTATAGGTTGTAGATAATGCATATTCTTGTATAGTTAGTCCTTTTTGGTCTTGTTTGGTCTACTCCCAAAAGTCCATTAGTTATTACTGCAACTTGAATTCTTACATGTCCCTAGTTAGAGCCAATGGTAGTACCTATAAGGGTTTAGGGTTTTAGGCTCATGAAATTGCAAGTTTCCTGCCTTTGAAAAGTTTTAAACCTAAGTTCCTAAGGTCATGCACTTTATTTTCTAAATCTCTATTGACTACCTATGATAGGTTCTCGGTCCCTTAAGTTATGACTTGAAGCCTTTATATTTGTTAGATGACCGGCCCCATGTCCTAAGTCTTACCCCTTATGGCCCGTAAAAAATTAAACACATGTTTTAAGTCCTTGCATATGTTATAAGGTTTAAATATAAGTGTATTTTGCAGCATCGCAATGCATCATAGGTGACATCGTCATCCTGCTGCATAACCACGACAGGGTGACACCTAAAAGGAAGCTAGGTGTATGGAAACACTTCCTACACTAATCTATTAAGGAGAGGGCTATGCAAATTCAACTTTATCCTAACTATTACAGTGATGTTAAACTATTAACATGAGATATAACAGCAAAACACAAGAGGTAGAAAGAAGACAGAAGAAGAGAGACAAAGATTTACAGTGGGGAAAACCCTTATCGGGTAAAAAACCCCACACTCAGAAACCTGCACAATGTATTAACAAATCTGAAAGAATGTTTACAATACACTTGCAATGCAAGCTTCAATGGTCTTTGACACTCATGTCTGGAGTCAATCTGGTAGCATAATAGTACCTACAAACCTGTGATACAAACTCCATCTCCAAGCACCTGTTTAAATAGAACATACAAGGCAATTTTGGGCCTTTCTTGGAATGGGCATCCAATATGGCATCTTCAACCAAAACCCACACCTAGGGACACTTGGTCAACATTGTAGAATGTGTCTGACACTTGTCCATAGCTCCCATCCCAAAGAGGTTGCCTATTTCCAAAATGGGCTATGACAGATGCTCTTACGACACTTACGATCATCATAGAATCTGTCCTAGCAGTTACAACTTACAACTGTAAGAGAATCTGTCATACACATGCTATAAATAGCATATTCTCTTACAACACATCATATTCCACCTTGGGGCACCCAAATATGCCTCATTAAAAGATGCTTCATGACACATGTTATTACCTATCTTACAACCTTCTATTCTCGACTCTTACATGTCATAGATTCGTCATAGGAATCCGTCATAACTGTTTCGGTCAAACATTCCTTACACAACATAGAAGATGCTGACACATGGAAGAATATTCCTACCACTAAGTGGGATGCCTATCTCCTCATGTCAGGACAAAATAACAAGTTCTCTATCCATGTAGGATTGACACATCACCGTGCCACATCCCACAATATGACAAAGTGGAATTTCCAATTATTTACAACATAGGCAATTGAGTAATAAATACAAACATTACAAATGCAGAGAATTACCAAGGTTGAGACACCTTAATTCCCAACATTCTCCCACTTGTTGAACACCTTGTAAGATCCAATAGAAAAATAGGATTTAACTGCTATAGGCTGAGAGGCCCATAGACTCCGAACACCATCTAAACTTCTCTGTACCCACTGGCTTCGTCAATGCATCTGCAACATTCTTCAAAGTATCTACCTTCTCCAAATTTACCTTTCCATCCTCAACCATGTCCCTCACAAACTAAAACTAAACATCAATGTGCTTGGTTCTAGCATGGAAAGTTGGATTCTTTGCAAGGTAAATTGCACTCTAACTATCACAACTGATCATGATCTGACCTGCATTAACACCAATATCAGAACACAATATCTTAAGCCAAATGGATTCCTTACAAGCATGAGTTGCTTCCATATACTCATCTTCTATCATTGACAAAGCAACAATAGGTTGTCACTTACTCATCCAACTAATAGCACCACCAAACAATGTAAAAACATAAGCACTGCTGGATCTCCTGTTGTCAATGTCACCTACCAAATCTGAATCCACAAATCCACGAATATCAACAAAATGCAGGGGTCCTAAAACATTACCATGATATCAAATGGAATACTCGAAAGTACCCCACAAATATCTGAACACTCGCTTAACTACATCCCAATGAACTCGTCCAGGATTAGCCATAAATCAACTAAGGACTCCCACTGCTTGGGTAATGTCTAGTCTTGTCCAAACCATAGCATACATCAAACTACCAATAGCACTAGCATAAGGTACTCTGCTCATGTCCTTCACCTCACGAGGAGATTTTGGACAATCCTCAATAGACAACTTTGTCCCCAAGGAAATGGGAACACACAATGGTCTACAATCTCCCATGCTGAATCTATCCAACACGGTCTTAACATACTTACTCTGACTTAACCAAAGTTTTCTGTTGGTTCTGTCTCTTCTGATTTCCATTCCTACAATGTACCTAGCTGCCCCTAAATCTTTCATTTCAAACTGAACTAACAACTGAGATTTAAAATCAGAAATCATATTCTTACCCTTCCCAATGAGCAACATATCATCAACATATAGTGCAACAATGAGAATACGATCACCATCAAACTTGCAATAAACACAGTGATCTGATTTCGATCTCACAAATCCAATTGACAACACAAAGGCATCAAACTTCAAGTACCATCTCCCAGGGGATTGCTTCAAACCATACAAAGACTTCTTAAGTTTGCAAACCAAATTTTCTTTACATTTTACCATGTAATGCTCTGGATGTGACATGTAGATTTCCTCCTCCAAGTCACCGTGAAGGAAAGCTATCTCCACATCAATCTGTTCTACCTCCAAGTCATAAGTTGCTGCGAGAGACAATAGGAATCGAATGGATGTCAAATTTGTAATGGGAGAGAAGATCTCACCATAATCTATACCCTCCACTTGTGAATACCCCTTTGCAACCAATCTGGCCTTATACTTCTCAATACTACCATTTGCACCAATCTTCTTCTTGAACACCCATTTGCATCTAATAGGTTTCCATCTAGGAGGCAAAGCCACCAAGTCCCAAGTTTGATTCTTTTCCAAAGAAGCCATTTCTTCCTCCATGGCCTCCTTCCAGGAACCTACATCCTTCATATCCAAAGCCTCTCAATACAGTTCTAGATTCATCACTATTAGTGAGCAAAGCATAAGCACAACTAGAATCAAGCAATGTAAAACTAAACCTTTCAAGTTGCTTCCTTATCCATGTAAACCTCCTCAAGAGCTAAGGTTGAGGTTCAACTTCTTCATCTAAGATTTTAGAGCTGCTAGAGCTATCCTCACCATCAGGTCCAACATTGTGTTTCTATTAAGTCTTCTTTGGGTTGAGAGGAAACTGAACAACATCCTCTTTCTTTTCTCTTTCTTCTGGCTGCAAGACAATGGAAGAAGGTGTAAGCTCTCTGAAGATGACATTTCTACTATACAACACTTTTTCAGCCACAGGGTCCCAAAGCTTGTATCCTTTCACACCAACACCATAGCGGATGAAGATACACTTAACAACTTTGTTCTCCAACTTTGACCACTTCTCCCTAGGCACATGTGCATATGCCTCACAACCAAAAATATGAAGATGCCTTACTGAAGGCTTTCTACTAGACCACATCTCCATGGGTGTCTTTCCAACAAGAGCTAATGTAGGAGATCTATTTACTAGATAGTAAGCAGTGGCAACAGCTTTAGCCCAAAACTTTTGTTCTAGACTAGCTCCACTAAGCATACTCCTAGCCTTCTCCATCAGTGTCCTGTTCATCCTCTCTGCAACTCCATTTTTCTGTGGTGTGTATGAAGTTGTCTTATATCTTTCAATCCCAAGTTCCTTGCAATACTTATCAAATTCTGTAGAACAGAACTCACCACCATTGTCAGTTCTCAAACATTTTATCTTTTCACCAGTCTGATTTTCAGCAAAGGCTCTAAACTCCTTAAACTTGCTATAGACTTCAGATTTGCTTCTGAGAAAATAAATCCATGTCCTTCTACTGTAATCATCTATAAAAGATACAAAGTATACACATTTTGATAATGAAGGGACATTAATAGGACCAAACACATCAGAATGAATGAGGTCCAACACACCAGAAGACTTATTAGAACTCAAGTAAAACTAAACATGTTTTGTTTTCCATAAATACAATATTTGCAAAAGTCAAACTCAAGATTACAATCATCTAACCCCTCAAGGAGGTTCTTATTTTTCAGGGTACATAGACCCTTCTCACCAATGTGGCCAAATCTCATATGCCATAACATTGTCTTTTCAGCAGGAAGTTTAACTTCCAATGCACGATTACAACCATTAAGACTAGAAACAACAAATTTCTTCACTACTCATTCAGATGGTGGGGATGAAGTTACTACTGCCCTCTTCCTTGAGTTAGAAGAACTATTACATTTTGCAATACATGCCTCTAGCTGAAACTGAGTACCTCTCTGAGTACCCTTAGCAAGCACCATTGATCCTCTAGTCATCTTGCATCCTTCTTTTGAAAAGACAACCTGCACACCTGCATCATTCAAACTACTTACAGAAAGCAAGTTCTGTGCTAAGCCTAAGATGTACATAACCCCAGAGATCCCCTTCACTCGACCATCAGGGAATCAGATAGAGACTCTTCCATGACCAATGATCTTCAGATGAGAGTCGTCACCCAGATACACCTTTCCACCATCAAAATCCTCATACTTAGTGAACCAGTCTTGATGCAAGGTCATGTGGAATGATGTACCAGAGTCGATTAGCCACACATCATTAGATGCATGGGTTGCCAGGGCTGCGATGAAGGCATCACCGTCATCTTGTGATTTTTCAGAATCTAAATCAGGAGCTTTCTTCTTTTTCTTCTTCTCCTCTTTGCATTCCTTTCAGAAATGCCTAGTCTTTCTACAGTTCCAACAAGGAGCCTTGGACTTTCCAAAAGATTTGGATCTCCCACGGGATTTGGATCTACCCTTCTCAGCTTTCTTGTCCATTTTCCCTTTCTCCTTGGGTCTTCCATGAACTGCAAGGGCTTCTTTGGCTGCCTCAGAAGGCTTTCTCCACATCTCTTTAGATAACAGTGAGGAAACCACCTCTTCCATTTTGAATATGGATGTGGTTCTTCCAATTTCCATGACAAGATGATCCCATGAGTCTGGTAGAGAAAAAAGTAGGGTCATACACCAATCCTCCTCCTCGATCTTTAAACCAATAGATGTCAATTGTGCAACTAGCATGTTAAAGGAATTCATATGCTTATCCATGGATCCTCCATCCTCCATTCAAAGAGAATACAACTTCTTTCTTAGAAAAGTTTATTGACTAGGGATTTGGCTTGATACACATCCCCCAACTTCTTCCAAAGGAGTTTTGCAGTGGTCTCTTCATGGACATTTAACAACACAGAATCGGCAAGACTAAGTCTTATGAGACCCTTAGCCTTCCGATCCTTGAGATCCCACTCATCTTGAGTCATTGTAGCTGGTTTAGTTCCATTCACACTTTCCTAAAGGTCTCGGTCAACTAACATGTCTTCCATCTTGAGCTTCCACAACTTGAAATTACTGCCGTTGAACTTCTCTACTTTAAACCTTCCTGATGTGGTTGCCATATCCTTGCTGCAATAAAATATAGAATGCTCTACATGGACTCCCACTCAAAATACAATTAGCTCAAAAAACCCCTACCCAACAACTAGGACCAAAGGTGATCAAGCACTGATACCAACTGAAAGGAAACTAGGTGTGCGGAAATGCTTCCTACACTAATCTATTGAGGAGAGGTCTATGTAAATTCAACTTTATCCTAACTATTACAGCGATGTTAAACCATTAACATGAGATATAGCAGCAAAACACAAGAGCCAAAAAGAAGAAAGAAGAAGAGAGACAAAGATTTACGGTGGGGAAAACCCTTATCGGGTGAAAAACCCCACACTCAAAAACCTACACAATGTATTAACAAATCTGAAAGAATGTTTACAATACACTTGCAATGCAAGCTTCAATGGTATTTTTCACTCATGTCTGGAGTCAATCCAGCAGCATAATAGTACCTATAAACCTGTGATACAAACTCCATCTCCAAGCACCTTTTTAAATAGAACATATAAGGCAATTTTTGGCCTTTCTTGGAATGCGTGTCCAATATGGCATCTTGGACCAAAACCCACACCTAGGGACACTTGGTCAACATTGTAGAATGTGTCTAACACTTGTCCATAGTTCCCATCCCAAAGAGGTTGCCTATTGCCAAATGGGGCTATGACAGATGATCTTACGACACTTACGATCGTCATACAATCTGTCATAGCAGTTACAACTTACAGCTGTAAGAGAATCTGTCATACACATGCTATAAATAGCATATTCTCTTACAACACATCATATTCCACGTTGGGGCACCCAAATATGCCTCATTCAAAGATGCTTCATGACACATGTCATTACCTATCTTACAATCTTCTATTCTCGACTCTTACATGTCATAGATTCATTATAGGAATCCGTCATAACCATTTTGGTCAAACATTCCTTACACAACATAGAAGATGCCGACACATGGAAGAATATTCCTACCACTAAGTGGGACACCTATCTCCTCATGTGAGGACAAAGTAACAAGTTGTCATAATCGATGTAGGATTGACACATCACTGTGCCACATCCCACAATATGACAAAGTGGCATTTCCAATTATTTACAACATAGGCAATTGAATAATAAATACAAACATTACAAATGCAGAGAATTACCAAGTTTGAGACACCTTAATTCTCAACAACACCTATCAAAGGATCTAGGCTTACATCCCCTTTATTGCAAAATCTTATAGTGATCCTACATTGAGCAACCGTACGCTACCAGGTGTCAGTCTAAAAGTGAACCAAAGGAAAGCCCTAATCTAATAGTTGCACATCATCACAAGGGTATCTTTCTACGAAGGAATCTTCATCACATGGTTGTGAGATGGTGACATGTGGTCTCATCTTATCGAAGAAGTAAAAGGTAAATTGAAGGTGGATGCATGGAGGCTTTATTGCACCCACGCAGGGTAGGTAATTGGTGGCCCACCTCTAGCTGCGATGCCATAAAATGATGCCACTTATCTAGGTTAGACAAAATATGATGTGGTTAGTGAAGGAAGTATATCTGATTTGGCTCATCCTTATTGGTTGAGGACTTTTCAACTATGATGGCCTAGATTTTCAAATCTGGTGGGTAAATGACAACTGTGGATGTCACAAGAATAAACTTAGATTAACGACACAGATTTAAATTTTCATGATGAACATTGAAAGCACCCTATGACATGAATGAAAGATTAAGGCCAAGGCTACCTCCATTAATGCCTCAGAAACTATTCTACAAAGCTTGAAAAGAAGAAAATTTAGGGCTTTTTATATCATTTCTTTAAGAACAAATAGAGTTCAAATGCGTAGTAGATTCTCAAGTGAGAAAAGAACAAAATTCAAACCCTTGCAAGCATAAACTAGTAAGTTTATTCTATCTAAGCTGTACCTAACATATTTTATGTTGGCTTCTTGATTAAGAAGGTAGATGATTGTTAGTCTAAGAAGCCCTAGTTTATTACAATCAATTTGAAAAATGAGTCAATCTAGTCAAGCTTCTACCTCTAAGTGTGTCTTAGATGAGGACCTTATGGTCCAGCTCCTAGGATCTGCTAAGAAAACTCTAAATTTACATGGTCCCAGCAGGCCAGATGATAAATTCCTTAATGTTTTCTATAATTGTAGAGATGTCTACTTGCCTATTCCTGGTTGGGTCTTGTTTGAGCACTAGCACTATAGGATGGATTATAAAGCCCCAGTCTACCATGCTTGGCACTTTGATTTAGCCAAGATTATCTACCCTAATGTATTCCCTAATCTAGACCTAGTAAGGGCCATAGTACAGAGATACGATCCTCAAACGAGGATAGTCTTAGCAGGAAATAGCACAACGATTATCAAGTACATCAATAAATAACAAGTACATCAATAACGATAACAAGTACATCAATAAATAACAAATCAACACACTCTCTAGCTGCATGAACCAAGTGGTCCACCACCTGCAAACTGAGAGATGGGAACATGGCTCAGGTGCTTTTCCACCCAACCATGAAATATTTACACTTCTTAGAATCCCTTCCTGAAATGAAAGAAACCAAGCCCTACATGAAATATCTAGCTACGTGGTAACAACTATAGGAGGGAACACCCAATGCAACCCTGATGTCTAAATGTGCAATTCTAAATGATGAAAAGCAAATTGTCTCACAATAAGATGTGGTAGAGATAATAATAAATGAGTTTGCTAGACAATAAACATCTATTTCAATGTCATTTTGATTAGATCTATTTAGTGGAAATTTGGATTTGTCAATGTTCTAGTGTTTAGATGTTTAAATCTACCTCTCCACTATACATTAAAGGATCTAGGGTTGAGTGGCGAGCAGTATCATACCCTAGGTCACTTACAAATGTAGGGAAATTTGGATTAGGGAATTTAATTATTAATTTTACTTCTTTTATGCCTAATTAACCATTAAAACCCTAATTATGCAAATACAACAATAAATTGATGAAAGATGAAAAAAGCTCTTACAAATAGGAGCAAAATACCAAATCACAAAATACCTATTTTCAGGGTTCCAAAGCGGAACAGTCAGAGACACTGGAGTGGGCACCCAAGTCCAAGGTACTAGTTTCTTTGTAGGATCTGGACCTCCTTTCGACACGGATCAACCCTATAACTTCTATTTTTAGAGATATGTCTACAAAGAACACTGGAGTGAGCACCCGTCTTGGAAGTGCTCATGTGTCCTACTTTTCTTCAGATCCTGAATCCTTTATGCCTACCAATCCTTCCTGTAACTCCACTTTTCCCAAATGTGACACCTGTAACCTACAATAACAAGACTTAGTTTGGGGGTTGTGGTGTTTAGAGGCTTGCCTTAGTCAAGCTCCGGATGACACTTAAGTCTCTAAACACCGTTATCAGATAAGGAGAGCATGCCCTTGTGAGACAGAGGTAAAAACCAAATGAATCAATGATGAAAACACAATATTATGTCACCTTGTAGTGAATCTCTCATGGAGGAAGATGCTCTTCTTACCATTAGGAAACTAATGCTCAAATCTACAAATATCAACTCACAAAACATACAAATTTCTTCTCTTGCAACACAATGAAAGCCTTGAATCACCTTGAGAACACAATAGCTTGCTAGTAATCATCTAGTTTTTAAATGAATGCCTAAACATGCTTATATATACAACTACAAGTACTCCCGCCAAGATTTTAAAATCAAACCTTACTGTGTCAGCAAAAGGACCAAATAACAGTCACAAACTGACACCTAGAAATTAGGGCTACCCTAAAATGGGGTAGGACTAAGGCGTGGGTACCCAAGTCCTCCCCCCTATTTTGGGTAGGGTACAACTCAAGGGGTCCACCTAGGTCCAATTTGCCATGGAACCTAGGTCTCATTCCACCAAGATGCCAAAATATGAACTAAGATGTCCTAAATGCATATTAAAGACTTGGGCGCTAAACCTTATGAGGGAAAAACCCCCAAAAGGACATTTTTTGACACTACATTTAGCCCCCACTTTAATGTATGTATAAACACAAGGCCAATACATGCATTAAAGTAAGGTCACAAACACAACAAACACATCAAGCATGGAGAAGACATGCCAATCACATAGAAAATAGTAATAGGCACACAAAATATGGAGAAGACATTTATAGTCACGTAAAACATGAAGAATACATTCAATGAATAGAAGACACATTAATGCATGGAAGATAGAAATGATGTATTTTCTTTTCTTTTTCTCATATTTATGAAATGCAAATGCAAGTACTGGAAAGTAAACAAACCTCCCATAATACATGATGCAGTCATCATGCAGATCTTTGTATATATGGGGCAACACACACACAAGACACACAAAACCTCCCAAAATGTAGGATGCATATGGGGAAACAAACACACCAAACAAAGAAAGCACACCAAACACACACACTTTCAAGACATGGAGAAAACATAGCAATCAAGTGATAGAGTGTACCTATCTCTAGGTCCAACACCATCTCAGACACATTACAGGCACACACTAATGATTGGGCTTCACCACAACAATCACCGAAGACACCCTTAGAGGTTGAGTTAGTCACAGAACCGCTCCCCACCTCCGTAGAGAACTTTTGAAAATGCAACTCCACCTGTGTCAGGGAGATGCCTTACAGTGAAAAGGAAGCATGGCATACCACCCCACCTGCGCCATGGAGACGCTTTACAGTGAAAAGGAGGTATACGCAATAGATAAATTGATTGATTGCAAACAAACTTAGGATGTAGGAAGTACTCATTGTACTAGCCTAAACCTAAGGACAAGCACATTACTAACATCTACAACAGATAGCTTACCTTATATATGCCCCCACCTTAAGGTGGTTGATATCATGCATCAATATCAAGCACGTTAAGGTAGGAAGAAAACACACAAGGGAACATAGACTTTTGCAAAGCCCATGCCCCCCAGAGGTGGAATGCACTTCATGATTGCCAAATGTTCCCACAAATACATCCCTGCAAGAAATATGTTAGTGTAAAAAACAACATCAATGTATATGATTAACTACACAAAGAAGCAAGATTATACAATGAATTCAGAGTTCGAGGATAACCGTAGGGATATATCATGAAGCTCTCCGAATCAAGTACCACCAAGAATAGATTCAAAGACAAACAAAGGTGCATAGAGCAGTAGTATTGTTAAGGTTTGTAAATGCAATAGAAGCATCATGAAATTCACTACGCGGAAAGCGCAATTTTTTCCACTAGCCAAGCGTCAGATAAAATATACAACCCCATCATCATATTAGGCACTAAGTTCATTTTTTTTATTTCTCTCGAAAGGGACTCAAGGTCTGCATTAGTATAAATGTTTGTCATCATTTGCCCGCTAGGTGGAAACACTAGAGGAAGGGAAACAATAAATAAGAGAGGAGAAACAAGTGTCTTAGGGATAGTCATGTAGGAGGGTGCCCCCAAGTCACCAACCACAATGCTATGCCCATAAGACACAACACATAATAATAAAATGAGAGAGAGAGAGAGAGGCAATTCAGAAGAATGATGATACACATAGAAGAAGGTCACAACAGAGGCAGTCTCCTAGTATCCCGGACCTTGTAGGAGAATCTGAGGTCATCCCAAGAGGCCTAAACAACACATAACACATAACACATCACGGGGGAAGCACATCATGAGAGAAAGAAAGGGTTAGAGATACTTATCTATAGCACCATCGTTAAGAACATACATATCTTAGATATCGCTCATGTTGTTTTGATATTGTATTAAGCTTACGATGAAAAGAGGCTTTCTTTTCTTTAAAAGGATTATATCCAATCCCGCTTGAGTAATGTGTTGAAGAAGATTCTATAGGTACTCAAATTCTTTATTGATTTACACCACATTCCATACCTACATAGTCATTATGTTTTTACAAAATTTGAAATCAATGACCATATAGAGAATCAAGTTCCTTAGGAAAGTGAAGCCTCATAGGTATCATAATTTGTAGTATAAGTTAGAGTATTGTCTTTATTTTCAACCAAGGAGACTTTGTTGTTCTTAGATGCTTCAAAAGATTACTTAGATGAGATCGATGCTACTTTTGATGTGTCGAGGTTATTAAGTTTATAGTCCCCTATGCTGCAAGGATTAAAATCTAATGAATCCCAATCATCACCAAAAAGTGCATTCGATGGTTTAGATTCCTTCACAACATCATTTGTGGCTAGAGGCTTTGATAGATCACCTCGCAAATTGTTTAAGATCATAAGATTGTGAACTGGTTTTTGCTTTTCAATATGCAAATAGTTATCTAGTTTAAGATCAACATGAATAGTATGAAGTTTACCTTTGAATATAAATTTGATTGAACGATGTAGAGTGGAAGGGACTGCCCCCAATGCATGAATCCAAGGTCTACAAAGAATCATGTTGTAGGATAAAGAACTAGGCATGACATGAATCAGGGTAGGCATGATCACAAGTCCCACTTGTATAGATAAAGTTATAGTACCTATGGATTGTCGTTCAACATTGTCAAGACCACGGATACTTAACGGTTCCGTCTTGATGGCAGATGTATCAACTTTAATCTTATGTAATAATTCAATGCAACAAACATTAAAAGATGATCCATTATCAATCATAACTCATTTTACCAATGTTCTATTTATTGTGACAAAGATTATAAGAGGATCATATTGGTTTTGAACTTCAATCGACGGTAATTCCTGTGGTTGAAAGAGAATATTTGTTTTGTTGCATGCATACTATCCAATACAGCTGCTACATCATTAGGCTTAGCAGTAGGTGGGATAATCACCTTTTGCAAAGCTTCTTGGAGCATTCCATGGTATGTACGTGATGTTTTTATTAAATCCCAAAGGGATATCTTAGCTAGAGTAGTGCGAAACTATTTGACAAGATCATACTCTTGACCATTTTTATGAGTAAGGCGAGGTGGTGGAGGGAGCATAGGTTGAGAACATGGAAGAGAGATAGGCACATGTGGTGCTTGGTGACTTTTCTTGTTATTATGAGTGTTGTATGCGTGAGCAATCACATTGTGTTGTGGTTGTAACTCATTTTGAACACCTTGAACCGTAATCATTGATTTTAAGCAAGAGGGTGCACTAAGTGCCCCTTAGACAATCATTTTAGGAATATTGCTATGAAGTCCATTAATGATTATTGAATTAACATTATTTTCCTCTTGATTTCACCCAATATCCATCCCCAAAGGATTTAATGTGATAGACCTTTTATCATCCACTAATGCAACATCTTGTCCAGGGAAGGTACATCATCACCATCATCATCATACTCTGTGGTGGAAAAGGGCTTTTCCCTCTCATCTTTCTCATGAGTATTCCTAGAGATAAATTTGGTTAAATCTTCTAATATCAAATGATATGCTCCTATGAGTAAAGTGAAGCTACTAAAATCATGTCTGTAACAAAGTAATTGCAACTCATATGTAGAACATATAGAAGCATCAATACTACTGATATAAGCTATATGTTCTAGAATATGAAGATTCTCATTAGTGAAATTAAAGAAATTTTCAAAATATAGGATATACTCATGCAAAGATTTCAGAGATGAATAACATGAAGATGCCATAATGAAATGCAAATCAGATTTTAACAATTTCCAAGAGTATGCAAAAGGCAAGTGCAAACTGTATGCAAGAATGATCTTAAATGCTTGATTTTTTGTACTTTTTCTAATGCAAATGAATGAAACAGAGGGTGTTGTAAGGATTTCAACCAAGGGAAGAAACTTACATGTCTTATATCATTCCAAAATAGAAAACATATAACACATTCTTGATGCAATTTCAAGTTAATGCCAAGTCAAAATAGTGAAAATATGTCAAAAAATGCACTTTTTCACCAAAATTCAATGTAAAAGGGCATAACAAAGGGTTTTTTGAGGAAAATGATGATGGAAAGAAAATAATATCAGTAATAACAGCCACTTGGTGCCAAATACCCAACACAACACACTTTTAGTGCCACTTAAGGTCAAATCCTAGTGAAAATATAGAAAAATAGGCTATTTTTCACGGTTTTTCAAATCCAAGACCTAGCAAAAGGGGTGTTGTAATGAATTTCAAGAGGTAAAAAAATAATATCAATAATATCAGTCACTTCAATCCATAAAATTTATCACAACATGCTTGGAGTGCAAATTAGGTCAAACCCTAGGGCAAAAATAGCCAAAATGTGTAGTTTTTCACCAAATTTTCACTACAAGAGCCCGATAAAAGGGTGTTGCGAAGATTTTTAGGAGGGGAAGAAAGTAATTACCCTAATAAAAAAAAATTAATGCAAAAATACTTTTCACAACATGCCTATGGTGCAAGTTTAAAGAGTCGATAAGGCCAAATTTAGTGAAAATCATTGTTTTTGAAGCCCTAGGTTTGAGATGTTGGGACAAAATGTTATGTGAATGTTTTGAAGTCTGATTTATAATGAAAATATAATACTCTTAGATCTGAAAATAATTTTCAAGCTTCAACATACAAAATTCCCATGCAAATTTAATTAAAATGCATCAAAATTGCTAGTTTTGTTGAAATTTTCTATGCAAATTTGAAAATATTTTTAATCTAAATGAAAATTCACACTAAAATGAAAGACTACAGCCAAATTAAAATTTTAATGAGCTTCTAAAATCAGTAGAAAAATATGAGAAAAAGATTTTGCCTACTAACCCTATATTTTTGAATTACTAGGTTATATAAAATTGTCAAAATTTCCACAAAACCCTAGCAATTAAATGATGAAAATGTAATGCAAGATTTTGATTTTTTGTATTTTTATATATTTTATATCAGATCTGATGCAAAAATCATGAATTAGGAAAATTTAGAAAGAACTGATGCAATTTGATAAGCCAAACAATGCAAATTTTTTTATTTTTCCAAATTTTCAATTTTTTTGAATTTTTCTCAATGCAATAAAATGAATGACCAAATGAATGAATGAAATCAATCCAAATCTGAAATAAAACACTCAGCAAGTTGCAATTTAAGTTAAAAAATATGGGTTCACCAAAATGTTTAGTAGAAAATTTGATTTGTCAATGTTCTAGTGTTTAGATGTTTAAATCTGCCTCTCCACTATACATTGAAGGATCTAGGGTTGAGTGATGAGCACTATCATACCCTACGTGACTTACAAATGTAGGGAAACTTGGATTAGGTAATTTAATTATTGATTTACCTTCTTTTATCCCCAATTAACTATTAAAACCCTAATTATGCAAATATGACAACAAATTGATGAAAGACGAAAAAAGCTCTTGTAGACAGGAGTAAAATACCAAATCATAGAATACCTATTTTTAGAGTTCTGAAGTGGAACAGTCAGGGACACTAGAGCGGGCACCCAAGTCCAAGGTACCAATTTTTTTACAAGATCTGGACCTCCTTCCAACACTGATCAACCCTGTAACTTCTATTTTCAAAGATCTATCTACAGAGAACACTAGAGTGAGTGCCCAAGTCTTGGAAGTGCTCCTGTGTCCTACTTTTCTTCAGATCATGAATCCTTGATGCCTTCCAATTCTTCCTGCAACTCCACTTTCTCCAAATGTGACACCTGTAACCTACAATCACAAAACTTGGTTTTGGGGTTGTGGTGTTTAGAGGCTTGCCTCAGTCAAGCCTCGGAGGACACTTAAGTCTCTAAACACCGTTATCAGATAAAGAGTGCGTGCCCTTGTGAGGTAGAGGCAAAAACTAAAGGAATCAATGATGAAAACACAATATTATGTCACTTTGTAGTGAAGCTCTCATGGAGAAAGATGCACTTCATGCCATGAGGAAATTAATGCTTGAATATACAAATATCAACACACAAAACATACAAATCTGCTCTTGCAACACAATGAAAGCTTTGAATCACCTTGAGAACATAACAACTTTCTAGTAATCATCTAATTTTCAAATGAATGCCTAAAAATGCTTATATATGCAACTACAAGAACTCCCACCAAGATTTTAAAAATCAAAACTTATCGTGTCAGTAAAAGGACCAAATAATGGTCATAAACTAACACCTAGAAATTAGGGTTGCCCCAAAATAGGGTAGGACTAGGGCGCGGGCAGCCAAGTCCTCCCCCCTATTTTGGGTAGGCTACAGCTCAAGGGGTCCACCTAGGTCTGGAATTTGCCATGGAACTTAGGTCTCATTCCATCGAGATGCCCAAATATGAACTAAGATGTCCTAAATGCATAATAAAGAACCAGGAGCTAAACCTTATGAGGGAAAAGCCCCCAAGGGGACATTTTCCAATGTTACAAGATCTAATCATTTCAAGTAAATTGGTCAATTCCCGAAAAGAGGAAAAGCCATCTTTGATATACCCACACTCGGCATCTCTATCCCAAAAGTAACCCAATACATTCCCTTTATAAAAACTACTTCTTTCCCCAAGAAGCAAGAAAATAAAATAAAGAATCACAAATTCAAGATTTTTAATAAACCAAAACAATCCCTTTTCTAAATCAACAAGTAAGGAAAAATACACTTTCAACAATAAACCATCGTCTGGTCATACAATTCAGATTCAAAAGTTTATGTAATTTTGATATAATATCTAATAAAATTTATGTCAATTATTAAATCATAATTTCTCATTATCATGTAAAATTTAACTAAGGTTATTTTTCGTATGTTCAATCACATTTTCCTAAAAATTATATGCAATTCAACTAATTCCAATTTTGTTATTGAATTTCATAATGTAAATACATAAAAACATAATTAAAAAATGCTTCCTTTACTCTATTATTTTTTGTTTTAAATAACAGAAACTGTAAAAATTTAATAAATAAATACGTAAAAACATAATTAAAAATTGCTTCCTATTATTCTGTTATTTTTTGTTCTAAATAACAAGAACTACAGAAATTAAATAAATAAATACATAAAAACATAATTAAACATTGCTTCCTATTATTCTGCTATTTTTTTTGTTCTAAATAACATGAACTACAGAAATTAAATAAATAAATACATAAAAACATAATTAAAAATTGTTTCATGTTATTTTGTTATTTTTTTGTTCTAAATAACAGGAACTGCATAAATTAAATAAATTAATACATAAAAACATAATTCAAAATTGCTTCCTGTTATTATGTTATTTTTTGTTCTAAATATCAGGAACTACATTGATTAAATAAAGAAAAATAAAAATAAAACAATAGTGGGAGGTTGGGAGGGAGCCTTGCCACCTCAACATGGGTGGCAAGGCTGAGGCAGTAGTGTTAGGCAATCATGGTTTGCAATGGTTGTAAGATGGCATGGGTAGAAGGGACGTTGGCATTTATTTTCTTAAGTGCCAAGCTTGGTTCTAGTTGGAAAATCTTCCCCAAATATGCATTCGAGAAACTTCGGTGGGTGAACTGGGAAAAGGATAATAGGGAAGGTGACTTCTCCATTCTGCATTCTCTTTACTATCCACTTTCAAATGCCTTCACATTTTTTTGCAATAGTCTCAGCAGAGTCCATCCGTTGTGGGGGGATGGATACCCCAATCAGATTGATCAGCAGTAAGAGGCAAATGGCTTTCATCAGTAGTATCACTGACCTTAGACTTCAGAGGATGCTTCGCAGGTCAGATGATTTGATGGTGGGGGTTGTGAGAATGATCCTAGGCAAAGTTTTTATGGAGAACGATGAATGATATCAGGTGGACATAGACATCTCTTCGAGGGTCTTAGCAATGATACTAGAATTGGAGACGGCAAAGGCAGAAGCAGAATCCATAATGAGAAGCATCTTCAATCCAGAACACTTAGGGGATTTGGAAATGACCCTGTAGGTAGCCAGCTCTGGTGTTGGAATCCCTCACCCAAAATATTGGAGTCTTCTCAATGACCCTGAAGTAGTGATCAAACTCTATCCGTTTATCTTGGATATTAAAGGATTCGACCTGGTGGTGCTGAAGGATCAGGCGACAGTGGCTGTGGATTACATCAAAAGGGTTCTGGGCCTAGCTGCAGTCGATGGCTTTCAATGGGTGGAGGACTTTAGCCTAAAACTAGCAGAGTCTGATAGTTAAATAGATATAGTATTTAACTTTGGCTTCATTTTGTATAGCAGAAGCTAAGTTTATGCCATTCTTACGTATCTATAGCCTCCTATGGTTGTTAGTATTTTTGACCCTACGTGGTCTTCCCTTCTAAGCTCTTAGTCTATAAAGGGAGTTAGGTTTGAACTTACTACCAGCCATGAACAGGGTGAGGAAATTTTATCTTTTTGACATATCTTTTAATATAGACTATCTATTATGAATAAAAAAAAAATGAACACACAACTTACTATTATTTTTTGGAAATGTAAAGGAAAATACACTAAAAAATTGTCCATAACAGGAGGCAGAGTTTTGTCTATCTTTCTATGAGTTTTTGAGAGTTTAAAATAATTGGTCAATTTTCTAATCAAATAGAAAGTTCAATCAACAAAAATAAAAGAAAATACAGTCTTAATAGATCTGCAAAGATTGTTTTATGGCAGCCATCTGGGGTTTTATCTTTGGTTTTTCTTCAATTTGATAATCCAAACTATGAAGAATATCTTGTTTGATATTCAAACTCTAAGAAAAGTATCTTGGTTTTAGGAAGTTTAGACATGGAATAAGAAAATATGTTTTAAACATCATTACTTAGCCAAGACAAGGAATAGTAGGTGGAAGCAATCAAAGATTTAAGAAAGAAAGACAATTATCATATCTCTAGAAGCCCAACCAAAAACTACCATTTTCAGCCATAAAAACATGATTAAAGAATGCAATGAAACATGAATAAAAACCTAGAGAAAGTAATCAATTGATGATGAATTGTAACTGCTAATGAAACCATTTTTTTTTCTACTCAAAATTGCCTTCCTGCTGCTGCTATTCGTGGGTTCCTATTATCAAATTGTGGGTTCCTGTTATCAAATCGTGGGTTTTTTCTTTCTTAAAAATCTCTCTTTTTAACAAAGTTCCCTCTTCTTATTTTTGGCGATGCATCCAATAGGTTTCAAAGCTAAAGTTCTGGATTTTAAAACTGAAATCTCATTACATTTGCATGGAATTCCACCAATCAAATTTGAGCAATAGTGCTAAAAACAATTATTATTTTTTTCTGAATAGTTTACTATTATGCTGTGCAAAATTAGCTTGCATAATAGGAAGCTATTGTTTAAATTCTTTTTTATTTATTTATACAAAATATCTAATTATAATAACACTATAATTAATATTTATTTAATTATTTAACTAATACATATCTATTTTGTTGATGAGGGCATGGTTCGGTGGTTAAGTCGCTCAATTGTAGTGGTGGCCACCAGAGTTCAAACCCCCGTTGGGCCAACGAGTTTGCAGACTTTATGCCTTCACTGGGCCAATGAGCTCACGGGTTTGATGTGTTCTTTCTAGGGGATGAGGTCCCCCATGTTGTGGCCTCATCGGTTCATTGCTTCGGGCAAAAGCATTCTTATGGAGCTAGAGGGCATGTCGCACTAGCGTCGTCGATCACGTTAAAAAGTTTATCGGGTGCATTTTTAAAAAAAAGAAAAACTAATACATATCTATTTTAATAAATCAAGAAATAAATAAAAATAATAATACAATATTATAAATACCTCTAGAATTATAATTTATTATAAATTAATTAATTCTACTTTGCATATTATCTTCCAAACATCTAAAATTAGGTTAATAAAGACAATATTTATTTTTTATTTAATAAAATATAAATAACATATATATATATATTCTTTATTCAAATTGCAATACCTATTTTAATCACAATTCAAAAAAGACATTAAATTAAATAATGCATTTAATATAAACTATTGTAGCAATTTAAACACAATATTTCCTAATTATTTAAATCATCAATCACATTTATTTATTTTATTATTTAAATAATTTAAACACACTATTTATTTAAATACCATAAAATAAACTATTTAAAACCAACCATTTAAAATAACCCATTTAAATTTAATCAAAAGAACTTTTAATATTTATAATTAAATCATGCACTCGAAAAGGATTTACTGTCATAATTAAAATATAATATTCTAAGTATCTAACCATTCACCACATTTATTATCCACACAATGGTGCATAAAATAATCTATTCAATAATGCAACATGAAGCTATGTGAGTGTGTGATTGCATTAGAATAAACCATCCCAAACAGTTCTTTCCAAGTGGCTAGAACACCTCTACCTCAACCATGCTTTCGTCTTCGATGAGTGCCTGCATCCATTCAACTCAACGTTAATATGTTCGTGTCTCCAAAAACATAGTTGATGCAAATCATTGTAATCATGTCTACAATATTTAGCATTTAAATCAATTTCCAATTCTTGCATATCTAATTCCATGCTAATTATCTTCATACATATACAATTACTAAAAGTAAAATTTAATCACATCATTGTTCACTAATCAAGGATAATTAATATAGTCCATAAAAATGAGACGTGACATCCTTCCCCAATTAGAAGAGACATCATCCTAATGTCTTATTACACATCAAAATAATAATGAATCAATCTACCATGAATAAAGTATCAAGGTGTCATAAAACAATAACCTCAACTCAAGGTATCAAAATATCCTAACAACAACTCGAAGTATCATTAAGGTATCATCAATCCTAACAAATCATATTAATGCCCTTTTTTTTCATGTTCCCATGTGGCACCATCCACAAAAGTATAGGTGCTACTCAACCTTAAAAAAACAATATCTCAATTTCGTATTTAACATTGCGTCCATCAAATAAATCCAAGTATAATCAATCAATAAATTCACATGGCACAACCACCAATTCAATGTATATAATCCATCACATGGTACAACTACCACTCAATTAAATTTATTCTAACATAAGAGTAACAATCACATATTTAATACACACCAAGATGGCATAAATCAATTATCATAGACATGAATCAATCATCACAATGCACATGCAACCTCATGGAAACACAATATGATATCAAAATATTAGTCCTCCAAACAAAGATTGGTTGAGATCTCCAATAACATGAAAAAACTCTAAAGGTGCACCACTAGGTCATATCCAATGATTGTGCAATCAACTCCTCTGAAACTATACCTCTCATATTATTCCTACCAATGGAATCCATTTCCTCTTTCATTACTTGTAACCATGCTTTGTCTTCAATATGATCTACAATTCAAATTCTCAAAAAACTCTTTCTTGTCTTTCTCATGCTTTTGCACAAAAATAATTTAACTTTTTCAATTTATTTACTATTCTCTACACTTGGCTATTCACTATATTCAGTTGTTTTGTTTCTGTTCTTCAATTATTTTCCTTTTTCTTTGCCAATATATTTATCCAACCACAACTCATTCTTAAACAACTTGTCCTAGCTTCATTTTTTAACTCTCTATTCCAACATGTCTTTTTACTATGATTTTTCAACCACAAATTTTTGCAACGATGTAAATTCCAACAATATTTTCTTCTATGTCTTTCTATATCACAATGTGAACAATGTAAAATCTCCTTTTCTTGAAATGACTTCTTAGTACTTGCAAAAATATGTCTTTTCTTTTCATTTACCTTGATACTTGAGCCTTTCATATGTAGTCCCCACAATTGACTCAATGGGCTCTTTAATTCCTTGCCCATGCTTACCCAAATTTTCTCCTATATATTCAACTTCTTTCAAGATTTTCAAACCAACATTATCACCCAAACAACTAGCTATGATAGCAGATTCATCATCATTTTCATCCTTATATTCTTCAGCAATAAGTAACTTTAGCAACTACCAAGTGATTGATCAAAAGAACACAATTCATCTATGTCACATGAGACTTCAAAAAATGGCAGCTTGATTTCAACATTCATTTTCTTCTTTGCATGTTGCAAACAATTGTTTTAACTCACTATTTTGATCTTTCCTTTGAATTTTGCCCTTCTAGGTTCTTCAAAATTTCTAGCAAATATTCATTCCTTCAAACAACTTCAACTCTTCTTCTAATTCTTGAACTTTCACCAATTCTTTTTCCAAAAGGTCATTTTCACAAAACTTTTCATACTTTTTCTTTCCTAACTCCTTTATTCTTTCCATATATTCTATAATACTCCTTTTAACATTCATCTATTTCTTGTTAACTTTTTCTAATTCTTCTATCAAAATTCCTTTTCACTCTATAAGCTTTTAACTTCATACAAAATTTCATCTTACTTCAAGTGATCCAAAGTGATACCAAAATCCATTTCAGAACTTCCTCAACACTTCAACAATGGTAAAACATCTAACAACAATTAATGAATTCAATCTACACTTGCTATGAAACAACACATTCTTTGCATCCTACTCCCTTACACAACCTATCCGAGGTTCATCATGGACACGATAGAAAACATAACATGATAATGACCAACAGTTTAAAACATTCAAGCATAGCCACTAGTAATAAATAAATAAATAAATAAATTCTAAAGAAGAGAAAAATTCAATTCCAACAATAAGGTACATTTAATGAGCTCAATTTCAATAGTAAATTAAACATGACCATCAAGGTCGCAAGATAAGTATCAAATTTTGATGGCTATACTTTTCATAAATAAGAATAAAAAATTTCAGTGTTGGTCTTTACAACATTTAGAGAAATTATCAAAGTCAAAAAGATAAATATCAAATTCAAAAGTTTCACATTAGATGAACTATGTGACTAATTCTAGCCACTAGAGAGGGAGTATGACACTACATTATGCCTGGTACCAAAATTGGGGTGCATTGTAATGTACCCAACTGAAATATTTCAATTTAAAATCAGATCTTGAAATGAATTAATTACTTTTACCAAAAACATACAACAATTTCACCAAGACTAGCAAGCTAGTCTTACACAGAACTAACACCCAAAAGCATGAAACTTCTCCAAAATAGTTTTGCATTGAATTTCTAATGTGATAACATGTAATTAGGTCTGAGACACTGATTTACAATAGCAACAAGCAATATGAGTTTATACAACAATTTTTATGCAAAACCCACAAAACTAAGAACACGGAATAACACCCAAAATCACTGCAAACTCCATAAACTCCATTTATTTAAAATTTCTGTTGTAAACACCTGATAATAGGTCAGATACATCTGATAAACATAACAGCAAACTTCTGCAACAAATAAAATAAAACCCACAACAAACTACTCAAACTACATCGAAATATACACTGGGAAAGTCACTGAACACTGCCAAAATCACCACAACACCTCCCAAATGTGCAAGGAATGATCTCTGGAACCTGGAATAGATGTAAAATAGAAAATATACAGCAACACACATGAAACACAACAGCAGCACCAAACAACACCTCTAGAAGCACCAAAACTGCAACAGAACAACCTGCAAACACAATACTGTAAAACTGTCGAAACTGCACAATCCTTTGAAGCCCAATGCAATCCCTAGATGGAATTACTCTCTATAACCAAAGGTTTTTCATCCTCTGATCACTTGAGACTGATGGGTTTTCGTCCACAAGCCTCTAACTCCAATGGGTTTCCGTCCACTGAAGAAAATCTAAGCACAAGTGCTCAAATTCAGAAATTTGGGTTGTAAAATAATCAAAAAGCCCTTCTGAAAGAAAATACTTGCATATTTATAATAGCTCCAAATCCAAACGTCCCTCTCTTGGAAAATAAATTAAAATAATTTAATTTCTAACAAATTTCCTCAAATGGTGCTTACGTGTCATAATCCATGCAAGATTCTTGGCTAAAAATAAGAAATAACTCCCCTCTTACAAGCTGTCATAAAATCAACTATTTTTAGGAACCTGTCATAAGATCTCCTAAAATCACTCTTGGGAGTTACAATTACACCTCATATTCCCCACTTGTACAAATAAATTAAAGTATTTAATATTTAATTGCTCCCAAAAATAATAAATCCTTAATTAGCGGGATTACAATTAAAATATTAAATAAAATATTTTCCCTTCTGATTTACATTAGCCCATGGGAAAATAGAAATGGACTAATAATTTCACCAATTTATTTTTACTATAAAGGGGACATGACAAATCTCCCCTCCTCAAAATTGCTTGTCCTCAAGCAATTAAAACCATGATGCTTCCAAATTATGTTATATTGCACAAAAAGCCTTGAGCCTGTACTTGTGCGATGTTGCAATTCTTGCCATAGAACACTGTGAAAACCTGAAAACTTAGATTCATTTCTACCAATTCCAAGAATCAAACAATAATATCTATGCAATCTGAGCTCTTGGATATGTAAGCATTTGATGCATTCTTTCTCATACTCCAACTAATCCACATATTCCCACAAAGATTTAGTAAACTTGTCAAATGCACTAGCATGGGATAAGACAAACTTGAAACTCCTACAACTTCTCCCAATGATATAAATCTGATTTTTATAGTGTATGGGACTACTATAACAGTCCATGCATCCTCCATAACAGCAAATAAATAGTTTTGAAACAATTACTTCTTTTACCTTCAGAAAGTGAAGATACACCTTGCTGAAAACAACACTAATTGTTCCATACTTTGCCTCAATTTGAAGGATGGTAAATACAACTCTAGGACCTGCTCTAGAAAAACAATGGTATAGTTGAGGAAGAACAATAATCTTCATATAATAGCAGCAAATAATCCACCAAACTTTGGATCTCAGATCTATAAACAAAGGCTCATTCTGGTGGAAGACTATGCACTCTCTGAGTCCATCCAATAACACAAATTGATCACCCAAAGGTAACTTCAAAATGAAATTAGAAAATAAGTTTATTGCATCCTCTACTATAGTAGGTGACTTACTGATGTGCTTGATACTTTCCACCTTGAAAAACTTACAAGACAATCTACCACAACAAGCTAAATAGAGTCTTGGATCTCTAGCTAGGAAAGCACCATCATTGGGCAACTTGTACCTGAGATTTTTGATACATTTGGTGATGTTATGGGTCTGATTTTTTCTGCTATTAGGACTGTTATAACAGCCATTACATCCTCTACCACATCCATTACATCTTTTGCAAAAATATATTCCACTCACCCCTTCAGTGCTGAGATACATATCAAGGAAATGCATAACATTAGACCCATTCATTACCTCATCTTGTGAGTAGTCATTTTCAGCCTCTTGAGTTGGTCTATTGGATCCAAAATATAGTAATAGGGTGATCATATAGTAGAAACATTTATTCCATGGCACTTTGAGCTCCACAAAGAAAATCAGCAACTTATTTTGTTTGAAGATGTATTCCCTAGAACCATTCATTGGCATATACTTGAATTTCTTCACAAACCCATTTAAAGTGTTAGACACAAATGCATCATCAACAAAATATAACATGAGGAAAAAACTTTGACCTTCATGGATGGTAAGGAGATACCAAGAAGAAAACATCCTGAAAAGGTTATCTACCCACATCACTTGAAATACCCCTCTTTGTGGCCCCAAACTCCCATAGTACCAAACCCAATAGATTCTCCATTCAATGTAATCCATCACATGGCTATCATGAGCAAGCTTTTCAACTTCTTCAAACTCTTCTTGCCTTGCATCCTCATGTATGCCCTGAGCACTAGTGACATGGCCCAAGTATGTGACATCATTCTTCCTCAAATTTTTCTGATGAAAATCAATTTCCAGCTCTATGACATTTTGGAATCTTCTATCTAATGGTGATCCTGGGAACATATTACTAAACACCATTCTTTGTGGATTTGGAAGCAATTGAATAACATAAAGTAGATTGTGTTTCTTACCAGAACTCAAGATTGCTCCATTACCATAGTCATATCAGAAGTGACATCCTATGGCTCCTTGCATTTGATTCTTAGGCTGCAACCATAGAACCATGTGATCCTTCACAATATTTTTCTCATGCTCATGTATGATCAAATTGATATTTCCTGCATAGGTTGCTGATTTGAAAATTTTGGCAAGCTGAAATTTGGCATCTATATCTAGAAAGATGTCCATTTCATGTGCATATTCTTCAATAGGGTCATCTTGGAACCCCTCATCATAAACACATAGTGCAGCAAGTGTTAAGCACAAATACTCAATACAACCCATAGAAAACTCTAGAACATACTGGAATCTGCTACCATAAATAGAAAACCCATTTTCTACAACTGTCAACTTCATGTTCTTAATTTGAATGAAGCCACACCTTTGCGTTAATGAAGCCCAATCAACTCCCTTTGAAACACCATACCCTTCCACAAAAGGATGTGAGAAATCTGAAATGAAAAAAATAAGATAAGAGTTGGTTACCTTCATTGGCTCATCAAATACTTCTTGCATTCCATTCTCCTTCATGTTTGAAGTTCCGTTGATATGATCCAAGTATGATAACCTTCCAACCTTCTTGATGCTAGTAACAATGAGGCCATCTTTTCGAATCTTATCCTTCTTGTAAACTCCTCCATACATCCAATGGTAGAAAACCTGTACGAAGCTTGGTTCTGAAAATACCATGCCATGCTTAGTAATAAAATTGTCAACATCAAATTGACATCGTCTTTCCTTACCACATTGCCATGATAAGCATCTCAATTTGCCTATCTCCATTTGACCATTACCCAAAATATTTTCTTCAAGTGTGGTACTTGGATTGCACAAGTGATGGGTGTGTGCAAGAAGTTGTGTCCACTTATTGGCCAAAAAGTGGAAGTGTTTTCCCTGATTTTCAAAATTTGTCACATTTGACCTAAAAATTTGAAGCACTTAATGGTGGAATCTTGGAAAAAGTCACTAAATATGAAATGTAGTACTCAGAATCTAGTTTCTAAATATGTAATTTTTTTCAATACCCAGATGATAGAAAGTGATTTTGAATAGGTGTTTCTAAAAACCACTGTTTAAAAGTCACTTTTTTTTTACTATACCATGTACATGTACGTCATCCATATTTTGACCTAAATAATCATATTTTTCAAAATCCTTTTGGGAAAAGATTTGTAACTCACTGAAGCACGTTTTCCATATTTTTTTGTAATTTTTTTTTGAATATATTTTTTTTCATTAATTTTTTATTGGCCATTTTTGGTCTTTTAAAAAATCATCATGTACGTCACGCATAAGATGACCTAAACTTAACATTTTTTGAATTTTTTTTTTAAATTGAAAAGAATTGTCTAAAGTACGTTTTCCTACAATTTTTTTTACAAAAAAATATGTTAATAAAAAGTTATTAAAATACTAAAAAACCCTAATAATTTAAGTTTATGGACCTATTTCATCACAAATTGATTAAAAAATAGAAAAAATAATCCAATTGTAAAAAAAATTACATATTTAGAATCTACACTGTCTCATCTATAATGGGTTTTAATTTCGTCAAAATATTCTGCAAAATAGACCTTCAGATATATGCCCAAAGTCACTATTTTGTTGTGACATTGACAGGACCTTCAAGTTGTAGGTCAAACCTGGTCTAGAGGTCAGGTTCGGGTCCCCAAAGCATTTCCTGAACCGGGTTACAAAGCAAAACCCGAGCTTAAAATTCAAATTTTAAATAACGGGATCCCGTTTCATAAAAGGTTAATATTTTAACCTTTATAAAACGGGATCCCGTTTTATAAAGTTTAAAATATTAACCTTTTATGAAACTCAAAACGGGATCCCATTTCTTGAAAACGGGATCCCGCTTTTGGCTCGGGATTCCGAAGCAAAACGGGATCCCGTTTTTAAAAAGCGGGATCCCGTTTTATAAAAAGCGGGATCCCATTTTGGTTAACCTGATTTCGGATTTTTTTCTAACTCTGAAACTTCCACCTTAAGTGGACACAACTTCTTGCATTTACCCTGATCCATAAAATGTGAACATTGATCCTTCATAATGTGATTAGAAAGCACAACAAACCCTATATGGATCCTCATAAACTTCCTTTCATTCCAAATAGATGAGATGGGGAACTCAATAGTGCCTCTAACTACTTTAATCCTCAAGAGATTACTTGGATCCCATATGAAAACACAATTTTGGACTTGTCTCAAAGAGTCCTCATGCCCTATACTGCAAGTTGTATCCCTCATTCTATCACCTTTTTTAGCATGCTTTCCATGATGACAAGAATTTTGTAGTGACATAGAAGGAGACAAATTTAAAATATTTTCATACCTTGGGCTGCAAATAAGATGTTCATCCTCATTTCTTAAAAGAGAGTTCATTGAGATAGCCTCAACAACTCCATTTTTGTGATTCAAAACCCTTGAATTAGGACTATCCAAAATATTCTTCTCAAATGCATACCCATCTACAATGCTACTATGCAAATCAAACAATGGCTCACCATTTGGATGTTCAGAAGATAGTGCATGAATTGGCGCATGTCCATCCATCTTGGGCTCTTCACAACTACCAATAGATGACTTTTCCTCCTCAATTTCATCAATATTTTCCTGATATTTACAATTATTAGAAGTAAAATAAACATCTTCTATTTCCAAACAATTTTTACCTTCAAATTTTATGGTGGATTTCTCCAAGTTTTTCTTCATTTCAATTTCTTGCAAATCTGATTTTTCTTTATGCTCCACCTTCACCATTTCTTCCTTGACCTTTTCTGGTTTTGATGTATCGATCACCTCTTCTAGTTTTTCTTCAACACTCGCTAGTTTTTTCTTCAAAAATATTTTCTTTATTTCTGGATCCTTCATCAATGCTAATAGATTCTTCTGAGATTTTTGAAATTCTTGCATCATTTCCATCATAGATTCCTGAAATGTCTTCATCTTTCTGTATAAAAATTAGCTTTATACCCTACAGGCTGGCAAGATCTTAGCTCTGATACCACTGTAATGTACCCAACTGAAATATTTCAATTTAAAATCAGATTTTGAAATGAATTAATTACTTTTACCGAAAACATACAACAATTTCACCAAGACTAGCAAGCTAGTCTTACACAGAACTACACCCAAAAGCAAGAAACTTCTCCAAAATAGTTTTGCATTGAATTTCTAATGTGATAACATGTAATCAGGTCTGAGACACTGATTTACAATAGCAACAAGCAATATGAGTTTATACAACAATTTTTATGCAAAACCCACAAAACTAAGAACACCGAATAACACCCAAAATCACTGCAAACTCCATAAACTCCATTTATTTGAAATTTCTGTTGTAAACACCTGATAATAGGTCAGATACATCTGATAAACATAACAGCAAACTTCTGAAACAAATAAAATAAAACCCACAACAAACTACTCAAACTACACCGAAATATACACTGGGAAAGTCACTGAACACTGCCAAAATCACCACAACACCTCCCAAATGTGCAAGGAATGATCTCTGGAACCTGGAATAGATGTAAAATAGAAAATATACAGCAACACACATGAACACAACAGCAGCACCAAACAACACCTCTAGAAGCACCAAAACTGCAACAGAACAACCTGCAAACACAATACTGTAAAACTGCCAAAACTGCACAATCCTTTGAAGCCCAATGCAATCCCTAGATGGAATTACTCTCTATAACCAAAGGTTTTTCATCCTCTGATCACTTGATACTGATGGGTTTTCGTCCACAAGCCTCTAACTCCAATGGGTTTCCGTCCACTGAAGAAAATCCAAGCACAAGTGCTCAAATTCAGAAATTTGGGTTGTAAAATGATCAAAAAGCCCTTCTGAAAGAAAATACTTGCATATTTATAATAGCTCCAAATCCAAACGTCCCTCTCTTGGAAAATAAATTAAAATAATTTAATTTCCAACAAATTTCCTCAAATGGTGCTTACGTGTCATAATCCATGCAAGATTCTTGGCTAAAAATAAGAAATAACTCCCCTCTTACAAGCTGTCATAAAATCAACTATTTTTAGGAACCTGTCATAAGATCTCCTAAAATCACTCTTGGGAGTTACAATTACACCTCATATTCCCCACTTGTACAAATAAATTAAAGTATTTAATATTTAATTGTTCCCAAAAATAATAAATCCTTAATTAGCGGGATTACAATTAAAATATTAAATAAAATATTTTCCCTTCTGATTTACATTAGCCCATGGGAAAATAGAAATGGACTAATAATTTCACCAATTTATTTTTACTATAAAGGGGACATGACATGCATTAAGAGAACACACTCAATTGCACAAGCAACCTAGTCCTCTAAGATTCCAAACACCTCTATATCATAAGATCATTCCTACACAAAACCACTCAAGATACATAGCAACAAAGATTGCATTCTGATCCATGAAATCACAATCAAACTGAAGAATGCTGAACCAAACCTAGTGCATCTCTGTTAACCTACATGCATCCCCAACTTGAATGCAGCATCTCATTAACATGATATGGCAGGGATTTAAATAATAAAACCAATTAACGGTGGGTATGTTTTTGAAAAGGAAACCTACCTCCCTGTTTTCCCCATATTTGGCACCCATCCTGGAAGGCAACTTCCCAAAAGCATAGAAAGAAAAATAGCCATTCTCCTTTCAAAAACAAATTTATAGAAAAATAAAATATTCATACAATTCTATACTTGCAAACATTCAACAACCAAGGTTTTAAGTTAAGACAAATTAGTTTCACAAACAAAGATATCACAACACACCATTCTTTCCTACAAGCAACGGTTATCATTTCTTTCCTTAAACTTCAGTAAGCCAAATGTAATACTATCTTTCGTATACCCATATACATGAATTCATATTCATGATCATGCTCTCAATAAAACAATGCAACATGCTTTTCAAGCAAGCATTCACCAGAAGGCAAAATAAAATAAGTCAAGCATATGTTCCAACATCCTCTTTCACATACTAATGCATAACCCTAAAAGAAGAAAAGAACCTAGTCCTTCATACTCAAGAACAATCATCAAGGTTTATCTAACCATGTAAAAGAAGAGGCACATGCTATCCACAACAAGCCAATACACAAGGACGCACACATGCTCGATCAACTGAGCAACACACACACCCAGAGCTCCCAATGCTAGAACCACACTCTAATACCAAATGTAAAGCCTCACAAATCATGTAAAAGCATTTAAACCAACTTAAAAATAATTGAAGTAAGAAATCTACTTAAATACAACATTGCAATAACCAAAATCAAAAGAAGTAAATAATCCACTTAAATACAACTTTCAAAGATAAAAGATGGAATTAATCCACTTAGTCACAATATCTCAATAAAAGATAATCTTATAAATAAGAATCTCAATGTTAATAAATCTTACATATTCATGTGCCAAATCCAAGTAATAAGCACTATGAAATAATATACAGAAATCCTTTGGTAACATGCAATAATACATCCAAATAGGTACAATAACAAGTACATCAATAAATAACAAATCAACAAACTATCTAGCTGCACGAACCAAGTGGTACACCACCTGCAAGACAAGAGACGAGAACATGTCTTAGGTGCTTTTCCACCCAATCATGACGTATTTACACTTCCCCAAATCCCTTCCTAAAATGAAGGAAACCCAACCCTGCAAGAAATGTCTAGCTACCTGGTAACAACTGTAGGAGGGAACAGTCGATGCAACCCTGATGTCTGAATGTGCAATTTTAAATGATGAAAAGCAAATTGTCTCACAACAAGATGTGGCAGAGATAATAATAAATAAGTTTTCTAGACAATAAACATATGTTTCAATGTCATTCCAATTAGATCTAATCATTTCAAATAAATTAGTAAATTCCCAAAAAGAGGAAAAGTCATCTTTGATATACCCACATTCGGCATCTCCATCCCAAAAGTAACCCAATACATTCCTATATAAAAACTACTTCTTTCCCAAAGAAGCAAGAAAATGAAATAAAGAATCACAAATTCAAGATTTTCAATAAACCAAGACAATCCCTTTCCCAAATCAACAAGTAAGGAAAAATACACTTTCAACAATAAACCGTCTTTTGGTCATACAATTTGAATTCAAAAGTTTATGTAATTTTGACATAATATTTAATAAAATTTATGTCCATTATTAAATCATAATTTCTCATTATCATGTAAAATTTAATTAAGGTTATTTTCCATATTTTCAATCATGTTTTCCTAAAAATCATATGCAATTCAACTAATTCCAATTTTGATATTCAATTTCACAATGGAAATACATAAAACATAATTAAAAACTGCTTCATGTTATTCTGTTATTTTCTTTGATCTAACTAACAAGAACTACAGAAAATAAATAAATAAATACATAAAAACATAATTAAAAATTGCTTCTTGTTATTCTATTGGTTTTTGTTCTAATTAACAGGAACTGCATAAATTAAATAAATAAATAGATAAAAACATAATTAAAAATGGCTTCTTGTTATTCTGTTATTTTTTTGTTCTAAATAACAAGAACTATAGAAATTAAATAAATAAATACATAAAAACATAATTAAAAATCGCTTCCTGTTATTCTATTATTGTTTTGTTCTAAATAACAGGAACTAAGAAATTAAATAAATAAATACATAAAAACATAGTTAAAAACTGTTTCATGTTATTCTATTATTTTTTGTTCTAAATAACAAGAAACGTAGAAATTAAGTAATCAAAAATAAAAATAAAACAGTGAATACATAGCTTACTGTTATTTTTTGAAATGTAAGGGAAAATACACTGAAAAATAGTCCATAATGGGAAGCAAAGTTTTGTCTATCTTTTCATGAGTTTTTGAGAGCTTAAAATAATGGGTCAATTTTCTAATCAAATAGAAAGTTCAATTAGCAAAAATAAAAGAAAATACAATCTTAATAGGTCTGTAAAGACTATTTTATGGCAGCCATCTGGTGTTTTAGCTTTGGTTTTCCTTCAATTTGATAATCCAAACTATGAAGAATATCTTGTTTGATATTCAAAATTTGAGAAAAGTATCTTGTTTTTAGGCAGTTTAGACATGGAATAAGATAATATGTTTTAAACACCATCACTCATCCAAGACAAGGAATAGTAGATGGCAGCAATCAAAGATTTAACAAAGAAAGGTAATTATCATATCTCTAAATGCCCAAGCAAAAACTACCATTTTCAGCCATAAAAACGTGATTAAAGAATGCAATGAAACATGACAAAAAACCTGGGGAAAGTAATTGATTGATGATGAATTGCAACTACTGATGAAACCAATTTTTTTTCTATTCAAAATTGCCTTCCTGTTGTTCATGGGTTCCTGTTATCAAATTGTGGGTTTTCTCTTTCTTAAAAATCTCTCTTTTTAACAAAGTTCCCTCTTCTTCTTTTTGGCGATGCATCCAATAGGTTTCAAAGCTAAAGTTCCTGATTGTAAAATTGAAGTCTCATTCCATTTGCATGGAATTCCACCAATTAAATTTGAGCAATAATGCTAAAAACAATTAATTATTTTTTTTGTGCAGTTTACTGTTATGTAGTGCAAAATTTGCTTGAATAACACGAAGCTGTTGTTTAATTTCTTTTTTATTTATTTATACAAAAGATCTAATTATAATAACACTATAATTAATCTTTATTTAATTATTTAACTAATACATATCTATTTTAATAAATCAAGAAATAAATAAAATTAATAATACAATAATATATATACCTCTAGAATTTTTCGTTGCGGTAAAGAAGGTCATGAGATCTAGTCTCCACCCATTGTTGTGGTACTAGAGGGCATGTCATGCCAGCATCACTAGTCACATGAAATAATTTTACTAGGCACACTACAGTTTATAGCGGGGGCTACCTGATTCTAGTCTTAAAAAAAACCTCTAGAATTATAATTTATTATAATTTAATTAATTCTACTTTGCATATTGTCTTCCAAACATCTAAAATTAGGTTAATAAAGACAATATTTATTATTTATTTAATAAAATACAAATAACATATATATATATATATATATATATATATATATATATATATTTTTTCTTTATTCAAATTGCAATACCTATTTTAATCACAATTCGAAAAAGACATTAAATTAAATAATACATTTAATATAAACTATTGTAGCAATTTAAAAACAATATTTTCTAGTTATTTAAATCATCAATCACACTTATTTATTTTATTATTTAAATAATTTAAACACACTATTTATTTAAATACCATAAAATAAACTATTTAAAATCCACCATTTAAAATAACCCATTTAAATTTAATCAAAAGAACTTTTAATATTTATAATTAAATCATGCACTCGAAAAGGATTTAGTGTCACAATTAAAATACAATATTCTAATTATCTAACCATTCACCACATTTATTATCCACACAATGATGCATAAAATAAGCTATTCAATAATGCAACATGAAGCTATGTGAGTGTGTGATTGCATCAGAGTTAACCATCTCAAACAGTTCTTGCCAAGTGGCTAGAACACCTCTACCTCAACCATGCTCTCATCTTCGATGAGTACCTACATCCATTTGCACTCAACTCGATGTCAATACATTAGTGTCTCCAAAAATATAGCCAAGACAAATCATTGTAATCCTGTCTACAATATTTAACATTTAAATCAATTTCTAATTCTTGCAAATCTAATTCCATGCTAATTATCTTCATACATATAAAATTACTTAAAGTAAAAGTCAATCACAATCAATGTTCACTAATCAAGGATAATTAATGTAGTCCATAAAAATGATACATGAAAAAAAAGTATCAAATAGTTAAGCATGCTTATAGAGATTTCAACTTAGCCAAGCATAGGCTGAGAGGAGTAGATGGTAAATTGGTGAAAATCTCAGATAGTCAAGAGGAACCCTTCCCATTCAATCTATTCATGCACTATTGAAAGGAAGCTAGGTGTGTAGAAACGCTTCCTACACTAATCTATTGAGGAGAGGGCTATGTAAATTCAACTTTATCCTAACTATTACATTGATGTTAAACCATTAACATAAGATATAGCAGAAAAACACAAGAGCTAGAAAGAAGACAGAAGAAGAGAAACAAAGATTTACGATGGGGAAAACCCTCATCGGGTGAAAAACCCCACACTCAGAAACCTGCACAATGTATTAACAAATCTGAAAAAATGTATACAACACACTTGCAATGCAAGCTTCAATGGTCTTTGACACTCATGTCTGGAGTCAATCCGGTAGCATAACAGTACCTATAAACCTATGATACAAACTCAATCTCCAAGCACCTGATTAAATAGAACATACAAGGCAATTTTGGACCTTTCTTGGAATGGGCATCCAATATGGCATCTTGGACCAAAACCCACGCCTAGGGACACTTGGTCAACATTGTAGAATGTGTCTAACACATGTCCATAGCTCCCATCCCAAAGAGGTCACCTATTTCCAAAATGGGCTATGACAGATGCTCTTACGACACTTACGACCATCATTGAATCTGTCATAGCGGTTACAACTTACAGCTGTAAGAGAATCTATCATACACATGCTATAAATAGCATATTCACTTACAACACATCATATTCCATCTTGGGGCACCCAAATATGCCTCATTCAAAGATGCTTCATGACACATGTCATTACCTATCTTACAACCTTCTATTCTCGACTCTTACATGTCATAGATTCGTCATAGGAATCCGTCATAACCATTTCGGTCAAACATTTCTTACACAACATAGAAGATGCTGACACATGGCAGAATATTCCTACCACTAAGTGGGATGCCTATCTCCTCATGTGAGGACAAAATAACAAGTTGTCATAATCCATGTAGGATTGACACATCACCGTGCCACATCCCACAATATGACAAAGTGGAATTTCCAATTATTTACAACATAGGTGATTGAATAATAAATACAAACATTACAAATGCAAAGAATTACCAAGGTTGAGACACCTTAATTCTCAACATTCTCCCACTTGTCAAACACATTGTAAGAGCCAATAGAAAAATAGGATTTAACTGCTATAGGCCGAGAGGCCCATAGACTCAGAACACCATTTGAACTTTTCTGTACCCACTAGCTTCATCAATGCATCCGCAACATTCTTCAAAGTATCTACCTTCTCCAAATTTACCTTTCCATCCTTAACCATGTCCCTCATGAAGTGAAACTGAACATCAATGTGCTTTGTTCTAGCATGGAAAGTTGGATTCTTTGCAAGGCAAATTACACTCTAACTATGACAAGTGATCGTGATCTGACCTGCATCAACACCAATATCGGAGCACAATCTCTTAAGCCAAATGGCTACCTTACAAGCATGAGTTGCTACCATATACTTAGCTTCTATCGTGGACAAAGCAACAATAGGTTGTCACTTACTTATCCAACTAATAGCACCACCAAACAGTGTAAAAACATAAGCACTGGTGTATCTCCTGCTATCAATGTCACCTGCCTAATCTGAATCCACAAATCCATGAATATCAACAAAATGTGGAGGTCCTAAAACATTACCATGATAGCAAATGGAATACTTGGAAGTACCCCTCAAATATCTGAACACTCTCTTAACTGCATCCCAATGAACCTGTCCAGGATTAACCATAAATTAACTAAGGACTCCCACTGCTTGGGCAATGTCTGGTCTTGTGCAGACCATGGTATACATAAAACTGCCAATAAAACTAGCATAAGGTACTCTACTCATGTCCTCCACCTCACTAGGAGATCTTTGACAATCATCAATAGACAACTTTATCCCCAAGGAAACGGGAACACACAATGGTCTATAATCTCCCATGATAAATCTATCCAACACAGTCTTAACATACTTACTCTGACTTAACCAAAGTTTTTTGTTGGTTCTGTATCTTCTGATTTTCATTCCTAGAATGTACTGGCTGCCCCTAAATCTTTCATTTCAATTTGAGCTGACAACTGAGATTTAAAATCAGAAATCATATTTTTACTCTTCCCAATGAGCAACATATCATCAACATTTAGTGCAACAATGAGAATACGATCACCATCAAACTTATAATAAACACAGTGATCTGATTTCGATCTCACAAATCCAATTGACAACACAAAGGTATCAAACTTCAAATACCATCTCCTAGGGGATTGCTTCAAACCATACAAAGACTTCTTAAGTTTGCAAACCAAATTTTCTTTACCTTTTACCATGTAATGCTCTGGCTGTGACATGTAGATTTCCTCCTCCAAGTCACCATGAAGGAAAGTTGTCTTCACATCCATCTGTTCTACCTCTAAATCATAAGCTGCTGCGAGAGACAACAAGAATCGAATGGATGTCAACTTTGCAACAGGAGAGAAGATCTCACCATAATCTATAGCCTCCACTTGTGAATACCCCTTTGCAACCAATCTGGCCTTATACTTCTCAATACTGCCATCTGGACCAATCTTCTTCTTGAACACCCATTTGCATCAAACTGGTTTCCGTCCAAGAGGCAAAGGCACCAAGTCCCATGTTTGATTCGTTTCCAAAGAAGCCATTTCTTCCTCCATGGCCTCCTTTGGGAACCTACATCCTTCATATCCAAAGCCTCTGATACAGTTCTAGGTTCATCACTATTAGTGAGCAAAGCATAAGCACAACTAGAATCAAGCAATGTAAAACCAAACCTTTTAGGTTGCTTCCTTATCCATGTAGACCTCCTCAAGAGCTGAGGTTGAGGTTCATCTTCTTCATCTGAGCTTTTAGAGCTGCTAGAGCTCCCCTCATCATCAGGTCCAACATTGTCTTTTTGTTCAGTGTTCTCAGGGGTGAGAGGAAATTGAACAACATCCTCTTTCTTTTCTCTTTCTTCTAGCTACAAAATAGTGGAAGAAGGTGTAAGCTCTCTAAAGATGACACTTCTATTGTACAACACTTTTTCAACCACGGGGTCCTAAAGCTTGTATCCTTTCACACCAACACCATAGCCAATGAAGATACACTTAACATGTTTGTTCTCCAACTTTAACCGCTTCTCTCTAGGCACATGTGCATATGCCTCAACCAAAAACACGAAGATGCCTTACTGAAGGCTTTCTACTAGACCACACCTCCATGGGTGTCTTTCCAACAAGAGTTGATGTAGGAGATCTATTTACCAAATAGCAAGTAGTGGCAACAGCTTCAGCCCAAAACTTTTGTTCTAGACCAGCTCCACTAAGCATACTCCTAGCCTTCTCCATCAGTGTCCTGTTCATCCTCTCTACAACTCCATTTTGTTGTGGTGTGTATGGAGTTGTCTTATGTCTTTCAATCCCAAGTTCCTTGCAATACTTATCAAATTCTGTAGAATAGAACTCACCACCGTTGTCAGTTCTGAAACATTTAATCTTTTTACCAGTTTGATTTTCAGCAAAGGCTTTAAACTCCTTAAACTTGCTATAAACTTTAGATTTGCTTCTAAGAAAATAAATCCATGTCCTACTATAATCATCTATAAAAGATACAAAGTATATAGATTTCGATAATGAAAGAACATTAACAGGACCAAACACATCAGAATGAATGAGGTCCAACACACCAGAAGACTTATGAGAACTCGAGTAAAACTGAACACGGTTTTGTTTTCCATAAATGCAATGTTCGCAAAAGTCAAACTCAAGATTACAATCCTCTAACCCTTCAATGAGATTCTTATTTTTCAGGGTACGCAGACCCTTCTCACCAATGTGGCCAAATCTCTTATGCCATAACATTGTCTTTTCTATAGGAAGTTTAACTTCTAATGTACGATTACAACCATCAAGATTAGAAACAATAGATTTATTCACTTCTTGTTTAGATGGTGGGGATGAAGTGACTTCTGCCCTCTTCCTTGAGTCAGAAGAACTATTGCATTGTGCAATACATGCCTCCAGCTGAAACAGAGTACCTCTCCAAGTACCCTTAGCAAGCACCATAGATCCTCTAGTCATCTTGCATCCTTCTTTCAAAAAGACAACCTGCACACCTGCATCATTCAAACTACTTACAGAAAGCAGGTTCCATGCTAAGCCTGGGATGTGCATAACCCTAGAGATCCCCTTCACTTGACCATCAGGGTATTGGATAGAGACTCTTCCATGACCAATGATTTTTAGATGAGAGTCGTCACCCAGATACACCTTTCCACCATCAAAATCCTCATACTTAGTGAACCAATCTCGAGACAAGGTCATGTGGAATGATGCACTAGAGTTGATTAGCCACACATCATTAGATGCATGGGTTGCCAGGGCTGTGATGAAGGCATCACCATCATCTTGTGATTTGTTAGAATCTGAATCAAGAGATTTCTTCTTTTTCTTCTTCTCCTTTTTGCATTCCTTTTAGAAATGCCTGGTCTTTTCATAGTTCCAACAAAGAGCCTTGGACTTTCCATGAGATTTGGATCTCCCACGGGATTTGGATCTACCCTTTTCAGCTTTCATGTCCTTCTTCTTCCCTTTCTCCTTGGGTCTTCCACGAACTGCAAGGGCTTCTTTGGTTGCCTCAGAAGGCTTTCTCCACATCTCTTCAGATAATAGCAAAGAAACCACCTAATCCATTTTGAATGTGGATGTGGTGCTTCTGATTGCCATGACAAGATGATCCCATGAGGCCGGCAAAGAACAAAGTAGGGTCATACACCGATCCTCCTCCTCCATCTTTACACCAATAGATGTCAATTGTGCAACCAGCATGTTAAAGGCATTCATATGCTCAGCCATGGATCCTCCATCCTCCATTCAAAGAGAATACAACTTCTTTCTTAGAAAAAGTTTATTAACTAGGAATTTGGCTTGATACACATCCCCCAACTTCTTCCAAAGGAGTTTTGCAGTAGCCTCCTCATGGACATTTAACAACACAAAATTGGCAAGACTAAGTCTTATGAGACCCTTAGCCTTCCGATCCTTGAGATCCCACTCATCTTGAGTCATTGTAGCTAGTTTAGTTCCATTCACACTTTCCCAAAGGTCTCGGTCAACTAACATGTCTTCCATCATGAGCTTCCACAGCTCAAAATTATTGTTGTTAAACTTCTCTACTTCAAACCTTCTTGAAATGGTTGTCATCTCCTATCTGCAATAAGATATAGAATGCTCTGCATAGACTCCCACTCAACCTAAGATTTTCTCAAAAAACCCCTACCTAACAACTAGGACCAAAGGTGATCAAGCTCTGATACCAACTGAAAGGAAGCTAGGTGTGCAGAAATGCTTCCTACACTAATCTATTGAGGAGAGGGCTATGCAAATTCAACTTTATCCTAACTATTAAAGTGATGTTAAACCATTAACATAAGATATAGTAGAAAAACACAAGAGCCAGAAAGAAGACAGAAGAAGAGAAACAAAGATTTATGGTGGGTAAATCCCTTATCGAGTGAAAAACCCCACACTTAGAAACCTGCACAATGTATTAACAAATCTGAAAGAATGTTTACAACACACTTGCAATGCAAGCTTCAATGGTCTTTGACACTCATGTCTAGAGTCAATCTAGCAACATAACAGTACCTGTAAACCTATGATACAAACTCCATCTCCAAGCACCTGTTTAAATAGAACATACAAGGCAATTTTGGACCTTTCTTGGAATGGGCATCCAATATGGCATCTTGGACCAAAACCCATGCCTAGGGACACTTGGTCAACATTGTAGGATGTGTCTAACACTTGTCCACAGCTCCCATCCCAAAGAGCTCACCTATTTCCAAAATGGGCTATGACAGATGTTCTTACGACACTTATGACCATCATAGAATCTGTCATAGTGGTTACAATTTACAGCTGTAAGAGAATCTATCATACACATGCTATAAATAGCATATTCTCTTACAACACATCATATTCCATCTTGGGGCACCCAAATATGCCTCATTCAAAGATGCTTCATGACACATGTCATTACCTGTCTTACAACCTTCTATTCTCGGCTCTTACATGTCATAGATTCATCATAGGAATTCGTCATAATCGTTTCGGTCAAACATTCCTTACATAACATAGAAGATGCCGACACATAGCAGAATATTCCTACCACTAAGTGGGATGCCTATCTCCTCATGTGAGGACAAAATAACAAGTTGTCATAATCCATGTAGTATTGACACATCACCATGCCACATCCCACAGTATGACAAAGTGGAATTTCCAATTATTTACAACATAGGCAATTGAATAATAAATACAAACATTACAAATGCAGAGAATTACCAAGGTTGAGACACCTTAATTCCCAACAACTATTTTGTAAGAACATATCATAGCTTGTGCCAAGTGTTAGGCAAGATGCCTCAAACAGAATGCCCATCTCTTTGATGATGATGGCAGTGGATATTCAAAGCCAAGAGACTAGGGAGCCATATGACTATGCTTCCTACCTTGCAGATAAAATGCACAAATAGATGACAATAATCAAAAGCAAGTTATTTATTGTCGATGCCCATGTTGAATTCACATGGTATTCCATGTTGTACCATATGCTTCTATTTTCTTTGTCAAGAATGTGGCACCAAAATTTACATGTCAAAATGGCAGATGCATAGGGAAATATGTTGCTAGTGTAGATGTGAACATGCATGGTAGACATGCATTGTGTTGATGTTGATTATGTTATTTTTGAAGAATATTTTGTGAGGAGAGTTCTAGATTTCTTGGAGCCAGAAGGAGAAAGGCTACATCTAGATGTACTAGATATTTTAAGGCCTATGGACATAACTCCTCACTTGGGGATTGATCATATTTGAGGTGATTGGTTTTACCATGAGCACACCACTTGCATCTAGATCTATGGGTGTGAGGCTCCACCCCACATTCTATCTAAGTATATACCTAAGAGAATTGCATTTTTGGAGATACTTAGGCAGTTAAATGAATCATATAAGGAGCACCCAAGGAAGTACAAGAAAGGCTCATTTTTTCCTACCTCCCTCAGATTCAGTGACTTTCTGACAGCTGATAAAATGGGTTGGATCAGATTTATTCAGTGTTGCAATTCTATGGGATGTATTTGGAGTAACCAAGGATATTTGACCTTGAGGGTTTCATTGACAGGGTTAGGGTTGGCAAACAACAACTGAGGTACATTTACTAGGTCAATTTTGATGAAGATATTGTTAGAAATTGTCTATCAATGAGTGATGTCCACACTTTTAGAATCAAGTGGGACATAATAATGGCAGGAGAAAGAATGAGGAAGAATGTAAATGTAGCATATCAAGGTGCCTTTGTAGAGATGCAAGACCCCATACAAAGAAATCAAAAAATGTTGGATAATGCAGAGAAACTAATTACTAGAGCTCATACAGGAGAAGAAAGGCCCTCTTAGCAGCCTAGTAGCTCAAGGGGAGGATATGCAGTGAAGAGAGAGTTAATTGACCCTTCCCCTACCAAGAGGCCAAAAAAATTAATTTAGAGGCCGAAGAGGAAATTGAAGTAGTGGATTTAAAGGAATAGGTGTAGGAAGCTACCCATCAAGTGAATTCACCTGACAGAATAAGGCCCTACTCATCCCCTAAAAAAGGGGCAATGAGGACAATGACAAGCCAAACTATAGATATTGAAGAAGTCAGAGTAATGGCTTGCAATAAATTCTTAGAAGATGATGAATTCATAAACACTCCTGAATTCAAGAGTTATATGTTAAAAGTGAGAAGTGAAGAATTCCAGAAAAGGATTGAGGATGCCAAGAGTGGAGTTGATCCCTCCGAGTATGAGGCCATCACCCAAAAGGTGTTAAAAGAAGTCAATCAGGCCATCACCATAATGACTCTGGAGGAAGGGAGGACATTAGTTGCCAAAAGTAATATCTTGCTCCTCCCTCATTGGACTTTGTCAAATGCAATTGTATTTGACACAATAACCAAAGAAGATTCTGATGTGACAGATGAACAAGTGGAGAAGGCTCTCTCTGGTGTAGCCTTCAATCCTAGGTTTGGGACATTGGCAATATGGGCTCTAGCCCCAAATAATAACAAGCCTAGGATTGGATTGGGGGAGCTAATAGGAGATGTAATAATCAAGAGGGTATCTGACAGCCCTGCCCCCCAGGCTACAAGTTTAAATGTACAAACTATACAATTTACTGAGGCAGTCACTAATAAGCTACGTAAAGAACATGATGAGTCATTGCTAAAATATGCATAGGCAATTGCATAGTTCAATAAGTGCAAGGAGAAGCTATCATTAGGGGCTAGTACTTCTACTCCTCCACATGTGATCCCAACAACATACTCAATTCCAGCTAACACAGAGCCCTTGTTAGCTAAGATCAGAGAACTAGAGGAAGTGAAGAGATTGAAAGAGAAGAAAAAGAATTCATTCAAAGACATGGTGACAAATTTGATCAATCATAGGCTGACCAAGCTTGTGGTGAGGATGAATGAGACATGGAAGTCTCACTCTGATTTAAAGGTTGCATTGGATAAACATGAATAGGATAAATAATGTCTCAAGACAATGCAGAAATAATGGTTGCTAAGGACTGGTGAATTAAGAGACTTAATTAGGTGTGCATGCTATGATGCACAGGCACCTTCAGAGATGAAGCTAACCCTTGAAATGTTGGAAATTCTTGAAGGGGTTGCAACTTTCCAATTAAAGTTAGACAAGGTACTAGGTGAGAAAAAGTAGTTTATGGAGAAAATAGATAAGAAAATAATGCCTAACATACTGGAGGCCAATGGGCAAGTCAAAAGCCTTGGCAAGTGGAAAGGTAATTTTAATGACAATGCTGGCTAGCTCATATCTTCTTGTTGCACTGATGAGGACCCCAAGCTAATAATTTTGAATTCAACTTTGGATAAACTACATGTATTGGCAATAAATTTTGAGTTGTTCTATAAGGAAGCAAAGATTTTGATGGATGCATGGTACATAGGACACAATGACAAGATTTCAAAGTTGATCTCTTTCCAATGGCCATTAGAGAAGTCATATGATGAGTCGGCAGAGAGATATGGATTGGTGTACCTGAATTAAACAAGCAACTACTTCTCCCCTACATTCATGTAGTCGGGCTCCTCAAGTCATTTGGGTCCCATGTGACGAATTATATTTTATCTTTCTCTGGGCTCAATATAATAAATGCCTATACGCCCTTGAGTGGTGCACTATATTGTAATCTCACCTAATCAAGAAATCTAATGAATGTTGGTGCTAGGTTCTGTGTCTATAAAGAGTTGGTTTCCTCACTTTGTAAGGTTGTTGGAAGTTTTGGGATTTTGAGGAGTAAAGCTAATAAAAAATTTTGTTTGGTTGTTCTATCTATGGTCTTGTGAGTTCTATTTTAATTTATATATTTTCATAAGCCATTTATCAGTTTTAGATTAATTTATATGAGTAATGCAATGTGTATGTGTTTCTATTAATTGTCTCCATTTGTTATCTACATCTTTCTTTAGAATGAAGTAACTAAGGGTTTTCTAAATTCTGGGGTGCATACCTGCTGCATTGCATGTTTAATTTTTTTCTTCAAGTATAAGGAACAAAATTAAAGTGCTCTAAGTCAAATGTGGAGAAATATGTGTGATAACAGGGATATTTGTAAGAAGAGTTAGTAGAAATACCTAATCTTTGGAGTTCTCTATAAGACATGAACTAAATAACCCTTCAAAATTTGTATGTTTTTTTGGTTTAAGGAAATTTATATGTTTTAAGTTGGACTCCATGCCCTTGGAAAAGCACTGATCAAAGGCCTCCATTAAATTTATGAATCAAACCTTAATCTGATAACCACACACATAAAATTTTAAATTATCTCAAAACTTTAAGTTGTAGGACATTAGGAGTATGATTTAGGTTTCAAATCCTCTGACTCACAACTGAAATAAGACCCAAAGCTAGCCCCTTTGCATTTATCTAACAGTTTTGGTCTACATAATAGAGGATTTATTTGCTTTTGTGTTAGTACCTAGTTGCAGCCAAGATTCAATAAATGGGTATTGAATAGGGACACCTCCTAGGTCTTGTAGAGCCTGAAGTGCAGAGGAGACATTAGACTCTGTATCTTGATCATTGACCACTGACTTGAGGTCCTTATTGATAAAAGATGGCTACTTTTTAGGGGAGCTTAGATAATCAGCTGGGAACACCAACACCTTCCTCAAAGCATACTTCTACAATATTTTTTCCTTCCTGTTCACCTGCATACACAACTATGACAAACTTTTTGCCTTTATTCTTTGGAATTCTATCAAACACTTGCCACACATTCTCAATTTTCAACCTCTCATGTATAGACTGCCTCACATTCAACGATCTGTCTACACACAAATCACACACACACCACCATAGGTCCTGCTACAAGCTGCCTCACATTCGGTGATCTACCTGTAGACTTAGGAACAACCTTCTCTCATACCACTAATGAAAAGGGATACTCTCCCTTACGAATTTGCAACACAATACTCAAACAATCCTATACAAGAAGGCTGAAAATAGAATATTATAGCAAAGATATTAAGAGAAGTCTGCAACTTATATTTTATTGAATCTTAAAATGCATTACAAAATAAGGAATCTTATGAGATTCTGAGAATTACACATCCAACACTTGCAACAAATTAGTTTCTCCACATTCTAGACTGCTTCCCCAACATATGGGTATGTAAAAAAAAATTTCTCAAAAGCCTCCCTAACCAAATGACTAAGCATCAATATATAGAAATTGCATGAGAAGAAACCACTATTGGTTTCTCAAAACAACCTCCACTAGGCCACTAAGAAAACTTGTCAATTTTTCCTATCACCACTCCCTCATTTTTAGCATTTTCTAACACGATTTCTAGGTTTTGTGCACCTTTTTCCCGGCTTTCTATAACATTTTGAATTTCTCAATTTTGATCAGAAATGAGAAAGTTATGCTCATTTTACCAAGATTGGGTTTCATAATTACGACCTAGACATGCAACAACATCCAAAGCTTGTGGCCCGCATGGTTTCATTAAAATTTCCCATGGTTTCACTAAAACCATCAATTGGAACCACCTCTTGGAAATCCACACCCTTCTTGGAGGTTACAATTTTAGAAATAAAAATAGGAGTTGTTGACCCACTTATGACAAAATCTTCCCACCATATCAGCCCCACCAAATAGAAATTAATGCATATTCCCAAGTGGTTGCCTAGGAAAGTTTTTGCCCACTAATGGAGGAATTTACAAATTACCGGTGTATTTTTCTTTAAAATTACATTTATTAATATACCCTAAGAAAATACATTTGTTGCTAATTAAAATATTATTTTCCAAAGCCCACAAACCTTATTGAAAACAAACAAACATTTATTTTTAAAAAAATTGGTAATGCAAGATTGCCATTAACTGTGGATGCTTCTGGATCACAAGTGAGCACATAGGTGGTCACCTGATGATGCTACTTTGAGACTATGTTGATACTATGTCAAACAAGGAGAGGGGATTCTTGTAGGTAGTGGGTCTTTGGTAGGTGTTTATCATGCCCATGATGAGATTCCACTATAGTATGTTCATAGCACTTATGTAGAGGTGGAATGTGGATACATCTATATTGCATCTACCCACAAACGAGATGATAGTGACCCTGGAGGATGTCTACCATATCCTATGACTACCTATATGAGGAGAGATAGTGAGGATAATAGAGCATTGCTCAGTAGAGTACACCCAAGAGGGCCAGGTATATTGCTTCAATGGTACCATCACTCAAGTAGAGTGAGGGCACATCACACTTCGACTATTAGAGTAGGGACACATTGACATTCCCTTTGTGTAGGGGATCATGATTGCTACTATCACCTTGGTGGTTGCACAAGATGGATGAGGCACTCACCTTCATGGGGACCTTGTTCATAGTATCAAATTGATGGAGCAACACAGGATATAGTACGCATGGGGACGTAGTATGTTTTTGCACTTCTACCATTGTTTAGGATGGTATGTCCATTATGAGTCACAAAGCTTGATGGTATGCACCCTTCTACAGGTCTGGGTGTTCAAGCATATCAGGTGCACATGGCCTACAAGTTTCCTAACAGATCTGATGTGAACATATCCACGTATACATGCTTATCTTCTTATTAGATGCTATAGACATGGTGATCTACTATATTGGAGAGTGGTATTTGATAGGTTGTAGTGCAATGACATTGTTTGGAGACTGTATTGTAGCCACAAACCATGGATGGGTCAGTACAGAGAGTTAAGCAAGATGTAGAGGGATCAGTTGATGGCCAGTCTCCTCGATCATATAGTTCTCTAGTTTTACTTTGATTCAATAGCTTGATAGTTCACATGCAGTCATGATGCATCTGAGCTATTCTTGCTCAGCACGCAGAGTAGTCAGGGTGAATTCCACTTGATTGCCGACAGTGGCTGCTATAGCAGTGAGTGACGATGATGGAACAGAGGATGTAGAGCTTCTATCTAATACAGATGATTTTAGTGTTACCCAAACATATCAAACTTGGTGGTAGATGACACTGCCCTATCCTATCTTTCCTCTCGGTCACCCCACAGGTGATCCTTAACCATGGACAGGTCATGCAAATGACACAAGAGTAGAGGATGACGTTAGTGATTTTTCTTGTAGATGATGATGATGATGATGAGATCCTGACAGAGTAAATCTTTAGAGAGAGACCATGGTGAGACCTGTTAGGTCTCAAAAATGCAGGTTGCAAATCCTAAGAGGATGCTAGACTCTATGATCAAATTGGCAACGTTTTTGAACTAACTTGATGGAGTTAACTTATAAGGTTAATGACTCCCTGCACTTTAGGTACTGCTATACCTAGGTGGGTGGACCTTGGAAGTTGAAGCAGATTAGATGAGTGTAAGTGCTTTGACTAAGTTAATGGATCTACCCATAGTGGCAAATGGTGTGGAATAGTTGAAAGCTTGCTAATTAGTTCTATTTCTAATATCTATAAAATGATTGGTATAAATTGTATAAGCAATAGCAGGGTAAATTTTATAACTATGCTCAACAAATGGATGGGTTTTGGATAAAACTAAATGATGAATCAAGATAAGACCGGTGCCTTGTTGGGTAAATAGAGTCAAATGAAAATCTAAGACCAGTGGCTTATATTGGGCAATAAATCAAACTATTTGGCATAATACTTTGGTTTATAACTTGTATAAATGTGTAGGGAAATGATTGACAGACTCTTCTTAATATCCAACTATCATAATCAGGTTCTTGTTATTCACTAGAAGGAAATTTAATCCTTTCTTGAAGGAACCAATTGAATGAACTATACAAGAACAATAGATAATATCAACTTGGAGACAAAATGACAATCCTAATTATATGGTTCTTCTTAGTGATCCAAATCAACACTTCCAGATTACTATGACTGACTAGAAGGATTTTAATTCCTTTTAAGAAAACCAATTAATCAAATCACACAAATACAGCAAATGTGCCTTGACAAATTAAATATATACTTGATATATCAATTTGAATAATAAGGAAATACTGAACTAGAGACAACCAAATAATTGGCTAATTTCAACAAACAATTGATGCTAGTATAAAACCACAGAATCAGAAATCTTCTATCAACTTCTTTAATATAATACTTGCAACATGGTCTTTTAAAATATTATGAACTTCTTCTATTATCTCCTACTGCTGATGTCAGTTGATCATCATATGTCCAACTTATATAGGAATATTTATGAAGAGACATAACTCTTCAAAATGCCTTTTGAGAATTAAAAGGATTAACATAGAAACAAACAAAGATAATGACCCTAAGCCCTGCGAAGCCACAGGTATATCTGAGCAACATGATCTAGGTACTCTTGGCTTCGATGTGTATCAGTAAATTCAATAGCATTTCTTGTAATTACATCCATTGTCACCATATTTTCTAGATGCTTGCAGGCCTCCCCAGATGTTGAGTCTTTATAATTGAGAGATTCTAAAGCCTCATGTAATATCACCTAGCATTCTTTAATCCATTCATCTTGGCTCTTCAACTCCTTATCATTTCTGAACAACATGGGTATACTTGCCTTTGAAGCCTCAACACATTCCTTGGCGTCATTTTGAAGCTGGTCATGATATTTTTTATGTTGTCCGATCAAGTCTTTGGCACTGGAGATACCTGCAGTGTCAGGAGTATCCCTACTCTATATCTCGTGGAGTTTCTCTTGAAGCCTGTTATTTAACCTTTCATGTTCTTGGATGACCTTATGGTTCTCAAAGTAGACATCCCAAAATTTATTCATCCAATGCATCATATTGATATGTCTATTCTGTAGTACTGTTGCAAGTGTGTCAGTTTGAACTTGGGCTATTTTATCAACAAATGGTGATTGGGAACTTTGTGAACTCTCTCCTTGGGTTAATCTTTTAATTGATCCTCTGATTGCATTCTTGACAGTATCTTTTAGGAAATCATTTTCTTTTGTCAATCTTTCACAACTTGTTCCTTGATCAACATTTGAGCCTGTGCTTTATTTAGTTTTGCAACATTTATACCAATGTCTACAGTAATCAAAGGATTAATTTCTCCTACTTTCAAAGTCATCACATGCCCAAAGGTTTTTTCAGTATCTGTAATGGCAGTCTTCTTATGAGGAGGGTATAATGCCCATATCATGAGTAATTTTTCATCATTGTTATACTTGGTACCCATGTATACCTCTATGACACCCTCAGGAGTGAGTTTGTACTTGTCATCAGTATTGTGCGAGAAACTATAAAAAACCAAGGCAGAATTTATGTCAAGTCCAGGAAATATCATGACACTCGCTTCTTTGAGCAACTGTCTACCTCTGTTAGGAGTCATAGCCCTCAACTCATTGTCTATTATTGTCTTTAACATATCCATCAATTGTTTTTCATTATCAGTTGTGACATCTTCAACTGATTCCCTGAGTTCTTTTCCCTTGCATTTATACAAAAATGATTTAAATTCTTGAGAATGAATAAATTGATCATCTACAATGAAAGAATCATATGCTAACTATCTAGGATCCTCATCATTGGGCCCCTCTTCATCCTATTCTCTGTTAGGAAATTGATAACATTCCATTTTTTGTTTAGAGATTCTAGTTGCCTATTCATGTAGCTCCTCTTCTCCTGCAGATTCCTCATCACCAAAAGACAACAACTCTATTTCTGCAAGTTGTTTTCTCTTCTCATCTAGTTCTCTATTATACTTTTCAATTACCAATTCAACTTCAACTTCTTCCATGTTCCTAATAATATCATAATGTGGATACAAAATATGTGTATATCCACTGAGATTCTATTTTCTTCTAGAAAAATCAATGAAACCCTCAGGATCAAATCCTTTTCTTGCCTCTGCACACCTCATGTTGTAATGCATCAATTTGTCCTTGATGAGACCATAACCCTCTTTAGACACCACAATAAAATCCCTGAAGCACAAAGTACTAGGCATGAAGGATTGTTTGTCATAGGCACTTAAGTTCATCACATTAGAACAATTCATTTGCCTGACTATCTCTAAGTAGGCAATCCTATCAGGAACTATCTTGGGCAATATAAATGGGGTATCTTCAAAAGCATAAATTTTGACCATGGTTGAATCCTCAAAGCAATACCAATCTCCCCAGTTGTGGGTGGCAGTTGGGGGACCACCAAAATCTTTTGGTCTGAGAAACCTTTTTATTTCATCTGATACTGAATATTCACAAGGATGGTTAAAGTATCTATACAACACTTTTACAAAATATTCTTCAAAATGAATGTAACTAGAGTGGGCAAACCTACTATCCCATACCCTTGTCCACATCTACATAGGCAACTTTTGTCCCCTCTCGTCTACTTGAGTATTTCTGAGTTCACTTGGCCATATTCCCATTTCCTAGCCATAGTATAATAGCATGTGCATGAGGAGTGAATAATGCTCAAAAGAGACTGTTGGGGAGTTGTTCTTAATTGCAATTAAACTAGAATCAATCTTTCTGAAAATATAAGTAGCATAGTCAATCTGCCTAGCATATGACACTGGATATCTGTGGCTATCACCATTAATAGAATTGTCATGAAATCAAGAACCTCTAACCCTAGGACTTGGCCAATGGAATAATATGTGTATTGCATATACAGTTCAAACAAGGACACATGGAATGGAGGTCCATCATTGTCATCAAAAGGTACCATTTTTTCCCTCTGCTCTAGGCCTGTGGAGAAGCAATCTCCATACATTGTATGTGGTGTCCATCCTCCAGTATTCATTGTCTAAATCTTCATATACTATGGGAAGTGTACACAAGTCATCCAAATCAAATACTTCACAAATGGCATTTTTGGATAAGTGTATAACAGGCTCTCCTTGTGGATTGCATATGGCTTTGAGGCTAGGATTGTAATATTTAGCCAAGATTTTTAGGAGTTCCACATTCATAGACACGTCCGGGACGACCAATTTGCCCAAATTCAAATGCCATGGATTAGACACTGGGACATTTCTAAACTTCTATCATAATGGAATTTGAACAAATCATAGCCTTTGATTGGTGTCCATACATTTCCCAGGTCTCTACCTCCACCCTAAGCTGTGTAGACCTTTGGGGTTTAGGGGTAGACCCAGGCAATTGGTCTATCAAATCCTAATTTAGTTTTCTCTCTTTCATTTTTTCATCAGGGCTTTTGTCAATTTTCTATTTCTTAGGCTTACTAGTTTCACCTTGATGTTTTCTACCCTTGCCCTTTACTAGTGTTTCCATTTGTTATAATTTTGAATATCAAATTCAAATTGTAATCCACCACACAGAGGTTTTATATGTGTACCTGTTTGTTTGAGATGATCACCAAATTCCTTTGTTCTCTCCTCCAAGTTCTCACTTACGTGCTCTTCTCAGACAATTTTCTTGAACCCAATTGCAATGATTTAGAATGACTCTTTAGGGGATTTCTCGGCCTACAATTAATACTTCTAGTGCATTAATGTCCATAATCATTGTGAGATGTCACATCGTCATAACGTCCTTCATCGGTAGGAGTTTTGTAATGTTAGGATGATCTAAACGCTTCTTATGGCGCGAACATTTGTAGATGACTCAATTGTTGTGACCCTTCATTTTGTCTCCTTGATGTCACTTTTTATGAAAACATATATATGTCTATATCGGTGAGACATTTCAAGGTTTATCTGATATAATAATGAGCACATGAGATGTTATCAGCCTGACTTATATTATCATTGTGAGAACAACATCCTACTCCGATATTTCAAATATCTCTAATATTAATATCGGCATGAGTCTTGTCAAAATATTTATCAGCTTCTCTTTACAAGGTAGGTTAGTGAAATCAGTAAGACCCAAGAAATTGATACTGATATCGCTTGTCTTTATGACCTGTCAGAAAGAGTCTCATCAATGTGTGTGGTCACTATCTTCATTTGAACAACATATTATATCGGGATGACTTCATTTGAATTATTCAATCCTGGTTGTTTCCCCGATGCCTTCCTTTCTATTCTTCATCAGAATGATCATAATCACATATCACCAAAATCCTTCATCGTTGTGACTATAGATTCGGTAGGACTTGTAAATTCTACTCTGATCTATTCCCTTTTGCTGATGAGTCATATCCTCCATATACATCGGTGTGACTTACGCCAAAAATGCCTTATGGTTGCTGAGACATCATAAGGTCAGAGACACATTAATCTCTTTCTCCGATGTACATTTCTTCTCAATGAGTTGCTAGTTTCACCCGTTCCATGGGTTGTTCGGCAGGACTCTTATTGAATTCTCTCATCAGTGTGATCTATGCTGTTAGGGGAATGTTCAAAGTATTCTCTGACAATATTTTCTCATCCCGATGGCCCTCATATTTGATTAATTTGGTGTGACTGGGGACTCTCCCTCTAATGAGGGGTCATCGACATTACTTCTTTCATCAAATATTTTTGAAACTTTCATTCCGACCATACTCCTCATGCCGATACACATCTAGCTCACTTCAAATGGAACATGGGTCAGTATAAAAATCAAGGTCTTGCTGAAAACCAAGAACTGAGGGTTTTTTCAGACTATGGATTAAGAGGTGAGACAAATATTTGTGGTAAAAATCATGTTATGTTTATGGGATTTATCAGTTGTTATTACGATTTTGGGCATATAATGTTCTGATTTGGTTGGACATGGGGTTGATAAGAGTATAGAAAAGTTTCAAAATTTTCCTGTCCCAACAAGACCAACAGGAGGTAGACAGTGATGAGGAGACCAAGTCAAGGCCATGGTCAAGAGCTCGTGGTCCAGCCCCTACTAATGTTAGGAAATTGAGCCATTTTGAGAAAGGGGAGATCAGTAGTCATATGCCCCCAGTTGCAAAGCTAGCTGCAAAGATCATTATACTAGCAGTAGTTTGGGATCCATCATGGCGAGATGGAGATTCATGTGAGACATTATTATGTTGACGTATTATTTTGATGAATAGTTATGATATATATATAAGAGATATTGATATTGATTTTGTGTTTCTTTTTACAGTTGATACAAATGGATTTTGTGAGTCATGTCATAGTAGAGATTATTCCTACAGATGCAACTAAGCAGTGAGTGCAGATGGGATATTCGCCATAGCACTCTGCGGGGTGGCATGCGGAGATATTTATGCCATTTATGGGATATACAGTAGCTATAGAGACTACTTTAGATCAGGCTATCTAGAGAGATGAGCGCATAGAGGCTGAGTTCCATATGCTATGAGATCAGGTTGCATCAGCACCTCCACCTGAGAGAGATCCTATCGTGGAGGAGGTCTTACTTATTGAGTTATGTCAGGTGAGATCTAAGAGGGATAGGGCTCAAACAGAGTGAGATCAATATCGTCAGACATTTATCGACTTGCAAAGTGATGTGTTGGGTCTGGTCTATCATCATCAATAATGTTCTTTAGGGAAACTTGCAATGAAGGAATTTCTAACTCTAGAGGCTTTATTGCATTGGCGACATAGACAAGATTATACCATGTATTTCCAATAGATGTACAAGTGCTTGTTCTGTAAGCCCATAATGCATAGGAAAGTTGAGTATACCCATCCTTTTGATGTTTGTTAATAGTTTTCTGTAGGATTTGTCCAATAATTTTATTTGAATCTTCTACTCGGCCATTTGATTGAGGATAATAAAGCATAGAGAAGTGATGTTGAATATGATATTTTTCAAGAAATTTCTTCACATCCTTGTTCTTAAATGGTGTACCATTGTCTGAAACTAAGGAGGAAGGTATACCAAATCGAGAGATGATGTTATCTTGTATAAAATGATAAATCACTTTAGCAATTGTGGATTGGAGTGGAACGACTTCAACCCACTTCATAAAGTAATTAGTAGCGGTGATAATGAAAGTATGTCCTTAAGAAGATGGTGGAGAGATTTTTTTTATTACATCTAAGCCCCAAATAGAAAAATGGCCAAGGTGAGAGTTGGGCATGAATTTCCTGGGCAGTTGCTCAAATTAAATTTTATGTTGTTGACATTGCAGACATTTGTTGACATATGCGAAGGAATTTTGCTCCATATATTTCCATTAATATCCCATATGTAATAAATTTTGTAGCAAGGATTTTACTCCAAAGTGCCATCCACAAGCACCAGAGTGAGCTTCTTCTAAAGCTATCAGGATCTCTAAATTACTAAGACATCAGAGAAGAACACCATTATAGTTTCATCTATATAATACATTAGATAGAATGATATAATGCGCCATGATCTTTCATAGGTGAACTCATGCATTCTTAGATTTTGAGTTAGGAATGGTGCAATCATGCAAATAATTAAATATATGGGAGAACCATTCATCAAAATTTGTGTTACAATAGAGATCAGTGCATAATGGTGTGACCTCATCTAATGTCAGTGTTTTAAGATTATGGATGATGAAGGTATATTTGTCAGGTGAATAAGTAGGGGATATAAGGGAAGTTGTGCTTTCCATTGCATCTGTGTGTCGATTGTTTTTTCTTAGAATAGTATCAATTGAAAATGATGTAAACTGTTTTAATAAAGATAAATCTAAGTCACGATATTGAGATAACTTATCTTGTTTAGATTGATATGATCCTATTATTTGTCATACAATTAATTGTGAATCACCATATATAGTGATGTTTTTTATGTTGAGAGCCAAAGCAGCACGAAGTCTTGCTATGAGAGGCTTGTATTCAGCAATGTTGTTTGTACATGAGAAGTTTGAATGATAGGACATAAGAACTAGCTTACCATAAGGTGGTACTATTATGACACTAGTATTGGAGCCAGTTCGACATCATCAAACATCAAAATATAATTCCCATTTATCATTTGAAGTTACACTTAGGATTTGATCATTAGGAAATATATCCAAATTTTGTATAGAAAAAGGTGTGTCAACTATATGATTAGTTAATGCTTGTCCCTTAATTGCTTTTTGAGAATAAATTTAAGATTGAATTCTATTAATAACATAACCCATTTAGCGAGATGAACTGAAAGATCTATTTTAGTAAAAAGATGTTTCAACAGGTCAAATTTCACCATGACATGAACTTTAGCATTTAAGAGATAATGTCTAAGCTTCTGTGCTGCAAAGACCAAGGCTAACCAATGCTTCTCGATAATAGTATATCGCACTTCATAATCAAGCAAGGTTCGACTAATTTAATATACAACACATTCCTTGTCTTTAGTATCATGTTGTGCCAGTAAAGTTTTGAGAGCATTATTAGATGTTGAGGTATAAAGAAGAAAAGGTTTATCTATAGTAGTATGCTATAAAATAGGGGATTAGCTAGATAACTTTTTAATACTTCAAACGCCATTTGAGAGTTAGAATTCCATTGAAAATTTGAATCCTTCTTTAGTAGTTTAGTAAAAGGTTGAGTTTGATCTGCAAGTTGTGTGACAAATCAACAAATGGCCTATATCTTCTCTTGCAAACTACAAAGTTGAGATATGTTCTTAGGTGCTGGCATATTAAAAATCACATCAATTTTCTTTGTGTCTACCTCAATCCCACAATGCAAGACTGTAAATCCCAACAATTTTCCATTGTCTACATCAAAAATGCATTTCTGGGGATTTAAGTATATGTTGTATTTCTTTATTCTCTCAAAGATTTGATGAAGGATTATAACATGATCCTAGCAATATATGGACTTCACAAGATATCAGTGACATAATCCTCTAGAATGTTATGCATGTAATCATGAAAAATAAGGGTCATAGCATTTTGGTAAGTTGCTCTAGCATTCTTTAATCTGAATGGCATGACCACCCAACAAAATGTACCCTAAGGTGTTATAAAAGTTGTTTTATATTGATCTAGAGGGTTGATGAAAATTTGATTATATCCTGAAAAACCATCCTTGAAAGAAATTAATTCATGGCCAGCTATTGAATCAACAATCATATCAATGTTTGGAAGAGGAAAATCATCTTTTAAAGATGCAAGATTCAAATCCTGAAAATTAGTGTACATCCTAATACAGTTATCAGGTTTATTGACAACCACTATATTCAAAATCCAATGTGAGTAGTCCATAAGGTGGATAAACCCAGCTTGTAAAAGCTATTCTATCTCATCTTTGACTAATAATTCCACCTTAGGATTCATTTTATGGATCTTCTATTTAAACTAATGAGCATCAGGTTTTAATATGATATTATGTGTTATAATTCGAGGATTGATATTAGGTATATCTAAATAATTTCAAGAAAACAATTCAGTAAATTCATGCAATAGCTTGGTCATATTTCCTTTTTCTTCTGTATTTAAACAATCACCTATAGGGATAACCTTTTTAGTATAATCCTTGTCCATAGACACTTCAATAGTCTTTCCTTTAAGTAAAGTACTAGGTTTTATGAGGTTGGGTGATTGTGGTTGTTCTTCACTTTCTTCCTTAGATTCTAAGGTAGTATTTACCAAATAGGTGGATTTTCCAAAGTATGCATCTTTATTTAATTGATAATGTAATCAACGTTTATGATGATAATGAGGAAGATTGTCATAAGCTCCCAAGAATTTCATTATTGCTTCATCTGTCAAAAGCATATCTAAAGAAATATCTCCTAGAGAACAAGTCATGCCTATCATCTCATGATACATCAAATTAAGTGTTGATATTGTGTTTACATTAAGATTAGGACATCTGTAGGCTTTGGTTTCCTTGAAAGGGTTATATCCAATGCCACTTGAGTGATGTCGTGAACCAAATTCTATAGGTAGTCAAAAAAAAAATTTATTAATACTATGCAACCATTACCTACATAGTTACAATTCTTATAAAGGATTTCAAATCCTTGACTATAAATAGAGGCCATTTCTCTAGAAGAAGGTGGAGCCTCATAGGCCTCATAAATTATAGTGTGATTAGGAGTATTGTCTATGTTTGTTACTAAAGAAAACTTGGGTTTTTAGGTATCTCCATAGATTCTTTTGATGAAATCGATGAAACATTTGATTCTTTAGAATTAGAATTGTTAGGTTTATATTCTCCTACAGAAGCATGAGTAAAATATAATGAACCTGAATCATCACCAAGGAATGCATTCGATTGTTTAGAATTTTGCACAATATTCTCTATGACAGGAGGAGTTGATGGATCAACTTTCATGTTATTTAGAATCTTATGATGATCAACTTGCTTTAGTAATTCAATTTGTAAACAATTATCTAGTTCAGGATCAGCTTCAGTAGTATAAGGTTTATCTTTATAAATAAACTTGATTGAATGATGAAGGGTAGATGGAACTACCCCCAATGCATGAATCTAAGGTCTACTAAGAATCATGTTATATGATAAGGAACTAGGCATGACATGAATCAAGGTATATAAAATTACAAGCCCAACTTGTATAGGTAAAGTTACTGTGCCCTTAGACTGTCTTCCAACATTATCAAAGCCATCAATGCTTATTCTATTTGGCTTAATCAAAGAGGTATCAAATTTAATCTTATGTAGCAAAATAATACCACAAACATTAAGAGCTGATCCATTATCAATCATAACTCTCTTAATCAATATTGTAATGACGATAATCAAATGATCATACTAATTTTGAACTTCAATAGAAGGCAACTCATGTTGTTGAAATAGAATATCTATTTTTGTCACATGCATACAATCTAAGAGAGATGCTACATCATTTGGCTTGATAGCAGGTGGTACAATCACCTTTTATAAAGCTTCTTGGAGCATTCCATGGTATGTAGGTGAAGTTTGTAAAAGTCCCCAAAGAGAAATCTTAGAATCAGTAGCATGAAGCTACTCAACAAGATCATAATCTTAACCAAATTTATGTGTTAAATGAGGTGCTTGAGGAAGCATTGGTTGAGAAGCTAGTAAAGATATCGAAATACTTAATTGTTGTTTGCTTTGTTTGTTATTTCATGTGTTATATGTATGAGCTACCATAGTGTGACTAGGTTGTTGTAATATTTCTTGTGAACTTTGATGTGTTATTTTTTTAGCATCGTTATAGATGTAATTAGGAGGTCGAGAAGAAGGCAAAACACCTCTAATAGTGATCACCAGTTTAGATTGTGGTTGAGCCACATCCAAAAATGGGTTGACCACTATCTTCAGCTTCACAGGTTCTTCTTGAGGTTTAGGAACATAGATTGCATTTACTATTCTTTGAAACAATAATGATGTAAGAGTAGTAGTGGAATATTCAATTGAAATAAAGGCCTCAAGGGCTTCATCTTACATATTGAAATAATCACAACTAAATGGCTTATCATATGGATTAAAATCTTGTAAAATTAATCTGACATCGTAGCATATTCTAATTAACCCAAGACTTAAAAGTAAAGTAATATAGCATAAAATTTGTGAAAATGAAACAAGATATCACTATGCAAGTCACAAAGTTGTAATTTTAAAACTCTTTTAATGAAAAGCTAAAGATATCGCTCAAGATGTACTTTTCATAATAGATGGCTTGCAATCTAAATGTTATTTAGGACAACAAAGTATTTTAGATCTGATGTTAAAAAGGATGCAAATTCTTTTAAAGCATGCGTTTGCCAAAATGTTTAGTGGAAAAACTGGGATAATGATAATTTGTCTAAACTAGATCAATTCCCACTTTTCACATACTAAACATTAGGAAGGTAGGAATCGAGCTTGCTCACTATGAAGGATCAAGGTACGTATTCCTAGGCTTCCCTTTATGCTAGTTGTGATTGAATGGATTCTTTGATTTAGGTTTTTACAAGCTTATGGAATTCACAAATCATAAAACCCTAATTATCAATTATGCTATAATAGACTATTCTCTGACATAGGTACTGATCAATAAATTATAGAAACATAGAGTAGAGATAATAGAGAGTTTGTACCTAAAAATGAGGACCTGTTAGACCTAGGCACCTGGTCTTTTGTCTCAAAATTTTCTAAGGTGTGAAATCTTTTGTATCAAGTGTCAGAGGGTCCTCAAATATTCCTAGATCTAAAATTGAATGCCTAATTAGACTAGGGTGCCTTCTCTTTTGTCCTTAATATTTCATGATTTTGAAATTCAAAGTTATGTGATGACTGTATCTACAATATCTATCTTTCTGTCACTCCTTTCTGCCAGATCTTTACGCATATGACATGTACACACAAAAGGAGGATAAATATGGTTGTGGCTATATAGGAGCTTGCTTCAGTCAAGCCCCGTCTTTGGTATTCCTACCTCAACAATAGCCAATTATAAATATATGCAGATGTGTGTGCTCATATCTCATATGTATATGCAAAAATGTAAAACCCTAGATGACTAATACATCAAGGAAATATCAACACTTTGTTTCACTCATGGAAACAACAACAACATCACCTTAAGGAGATGAATGTTCTGAAGACTTGTAGAACAAGAAGATGAGACAGCCATATCCATGGAGGATTCCCAAGCCCAAGTTGGATGCTTAACCCTTCTCCTGATCATACAAAAGGTTTGAAAAACCCTAGGAGGAGAAAGATAGTATCATGATCTTGATTCCTAATCTCCATAAAATATCTCCATGATAGAAAATATAAATATCTTCAAAGAGCTTCAACAAGTTGTTGGCATAGTAATCTTGCATGTAGATTGTGTGTGATAAAATGATTTTCAATTCTCTAAATCTAAATGTAGAAATTCAAATATTTGAAATAACATGTTGACATCATGTGAAAACTAAAATTTAAAATTAAAATCTCGAGGTGCACGGCAAGAGTCGACACCCTAGCAAAATTTAAAGCCCAAAAAAGTAGATTAGGACAGGGGCGCAGGTGCCCATGTCTAGGCCTTGAGTTTTCCTTCAAGTTTGCATTTAGGAGGTCCAAAATATCTAAAATTTAAAGGTTGTTTTCAAGTTCAGTCCTCAGTTGCTTCAAAATATGACATTTCCTTAGTTAGATATAGGTCAATCAGGTTTTATTAAGGTTAGAAATAAATAGGGTAAAAGGACACCAAAGGGGAGAAGCTAACATATGCAAAATTGTGCCATTCCATATAGGAGGACCATTTCTGACATAATAGTTCACATCTCTCCCCTATCTCCCTATCTCTATCATCCCTCTACCTCTCAATCTCTCTTCCTATATCTCTAGACATCTCCATCACTCTCTATCTCCATATCTCTCCCCTCTGTCTCCTCTCTCTCTCCCTAAAACCCTAAACCCTAAATAATGCCCCTATACCCTAAGCCCTAAACTTCAGGAACCCTAAACCTCTATATCCCTATCTCTCCCTTATCTCCATATCTCTATCATCCATCTACCTCTCAATCTATCTCCCTATGTCTCTGGTAATCTTGCTCACTCTCTATCTCCCTATCTCTCCCATGTGTCTCCCTTATCTCTCCCTATTCTTTTCCTCCCTCTCTACCTATCTATCTCTCCCTATCTCCCTATCTCTTGTCTCTCTCTCCCCTATCATTCCTCTATTTCCCTATCTCTCCCCTCTATCTCTCCCCTCTCTCCCTCCCTCCCTCTCCCTTATCGATGAAGGAAATGGAAACAAGAAAACTAGGACTCTCTTTCTATCTCTCACACTATCTCCCTATCTTTCCCCTCTCTCTGCCCTCCATCTCCCCCCTCTCTCCCTTTCTCTCCCCTCCATCTCCCCCCTTCCTCCATCTCCCTCCCTTTCCCTCTCCCTCTCCCTTATCGAGAAAGCAAATGGAAACAAGAAAACTAGGACATGCAAAGAGGAATGAGGATATAAACTGGGAGGATGAAATGGAAACAAGATAAAATGAAAGTTAATTAGATGGGAAGAATGATGAGTTGAGAGGTGGAAAATAGTAAAATAGGGAAAAATTGGTGGGATCTAAAGAGAAATTAGTGATATGGCTTGTTGTCATAGATTGTCATAGATGATTTTATTTCACAATAACGTGAGTGTGTTATAACGTGCGCTCACATTATGTGAATGCATGCAAATAATGTGAGTGCATTAAAACACACTTGTGTTATTGTTTTCTTTGGTAATTTCCAAGATGTTGTCTTCAATTTACCTTGGGATTCCAACCCAAAAACTTGGACTGAGTTTTGAATGTCTAAAGATGTGTTTTTACATATTGTGTAAAAAATAACACAATCTTGAGCGTTCTCCCCATTAGGTTTGCACTTGTTTCAATGACAAGTCAAAAAAATACTACAATAATGTTGAACTCTCTTAACTTTCTAACCATATAAGATTTTTCACGTTTTGAGTATGTTAAGGTTTTCATCTTTAATTTCTTTTGTTAGTGTATCCATTTTTTTGTCAAAAACTAGTGTGTGGTATAAATTTGATTTTTTTAAACCGTTCATCACAATTTCAAATAAATCACATTTTTAGAAACTAAACTCCATTCTACACGTATTTTAAAAAATTGGATTTTTGATTAATTTTCAAAAAAATTAGAGGGGGCATGCTTAATTCACTATGTTATGTTTTTTTACAAAAATAGGACCAATTTGTCTGCCCCCCCCGATTTGAACCCCTTAATCACAACCATTTCTAAAAAAAATAGTAGTATAGAAACTATATTCGGAGCACTACAACTCTTGTTTTTGTTGCATCCTCAAATTTTGAGTGTAACTATCTTCAATTTCTCATCCAACATCAATCTTTCTTGATTTCAAAAAAATGGCATCTTAAGGCCCCCTTTTGGTTTGCTATCTTTGTGCACTTAACCAAGGAAGCATTAGCACAAGTACTAATAGTGGAATACCCCCATAATGCTGATAAGGGAGATTTATGGTAAATTCACCAAAAGTGCATGAAGGAGACAAAGAAGAAACATTAGAAAATGCACAGATGAAGCACCTACACTGAATAAAGGGTGACAACACAAGGCACACACGCATGAAGGTACATAAGGTTCTGATTGTAGACATATGGTACACATAATAACTCCCCATGACACTTTATAGGGTAGTGTGAGTACAATTATGGAGCAAAATGATGTGCAAGATCACCAACTACAATATACGGCACTTTATTATAGTTCTTTTACAAATTAGATAGTGCTTACGATAGGAGCTTAGAATGTCCAAAATACATCACAAGTTGAAAATACAATTCTTTGATAGAAAGAGAGGAAACTGATGACACCATGGAAACGTATATAAAAAACATGCAGTTCACCAAAAAATGGGACCCAAAAGGGAGTTTGTATGCCTAAGATATGGTTTGTCAAAGTTCCCAAAATGAGAACTACACAACATTAACACTAAGAAAATAGAAATCTAGTAAAAATAGAAGCCCAAAATGAAAACCATCTGCACCACTATGAAGATTGTCAAATTCTACCCCATCTCAAAAAATAATGCACTGAAAAAGACCTCTATATGACCAACATATTTTCGTCTAAAGATTAAGTGCAAAAGTGAAACTACCAATAATGAGGGGTGGACTTTTCAAAAAATCCACCTCTACCAAATATAGAAAAAATGTTGCTAACTTTGGAAGCTTGTCAAAATAGAGACTCTCTAGATGATTTGGAAGTTCACCAAGCATAGAGGGGCATAGACAAATTTAGTGCTGTGCTAACTAGAAAAATATGCCAAATATAGAACTAAATTTGGTACTAAGGCCAAATTCCAGGCACAAAGGTTGAGGCGGGGAATAGAAAATATTACAAGGGAATAGATATTATTTATTGTTTGCTTTTATGAAAAATAATTAAAAAGATTACATGGGGTGGGGTGGCAGAATGACCCCATATGTGGGGGTCCATGGGCCCAAAAAAGGAACCACAACCCTACATGTGGGCGTAAGTCCCTAAGGGATTGAAGCCCCTATGGGGTGTGGGGCCTGACGGGCCTGCAAGGTCGATGTTGTGTAATTCCTCTACATGTACCAATATATTATTTCTTTTGAAAATTTTAAAACTTTTCAACACATTTTTTTCAAAATAAAAAACCTACAAAATTTCATTTAAAAACATTTTTTTAATTTTTTTCTAAAGTAGGAAAAATAAATAGTATTTTTTTTTAACCAGTCACCTCATGTTGGGGAGGCCGTATGACTTCCCTGGCAAAATTGTTTTTCTCCAGGTGGTCTCAAGGCTGATTTTGATGATTTGATAGTTGATTTTAGGGTTTTTGGGCCTTCTGAATGTGATGGCAAGGTTGGATTTGATCCAAAATGCTCTGAAAATTAGCTTTCCTCTGAATCCCAAAAAAGCACCAGTTGAAACCCTTGAAAGTCTATCCTACAAAGATAAAATCAAGAGAAATAAAAGGTTAATATGACTATTTTAACTACTTTGAATCTAATGAAAGGATCTATTTTACATAAAAATACACCCAACAAATGTCTCTTGCCTAATTTTTCTCTAGATTTGAGAAGGGGCTTGTAGGTCTAGAGCTTTGGTACCATGTGAGAGACACTAATTTACACAAGAGACCAAGATCACCATGTGAGAGTCACTGATTGACCCAGGCTACCAAGATCACCTACGAAACATAGGATTACCTTCTACTAGAGAAAAAAACATAGAGTATGAATTTCTATAATATTGGATACAATAATGTATTAGATTAATAAATTACCTTTGACATCTTGCTTTTATAATTGCAAAAAAGGAAGCCCTAATTGACTTAAAAAATCCCTAAGCAAACTTTTTTCAGTAAAGAGGGTAAAAACTTTATTGATTCAAGAAAGCATTACAAAGCAAGAAATTACATTCCCATCGTTAAGGGTCACAAGCCAGCAATAAAGACATCAAGAAACACCCAAAACACATCTCAGATCTTCCATAACCAAGTCCTCAAGTTCCCTATCAAGGTCCTTAGGGAGACAGCTACAGTCATCCACTTTCCAATTTCCCATTTTTTTAGAAGACCATTTAGCGAAACCATCAGCCACCTTATTCCGCCCTAGAGAGATAATTTGTAACACCCCAGCTAGCTGCCAATTTACATCCCCTAACTACAACTTATTCACCAAATCTGCCACAATCTGAGAATCCAACTCACAAATTATCCTTCTCCATCCAAGGGCACAAACCATTTTCAAAGCCAAGAGAATAGCTAATGCCTCCATGAAATTGTTAGAGTGTTGGCCATGATACTCCGAGAAGAACACAACCACTCTTGAATAGTCCCTACCAATGCCTCCAACACCAACATGACCCGAATTGCCTCTAGAGGACCCATCAGTATTGATCTTCAAAACCTCCAAAGGTGGTCTCCAATGGCCATCTCTCTGAACCTTCCCTCTAGCACCTCGACCCAACCCAGACCCAGTCCCCCCTTAGTGCAAATAGAAAACCCTAGACTCTGAATAATTCTTGTATCTCTAATGTCCACAAGGGATAAGAGATCACACCTAGCCACCAAAGTCTCCTAAAGACCTCCCAGGATCCTCATCCAAACCTATCGCACCTAAAGTTTCTTATCTAGGAAGATCCTACAATTACGCTCTAGTCAGATATGCCAAATGGTGAAGATGGGACCAATTGTCCAATCACTGTGGAGGAAGCAGTATTGGTTGGAGAACTCCCCAGCCTACTCTAGAAGTCCTTTAAACAAGAGTCATGCCTACACAACTACCTCTAGACTTCCCACCAGAAATGCCAAATCACTCTAACAAAAGAGCATTGGAAGAAGAGATGAGAAATGTTCCCATCGCTATTAGAGCACATTACAGATATAGAGCGGCCCTACAATCCCTGCTTCCAAAGATTCTCCCTAGTTAGGCATCTATTATAAATCACCAACCAAGAAAAGAAATTACACTTTGGCCAAGAGAATTTATTCCAAATCTGCTTCCACTAATGTACCCCTATGCACCCAAATATCTGCTCATCCAGAACCTGATAACCAAAGGTAATAGTGAACTTGCCTTTCTGGTCACCTCCCTAGGCTACAACATCCCTCTCCAATATAAAGTTACAAACCCTACCATCCAAGATGACGGCCAGCTCCTGACGGCCCTCCACCGATCCCCCAGGTAACCACTCATGTAGGTCCTTCCACTTGTACATTATAGCCTGACCCATAACCTAAGGGGATTTAAAATCCATCACATAAGTCCAACCAACATCCCAAAAATGCCTACATAGGTCCTGTAAGTGAGGGTGTGTAGAAATAATAGGAGGATTCCCATCCCAGGAATCAACCCAGAAGAGAGCCTCCGAACCCCAATTGCAAATCTAAAATAATCCTTGTTTAATCAACTTGGCTCCACTTTTGAGGGTATTCCAAACCATAGAATCCTTATCCAGTAAGTTGTATCTAGTTACATCCATGCAATCCACATCCCCAAGGTATTTTGAGGTGAGAATCTTAGCCCAAGTTTATTGCTACTGAGTACACCATCTCTAAAAGAGTTTAGTTGCCAAAGCTTGCCCATTCAAATTGACTCGACACAACCCAAGACAACCCTCCTACTTCGGATGACACACAACATCCCACTTGACCAAGCTCCACTTCCTTGAAAGTAGATTACTAGACCATAGAAACTATCGAAAAAGACTTTGAAAGTCTTTCACAAAGCTGGCAAGGGTAGATAACACAAAGCACCTATACAATTGGAGAGCCTGAATCATAGACATCAACAGAGTCACTCTTCATGCAGAAGAAAGCCACTTACAAGTCCAATGACTTACATTTTTTTGAAACTTCTCAATAACATCCTTCCAGAACACACGGGGTAACGTGTGAATAGCCAAAGGAATGCCAAGGTAGATAAAATGAAGCGAGCCAACCTAAAACCTGAGGATACCCACAATTCTCTATTAAATACGGTTAGGAGTATTAAAGAAACAAATAAAAGACTTACCTTCATTGATGCTTTTCCCAGAGGCATCCAAATAATAGTCCAAGGCCTTTCTTAGATTGATCACTTCATCCACTTTGTTGAGACCCATTAATGCCGTATCATCCACAAACTAAAGATTAGATTGGGGGGAATGTTATTGTCTTATCGTCAACCCTGAACAAGACCAAGCTCCACATGAGATTTCAAAAGTATCCCAAGCCCTTCAGCTATCAAAATAATTAAATATGGGGATAAAAGATTCCCCAAGGTCAAAGTCCCCTGGAAGCCCCAAAGAGTTCAGAAGGCTCTCCATTAATGAGCACAAAAAAGGAGGTAGACATGACACAACTCATAACCCATTCAATCCAGGCATTGTCGAACCCAAAAGATCTCAAAATCTTGGTTAGAGAATCCCATTTAACATGATCATAAGCTTTGGCAATATCCAACTTAATGAACATAGCCTTCTCCTTAGAGGAAGCGATAGAGTGAACAGTCTCAGCTGCAATAATTACACCATCCAGAATCTACCTACTAGCCACAAATCCACCATGTTCCTCAGAAACCAATCTATCTAACCACAACTTCAAGCATTCAACAATCAGCTTGGTGATTATTGTGTACACCACATTACAAAGGGTAATAGGCTTGAAGAGATCCAAAGAATTAGCCCCCTCCCACTTAGAGATGAGAGGCAAGTAGGTGGCATTCAAGGCTCTAAGAATTTACTTATTCTTTTGAGATTCTTGAACAACCTCAAGAAGATCAAGCTTTAATACCTCCCAAAACTCTTGAAAGAACTCAATCAGGAACCCATCAGAACTAGGAGCTTTACCTTTCCTCATCTAAAACATAATATTCTCCAAATCTAGCATAGAGATCAGCTTGAGAAGGGACTTGTTCATTTCACTAGTCACCAAGGGAGGAATGTAAGCCAAAATTTCAACTTCTTCCTCACTAGCAGGACGGGAATCATCAAAGAAGAGAGCAAAGAAGAACTGAAAAACTCTTTCAAAATCTCACTAGAGGAAAGAAGATGGTCACCATCCAGAGACTTGAGAGATGAATGATATTTCCCTGCCTTCTATCCTTAACCAAATTGTGAAAGAAAGAAGTATTCCTATCCCATTCTTGAAGCCAATCAATGCGAGATTTTTGCTTCAACAAAATTTCATCATGAACCTCCCATTCCTCCACATCCTTCATAGACACAACTTCCAACATACTTATCTCCTCAAATAGCCTCTAAACCTGGATCTACCAAGTAATGGCGCCCAAGTGCTCTTATGCAACCCTTTTAGGCTAGAAAACATTGCCGAAATGGTGATGGTTCCATTGTTTCAGCATATATTTGACATACTGGAGTCTTCTAGAAAAGGAGTACATAGCAGTGCCAAAAGAAGGCTTCCCAGCCCTCCACTATCCTGGGATCAAATCATGAAGAGACTCATCACGAAGCCACATAAGATAAAATTTAAAGGACTATTTTTTAGAGAAGCTAGATAAGAAAGAAGAGAATTTGATCAGCCAGTGATCTAAACCCTGCCAATCTAAAATCTCAGAGCTAGTCATCCATTTGACACCAATCCAAAATTTGGACACTAGAAACATGTCTAACCTTTCATAAATAACATCATCACTAGTCCTCCTATTGCTCCAGGTAAATAACCCATTCATGGGTTTTATAACCACCAAATTCATACAAGCCACATTGTCCCTTGAGAGATCTGAGGAAGGATGTAGACGGGCAATCCCACCCTTTTTCTCTTCCAGAGATGAGATAGTATTAAAATTACCTACAAGAATCCAAGGGAGAAAGGGCTCCAAAGAATGCAGGTATCTATTATGAGACCACAAATAAGCCTTACTAGGGAGATCCATAGGAGTATAAATATTAGAAAGAAGATATCTCTCACCAGACTCTAAATTAGATGCAACAAGAGAAATAGAGCACCTGCCAGAAAGCCACCAAAGAGGAAAAACTCTATATGGATCCCATAAGGAAGGAAGTCCCCCTGAGCTTCCCTACACCCCCACACATTGACAACAACCTCTACCACAGATCTTAGGAGCCAAATTCAACATACTTTCAACATACAACTTAGTCTCCTAGAGAAAAACCAAATTAGGAGAGTGAACATGAATCAAATCATGAATAGCCTTTTGTCTAGAGATGCTATTTATACCCCTAACATTCCAAGATATCATGATCATTTTTGGGGTTGGGAAAAGTGAGAATCAATAGTCCTCACTAAGCCAGACTCTACCAACATCTCTCCAATTAGCTTTAACTTTTCCTGATCCTTCTTCCTACCTGCTTTAAGTGGCTTCTCAAGAGTCCCCTTTTTGGGTAGTTTTTGTTGGAGCCCCAAAATAGGAGACTTGCCTTTACCAGAGTCCCCAACAACCTTGTCAATGATGATCCCAAAACTAGGGGGATTAGGAACCATAATAGTATATGTCGTCAAGCCAATTCCCCCAAGCACATGTCCTGAGGAAGGGAGATCTGCGTCCATTTGAGCTAATTGATATCCTTCTGGGACCTAGTTGGAAAATGTATTTGGTCGAACCACTAGGCAGTTCTCAACAATCGTACTATCAGCAAATTACATTTCGAAGGGAGCACCTTCCTCTTGAACCAAGTCCTCTAACACTTCAAACTTGTTGACGGTTTCCTCTTCTTTCCTATCTTAAAGAGCCCTCTTTTGTCCTCTATTCTTGTTACAAGGCTTAACAGGCACAAAACAATCCTTATCTACCTCCACCCCCTATATGGAGGCCTTACCTTTGTCCATCTTTGAGGCAGACTGATGAAAAGCATTAGCCATACCAACAGCCGAAGTGATTTTGGGGCACTTTCACTGCAGGTGGCCATATTCATGACATAACTGACAACAAAAAGGTAATGCCTCATAATCTAATTACTGGGTTTAAGAGGTTGCCCCAATGCTTATTTCTATTGAATCTGACAATGGGTTATTCAAGTCAATTTCGACACACTCAAGCAAAAGAAAGAACCCTTTTATTCAAGGTTTGTTGAGAGGGCAATCATCTAAAATATATCAGTTCACCAGCATTCCAGGGGCAAGTGAGGGAGGTGTACCCAAACTAGAATCCAAGAAGGGAGCTTCTCCATGGAGTTGAAACCCAATGCCAAAATGAATAGGACCACCTGGTTATAGAAGTACGACCTGACTTCAAAATTTTGATTTCTATCAGCAATACAAGAAAAGTCCACCATGAAGAAATTGTTGGCTACCAACATATTATCAAAGTCCCCTTCAGGGTTCCAGGTCTTGTGAACCCACAAATCAAGAAATGGGAGCAAATCCCACATCCCCATGAACTTGCAAATCAACACATGCTTGTTGTAGTATTCCACATCTTCTACCACAGAGTCTAGTTGTATCACATGCTTTGGTCATTCCTGTGATCTCTCCAAATGTCCATTTACTTTGTGTAGCTAGACACCACCATTCTTCATCAAACCCTTGCCATGGTTACCCAAATTTGTAAATCTTTGACTTCCTCCAGGAAGAGAAGAACCTGGATCAGACTTGTTCATTGATGCATGCAACTCCATGAGAAAGAAAGAGAAACCCTCGTCCTGATAAGTAGATCACCAGGGGCAGTGAAAACAAAAACTAAAATAGCTCCACAGAAAAAGTAAAACACAGAATAAAAAGAATCAAACCCCCTATAAGCATGCAAGCACCCCCACTAGAAATCTGTACCTTTGAATGTCACCCCACACGCATGCAAGCACAGTCGATCGAGAAAAGAAGAAGAAGAAGCCGCAGCCTATTACAGGTCATAGGCTTCCAAACCCCCATAGTTCCCCTTACTCATCATCTTTTTCCTTCCAATCCCTAAGCAAACTTAATAAAGTGTAATTAAATATTTAACTACACTAACAATCGTCATGTCTTAAACATAAATTTTATGAAAATATGCTTAGATTTGAAATAATCAAAAGATTTTGAACAACCAAATATAAATTATGTTGAAATCTCAAATACCTAGAACAATTAAACAAAGCCCTTCATTCAAATCCACCCAAGCATTGCCATAACTCAAATAAACTATTTTTTAAAAATATGATTGAACCTCCTATTCAACCAATTAATTACAAAATATGATGAAAAACACTAAATATATCAAATTTTCCAACAATACAAATGATGGATAGATTGAAACAATCTAATGTATATTGGAGCTTCGTTCTATGCAATCCTACAAATTCAGACTACTAAAAGTATATGTTGAAAATTTAAGCAAAGCTTTATTGAAAATGTAAGAAAAGCTTTGAAGTACAAATACAACCTCTGAGTCAGATTGCCTTTAAAAAATCAAAGGGTTTTCATCTTATGATCTCAAAAACCCAAGTGGCTTCATCTCAAATCTTTGAACACAAGTGCTCAAGTGGATTATATAGAAATTATGGGCACAAATCAAACATCCCATATTCCTAAATATAATTAAAAAAATATATTTCAATATTAATTTCTTTGTGAATACTCCGTCCGCAATTAAATGTGCTATTTTTTTTCATAATTGCTATTTTTAGCTAGTTAAATGTGCTAATTTTTTTTTCATAATTCCTTGATTATATTCTTCCATACATTTTTAACTGTCATAAATAATTATGATGAGATCCTCTTCCAACATATAAAATAATAATATTTTATTTATTCAAGATGTTCACCAAAAAATAACTCTTTGTAATTCCTCCACTAAATGTCAACTATAACTCATCATTTATGAGTTATGACAGATTACTTTGGGAGTTATCATTTGGACAATTAAACAATATTTTAATATTTATTATGTTGAGAGGCATTATTGTAGCATTAAGGCAATTTGAGTGTGACCGTGTACATAAAATTAAAATAGATCACATAGTTTTATAAATAATTAGACATGCTTTTTAATAATTATGAACTATCTTAAATTAAAAAGATATAGCCCACATATATCGTTATTAAATCATTGAACATAAAAATAAAACAACAAAGATAAAATAATGTGTATAAATATAATTAGTAAAGGGCAGAAGTTTAATCCATAAAAGAAAAAGTTTAATTGATAAAGAGCAAAAGTCTAATCGCAATAAAGAGCAGAAGTCTAATCGGTAAGGGCATCACTAGGCAACCATGTTTTTTTATGCTTTTTCCTACAAATTGAATTTATAAAGTGATACAATGTTGCTTCTATTATTTATAGAAGGTTAGATTAGATGTGTTTTATTTACCCTTATTCTGTTTATAGGTTGCTCATTAAAATAGAAAGAAAATTGTGCTTAAAAAGTGTAGCTTAAATTATGGAACCTGTAAATTATAATTTATTTAATATCTTTCTAGCAAACACAAATCTTCAAAATCTAGAAAGAAAATTAATTGCAAGGTAAATTATTTACTTTAGTTTAATGAGGCTTAGGGTTAGGGTTCTTCAATCTTATTTAGTTTAATCACCTATGTTTTAAGTTTTTACTAATTTTTTTCTAGAGTCTTTTTAAAATTTTAATTGTATTTTACCTAAAAATTCCCAGATACAACTATACAACCATCAAATTTAGGTTTTGAATGCAACAAAGAAAATTTATGACAAGGTAAATTACTTTACTTTAAAAGAGAACTTATTTTTAGAAGCATTTCCTCTTTCATTTAATTAGGAATTTAGGAAAAAAAAATTGAGAAGATAAAATATTTAGTTTAATGAGTTTAATGCTTGGGGTTTGTTCATAATTTGTTCTATTTTCAGTAGTTGTGTAATAACTTTATAATAATCTTGAAATTTGTCAATTTTTTGGTTTAAGTTAGAGTTGCTGCCATTCTTCGAGGTTAGGATTTGCTCATAATTTGTTTTATTTTCAATAATTAAGCTGCCATATTTTGGTCCATGTAATAAATGCAAATTTCTAAAAATTTATATTTGATCTAAAGAATAAATATATTCGCTGTAATTGTGGGCTGATTTCATTAATAAAGTAATAAGGGTTTGATATTGGCTATAATCCCTTTGTGCAAAATATTATAATATTGTGCTAGGGTCTCGTGTAGTTTGCAAAAATAAAGAATTTTTTTAAAAAGGGGATATTACATTCCGGGCCTTTGTTTCTCATCAAATGGACATCTAACTCTCGGTTTATCATTCATGCTATTCTATGGTACTTACAGGCTTGTTTCCTTATGTGTGTTATGACCAACATGCTTACTGTCTCATTCCAAACATAAAGAGCGCATATAAATTTAGACAAGATTTTTCCATGATTTTTTTTTAAGTGGTAAAATATTTATTTGGGTTGCTGTTAAATTGTCTACAATCTGCAACCACATGCATTCCTACTTGTGCATGTACATGGATATGTCTGTGGCTCTACCCAGATGTGCAGATGTGTCCTCCAAGATCCATTTGGATTAGCATGTACATATGTTCACACATACACATTGATATGAATACACCATACATGGTTCTACATATATAGCATTGCATGAATGATTACATCCGTGTCTCCCAACTATATCAAATATTTATAACATTAACCACATCCCAATTAGAGCTACATAAAAATTCAATATTTTACAAGAGAAAGGGAGGCAAAGGCCTCAACCCCCAAAATCATACAAGTCGTGTCAGCAGAACATAGTTGCTGACAGTAGTCATGTCCTCAGATAAGATCTGCCAGTGGACATAAAGGCTACGCCAAATCCGTCAGGAATCCGCCCGTTAAAAACACGGAAGGTCATTAATGTGCCCAAGACAACCGTTGAAGGAAGCGCAGGAGTAACAGGGATTTAAAGGAGGGATTTGAATTCAATTTTTCACCTAGTCCTGAAGCTATCCCAAAAAGCCTGCGCAGCTGAGATTCATCAATGCAGGGCCAGTGAAAAGACCTTAGAGAATGGAGATCGTTGGTCCCCCAACGGTACAAGATGCCTTTATTCAGAGCCTTATGGAATTTGAAAAAGGCCATTGGAGGGAAAAATGACTGTTGTAAGCTCCCCTAAAACCTTGTGCTATCCATGACTAGCTTGAAAGATACGCCGCATACACAAAAAACACAACACAGACGGTGAGTGGCATCCAAAACATACACCCTATAGATCGTAGATCAAAAAAAATTGAGTCACGTTTCCTCGGAAGGAGTCTCCATCAAGACCATCAAGCAAACTGGTGAGGATCCATTGTACCGCCCTCATGAAGGGAGGATAAAATAGGATGGAGGGAGGACGCCGAGAAAGAAGGATCAGGCGCTAGCATAACCACACCGAATGCTAGCTCGAAACCTAAGAAAAGAAGAATAGAAAAGATGAACAGAAAAGATTATAACCTAAAGTCGAGATCCTCCAACGTCTGGCTTCGTAACCCAGGGAACAACCACCCTGTCAAATGCACGATAAAAGTCCCCCAAATCCTCTGCAGGGGTAAAAATTATAAACACCAAGATCCTCCCCCGTCCAGCTTCATAACAAAAAAACCAAAAACAACGTAACCATGGCCCCGCACAATAAGAGCCTCCCAAATCCTCTATTGGGGTTAAAGGATAGAAGCACAAAGTCTTCCTTTGAAGAGAAAAATAGCCCCTGATAGCTTCCAATCTGTCGTCACCTTGTTCCTGGCGATCCTACCCTGCTTGAGGTAAAAAAATTTATCAAAAGATAAGGAGAGCACACCACTCTCCTTGATCTTAGGATTTTCTCTATCGTATTTTGGAACCCAGTACTTGGTTCCCCCTCATGTAAGACATTCAAAGATTTGTTGTTCTTGCCCTGACATGGTGTAGAGAAGTCAGCTTTCTTGGCTAGGTCTGTCTGGGAGATGCTTAAGATTGGAGAATTTGTTGTCGCTATGTCTTCCTGAAGCACCTCCTCTTCAAAATCCCAGTCTTTTCCAATGTCTGAATGTGCAAATGCAAAACGATATGGGAATTCATCATCTGAAATGTCTTGAAAGGCTGCCTCTGCCAAAGCACCAAAGGCATCTTCTCCCATGGTTTTCCGAATTTCATCTGCTAGGCCAAGAATTGCCTCAGTTGTCAACTCATGCGTGGTATCTTGAGACTCTATATGATCCAAAGAACGTTCTTCTCCTCTGGAATTTGGGGGCTCTGTAGAAAAATCCTCTTCATTACGGAGATCAACTTGTAGGAGGATTTCTTGCGGGGCCCTATCCTCAACCTCTTGCCTAGGAGGGATTACCTCACCTACATTAGGCAAGCCATCATCTGAAACTGCTGTCCGGGAAAAGTCTGGAACCCGCCTGATTTGAAAAAGTATGATATTCCAAAATGGAATTTTCTGTCTCTTCTAACAAAGAGACTCTACAGCTGCAACCGTCTGTATCCAGTTCTACCCTCCCTGAGAGGGTCACTTGTAGGTCTGTCGGTCTATCCAAAACCTTATCAGTCTCAATGGGAAGAGCTTTTATGGTAGTTGCTTTTAGAAAAAGTCCTCCTTTGTCCTTATCCTTGTCTAAAATCTCCTTACTAGCCAAATTGCTTAAGGGTTCTGGCTCTTCTCCTGAGATCCCACCTTCCAAATTATTATTCAAATCTGTGGAGATTCCTCTGCTTGTCTCGCCCGAAGAAAGAAATGTGCTAACCATTGGAACCTGAAGAGAGACCTTTTTTGTGCTTGACTTGGAGATGGGTCTAAACTGCTTTTATGAGGGCCAAGATCCCCACTAGTTATGCATCTGGATTCCAAATTCTCATAGCAAATTTCTTGCTCCCATTCTCCTTCAGAGGTTTGTAATTTGATGTTTTTGGGGAATCCCTTCTTTATATCCAGGAGGATACAAATCCTGATATAATCCTGTGTCATTGAAGGCTGAGACTTCTCCGTGGATTTGAAAACACCAATCGAGTCCCCAATCATCTTCAATACTGTCTCATCTCTGTATTCTAGAGGTAAGTTTCTCAGACTTACCCAGGAAAGAGCATGAGATATCTCCACATACGATGATCTGAAGTTGGGTTGCCAGGGCTGCAGATAAACTTCAATACCCTCAAAAACTAGATACTCTTTTGGAATACAAAATCTGTCTTTTTTATTCTTAAAAATGACAGTAAAAAAACCCTCCTCAAGCATAATAGCTTCCTCAAACTCTGGCCAGGTTATTTTAAGCCATGCATAAAGATCAATCTTAGAGAAGGGACTCTTCCAGGGTTTACCTATAACAGTGGTCTCCATGAGCTTGTGCTTTCTGTTTGCAAGTACCTCCTCTGGTATGCTAACTTGGAGCTCCAAACTCTCAGGCGTTTCCTCCCTACCGTATAGGGTTTTCTTGACACGATATTGGAATGTGCCCTCTTTTGAAGAAGACTTACCCCACCGCCTTTTTTTGCTGGAATGCCCGTGATCCCCGTGAACATCCATTAGTAGATATCTGATCATTACCATGCCGCCTGTTTTTAAATTTTCTGTTTGAAGGGTATGGGTACTGTCTAAAGCTTCGTGACCAAGACATATTCCTCAGACCTCTTCCTCTGTTCTTGCAAAAGTCCCTTTGACCGCCCTCATGCGAACCATGATGAGACGACCAAGCAGACCGAAATCTCTGCCTGTGGGAAGGATACTCAAAAGTATCCCTAAAACGACTTGTGTTATCATAGTAAGATCTAATACCTCTGCTTTCCCTAAAACAGGGAGCATCTCGTGAAAATCTGGAGCAGGGAGCCACATTATATCTGTAGAGACGATGTGGGTGTGTTCCACCCTTGTCTTTTTCCCGGAATTTTAATCATAGCTTTTAAATTTGCTTGGTTTAAATCAAAAAGTCTCACCTGCAAAAATGCCGAAGTGGTTAAGAGATGCTATCATTTTAATCTGCAGTTTTTATTTGGACTGTATGTTGACGAGTTGCAGAATTCAGTTTTTCTCTGTAGCCATACGATGGCTCACCATTCAAATATGGTGGAGAAGGCCAGGTCATAAAACAAACTAAACTTTAACCTTAGTCATATCTTATTTCTTGTTTACCAGTTAGCACTATTAAACTTTTAACCTTCAGGCTTTTAATTAAAAACTTGATCAACCCAGCAGTTAGAGTTGAAGTCAGCAATCTTGTTCACATTTAGCTGCTGCTAGTTAAACTCATAATTCTGGGTTAAGCTCTAGTGATTCTACAAAAGAATGATTCAGATAAGTGCACTGGCATCATCACAAAAAAAAGAAGCAATGGTGATAAAAAAAAAACTAAACGGAGATGATGAATGGAACCTAAACAATGCTTGAACAATGAAAACTAACAAATCCAAACCTTATGAATCATAGGGTATAACAGAAAATTTTGTCAAGCAGGCAATATGAATGAATAGCAAACTTTATATATAACAAATCAAAACATCTTCAGCATTCGGAAATTAAATGAAATAACAGTATCGAAAACATTAACAGCACAGGACTAAATAATCCACTGTTACAGGAAAACCTTAACAAAATGACTCTTATTGGAATATAAGAATTTCGAAGACAAATAACTCCATGTCTGAAACAGTCTGAGACATTCGCAGCCTGCTACTATTTCCCACACTTATATTCGACTATAACAATTCCACTGTTAAACTCAGACTACTATCAACTCATCACCACAGCTGACTATTCATATGATGTTACGTGTACACCCAAAATCTTCAATTCACTTCCTACTCTGCTCAAACGCCTCCATCAACATTAAAAAGAATGAGGATCTCTATCTTAGCAATGAGGAAAAACGCCCAGGTTGCAAGACTGGAACCACCACCATTAACTCTCAACCACGCCAAGGCTATAATACGAAGCACGCATATGCTAAAATAAATGAGCTGCCTCCTAGTAAACGTCACAAATACTAAATACTATGCAGATGCTTATTATAAGGAGTCGTCAGCATATTAGCCGCCCACCTTTGCCATAATCCTCCATTAGCTGCCATAATTGAAAGCAATCAACAAAACTGCCCAGCGAAAATTTGGACCCACATCACAAAGGAAATCAAACCAAAACGCCAAAAACCAATGACGATAGATGCTCCTGCATCATTGTTCGTAACCTGGAGCATTTTACACTTTGAAAAGGGCTCTTACCCTCATACGTTGTCTAAACTATTGGGGGCTAGGATGGCCTAAATGTAGGCAATCGATGAACAAGGCAAACTCAATAAATATTTATATTCAGATGACAAGGGCTAGATGTACATAAATATATACGTGGGTTTTGTTGTAAAAGACATCATTGCTGTGCATATGAATATTGGCCTGTCCTTCCTTGAGGATGGTGTACTGGCTAGGATCTGAGGGTAACTCCTGCTTCTGTTTTCCCATGTCTTCTTGTGCGAAATAAAACATGATTATTCATTCAGTTGCTTTGTCATTTCTCCATTAATCTTAATGAGCATTTACCCAAGAAGATATAGGAGGAAACAAACATAGCTCGATCACTATGGAAAAACCCACATTCAAAACTCAAACAATGTGTAATGGGGTTTTCCTCAAACTCACACAACGAATCGCTCGAGTAGCAAGAACGAGCAACGAAATATAAAGACAACATCAACATGTGATAACTATTTGAGTTTTAGGTTCACTCTGTTTCCATAAGTCAATATTACTATCATTATTGTAATGGATGTGCAATTATAGTCTTTTAGAATTTTTTTTGAATAAATAGTTTTTATATTTCAGAAATAAATAACATAAAGAAATTAAATAAATCTATAAAGTAAAAAATAAATTTCAATACAAAGTTTTTACTTGGAGTTTTATTGTAGTCTTTTCCAATTTTTTTTGAATAAATAGTTTTCATATTTAAGAAATTAAATAAATGTATAAAGTAAATAAAATAACTCTTTAAGTAAATAAAATTAGAAATTATTTTAGATCTCATTATTATTCTCACATTTAATTAGCATATTTATATTTAAAAAATATATCAAAAATATGTCAAGAGATCTCAAGGTGCCTATTCCACTTATATGTGGTATGGGATAAATTGATTTAAAAATAGGCTCCTCCAAAAAGATATCTCTTGGGGTATTTTACATATATTTTAAAAATATAAATATGTTAGTTCTACCTATTTTCCAAATATGCAAAAAATATATGTTAATTACAAAAACTTATTTGTCAATTATTCTAATTAATTGATTTTGGTAAATAGTTCTAAAGTAAAATAATAACTAAATAAAACAATTGGATTAAAAATATAATCAACCATAATCAAATATAAAGCAAAACAAATATGTTTTTATCATTTTACTTTCTCAAGAGTATAAATTAGTTACTTAGTTATTATTTATTTTTGAAATATACATCAAAATTTAAAAATATTTTTATTAAAAGATAGACTCACCTATTTGAATTCGTTATTTGGTAGGATTCCCTATTGGTGTTTGAGCGAGCGACATGGCCAGGAAAAGTGAGGAAAGGGTGAGGAGACATACTAATCGTATTATGAAGATTTTTGAAGAAGTAGACAGGGACTTGAACTTCAACGGGAAATTCAACGGCGGGTGGCGCTGTTGGATGGCTCACGAGTGTTCGGGCTTTCCTTTTTCAACATTGCTAACGGCCTTCCAGAAGAGATATGGAACAATCACGCCAAATTCCCCCCCTCAACCGCAGCAGCACTATGTCGCGCCACTAGGTGATTTTCCTGATAATAATAACGACGAAAGTCCCAGTCTGGATTATGATACAGTGGAGGAGATTCTGCAAAGACTTCCTTTGCCCTCATTGATCAGGGCCAAGAGTGTTTGCAAAGCCTGGAACACGGCAATATCGGACAAAACTTTCAATCTCAATGGTGAGACTCATCATTTTGCGACGCAGCACATAGTGGAGGGCTTCCATGGAATCGCCTTCTTCAGTACCGTACTCAACGGTTGGTTTCAAATCCCTTTACCATGGAAGAGCTTGAAATGGGACCGCACCAAGCGCGATCACCCTCGTCCGACCAAGCTTTACGCTGCAGCGGCAGGGCTTTTTCTCTGTGTTGATTCGTTTTGGCTGAATCATAGCCCCGTGATATTTAATCCTGTAATCAAACAGCACAGGGTCTTGCCTCCTATTCCGTTGGACTATATTTGGAGTGAGGGAACAGCCATGGAACTGATTGTCCAGTCCGGCCACTTTAAAATTATTACTATAGGCTACCAGAATGGAGATCATTTGTGTCTTCTGCTCTACAATTCCACTACAGATAATTGGACGGGTATCCCTCCTACCAACGGCGTTCCCATCTACACCTGCAAAATTAGCCTTTGGACGAGCGCACTACACAATGGCGTTGTCTACTTTACGAATTGCGGTTGTCGTCGTCTGGGCTGTTATGAAATTGCCCGTGGAGAGTTTCAGTTTAAAGAGATCGAAGGAGGGCTGCCTCCGCAGATGGATTGTGATGATTTTCTTAAGAACACCCACCCTACTCAGCCTTCGTTAGTGGCGTGTAGTGGAAAGCTTCTTTTGGTGGGGAGGTTAAAGAAGAAGGCAGGGGAGGCCTCCATATTGGGCCGCTTCCCTTTCATCAAGCACACTTTGGTGGGGATATGGGAGTTGGATTTAAGAGAAGAGAATAATAAGAGTTGGTCTCTCATTTCCATCACTCCCCGGGATTTGTTAGAAGACACAGTCAAGTCATCCCATGGAACAGATTTTGTGGTTGCTGCATCAGATAAAATTTGGCTTACGATTACAGGAAGTGTGAATCTGATGAGCTTTAATTTGAGCTCCATGGAATGGAGTGTGTTGCCAGGCTACCCGGCTGAAGATCTGTTCGATTGCTTTCCAACGAGAGCAGCTTGTGGACCATTGTCGAGTCATAAGCTTTCATTTTTGAGCTAGTATTGATTGTGGGAGATATTTTTCTTTCTTGTGTTAAAATTTGAATAAATGGTGAGCCGTTGTTAAATTGAGTAAATGGCAAGCAGTTTTGCAATCTTCTATATATTATACCATTGGAAAGACCTGTCCAAAAGTTTATCGAGAATTTTATAAATAAAAAATTTATTTCACCTTTCTAATTTGTTTGCAGATCAAAATGTTGTGTTAAAACTAAAAATTTGGACTTTTTTCGTGTTATGTTTCCCAATCATAATACTTTAGTTTTCAATCTATGTATAACAATTAAATATACCAAAAAACTTCAGGACTTTATAGCTATTTATCAAATATGTTGAGCTATAATTTGTCTATTTAAAAGCTTGGAAAATTTTTGGGTTAATTAATTAGTAGCGTATAAGTATTGTTTTACTTTTTTATTTTTAAAAATATGCTAGAATATAAATATTTACATAAATATCAGTTTTAGTTAAATGGTTTGAAGAAAATGTTCAAAAAATAAAATATAAATTATAATAATAAAGAGAGGGTCCTTCTATACTACTTTAAACATACTAGCATATCTATATTTAAAGGCGCATATTCCACATATCTATATTTAAAGGCGCATATTCCACCTATCTATGGTAAATTGATTTAAAAATAAACTCCTCAAAAAGGATATCTCTTGACTACTTTAGATATATTTTTTAAATATAGATATGCTAATAATATTTCGTGGGACAATGATGCAGCCTAGACTGGGTCAAACAGCCAATACTAGCAGCCTACCCACACCAATCACCAATGAAGACAACATCCTCTGTTTTATATAGTTACAAGGCACTAGTTTGTCTTACACGAAAACAAATATGGTTAAAGATTTTTACATTCAATGTAATGCAAATTGTTCAGATAAAAGTTCAAATGCTCAAATTGGACCCAAACTTGACGCACAGACAATTTTTTCCACAGACTCTTCTTTGTAAAATAATACAAATCAAAGAAAATCCTCTCAGCTGTATCATTGCTCCAAATTCCTCTGTTACAGACCTAATCGATCCCTTTATAGAGCCATCACACTTCTTAATCATTCCATTGGTGTTTGTTTTATGTTTCTAAATCTGGCAGCGCCTGAAAATTTGAATTGAGCTCCTTTCCAAACTGGTTATTCATCTCATGTCCGTCTCTGCTCCACATTCAGGTTTCACCCAGTTCTACGTTGCCCTTTCTTCCACTCCAATCTCACCCAATCGGCCTTTCCTTCCAGCTATCCATCCAATTCTTTGAATCTGTTTTTCTTTTGGTAGAAATCCGTTATTACGGTGGATTCTATTCACCCCTTTCTCCTTCATTGAGCAAAACGAACCCCTTCATGCAATTTTTCTCCTTTTTATATTGTTCAAAACTAATAAAACTTTGAATGGTCTCCCCGTATCAGATGAAGCGATGCATGGGAGGGAAAATTGAAATAGTTAAAATGAAATTAAATTCATTTCTCTGTTATTTCCTTGTGGTAGTCATATGCCCATATGATATATCTATTCTAGCCGCTACAACCTTAGCATTGATCTGCATGGTTGAAAACAAAAATATAAGCATTATACCAAACGTGGCTTTCTAAATTTCAAACAAGATCAGGCTAAGTGAAGAATGAAGCATCGCCCCTCTTGTTCATCGGCCTTTTTATCTTATAAATCTGCCTTTTGTTTTTTATTTATTTATTTTAATCTCCACCCTTTCCTTTTCTCTATTGTTGTTTCTTATTCTGGTTTTCTTCCAAGACTGAACCCCCTTTGACTAATTGAACCCCCTGTGACTGATTGGCTTTTTTTTTAATTCTTTATGTGATTTCCATTGCGCCCAATCGTGGCCTCATAACAAATGGATTTGACTTCACCCAAAATCTTGGCGAATGATAAACCCCAATGGATCCAACAAAGCTGACAACACATCAAACAACCAAACTAAAACAACAAATACAATGAAATCAAACAAACCTGAGCTAACTATTCTTTTTGGCGATGCAGATCACCAGTTCAACCAGGGTGCACCTGCATTAGACAAACTTGATTCTAACTATATTATATATATTAAGAATTATATATATATATAACCCCAACCCTAATGTTAATCTTGATAGTAATCCTAACCCTAACCCTAGTTCTACCTTTAGATCTACTTAAACCAAATTCTATTCCTAACTCCAATCCTTATCCCAACCTTAATTCTAAGCATTGTTCTATATATAGATATAAATGTAAATGACTTTTTGTGTTTTATTGTAACTATAACCCTAACGCCAATACTAACCCTAAATGTAACCCCAACCCTAACCCTAATTCTAACCCCACTACTAATTCAAACCCTAATTCAAACCCAAATTATAACTATAACTCTAACCCTTACCTCAATCCTGATTGTAATGCTATCCCTAACTCTAGTTCTAACCCGAGTCACCCTACTTGTAACCCTAACCCTAATTCTACCCTTATATTTGTCCCGATATAATATAATATTTATGCTAGAATTATGTATAATATAACCCTAACATTAATCCTGACATTAATTCTCACCCAAAGCCTAATTCTATCCCCAACCCTAATAGTAACCATATTTATAACCTTAATTCTAACTTGACCGTAACCCTAACCCCAACCCTAATTGTAGGCCTAACTTCTAATTTGAACCCAAATTGTAACTATAACCCTAACCCTAATGGTAATCCTGACAATAATTCTAACCCTAATTTTACCCCTAGATCTACTTAACCCTAATTATATTACTAATTCCATCCCTAATCCAAACGTTAATTCTAACCACGGTTCTATATATAGATATAAATGTAAAGGACCTTTGTTGTTTTATTGTAACTATAACCCTACCCCTAACATTCATCCTAATTCTAACCCCAACCCTAACCTTGATTCTAATCATAGTTTTAACCCTAATTCTAACCTAAACCCTAACCCTAACCCCAATTCTAACAATAATTCTAACAATAATCCTAACCCTAATTGTAATTGTAACCCTAAATACAATTATAATTCTAATCTTGATTTTATCCCTAATAATTCTCACCCCAGTACTACTTATATTACTAATTTTCAAACCCAAATTATAACTATAAACCTAACCCTATCCTTAATTCTAATAGTAATGCTAACCTTAACTATAATTCTAACACTAACCTTAATTCTAATTGTAATTCTAACCCTAACGATAACCCCAATTCTATCCCTAACCCTAATTCTAACTTAACCCTAATTCTAACCCTAACCCTCATTTTATCACTAAGCTTAATTCTATCCTTAACTCTAACCCTAATTCTAACTCTAACCCATGTCATAAAACTCATTCCTCCCCTCAATATTAGTGTTCCATTGTCCCACACCAATATTTAAAAGTCAGGTTGCTTTAAACTTATAATTTTGTTGACTCTTGCCCATTTCTTTCCCACCATGAGCTGACTTGGTGCACATTTTGTATTATATATCACTTGGAGGGCCTTAGATATGTGATTTTGATGGCATTATCAGTTTTTATATCTTTGGAGGGATTGTAAATTCTTATCATTATTCCATTATTATATCTTTTCTTTTAGAGTTTTATGCTATGTTGAGATCTCTCCTTAACCCACCCTAGCCACCCTTTCCAATCCCATTAGGTTTCCATTTTCATATCTAATATACCACTAATTCTAACCCTAAGTCTAATTCTAACACTGGAATTAGTGTTAGGGGTTAGGGTTAGGAATGGGTCATTTCAAATGATTTTATTGGCTACAATATTAATTCCCAAATTTATATTAATAGACAAAACCATTTGGTATGGAGTAATTGTTTAAAGACATCAGTTGACATCATAAGCAAAACGTATAATATGAAGTATTCCAATGCATGTGCATTGCCACTCTAGTACTTGTACACATAAGAATAATATTTTTAAGAATAATATTTTCAACATAATATTCTTAACTATTTCTTTGCAAATAATCTTAACTTTCAAAATTACACAAATCATTCATATCATGGTTGTTTGATTTGGGTTCACAAATCACTCATGTTTTGTTTGGATCTCTTAACCATGTACTTTTTTAACCCCAAAACTACACTCTTTTGGTTCAAACTTTTCTTATTTAAAAGCCAAAAAAATTCATATATTAAAAATTTTAATAACTATTCTAATAAGCTTGTAGGCTAAATATTTCCATAATTTGGGTGCATTTCTTTCTAATTTGTAATCTATTTTTTACTGTTTTGTGTGAAATTTCACAACACAATTGAATTGCAAAACCCAATTTCTTAATAGTTATATTTAATGCAACCTTGGAAATATTAGTGCTTGTTGAAACAATTTTGATTGTGGCTTCTTAAACACTTTTTAATGGTGTTTATTCTTCATATTTTTTCACCTTGATTATCTTTCATGCAACCATGGGAGATAGAATGCCAATAGTTGACATAATTATAATTATATGTATATAGAGTTGATATAAGTAGAACAATTAATATAGGAGTTAGAAAATTTTACTTTTTGTAAGATCATGCATTTAATATCTTCCAAAGACGGAATTCCCAATGTAACCCTAATTGTAAGCCTAATTACTAATATAGGCTATATATTACTTTTCTTATATATACATTGCTTATATTTAGTTTTTTTTTTCCAAAAGTGGTTGTAGTAGTTATTATAAAGATCCATAAATAATGTAATTAGTTAATTTTATATATTTAGTTTATCACCAAAAATACTATTTTAACTTTTAATATAACACTTAGCAAATTTATGAAAGAAAATAAAATAGACATTTTCTGGGCTTGCATAAAATACTTTTAAAAAGAAAACTAAATTCATATAATTGAGGATTTAAAAAATATTAAAAGTAAATGTGGATTTTATGTTGATCAATTGATCCCATGTCATGTGCCATGTTTTTTTTAATATATATTATGATGTGTCATGTTCTTTTGGGAATATATATTATGATATTTGTAAATTGTAAAAAGTAAATAAAATAATTATCCATATTATGAAAAAATATTTAATTTATTTTTTAAATATTGCAGCAATATGAAATTGATTTATGCATACGCCACTAACACCAACCTAAAGTATACAAATTAACATCAAGCTACAATAATTTTGATTGATGGTTATTCAAATTTTTATTAATAGTTATTTCGATTTTGAATTATCTAATTGTTTCTGTATTAGAGAGTTGATTTATGTTATACATATGTATGTTTTTGATGATTATTCAAATTTTTATTAATAGTTATTTTGATTTTGAATTATCTAATTGTTTCTGTATTAGAGAGTTGATTTATGTTATACATATGTATGTTCTAATTATTAATTTGCATTTGTGGACTATATTTTTGTAATGTTTATGATTATTATTTTAATATGTTGGCTATATAATTATTTTTTAAATTTGTTTTTGTTAACACACTCATGCCATTAAATATTATACTCCACCCACTATAGGTTATGCCTCTCACATAATAATTTTTTGCATGGCAAAATGACTATTTTTAGTGATTTTTGGTTGAGAGAGTTGTTCTTTAATTTTGGTGTTTGATCTAATTTTGTTGTGTTTTATATCTGATTTTTCTATGTTTTTTTAGGCATTAGAGCTAACCTAGAGTTGTCTACCCACATGCCAGTCTTATTAGACATATCTAAATTGTTAGCTGGGATCCACATGGAGTGGATGCATTGTTGGATGCTCCTTTGTTGGAACTGTTGGAAACAAGGTAGATAACTGGGGGGGGTGAATCAGTTATCTCTATTATCTTAACTTTCTTTTCTTCTTTTATAATTTGTGTAACATCAAAACATATAAGCATATATAATCATGAGAGCAGAAATAAAATCAACAGACATAACACAAGGATTTTTACGTGGAAAACCCAAGATTGTATTCTCTGTTAAAAGAATAAGAATTACAAAATGACACTTGCCAATTAGGGCTCACTGCCCGAGCACATTGCTCACAAGAGGCACACTGCCTACAAGAGACTCATTGTCTATAGAACTTACAGAAGGTAACTAGGTATTTGAACTGATGAGAGGCATCTACAAATGCTAGAGTTCAGTTCTGGTTAGGCACAATATACAGATCTGATGCACTTCACCTTCCTCTGCTCTAGTGTTGCTGCTCTGTCACATACCGGACTTGTATTGCTACTTCCACACTTATCTCTGCCTTTCTTCGCACTTTATTTTATCATATTTGTACACTCACTCACCTTCATACTGGAATCTATCTGGTATATATATCTGCACCAAGGATTTCAACAACTTTCTAGTCGGCAACCAGAATACTCAAGATATTTAGAAATTACTAATATGTCGGCTGAATCCATGCTTGATTTGTGATGTATATCAAAAAACATAGGCATTAAAGTCATCAATCATGTCGGCCAACAATGTATGATCCCTGAAATAGCTTGATCAACATCAATTACTCATTCAGATTGAAGTCTGATACTCTGCTGGTCAGTTCTTCCTCAATCTGCTCTACCTGTCTGGAACCCAACACTCAGATGCTCATATCTTTTCCATGTTTTAGCACCAGAGGCTCAATATCTAGAATATAGTAGTCATGATACTCCTCTTGACTTGTCTAAGTCCGTAACATGCTGAGTTAGATCATCTGAGAGATCCAGACCTGATTGTTGAACCTTGTTGCATGCTATGTTCTTGTTCATCAGACCAAAACAGTCTTCAATCTGAATTTCGGTATAGGCATACTATGTGCTACAGATGTGTGGGATAGACTTTGTTGCCATCAATGACAACACTCATGAAGCAGTAAACTCCCCCTTGGCCGATGCTTTGTCTTATGCACTATTTTACCAGAGCTCCCCCTTAGCTGGATTCCACATTTTTCACTACTCCTCACTCCCCCTTTGACATCAGTGGCAAAGGGCAGAATCTGCACACCATAATTTGCAAAAATTAACCTATACATGGCCGCATAAGTATATATACATGTTATAATTACATATACTTAAGTATATCATCAAAAGTGGCCTTCAACTGTACAAACTTTGTGGCCTAGCTCTGCTTCATCTTGTCCAAAATGGAGATGTGACCACTCAACAAAAATGCATATGGTTCTTCCCTTCTTAGATCTGTCGGATCACTAGTCTGGGCTATTGTCTGAGCATCTGTTAAGGCCTCATGCATTGCCTCTAACTTAGGGATAATTATCCCTCTGAGTTTACTCATCCTATTTATTATATTCTTCTTTTGTTTGTCCAACCTCTTTACTTCATTTATAATGACAATGGTCTGACATTCTTGATTCATTAAGGATGTAGTGAGGGGATCAAAATTTTGAGATAAACTTGAGAGTTTACCTTCTTGCTCTTTCACCTTCTTTTCAATATCCTGTCACTTTGGGCCAAGATAGACAAAATTTGAACATGTCCCCACCATCTTTAAGAGCATTTTCAAGGCTCTTTATCCCAATATCTAGGGTCCTCCTATCATTAGTAATGAGTCCCTCTACTTTAGTGAATCTTTTTCCCAAAAACTCTTTTCAGACCTTTTCTTCTGCCGATTTCTCTAAAGAATCAAAATGAGTGCTAACAGAGTTTACCAGAGATTTCAAATTACTGGATGGAGAGGCCAAAGGATCCTTTTGAAAAGATGGCACGATCTTCTCCAGCATACCAGATGTAATCTCTAAAGCTCGTAGTCTTCCATGTGAGACTTTAGAAGTTTTTATTTTACCTTGGCTTGAGAAAAAGATTCTATTTTCATTGTCTGGACCAGAGAGAGAGAATCAAAATTTAGTGGTCCTTGAAATAGCTCAAGTTCATCTATCTCCATCATCTCTTTGTTCAAGAAATTATTCACTGCCTCTGCAGTGTCTCTTGTCAGAGACCGAGTCTTTTTTTCTTTTAGAATATCAGAACTGTCATCAAAGGTCTTCTCTATTTGTTCTTCTTCTTTTCCCTTTACCTCCTCTTCTTGACTCGCTTTTTCCTCTTTTCTTCCTTCTCCTTCAATTTCAAAATCCAGAATGTCTGCAGTGGGATCTGGAGGAGAGATGTTACCTGTATTTACTTCTTCATGAACTCCCTCTTCCAAAATAGAGGAATCCAAGTCCTTAGTCTTCTATTCACCTATCTCTTTTGACCTTTCTACATTTTTATCAGAAGATTCTTTATTGGCATCATTTAATCCTTCAACATCCATGGTGGAAGGTTCTTCATCTGTTTCGTCTACAGTTGGAAGATTGAATCTTTTGAAGGCATTTTGGAGGATGTCTTTTGTCTTTCTTGCTACTTGGTCAGTTTCTCCAAGCATAAGTTTATTCATTTTTGCTTTGCTCTGGAATTCATCCTTGTAGTCCTTAAAGATCATGTTCATTTGCTTTGGAGTAATAGAAGGATAGAGCTAAATTACTATCTGTTCTTGGATCTCTAAGTCTTTTGCCTTTGCATTCTCTTTTCTAAGTTCAAGTACCTTCTCTAGACTTTTGAGAATTAATGAAATGATTTCAATGAATGCTTTATTATAAATATTTAGGTACTTGACTGTAGCTTCTTCCAAGATCCTTTTGTCAGTATCACTATATTCATCATAGAATTCTATTAGTAGTTACAGATTCCCATTCACAGTGACTGCCTTGATGATATCATCAATGGAAAGAGTGGGCTTTTCAACAAATTCTTCTGCTCTTTCTTCTTTGTTTTTACTGGTAGAGGATTCCCCAGATGTTTTCTTCTTCTTCTTCATTTTCTTCACTTCCTCATTAGACTCTATTTCTTCATCATCCTTGTGACTTGTGTAAGACCTTGTGGCTTTTGTTTTCATTCTCTTTTCTCTTTTTCTGGATGTCTTGACTTCCGGTTTGGTGGCTCTTGAGCTCTTAGGAGTGGTAGGTGCAAAGCTCTTAGAGGATCTAGTTCGGGAGGAGGCTTGACCCAGAACACTTCCTTTCTCAACTTTTTGTTCCTCTTTTTCAACTCTTTCAACTTTCTCTCTATTTGCATCTACTGCCTCCTTTGATATGCCATATCTTTTGGCAATTTCCTCAACTTCCCTTCTAACTTTCCTCTTAATCTCTAGTTGTCTCAGCTCAACATGTATTTTTATACTTAATTCTTGAAAGGTTCCAAACCTTTCTGCCTCAGGGTCCTTAGGCAGACTTAACAAGTGTTCAATATGCAGCTCCAAGATTTTCTCATCAGCCTCATATCCCTTTGGCATTATCCAAATTGTTCTGGGCTCAACTGCCTCCATTAGGCATTGATCAGTATCTACCATAAAACACACTATACCCTTGTATTTCTCAACTATGGATTGAGGTATCCTCTCTTTGGCTTGCATCATACTTTGGAAGTTCTTAAAGTAACCCCAGAGTGTAGTGCTTTGAGCTTTAGCATCACCAAGTCCATACATATAGTCTCTAATATGTATTGCAATTTGTTTGTCATTTTGCCAAACCCAACCACTTGATCTGAGCAACTCATTCATGTAGTAGAAGAATAGACACAGTATTAAACAACCATACTTGAAGGAGTTCTTATCCTTCTTGATCTTCTATAAGTCTTCTAACAGTTGGTTTAAAAGAAGATCACATAGGTCATAGTTTGCATTTTCCCTCAACATTTGATATGCTATATATATTGCAGTCCCAGACGTAGAATTTTCCCTGCTAGAATGATAGATCTTATACCCAATTATCATTTAGGCAAATTTGACATCCAGATTTGTGATGTCATCTATGGTCATTGCTCTCTTATCAAACTTAGATCTGGTAACTTCAGTAACTATCTAGTTCTTGACAGATTTGAGTGCAGATAACCCACCGGATGAGTGCAGTCTAGTTACTGCTCTAATGGCATGTTTTGTTATCTTGAAGGGCTTCATTAACCACATGAAATTATCATGTATTCTTCTAAGGACATACCAGACCCAATCATCTTCTGTAAAACAGGGAAAGTGGATGCAATGTCCAAAGTGCTTATCCTGGAGGGCCTTGTATTGAGGTTTGAGTTCAAAACTTTCATCTATTAATTGTTTATGATAGATGTCCATCAACTTAGATTTGCCAAATTCCTCAATGTTGGCATGGATGTAGACCCTAACATCTACATGGAATACCCCATACGGAATGCTAGAAAAGGCACCTAAAGGATCAACTTCTAAGGTTTTGTAGGGGTGTTTCTTGAATTTTGGGCGCAGCCTATCAATGATATTAACAACCATTGGACTAGCCATTTTTGCAAAAGATTCAAAGAGAGATATTCATAATGGAAGTACCTTTTTATGCTTTAGGGTTTGAAATAAGAGCCGGAACAAATCGCTCGTTGAATTGGATTTTGCAGTTGATCTTTGAGAGAGTTGTAGAAACTTGATGCAGAGCTCTTCTTTCCTTCTTCTTGAATGCAAATGTGCAAATGATGAGTGAAAGAACCCTTTTTATTCTTTCGCAAACCCTAATTTCCTTTTGCAATAAATGCACAACTTAAGTTATCCAATTGCCATGTTCTGAGAGTGATCTTTTCGAATCACTGTGTTGTACTTAGAATCATTTTTAGTGAGGATTGACAATGTATCTTCTTTTCTCCAATCATGCCATGGATCCACAGATCAAAGTATATCGATTTTGAATCATACCATATCTGTCTGTGAAAATCCTACTTTACGAGATGGCTGTCAAACTGGATCAATCTTGGATGATTAAACTCTTGCAAAACTCCATGTGGATCTTTCATATTTTTACCAAGGCTTATTTAGATATTTTTCTAAGAACCCCTTAATCCGCAACATTCCATGTGCCAAATTTAGGCACTAATTGACTGGCTGGGGGAAATTATTTTTCTTTGTGACTCCCCCTGAGCCAGAGCTTATCTGTTTAGTTTTCAGAAGGAATATCAACACCAGATTCTAGTGGGGATCCATCCCCAACATTTTATTTACTCTTCTTCACCCAAATCTTGCTCATCTCCCTTTGAACTTCATCTACATTCACTTTGCCTTTTCCCTTATCTTATTTTTGATTATGATGCACCGGACCCTTTTATCCTAATTTTTACTTCTGCAGAATTTGGCAATGTGACTGGATCTATTGCAATTGTAACAAACAACATTTCTTTGTGTATTTGACTGATATCCTCTTGATCTACATTGATTAGCCATATGTCTCATTCTATTGCATGCAAAGCATCTACCATTGAATGAATTGTTTATTTGCATATTTTTGCATTGATGAGATTTGTGACCATACCTTTTGCGGTTGAAACATTGTCTAGAGAACGATGGATTAGTTTGATTCATTCTCCTTCTGCACTGAGTTGCTTTATGACTAAAGTTGTTGTAATTGAAGCAGTATCCATTGAAAGATGCATATCTTTTAGCATTTTTGAGCTAATATTGATTGTGGGAGATATTTTTCTTTCTTGTGTTAAAATTTGAATAAATGGCGAGCAGTTGTTAAATTGCGTAAATGGGAAGCAATTTTGCAATCTTCTATATATTATACCATTGGAAGAACCTGTCCAAAAGTTTATCAAGTATTTTATAAATAAAAAAATTATTTCACCTTTCATTTGTTTGTAGATCAAAATGTTGTGTTAAAAAAAATGGACTTTTTTCGTGTTACGTTTCCCATCATAATACTTTAGTTTCAATCTATGTATAACAATTAAATATCCCAAAAAACTTTAGGACTTTATAGCTTTTTTTTAATATGTTGAGCTATAATTTGTCTATTTAAAATCTTGGAAAATTTTTGGGTTAATTAATTAGTAGTGTATAAGTATTGTTTTACTTCTTTATTTTAAAAAATATGTTAGAATATAAATATTTAAATAAATATCAATTTCAGTTAAATGGTGTGAAAAAAATGTTAAACAAATAAAATATAAATAAATAGTTATATTTAAAATAAATACTACTTTAAATATACTAGCATATCTATATTTAAAAATATATATCTAAAGTATGTCGAAAGATATCATTTTGGAAGTGCCTATTCCACCTATTTTTTTGACAATTTATATTTTTCTTAAAACATGAATTGAAAGGTAGTTAAATGACCAAACCATCATAAAAAAATTATATGATAGCAGGGTGTGTCATGCCCACATTTCCCATGCGGTCATGACATGCATCACATGTGTCATATCCACATTTGTGATGTGGTCATGAAACGAAAAATATAAAAAAATTTCATGCTTCCCTAGAAACCCCCTCACACACGTAAGCATGTTTGGTGGCATATGCTTAAGGAGTAAACAAAATAGTTGAATGCGGGGTAATACGTACACATGCACATACAAAGGCAATGAAGGCCAACTAGGGGGTCAACGCAACATGGTTAACGTCTCCAACAGGGTTAGGATCAACGATCGTAACCCTAAGTCAACCTATGTGAATGAAGGAATTTTGACGCAAGTCAAAATCAATAGCCAAAAAATTAAATGCATGAGAGGATGATAAAATACAGAATTCAAATGACGATACTCAGCAAAAAATAATATTGTATTCTCTAACAAGATTAAACTTCAAGTTAACCTAACTAAACCCTAGATTATGGGAAAATCCAGCAGCATAATGCCACACAGGCATGAGTAGGGTTTATTGTACTAAAACTAACTTTAATCAAAAGGTCTACTAATTTGGATTAATAAATTACTTACGTCTCACTAGTTGAATTGGTAAATTAGTTGATTTAGTTAATTGAACATTTTTCAACAAAGTTTGATCATTTGTTCTCCTTCACATTTTCTATTATTAAGATCAATTTGTTCTCCTTCATGTTTTCTATAATTTCAGACATTTTTCAACAAAGTCTGATCAATCTATTCTCCTTCACGTTTCTTTAATTCAAAACATTTTTTAACAAAGTCCGATCAATTTGTTCTCCTTCACATTTTCGATCAATCAGAGTTATCTCTGCATCATTTACATCATTCCAAATTTCTTGGTAGATCAGATCTCGGAAACGGATTTACTAACTTCGTTTTAAAAAGGTTTACTAAGTCTCCGATCGGTTTTAAAACAACATTTAATTTAATTTTTTAAATTAAATTGTCCCATCATGATTAAAGGAATACGAGGTTTTAATGAATACTCTTAGCCCTAAACTCCTCCAACAAGAAAATATTATTTTCTTTATCAGTGAAAACCCTATTGTTATCATTTTCTCCTCTTTGTTTTCACTTTTATCTTTCTTTCTCTTTTTCTCTCATTTTCTCATTTTCTCATTCTGCCTTTATTTCTTTGTTGCAGGATGAGTTTAAAAGGCCACATATGAAATGCATATAATGGCTTCAAATATATATATATATATATATATATATATATATATATATATATATATATATATATATATATTGAATATTTGTTGTAACTAGAATTTCTTTTATTAAAAAAATGTATTTGTACATTTCTTTGTGTTATTTATTTGTGAAATTGTTAAAACCCTAAATATTACTTTGTTTGTTTGTTTGTAGAGAGGAGGTTGTTGGAAGAGTACTGCTAGGGCAGCGACGGTGGTGACGGTGGTTTGGTGGTTGAGGAGCGGAGGAGAACTGTAGTGGAGGGCAGAAGGGGGTCTGCGGAGTAGTGTGAGGGCTATAGAAAGGGGGTAGTGTAGACTGTGGCAGCGGAGTTCAGTGGTGCCAATGGTGGTAGTGGGGCTGTGGAGACTACGCAGAGGGCGAAGGTCGCAGGGGGTGTTGGTGCGGACTGCGCAAAGGGGCCGCGAGAGTTTAGGGTTAGCGAGGAGTGTGGGGAGGGGGGCGGAGCTCCCACCCACACTCCACACAGTGGGGTGTGGGTGGGGGCTCCACCCCCCTCCCCACACCCTTTTAATATAAATGGTGGGGGGGTTCGAACCCCCCCACCATACCATTTTTTTATTCACTGTAACAAAGAAACGCGACTGTAAAAAGAATACAGTCTTTTAAAAATTTTACTCAGCATTTTATTTTTATTAATATTTTTCTTTAAATTAAGTTTCATTTAATAATATATATACACAACAATCATAATTTTTTTAAATTTAAATTCACAGTTTAATAAATATTCAAATACATAGCAAAAGCATAATTACTTTCAAATCACAGTCTTATTAAATATTAAAATATAACTATATATATATAAAAAATGTATCCTCTATTTTGTTTTTTGGTAGAATATTAAAATCAGTCATATCTAAATGAAAATAAATACATTCTTTCAAATACACATAGTAAATAGAATTAAAATTTTCTTTTCTTCCATTCAAATATAATTTTTTTTAAACAATTAAACAAAGATATATATATATATATTCTTTGATCAATTTTCTACAAGGCATGAACTCATTTTTTCTTTCTAACAAAATTTATTCATAGCAATATCAATGTTCACATTTTTGTAAGGGAAGAAACAAATACAATTTAGTAAATTCTCCCAAAACTTGACATCATCTAAAATTTCTCTTTTTCACAACAATAATATACAATTTTCATGTTGTCACAAATTAAAACTACAACTTTTCTAATTGATATTTATAAAAATTTACATACAAATGAAGATAGCTTTTAACACATATTTTCTTCCTTCCACCTTTCTTGAATGATAAAAAAATAAACCAACAATTTATAACTTTCAATACAATGAAAATGGCTTACACAAATCCTAAGAAAATATATTTTTTTACTACAAAAGAGAGAACCATGTTCTCATCCTTGAAACTAACAAATGGTAAAATCTCCTAAGTAGGCCAAGCTCTCTCTCAAGAGCTTTAAGAGTAAAGGAAAATAAAATATTAACTCCAAGAACAAGGAGTTTCTCCAACTTCACACTTAGCTCCATTGAATCTGCATATCACAACAAGGGGGAAGAAAACCACACATCTTGCTCTCCTCCCTACCATAGACCCGTAAGAGGGTCACCCCTGAGCTAGGGAGATCATTCACACACTTAGGAACTCATTCCACTTCACAACAAGGCATTCAAAAACAACCAAAACACAATTTTACACCCATGGATAATCACAACATGTGAACTCAACCAAGGTGAGTTCAAAGGGGTAGGGAAGTGGACACACTCAACTCAAGAATGTCACTCCTACAAAATATCCCAATACAAATTTCTCTTATTGCCTCAAGCCAACACATTAAACACAATTTCTAAAAGTTTCCATATTTTGGCTCTCAAGCCATGTCTCATATTGCTCAAAATCTCATATATTGCCCTCAAGGCTTGCAACACCATAAAAACTAGGTAATGACCCCGAGGAGGATCACTCCTCCCCTACCCCACACTTGTTGAGCATCTTCTCCCAAGTGGGAGAGGCTCTTACAACACCCTACAAATTTTTCCCACAATAACAATTAAACTCAAGAAAATAAATCTCGCACATATGCATCATGCAAGCAAATAAAAATACAAAGGGAAGGCCTTAGCCTTGAAAACCAACCTTTAAAATCCCAATTATGGAAGAAGGTTTATGTAGAGATTCTCCAAATTCTCCTCCAACATAAGCCACAAAACTCCCTCTATCTTTTTCCCCAAATTCCCATTCAAACAATTAAAATTCCCAAAAATTCAACAACCCCTAACCCTCTCCCAAGTGGGATTAAAATAAGCTCAACCCATGAGCTTAGAGGAATGGGGAGGTGACACTTGTCACCTCTTCACTCTTCCTCCCCACTACAAGTAAGGCCCAAGGGATGGGTGTTGACACATGCCACTCACCCATCCCCAAGTCTCTCTCACCCCTTACCACATGTCCTCTCTCAAACATGTGAGAGAAAAGTGGAGCCTAAAAGGGAATGGGTGACGCATGTGTCCCCTTCCTTTCCTCCCAAGAGGGACCACACAACTCCAAGGGTACCCTCACCAATTGTGAGAGAGACTTGGAGTCAAGTCCTCCACAATTGGTGGGTCTTGGAGACATCTCTAACCTTGGGAAGTGAAAAGGGATGGGGTTGAGTGTTGTACCGACTCATCTTCTCCCTCCCATGCCTCCAATTTCGTCACTTAACTTCAGGGTGAAGTTAAGGTGATCATATGGAGGTTTACCAAGGGTTACCCAAGTCAAAAAGGTCCCTAGACCCATGGGGTACAACCGAGGGTCAATTTTAGCCTAGTTAGAGTACGCAGGGTCAAGTTAAAACACATGAAAAGGGTCTCCAAAATTAAAATTTAAAAATTTAAAAAAATGAAATTCAAAGACAAAATTCTTACAACACCAATTATAATTTAAATTAAAAGAGGGGTAGATTTAGCCTGATTAACAACATGCAAAACAACACTATAGAATTTTATCATACACAGAGTTGATCTTGGTTCCTCGTGGAACTAGATCGGCTTCACAGGGGATAACAACATCAAGTGTGGATTGGTCTCCAATTTATGTGGCTTGTTATAAATACTTGTGCACTGTGGCTTCAAAATATGACATTTCCTCAGTTAGATATAGCTCAATCAAGTTTTAGGAAGGTTAGAAATAAATAGGTTAAAAGGACACCAAATGGGAGAAGCTAACATATGCAAAATTGTGCCATTCCATATAGGAGGACCATTTCTGACATAATAGTTCACATATCTCCCCTATCTCCCCTATCTCTATCATCCCTCTACCTCTCAATCTCTCTCCCTATGTCTCTAGACATCTCCCTCACTCTCTATCTCCATATCTCTCCCCTCTGTCTCCTCTCTCTCTCCCTAAAACCCTAAACCCTAAATAATGCCCCTATACCCTAAGCCCTAAACTTGAGGACCCCTAAACCTCTATCTCCCTATCTCTCCCTTATCTCCCTATCTCTATCATCCCTCTACCTCTCAATCTGTCTCCCTATGTCTCTGGTCATCTCGCTCACTCTCTATCTCCCTATCTCTTCCATGTGTCTCCCCTATCTCTCCCTATTCTTCTCCTCTCTCTCTACTTATCTATCTCTCCCTATCTCTTGCCTTTCTCTCTCCTATCATTCCTCTATTTCCCTATCTCTCCCCTCTACCTCCCCCATCTCTCCCTCCCTCCCTCTCCATTATCAATGAAGGAAATGGAAACAAGAAAACTAGGACTCTTTCTATCTCTCACACTATCTTCCTATCTCTCCCCTATCTCTCCCCTCCATCTCCCCCCTTTCTTCCTTTCTCTCCCCTCCATCTCCCCCCTTTATCCCTCTCCCTCCCTCTCCCTCTCCCTCTCCCTTATCAACAAAGCAAATGGAAACAAGAAAACTAGGACATGCAAAGAGGGATGAGGATATAAACTGGGAGGATGAAATGGAAACAAGATAAAATGAAAGTTAATTAGATGGGAAGAATGATGAGTGGAGAGGTGGAAAATAGTAAAATAGGGAAAAATTGGAGGGATCTAAAGAGAAATTAGTGATATGGCTTGTTGTCATAGATTGTCATAGATGATTTTATTTCACAATAACGTGTGTTATAACGTGCGCTCACATTATGTGAATGCATGCAAATAACGTGAGTGCATTAAAACATGCTTGTGTTATTGTTTTCTTTGGTAATTTCAAAGATGTTGTCTTTGATTTACCTTGGGATTCCAACCCAAAAGCTTGGATTGAGTTTTAAATGTCTAAAGACGTGTTTTTACATATTGTGAAAAAAATTACACAATCTTGAGCATTCTCCCCATTAGGTTTCCACTTGTTTCAATGACAAGTCAAAAAAATACCACAATAATGTTGAAATCTCTCTTAACTTTCTAACCATATAAGTTTTTTCACGTTTTGAGTATGTTAAGGTTTTCGTCTTTAATTTCTTTTGTTAGTGTATCCATTTTTTTGTCAAAAACTAGTGTGTGTTATTTTTTACTTTTTTTAACCGTTCATCGAAATTTCAAATAAATCACATTTTTAGAAATTAAACTCCATTCTACACATATTCAAAAAAATTGGATTTTCGATTAATTTTTAAAAAATTTAGAGGGGCCATTCTTAATTTTCTATTTTTTAAGATCTGTCCACTTTGAAAATTAGTCAAAAATCAATTATTCATGAAAAAAATATTAGAAAAATTAGGGATAAACTACATGGTGTTAGCTAATTTCTCACCAAAGCAATTTTTGAAATACTAAGAAAATGTCAACATTTTAAGGGGGCCACACCAAACACTATGTTATGTTTTTTTACAAAAATAGGACCAATTTGTCTAACCCCTCCCCATTTGAACCCCTTAATCTCAACAATTTTTTAAAAAAATAGTAGTATAGAAACTATATTCGGAGCACTACAACTCTTGTTTTTGTTGCATCTTCAAATTTTGAGTGTAACTATCTTCAATTTCTCATCCAAGATCAATCTTTCCTGATTTCAAAAAAATGGCATCTTAAGGCCTCCTTTTGGTCCACTATCTTTGTGCACTTACCCAAAGAAGCATTAGCAAGTACAATAGTACAATACCCCATAATGTTTATAATGGAGATTTATGGTAGATTCACTGAAAGTGCATGAAGGAGACAAAGAAGAAACATTAGAAAATGGACAAATGAAGTACCTACACCGAATAAAGGGTGACAACACAAGGCACACACGCATGAAGGTAGATGAGGTTCTGCTTACAGACATATGGCGCACATAATAACTCCCCATGACACTTTATAGAGTAGTGTGAGTACAATGATGGAGCAAAATGATGTGCAAGATCACCAACTACAATATACGGTACTTTACTTTAGTTCTTTTACAAATTAGATAGTGCTTACGATAGAAGCTTAGAATGTCCAAAATACATCACATGTTGAAAATACAATTCTTTGATAGAAAGAGAGGAAACTAATGACACCATGGCGACATATATAAAAAACATGCAGTTCCCAAAAACTGGGATCCAAAAGGGAGTTTGTATGCCTAAGATATGGTTTGTCAAAGTTCCCAAAATGAGAACTACACAACATTAACACTAAGAAAATAGAAATCTAGTAAAAATAGAAGCCCAAAATGAAAACCATCTACACCACTATGAAGATCGTCAAATTCTACCCCATTTCAAAAAACAATGCACTAAAAAAGACCTCTATATGACCAACATATTTTCATCTAAAGATTAAGTGCAAAAGTGAAACTACCAATAATGAGGGGTGGACTTGGCAAAAAATCCACCTCTACCAAATATAGAAAAAATGCTGCTAACTTTGGAAGCTTGTCAAAATAGAGACTCTCCAAATGATTTGGAAGTTCACCAAGCATAGAGGGGCATAGACAAATTTAGGACTCTGCTAACTAGAAAAATATGCCAAATATAGAACTAAATTTGGTACTAAGGCCAAATTTCAGGCACAAAGGTTGAGGCAAGGAATAGAAAATATTACAAGGGAATAGATATTATTTATTGTTTGGTTTTATGAAAAATAATAAAAAAATTACATGGGTTGGGGTGGTGGAATGACCCCATATGTGGGGGTCCATGGGCCCAAAAAAGGAACCACAACCCTATATGTGGGCGTAAGTCCCTAAGGGACTGAAGCCCCTATGGGGTGTGGGGCCTGACGGGCCTGCAAGGTCGATGTTGCATAATGCCTCTACATGTACCAATATATTATTTCTTTTGAAACTTTTAAAACTTTTCAACAAATTTTTTTCAAAATAAAAAACCTACAAAATTTCATTTAAAAACATTTTTTTTATTTTTTTCTAAAGTAGGAAAAATAAATAGTATTTTTTTAACCAAACACGTCATGTTGGGAGGCTGTATGACTTCCCTGGAAAAATTATTTTTCTCCAGGTGGTCTCGAGGCTGATTTTGATGATTTGATAGTCAATTTTAGGGTTTTTGGGCCTTCTGAATATGATAGCAAGGTTGGATTTGATCCAAAATGCTCTGAAAATTAGCTTTCCTCTTAATCCCAAAAAAACACCAGTTGAAACCCTTGAAAGTCTATCCTACAAAGATAAAATCAAGACAAATAAAAGGTTAATATGACTATTTTAACTACTTTGAATCTAATGAAAGGATCTATTTTACATAAAAATACACCTAGCAAATGTCTCTTGCCTAATTTTTCTCTAGATTCGAGAAGGGGCTTGTAGGTCTAGAGCTCTGGTACCATGTGAGACACTAATGGACACAAGAGACCAAGATCACCATGTGAGAGTCACTGATTGACCCAGGCTACCAAGATCACCTACAAAACATAGGATTGCCTTCTACTAGAGAAAAAAACACAGAGTATGAATTTGTACAATATTGGATACAATAATTTATTAGATTAATAAATTACCTATGACATCTTACTTTTATAATTGCAAAAAAGGAAGCCCTAAGTGACTTCAAAAATCCCTCAGCAAACTTTTTTTAGTAAAGAGGGTAAGAACTTTATTGATTCTAGAAAGCATTACAAAGAAAGAAATTACATTCCCACCATCAGGGGTCACAAGCCAGCAATAGAGACATTAAGAAACACCCAAAACACATCTCATATCTTCCATAACCAAGTCCTCAAGCTCCCTATCAAGGTCCTCAGGGAGACAACTCCAGTCATCCACTTTCTAATTTCCCATTTGTTTAGAAGCCCATTTAGCCAAACCATCATCCACCTTATTCCACTCCCTAGGGATATGGCAAAAGGTGATAGAATCCAGGAACTTACCCAGAGCGATAATTTGTCTAACCACCCTAGCCAACTGCCAATTTACATCATCTAACTACAGCTTATTCACCAAATCTACCACAATATGAGAATTTGACTCACAAATTATCCTTCTCCATCCAAGGGTACAAACCCTTTTCAAAGCTAAGAGAATAGCCAATGCCTCCATGAAATTGTTAGTGTTGGCCACGATACTCTGAGAAGAAGAACACAACCACTCTTGAATATTCCCTACCAATGCCTCCAACACCAGTGTGACCCAAATTGCCTCTAGAGGACCCATCAGTATTGATCTTCAAAACCTCCAAAGGTGGTCTCCAATGGCCATCTCTCTGAACCTTCCCTCTAGCACCTCGACCCAACCCAGACCCAGTCCCCCCTTAGTGGAAATAGAAAACCCTAGACTCTGAATAATTCCTGTATCTCCAAGGTCCACAGGGGCTAAGAGATAACACCTAGCCGCCAAAGTCTCCTAAAGACCTCCTAGGATCCTCATCCAAACCTGTCGCACCTAAAGTTTCTTATCTAGGAAGATCCTATGATTGCGCTCTAGCCAAATATGCCAAATGGTGAAGCTGGGACTAATTGTCCAATCAGTGTGGACGAAAGAAGTATCGGTTGGAGAACTCCCTAGCCTACTCTAGAAGTCCTTTAAACAAGAGTCATGCCTACACAGCTGCCTCTAGACTTCCCACCAGAAATGCCAGATCACTCTAACAAAAGAGCATTGGAAGAAGAGATGACAAATGTTCTCATCGCTATTAGAGCACATTACACACATAGAGGGGCCCTAAAATCCCCACTTCCAAAATTCTCCTTGGTTAGGCATCTATTATAAATCACCAACCAAGAAAAGAAATTGCACTTTGTCCAAGAGAATTTATTCTAGATCTGCTTCCACTAAGGTACCCCTGTGCACCCAAACATCTGCTCATCTAGAACCTGATAACTAGAGGCAACAGTGAACTTGCCTTTCTGGTCACCTCTCTAGGCTATAACATCCCTCTCCAATAGAAAGTTACAAACCCTACCATCCAAGATGACGGACATCTCCTGACAGCCCTCCACCGATCCCCCAGGTAACCACTCATGTAGGTCCTTCCACTTGTACATTGTAGCCTGACCCATAACCTGAGGGGATTTAAAATCCATCACATAAGTCCAACCAACATCCAAAAAATACCTACATAGGTCCTATAAGTGAGGGTGTGTAGAAATAATAGGAGGATTCCCATCCTAGGAATCAACCCAAAAGAGAGCCTCCAAACCCCTATTCCAAATCTAAAATAATGCTTGTTTAATCATGTTGGCTCCACTTTCGAGGGTATTCCAAACCATAGAACCCTTGCCCATTAAGCTGTATCTAGGCACATCCATGTAATCCACATCCCCAAGGTATTTTGAGGTGAGAATCTTAGCCCAAGTTTATTGTTACTGAGTACACCATCTCTAATAGAGTTTAGCTACCAAAGCGTGCCCATTCAAATTGACCCGATTCAACCCAAGACCACCCTCCTACTTTGGATGACACACAACATCCCACTTGACCAAGCTCCACTTCCTCAAAAGTAGATTACTAGACCATAGAAATTGTCGACAAAGACTTTGAAAGTCTTTCACAAAGATGGTAGGGGTAGATAACACAAAGCACCTGTACAATTGGAGAGCCTAAATCATAGACTTCAACAGAGTCACTCTTCATGCAGAAGAAAGCCACTTACAAGTCCAATGAATTACCTTTTTTTGAAACTTCTCAATAACATCCTTCTAGAACACACAGGGCAACATGCGAATATCTAGAGGAATGCCAAGGTAGATAAAAAGAAGTGAGCCAACCTAAAACCTAAGTATACCCACAATTCTTTGTTGAATAAGGTTAGGAGTATTAAGGAAATAAATAAAAGACTTGCCTTCATTGATGCTTTTCCCAGAGGCATCCAAATAATAGTCCAAGGCCTTTCTTAGATTGATCACTTCATCCACTTTGGTGAGACCCATTAATGTCGTATCATCCACAAACTAAAGATTAGATTGGGGGGAATGTTATTGTCCCATCATCAACCCTGAACAAGACCAAGTTCCACATGAGATTTCAAAAGTATCCCAAGTTCTTCAGCTATCAAAATAATTAAATATGGGGATAAAAGATTCCCCAAGGTCAAATTCCTCTGGAAACCCCAAAGAGTTCAGAAGGCCCTCCATTGATGAGCATAGAAAAGGAGGTAGACGTGACACAACTCATAACCCATTCAATCCAAGCATTGTTGAACCCAAAAGCTCTCAAAATCTTGGTTAGAGAATCCCATTTAACATGATCATAAGCTTTGTCCATATCCAATTTAATGAACATAGCCTTCTCCTTGGATGAAGTGATAGAGCAAATAGTCTTAGCTGCAATAACCACACCATCCAAAATCTTCCTACTAGCCACAAATCCACCATGTTCCTCAGAAACCAATCTATCTAACCATAGCTTCAAGCATTCAACAATCAACTTGGTGATTATTGTGTACACCACATTACAAAGGGTAATAGTCTTGAAGAGATCCAAAGAATTAGCCCCCTCCCGCTTAGAGATGAGAGACAAGTAGGTGGCATTCAAGGCTCTAAGAATTTACTTATTCTTTTGAGATTCCTAAACAACCTCAAGAAGATCAAGCTTTAATACCTCCCAAAACTCTTGAAAGAACTCATTCAGGAACCCATCAGAACTAGGAGCTTTTTTTTCCTCATCTGAAACACAATATTCTCCAACTCTAGCATAGAGATCAGCTTGAGAAGGGACTTGTTCATTTCACTAGTCACCAAGGGAGGAATGTAAGCCAAAATTTTGGCTTCTTCCTCACTGGCAGGAGGGGAATCATCAAAGAAAAGAGTAGAGAAGAACTGAAAAACTCTTTCAAAATCTCACCAGAGGAAAGAAGAGGGTCACCATCCAGGGACTTGAGAGATGAAATGATATTTCCCTACCTTCTATCCTTAGCCAAATTATGAAAGAAAGAAGTATTCCTATCCCCTTCTTGAAGCCAATCAATGCAAGATTTTTGCTTCAAGAAAATTTCATCATGAACCTCCCATTCCTCCACGTCCTTCACAGCCACAACTTCCAACATACTTATCTCCTCAAATAGCCTCTAAGCCAAGATCTACCGAGTAATGGTGTCCAAGTGCTCTTATGTAACCCTTTTAGGCTAGAAAACATTGCTGAAATGGTGATGATTCCATTGTTTTAGCATATATTTGACATACTAGAGTCTTTTAGCAAAGGAGTACATATCAGTGCCAAAAGAAGGCTTCCCAACCCTCCACCATCCTGGGATCAAATCATGAAGAGACTCATCACGAAGCCACATAAGCCAAAATTTAAAGGACTATTTTTTAGAGAATCTAGATAAGAAAGAAGAGAATTTGATCAGCCAGTGATCTAAACCCCACCAATCTAAAATCTTAGATCTAGTCATCCATTTGACACCAATCCAATATCTGGACACTAGAAACGTGTAGATAACCTTTCAGAAATAACATCATCACCAGTCCTCCTATTGTTCTAGGTAAATAGCCCATTCATAGGTTTTATAACCACCAAATTCATACAAGCCACATTGTCCCTTGAGAGATCTGAGGAAGGATGTAGATGGGTAATCCCACCCTTTTTCTCTTTCAGAGATGAGATGGCATTAAAATCACCTACAAGAATCCAAGGGAGAAAGGGCTCCAAAGAATGCAAGTATCTAATATGAGACCACAAATAAGCCTTACTAGGGAGATCCATAGGAGTATAAATATTAGAAAGAAGATATCTCTCACCAGACTCTAAATTAGAAGCAACAAGAGAAATAGAGCACCTGCCAGAAAGCCACCAAAGAGGAAAAACTTTATATGGATCCCATAAGGAAACAAGTCCCCCTGAGCTTCCTTACACCCCCACACATTGACAACAACCTCTACCACAGATCTTAGGAGCCAAATTCACCATACTTTCAACATACAACTTAGTCTCCTGGAGAGAAACCAAATCAAGAGAGTGAACATGAATCAAATCATGAATAGCCTTTTGTCTAGGGATGCTATTCATACCCCTAACATTCCAAGATATCACAATCATTTTTGGGGCTGGGAAAAGTGAGAATCAATAGTCCTCACTGAGCCAGACTCTACCAATATCTCTCCAATTAGCTTTACCTTTTCCTGATCCTTCTTCCTACCTACTTTAAGTGGCTTCTCAAGAGTCCCTTTTTTGGGGAGTTTTTGCTAGAGCCCCAAAACAGGAGGAGACTTGCCTTTACCAGAGTCCCCAATAACCTTCTCAATGATGATCCCAAAACTAGGGGGATCAGGAACCATAATAGTATATATCGCCAAGCCAATTACCCCAATCACATGTCCTGAGGAAGGGAGATTTGTGTCCATTTGAGCTAATTCATCGCCTTCTGGGACCTAGTTGGAAAAAGTATTTGGTCAAACTACCAGGCACTTCTCAACAATCGTACTATCAGTAAATTGCATTTCAAAGGGAACACCTTCCTCTTGAACCAAGTCCTCTAACACTTCAAACTTGTTGAGGGTTTCCTCTTCTTGCATGTCTTTATGAGCCCTCTTTTGTCCTCTATTCTTGTTACGAGGCTTAACAGGGACAAAATAATCCTTATCCGCCTCCACCCCCTACATGGAGGCCTTACCTTTGTCCATCTTCGAGGCAGACTGATGAAAAGCATTAGCCATACCAGCAGCCGAAGTGATTTTGGGGCACTTTCACTGCAGGTGGCCATATTCATGACATAATCGACAAAAAAAAAGGTAATGCCTCATAATCCAATTGCTAGGTTCAAGAGGTTGCCCCAATGCTTATTTCTATTGAATCCGACAATGGGTTATTCAAGTTAATTTTGACACACTCAAGCAAAAGAAAGAACCCTTTTATTCAAGGTTTGTTGAGAGGGCAATCATCTAAAATATATTAGTTCATCAGCATTCCAGGGGCATGTGAGGGAGGTGTACCCAAACTAGAATCCAAGAAGGGAGCTCCTCCATGGAGTTGAAACCCACATGCCAAAATGACTAGGACCACCTAGTTATAGAAATACGACCCACCTTCAAAATTTTGATTTCTATCAGCAATACAGGAAAAGTCCACCATGAAGAAATTGTTGGCTACCAACATAATATCAAAGTCCCCTTCAAGGTTCTAGGTCTTGTGAACCCACAAATCAAGAAATGGGAGCAAATCCCGCATCCGCATGAACTTGCAAATCAACACATGCTTATTGTAGTATTCCATGTCTTCTACCACAGAGTCTGGTTGTATCACATGCTTTGGTCATTCTTGTGATCTCTCTAAATGCCCATTTACTTTGTGTAGCCAGACACCACCATTCCTCATCAAACCCTCGCTAGGGTTACCCAAATTTGCAAAGCTTTGACTTCCTTTAGGAAGAGAAGAACCTAGATCAGACTTGTTCACTGATGCATGTAGCTCCATGAGAAATAAAGAGAAACCCTCATCCTGATAAGAAGATCACTAGGGGCAGCGAAAACAAAAACTAAAATAACTCCACAAAAAAAGCAAAACACAGAAGAAAAAGAATCAAACCCCCTGTAAGCATGCAAGCACCCCCACTAGAAATCTGCACCTCTGAATGTCACCCCACACACATGCAAGCACAGCCGATCAAAAAAGAAGAAGAAGAAGAAGATGTGGCCTATTATAGGACATAGGCTTCCAAACCCCCATAGCTCCCCTTAATCATCATCTTTTTCCTTCCAATCCCTAAGCAAACTTAATAAAGTGTAATTAAATATTTAACTACACTAACAATCATCATGTCTTAAACATAAATTTTATGCAAATATGCTTAGATTTGAAATAATCAAAATATTTTGAACAACCAAATATAAATAATGTTGGAATCTCAAATACCTAGAACAATTAAACAAAGCCCTTCATTCAAATCCACCCAAGCATGACCATAACTCAAATAAACTATTTTTTTAAAATATGATTTGAAACTCCTATGCAACCAATTAATTATAGAATATGATGAAAAACACTAAATATATCAGATTTTCCAACATTGGAGCTTCCTTCTATGCAATCCTACAAATTTTGTCTACTAAAAGTATATGTTGAAAATTTAAGCAAAGCTTTGTTGAAAATCTAAGAAAAGCTTTGAAGTACAAATACAACCTCTGAGTTAGATTGCCTTTAAAAAATCAAAGGGTTTTCATCCTATGATCTCAAAAACCCAAGTGGCTTCATCTTCAAATCTTGGAACACAAGTGCTCAAGTGGTGAAGAAAATTGATTAATTAACAAAATATATCAACTAAAGTAAAGAAGTTATCTGGATTATATAGAAATTATGGGCACAAATCAAACATCACATATTCCTAAATATAATTAAAAAAATATATTTCAATATTAATTTCTTTGTGAATACTCCATCCCCAATTAAATGTGCTAATTTTTTTTTCATAATTGCTATTTTTAGCTAGTTAAATGTGCTAATTTTTTTTCATAATTCCTTGATTCTATTCTTCCATACATTTTTAACTGTCATAAATAATTATGATGAGATCCTCTTCCAACATATAAAATAATAATATTTTATTTATTTAAGACGTTCACCAAAAAATAACTCTTTGTAATTCCTCCACTAAATGTCAACTGTAACTCATCATTGATGAGTTATGACAAATTACTTTGGGAGTTATTATTTGGACAATTAAACAATATTTTTAATATTTATTATGTTGAGAGGCATTATTGTAGCATTAAGGAAATTTGAGTGTGACCGTGTACATTAAATTAAAATAGATCACATAGTTTTATAAATAATTAGACATGTTTTTTTAATAATTATGAACTATTTTAAATTAAAAAAATATAGCCCACACATATCATTATTAAATCATTGAACATAAAAATAAAACAACATAGATAAAATAATGTGTATAAATATAACTAGTAAAGGGTAGAAGTTTAATCCATAAAAGAAAAAGTTTAATTGATAAAGAGCAAAAGTCTAATTGGAATAAAGAGCAGAAGTCTAATCGGTAAGGGCATCACTAGGCAACCATGTTTTTTTATGCTTTTTCCTGCAAATTGAATTTATAAAGTGATACAATGTTGCTTCTATTATTTATAGAAGGTTAGATTAGACATTGTGTTTTATTTACCCTTATTCTATTTATAGGTTGCTCATTAAAATAGAAAGAAAATTGCACTTAAAAAGTGTAGCTTAAATTATGGAACCTATAACTTATAATTTATTTAATATTCTACTCCCTAGGGATATCTCAAAAGGTGATAGAATCCAGGACCTTACCTAGAGAGATAATTTGTCTAACACCCCAGCCAGCTGCCAACTTACATCCTCTAACAACTTATTCACCAAATCTACCACAATCTGAGAATCCAACTCAGAAATTATCCTTCTCCATCCAAGGGCACAAACCCTTTTCAAAGCTAAGAGAATAGCCAATGCCTCCATGAAATTGTTAGAGTGTTGGACACGATACTCTAAGAAGAAGAACACAACCACTCTTGAATAGTCCCTACCAATGCCTCCAACACCAGCATGACCCGAATTGCCTCTAGAGGACCCATCAGTATTGATCTTCAAAACCTCCAAAGGTGGTCTCCAATGGCCATCTCTCTGAACCTTCCCTCTAGCACCTCGACCCAACCCAGACCCAGTCCCCCCTTGGTGCAAATAGAAAACCCTAGACTCTGAATAATTCCTGTATCTCCAAGGTCCATAGGGGATAAGAGATCACACCTAGCTGCCAAAGTCTCCTAAAGACCTCCCAGGATCCTCATCCAAACCTGTCGCACCTAAAGTTTCTTATCTAGGAAAATCCTACGATTATGTTCTAGCAAAATATACCAAATGGTGAAGATGGGACCAATTGTCCAATTAGTGTGGAGGAAGTAGTATTGGTTGGAGAACTCCCCAGCATACTCTAGAAGTCCTTTAAACAAGAGTCATGCCTACATAGCTGCCTCTAGACTTCCCACCAGAAATGCCAGATCACTCTAACAAAAGAGCATTGGAAGAAGAGATGAGAAATGTTCTCATCACTATTAGAGCACATTACACACATAGAGGGGCCCTAAAATCCCTACTTCCAATGATTCTCCCTGGTTAGGCATCTATTATAAATCACCAACCAAGAAAAGAAATTACACTTTGGCCAAGAGAATTTATTCCAGATCTGCTTCCACTAAGGTACCCCTGTGCACCCAAACATCTGCTCATCCAGAACCTGATAACCAGAGGCAATAGTGAACTTGCCTTTCTGGTCACCTCCCTAGGTTAGAACATCCCTCTCCAATAGAAAGTTACAAACCCTACCATCCAAGATGACGGCCATCTCCTGATGGCCCTCCACCGATCCCCCAGGTAACCACTCATGTAGGTCCTTCCACTTGTACATTATAGCCTGACCCATAACCTGAGGGGATTTAAAATCCATCACATAAGTCCAACCAACATCCAAAAAAATGCCTAAATAGGTCCTGTAAGTGAGGGTGTGTAGAAATAATAGGAAGATTCCCATCCCAGGAATCAACCTAGAAGAGAGCCTCCAAACCGCAATTGCAAAACTAAAATAATCCTTGTTTAATCAACTTGGCTCCACTTTCGAGGGTATTCCAAACCATAGAACTCCTATCTAGTAAGTTGTATCTAGGCACATCCATGTAATCCACATCCCCAAGGTATTTTGAGGTGAGATTCTTAGCCCAAGTTTATTGCTACTGAGTACACCATCTCCAATAGAGTTTAGCTTCCAAAGCTTACCCATTCAAATTGACCTGATGCAACCGAAGAGAACCCTCCTACTTCAGATGACACACAACATCCCACTTGACCAAGGTCCACTTCCTCGAAAGTAGATTACTAGACCATAGAAACTGTCAACAAAGACGTTCAAAGTCTTTCACAAAGCTGGCAGGGGTAGATAACACAAAGCACCTGTACAATTGGAGAGCCTGAATCATAGACTTCAACAGAGTCACTCTTCATGTAGAAGAAAGCCACTTACAAGTCCAATGACTTACCTTTTTTTGAAACTTCTCAATAACATCCTTCCAGAACACATGGGGTAACGTGCGAATAGCCAGAGGAATGCCAAGTTAGATAAAAAGAAGCGAGCCAAACTAAAACCTGAGGATACCCACAAATCTCTGTTAAATAAGGTTAGGAGTATTAAAGAAATAAATAAAAGACTTGCCTTCATTGATGCTTTGCCCAGAGGCATCCAAATAACAGTCTAAGGCCTTTCTTAGATTGATCACTTCATCCACTTTGTTGAGACCCATTATTGTCGTATCATCCACAAACTAAAGATTAGATTGGGGGGAATGTTATTGTCTTATCGTCAACCCTGAACAAGACCAAGTTCCACACGAGATTTCAAAAGTATCCCAAGCGCTTTAGCTATCAAAATAATTAAATATGGGGATAAAAAATTCCCCAAGGTCAAAGTCCCTTGGAAGCCCCAAAGAGTTTAGAAGGCTCTCCATTGATGAGCACAGAAAAGGAGGTAGACGTGACACAACTCATAACCCATTCAATCCAGGCATTGTCGAACCCAAAAGCTCTCAAAATCTTGGTTAGAGAATCCCATTTGACACCATCATAAGCTTTGGCCATATCCAACTTAATGACCATAGCCTTCTCCTTGGAGGAAGCGATAGAGAGAACGGTCTCAGCTGCAATAACTACACCATCCAGAATCTGCCTACTAGCCACAAATTCACCATGTTCCTTAGAAACCAATCTATCTAACCACAACTTCAAGCATTGAGCAATCAGCTTGGTGATTATTGTGTACACCACATTACAAAGGGTAATAGGCTTGAAGAGATCCAAAGAATTAGCCCCATTGCTCTTAAAGATGAGAGCCAAGTAGGTGGCATTCAAGGCTCTAAGAATTTACTTATTCTTTTGAGATTCTTGAACAACCTCAAGAAGATCAAGCTTTAATACCTCCCAAAACTCTTGAAAGAACTCAATCAGGAACCCATCAGAACTAGGAGCTTTACCTTTCCTCATCTGAAACACAATATTCTCCAACTCTAGCATAGAGATCAGCTTGAGAAGGGACTTGTTCATTTCACTAGTCACCAAGGGAGGAATGTAAACCAAAATTTTAGCTTCTTCCTCACTGGCAGGAGGGGAATAATCAAAGAAGAGAGCAAAGAAGAACTGAAAAACTCTTTCAAAATCTCACCAGAGGAAAGAAGAGGGTCACCATCTAGGGACTTGAGAGATGAATAATATTTCCCTACCTTCTATCCTTAACCAAATTGTGAAAGAAAGAAGTATTCCTATCCCCTTCTTGAAACCAATCAATGTGAGATTTTTTCTTCAAGAAAATTTCATCATGAACCTCCCATTCCTCCATGTCCTTCACAGCCACAACTTCCAACATACTTATCTCCTCAAATAGCCTCTAATCCTAGATCTACCTAGTAATGGTACCCAAGTGCTCTTATGCAACCCTTTTAGGCTGGAAAACATTGCCGAAATGGTGTCAGTTCCATTGTTTCAGCATATATTTGACATACTGGAGTCTTTTAGCAAAGGAGTACATATCAGTGCCAAAAGAAGGCTTCCCAGCCCTCCACCATCCTGGGATCAAATCATGAAGAGACTCATCACGAAGCCACATAAGCTAAAATTTAAAGGACTATTTTTTAGAAAAGCTAGATAAGAAAGAAGAGAATTTGATTAGCCAGTGATCTAAACCCCACCAATCTAAAATCTTAGAGCTAGTCATCCATTTGAAACTAATCCAAAATTTGGACACTAGAAATGTGTCTAACCTGTCAGAAATAGCATCATCACCAGTCCTCCTATTGTTGTAGGTAAATAACCCATTCACAGGTTTTATAACCACCAAATTCATAGAAGCCACATTGTCCCTTGAGAGATCCGAGGAAGGATGTAGATGGGTAATCCCACCCTTTTTCTCTTCCAAAGATGAGATAGCATTAAAATCACCTACAAGAATCCAAGGGAGAAAGGGCTCCAAAGAATGCAAGTATCTAATATGAGACCACAAATAAGCCTTACTAGGGAGAGCCATAGGAGTATAAATATTAGAAAGAAGATATCTCTCACCAGACTCTAAATTAGAAGCAACAAGAGAAATAGAGCACCTGCCAGAAAGCCAACAAAGAGGAAAAACTCTATATGGATCCCATAAGGAAGCAAGTCCCCCCGAGCTTCCCTGCACCCCCACACATTGACAACAACCTCTACCATAGATCTTAGGAACCAAATTCAACATACTTTCAACATACAACTTAGTCTCCTAGAGAAAAACCAAATCAGGAGAGTGAACATGAATCAAATCATGAATAGCCTTTTGTCTAGGGATGCTATTCATACCCCTAACATTCCAAGATATCACAATCATTTTTGGGGCTGGGAAAAGTGAGAATCAACAGTCCTCATTGAGCCAGACTCTACCAACATCTCTCCAATTAGCTTTACCTTTTCTTGATCCTTCTTCCTACCTACTTTAAGTGGCTTCTCAAGAGTCCCCTTTTTGGGGAGTTTTTTTTGGAGCCCCAAAATAGGAGGAGACTTGCCTTTACCAAAGTCCCCAACAACCTTATCAATGATGATCCCAAAACTAGGAGGACCAGGAACCATAATAGTATCTGTTGTCAAGCTAATTCCCCCAAGCACATGTCCTGAGGAAGGGAGATCTATGTCCATTTGAGCTAATTGATCTCCTTCTGGGACCTAGTTGGAAAAAGTATTTGGTTGAACCACTAGACACTTCTCAACAATCGTACTATCAGTAAATTGCATTTCGAAGGGAACACCTTCCTCTTGAACCAAGTCCTCTAACACTTCAAACTTGTTGAGGGTTTCCTCTTCTTTCCTGTCTTTAAGAGCCTTCTTTTGTCCTCTATTCTTGTTACAAGGCTTAATAGGCACAAAACAATCCTTATCTGCCTCCACCCCCTACATGGAGTCCTTCCCTTTGTCCATCTTCGAGGCAAACTGATGAAAAGCATTAGCCATACTAGCAACCGAAGTGATTTTGGGGCACTTTCGGTGTAGGTGACCATATTCATGACATAACCAACAACAAAAAGGTAATGCCTCATAATCCAATTACTGGGTTCAAGAGGTTGCCCCAATGCTTATTTCTATTGAATCTGACAATGGGTTATTCAAGTCAATTTCGACACACTCAAGAAAAAGAAAGAACCCTTTTATTCAAGGTTTGTTGAGAGGGCAATCATCTAAAATATATCAGTTCACCAGCATTCCAAGGGCAAGTGAGGGAGGTGTACCCAAACTAGAATCCAAGAAGGGAGCTTCTCCATGGGGTTGAAACCCACATGCCAAAATGAATAGGAGCACCTGGTTATAGAAGTATGACCCGCCTTCAAAATTTTGATTTTTGTCAGCAATACAAGAAAAGTACACCATGAAGAAATTGTTGGGTACCAACATAATATCAAAGTCCCCTTCAGGGTTCCAGGTCTTGTGAACCCACAAATCAAGAAATGGGAGCAAATCCCGCATCCCCATGAACTTGCAAATCAACACATGCTTGTTGTAGGATTCCATGTCTTCTACCACAAAGTCTGGTTGTATCACATGCTTTGGTCATTCCTGTGATCTCTCCAAATGTCCATTTACTTTGTGTAGCCAGACACCACCATTCTTCATCAAACCCTTGCCAGGGTTACCCAAATTTTCAAAGCTTTGACTTCCTCCAGGAAGAGAAGAACCTGGATTAGACTTGTTTGCTGATGCATGCAACTCCATGAGAAAGAAAGAGAAACCCTCATCCTGATAAGCAGATCACCGGGGGCAGCGAAAATAAAAACTAAAACAGCTCCATAGAAAAAGTTAAACACAGAAGAAAAAGAATCAAACCTCCTGTAAGCATGCAAGCACCCCCACTAGAAATCTGCACCTTTGAATGTCACCCCACACACATGCAAGCACAATCAATTAGAAAAAGAAGAAGCTGCGGCCCATTACAAGTCATAGGCTTCCAAACCCCCATAGCTCCCCTTACTCATCATCTTTTTCCTTCCAATCCTTAAGCAAACTTAATAAAGTGTAATTAAATATTTAACTACACTAACAATCGTCATGTCTTAAACATAAATTTTATGCAAATATGCTTAGATTTGAAATAATCAAAAGATTTTAAACAACCAAATATAAATTGTGTTGAAATCTCAAATACCTAGAACAATTAAACAAAGCCCTTCATTCAAATCCACCGAAGCATTGCCATAACTCAAATAAACTATTTTTTAAAAATATGATTGAAACTCCTATGCAACCAATTAATTATAGAATATGATGAAAAACACTAAATATATTAGATTTTCCAACAATACAAATGATGGATAGATTGAAACAATCTACTGTATAACTTTGAAGTACAAATACAACCTCTAAGTCAGATTGCCTTTAAAAAATCAAAGGGTTTTCATCCTATGATCTCAAAAACCCAAGTGGCTTCATCCTCAAATCTTGGAACACAAGTGCTCAAGTGGTGAAGAAAATTGATTAATTAACAAAATATATCAACTAAAGTAAAGAAGTTATATGGATTATATAGAAATTATGGGCACAAATCAAACATCCCATATTCCTAAATATAATTAAAAAAATATATTTCAATATTAATTTCTTTGTGAATACTTCGTCCCCAATTAAATGTGCTAATTTTTTTTTCATAATTGCTATTTTTAGCTAGTTAAATGTGCTAATTTTTTTTCATAATTCCTTGATTCTATTCTTCCATACATTTTTAACTGTCATAAATAATTATTATGAGATCCTCTTCCAACATATAAAATAATAATATTTTATTTATTCAAGATGTTCACCAAAAAGTAACTCTTTGTAATTCCTCCACTAAATGTCAACTATAACTCATCATTTATGAGTTATGACAAATTACTTTGGGAGTTATCATTTGGACAATTAAACAATATTTTAATATTTATTATGTTGAGAGGCATTATTGTAGCATTAAGGCAATTTGAGTGTGACCGTGTACATAAAATTAAAATAGATCACATAGTTTTATAAACAATTAGACATGTTTTTTTTTTTTTTTTTTAAATGCGCCTGGTAAACTTTAATTAGACATGTTTTTAAATAATTATGAACTATCTTAAATTAAAAAGATATAGCCCACACATATCGTTATTAAATCATTGAACATAAAAATAAAACAACATAGATAAAATAATGTGTATAAATATAACTAGTAAAGGGCAGAAGTTTAATCCATAAAAGAAAAAGTTTAATTGATAAAGAGCAAAAGTCTAATCGCAATAAAGAGCAGAAGTCTAATCGGTAAGGGCATCACTAGGCAGCCATGTTTTTTTATGCTTTTTCCTGCAAATTGAATTTATAAAGTGATACAATGTTGCTTCTATTATTTATAGAAGGTTAGATTAGACATTGTGTTTTCTTTTACCCTTATTCTATTTATAGGTTGCTCATTAAAATAGAAAGAAATTTGCACTTAAAAAGTGTAGCTTAAATTATGGAACTTGTAACTTATAATTTATTTGATATCTTTCTAGCAGACACAATTCTTTAGAATCTATAAAGAAAATTAATCGCAAGGTAAATTATTTACTTTAGTTTAATGAGGCTTAGAGTTAGGGTTCTTCAATCTTTAGAAGCCACAAACAAAATTAATATTTAGTTTAATGACCTATGTTTTAAGTTTTTACTAATTTTTTTCTAGATTCTTTTTAAAATTTTAATTGTATTTTACCTAAAAATTCCCATATACAACCATCAAATTTAGGTTTTGAATGCAACAAAGAAAATTTATGACAAGGTAGAACATATTTTTAGAAAATTTATGTATTTTTAGAACATATTAACTTAATTCATTTAATTAGGAATTTAGGAAAAAAAATTGAGAAGATAAAATATTTAGTTTAATGAGGTTAATGCTTGGGGTTTGTTCATAATTTGTTCTATTTTCAGTAGTTGTGTAATAACTTTAGAATAATCTTGAAATTTGTCAATTTTTTGGTTTAAGTTAGAGTTGCTGCCATTCTCTGATGTTAGGGTTTGCTCATAATTTGTTCTATTTTCAATAGTTAAGCTGCCATATTTTGGTCCATGTAATAAATGCAAATTTCTAAAAATTTATATTTGATCTGAAGAATAAATATATTGGCTGTAATTGTGGGCTGATTTCATTAATAAAGTAATAAGGGTTTGATATTGGCTATAATCCCTTTGTGCAAAATATTATAATATTGTGCTAGGGTTTAGTGTAGTTTGCAAAAATAAAGAATTTTTTTAAAAAGGGAATATTAAATTCCGGGCATTTGTTTCTCATCAAATGGACATCTAACTCTCGGTTTATCATTCATGCTATTCTATGGTACTAACAGGCTTGTTTCCTTATGTGTGTTATGACCAACATGCTTACTGTCTCATTCCAAACATAAAGAGCGCATATAAATTTAGACAAGATTTTCCATGATTTTTTTTTTAAGTTCTAAAATATTTGTTTGGGTTGCTGTTAAATTGTCTACAATCTGCAACCACATGCATTCCTACTTGTGCATGTACATGGATATGTCTGTGGCTCTACCCAGATGTGCAGATGTGTCCTCCAGGATCCATTTGGATTAGCATGTACATATGTTCACACATACACATTGATATGAATACACCATGCATGGTTCTACAGATATAGCTATGCATGGCTCTACATATATAGCATTGCATGAATGATTACATCCGTGTCTCCCAACTATATCAAATATTTATAACATTAACCACATCCCAATTAGAGCTACATAAAAATTCAATATTTTACTAGCTTCATTTTCCAAATAACAGTTAATATTCGTATAAAAGATATCTTCAAGCTTCCATTTACTTTACATTTATGTTGGTTTAAATGTAACACAAGTCAGTTTTTCTTGACACTTACCTTTTGCAAAACTGTAATTAATATGCATCTTTTCTGCATCATGCAGAATTGAATAATACAAGATGAAACATAAACCACATCGTAAATCTTAGATTCTGGGAAAGGCACAAATTCGCTGGATGCCCTTGATTACAACAATTCAGCTGATTGAATTTTATTCATAGCTGCTCAACAACCAATTGTAACAGGTAACAAGTTCAACCAAGGCGAGTGCACAATGCCAATTCCACATTATTGACAACTGCTTTTATTGATAGAGCTCTTGGATTTGCAGAGTTGACAGAGAAATAAGATGTTCAAGGGATAGTTAAAAAAGGCTCAATATTTTTTACATAATGTAATAGATAATTCATTTTAATTTTAATATGATTTTTTTTTTTTTTTTAAAAAGAAAAAGTAGTAATCCGCACATACCGGAAATTATATTAAAAAAAAAAATGGGTTTCAAGAGAAAGGAAGGCAAAGGCCTCAACCCCAAAAATCATACAAATCATGTCAGCAGAACATAGCTGCTGACAGTAGTCATGTCCTCAGATAAGATCTGCCAATGGACATAAAGGCTATGCCAAATCCGTCAGCAATCTGCCCGTTAAAAACACGGAAGGTCATTAATGTGCCCAAGACAACCGTTGAAGGAAGCGCAGGAGTAACAGGGATTTAAAGCAGCGATTTGAATTCAATTTTTCACCTACTCCTGAAGCTATCCCAAAAAGCCTGCACAGCTGAGATTCATCAATGCAGAGCCAGTTAAAAGACCTTAGAGAATGGAGATCGTTGGTCCCCAACGGTACAAGATGCCTTTAATCAGAGGCTTATGGAATTTGAAAAAGGCCATTAGAGGGAAAAATGATTGTTGTAAGCTCCCCTGAAACCTTGTGCTATCCATGACTAGCTTGAAAGATACGCGGCATACACAAAAAAACACAACACAGACAATGAGCGGCATCCAAAACATACACCCTATAGATCGTAGATCAAAAAAAATTGAGCCACTTTTCCTCGGAAGGAGTCTCCATCAAGACCATCAAGCAAACTGGTGAGGATCCATTGTACCACCCAAGCATTCCCTCATGAAGCCACCATAAAACAGGATGGAGGGAGGACGCCAAGGAAGAAGGATCAGGCGCTAGCATAACCACACCGAATGCTAGCTCGAAGCCTAAGAAAAGAAGAATAGAAAAGATGAACAGAAAAGATCATAACCTAAAGTCTAGATCCTCCAGCATCTGGTTTCGTAACCCAGGGCACAACCACCCTGTCAAATGCACGATAAAAGCCCCCCAAATCCTCTGCAGGGGTAAAAATTATAAACACCAAGATCCTCCCACGTCCAGCTTTATAACAAAAAAACCAAAAACAACGTAACCATGGCCCCACACAATAAGAGCCTCCCAAATCCTCTACTGGGGTTAAAGGATAGAAGCACAAAGTCTTCCTTTGAAGAGAAAAATAGCCCCTTATAGCTTCCAATCCGTCCTCACCTTGTTCCTGGCGAGACGGCAATTATTAGGAGCTTACCAGCTCCTACCCTGCTTGAGGTAAAAATTTTTATCAAAAGATACAAGGAGAGCACACCACTCTCCTTGATCTTAGGATTTTCTCTATCATATTTTGGAAGCCAGTACTTGGTTCCCCCTCATGCAAGACATTCAAAGATTTCTTGGACTTCTTGCCCTGACATAGTGTAGAGAAGTCAACTTTCTTGGCTAGGTCTGTCTGGGAGATGCCTAAGATTGGAGAATTTGTTGTCGCTATGTCTTCCTGAAGCACCTCCTCTTCAAAATCCCAGTCTTCTCCAATGTCTGAATGTGCAAATGCAAAACGATCTAGGAATTCATCATCTGAAATGTCTTGAAAGGCTGCCTCTGCCAAAGCACCAAAGGCATCTTCTCCCATGGTTTTCCGAATTTCATCTGCTAGGCCCAGAATTGCCTCAGTTGTCAACTCATGCGTGGTATCTTGAGACTCTATATGATCCAAAGAACATTCTCCTCCTCTGGAATTTTGGGGATCTGTAGAAAAATCCTCTTCATTACGGAGATCAACTTGTAGGAGGATTTCTTGCGGGGCCCTATCCTCAACCTCTTGCCTAGGAGGGATTACCTCCCCTACATTAGGCAAGCCATCATTTGAGACTGCTGTTCGGGGAAAGTCTGTGGAACCCGCCTGATTTGAAGAAGTATGGTATTCCAAAATGGAATTTTCTGTCTCTTCTAACAAAGAGACTCTACAGTTGCAACAGTCTGTATCCAGTTCTACCCTCCCTGAGAGGGTCACTTGTAGGTCTGTCGGTCTATCCAAAACCTTATCAGTCTAAATGGGAAGACCTTTTATGGCAGTTGCTTTTAGAAAAAGTCCTCCTTCGTCCTTATCCTTGTCTAAAATCTCCTTACTAGCCAAATTGCTTAAGGGTTCTAGCTCTTCTCCTGAGATCCCACCTTCCAAATTATTATTCAAATCTGTGGAGATTCTTCTGCTTGTCTCGCCCGAAGAAAGAAATGTGCTAACCATTGGAACCTGAAGAGAGACCTTTTTTGTGCTTGACTTGGAGATGGGGTCTAAACTGCTTTTATGAGGGCCAAGACCCCCACTAGTTATGCATCTGGATTCCAAATTCTCATAGCAAATTTCTTGCTCCCATTCTCCTTCAGAGGTTTGTAATTTGATGCTTTTGGGGAATCCCTTCTTTATATCCAGGAGGATACAAATCCTGATATAATCCTCTGTCATTGAAGGCTGAGACTTCTCCGTGGATTTGAAAACACCAATCGAGTCCCCAATCATCTTCAATACTGTCTCATCTCTGTATTCTAGAGGTAAGTTTCTCAGACTTACCCAGGAAAGAGCATGAGATATCTCCACATACGATGATCTGAAGTTGGGTTGCCACTGCTGAAGATAAACTTCAATACCCTCAAAAACCAGATACTCTTTTGGAATACAAAATCTCTGTCTTTTTTATTCTTAAAAATGACAGTAAAAAAACCCTCCTCAAGCATAATAGCTTCCTCAAACTCTGGCCAGGTCATTTTAAGCCATGCATAAAGATCAATCTTAGAGAAGGGGCTCTTCCAGGGTTTACCTATAACAGCGGTCTCCATGAGCTTGTCCTTTCTGTTTGTAAGTACCTCCTATGGTATGCTAACTTGGAGCTCCAAACTCTCAGGCGTTTCCTCCCTACTATATAGGGTTTTCTTGACACGATATTCGAATGTGCCCTCTTTTGAAGAAGACTTACCCCACCGCGTTTTTTGCTGGAATGCCCGTGATCCCCGTGAACATCCATTAGTAGATATCTGATCATTACCATGCCGCCTGTTTTGAAATTTTCTGTTTGAAGGGTATGGGTACTGTCTAAAGCTTCGTGACCAAGACATATTCCTCAGACCTCTTCCTCTGTTCTTGCAAAAGTCCCTTTGACCGCCCTCATGCGAACCATGATGAGACAACCAAGCAGACCGAAATCTCTGCAGGTGGGAAGGATACTCAAAAGTATCCCTAAAACGACTTGTGTTATCATAGTAAGATCTAATACCTCTGCTTTCCCTAAAACAGGGAGCATCTCGTGAAAATCTGGAGCAGGGCGCCACATTATCTCTGTAGAGACGATGTGGGTGTGTTCCACCCTTGTCTTTTTCCCGGAATTTTAATGTGAATTTTAATCATAGCTTTTAAATTTGCTTGGTTTAAATCAAAAAGTCTCACCTGCAAAAATGCCGCAAGTGGTTAAGGGATGCTATCAGTTTAATCTGCAGTTTTTATTTGGACTGTATGTTGACGAGTTGCAAAATTCAGTTTTTCTCTGTAGCCATATGATGGCTCACCATTCAAATATGGTGGAGAAGGCCAGGTCATACAACAAACTAAACTTTAACCTTAGTCATATCTTATTTCTTGTTTACCAGTTAGCACTATTAAACTTTTATCCTTCAGGCTTTTAATTATAAACTTGATCCACCCAGCAGTTAGAGTTGAAGTCAGTAATCTTGTTCACATTTAGCTGCTGCTAGTTAAACTCATAATTCTGGGTTAAGCTCTAGTGATTCTACAAAAGAATGATTCAGATAAGTGCACTGGCATCATCACAAAAAACAGAAGCAATGGTGATAAAAAAAAACTAAACGGAGATGATGAATGGAACCTAAGCAATGCTTGCACGATGAAAACTAACAAATCCAAACCTTATGAATCATAGGGTATAACAGAAAATTTTGTCAAGCAGGCAATATGAATGAATAGCAAACTTTATATATATATATAACAAAACAAAACATCTTCAGCATTCGGAAATTAAATGAAATAACAGTATCGAAAACATTAACAGCACAGGACTAAATAATCCACTGTTACAGGAAAACCTTAACAAAATGACTCACTGGAATATAAGAATTTCGATAGTTCCAATGGTTGAGATAGTATATGTGGATTTAAGACTCAATATTTTTTGAAGTTTAGTACTAATAGTTGTGACTTTAAGGTTGTTAGTGTTACTATAAGTACTAATAATTGAATGAAATGTACCCTTTATATTTAAAAAGCAACCAATCATGTAATGCCACATCAGCGCACCAACAAAGGTGGTCTTAATGCACATCTATTGGTCCACCCTTTTTTTGGGGAACTATTTGACACCTCAACAAAAAGCATGCTGATGTTGCATCATATTTGATGATGTAGCCTTGAAACCTTAGTTATAAGCAGGGGCGTTGCCAAATAAACTACTGTAAAAATTTTGGAGTGATTCAAAATTGCCACCTATGATTTTAAGAGGCGTGAAGTTAAGGTGCACCACTATTAGGTCCTCTCCCCTATACACCCAAAATCCTCAATTCACTTCCTACTCTGCTCAAACGCCTCCATCAACATTAAAAAGAACGAGGATCTCTATTTTAGCAATGAGGAAAAACGCCCAGGTTGCAAGACTGGAACCACCACCATTAACTCTCAACCACGCCAAGGCTATAATACGAAGCAGGCATATGCTAAAATAAATGAGCTGCCTCCCAGTAAACGTCACAAATACTAAATACTATGCAGATGCTTATTATAGGGAGTCGTCAGCATATTAGCCGCCCACCATTTGCCATAATCCTCCATTAGCTGCCATAATTGAAAGCAATCAACAAAACTGCCCAGCGAAAATTTGGACCCACATCACAAAGGAAATCAAACCAAAACGCCAAAAACCAATGACGATAGATGCTCCTGCATCATTGTTCGTAACCTGGACCGTTTTACACTTTCAAAAGGGCTCTTACCCTCATACGTTGTCTAAACTATTGGGGGCTAGGATGGCCTAAATGTAGGCAATGGATGAACAAGGCAAACTCAATAAATATTTATATTCAGATGACAAGGGCTAGATGTACATAAATATATACGTGGGTTTTGTTGTAAAAGACATCATTGCCGTGCATATGAATATCGGCCTGTCCTTCCTTGAGGATGGTGTACTGGCTAGGATCTGAGGGTAACTCCTGCTTCTGTTTTCCCATGTCTTCTTCTGCGAAATAAAACATGACTAGCGAAATAAAACATAACTATTCATTCAGTTGCCTTGTCATTTCTCCATTAATCTTAATGAGCATTTACCAATAAGATATAGGAGGAAACAAACATAGCTCGATCACTATGGAAAAACCCACATTCAAAACTCAAACAATATGTAATGGGGTTTTCCTCAAACTCACACAACGAATCGCTCGAGTAGCAAGAATGAGCAACTAAATATAAAGACAACATCAACATGTGATAACGGTTCGAGTTTTAGGTTCAATGAGTCTATCACTCCCTTTCCATAAGCCAATATTACCATCATTATTGTAATGGATGCACAATTATAGTCTTTTAGAATTCTTTTTGAATAAATAGTTTTTATATTTCAGAAATAAATAGCATAAAGAAATTAAATAAATCTACAAAGTAAAAAATAAATTTCAATACAAAGTTTTTACTTGGAGTTTTATTGTAGTCTTTTCCAATTTTTTTTGAATAAATAGTTTTCATATTTAAGAAATTAAATAAATGTATAAAGTAAATAAAATAACTCTTTAAGTAAATAAAATTAGAAATTATTTTAAATTTCATTATTATTCTCACATTTAATTAGCATATTTATATTTAAAAAACATATCTAAAATATGTCAAGAGATCTCAAGGTACCTATTCCACTTATATGTGGTATGGGATAAATTGATTAAAAAATAGGCTCCTCCAAAAGGATATCTCTTGGGGTATTTTACATATATTTTTAAATATAAATATGTTAGTTCCACCTATTTTCCAAATATGCAAAAAATATATGTTAGTTACAAAAACTTATTTGTCAATTACTCTAATTAATTGATTTTGGTAAATAGTTCTGAAGTAAAATAATAACGAAATAAAACAACTGGATTAAAAATATAATCAACCATAATCAAATATAAAGCAAAACAAATATGTTTTTATCGTTTTACTTTCTCAAGAGTATAAATTAGTTACTTGGTTATTATTTATTTTTTAAATATACATCAAAATTTAAAAATATATTTATTAAAAGATAGACTCACCTATTTGAACTCGTTATTTGGTAGGATTCCCTATTGGTGTTTGAGCGAGCGACATGGCCAGAAAAAGTGAGGAAAGGGTGAGGAGACATACTAATCGTATTATGAAGATTTTTGAAGAAGTAGACAGGGACTTGAACTTCAACGGGAAATTCAACGGCGGGTGGCGCTGTTGGATGGCTCACGAGTGTTCGGGCTTTCCTTTTTCAACATTGCTAACGGCCTTCCAGAAGAGATATGGAACAATCACGCCAAATTCCCCCCCTCAACCGCAGCAGCACTATGTCGCGCCACTAGGTGATTTTCCTGATAATAATAACGACGAAAGTCCCAGTCTGGATTATGATACAGTGGAGGAGATTCTGCAAAGACTTCCTTTGCCCTCATTGATCAGGGCCAAGAGTGTTTGCAAAGCCTGGAACACGGCAATATCGGACAAAACTTTCAATCTCAATGGTGAGACTCATCATTTTGCGACGCAGCACATAGTGGAGGGCTTCCATGGAATCGTCTTCTTCAGTACCGTACTCAACGGTTGGTTTCAAATCCCTTTACCATGGAAGAGCTTGAAATGGGACCGCACCAAGCGCGATCACCCTCGTCCGACCAAGCTTTACGCTGCAGCGGCAGGGCTTTTTCTCTGTGTTGATTCGTTTTGGCTGAATCATAGCCCCGTGATATTTAATCCTGTAACCAAACAGCACAGGGTCTTGCCTCCTATTCCGTTGGACTATATTTGGAGTGAGGGAACAGCCATGGAACTGATTGTCCAGTCCGGCCACTTTAAAATTATTACTATAGGCTATCAGAATGGAGATCATTTGTGTCTTCTGCTCTACAATTCCACTACAGATAATTGGACGGGTATCCCTCCTACCAACGGCGTTCCCATCTACACCTGCAAAATTAGCCTTTGGACGAGCGCACTACACAATGGCGTTGTCTACTTTACGAATTGCGGTTGTCGTCGTCTGGGTTGTTATGAAATTGCCCGTGGAGAGTTTCAGTTTAAAGAGATCGAAGGAGGGCTGCCTCCGCAGATGGATTGTGATGATCTTCTTAAGAACACCCACCCTACTCTGCCTTCGTTAGTGGCGTGTAGTGGAAAGCTTCTTTTGGTGGGGAGGTTAAAGAAGAAGGCAGGGGAGGCCTCTATATTGGGCCGCTTCCCTTTCATCAAGCACACTTTGGTGGGTATATGGGAGTTGGATTTAAGAGAAGAGAATAATAAGAGTTGGTCTCTCATTTCCATCACTCCCCGGGATTTGTTAGAAGACACAGTCAAGTCATCCCATGGAACAGATTTTGTGGTTGCTGCATCAGATAAAATTTGGCTTACGATTACAGGAAGTGTGAATCTGATGAGCCTTAATTTGAGCTCCATGGAATGGAGTGTGTTGCCAGGCTACCCGGCTGAAGATCTGTTCGATTGCTTTCCAACGAGAGCAGCTTGTGGACCATTGTCAAGTCATAAGCTTTCATTTTTGAGCTAGTATTGATTGTGGGAGATATTTTTCTTTCTTGTGTTAAAATTTGAATAAATGGCGAGCAGTTGTTAAATTGAGTAAATGGGAAGCAGTTTTGCAATCTTCTATATATTATACCATTGGAAGGACCTGTCCAAAAGTTTATCGAGAATTTTATAAATAAAAAATTTATTTCACCTTTCTAATTTGTTTGCAGATCAAAATGTTGTGTTAAAAATAAAAATTTGGACGTTTCTCAATCATAATACTTTAGTTCTCAATCTATGTATAACAATTACATATGCCCAAAAACTTCAGGATTTTATAGCTATTTATCAAATATGTTGAACTATGATTTGTCTATTTAAAAGCTTGGAAAATTTTTGAGTTAATTAATTAGTAGTGTATAAGCATTGTTTTACTTCTTTATTTTTAAAAATATGTTAGAATATAAATATTTACATAAATATCAGTTTTAGTTAAATGGTGTGAAGAAAATGTTAAAAAAAATAAAATATAAATTATAATAATAAAGCGAGGGTCCTCGTATACTACTTTAAACATGCTAGCATATCTATATTTAAAGGTACATATTCCACCTATTTATGGTAAATTGATTTAAAAATAACCTCCTCCAAAAGAATATCTCTTGACTACTTTAGATATATTTTTTAACTATAAATATGCTAGTAACATTTGGTAAGACAATGATGCAGCCTAGACTGGATGTTTTATCAAACAGCCAATACTAGCAGCCTACCCACACCAATCACCAATGAAGACAACATCCTCTGTTTTATATAGTTACAAGGCACTAGTTTGTCTTACACGAAAACAAATATGGTTAAAGATTTTTAGATTCAATGTAATGCAAATTGTTCAGATAAAAGTTCAAATGCTCAAATTCGACCCAAACTTGAAGCACAGACAATTTTTTCCACAGACTCTTCTTTGTAAAATAATACAGATCAAAGAAAATCCTCTCAGCTGTATCATTGCTCCAAAATCCTTTGTTACAGACCTAATCGATCCCTTTATAGAGCCATAACACTTCTTAATCATTCCATTGGTGTTTGTTTTATGTTTCTAAATCTGGCAGCGCCTGAAAATTTGAATTGAGCTCCTTTCCAAACTGGTTATTCACCTCATGTCGGTCTCTGCTCCACATTCAGGTTTCACCAAGTTCTACGTTGCCCTTTCTTCCACTCCAATCTCACCCAATCGGCCTTTCCTTCCAGCTATCCATCCAATTCTTTGAATCTGTTTTTCTTTTGGTAGAAATCCATTATTATGGTAGATTCTATTCACCCCTTTCTCCTTCATTGAGCAAAACGAACGCCTTCATGCAATTTTTCTCCTTTTTATATTGTTCAAAACCAATAAAACTTTGAATGGTCTCCCCGTATCAGATTAAGCGGTGCATGGGAGGGAAAATTGAAATAGTTAAATTGAAATTAAATTCATTTCTCTGTTATTTCCTTGTGGTAGTCATATGCCCATATGATATATCTATTCTAGCCGCTACAACCTTAGCATTGATCTCCATGGTTGAAAAAAAAAATTATAAACATTATACCAAACGTGGCTTTCTAAATTTCAAAAAAGATCAGGTTAAGTGAAGAATGAGGCATCGCCCCTCTTGTTCATCGGCCTTTTTATCTTATAAATCTGCCTTTTGCTTTTTATTTATTTATTTTAATCTCCACCCTTTCCTTTTCTCTATTGTTGTTTCTTATTCTGGTTTTCTTCCAAGACTGAACCCCCTTTGACTGATTGGCTTTTTTTTTTTTTTATTTCTTTATGTGATTTCCATTGCGCCCAATCGTGGCCTCATAACAAATGGATTTGACTTCACCCAAAATCTTGGCGAATGATAGACCCCAATTGGTCCAACAAAGCTGACAAAATATCAAACAACCAAATTAAAACAACAAATATAATGAAATCAAACAAATCTGAGCTAACTATTCTTTCTAGTGATGGAGATCACCAGTTTGCCTAGGATGCACCTGCATTAGACAAACTTGATTCTAACTATATTATATATATTAAGAATTATTATAATTATATAATATAATATTACAATATATATATATATATATATATATATATATATATATATATATATATATATATATATATATATATATATATATATATATATATAACCCTAACCCTAATGTTAATCTTAATAGTAATTCTAACCCTAACCCTAGTTTTATCTTTAGATCTACTTAAACCAAATTCTATTCTTAATTTCAATCCTTATCCCAACCTTAATTCTAAGCATTGTTCTATATATAGATATAAAGGTAAATGACTTTTTTTGTTTTATTGTAACTATAACCCTAACCATATCATTCACCCCAATACTAACCCTCAATGTAACCCCAACCCTAACCCTAATTCTAATTGTAGTTTTAACCCTAATTCTAACCTAAACCCTAATCCTAACCCTAATTCTAACCCCGATACTAATTCAAACCTAAATTATAACTATAACTCTAACCCTTGCCTCAATCCTGATTGCAATGCTAACCCTAACTCTAATTCTAACCCTCACCCTACTTGTAACCCTAACCCTAATTCTACCCTTATATTTGTCCCTATATAATATAATATTTATGCTAGAATTATGTATAATATAACCCTAACATTAATCCTGACATTAATTCTCACCAGAAGCCTAATTCTATCCCCAACCCTAATAGTAACCATATTTATAACCTTAATTCTAACTTGAACCGTAACCGTAACCCTAACCCTAATTGTAGGTCTAACTTCTAATTTGAACCCAAATTGTAACTATAACCCTAACCCTAATGGTAATCCTAACAATAATTCTAACCCTAATTTTACCCCTAGATCTACTTAACCCTAATTATATTACTAATTCCATCCCTAATCCAAACGTTAATTCTAACCATGGTTCTATATATAGATATAAATGTAAAGGACCTTTGTTGTTTTATTGCAACTATAACCCTACCCCTAATGTTCATCCTAATTCTAACCCCAACCCTAACCTTGATTCTAATCATAGTTTTAACCCTAATTCTAACCTAAATCCTAACCCTAACCCTAATTCTAACAATAATCATAACCCTAATTGTAATTGTAACCCTAAATACAATTATAATTCTAATCTTGATTTTATCCCTAACCCTAATTCTCACCCCAATACTACTTATATTACTAATTTTCAAACCCAAATTATAACTATAAACCTAACCCTATATATTAATGTTTACCCTAACTATAATTCTAACACTAACCCTAATTCTAACTATAATTCTAACCCTAACGATAACCCCAATTCTATCCCTAACCCTAATTCTAACTTAACCCTAATTATAACCCTAACCCTAACACTATTAATTCCCAAATTTATATTAATAGATAAAACCATTTGGTATGGAGTAATTGTTTAAAGACATCATTTGACATCATAAGCAAAACGTATAATATGAAGTATTCCCATGCATGTGCATTGCCACTCTAGCACTTGTACACATAAGAATAGTATTTTCAACATAATATTCTTTAACTATTTCTTTGCAAATACTCTTAACTTTCAAAATTACACAAATCATTCATATCATGGTTGCTTGATTTGAGCTCACAAATCACTCATGTTTTGTTTGGATCTCTTAACCATGTACTTTTTAAACCCCAAAATTACACTCAGCCAAAAAAAATCATATATTAAAAATTTTAATAACTATTCTAATAAGCTTGTAGTCTAAATATTTCCATAATTTAAGTGCATTTCTTTCTAATTTGTAATATATTTTATACTGTTTTGTGTGAATTTTTACAAAACAATTGAATTCCAAAACCTAATTTCTTAATAGTTATATTTAATGCAACCTTGAAAATGTTAGTGCTTGTTGAAACAATTTTGATTGTAGCTTCTTAAACACTTTTTAATGGTGTTTATTCTTCGTATTTGTTCACCTTGATTATCTTTCATGCAACCATGGGAGATAGAATGCCAATAGTTGACATAATTATAATGTTAGAGAATTGTGTGATTCTAAGAATGTTTTATATGTATATAGAGTTGATATAAATAGAACAATTAATTTAGGAGTTAGAAAATTTTACTTTTTGTAAGATCATGCATTTAAAAGATGGAATTCCGCTATGTATTACTTTTCTTATATATACATTGCTTATATTTAGTTTTTTTTTCCCAAAAGTGGTTGTAGTAGTTATTATAAAGGTCCATGAATAATGTAATTAATTAGTTTTATATATTTAGTTTATCACCAAAGACTCGAATGAATACTATTTTAACTTTTAATATAACACTTAACAAATTTATGAAAGAAAATAAAATAGACATTTTATGGGCTTGCATAAAATACTTTTAAACAGAAAAATAAATTAATATAATTGAGGATTTAAAAAATATTAAAAGTAAATGTGTATTTTATGTTGATCAATTCACCCCATGTCATGTGCCATGTTTTTTTGAATATATATTTTGATGTGTCATGTTCTTTTGGGAATATATATTATGATATTTGTAAATTGTAAAAAGAAAAGAAAATAATTATCCATATTATGAAAAAATATTTAATTTAATTTTTTTAATATTGCAGCAATATGAAATGATTTATGCATACACCACTAACACCAACCTAAAGTATACAAATAAACATCAAGCTACAATAATTTTTATTGATAATTATTCAAATTTTTATCAATAGTTATTTTGATTTTGAATTGTCTAATTGTTTTTGTATTCAAGAGTTGTAAACATTTATGTTATACATATGTATGTTTTAATTATTAATTTGCATGGGCTATATTTTTGTAATGTTTATGATTATTATTTGAATATGTTGGCTATATAATTATTTAATTTTTTTTTTGTTAACACACTCATGCTATTAAATATTATACTCCACCCACTGTAGGTTATGCCTCTCGCATAATAATTTTTTGCATGGTAAAATGACTATTTTTAGTGATTTTTGGTTGAGAGAGTTTTTCTTTAATTTTGGTGTTTGATCTAATTTTGTTGTGTTTTAGATCTAATTTTTTTGTGTTTTTTTAGGCATTAGAGCTAACCTAGAGTTGTCTACCCGCATGCCACTATTATTAGACATATCTAAATTGTTAGCTGGGATCCACATGGAGTGGATGCATTGTTGGAACTCTAGGATTAAAGAACATTGTGGAGTGTAGGTTTGGAATTTGATGGTCTTTGGACCATTTTTCAATTTTAGACCATATTTTACAATTTTAAAATTTATTAGACTATATAGTTTGACTTGCTGAAGTGGGGGATAAATATAACACCAAAAATTGCATCCCTTGCAATTTTATTATATATTTTAGCCTTCCTTTAGTGTCCATTCCCTTAGTTTGTTTGTAAGCTCATTTTACCCCTTGTATTAGCCTTGTTCTCTCCTATGGTGCTTAGTCTTTATTCTCTAAGTTATCTTTTTGTCACATCAGTGTCACTTTTATATTGGTCATGTGATGTTCTAGTGTCTTGCCATTTTTGAGCCTAAACTATCTAGACACTAGCACTATGCATGAACATCTGCATGACACATTAGCATCCCACAATAATTTTTATGTTTTGTGACCATTTTTTGTTGTTCCTGCATTTGTCATTTTTGGTGGTCAATTGTAACACATCAAGAATCTTCCAAATAGTTCGTCGACCTCTTCCTCTTCGCTCCCCTTCTCATTTTGAATCTATCTCACTTTTGAGTAATCTTCTTGGCTCTTTTGGCTCTTTCCAGGTAAGTGCAGGAGGATGGGGGACCAAAAAGTGGCCAAACCACTTTTTGGTCCTAGAGAATTATAATGCGATCACGTATAATGTGATCACATTTTGGACTACTAAATATAAAAAAAATGCAACTGAGAGTCATAGTTTTGTCACCTCATTTTCAGTTTAAGAGCCAAAATATACCTATGGTTATTGTATGATCACATTTACAACAATTTGAAGAAGAAAGCACACTGAAACACAATGCCACCTCACCATTCGCATCGTGCACAAGCTCAACAGGGTCGGCAAACTCAAGAAGGTAGGGTTTGAATATCTTTTGTAAATTTGAAAATGAATTGAATTTGTTTTCATTTTTTTGATTGAATTTCTATTTTAAATTTTTTAGGAAATAAATAGTTGGTGTAATATTTATACTTTGGACATATTTATCCTAAGTGTAGTATTGCACATAATATGTTAAGTTAATTAGGGAGTCATTTTTAGTTGTCTATCTTATCATCTAGGATAAGATTGATTTTTTACTTTTATGACTTAGAGATAACGTTGTGAGTTGTCACATGTTGTCTCACCTTGCCTATATAAGCAAGATTCTTCTATGTATTTTTTATGCTAATCCACCATGATTATATTATTCCTGTTGTTAATAATATGCTTGCATATTTTGGCAATATTGAGATTTTTTGTGGAAGTTTGTTTTTATTTGCAGATTTGATCTAGGCTCCTGTGATTGTTGTCAATCTTTTTAGCAAGAAATCTAACATGGTATCAAAGTAGGATCATGCAACTAGTTTCATAAATTGAAGATCTAGCCAACAAGTTTTAGTAGGTGTTCCCTTGTCTAGATCGAAGCCATCTATTGATTCTAGATGGTTAAAATCCATTAGGATCAAATATAAACATGCTATATCATGTGTGCAGTCCTCTAGAGGCCAACCTCTGAGTCCCCTAGTGGTGGTGGTATAGTGTTCGTATGGATCCCAATGCATCCGAAAATTAGGTTTTAAAATTTTTTATCTAGTTTGTTGGGATCACAATTTAATTAAATGCTTTTTGTTTTTAAAACAAATTAAAATTAAAAAAAATGTTTTCTACAACATTTTAAGGGTTTTTAAAATTTTAATTTATAAAAGATAAAACAAACAAAAATTTGTTTTTTACATGCGGTACCCTACAAGGTACCCAACAGTTACCTACTGTAGGTCCTATCAAGTCCTGTAGGTTTGCAGGCCTACTTGGGGATGGAAGGGGCATATCATCCACCTACCATGGCCCTTGGCCATTGAGAGGAACCTCCTGCAACAATATAATGAAAAATGCATGAAATAAAAAAATAGAAAAAACACAGAAGGAATTTATTGATTGCAGGGCACTTCGAGGGGGAAACCTCCTTTGAGCAAGCTCAATACACTAAATTCGTGGATGCTTGCATTGGCCTCAACACGTACTTATATACTAAGTCTAATCTAAACAACTATTACTTCCCATGAATGTGGGATAATACAATATGCTCACGGGACAACATACAAAGCATATGCGTCCAAATCTAATATATTAACAATGTAAAGAGAAGGGCTAAACATGAGTTCCTAACATCCCCTCCATCCTAAAAATAATCGTTGTCCTCAAAGCTTAAGATGTGGAAATTGTTGTTGAATCTGAAGGAGTGGTTCCCATGTAGCATCCTTTGGTTTCATTCCATGCCATTGAATTAAGAACTCTAGGATGGATCGGGATCGAAGCTAATGGGTGCGTCTGTCGAGGATTGCCTCTAGCTCCAAAATGATGGATCCTTCTTTATCTAGTTCTAGTAAAATAGTTTGTGCTCTGGCGTTGGTGCCAACAACTTTCTTTAGAGAAGAGACATGAAATACTGGATGAATGTGAGGAGGAAGCTCCAATTTATAAGCAACCGACCCAATCTTCTAAAGAAACTTATATGGCCCATAGAACTTCAGAGCTAGCTCATGATGCCCTTTGAGTTTTAGGGATGATTTCTTGTATGGCTATACACAAAGAAAAACAATATCACCTACTTGAAAAGTGTGCTCACAACAGTGCTGATCATCTTATTATTTCATTTGATTTCTTGCCATTTGAAGATTGTCCTGCAAGATGCGAAGAATCTGATCTTGGGTTTAGAGAACCGTGTCGACTACCTCAACTGGTGAACTGCTGGGGTTGTATGGAAGGAGCACTAGCGATGCCTGACCATAGACTACTTCATATGGAATCATTTTAGATGCAGTGTGGTAGGAGGTATTCTACCACCATTCAGCGAGAGGGAGCCACTTTGCCCGCTGATGTTGTTGTTCTAAGGTGAAGGAATGAAGATAATTTTCCAAACATTTGTTGATAATTTCAGTCTGACCATGTGTTTGTGGGTGATACCCAGAACTCATCTTTAGTTTGGTGCTAGTGTCTCAAAATAGTTCTGTCCAAAAATGATTGGTGAAAGTTGCATCATGATCTGAGACAATGGAAGAAGGGATTCCATGAAGACGGAAGATCTAGTCCATGAAAATTTGTGTGACTGAGGAGGCTATATAGGGATGGATGAGGGCACAAAAATGACTATATTTGGAGAGGCGATCAACCACAACCGAAATCACTATCTTTCCTCTAGATTTAGGGAGCCCCTCAATGAAATCCATAGAAATATCTATCCAAATTTATGTAGGGATGGGAAAGGGTTCGAGTAGTCCAAGAAGGAGTGTCATTTCACCCTTGTTGCCTTGGCAGGTATCACATTCAACCACCATTTGTTGAATTTCCCTTTTCATTCCCTTCCAAAATAAGTTACGATGTGCCCACTCATAAGTTTTGAGGAACCCAGAGTGTCCTGCCACTGGAGAAGCATGGAGTTCATAGAAAATAGCCTGCTAAAGATCTATGCTCTAGGGAAGCACTAGTCGACCCTTGTATTGTAGAGAAGCACCATCCCAAGAGTAATGCGGTAGAGCAGAGGGGTTAGTGGGTAACTATTGAATGATTTGAGATAATGAAGAGTCATTGACATAGCCCTACTAGATAGATTCCAACCAATTTGGAATAGGCATAGAAATAGCTAAAAGTGAAGCTTGGTCATCAAATGTGTGAGAAATGGCATCTGCCACAATATTATCCTTACCCTTCTTGTAAGTGATCTCATACTCATAGCTCATGAGTTTACTAACCCATTTCTATTGTGCTAGGGAGGAGACCCATTGTTCCAAGAAATATTTCAGATTTTGGTGATCAGTCTCGATGCAAAAATGATTCCCTAGTAGGTATGGCCACCACTTCTGTACTACATACAAAATAGCCATCATTTCCTTCTCATATGTAGAGAGTACTAAATTCTTTCCAGAAAGGGTTTTTCTAGTGAATGCAATGGGATGTTCCTCTTGAAGGAGAACAGCACCAATTCCATTGCCACAAGCATCACTCTCAATGGTGAAGGTCTTGGAAAAATATGGCATAGCTAGAACAGGTGTAGTACACATAGCTTGTTTCAATTTTTCAAATGCACACTAAGCATCATATGTATAGATAAAAGAATCCTTTTTTAACATATCTATTAATGGAGCTGCAATCTTCCCGTAATCCTTGACAAACTTACGATAGTAGCCAGTTAGTCCCAAAAAACCATAGAGGCTCTTGAGTGCTTGAAGATGCGGTTAATTTTTCATGGCTTCATTTTTTGTAGGATCTACTCGAACCCCTTGGGATGAAACAATATGCCCGAGATACTCCACTTCCTCCTATCCAAAAAAATATTTAGACTCTTTTGCACAGAGATGATGATCAAAGAGAAGTTGTAATACAAGATCTAGATGTTGGAGATGCTCAGCCCATGTTTTACTATAGATGAAGATATCATCAAAGAAGACCAGAATGAATTTCCACAGGTAGGGACGAAATATTTTATCCATCAATGCCTAGAATGTTGAAGGAGCATTAGTGAGGCCAAAGGGCATGACCAAAAAATCGTAGTGGCCATCATGCATGTGGAAAGCTGTTTTAGGGATATCATCCTCATGAACCTAAATTTGGTGATGCCCAGAACGAAGATCCAGCTGGGAGAAAAAATGACCACCATGAAGCTCATCCACAATAGGAATCAGAAACTTATCCTTGATTGTGATGTGATTAAGTGCTTGAAAGTCAATGCAGAGGGGCCATGACCCATCTTTTCTCCAGAAAAGAAGGACTGGTGAAGAAAAGGAACTGGTACTAGGGTGAATAATATCTTGCTTTAGTAAGTTTCAAACAAGCATCTCAATCTCTGTCTTTTGGTGAAATGGGTAGTGGTAGAGCCTGATGTTTGGAGGAATGCTTCCAAGAAGGAGCTAAATACAGTGGTCCTCTAGGTGTAAAGGTGGCAATCCCACTGGTTCAGCAAAGACACATGCATACCTCTCCAAAATGTGTTGTAGATCTGAAGGAGTAGTGGAGGCCACTGATGGTTGCATCTGAATGGAATGGAGCTGAGTGATGACACCATGTGAATTCTTCTTAAAAAGATTTTCCATGCGATGTGAATTTATGATGTTGAGAGACCCCAGTTGTATGCCCTTCAATGTACATGTTTTTGCCCATTGTCTGAAAATTGCATCCAAAGTTCAATAAAATCCCATAAGATGGGTCCAAGTGTGCATAACCATTGGGCATACAAACCACATCACATCTACCTAAGGGCAAGGTAAACATGTTAGAGCGTAAGTTATAATCTCCCATAGAGATATGCACATTGCAACACTTCCCTTTGCAAGGTAATGTTCCCCAATTGACAATCATGACTTCAAAACTAGAGCAAGGATGGATAAAACAATCAGCCTATTTGGTGATCTGAGGGTCAATGAAGTTATGAGTGCTAACAGAATCAATGAGTATTGTAAGAGGGAGCTTCTTGAAGAAACCCTTGACCCACATGGTTTGTGGGGTTGTAACTCCTGCTAAAGCATGGAGAGAGATCTCTGGGTGTTCGTCCTGAGAAGTAGGGTCAACAAGTGGCTACTCAGTGTCGACCTGATCATCCACTATATCTTGAGTATCCACATAAACTTTCATTTCAAGCAGAGAATCCACATCCAAGAGATAGATCTTTTGGTCAACACATCTATGTCCCCGAGTGAATTTCTCATCAAAATTATAACAAAGCCCTTTTTCTCTACGTGCACGCATCTCTGCTTTAGTCAAATGCTTGATGGGAGTTGTTCTAGGAACTGGCGTTATTTGAAGTCATTGGGAAGGCATATTTATGAATGGAACAAAATTAGATTTAGATCGCTGTCGAGTTGTGATCGTGTCGTCTGCCAACTTAGCCAACCCTAGGGCTTCCATCATTGTGCTGGGATGAAACATTTTAACCTTAGAGTGAATTGCATCCTTCAGACCACTGACAAAGCAACTCCTAAAAAAATTATCAGACAACCCCTCTGTGTGATTGGCCAGTTTTTCAAATTCTATTTGATATTCTCTCACAGTGCCTATTTGGTGTAGTTTAGTGAGTGCTCTTGTGAAGTCATCAAAAGCACTAGGGCCAAATCATTGCAAAATGAGTTTGTAAAAATCTATCCATTTTGGCTCTTCATGAACCTTGATGTACCAATAGAACCATTGAAGGGCTTCATGTTCCAAATGAAAGGATGCAAGTGGGACATTGTTGACATCAAAAGTATTATGTAGATTGAAATATTGTTCTGCCCAGTATTTCCATCTAGTCAGATTATCACTATTGAAGCAAGGAAAATCAAGCTTCAGCCCATAAAAATTGCTGGAAGAAGAGAACCCAGTGTCTACAGAAAAGTCTGGTTGCCATCTATTGTTCATGGCTGAATGCTAAAGATTAAGTCTGAGAATTTTTTCATCCAGATCTTGGAGTTTGGTCTTGAGGGCTGCAAGTTCATCCTTCATGTTTTTTGCTCCTGCGTGGGTGACAACCATAACTAGGAGATTTTTTTTTTTGGGCGGGGGGAATGGGTAGAAAAATAAAAACATAAACTTTTTTTAGTAAAGGAAAAATTCTGATGGGTAATTGGGGTTTGGCTAGAGTTTGGACACTTTCTTAGGGAAAGGGAAGATGAAAATGGGGATTTCAGAAGCCGGGTGAAAGAATGGGAAAATTTGTCCAAGAGGGACAAAGGAGCAGAAATATGAAATGAACACTGTGGAAAAATTTGAAGGTTATTGGGTGAGAATTGAAGAAGTTATGGCAAACCCTAAAAATAGACAAATGTGGGATTTCTAGCTTCGATAAGTGGAATTTGGGATAGGGTCCTCAAGGAAGGAAAATATGCAGAATGGAATTTTAGGGGTTGCAGTGAATTTTGAGAGGAAATAGAGCTAAAACAAAGAGGATATGGCCAAAAAATAGAAATTTTTTTACTTTGTTGAGATCTCTTCTTTACCCACCCTAGCCACCCTAGCGAAAAAATGAATTTTTTTACATTATTATATCTTTTCTTTTAGAGTTTCCATGTTGAGATCTCTCCTTTACCCACCCTAGCCACCCTTTCCAATCCCAATAGGTTTCCATTTTCATATCTAATATACCACTATATCTAACCCTAACTCTAATTCTAACACTGGAATTAGTGTTAAGGGTTAGGGTTAGGATTGGGTCATTTTAGATGATTTCATTGGGTACAATATTACTTGCCAAATTTATAATAATAGATAAAACCATTTGGTATGGAGTAATTGTTTAAAGACATCATTTGACATCATAAGCAAAACATATAATATGAAGTATTCCAATGCATGTGCATTGCCACTCTAGTACTTGTACACATAAGAATAGTATTTTCAACATAATATTCTTAATTATTTCTTTGTAAATACTCTTAAATTTCAAAATTACACAAATCATTCATATCATGGTTGTTTGATTTGAGTTCACAAATCACTCATGTTTTGTTTGGATCTCTTAGCCATGTACTTTTTTAACCCAAAAATTACACTCTTTTGGTTCAAACTTTTCTTATTTAAAAGCCAAAAAAATTCATATATTAAAATTTTTAATAACTATTCTAATAAGCTTGTAGTCTAAATATTTCCATAATTTGGGTGCATTTCTTTCTAATTTGTAATCTATTTAATACTATTTTGTGTGATTTTTCACAACACAATTCAATTGCAAAACCCAATTTCTTAATAGTTATATTTAATGCAACATTGGAAATGTTAGTGCTTGTTGAAATAATTTTGATTGTAGCTTCTTAAACACTTTTTAATAGAGTTTATTCTTAATATTTGTTCACCTTGATTATCTTTCATGCAACCATGGGAGATATAATGCCAATAGTTGACATAATTATAATGTTGGAGAGTTGTGTGATTCTAATCTCTTTTTACGTAGTATTATTTATGTTTGATAAAATAATTCAGCTGAATGTTTTATATGTATATAGAGTTGATATAAGAAGAACAATTAAGATAGGAGTTAGAAAATTTTACTTTTTGTAAGATCATGCATTTAATATCTTCCAAAGACGGAATTCCAAATGTAACCCTAATTCTAACCCTAATTACTAATACATGCTATATATTACTTTTCTTATATATACATTGCTTATATTTAGTTTTTTTCCAAAATTAGTTTTAGTAGTTATTATAAAGGTCCATGAATAATGTAATTAATTAGTTTTATATATTTAGTTTTTACTTCATCACCAAATACTCTAAGGTAAAAATAAATACTATTTTAACTTTTAATATAACACTTAACAAATTTATGAAAGAAAATAAAATAGACATTTTCTGGGCTTGCATAAAATATTTTTAAAAAGAAAACTAAATTCATATAATTGGGGATTTAAAAAATATTTAAAGTAAATGTGGATTTTACTGTTGTTCAATTGACCCCATGTCATGTGCAATGTTTTTTTGAATATATATTATGATATGTTATGTGTCATGTTTTTTGGGAATATATATTATGATGTTTGTAAATTCTAAAAAGTAAATAAAATAATTATCCATATTATGAAAACTTATTTAATTTAATTTTTTTAAAACTGCAGCAATATGAAATGATTTATGCATACACCATTAACACCAACCTAAATTATACAAATTAACATCAAGCTGCAATAATTTTGAGAGATGATTATTCAATTTTTTATCAATAGTTATTTTGATTTTGAATTATCTAATTGTTTTTATATTTGAGAGTTGTAAACATTTATGTTATACATATGTATGTTTTAATTATTAATTTGCATTTGTAGGCTATATTTTTGTAATGTTCATGATTATTATTTTAATATGATGGCTATATAATTTTTTTAAAATTTGTTTTTGTTAACACACTCATACCATTAAACATTATATTCCACCCATGCCACTTTAGGTTATGCCTCCCGGCATAATAATTTTTTGCATGGTAAAATGACTATTTTTAGTGATTTTTGGTTGAGAGAGTTGTTCTTTAATTTTGGTGTTTGATCTAATTTTGTTATGTTTTAGGTCTGATTTTTCTATGTTTTTTTAGGCATTAGAGCTAACCTAGAGATGTCTACCCACATACCACTCTGATTAGACATATCTAAATTATTAGCTGGGATCCACATGGAGTGGATGCATTGTTGGATGCTCCTTTCTTGGAACTCCATGGTTAAAGATCATTGTGGAGTGTAGGTTTGGAATCTGATGGTCTTTGGACCATTTTTCAATTTTAGACCATATTTTACAATTTTAAAATTTATTAGACTATATAGTTTGACTTGCTGAAGTGGGGGATAAATATAACACCAAAAATTGCATCCCTTGATTCCCTTAGTTTGTTTGTAAGCTCATTTTACCCCTTGTATTAGCCTTGTTCTCTCCTATGGTGCTTAGTCTTTATTCTCTAAGTTGTCTTTTTGTCACATCAGTGTCACTTTTATATTGGTCATGTGATGTTCTAGTGTCTTGCCATTTTTGAGCCTAAACTATCTAGACACTAGCACTATGCGTGAACATCTGCATGACACATTAGCATCCCACAATAATTTTTATGTTTTGTGACCATTTTTTGTTGTTCCTGCATTTGTCATTTTTGGTGGTCAGTTGTAACACATCAAGAATCTTCCAAATAGTTCGTCGACCTCTTCCTCTTCGCTCCCCTTCTCATTTTGAATCTATCTCACTTTTGAGTAATCTTCTTGGCTCTTTTGGCTCTTTCCAGGTAAGTGCAGGAGGATGGGGGACCAAAAAGTGGCCAAACCACTTTTTGGTCCTAGAGAATTATAATGCGATCACGTATAATGTGATCACATTTTGGACTACTAAATATAAAAAAAATGCAACTGAGAGTCATAGTTTTGTCACCTCATTTTCAGTTTAAGAGCCAAAATATACCTATGGTTATTGTATGATCACAATTGCAGCAATTTGAAGAAGAAAGCACATTGAAACACAATACCACCTCACCATTCGCATCATGCACAAGCTCAACAGAGTCAGCAAACTCAAGAAGGTAGGGTTTGAATATTTTTTGTAGATTTGAAAATGAATTGAATTTGTTTTCATTTTTTTGATTGAATTTCTATTTTAATTTTTTTAGGAAATGAATAGTTGGTGTAATATTTATACTTTGTACATATTTATCCTAAGTGTAATATTGCACATAATATCTTAAATTAATTAGGGAGTCATTTTTAGTTGTCTATCTTATCATCTAGGATAAGATTGATTTTTTACTTTTATAAATTAGAGATAAGGTTGTGAGTTGTCACATGTTGTCTCACCTTGCCTATATAAGCAAGGTTCTTTCATGTATTTTTAATGCCAATCCACCATGATTATACTATTCATGTTGTTAATAATATGCTTGCATGTTTTGGCAATATTGATATTTTTTGTGGAAGTTTGTTTTTGTTTGCAGATTTGATCCAGGCTCCTATGATTGTTGTCAATCTTTTTAGCAAGAAATATAACATGGTATCAAAGTAGGATCATGCAACTAGTTTCGCAAATTGAAGATCCAGCCAACAAGTTTTAGTAGGTGTTCCCTTGTCCCGATCGGAGCCCAAGTATTGATTCCAGATGGTTAAAATCCATTAGGATCAACTATAAACATGCTATATCATGTGCGTAGTCCTCTAGAGGCTAGCCTCTGAGTCCCCTGGTGGTGGTGGTACAATGTTCACATGGATCCCAATGCATCATAATTAGGTTTTAAATTTTTTTGTTTGGTTTGTTGGGATCATAATTTAATTAAGTTCTTTTTTTAAAAAAAAAGGGTAAAAACTTTATTGAAATTTAGAAAAGAGCATTACAAAAGATCAAAGGGCCAAGGCCCCAGGAATCCATAAGAAGTAGCCATACAAAGCATGAAACAACATCATCCTTCACCAAAGCCATTCCCATTCTTGGTAAGAACCCTCTCCAAGTCATGTCTGAGCTCATGAGGAACCTGCTCCCACTCATCAATCTTCCATCCATCTAAATGCTTTTTATTTTTAAAACAAATTAAAATTTTTAAAAATATTTTCTACAACATTGTAGGGGTTTTTAAATTTTTAATTTATAAAAGATAAAACAAACAAAAAATTGTTTTTTGCATGTGGTACCCTACAAGATACCCAACAGGTACCTACTGCAGGTCCTATCAAGTCCTGCAGGTTTGCAGGCCTACACGGGGTCAGCAGGGGTGTATCGTCAACCTACCATGGCCCTTGGCCATTGAGAGGAACTTCCTGCAACAATATAATGAAAAATGCATGAAATAACAGAAATAGTAGAAATACAGAAGAAATTTATTGATCGCATGCCACTTCGAGGGGGCAACCTCCTTTGAGGAAGCTCAATACAATAAATTCGTGGATGCCTTCATTGGCCTCAACATGCACTTATATACTAGGTCTAATCTAAACAACTATTATTTACCATGAATGTGGGATAAAACAATATGCTCACGGGATGACTTACAAAGCATATGCATCCAAATATAATATACTTACAAAGTAAAGAGAAGGGACAAATGCAAGTTCCTAACATCGCCTCCCTCTTAAAAAAAATCTTTGTACTTAAAGCTTAAGATGTGTAAATTATTGCTGAATCTGAAGGAGTGGTTCCCATGTAGCATCCTCTAGTTGCATTCCATGCCACTAAATTAAGACCTCTGTGATTGATAGGGATCGAAGCTGATGGGTGCATCTGTCGAGGATTACCTCTAGCTCCAAAATGATGGATCCTTCGTTATCCAGTTCTGGTAAAATAGTTTGTCTATGACGTTTGTCTCAAGAACTTTGTTTAGACAAGAGACATAAATACTAGATGAACATGAGAAGGAGGAACCTCCAATTTATAAGCAACTGACCCAATCTTCTGAAGAACCTTATATGGCCAATAGAAATTCAGAGATAGCTTATGACGCCCTTTGAGTTTTAGGGATGATTGCTTGTATGGCTATAGATGAAGAAAAACCATATCATCTACTTGAAAAGTGTGCTTAGAACGGTGCTAATCAGCTTGTTGTTTCATTTGATTTCTTGCCATCTGAAGATTGTCCTACAAGATGCGAAGAATCTGATCTCGGGTTCAGAGAACCATGTTGACTGCCTGAACTAGTGAACTGATGGGGTTGTATGGAAGGAGCATTGGTGGTGCCTAACCATAGACTACTTCATATGGAGTCATTTTAGATGCAGTGTGGTAGGAGGTATTGTACCACCATTCAGCAAGTGAGAGCCACTTTGCCCACCGATGTTGTTGTTTTGAGGTGAAGCAATTAAGATAAGTTTCCAAACATTTGTTGATAATTTTAGTCTGACCATCTATTCGTGGGTGATACCTAAAACTCATCTTCAATTTGGTGCCAGTATGTCAAAATAGTTATGTCCAAAAATGACTGGTGAAAGTTACATCACAATCTGAGACAATGGAAGAAGGGATTCCATGAAGACAAAAGATCTGGTGCATGAAAATTTGTGCGACTGAGGAGGATGTATAGGGATGGCTAAGGGCACAAAAATGACTATATTTGGAGAGGCGATCAACCACAACCAAGATCACTATCTTTCTACCAGATTTAGAGAGCCATAGAAATATCTGCCCAAATCCATGTAGGGATGGGCAAGGGTTCGAGTAGTCTAGGAAGGAGTGTTGTTTCACCCTTTTGTTGCATTGGCAGGTATCAGATTCAGCCACCATCTATTGAATTGCCCTTTTCATTCCCTTCCAAAAAAAGTTACGCCCTGCTCACCCATAAGTTTTGAGGAATCCAAAGTACCCTGCTGATGGAGAAACATGGAGTTCATAGAAAATAACTTGCAAAGATCTATGCTCTGGGGAAGCACCATTCAACCCTTGTATCACAGAGAAACAACATCCCAAAAGTAATGTGGTATAGCAGAGGGGTTAGTGGCGAACTATTGAATGATTTGAAATAATGAAGAGTCATTGACATAGCCCTACTGAACAGATTCCAACCAATTTGGAATAGGCATAGAAATAGCTAAAAGGGAAGCTTGGTCATCAAATGTGTGAGAAAGAGCATCTACCACAATATTGTCCTTACCGTTCTTGTAAGTGATATCATAGTCATAAACAATGAGTTTGCTAACCCATTTATGTTGTGCTAGGGAGGAGACTCGTTGTTCCAGGAAATATTTTAGACTCTAGTGATTAGTCTTAATGTAAAAATGATTCCATAGTAGGTATGGCTGCCACTTTTGTACTACATGCAAAATAGCCATCATTTCCTTCTCATATGTAGACAGTACTAAATTCTTTCCAGAAAGGGCTTTGCTAGTGAACCCAATGGGATGTTCCTCTTGAAGGAGAACAACACCAATTCCATTGCCGCAAGCATCACTCTCAATGATGAAGGTCTTGGAAAAATCTAGCATAGCTAGAACAGGTATAGTACACATAGCGTTTTTTAATTTTTCAAATGCACACTCAACATCATGTGTCTAGATAAAAGCATCCTTTTTTAACATAGCTATTAATGGAGCTACAATCTTCCCATAATCCAGTCAGTCCCAAAAAACCATGGAGGCTTTTGAGTGTCTGAGGATGCAGCCAATTTTTCATGGCATCTATTTTTGCAGGCTCTACTCGAACCCCTTGGGCTGAAACAATATGCCTGATATACTCCACCTCCTCCTGGCCAAAAACACATTTACACTATTTTGCATAGAGATAATGATCAGAGAGAAGTTGCAGTACAAGATCCAGATGTTAGAGATGCTTAGCCCATGTTTTACTATAGATGAGGATATCATTAAAGAAGACTAGAATGAATTTCTACAGGTAAGGCCAGAATATTTTATTCATCAATGCCTAGAATGTTGAAGGAGCATTAGTGAGGCCAAAGGGCATGACCAAAATCTCATAGTGGCCATCATGCCTACAGAAAGCTATTTTAGGGATATCATCCTCATGAACCTAAATTTGGTGATACCCAGAACGAAGATCCAACTTGGAGAAAAAATGAGCACCACGAAGCTCATCAAGAAGCTTATCCACTACAAGAATTAGAAACTTATCCTTGATTGTGATGTGATTAAGTGCTCGGAAGTCAATGCAGAGGCACCTGTTGGAAATAAGGTGGATAACTAAGAGGGGGGGTGAATCAATTATCTGAGTTATTTAACTTTCTTTTCTTCCTTAACAATTTATACAGTAACAAAACATATAAGCATACATAATCATGATAGTAGAAAAGAAATCAACACACATAACACAAGGATTTTTACGTGGAAAACTTAGTTAAGGGAAAAACCACGGGGTGAGTAACCTAAGATTGTATTCTCTATTAAAAGAATAGAAGTACAAAATGGCACTTGCCAATTAGGGCTCACTGCCCGAGCACACTACTCACAAGAGGCTCATTGCCTACAAGAGACTCACTGTCTACAAGGTTATAGAAGGTAACCAGATGTTTGAACTGAAGAGATGCATCCAGATATGCTGAGGTTCAGTTCCGGTTAGGCTCAATATACTGATCTACTGCACTTCATTCTTCCTATGCTCTAGTGCTACTATTCTGTCACATACCAGATTTGTATTGCTGCTTCCACACTTTACTCTACCTTTTCTCGCTTACTATATCATACCATGCACACCTTCAAACTAAAATCCATCTGGTATATATATCTATACCAAGGATTTCAACATCTTTCTAGTGGGCAACCGAAATACTCAAGATAAATACTAAACACTGATTTGTTGGTTGAATCCATGCTTAACATGTGATGCGTATCAAGAACATAGGCATTGAAGTCATCAATCATGTCAGCCAGCCATGAATGATCCCTCAAGAAGCTTGATCACCATCAATTTCTCATCCAGATTAAAGTCTGATGGTCTGTCAATCAATTCTTCCTTAGTTTGCTCTGCCTGTCAAGAACCGAACACTTAGATGCTCATATCTTTTCACTCTTTCATCACCGGAGGCTCAATTTCTAGAATGTAGTAGTAATGGTACTCCTCTTGACTTCCCCAAGTTTGTACTTTTCTAAGATACATCCTCTGAGAGATTCAGAGCTGATTGTCAGACCTTGTTGCATGCTATATTCTTGTTCATCAGAGCAAAACACTCTTCAATCTGACTTCCGGTAAAGACATACTATGTGCTGTAGATGTGTGGAATAAACTTTGTTGCCATCAATAACAACAATAATGAAGCCACACAATGTCTCTTACCAACAATCTCCCCCTTTGGCATTGATGGCAACACTTAGTGAAAAAAGACTAAGTGTCGAAGCAATCTCCCCCTTGGTTGATGCTCTGTCTTATGTACATTTTTACCGAATCTCCCCTTTGTTGGATTCCACATTTTTCACTACTCCTTACTCCCCCTTTGACATCAATGGTAAAGGGTGGAATCCACACACCAAAATTTGCAAAAACCAACCTATACATAGCCGCATAAGTATATATACATGTTATACTTACATATACTTAAGTATATTCGCAAAAGTGGTTTTCAACTAGACAAATTCTGCTGCCCAACTCTGCTTCATTCTGTCCAAAATTGAGATGTGAACACTCAACAAAAATGCAAAAGCTTCTGCCCTCTTTAAGTCTGCCAGATCACTAGTCTAGGCTGTGGTCTGAGCATCAGTTAAGGCCTCATGCATTGCCTCTAACTTAAGGATAATTATCCCTCTTAGCTCACTCATCCTACTTATTCTATTCTTCTTTTCCTTTTCAAGCCTCTTTATTTCATTTATAGTGGTAATAGCCTAGCACTCTTGATTCATTATGGATGAGGTGAGAGGATCAAAATTCTGAGATAAACTTGACAGTTTACCCTCTTGTTCTTCCACCTTCTTTGCAATGTCGTCGTCACTATGGACCAAGATAGACAAAATTTGTATAATTCTCTGCCAACTTTAAGAGCATTTTCTAGGCTCTTTATCCCAATATCCAAATTTCTCCTATCATTTGCTATGAGTCCCTATACTTCAAAGAATCTCTTTCCCAAAAACTCTTTCCAGACTTTCTCTTCTGCCAATTTCTCCAAAGAATTAAAATGTGTGCTAACAGAATTAACAAGAGATTTTAGATTACCGGATGAAGAGGTCGAAAGATCCTTTTGGAAGGATGGCATGATTTTCTCTAGCACACTGAATGCAATCTCTATCAGCTCACAGTCTTCCATGTGAGACTTTAGAAGCTTTTCTTTTTCTTTAGCTTGAGCAAAATATGCTACCTTCATTGTCTGGACCGGAGAGAGGGAGTCAGAATTGAGTGGTCCTTGAAATAATTCCAGTTCATCTATCTCTAACATTTCTTTGTTCAAGAAGCTCTTTATTGCCTCAGTAGTGTCTCTTGCTAGAGACAGAGTCTTCTTTCCTTTTCCCACCTTAGAACTGTCATCTGGGATCTTCTCTTTTTGATCTTCTTCTCTTCCCTTTACCTCTTCTTCTTGACTAATTTTCTCTTCTTTTCTTTCTTCTCCTTCAGTTCTAGAGTTTGCTGGGGGATCTAGAAGAGAGATGTTTACTTCTTCATGTACTTCCTCTTCTGGAACAGAGGAATCTAAGTCCTTAGTCGTCTCCTCACCTATCTCCTTTGGCTCTTCTACATTTTTCTCAGTAGATTCTTCTTTTGATGTACTTAGTCCATCATCCATGGTAGAAGGTTCATCATCTATGTCCTCTATAATAGGAATATTGAATCTTTTAAATGCATTCTGGAGGATGTCCTTTGTTTCTTTGGCAACTTGATCTGTCTCTCCAAGCATAAGTTTGTTCATTCTTTCTTTTCTCTGAAACTCATCCTTACAGTCCTTAAAGATCATGTTCATTTGTTTTGGAGTAATGGAAGGATAGATTTGAATAGAAATCTACTCTCAGATCTCGAAGTCCTTAACTTTAGCATTCTCCTTTCTTAGTTCAAGTTCCTTCTCTAGACTTTTGGGGATTAGAGAGATGATTTCAATGAATGCTTTATTATATATGTTTAGATACCTGACTGTAGCATCTTGCAAGATCTTCTGGTTAGCTTCACTATATTCATCATAAAATTCAGTCATTAGTTGCAGATTCCCATCCATAGTGACTGATTTGATGACATCATCAATAGAGAGAGTAGGCCTTTCAACAAATTCTTCTACCTCTTCTTCTTTGTTTACACCGGTAGAGGATTCACCTAATATTTTCTTCTTCCTCCTCATTTTCTTAACTTCCTCATCGGTCTCTGTTTCTTCATCATCCTTTTGACTTATATAGGACCTTGTGGCCTTGGTCTTTGTTCTCTTTTCTCCCTTACCGAATGTCTTGGCTTCCAGTTTGGAGGATCTTGAGCTCTTAGAAGTGGCACGTGCAGAGCTCTTGGAGGATCTAGTTCGGGAAGAGGCTTGCATTGGAACACTTTCTTTTTCTACTTCTTGTCTCTCTTTCTCTATTTTTTCCACTTTTTCTCTGTTTGCATCAACTGCCTCCTTCGATATGCCATATTTCTTGGCAATTTCCTCTACTTCCCTTCTGACTTTTCTTTTCATTTCTGGCCGTCTTAGTTCAACATGTATTTTTACACTTAATTCTTGAAAGGTTCCAAACCTTTCTGCCTCAGGGTCCTTAGGCTGACTTAGCAAGTGTTGGACATGCAGCTCCATAATTTTCTCATCTACCTCATAGCCCATTGGCATAATCCAGACTCTTTTGGACTCCACTGCCTCCATTAGGCATTGATCATTGTCTACCATGAAACACACTGTATCCTTGTATTTTTCAACTATAGATTGGGGAATTCTTTCTCTGGTCTGCATCATACTTTGGAAGTTTTTGAAGTATCCCTAGAGTGCTATACTTTGAACTTTGGCATCACCAAGCCCGTACATATAATCCTTGATTTGTATGGCAACTGGTCTGTCATTTTGCCATACCCAACCACTTGATCCAGGTAGCTCATTCATATAGTAAAAGAAGAGACATAGTATTAGGCCACCATACTTAAATGAGTTCTTCTTATCCTTCTTTATCATTTGTAGGTTTTCTAATAGTTGGCTCAGAAGAAGCTCACATAGATCATAGTCTGCATTTTCCCTCAGCATCTGATATGCGGTATAAATTGCAGTTCCGGATACAGAGTTCTCCCTACTGGAATGACATATTTTGTAGCCAATTATCAGAGGAAAATTTGATATCTAGATCTATGATATCTTCTATTGTCATTGCTCTCTTATCAAACTTTGATCTGGTAGCCTCACTTATTGTCTGATTCTTGACAGATTTGAGAGCAGGTCACCCACCGGATGAGTACAATCCGGTTACTGCCCTAATGGCGTCTTTTGTTATCTTGAATGGCCTAATCAACCACATGAAGTTGTCATGTATTCTACTAAGAACGTACCGGACCCATTCATCTTCTGTAAAATAGGGAAAGTGGATGCAATGTCAAAAATACTTATCCCAAATGGCATTGTATTGAGGTTTGAGTTCAAAGGTTTCATCTATTAGTTGTTTATGGTAGGTATCCATCAGCTTTGATTCTCCAAATTCCTCAATATTTGCATGGATGTATACCCTAACATCTTCTACGTGCAGAACCCCATATGGAATGCTAGAGAAGGTGCCTAAGGGATCAACTTCTAGGGATTTGTAAGGATGTTTCTTAAACTTAGGGCATGGCCTATTAGTGATCTTAACAACATTTGGAGTAGCCATCTTGCAAAAGATTCAGAGAGATTTTCAAGAATGGAAATACCTTTTTTACGCTTCTAGGGTTCACGATATGAGCTGAAAAAGATCGTTGGTTGAATTAGATTCTGCGATTGATCTTTGAGAGGGTTGAAGCAATCTTGTTTGCAGAGATATTTATTTCTTCTTCTTGAATGTAAATGTGCAAATGATGAATAAAAGAACCCTTATATTTCTGCGTAAACCCTAATTTCATATTGTAATAAATGGACACCTTAAGGTATTCTAGGTCCCTTATTCTGACCTTGTTCTGAGAGAGATCCTTTTGAATTACTAAGATGCACTTAGAATTAGTCTTGGTGATAATTGACAATGTATCTCCCTTTCTCCAATCATTCTATTTATCCATAGATCAAGATATTTCAATTTTGAATCATATCGGATCTAACTATGAAAATCTTGGTTTTACCAGATGACTGTCAAACTGGATCAATCTTGGATGATTAACCTCTTCAAAACTCCTTGCAGATCTTTCATATTTTTACCAAGGGTTATTTAGATATTTATCTGAGAACCCTTTAATCTGCAACTTTCCTTGTGCCAATTTCAGGCACCGATTGACTGGTTGGGGAAATTTATTTTCCTTTGTGACTCTCCCTGAGCCAGAGCTCATCTATTTAGTTTCCGGAAGGAATATCAGCACCAAATTTTGGTGTGGATCTATACTTGTCTTCACCCAAATCTTGTTCATCTCCCTTTGAACATCCGCATTCACTTTTCTGATGCTCCAGACCCTTTTTATCGTGATTCTTACTTCTATAGAATTTGGCAATATGACTGGATCTATTGTAGTTGTAGCAAATAACATTTCTTTGCATATTTGGCTGATATCCTCTTAATCTACATCGATTAGCCATATGTCCCATTCTATTGCATGCAAAGCATCTACCATTGAATGAATTGTTTATTTTCATATTTCTGCATTCATGAGATTTGTGACCATATCTTTTGCAGTTGAAGCACTGTCCAGAGAAGGATGAATTAGTCTGATTCATTCTTTTTCTACACTGAGTTGCTTTATGACTAAAGTTGTTGTAGTTGTAGCAGTATCCATTGAAGGATGGATATGTTTGAGCATTTGGTTGTGTTATCGAAGGTCTTCTAAGCCTATTCCTTGGATTTCCTGATCCAGAGTTCTTCTGACTAGATCTAGAACTTTCACCTTTCTCATAGCCCAAGCCATGCTTGTCATCTACCCTCTTTTGTCTTTCAACAAGAACTTTAAGTTGAGCAAAGCTTATCTTGAATTTCTCTTTGTATTCATTTGTTGTTTGAAGATCCCTTTTAAGAGTGTCTATCTGATTCTCAAGTTGTTCTTCATTATCTCTAGCTTCTTCAAGATCAGATTCCAGATGCCTGATTATTCTATCCATTTTGTGGCAGTCATCTGACTTCTCCTTGAGAGATTGTTTTATATTATCTTCAATTTTTCTTTTCTCTTCAATTTCTTAGGTGAATTTCATAACCCCCAATTCCATTTCATGTCTTACCATAATGACCTCTTTTGATATCTTCTCACATAACTTATTTTTCTCATTCAGATCTTCATTAGTATCATTGGCTTCACTTTGACTTGCTAATTGTTGAAGTAGTTCCTTTCTCTTTTTCACAGAGATACCCAGTTTTTCTTTTAGTTCATTTATGAAATCATCAACTTGTTTGAGTCTTTCCCTCAAGTTATTGACTTCAGAGTGAGATTACTCAAGATCATCTAGGGTAGACTGAAGTTGTTCCCTCATACCATACATATCCATTGAGATTCCCAGATCTTCCTCAAGCTGTAAGGCTCTATTTCGAGGAACTTATCTTTGATACCAATTGTTGGAAACAAGGTGGATAACTAAGAGGGGGGGTGAATCAGTTATCTTAATTATTTAACTTTCTTTTCTTCCTTAGCAATTTGTGCAGTAACAAAACATATAAGCATACATAATCATGAGAGTGGAAAAGAAATCAACACACATAACACAAGGATTTTTACATGGAAAACCCGGTTAAGGGAAAAACCACGGCGTGACTAACCCAAGACTGTATTCTCTGTTAAAAGAATAGAAGTACAAAATGGCACTTGCCAATTAGGGCTCACTACCTAAGCACACTGCTCACAAGAGGCTCACTGCTTACAAGAGACTCACTGTCTACAAGGTTATAGAAGGTAACTAGATGTTTGAACTGAAGAGAGGCATCCACATATGTTGAGGTTTAGTTCTAGTTAGGCTCAATATACTGATCTATTGCTACTATTCTGTCACATACCAGATTTGTATTGCTGCTTCCACACTTTACTATACCTTTTCTTTCTTACTACATCACACCATGCACACCTTCAAATTGAAATCCATCCACACCAAGGATTTCAACATCTTTCTAGTCAGCAACCAGATGACTCAAGATAAATACTGAACACTGATCTATCGGCTGAATCCATACTTAACATGTGATGCGTATAAAGAACATAGGCATGGAAGTCATCAATCATGCCGCCCAACCATGAATGATCCCTCAAGAAGCTTGATCATGATAAATTTCTCATCCGGATTAAAGTCTGATGCTCTGTCGGTCAGTTCTTCCTCAGTCTGCTCTGCCTGTTAGGAACCCAACACTTAGATGCTCATATCTTTTCATTCTTTCATCACCGGAGGATCAATCTCTAGAATGTAGTAGTAATGGTACTCCTCTTGACTTCCCCAAGTCTGCACTTTTCTAAGATATATCCTCTGAGAGATCCGGACCTGATTGTCAAACCTTGCTGCATGCTCTATTCTTCTTTACTAGACCAAAACACTCTTCAATCTAACTTTCGGTAAAGACATACTATGTGCTACAGATGTGTGGAATAAACTTTGTTGCCATTAATGACAACAATAATGAGGCCACACAGTGTGTCTTGCCAATAGTGCCATGACCCATTTTTTTCTGGACAAGAAGGACTAGTGAAGAAAAGGAACTGGTACTAGGGCAAATAATACCTTGCTTTAGTAAGTCTCAAAGGAGCATTTCAATCTCTATCTTTTGGTGAAATGGGTAGTGGTAGGGCCTGATGTTGGGATGAACACTTCTAGGAAGGAGCTGAATACGGTGGTCCTTTGGGTGTGAAGGTGGCAATCCCACTGGTTTGAAAAAGATACATGCATACCTCTCCAAAATGCATTGTAGATCTAAAGGAGTAGTGGAGACTGCTGATGGTTGCATATGAATGGAATGAATCTGAGCGATGACACCATGTGAATTCTTCTTAAGAAGCTTTTCCATGTGATATGAACTTATGATGCTAAGATACCCCAGTTGTAAGCCCTTCAATGTGTGTTTTTGCCCATTGTCTGATAACTACATCCAAAGTTCAACAAAATCCCATAAGATGGGTGCAAGTGTGCGTAACCATTGGGCACCCAAAACTACATCACATCTGCCTAAGGGCAAGGCAAACATGTTGGAGTGTAGGTTATAATCTCCAAAAGAGATACTCACATTATGACACTTCCCTTTGTAAGGTAATGTTCCCCCATTGGCAATCATTACTTCAAAGATGGAGCAAGGATGGACAAAACAATTAGCCTATTTGGCGATCTGATGGTCAATGAAGTTGAGTGCTACCATAATCAATGAGTATTGTAAGAGGGAGATTCTTGAAGAAACCCTTGACCCACATGGTTTGTGGGTGGTAACTCCTGGTAAAACATGGAGAGAGATCTCTAGGTTGTCATCCTAAGAAGTAGGGTCAACAAGCAGCTGCTGAGTGTTAATCTAATCATCAACTGTACCTTGAGCATCCGCAGAAACTTTAGTTTCAGACAAAGAATCCACATCCAAGAGGTAGAGCTTTTGCTCAACATATCTATGTCCCCGAGTGAATTCCTCATCACAATTATAACAAAACCCTTTTTCTCTATGTGCACGTATCTCTGCTTCAGTCAAATGCTTGATGGGAGTTGTTCTAGGAACTGGCATTATTTGAGGTTGTTGGGAAGCCATATTTTTGAATGGAACAAAACTAGATTTATATCGTTGTTGACTTGTGATCTTGTCCTCCGCCAACTTAGACAACCCTAGGGCTTCCATCATTGTGCTGGGACGAAACATTTTAACCTCATAGTGAATTGCATCCTTTAGACAACTGACAAAACAACTTCTGAATAAGTCATCAGGCAATCCCTTTGTGTGAGTGGCCAGTTTTTTAAATTTTGTTTGATATTCTCTCATAGTGCCTGTTTGGCATAGTTTAGTGAGTGCTCCTATGAAGTCATCAAAAGCACTAGGGCCAAATCATTGCAAAATGAGTTTGTAAAAATCTGTACATTTTGGCTCTTCATGAGCCTTGATGTACCAACAAAACCATTAAAGGGCTTCATGTTCCAAATGAAAGGATGCATGTGGGACTTTGTTGACATCAAAAGTATTATGCAGATTGAAATATTGTTCTACCTGGTATATCCATCCAGTCAAATCATCACCATTGAAGCGAGGAAAATCAAGCTTCAACCCACAAAAATTGCTGGAAGAAGAGAACCTAGTGTCTACAGAAGAGTCTGGCTGCTGTCTATTGTTCATCGCTAAATGCTGAAGATGAAGGCTAAGAATTTTTTCATCCAGATCTTGGAGTTTAGTCTTGAGGGCTACAAGTTCATCCTCCATGTTTCTTGCTCCTGCCCAGGTGACAACCATAACCAGGAGATTTTTTTTTGGGAATGGGTTGAAAAACAAAAACAAAAACTTTTTTTAGTAAAAGAAAATTTAGATTTGGGAAAAAATCTGATTAGTAATTAGGGTTTGACTAGGGTTTGGACACTTTCTAAGATAAAGGGGAGATGAAAATGGGGATTTCAGAAGCGAGGTGAAAGAATGGAAAAATTTGTCCAAGGGGAACAGAGGAGAAGAAATATGAAATGAACACTATGGCAAAATTTGAAGGCTATTGGGTGAGAATAGAAGTTATGGCAAACCCTAAAAATAGACAAATGTGGGATTTCTAGCTTCGATAAGTAGAATTTGGGATAAGGTCCTCAAGGAAGAAAATATGTAGAATGAAATTTCAGGGGTTCTAGTGAATTTTGAGAGGAAACGGAGCTAAAGCAAGGAAGATATGGAAAAAGAAAAGAAACTTTTTACTCTGTTGAGATCTCTTCTTTACCCACCATAGCCACCCTAGCGAAAAAATGGAAATTTTTTTATATTATTATATTTGTTCTTTTAGAGTTTTGTGCTATGTTGAGATCTCTCCTTTACCCACCCTAGCCACCCTTTCCAATCCCATTAGGTTTCCATTTTCATATCTAATATACCACTAATTTTAACCCTAACTCTAATTCTAACACTGGAATTAGTGTTAAGGGTTAGGGTTAGGATTGGGTCAATTCAGATGATTTCATTGGGTACAATATTAATTCCCAAATTTATATTAATAGGTAAAACCATTTGGTATGGAGTAATTGTTTAAAGACATCATTTGACATCATAAGAAAAATGTATAATATGAAGTATTCCAATGCATGTGCATTGCCACTCTAGTACTTGTACACATAAGAATAGTATTTTCAACACAATATCCTTAACTATTTCTTTTCAAATACTCTTAACTTTCAAAATTACACAAATCATTGATTTGAGTTCACAAATCAGTCATGTTTTGTTTGGATCTCTTAACCATGTACTTTATTAACCCCAAAATTAAACTCTTTTGGTTCAAACTTGTCTTATTTAAAACCCAAAAAAAATTATATATGAAAAATGTTATAACTATTCTAATAAGCTTGTAGTCTAAATATTTCCATAATTTGGGTGCATTTCTTTCTAGTTTGTAATCTATTTTATACTATTTTGTGTGAATTTTCACAACACAATTGAATTGCAAAACCCAATTTCTTAATGGTTATATTTAATGCAACCTTGGAAATGTTAGTGCTTGTTGAAACAATTTTGATTGTAGCTTCTTAAACTCTTTTTAATGGTGTTTATTCTTCATATTTGTTCACCTTGATTATCTTTCATGCAACCATGGGAGATAGAATGGCAATAGTTGACATAATTATAATGTTGCAGAATTGTGTGATTCTAATCTCTTTTTAATGTAGTATTATTTATGTTTGATAAAATAATTCAATTGAATGTTTTATATGTATATAGAGTTGATATAAGTAGAACAATTAATATAGGAGTTAGAAAATTTTACTTTTTGTAAGATCATGCATTTAATATCTTCCAAAGACAAAATTCCCAATGTAACCCTAATTCTAACCCTAATTACTAATATAGGCTATATATTACTTTTGTTATATATACATTGCTTATATTTAGTTTTTTTTTTCAAAAAGTGGTTGTAGTAGTTATTATAAAGGTCCATGAATAAGGTAATTAATTAGTTTTATATATTTAGTTTTTACTTCATCACCAAAGACTCCAAGATAAAGAATGAATACTATTTTAACTTTTAATATAACACTTAGCAAATTTATGAAAGAAAAAAAAATAGATATTTTCTCGGCTTGCATAAAATATTTTTAAAAAGAAAACTAAATTCATATAAATGGGGATTTAAAAAATATTAAAAGTAAATGTGGATTTTACTGTTGTTCAATTGACCCCATGTCATGTGCGATGTTTTTTTGAATATATATTATGATGTGTTATGTTCTTTTGGGAATATATATTATGATTGTAAATTGTAATAAATAAATAAAATAATTATCCATATTATGAAAAATTATTTAATTTTAATTTTTTTAATATTGCAGCAATATGAAATGATTTATGCATACACCATTAACACCAACCTAAAGTATACAAACTAACATCAAGCTACAATAATTTTGAGAGATGATTATTCAAATTTTTGTCAATAGTTATTTTGATTTTGAATTATCTAATTGTTTCTGTATTCGAGAGTTGTAATATGTTTGCTATATAATTATTTTTAAAATTTGTTTTTGTTAACACTCTCATGCCATTAAACATTATACTCCACTCCTACCACTGTATGTTACGCCTCTCGGTGTAATAATTTTTTGCATGGTAAAATGACTATTTTTAGTGATTTTTGGTTGAGAGAGTTGTTCTTTAATTTTGGTGTTTGATCCAATTTTGTTTTGTTTCAGATCTTATTTTTCTATGTTTTTTTAGGCATTAGAGCTAACCTAGAGTTGTCTACCCACATGCCACTCTTATTAGACATATCTAAATTATTAGCTGGAATCCATATGGAGTGGATGCATTATTGGATGCTCCTTTGTTGGAACTCCAGGATTAAAGAACATTGTGGAGTGTAGGTTTAGAATTTGATGGTCTTTGGACCATTTTTCAATTTTAGACCATATTTTACAATTTTAAAATTTATTAGACTGTATAGTTTGACTTGCTGAAGTGGGGGATAAATATAATATCAAAAATTGTGTCCCTTGCAATTTCATTATATATTTTATTCTTCCTTTAGTGTCCATTCCCTTAGTTTGGTTGTAAGCTCATTTTACCCCTTATATTAGCCTTTTTCCCTCCTACGGTGCTTAGTCTTTATTCTCTAAGTTGTATTTTTGTCAAATCAGTGTCACTTTTATATTGGTCATGTGATGTTCTTGTGTCTTGCCATTTTTGAGCCTAAACTATCTAGACACTAGCAATATGTGTGGACATCCACATGACACATTAGCATCCCACAATATTTTTTATGTTTTGTGACAATTTTTTGTTGTTCCTGCATTTGTCATTTTTTGTGTTTAGTTGTAACACGTCGAGAATCTTCCAAAGAGTTTGTCAACCTCTTTCTCTCCCTCCCTTTCTCATTTTGAATCTATCTCTCACTTTTAGGCAATCTTCTTGGCTCTTTTGGCTCTCTCCAGGTAAGTGTAGGAAGATGGGGGACCAAAAAATGGCCAAACCATTTTTTGATCCTAGAGAATTATAACTCAATCGCATATAATGTTATCACATTTTGGACTACTAAATATAAAAAAACACAACTGAGAGTCACAGTTTTGTCACCTCATTTTTAGTTTAAGAGCCAAAATATACCTCATCTAGGTTTTAGGTATTAATTAATGGGGGCAACAAGTCACCTCTAACCAAAATCTTCAAATATACACTAACCCTTTCCCCTACAAACTTATGTCAATCCTATTGACTCAATTTCTTCCATCCCTACATCTATAAGAAAGAGTTATACTATATCACCAAGAGAGCAAAATCTTCACTATGATTATGTGTATTATGTGTCTACTTGTATCATAGTGATGCATTGTTGATAATGAATATCATAGTGTGCTTTATTGTGTGTACTTCCATGTTTAGGTGAACATGTGTGTATGTTAGGAACCATGACTTGCATCACTATTCTAGTTTCATAATTGAATAATGTTGTTTTGTTTTTAGATGATGTAGGCTGCAGAGACACCTCCTGAAGTTCATAGGGCAATGAAGCATGATGTGTCTAATGCAATTCATCGCTCCATGCCATTGACGAGGGTATGAGGTAGATTAGTAAATTTCAATTTACATTCATTATTATAGTTGTTTATTTTTGAAAAATCAAATGATTATTGATTTGAAGTTTAATTTCTATCTAGATGGTTTCTATAGGACATGACATCACCATAGCCTAATCCTTCTACTAAGGCAAATGAGGAGGCAGATTATATGGTAGGAGTAAGTGATTATTTTGTTAAATGTTTCATTTTTTATAACATGTAATTTCTATATATTAATGTCTATATCTTTTATAGTAATAACTACAGATCCATGATGAACTAAGTAGGAGGAGAAGCCCTCGAGTTCGTAGTAGACCACCCTCATACATGTCTCCATCCTCCCAAAGATCAAAGGCTACTCATGATCTATCCCCTTCACTGAAAAGAGGGGAATGAATGTTTATTGGGGTCCTTTGTTGTATGCCTATATGGCATTTGTAGATATATATTTTGTATTGCATATAGGAGACATTGTATGCCTATATAGCTATTTTGTATATATGTTATACTTATATCGATAGATATTGATGTATGCCTATATGGATATTTGGTTAATACAAATTTTTGTTCTTGATGGCGTCCATATTTACATTATAAATCCACATTTCAATGGATATTTGTAGATGGTTACTTCAAATATTTAAAGTCCAAGTGTATTACATAGGATGTTTGTTGATCCAATAAGCCATTTATTGTTATTCAAGTATCACCTAAACCTCATTCTGGACCTAAAAGATACAGTTTGTATTTAAAATAAAAATGAATCATCATGTTGAATAGAAAATATTCATATTCTTTATGAGTTGCCCAATTGAAAATATTCAAATGAGTATGATGATTGATATTCTTTATGAGTTGCTCAATTGAAAATATTTCTTAATTTCTTTCTATTATACCATATTGAGATGCAAAGAGTATGTTTGTTGTTTTGAAAAAGATAGTCAAAATCATATGCTTATGAGCACATGATGACCATTGTGGTTATTAAATGTAATTAATCTTGCATATAAGGCAAGGTTATGAGAGTACATTGAGTCTTACCTAAATTTAGTATGCAACATAACATTGGGGCTATAGGCTTCCATAAGTCATCAATAATCAAGGTTCAAGGTTGTCATTGAAGTCAAAGGGTCAAGGTTGTTTGTCATTGATGTCAAGGTTGATGCCATGATGTTGATAAGGTAATACAGTGATTCAAGGTAGGTGATGGTCATGAGGTGCATGATGTTGTGAATATGGTTTTCATGATAAGGTCTCTCAGTTCATGTTGATGTTGCACAAGACAAACATGGTTCATATGATGCAAGGTTCATGTTCATGGTGGATGTGGTTTTGTTCATGCAAGGTTTTGTTGTGAATATGGTTTTCATGATAAGGTCTATCTTGGAAGGTTGATATCATGCAAGGTTCAAGTTCATGGTGGATGTGGTTTTGTTCATGCAATAAGAAGTCGGAGAAGACATGAGCTTTCATAATCATAATTCAATGTCATCATGAAAGAGAGTTATAATTATCAAGGGGAGTCATGAGTTTGATTCGAATGTGAAGTTGTTCATGTCTTAGAACCCTAATCCTATGATAAGTGTCATACTCTAATGTCTTTCTTCTGATGTCCCTAAGGTCTCTGAAATGTCCTAGATATCTCTTGATGAAAGTTAGAATGTTTAAGTATTTCTTATTGATAGTTAGGGTTTGCATATTGGGCATTAAACCCTAAAAAGAATCTACTTTTCTTAAGACTTTAAAACCCTCAATTGCCTGTCGTGTGTAAAGCGCACTTTTGTTTTAATTTAATATTGACTTATAATCATAAGTTACTATCACTTAAGTCAACCTACTAAAGGGTCTTTAAGTCATTAGTTCACTGGCCCTTCAATCTAACTCAACCGGCCTCTCTAGTAAACTCCCATAAGCCCAAGTGCCAAATCATAATCGAAGGTCATACTTAATTGATATGAGGGCGGGAAAAAGGATTGGAAGGTCAGTATTTAAAAGGAATTTTGAATACAAATAGTCATCTCTATGTGTTAGAATTTGATCGGCATGCCTTTATAAAAGGCTAAAAGACAACTTTATGCAAGATATCATGGTATTTGTAGTGTTTGAAGATTGAAGACTAGCTAGTGTTTGTAGCTCAGACTATTTTGGCATGTTTGGGTGTGAAACAGGACCATGCCTAGCCTAAACATACCCATTTAGATGCATTGGAACTATCAATTTGGCCACACGAGGAGAAAAACAAAAGTTAAACCCCTTTGGAACTTTACACTACCTCTTTTTGACAATTTTTGGGGTAGCAGAAAACCTTTCACCATGGGCAAACACCTCAGAGATATAAAAAAATGAGAGAGGTTATTGTAGAAGGACCCTACATGATTACCTTTCCTTAGATGTAATGTCTCTAAGTAACATAATTTCTAAGCAATAGGTCATCAAAGATTCCTGCCTTTTTACACTTTGGACTCTTTAGGGATATCATCGGTACAATGTAGCTCAGACTGTTTCGACATGTTTGGGTGCAAAATAGGACCATGCCTAGCCTAAACATACCCATCTAGATGCGTTGGAACTATCAGTTTGTCCACACGAGGAGAAGAACAAAAGTTACACCCGTTTGCAACTTTACACTGCCTCCTTCTGACAATTTTTTGGGTAGCAGAAAACCTTTCACCATGAGAAAACGCCTCAGAGATATAAAAAACTGAGAGAGATTATTGTAGAGGGACCCTATATGATCGTATTGCCCCAAATAGAATGTATATAAGTGACATAGTTTTTGAGTAACATCTTATAAAAAATTGCTACATTTTTGCACTTTGGACTCTTCAGGGATATCGTCGGTACAATGTAGCTCAGATTGTTTCGGCATGTTTAGGTAAATAAAAGGATAATGCCTAGCCTAAATTTACCCATCTAGACATGTTGGAATAGTCAGTTTGGTCACATTAGGAGCAGGACGAAAGGTGCACCCCTTTACAACTTTACACTACCTTCTTCTGACAATCTTTGGGGTAGCAGAAAACCTTTCACCATAGGAAAATGCCTCAAAGATATAAAAAACTGAGAGAGGTTATTGTAGAGGGACCCTACATGATTGTATTTCCTTAGACAGAATGTCTCTAAGTGACATGGTTTCTAAGTAACATCTCTTCAAAGATTACTACCTTTTTGCACTTTGGATTCTTCAAGGATATCATCAATACAACGTAGCTCAAACTGTTTCAGCATGTTTGGGTGGAAAAAAGGACCATACCTAGCCTAAATGTACCCATCCAAATTTTTGTTGATTACCTGTAGAAAATTTAGCCTCTTCCATTAAGAAATTTATAATTTGTTCATCACTGTCAAACACTTGCCAACTAACATTATTATCTAGAACTAATGGTCTAACAACTTTGACATATAAATGAGAGTGAATATTCTTCATTTCAGCAGGAATATCATACTTAGCTCCTATGGTAGCTAGTTTGTTAGCTTGCTTATTATCAGTTCTAGGTACAGATATCAGATTAAATACATCAAACTCTTTTATCATGTCCCAAACTCTCTATGGTTATATAATTTCAGAAAGTCATTTTATATAGTAGCAATGTTTCTGACTTGTTTTATCACTAATTCATTGTCTTCAAAAACTTTTAAACACTTGATATTTCTTTTCCTTGCCCATTCTAGTCCATGAACTAAAGCCTCATATTCAGCTGAGTTATTAGAACAGCTAAAAGCAAATCTGATAGATGAATAATATTTCTCATCTGTGGGAGAAACTAAAATAGGCCCTCCTCTAGCTCCTACCTTGTCTCTAGAACCATCAAAATATAGTTCCCAAACATCATTTTCAGACTCTACAGTTTGCTATTTTTTTTCTTTAATCAAATTTGGAATAACTGCATTATTCTCTTGAATCATGTACACACCAAGACCTATCTCATCCATTTACTCAAATGGATCTATTTCATGACTTTCTGCTACCCATTGATCTAAAACCATATCTGGAATTCCCTCTAAAGGTGTGTTTGGGTCTTGGACAAGAATCAGATCCTCTTGATAAAAAATGGGAAGATTGGCATTTATAGAACTGGGTGTGTAAGGTTCCAAGTGATCTTTGGCTAGTGGTTCAAATTTGATTGTAACCTTGGTTCCATATCTAGTTCTAAAGAATAAATGTGTCCAATCAGATGATAAATACCCTCCTAACCTTGCTATAAAATCTCTAGATAAGTAAATAGCAAAGGTGGATGGTAGATTAATGACATAAATATCCTGATATATAATAAAGTTTGGACAAGCATGCAAAGTAAGGCCTAAATTTTTGAACATTCCAACTATACTCACTTCAGTTCCATCCATTTGTACAACACCTCTAACAACAGGTTCATATTTCAGACCTAACTTATCAGCTAGCTATTTTGGCATAATTGAGCTACTGGCTCCTAAATCTATCATGCAATTATGTACTAAATAATCACCTACAATCAAAGTGACATAAAATGGTGGAGGTTTACCTACTAGTTTAGGCTGTTCTATTCTTTTTCCTACCTCATTTGCAATCATAATCTGAGGTTGATGTGATTTTTGTACTTCATTTGACAAAGGCAACTGAGATATTGCATTTTGTAACAAATCTTTTTGTCCTGGAATGTGTAAAGCATCTAAAATAGATATGCTTACTGTTGTCTTTTTCATATGATCCAAAATATTAAATGCAGGACCACTAATGTTTTGCTATACTTTTAGGACAGTAACCTCTGGTTGATCTTTAGCTGGTTGTTTACTTTCTGCAGTTGGCTGTCTTGACAAAATATGCAAGTCCCTTGATGTAGAAGCTTGATTCTATTCATTCTGAGTTGTAGAAACTAAAATTTTTCCTTTATCAGCTTGCTGTGGTACATTTTCAGCTTGTTGTTTACTGATATCAGCTTGCTAATTTGTAGTTCTAGTCTGTTGTTGCAAGTCAACAACTCTCTTTTTTGATCTTGTGTTTACTGCAATATTAGTAAAAGATTGCTTTTGACCTAGCAACTGATTTACACCACAAAATTTATTAGAATTCTAATTCATTAAAGCTACATCTGGTTTAACATACTGAGTCTGAATGTCCAACTAGTTGTTTACATCACTTGCTAAATTTTTAAGAGCAGTATAGTTATTCTGTACCATCTAAGTTTGACTTACTATTCCATTTGGGCAAGTAGCCTAATTATGAGACTGATTATAGGGGTAATACCATGCATAGTCTTGAACCATGTTGTTCTGTATAGGCACTATTTCTTTTGATGTACTAACAACATTTGGATTATATTGCTGATTTGGCTTATTGTTGTAATTCCTCCTTTGACCCTGATATTATGCTTGATAACCAGGTCTATTTTCTTGGTAAGGGCCTGCTTGGTAAGGTCTGTTATTCTAGTTTGTTTAAATTTTTGGACTCACTAAATCATTACTCACAGTCTATAGTATTTTTGCTATACTTTGTTAGTTTTCTTTCAACTCTCAAAATTTAGAATGAATGGGTTCTATACCTTTTTGTGCATTTGCTTGATAACCAAAAGATGGTATTGATGAAATATGTGGGGCTGAAATTAGGATTAAAGGCTGTATATCTGAAAAAATTAGCATTGGAGGCCTGGGTGGTATTTTACCAACTTGTATTAAACTATTTTCTACTCTTATGGAAATATGAAAAGTAGCTGGTAAAGTTACCCCTCCCATGGATTGTATCATAACAACAATATCAGAATTTAATGCCCTAAAATAATACAAAAAAAGCATGCTCTTGTGATGGTTTCATTGTTTTAGGGATTCTATTCCATATTTTCTGAAATCTGAAATTAAAATATGTCATTTGCTCTTGTGGAGCTCTCTTAATAGTATTCATTTGTTCAACTAATGATAAATGATCAGATTTATCCTAAAATTGCCTATTCATAACAACACCTAACTCATCCCAAGATCTAATTGAATTGAATCTTAAGCCTCTAAACCATTGAAGAGCTTTACCTTTTAGTGATGCTGCCAGTAGCCTGATTGCAATGTTCTCTTTAGTGATGTGGTGAACAAAACACAAAGAAGCCACATCTCTAATATGTTCAATGGGTGTAGTCCCATCTTCTCCTATGAAACTTGGTAAACTTTTCAATGTAGCCATCAGTATGTCATCATGCTGATTTAGATTCAAAGGGCTACTCCATTAAATGAAATAAAAGCCAATTTCGAGGTGGTGGTGGATATGTTCCACCACCTACACCTCCTCCTCCACTGGGAGGTGGTAATATTCCTCTAGCTCCTCCACCACGTGGTGGTAGTACTCCTTCTCCTCCTCCTAGTAAAGACATTGGATTAGGTGGAACTTGAGCTGGTGTTTGGACGGAAACTACTTGGAATATTTCTTGTAACACAGGTTCCTCCTTTGTAAACTCAAGAAGAAGAGGTTCCTCTTGGAAAACATGAATCTGCTCTCTTGGGCTTTCTAGTGGAAAACTAAAAAATTCTGATGATGTATTTGTAGATAATGGATTATGATCTGAAGTAAACTCAGAATGTGTACTTGGCAGATCTGAAACAACTAATAAATCTGATGTGCTGGACTCTTTATCTTCTTTTATTCTCCTTTTTGGTGCAGATAATTGATTATGCTTCTTCTAAAAATTTTTACTTGACCTTATTTGATATTTTTTCATAGGCTGCAAGATCTGATCTAAAAAACCAAAGTATTAGAGTTACTAGGTACTTGATAATGAACTTGTAAAAGGCTGAAATTCTACTGTTCATACTAAAAACAACAAAAAAAAATCCTTTTGATCTGAAAATCAGTTCAAAGTCACACCGAGCGTGCTAAAAAATGTTATCATTTGGAATTGCACCTGTATACAAGGCTGGTAAAGCTCTATAATTCTATGTAACATGGGACAAATTTCAGGTTGTGGGTGCCCTATAATGAAATTAGACCTCCAGATTATGGGCTAGTTCCCTTCAGATGTTCTATTGAGATGTATGTTTTTTTCTATTTTGGAAAAGGGAAGAAATATACTAAGTGAATGCTAAAGGTAAAATGGTGATGCACCTAATTTGGATAAAAATAATGCAATCTGATCCACAATGTTTACCCAGAAATCTGACTTTTACACAATCTAAACTTGGCATAAATATCACAAAAGTGATTCTAAGGAAGGTTTGAAAATAGGGTTTCTATGAAGGAAAAGATTTTTTCACAACACAAAAATACTATTTTTGGTTAACACAACCTAAGACCTGTGATGAATATATGCTTTAATGTTGTAAGCAAGGAAGTGAGACAATAATTTTAAAGGTTTAATGATAAAACACAACAAAATTTCATCAAAATCACTTCACTAATAGCACTAAAAGGAAAGGTAATTTAATTGATCTCAAAGAAAACAAAGGAAAGTTCTACAAAGAAGATAAAAGTATAACCTATAACCTGCCGATCTCTTAATAAAACTGTAAAATAATAGCTACAAGAATTCTTCAATCTGTCTGAATCAGAATGAGAATCAAGAACTAGCAAAAACAAACTTTTGCTTTACAATATATAGGTTTTCTCTCTCAAAGAGGCATGCAAAATATGAACTTGCAGATAACCACCTCTAAAAATAATCAGTCCCAAGCAACCTCCAAAATCCTCAAAAATAGGGTTTAAAACTGCCACAAATTGAGCAAAAATAGCTCCAATTTGGGTCTCTCCATAGGCTTGACCAAAAATTTGACCAAGGACCCTAAAAATACTCCTAAAAATTCATGCAAAACCTCCTAGGTGGCCTAGTTAACTCAACTAATCAATTTGCATGATTTTGCATGAGCAAAATTGATTGTGAGTAAATAATAAAGTAATAAAATAATCACTTTATTATTGGTTACAACTTGCTCTAATCTTGATTTTACAATTTGTGCAAAATAATAAAGTAATAAAATAATATTATTTTATTATTTATTTACAATTAATTACTTTGTAAAATCATGCATGATTAGAGGAAAAAAAATCACTCCTTATCACTCTAATTACACTTGCCTAATTTGCCTGATATGAGCACAAATAGGAATTGGAAGAAAAAGAAAGTCCCCTTATACCTCCATATGAGAAAAAATCTGTATTTTGCACGATTTACATACTAAGGCATTTTTTTTTAACCCTTATCACTCCATGCACCAAGGAGAAAAAATTATCCTCTCTCTGCAAGATAAAACTATGAGCCATTCTATGCATCATAATATCTCCATGCTAAAAAATAGTATGCATAAATATCCTTATGACTCTCTTTGATTCCTTAGTGCATACTCATATCATTACATTTTAAAGTCACCTTATATCTCCATATGCAAACTAAATATCAAGGAAAAACCTTACAGCTTCATGACTCCATGCATCAACACTCCATGCATAAAAAAATGCACGATCATATTTGCTTACCTTGTATGTTCCATGCTTTGTCCTTATGCGTGCCATGTCTAAAACAATACTCCTTACAATTGAAGAAAATGACAAGGCCTGTAGTCAAAATGGGTATTACATCTTTTAACAAAAAATGGCATATCTCTGTTGGCTATGCCTGTATGTATCTCTTTTTATTTGGATCCTTCTATTTGCATAGATATCATATTCTCTTCTCCTTGTTGTCTATGGCATTTTTAAGGTACTCCTATAGCATAGGTAACATGTTCTTGCATACTCACTGCTTATCTCATGATTTGGATCTCATAGTATCTCACATATATATCATGCTTCTCTCTTCTCTTTGATCATGGCAATTGTTTACTATGACTGTATCATGATAGACTAATGGCATATAAGAAAGAAACTTCCTAGCTTGTGAATTGTCAATGGCCTATCATTGTAGCACTTGGCATAAGTCTACTCTTGTTCTATTGTTCCTCCTTCATCATTGATCTACTCCTGTAGATGGATATGGAAACTATGATTTATTTTGACTGTATCTGCTTGTATAAGTCACTTCATTGATCACTGTCCTATTTATCCATAGTGAAGATGACTGCACTTATCCTTGTTCTTTCAATGTATCCTTCTTTCTAGCATTTGTTGACTATATCATGATATTATTGTAGCTTAGGTATGTGAGATAAAGCTTGTTTGATCAACACAGTGATGAGATGCTTGGAAACTATTTTGTTATAAATGGACTGTGGCATTCCTGTCATTCCACTATGCTTAATGTATTTGGATCCCTCCTTTGCTTTAGACATGACTATCTCTTGCTTGTGACTGAATACCTAACTGTCATTTTAGTGATGACCCTACAAGTATACTCTAGTATTTTCTATGCATCATGTGCTTCATCCTTGAATGTTTGAATGTTTAAATGTTTGAACATCTGACTACCTTTGGATTGTAGTAGTCATCTGGGAATATAGGCTCTTCTTGATGCCTGAATCATATGATATTCCTAGCTTGGCTATTTCATCTTTGAAAACTAAGATTGATCTGCTCCACTTGAATTGTTTAATTTGTACCTCCTTCTATCTTGATGGTTTGAAGTTTTGAAGCATTGATGACTGCCTAGTTTATTTGTCCATGACAATGATATATTCATGACTGTATTTGCTCACTGTCATATATCAGCTAGAGCTAATGATGCCTTACTGTTTTGATTTTGTCTTTTAAAAGGTGTAATGCCCCGTCATGTAGCCCTAGAGAGTTAGGCAGACAAAGCAAAATTTCAAGAATAATTTTTTTTTTAAAACAAGATAGTGCAAAGTAGTACTCCAAACATATCATATTACACCGCATAAATGAAATTACTCTTCTAACAGCCCTAGGGCAACATAACTGCATTAATGAAAGAAAATAAAACTACAGAAACAATAACCATTACACTGCTAAAATAGATACAAATAACTTTCACTGAGGCAAAATAGATTAATTACAGAGTCTCAGTACAGGATTACATGATTACAAGATTATAAGAATGATCATGTCGGTTTACAAAAGAATACATAAGAAAGCATACAACTCTGAAGGAGGAAAGTGAACTGGATCTGGAACACCCCTATGTAGAACTCAAACTATATCTCCAAAAAGGACCAATGGATAGCTCTTACCACCCAACCATGTGGAACCCTGAGGCCCACCCCTCTGAGCTAGGAGATAACGATGAGGATTCCACTAAGCCAAAGAGACAAACAATAATAGAATAAAAACATACATGAAATGACCGACCATACCAACAACACTGCACTAGCCATGATATCACTCCAGAGGTACCACCAAGAAACAAAAGAACTGCATAAGCCAAGACATCACATACTTACAACTTCCATGAGGTTACCCAGGCATCCTCTTACTAGGCACCAGCCCCACCATGAAAGCCACTCCCTTAGCATTCTCGGGTCAACATACATACCACAACTTATAGGTATAAAAGTCACAAATCAGATCTAGCCATAACATATGCCTTTCACTAGGCCACAACCAGAATCCATAATCTCTTCAAAATGAAGCAAAACCATCAAGAACCAAGCACTATATCCAAGAGGCCATTTCCCATTCCTTGCAAGACACGGGGATCCAGTGAAGCCAATACATAATTCGAACCCAAGCCAAGAACTACCCCTCTGGAGTTAGGTACATAGACATTATATCACAAGAAGTTCCCCCATCCAAAATGGAAACCATGGTTAACACTTGACACAAGTTAGCAACAAGAGACTCAAACTAAGAAATGAGCTTAGAACAATTGCATCATCCCTTCCCATTACATTGCAAGGTTTCCCTTACATGAATGAGAGCCATAATAACCATATTAACTGAAATAACCCAAAAACATCATAAGCCTTGGAGATACAACTTGACCACATGACTAAAATTCATATCCGTCAATGTATCGTCTTCACAAGGAAACACACATAAACACAACTCACCCCCAAAATAGACATAAAGATCCAACACCAGTGACAAGGCAACAATCAATCATAAGAGATTCAATGGACTTCTATCCAGTCAGGGAAACAATTTACACCAAGTTATCATGACAAGCAAAACTTCATAACTCTAGGAATTAGTAAGGCAAGGAAGGAGGACCATAAACCAAACATTCCTTCTTCACAAAGTCAAGGAAAGCTCAAGAAGTAATTCCATAAATCAATCATTATAACACTAAATGGTGTAACTTATCATTCAGGATTTGCCACTTACCATTTCTACGTAAACAAATGTATGCAGCTTTCTTGTCAACATCATCTAACATTCTACCCATTTACAATTCTTAAAAGCCACAACTATGAGTAAATACATTTTCCCTAATTGCATAGTTACTATCAACGTTCCCCCAACTACAATTTAAATCAAACAACTATAAATTTCTCCAAAAGCATAACTTCTATTACCTTTACCTACTGCCAACATCCATAGAAAATATCTTCAAACACAAATATACTTCTTCCCAAATCATTTAACTATCTCAAATTCTAATAAACCATTTTAACCACAATATATATATTTCTTAAGAACATAACATTTCACCTTCCAATAGACAATTACAATTTCACAACAAAATGACTATAGCTCCTATGATTCAAACTATAACATGAGTCACTAGAATGATAACTACAATCAACCACTTCTAACAACCTTCCCAAATGATATTGATACTTTTCCCATACAAAAATTAACTATCTTACGTGATACAAATATAAATCACACCTTAATAGTTCTCTATAAGATAACCGATATGTTACAATTGTAACTTTAATTCTCAAGGAATAAAGAAATAATAGACAGAGAATCATAATATGGTTATCTTAACTAAATCGAAATTAACGAAAAGCTATAATTTAAATCCTTCACTAAACAACACTTAATTTCCTCTAACACATTTCCTTTATATAAACATCTAACTTAATATGTTCTAATTTTCTCTCACTTACAAGGTATACAATACTAACTATCCCTTAAAATTCTATTTAAGACCAAAATATAATTAGAAGCTATTTGAGGCATGTTACACCTTTTCTAACTTTCCTATTATCCAAAAGACTTTAATATTAACATATCAGCACTATGACAAAACATCTATGTTGCATGGGCCATTCATACCAAATGATAGAGGTCAATTAGACTAACAAGAAGATCACTATATTTTGACTCATAAAGTATTTCAATAATTTATGGAATTATGCACAAGAATACTATACCATTCTATCATTTTCAATAACTTTTAAACTAATACTAACTACCTCCAAGGCAATATTAATACTATATAAAATCATTACATCACTTTCTTCAATTCTAAGAAGATCTTCTTTCTATAAGAGAATACTTTCTAAGATTATCACGTGGCACTAATTAATACTAAGGAATTACGAGACATGAAATTATGAAGTGAAATAATACTAAGGAATGTTGACTTTCTATTTTATGTTTTTATATTTCCTCTCCAGTTTATTACTTAGACATTATCATTCTCAAGAGTTAGACAAAAAGAAACTTAAGTAAATTTAGGTGAGATCTTCTATAGTTGTACTGCAATGACTTGAATAAGTTGAGGAATGTTACAAAAATCAACAGAGATTTAGTTGCTAAAAGAATAGTTAATTAATGAGGATTGTATAAGATTTAGTTTCCAAAATAAAAGAATGCTCATATCAGTGATGAGATTATGCTCGATAGGATTAATTTGGCCTCTTTTGTGACAACATGAATGGAGCTTGAGTGCAATAAGCTGATAATGGAAGCTATCAATGAGAACTATGTTGATATGGATAGCTGATAATGGAAGCTATCAATGAGAACTATGTTGATATGGATGAGTACCCTGTCATCACTGACTTTTAGGTCATTGTTTTTTTTTTTAATTCAAGAAGGATGTACTGTTACTTGATTATTAATTAACATCTGACAATTAAGTTGTGATGACAAGGGATTCATGAATGGTTTGGAGAAAGCCATTAGAATTTTTATCTTGATAGATCTCTAGTAAACTTTGTCAAACTTTGTCCTTGTATTTTCAGAAATGTAAGTGCTTGAATTTAAGTGCTTGTAAGTGCTCTGTTTTATTGTATTTCATAAATTTATTAAGTTGTTAGATTGACTACAATGCATCAAATTTTTAAACTCTTCCTATTTAATGTATGATAATAGGATTGATGTGGAGATGGAATAGTGTTTAATTTGTTTTGTGAACTGGAACAACAAAACTGGTGCATGAACATAATAGCTCCAATGTTCCATGCACCTATTTCTGATAAAGAGCAAGCTATTGGTGTTGGGACTGTAGGATCTTCAAAGGCTATAATGCTGGTTCGCCTTGCATTCAAACGCAAGTGGCAAAACAATAGAAAAGCCCAAGGCAAGCCTTATGACAAGCTCAATATTGTGACTGGTGCCAATGTTCAGGTTTCAAATTATAATCGATTATTTTTTTCTATTTTCCTGCCACCTAAAAATAATTAGTTGGGCTCAGCTTTTTTTTTTCCTAATGGTAATTGATGTTGTTTATGACACTGTTTTATAGGTCTGTTGGGAGAAGTTTGCTCGGTACTTGAGATAGAACTAAAAGAGGTGAAGCTTAAAGAAGGATATTATGTTATGGACCCTCGAAAAGCTGTAGAATTAGTAGATGAAAACACCATTTGTGTTGCTGCCATTTTAGGGTCTACTTATAATGGTGAATTTGAGCATGTGAAACTACTTAATGACCTTTCAAGATGGAGAAGAAAAATAAAACAATGTATGAAGTAACTCAAATTAGTTGTTTCTCAAATTTGTCTAGGAAATTTATTGTGGTTGAAGTAATTTAAGTATTGCTCAGAAATGTGATTATGTGAATGTTTAGGTGAGACACTCCAATACATGTTGATGCTGCAAGTGGTGGGTTCATTGTATCCTTTTTGTATCCAAATTTGGAGTGGGACCTCAGGCTGCCATTGGTGAGGAGCATCAATGTAAGTGGACACAAATATGGATTTGTTTATGCTGGAATTGGATGGGTTGTTTGGCATGGCAAGCAAGACCTTCAAGAAGAACTTATTTTTCACATCAATTATCTTGGAGCTGATCAACAACATTCACACTCAATTTCTCTAAAGGTAGGTGATTTTTTAAGAATGAAATAGAACGAAGTAATTTATGTTCTTTTAGATAGACTCGCTAGGATCCATGGTACAGGGGAAGTAAAATAGAATTTATCCCAACAAGATTTTTGAGGCAGATCAAGTTATAATGTAATTTATAACATGAAGGAATCATTTATAATTATTCATCGCCTAAAGGAATCATTTATATACTGCAATGTTTTAAGTGAACCCCTAAAAAAGTTCAGGCAGCCATGGTTTACCTAAAAAATTTGTGGCAACAGCATAAACAAATTCCATGGCATGCATAATTATCAATGAGTTTCCAAAGAACACAATGGATCAAATATTTCAAGTTACTCACCATCGAAATCTCAAGTAGTAGCCATCAACGGGGCTAGATTTGGGAAAATCATCATTGGTGATGCTGTTATTGGGACGACGGGAGAGAATGCAGGGTAACAGCTTGTAGCCCACAACTGGAATCTTAGATGGAAGGTGCAGCCGGAGCCCGCTCAGCATGCTTCCCGCCCCCTCAAATCCCAAATCTTCACAACAAAATCTCCAAACCCTAGCCATGGCGGCCAAACAAGGAGAGAGAGAGCTTTTTTTCAACATCTGTGTCTGCAAGGGGAAACGGGCCACATGCGTCCATGCTGGAGCCCATGAGGACATGCAAACCTCAAACTAGCCACGAGTTGAAGCTGGATCACACGCCGAGACACAGCCAAAAAGAAAGACGTAGCCAAAAAGAAGGGAAACCTATGCAAAGACAAGCTAAAATATTTAAGAATCCAAGAAAAACTATCTCAACAAACTTGCCAATGCGACATTGGTTTAATTTTGATTATTTTGAGTGTAAAGTGGCAAGGAATCATATTGTTATCATGGTTTTTTTTAAGTTTTAACTCACAACTACAACACGTTTGGTCATTAGAAAAGGAGGCTCCTATACTACATGATAGACACTAATAGGTGACCTCCTAAGTAATATGCATGCAAATATAAATATATATTTTACTCAATAAAGAGAAGATGCAATGCTGATTATCCATTTTATCAATATTCATATTAAGTACACACCAGCACAAACGGATCTTAACATGAATCTGATATGCACTAAGAGATATTCAATGTCTCATGGTGTCCAATCCCTATGCTCTTACACATACGTTATGGTGAGACTGCCACTGAGAGTCTATGGGAAACTTTTTAGCACAAATAAAAGGTCAAAATAAAGGAAACATTACTTATTATTGTTTACATTTACTAATTAAATGATACATACTAAATATATTAGGAGTCTAAGATGCATTTCTCAAGTAATAATAATATTATAGCAAGTATCATAAGGGCCGCATGACAAAAAGTCTCTCTTTAGCCTAAGAGACACACAGCTGATGTAATACACTAATTGTTACAAGGTCTAAACAACCAACTATGAAAAGGAGAGGCAAATAAGGAGAAGCAATTGAATATGATGAATCAAGAAAATAGGGGAAAAAAAATAAAGACAAGGTGCAGGAGTTGAAACCATACCCAAAGACCACCATGTGCACAACCAGACACAGAGATACACCTTGAACTAAAGGATTAATTACTATACCAAGTGACCAAGTGACGAAGACCACCATGTGACCAAGTAACAAGCCTGTAAATTAATCATTTACTGAACCAAGTTTTAAGAGTGGAAGTGCTACATGCAAATTATGCAAGTGTGAACTGACTAGAATAACACCTAATAATAAAACCATAACAAGGATATACGTAGTTTATAATAACATGCATATAATAATGAAGGGTATAAATATATATAGCTTATCATGAAGTATTCGACAGGCATATACGAAATTTTGTAATGACATGCATGCAAGGTGTGGAAGCACAGACAAGGCATCTGAACTACTTGATAGGATGCAATAGATAGGAAACATCTCATGGATACCATTCTAATACAAGTCAACACCGCTCAAAACCACTAATCCATTAGAGAATCTTCCATCCACACAAGAGAATGATCTTAACATTATAAATTACGACTTGACTCAACATCACAACAAAAGATAACCAATCATAACTAGGCAAAGACAAAGTACCCCAACACGACTCAAGACCACAACAGAGGACAAGGACTGACCTAGTGGATTAGACCTCGTGTTATTTCCCATCACTAATATCTATTGGTGAAAGAACCCACTCAAACCTGCTATATCAGGTGGAGTCGAGGTTCGGTACCTGTAGCCTGCATCCAAACAACTGATTAAACATGATCAAATACGTATATGTCAACACACAAAGAGTCAGAGAATCACAGCGCAGCAGGGTATTCGAAATGAGTAATGCTACACCGTCCCTGCTCTTGGATAAGATTATAATCATAACATTTGAAAATAGATATCTACGAATCTAATGAAACATGTAAACAATAATCCATTACTAAACTTATTCAACACATCATAACTGAAGTACTCATAATGTCATCATAACTCATAACAGATGTCTAAATATAGCAGTCAAAGATTGTTCATCAAATAAACATAGATCATAACCTACTAATCAACTGAATCAATGAAATGAACGATTAACAACTGTCTCTGACTGACAGAGGGCAATGCAGAACTACCACCATCACAAGCTAACAACCAGAGGGCACTACAAAAGGTATAACTTGTATCTTTTAGTTGACTTGATCACTTTGAATACCTATATCATGTCACTTACTTCTTACTCTTTTGTCATAATGAGATGATACCTTCACATGATTTATCTTGTAACTTGTTCAAATGATACACAAGTTCTTTGTATATTGGAAGCTTTATTTTGTTCCTTCTCTCTTTATCAGGTATATTAATCTGAATACCTATCTCATATCCTTGTACTATGAATGCACTCTGTCAGTTGCTCTTATTAGCTGTGATGAAATAAATACATGCATCCATAATGATACTGTACCTTAGATGGCTCCTGTAGCTTGGATGACTGTAATTTGACTTCTACATTTTGTTTTTGTCAATATTGACTCAGTCATGTTAATCTAATTTGCTCCAATCAACTGTAATAATGTCATGATGACATATCTTTTCTATAAGTTGATTAGATGATGGATGATATAGCTTGGAATGATGCATCCTATCTTTTCTGATACTCTTTTCAAAAAATGAAAAGAAACATGCTGGGCTCAAACCCTTGTGGGAGCCACATTTAATCCACATATTTATTTGTCTTTAAATTAGCAACAAAACTTGTCCTATATCGGAACAGTGAACAAACAAGTTAGCATAAAAATGTACCTGATAGTATTGATTGATCTTCTTTATGATTTCTTTTTGATTTATGTCATTATATTTGATGTGATCTCTCATCTCAATGCATGATATGATAAGTAGATATCTCTATTTGATAAAAGCATGTGATAATTTTAAACATCTAGAGCACTAACATGGTTGTCCCCAAAATTTTGCAGGTTCAACTGATGATGGCTACTTAGAGTGAAGACTGAAAGCTGAAGACTTGAAGGCCGGCATCAACAAACAATCTTCATTATTAGGCAATGATGGATGTTTAGATTTATCAGATGTTCATTTCTTTTCCATTTATGAAACAGATACATAGCTTGCATGTCTGCAATTGCTTAGTCTAGTTACTCCCACGGCTTGTGTGGGACACATTTGAACACTTCTTTTAAACATGATCAGTTAATTTCTCTTATGCATATGATATATATGTATTTCCTTTTTAGTCAATGCATGAGATAAAGTAACAGATACTTGAATGTATGTTCAAAACATGACATGAAATAATAGTCCAATACAAATATCTCTTTCTATTTTATTCAAAATTGACTAACTGAATAATCAATCTAACTTATAACTTCTGAAAGATCAAAATGTGTAGAACAATTGTATTTCTTGAAACTTTGATTTCTTGACAATCAATTCTCATATGATGATAACTTATCAATCCTGATTGGATTGATGGGTTATCCTGACAATTGGATATCATTCTCTACTTTGTCAAGACATCAACTGTTTAATGAATGCATAACTTTGAAGTTTTCTATTATTCCTTCTGAACAATTACACTTAGGTCCAACTAATTTTAAGTGTGAACAAAAAATTAGTAACATTTCTGGCAACTTCTTAGGGGTGTTTGCCTACTAAATAGCTTTGAACTAGTAACCTTTACAAATCCATTGGGCATAGAGTCTTTTATGCCCTAAACTTAGAGAATTTCTGCAACTCACACTAACTAAACATAATAACAGCAACTAAGTGAAAACTAAAACTAACATTTATTTAATATGCATAAACTAACCTATAAATGCAAATTTAGCAATGTAATACTATATGACTATTATGCCAACATTCCCCCCTTTATTACATTGTTCCTGTAATAGTACCAAGGGACCCCCCCTAAATGATAATATACTCAACAAAGCTGATTACATAATATGAATACATATTTTATAGAAGATCTTCTCCTAAAGAACAAATCCTGAACCAAGTGGGGCTCCATCATGTTGTCTCGTCTACCCTTGGAATGGAATAGCTTCAAGCTATGTTCTTGAGCTCTTTTGTCCCAAACTCTCAAATCACAAAGTCTCAAATTATTCAATAATAATCTCTAAGAGATACGACATATCTCTATCATTGTCTAGTGACAATGAAAGGGTATAATTCTCGATCATATACTCTAAAGCTGGCTGGACAACAATCCATATTAAGCTCAACACCAAATCCCAAACCTATCTCCAAAAAAAAATATTCACAAAACATACATTCTTCAAATCCATCAACATCAACAAAGAAAAAACAAACAACCAAAACCAAACATGCTTCTCATGCAAAGCATCATCTCAAAGAGAGAAGCTAACTTGAGATGATGGAAAATCCTCCATCCTCCAATGCCTCCTGCCTCCAATTTGATATGCTTACACTCTATCCATTTTCTTTAGATTCTTCAATAGCACAAGCATGCAAGTCTCTCAAATTTCTACCAATGATAACATGGATGGCATCAGAACCAAAAACATAATGTGTGGCCATTTTCAAATGTTAAAACCTTATCTTACCACAAAAATGTAAAATTTAAATTTACCTCCAAATTAATTTTTTTAAATACTTCCCTTTATTTCTCCAATTCCTCAAAAGTAAATATTTTAAATATTTTGAATGCCCTTTCCTTAAAAGTTATGTCTCCCTTTTCTTATTAAATATATTTTAAGACTTTTTTCTCCTGTTTTTCATGTAGAAAAAGACTCCTTTAAAAAAAATCTCTTCCTTTTCAAAACTTCTTTTAACTTTCTCCGAAGGAATACATAAAAAATTTTAAGTGGTTGTTTTTAACCTTCATAAAATATTTAGGAAGTTTATAAATGTACCTTTTTCTTATCATATGTAATGCCCCTCATTTTTAGCTTGTGATAGTTGATAGTTTTTCTATTGCACTTAGATCATTTTGAGACATTTGGTTGTTAGACTTATGGTTTATGCTGGACTATGGTGGACTAATGTGGTTATTGACATGTGTTATGAGTAGTATGATGACATTATTGATATTACAGTTTATGTTGTGTTTTGACATGGTTAGGTGATGGTTAATTGATTATACAAAATAATGTTACTGCTTTATGGATTTAATGTTATGTGAGTGTTAGTTAGAGATGTTTATGTTTATTGTTATGCTATAGAGTAGGGATGGTGTAGTATTACTCATTTTGAACACCCTACTATGCTATGATTCCCCGACTCAGTGTGTTTGATATATATGCATATGTTCCTATACAACTTATCATTTTGATGCAGGTTGCAGGTACCAGGGATTGACTTCACCTAGCTTAGTAGGTCTAAGTGTGCCCTTGAACCAATGGATAATGTGGATGGGAGATAACATGGGGTTTCCCTAGGTCAGTTTCTATCTTTAGTTTGTGGTCGTGAGTTGGGATGTCACTCTTTGGTCCTTGCCTCAAGTTTATGGTCATCACTGGTATATAATTGTCTTTTTGTAGTGTCCCGCCACGAACACCTTGGAAGACAACATATCAAAGCAAGCAAAGTGGAATATTTTTTTTTTTGAATAAGATAACAAGTAAGGTTTAGCAGTTCAATACACATCATTAACTATCAACTTGTCTCCCAAGGTGCCATGGTTGCACTACTTGACAATTAACCCACATAATATACATGCATAACTAACTAACATCGACAAATCATTCCAACTCCATTACAATATTGATTATACATATACATCTCTATTTCGTGACATCAATTAGGTACTCAACCTTAATCAAAATTACATGCACATATTCCAAGTCTATACAAATGAGTACATCATTGTGTAATTTACATCATCACTATTCTGATTACATTTGAATACATATAATCTGAATCAACTGATACACCGGCAAGAACATGAGCATAATAAGTGTCTTCATAAACAGGTACAAGATCTGATGTTTGAAGCATGAGGAACGTTTCCCTTCGCTTACGAATAGCGGCAAGGGAAAAACCAATGGAATAAGCTCTTCCACCCGACCATGTGGAACCCTAAGGTCCACCCCCGAGCTAGGAGTTAACATAAGGTTCCCACTACGACATATAGTCAGGTAGACAGAAGGCTATAAGACGACACATGACTCCAACATCACAATTCAATATGTCAATAACACCACAATACATCCAGAGACAGATACATAACAAAGGGAAGAGAACAACTAGGGAATGGTAGGCTGTAGTAAGGAGAGTGTAATCGCATGGTCCTATCATGGGTTACCCAGGCAGTCTCTCTCTAGTCACCGGCCCTCATCTATCGTTACCCTGGTAGTCTCTCTCTAGACACCGGCCCCATAGGATGACGCATGCGGAATCAACCTTCCTTTTGTGATGACAAGGAAGTAGATTTGCCAATCCTGGCCTTCTCCCCTCATCCTTAGTATGAACTAGCACTACAGGCATGAGTGAGGAACAAGAAAATCTTATTATCTTGTTAGTGTGAGAACTACCCAACCCCTGGGTATATTATTATGTTATCACTAAATTACCAACTCCCAGTGGGTTACTCTGGCTAGCCACTTGGCACCGGCCCCCACATTGGAAGCCACTCCCTTACCTACAACTAGAAAACACTACACAACAACGAGGGTACAGGAACCATGCAAGGCATTAATCATCTTTCATAACAACTATCCTTATATAACAATACCAAGCATTAACTCTCCATAACATAATTATAAGGGCAGAACTCCTAGGCCATTGCCCATAATGACACATATTCATTACAACTCTAAGATTTCCATGTCACCCCGTTCCATATCTAACCACAAAATTGGATACAAGACTAGTACAACCAGTTGGATAACAATACATCCACAAGAAGTGCACTTATCATTCACTTGTCATTTAGTCCATACATAACTAGGGATGATAAGGCTTGTTATATCATCATGATCACAAGACATCTATCAACATTACACATGAAATCAAGACATCCCAAGCTAAGCCTCTGGAACTCTAGCCACATGGGAAGATACACAATCAAGATTATAAGAACAATTTTATAACACACAGATTGAATTAACACATTACGAGAATCAATTATGCTTATGATCAAATTATGCCTTCTTACAACCCATTATAGCAGATTGCAATAGCCAAATTATTCCGATGGTATAATGACATATAAATTTAGCTTATCATCTGATTGTATTTTTATTACGGAATAAATCTATAATTACAACAAGGTTAACTACATGCAAATACTTATTAAAATAGTTACTTATTTGATTTACAAGGATATAATATTACTATCCTAACTAAAATGACCCACTATTGTCATTGTTATAAAACAAATAAATTAAATAATTACATTGAAATCCAAATTCAACTCTTGCGGTAACTCGAGGTTTCCTATTCATTTGTACTTAGATAAAAACAAAACCTAACTATTGTAATAGCCTATTTAACTTAAAAGTGAAAAGGACCATTTTAATTACTTCTACGTAATTGACAATTTACGAATACTTATAGGTCAAATTACAACACTTATAAATCCAAACCTATTTATTAATCCCCTATCTAAACATTTAAGTAAAAAATGATGCCAATTAACAGAATCATCATTATCAAATAATTGACGAAATTGTGTATTAATCTACAACTACGTTACATCATTTCATAATTTGATATTTCCATCATATGTATATATACATATATATAGATATACTTCCACTACTCTAATAAAATGAATAATTTAACTATGTATGAATTCTTATTTAAATTAATCTAACATAATCAAATAACTTACTATACTAATTTATGACAAACCAATTATAATTACTAGTGTTATAATTAGTAAGTTACTTTTATCTACATACAATACCCATTTAAATATTTTAGAAGGATTACATCATCATTTATCAATAACAATATCGATTCCTACTTTGTGTTCAGAGATAGTTAGATTCACCATGAATATGTTATACTTGGATATTAATTCCTACATACATAATGGAAGGTTCAGTGAATAAAAGATTACCTTCTTCTGACACGTTAAAAACCACAATATAATACCTAAACCAATTAACCAAACAATTTCTTAACTAGCTGGTAATTGTTAAAGAAAACTAACCATCATACAATGTGCATGTGTCATCTCTTGAAAGCCTAAATAGTGGGGTAACTACAAATCTCATAATTTAATCCCGTAGTCTCTAAAATTTAATTTAATTGTGTCATGCGAATAAGTATAATGTTTAACCTACATTTAATTTAAACTACTAATCAAATAGTGATCAAACTCAAAGTAAGAATGAATATAAGTGTAAAGTTTGTATAGAGAAAAGGACATTGATTTAAATCTGGGGAATATAATAGAACAAACTACTCAAGACACGGCAATTTACTCATGAAAGGAAACCTAAAGGTAAGAACCCTCTCCTTGGTGAGTGAATCCTATGTGTGGGAATTACCATGGCAACAAACCTAACCCTAAAGTGCCATTGGCATCCTCTAATCATCAGCGTATTGTGTGGGGAGGCGTAAGCTACGCACAGCAATGGATTGGTGACGGCTTAAGAAACTTTCAAGCAAAAATGCAGATTGCAGGTGTATAACCAGACGCTTAGCATCTACTAGATATTATAGTGGAAATGCTCTGATAGACTCGTGTGCAAGGTGGAGAAGTGAAGGTGTGGCACGATTGGGTTGCCTGTTTCTAACGGTTGCAGCATTTGATTATTAAAAGATCAATAACGATTTAATTGCTGTTTGACCCAGCTATATATATATATATATATATATATATATATATATAATGTGAATTTTTTTTAGGAGACGCAAGTATTAGAGGATCAGGTTCCCACTTCAGTGCTTGTGCTAGAATACAACTGTTGTGTAATTGAAAATGATGAATCTAACTATTTTCTACCTTCGTTTGATGGATTCTTTGAAGTAAAATGTCATGACAAGGCTACAAAAGTCCATCTCTCCCAAAGTCCACAATCATCATCTGAGGAGAATTTGTAGAGTTGTTGCTAAGGATCGATATTTTTCTTCAACTTCAGCTGAGTTCAGATGATAATGTTTCCTCTGAGGTGAATTCAGTCCAAGACTTTGTTGTTTCAGAAAATATAGTTGAGTGTTAGCAAGAAAATCTAACCAGAACAATGGACCTGTTAATCCTTGATGTCTTTTAATACCTATTCCCTACGGAGTAGTCTGGGCGACAATGAATAGTGGAAACATAAGCCATGACCTAGTTTGACAGCCATCGTTTATCAGACCAAACTTGAAAATGCGATACTAGCTGTGTGGGTTATCTAGAACGGTGGATAGCGTTCGTGCTGGAAGTTTGAACAACATGGTGCGATTAACTCGCATGAACCACCTTTGCAAAGCTAGATTTCTACAAATAATGTTATCCTCTATCAAGTCAAACACATAATAAAGAATTTCCACTTCCCGTCCATAACACATTGGGTTATCTTCAAATTCTGCAGTTTACTGTTAAGGGGAAAATAAAGTAGGAAATTCTTCCATTTCCACCTAACACAAATTCCATAGCTCACTGTCAAGTAGAATACTACATAAAAAAAATCCCGTGTCCACCTATTAACACCTATTAATGCATTGAGTTTGCTTCAAATCCTGCACTTAACTGTTTAGTGGAAGACTACGTTCATGACTGTTTTGATGCACTCTGATTGCTATTACAAATAGCAGTATATCCGCTTATGAAATTACAATTCCCATTATAACAAGCAGGTTCTCACTCCCAAACTGCTTCATGTATCAAGGACCTTACAAATCAAGATAACTAGATGATGCAAAAACTCTCGGGTTTGCAGCGTGTTCTATAAAAATGACATGGCATGTTTGCTATATGTCAATGAAGAACAAGAGATGTAAAAATTCATAAGAAAGAAAGGTAGCTAAGCTGCAAGCCTATCTCATGTTGTCAACATTTTTTTCTGGTTTTCCCTAAGGATTTACTTGCAAAGGACATTTAAAAAAAAAAACTATGATGGAGCTGAAAGCCCTAAACCTTGAAAAGAAATAGAAGTAACAAAATGTCCCAATAGCCATCAAGTTCCATTTTGGTATTTTGGGGAGCAAGTGGGTCTATGCAACATTCTGTTTGCACAACGTAGAGTGGTGAAGATTTATACCAAGTAAATTGTAATGCATCCGTTATATGTTGCGTGGTGAGTTATACATAATAAATGGAGCACTAGGCATGCAGCACTATATTAGCTGCAATGTAAGCCCTACCTTACTTCATAGATGCGAGTATAGTTTGACTGGGGGCACGCACCAGTTTTAATGCCATGGAAGCCCTCTGATGGAAAATGTTTACTGAGAGGATCACCAGGCAAGACCCTTTGACAAGAGGACATGACCATGTTATTAAGGGACACTCTAATAAGCGTAGGTTAGTGATTGTGGGATGAGGCTCAGTGGATTGAAATCACGGAGAATAGAGAAAAGATCTATGTGATTTAAGAGCAAAATGGTCAATTGGGTGGAACTGTGCAGAATGCACAGAGGTGGAGACTGGGGAACCACTAAAATGAATCTGAAGCAGAATGGAACATTGTGACAAGTTTCAGACTGAAGATAGGTTGGTGGTCACGAGGATTTGAAGTCTGCCATTAACAAAAATCTAACACCAACCCTGAGTAAATCCCTTCAATGGAGAAAACACAATTAACCTAATTCTGTTAAAATTTCATAAGCAATAGGCATATATCATATATAGTGCATACCTAAAATTTTCAAGCTTGTTCCAGAGTCTTCTTTTCTTTCTAGATGCCAATCCCCTTCCTTCTCCTCCAGAATTCTTTTCTCCTCTGTTCTTCCTGCCCTCCCAACAGGACTCCACTCCTCCCATAAAAGCAAGAGGCATTCTCTCTTCCCGACACCCACTTTCTCAGAATGTGGGTTGGACTCCTCGAGTGAATGCAGAGACATTCCTCTCTTTTTCCACAACCCACCATCTTGAAATGTTCAAAAGTTTAACCATCTCGAAAAATTCCTAACCTCCAATTTGTAATTGCCGACACACGGCATTAGGTTTACTCATCCCAAAATAATAAATATGTGGTGTTAAGTGACAACCCTAGACAAAATTTTTAACCTTGAGATAATATCATTGTTATTATAAATTTACTTTATCAACAATGTAGTTGTTTATTCACTTTTACATATGCATTTTTGTTTTCTGTTAAATTTTAACCCGCTACAATTTACAATTTAATATTTTGTTAAATCATTTATCTAGATTAATTTATTTATTTACCAATTCCGGTTAAATTTACCAATTACCACACAATTAAATCATTTTTACATAATCACAACACATAATTCCCATAGCACCTGTTATTTCACGTTAGCTTAATTTTCACCATATTTTAATGAAATACCAACCATGCATAAATTGACACTTGAATTGGATATACCCTAATTTACAAGGTGATACCTAACCCAAGAGAAGCCACAGGACATAACGACAAATGACGACAACAGCCCCACTGACGGTGATGACAGGCTACAACACTAAAAGCTCATCCTCCTTGAGGATGTTGACTAATTAGGGGAACCTCATGTCAACTCCAATCCACAATTCCATTGGCTAGGGCACACTCAGACCTAGTAATTTAGGTGGAGTCGATGCCCAGTACCTGCATCCTGCAACGAACAACAAGGTTGTGCATATATACATATATAACCATGTAATCACAAGCATAATGAACGGAAGTCGCAGCGTGGCAGGGTACTCAAACATGAGTAATGCAACACTGTTCCGTTCAAGTAACACATCATTAAATAACTAATACCAGTCATACATCATAATCATGATCGAACAACATATTAAACTAAAAGTAACATCAATCCATAATCATGTCCATCAACTATGAAAGCACAAAGTACAAGTAATCAAGCATCATCCTAACATAGATCCATAATCAGCTAGCATAATATCAAAGAGTCTATCAAGCTCAAGGTGATCATAACCCATAATGTAAAAGTCCAAACATCCTGAAACTGTAAACATGTGCTACAAGACTATCATCTAAACCAGAACTGTAATAGGAAACACGAAAATAACATTTGTCACAGGCAAAAAGCGAGGGGCATTACACTTTTCTTGAATTTGATGGTTTCTATCTTTATGAAATGGTTGGAAATGAATTATTTTTATAATAATAATGTTATTAATAAGTTAAATATAAAATTATTTTCTTAGTCATAAATTATTAATGAGAATTGGGAATATTATTTAAGTAATTTTTAATAAAGACTAAATTAATTATTTTAATGATTTTAATATGATTTGAGTCATAAGTATTTAATATTGTTTTATTATTAAAATAGTATATGGTAATTTGAAAAATAATATTAGTTAATAATTTATTTCCTGTGAGATGTCATACGAGATTCCTAACTTGGAAAATCTCTCTCGCAAAAAAAATAGTTGTTTTCAGAGAGTAGTGGGATTCTGTAACAGATTTTGGTAGTGGGAATTTATGAGATTTGTCTATTTTTGTCTCTCATGGGGGTTATTTGGAGGAGAGAGTCATTCTAAGAAAGATAGATAGAAATTTGGGAAAAAATTGTTACGGAAAACTAAGGAAGAACTTGAGGAAGCTGAAGAATTTGAATCCTTGGATCAAAATTCTAGGTATGCTTACTTGTATTTTCTTTAAAAATTCAGACATATTAGCTTAAATCTCTGTTAAATCTCTAGTGTGTATTTGAACTTGTCTCTTTAGTCCAGTGGAATTCCTATTTTCCTATCACCTGAAGATCCTGTAATTTTAAATTTGATAGTTTTGGTTATTGCCGCCTATGATCCTTGAGAAAATTTAAATAGTTTATCTCGAATGACTTATTACTCCCTTCTGAGTTGTGTATACAATATTGATAGGTTCAATCTATAAACTTTATGAATGAATAGACCATTTTAATTTACCTAAACCAAAAGAGATTGATCGATTAGAAATCAGTCATCAGATTCCTTCTCCATTTTTCTTCTCATCTACTCTCAGTCGTATGGCCTTGCTCAGTTTGATCTCCTCTTTTTTTTTCTTGCCTAAAAATATAATATTAGTTTGTCTTGTGGGATCATTGGAGCTAGGGATGTCATTTAAATTTTTAATCTTTTTTACCTCTGGTAGCTGATCCATCGTATGACCTATCTTTCCCCATTTACCCCTTATTTCTATCAGATTTTATACTTGATGGTTTGGTCTTTTTTTCTTTATCAAACTTTAATCTGTAATATACTACTCCCTTAGCCATCGTACGACCCTATTTAATCTAGATTCCTCTTATTTTTTGCTTTAAATGAGAATGTAAAACTTTTCTGGGGAGTCGATGTTACTAGTGCAAAATAGATTCAGTCTTACCCTCCCGCCTCTCGTACCGCCATACGGCCTTCCTTGGCTTTAATTTTCTTCTGATTTTTGTTGTAAATGAAGTTTAAAATCTATGTGTATGAATCATTTTCCCTTTCAAATAAAATCAATTTACCTTCTTGCCTAGCATGGCCGTACAGTCAGCTTTTAGGACCTCTTCTTTAGACTTCTTTTTGAAGGAAATCTCCAACTGTATTGTTTTGCTGGGGTCAAATCTTGCTTTCGAATCCTTATGTTGTCTTTTCTCTACAAAATTTTGCCATAGTGCAACTTCTCCCTAGAGAGATCTTCCTGAAATGTTATCTGAAACTCCATTGCCTCCTCAGACTTATTTCATTAATGTTATTACGCTCAAACCTGGTTAGAAGTTTTTAGTTAGAGTCCTTTCTAAGTTGAAATAAAAGGAATTGTAAGTAAACGAATTTAGGAAGTTTCTAAAAGGAACTCCATGAATGTTTAGTAAACATGGCATAAGTGAATACCATTTTGAGTTAGTAAATTTGTTAACTTGTTTTTAATCAACTCATTAGGAATAAAATTGATGAACTCATTTATTGTTAGCATAGATTTAAAATACTTTATTCTGTAACTATCCTTATTAAGAATAGAATTTAATTAGTAGATGTATGATTGTTAAATGAAAAGTCGAGTAAATTAGATTTTAAATGTAAAGCAAATTATTATGGTAATGCTAGTATTAACAAATGTTAGATGAAATTATAATTCTAGAATGGAATAGTATATGTTATTATTAGGATTTTATTTAAAAGAAAGTTAAAACCTTATAGTACTTCCTGTTTAAAATTTTTCAATGGTGATATGTTGAGTTAATTTTAGATATGGGCTTGCTTGGAATTCCATTGTTAGTTATTATCATCATGTAGCAATGAAGGAATTGGGTAGTGTATTTTCCTTTGGTTTGAGTCGTATTGTTCTAGTGGAATGTTATGGTTAAGAATTGCCAAGTCGTTTAAACCTTTGTTTCCATATTGGGAGGTGGACATATGTATAATGGTATTGTGTTTCAATTTACCGACTCCAAGGGTTAGGCTACTTGGGTTCCAGTGCAACATTGTGTCATATCATTTTAATGTTTTTATTTGATATGAGATTTTGAAGTGGATAGGGGAAAGATTGTTGTTGAGGTTTTGGATTTGAAATTGTCTATGTAATGTATTGGTAAGAAAAAGGATAGAAGCCTTATAGTCCCTTGTCCATGCATGTCATTTAATTAGTTTCCAGATGTTGGTTAGGGGTTGCTAGTTGCATCTAGGAGAGTGGCTTTTATGGTGGCACCGGTGCCCAAAGTGGCTCCCTAGATAACCCCATGGAAGTTGTAATCAAGTGATAACCTAATAAATTATCTAGGTGGGTTAGGTAGTAATTAACATAACAAGATAAGTTTGATGCCTCACCCATACCTTGAGTGCTCTCACAAGCTAAGGATGGGATGAGAAGGCCTGGTTGGTAAGATCAACCTCCTTGTCTCCATGAGAGGATGTGTCAGTTCTGCATGTGTCACCCTATGGGGCCGGTACCTAGAGAGAGGTCACCAGGATAACCATAGATGGGGGCTAGTTTTGAGTGAGAGATAACCTGGATAACCCATGCTAGGACCATGCAATGACACTCCCCCTACTATAGCTTAGTTACTTCATTTTTGTTATCTTTTATTGTTGCCTCTGGAGTACTGTCTTGTCTTGATGATCTATGTAGTCTTGATAATCTGCATTGTCTGTGTCGAGTTGTATTTACCTACTTGTATCCTTTGACTTAGTGGAACCTCATTGTTATCTCCTAGCTTGGGGGGTGTACCTCAGGATTCCACATGGTTGGGTGGAAGAGCTTAATCCATTGGTTTTGTTTGTCTGTGATCACTACAGATGTGTTTCCAGTTCTAAATTTATACTTGCATCCTCAAAGCTGTATTCTAATTTTAGAATTGTATAATCTTGTTGTGTTTTGTAAACTGATGTAATCAGTCATGAACCTTGTAATGATGAAATCTTGTATTTGAACTTATGTAACTATTCATATATATAAATGAATAATGTAAATTTTGTTGTATCAAAATGTATATTACTTGTGTTGTTATATATTTATCTGATGCAATTATGTTCCCTAGAGATGTTAGTTGATCATCTTGTTTAAATGTTGAAAATAGTATTAATTATATCTAGTGTTAATGCATTTACTTGCTTAAAAAAAAATATTCCTATAATTTTATCACCTATTAGCCTAACTTTCTAGGGTTTCATGATGGGGCATCACATCATACATATGTCACCTCTTAATGTATCATTCAAATGAACATCCTCTAAGATGCATTTGGTCTATCACTACCCAACAAATTAACACGAACTCTATTCTTCACAATATAAACATGAACAACATTGGTATTTAAACTCCCTTCAATGTTTTTATCATGCGCAACAATTTTCTCCACAAGCAACCTTCTTCTCCATGATCTCTTCAATGAATAATATAGGGCTTTTGAAAATGCTTATCAATAAATCAACACATGACTACAAAAAGCAATCTATGATCACACCTTTCTTGACACTCAATCGTATCACCTTTTTCAAACTTCTTCACACGTTCATAGTCTTAGCAACATGAATTCTTCACACACAACATATACAGTGCTTTTAAATGACTCACAAATTGTAGGAAATGACTCCCAAATTGCATGAAACACAGCCTTGATCTCCACATGATTCCTTCTAAACGACCATGGATCGCCTCTAAAAATTGTATGCTTTTCTCTCACATTTTACATTGAAACCCTAATTTCTCCATAGTAAGAGTCATCCCACAACTTCCAGCAAAGATCAAATGCAAAAATTTCATTTCTCAAATTGACAGATTTACTCAACAATCTTTATCTTCACAACCCATTCTCAAAATGCTTTGATACCATATTGAAAATGGTAGACCAAACAAATATATTAAACCATTACATAGAAATAAAAATATAGAATAATATATTATTGTGTTTGAATGAATTTTCACATTGCATTACATTGGCTTTATAAAATCCTCTTCCCTTTAACTATTTGATAACTACCTACATAACCTCCATACGGGAATGTAACTTCCACAAACTAACATTTATTTAATATGAATAAACTAACATATAAATGCAAATTTAACGATGTAATACTATATGACTATTATGCCAACAGCCTAATCCTATATCTAACCCCATTTATAAGCTTAATCCTAACATAATCCCTAAACAAAACCCTAATTATAAATCTGATCTTCATTTGAACCCCAACCATACATGGAACCCTAATCCTAACCATAATTTCATACATGAATAAAACATTAAATTTAACAAGAGTTATAAACATAACCATAACCCTAATTAGATTAAAACCTTATTGTAACCCTGATTTTAAGCATAACCGTAATATCACCCTAACCCTAATTAAACCATAAGCCTAAATTTACACTTGGCACATATTTCTTTAAATATAAATATCCTAACGTCATAACTCTATTCCTAATCATAACCCTAATTCTAATTCTAATACTTACCATAACGATAATTTAAAACATGATTAAAACCCTAAACTTACCCTATTTATAACCTTGACCCTAACTATATCCCTAATCATTTAATCCTAATTCTAATCTAACCTTGGTTCTAACCCTAATCCAAACCCTAATTGTAATCATAACCTCAATCTAACCCTAATTTTAATTCTAACCATAAGCCTAACATTACACTTAGCATTGATTTATAAGCCTAACTCTATATTTAACCCTATTTATAATCCTAATCATAAACCAATCACTAAAAAAACCATAATTCTAAATCTAACCTTCATTCAAACCTTAAAAAACAACATATAATTATAATTATAATTATTATATAATAGATTATAATAATATATCTAACCTATATTATAATATAAAAATTATAATTATATAATATATTATAATAATAGATATAAACTATATTATAATATTATATATATAATAATATAATAATTGTATAAAATATTTTTCAGGATTAGTAGTGTCAGTTGGTTTTTTGTTAAACTGAGCTACAACCAGAGGTTTTCTTCCTGGTTCTTTCCTACCGGTATGCTTGTCGAACCAGGTGTTGTAAATTTTCTTTTTAATATTAATATAATCTCTTTTTACGTATAAAAAAATAATAATTGTATAAAATATTATGATAATATATTTAATCTATAATATAATATAATATTATATAATTATAATAATTCTTAAGATACATAATATAGTTAGAATTAGGCTTGTTGGATGCTACTAGCATACCTATATTTAAAAAATATATCTAAAGTATTTGAGAAATATCCTTCTCAAGGTGCCTATTTTTTAATCACTCATTCTAACATTAGGCACCTCGAGAATGATATCTCTCAGTGTACATTAGATATATTTTGTAAATATAGGTATGCTACTTATTTATATCACTTGACAGATTATTGTATTGAGCTATAATTTGTTTATTTTTTCTATTAAAAAGATTAGAAAACAATTTGGAGTTAATTAATTAGTAGTATTTAAGTATTTTTTACTTCTTTTATTTTTTAAAATATGTTGGAATATAAATATTTACATGAATATGAATTTTAGTTAAATAGTATGAAGAAATTGTAAAAAACAAATATAAATTACAACAGTAAAGATAGAGTGATAGACTACTTTAAACACATTTTTCATAGCAAAATGACTATTTTTAGTGATTTACCATTGAGAGAGTTATTCTTTAATATGATCCAATTGAATAAGGAAGTTTTAGTTTGCAACCATGGCATCTTGTATCAGGATGGATAGGGTATGCATCTAAAATTGAATGCCAGTGTAAAGAAATAGAATTACAATTTGAGAGAAAAGATAATCTTAATTTTGAAAATTAATATAGGAGCATCGAGTCGTGGAATCTTTCTCACCCAAAAACATGATTAATCTAATTTTGGTGTTTGATCTAATTTTGTAGATCTAATTTTACTCTATGTATATGTGTGTTTTTATGCGCTAGAGATAAACTAGAGTCTCGCATGTCACTCTTATCAGAAATATCTGAATTGTTAGTTGGGACCCACATGAAGTGGATGCATTGTTAGATGTTGCTTTGTTGGAACTACAAGCTTAAAGAACATTGCAAAGTGTCCCATTTTTCCATAATCCTTGTACTAATTATGTTGGGACCCACCTATCTTTGTTGGCACTTGCATGACGTTGCCTCTATTTCCATGTTTCCATGCTGGACTTGTAAACGATTGGCTAGTTTAAAATAGTGCAACAACAAATGGCGGTTGAAAACATGTCGAGTAACAGTATAGACAGATTGGTCAAAAATAACTCAGTCTACTTGGTCACTAGTAGGAGTGAACTATGTGGCTGGTCGAAATATCCGTACTGCCGGTCATTTACAATGCACCACTATTTACCATGAGTGATGTTGGACATGGATTTCTATTCCCTAAATCCCTGGTGGTTTAACTTGTAACGTTTCATATTTGTGGGGTATTTCTAGATCTTGACTAGCAGTCATAAGTGTCACCTCCCTTCAGTTGGTGGCATGCAATTTAAAACACAGAATTCACTCTCTCATTAACTATAGTAGTTACATGAACCCGCCACCACTTTCAGTCACAAAAAGAATATAACTAGCATATTTATATTAAATATAATATATCTAAAGTACACTAAGAGATATCCTTCTCGAGGCACCTATTTTTTAATCACTAATCCTAACATTAGGTGCCTCGAGAAGGATATCTCTCAGTGTACTTTAGATATATTATATTTAATATAAATATGCTAGTAGCAACTGGAGCCGCAAGCCTAATTTTAACACTACTTATTATAATATATTAAAAATATTATATTAGGTATATCATTTATAATATATCTAATATATTATTATAATATACTACATAATAATTAAAATTTTATATTATATTATATATTATATTTAGGATTAGAGTTAGAGGTTAAAATTAGGATTAGGGTTAGTGTTTAGGTTAGAATTAGGGTTGGGTTACAATTAGGGTTAGGGTTAGTATTGTTGTGAAGGTTAGGGTTAGGGTTAGGGTTTGAAATATAATTAGGGTTAGATTTAGAATTAGGGTTTGGGTTAGGCTCAGAACCAAGGTTATATTAAAATTACCTAGGTTAGATTTAGATAAAGGGTACCTATTTTTAAGGAATATTTTAATATCAATGTGGAACCCTAACCCTAATTCTAATTGTAACCTTAACCCTAATACTAACCCTAACTCCAATTCTAACATTATCCCTAACCCTAATACTAACCCTAACCATAATTATAACAATAACCCTAACCCTAATTATAACCATAATTGTATCTCTAATTCTAAACCTAACACTGACCCTAACACTAATCCTAATTCTAACCCTAACCATAAAATTAATTGTAACTATAATTTTAATTCTAACACTAATTCAAACCCTAAGCCTAACCCTAATTTTCATTGTAACCATAAATCTCACCCTAACCCTAACCCTTATTATAACCCTAAACCTAGTTTTCACTGTAATTCTAATTGTAATTGTCACCCTTTTTCAAATTGTAAGCCTAATTTTAACTTTATATTTTCTAAATCTAACCATAATCCTAATTTTAACCCTAACCTTAACCTTAATACTAAACTTAACGCTAATTTAACTCTAACCCTAACTCTAATTTGAACCCTAACCCTAATTGTAACTCTAATTCTTACCCTAATTCTAATATTAACCCACCTTAATTCTAACCCTAATTCTAATAGGGACCCTAATCCTATGTCTAACCCTAACCCTAACCCTAATTCAAATCATACCCCTGATTCCACACTAACTATAACCTTAGTTTTAAATCTTACAATAACCCTGATTCTAACTCTTACCTTAAGATTCCTAATTCTGACTATGATTTTAACCCTAACCATAACTTGAATTGTAATGCCTCCCTGGTCCTGGCCTAACCGAGGTGACACCAAGGTATGAAATTCAAGATTTACATGATATTGTGTTACTGACATTTTGTTAGGTTAGATTCAATTATTAGATTGGGTGTACATGTGGAGAGGATGACACCTTGACATTGGCATAATACGCGAATGATCACGGATGTTGGAATCCTTCGTTGTGGACTATTCTTGCCTCGGCTATTATATGATATTAACATGCAGATGTTATAACATGTTTGAAGTGGTGCAAGTACCAAGCACCAACTCCACCTGGCTACACAGGTCTGAGTGTGCCTAATGCCCCAATGGTGGTAAGATAGAGATGACACATTGGCCATATACCAGCTTAGCCTTGTCATCGTCTCTATGTTGAGATGAGTTTCTGATGTCATGTATTACCTTAGACATCGTCTGGTTATTACTTGATTATTCTATCATTCTGTGAGTCAGTTTCGTATGATTTTTGTGTTGAGTTAGTCCTTGTGGGTTGCTGTCAAATGTTTTGTTAACTATAATTTTATTCGGCATGGTGTTAGAAAATTGAGCTCGTGCCTTGTTTTTGTATGGTTTTCTCGAGAGGATTTTACAAGCCTTGGTTTTTGGTGCAGAGGCACCTACCTAACAGCTGGCCTCCATGAGGCAGTTAGTTTGTTATAGGTCTTGTTTATGTTTTCAAGAAGGTCTGTTAAGACCAATTGCATGTAATAAGGTCACGCTGATCATGATAAGATCATGCTGACCAGGCTTTTACTATTTTTAGTTAAGTTTGTTAGAACAGCTGTCATGCGGTAGGGTCCGGTTGGATCTCCCAGCCGCCTGGAGAGTTCCCAGCCGCTTGGAGTCGGGTCAGTAGTACTCGAAGGCAAATCTATTTAAGCATGAGATCGGTTGATATTGCAGATACAGACAGATATCATCGATCAAGCTAGGTTGCACAGAGTGATATAGAGAGAGAGAGAGAGAGACTGATCATTGTAATTGCATCTCGTGAAATCAATAAAGAGATCCTGTTTGTGTTCTTGCTCTGGTTGGATTCCTTTGTGTAATCGATTTGCTGGTTTGGGTGGCTTCATGGATTTACTGATCCAATCCACCGGTTGATCCGTCTGATCGGTGGAATGGCGATGTATAGTAGGTTAGGTTGTACTTTGTTTGTTTGCATGCAGGTGTGCAGGATCGCGGTCGACAGATGTTGAAGACCCTAGCATGGGTATGTGCTAGGTCGAGCTGATAAGATAGAGTGTGGAAGATCACCCTGAGGTTGGATCGGGTCATCCCTGGAGGATCGGCGAAGTGAAATTTTGCTAAGTGAAGAAGTTTGTCAAAACGGCATCATCAGGATATCTTGGTGAATATCCTGCAGTCAGTTCGGATATCGTCATCCGGATAAGTGGAGGAGAGCATGACGCTTTCGAGTGCATGAAGTGCAAGTGCGTCGGGGTGATCATCATCAGGAGGGCCGAGGAGGAGCGTATCGGCATCAGGTTGAAGATCGGGCTGATCAAGTTGATCGTGGGCCGAAAAGACTAAGTTTGGCCAACAGCAGGATATGACGTCATCATCATCATGATATACGTCATCAGGACATTTCGGAGCGGTAGGATATTGAGAAGTTGCGGGTGACGTCATCGTCATCAGGATCTACGTCATCAGGATATCGGGTGACACAAGCATCGAGAGGAAAGGTGCGAGGAGTTAAGGTTTTGTCATCATCAGGATAAATGGGAAGAACTGGATGTTCGTTATCCTGTTGAATATCATGATGTTGAATATCATGATGCTGAAGGAAGAGAAGACGGAAGTTGTCGCTGAAGTGAACAGTGGACGTCAGGAGGAGGTTCGCGCTGGTCAAATATGATGATGATGAGGATGAATATGATGATGATGATGGGCTGCAGACATCCATGCTATATGCGAAGGTTATAGTGTGGATGCCTCTGCATCATAGTGGTATCAGAGCTCAGCAAAAGGTCTGGGCTGTTGTGTGTTGATTCTGTCACCAAAAGGGCAGAGGTAGAGATAGAGTTGAATTGTGTGTTGTGTGTTGATTGAGAGGTTGACAAAATGCCTCCTAAAGGTAGTGGTACTGCAAGGGAATTGCAGGAGATGAAGGAGAAACATGCTAGAGAGATGAGGAAGATGAAGGAGCTTGCTGAAGCACTCCAAGCCAGGCTTACAGCCCTGGAAAAGAACAAAAAGAGGGAAGTGGAAGACAGTGAGTCTGAAGAAGATGAAGATACTGTTGAAGAGTATGAAGAGGTAGCTGAAGATCTGGATGCTGAAGACCAGAGATTGGCAAAACTGTTAAAGGCAGTACAGAGTGAAAAACCTAAGGTAAAGGTTGATGTTACCAAGTATACTGGAAGCTTGAATGAAGATGAATTGTTAGATTGGATTGCTGCACTGGATAATCACTTTGAATGTGAAGATGTTGCTGAGGATTAGAAGGTAAAGATTGCAAAGACCAAGTTAGGAGGTCATGCTTTGGTATGGTGGGATTATGTACAATCCGAGAGAAGGAAACAAGGGAAGTCTAAGATCACTTCATGGGATAAGATGGTAGCAAGGATCAAGGGTAAATTCTTGCCAAGGGATTATGAAATCCAGATGTTTAAGAAGCTGCAATTTTTAAAGCAGAAAGACAGGGATGTGAAAGCATATACTGAGGAATTTTATCTGTTAAGTATGAGATCTGGTCATCATGAGAATGAGGTAGAAAAGGTGGCTAGGTACTTGGCTGGTTTGAGATTTAACATACAAGATGAGTTAGTGTTAGCTAACCCTAAGAATGTGGAGGATTGTTACCAAATGGCAATCAGGATTGAAGAAAAGATGAATAGAGGACATGATAAGTCCATGAGAGGAAGAGGAAACCATAGGGGAAGAGGAGCAGCCCCTGCACAAAAGCAAACCATTGAGGGTCAAGAAGACACTGGTAAAGGACAGGGACAGTCTGATTTCAGAGGTGGATGGAAAGGTAATAGAGGAAGATTTGGAGGTGGTAGAGGTTCTACTACATTTTCAGGAAAATGTTACACCTGTGGAGAGTTTGGTCATCCATCTTTCAAATGTCCAGAAAACAAAGGTTCATCATCCAGAAATGATAGAACTAGTGACAAGAGAGTACAACTGGTACAAGAAGAGAAAGTAGAAGAAAGTGCACATAGTTCAAACAGAGATCCTGAAAATGTTGGATATCCAGAGAGTGGAGAATCATTGATGCTAAGGAGAATTAGTTTGCAGGCATCAAAGGATATGATGCAAAGAAGAGCTCTTTTCAAGACCACATGCAAGAGCAAAGGTAAGGTATGTAAAGTTGTCATTGATACTGGTTCAACAGACAACATGGTATCTCAGGAGATGGTGGATAAACTGAAGCTGGAAAGGATTCCACATCCACACCCTTACAATACATCTTGGGTGAGTGATAGTCAATCACTTTTTGTCTCTGAACAGGCATATGTGGATTTTCAGATTGGAGCATATCATGATAGAATTTTGTGTGACATATTGCCTATGGAATGTTGTCACCTACTGTTGGGTAGACCATGGCAATTTGACAGAAGGGTACTGTATGATGGGTATGCTAATACCTACACCATCAAGAAGGATGGGAAGATTATTAAGTTGATGCCATTGCAGGCAAAAGTTGCAGTACAGAAGGCAGCCCAAATCATTTTAATGGGAAAGAAGGAATTTGTGCAGATGCCTAGAGGAGCAGGCATAAAGGCAGTTCAGGACACTGCAGGGAAAGGAGTTGTTACAGACAACGAGCTGAAGAACGTTTCAGTGGTGACTGACAGAGGTCAGCAGCAGGTTCAGAAATAGGGGTGCAACCAACCACCAGTTGAGAAGAATGACAAGGATGTTGTCATAGTTGGAACTATTGCTTGTCCTATAAAGATTGACAGGAAGATAGAGTTGAACATTTCAGCAGTTCAAGAGGCAGTTCAGACAGAGATTCTGGCCAGGCAAACTGACAAACACAAGGTATATGAGAGAAAAGCCTACATCAACAGGCATGAGGATTTACTTGCCAGAAAGCAAGTTACAGTTCAGAAGTCTTGGAGCAGCCAAGAGACAGCAGCAGACAAAGCTGGACCAGGTCAGACTATTGACAAAGCAAAGTGTAAAGATGGAGGACTTCCATATCCTAACTCATGGGACATGAGTTATTTTCTTTTGGGGAGTATGGTGCAGAGGCACCTACCTAACAGCTGGCCTCCATGAGGCAGTTAGTTTGTTATAGGTCTTGTTTATGTTTTCAAGAAGGTCTGTTAAGACCAATTGCATGTAATAAGGTCACGCTGATCATGATAAGATCATGCTGACCAGGCTTTTACTATTTTTAGTTAAGTTTGTTAGAACAGCTGTCATGCGGTAGGGTCTGGTTGGATCTCCCAGCCGCCTGGAGAGTTCCTAGCCGCTTGGAGTCGGGTCAGTAGTACTCGAAGGCAAATCTATTTAAGCATGAGATCGGTTGATATTGCAGATACAGACAGATATCATCGATCAAGCTAGGTTGCACAGAGTGATATAGAGAGAGAGAGAGAGACTGATCATTGTAATTGCATCTCGTGAAATCAATAAAGAGATCCTGTTTGTGTTCTTGCTCTGGTTGGATTCCTTTGTGTAATCGATTTGTTGGTTTGGGTGGCTTCATGGATTTACTGATCCATTCCATCGGTTGATCCATCTGATCGGTGGAATGGCGATGTATAGTAGGTTAGGTTGTAGTTTGTTTGTTTGCATGCAGGTGTGCAGGATCGCGGTCGACAGATGTTGAAGACCCTAGCATGGGTATGTGCTAGGTCGAGCTGATAAGATAGAGTGTGGAAGATCACCCTGAGGTTGGATCGGGTCATCCCTAGAGGATCGGCGAAGTGAAATTTCGCTAAGTGAAGAAGTTCGTCAAAACGGCATCATCAGGATATCTTGGTGAATATCCTGCAGTCAGTTCGGATATCGTCATCCGGATAAGTGGAGGAGAGCATGACGCTTTCGAGTGCATGAAGTGCAAGTGCGTCGGGGTGATCATCATCAGGAGGGCCGAGGAGGAGCGTATCGGCATCAGGTTGAAGATCGGGCTGATCAAGTTGATCGCGGGCCGAAAAGACTAAGTTTGGCCAACAGCAGGATATGACGTCATCATCATCATGATATACGTCATCAGGACATTTCGGAGCGGCAGGATATTGAGAAGTTGCGGGTGACGTCATCGTCATCAGGATCTACGTCATCAGGATATCGGGTGACGCAAGCATCGAGAGGAAAGGTGCGAGGAGTTAAGGTTTTGTCATCATCAGGATAAATGGGAAGAACTGGATGTTCATTATCCTGTTGAATATCATGATGTTGAATATCATGATGCTGAAGGAAGAGAAGACGGAAGTTGTCGCTGAAGTGAACAGTGGACGTCAGGAGGAGGTTCGTGCTGGTCAAATATGATGATGATGAGGATGAATATGATGATGATGATGGGCTGCAGACATCCATGCTATATGCGAAGGTTATAGTGTGGATGCCTCTGCATCAGTTTTCTTTGGCTACTTTAATTAAATTGGGGGGGGGCACCAACGAGGAATACCTTGATTTCCTAATTTCACATGCACTTGATGCACGAGCCCACACTTGGAGTACTAATTAAATCTTCATCTCAATCTCGCAACACGTGTTCTGCACTTCAATTTTAGTTCAAACTCCCCAATTCTCTATATCTATTAATTCACTTCAACTGTATAAATACAGTTCTTAAAATATACTTCTAAAGCCTGTTAGATTCAGTTGCCTCAAGAAAGCTTCCAAGTGCATGCTTATGCATATTCATAAATTCATCTTATTGAAAAGTCTTTCAATAAATATTACTCTTCTCATTGCCTTATCTGTCTAGACAACAATAGAGTTATTTTAGCCTAGAGCTGGTGTATACCATAAACCTTTTGATTCCTAGTGTTACAGATTTTAAATCCTAGGTGCCAACCCACCGGTTTTATCAATATCTCTAGCTTAGTAAAGGATTCGTGACAGCATTGTAGTACTCAATTATTTTGATCTACTATTTAGGTTGATCATGTATAGAAAAGAGTGCTATTCTTCTCTCGAGGCAACACAAGGAATGCTGCCATCAATCAGGTCTTGGAAGCGAGCTCATTGCCAAGGAGATTTAATAAAATATCATATTCTTTTGCACCGAGATTTGCCCAGACAACTAGCGACCATTGTTGCATTTAGTGTGTCTTTGTATTGATTTCTGGTCAGCTAGAGGCTCTCTGCCAAATGGGCCATGTGCCTTATTGGCACTTCCACTATTTGCATGTTGGTCTATATGTCATGGGGATAGATTGTATGGTCTTATCAAGGTTTTTTGGGGGGATCTTAGCTCAGTCTACGATGGGTTGAAGAGGGCTCAAATCTCTGAAAGTATTCTCATGGGGATTGATGTGCCAGAAAACATTTAATAAGTGAACATGTGGGTTTCAAATATATAGCATGGTAGACCAAAATGATAGGGGTAGGAAGAAAATGATTAAATGGGAGTAGGAATCCATGGAAGTGGCTAACAAGTTTAATCTTTAGTATACTTTACTAGTGTGGGTTTTTGGAAGTTGCCTCTGGTTGTTGTGAATCATTATTTCTCTGACGGAGAAACATGCAGTATGGCAAGGACAAGTTTGGACATGAAAATTGTCCATGGCAAAGTTTAGGGCAAAATATGTGATGGAAGCTACAACTCCACAGGCCGAAGAGAGGATATAATATAGCATTTTCCTTCTAGGGCAAAACATCTAGTGGAAGCTACAACTTCACAGGGTGAGAAGTTGATGAAATGAGTTCAAGATTTTGCATTAAAGACTGAAGAGGATATCAAGTCAGTCTTAGACTTAGTGAGTGAGTCCTGTTCCTCTTATTGAAATTGAAATATTCTTTTAATTTTAGATGCAAGGGATGAAACAAAAAAAAAAGAAATTTGAAAATAAAACTTACACGTTCTGTTGTAGCTTAGTTGCCATTTGCTTCAAATATGTGACTAGGAGCCTCATGAATATTTTTCTTACCCTTTTTGGGAAATCATAAAAAAAATATAATGATATACTAGATACTAGACATGTTTTTGTGATCTCCATGACAGAGTGAGGTAGGATAATGTTTACCATATATTTCATTGAATGTGATTTGGAAGATGTTTGGTTTTAATGTAAAGATGTTGTATTTATGATAACAATATGGTTAGTTTGAGAACGACCATGTTTGACCTAACAATAGATTTACCTCTATCGTATAATACTCTAAACTCTGAAGTCAAAATCTCATACAAAAATCTACACATTGTTAGTGAATAGGGGAGGGCAGAGCAATGCCAATGATCATCATCTCATTAAATAGTGAATCATGATTGATGTAGGAGACAGGGATTTGTAACACCTCTGACTGTCTTAAATTGAATACTTGAAGTGCACAGATGGGTGTGAGCAATGGGAATGCTGCTAACAGTACTCGTTGACTGTAATGCATATTATCCATAGCAGTTTAGGAAGTATCTTGCTTGGATTGATAGATAATGGAGGAAGTCTCAGAACCCACTCAAAATAATAATACCAATGCTTGTATGGAGAACCTTTATTCATAAGCAATGTTTTTATATGATAGCTGCTATGATAATATTGAAGGTTGTATGATGATCTACTCTATACTTAGCAAGGTCTAGATAGCTTGTCATCAACCAACATGATAATGACCCAATATATTTTCCATTGGGCAAGGTCATTTATGGTTGTTCTACATGGTACAAGATGTAGTATATGGCTATAGGGCATGGATGTACACACACAGTTCCAACATTCCACTCGTTGGCCTAGAACCTTCTTCTTTGAATTGGAAAGTTTACAAAAAGAAAAACATACACTATCTATTACATTTGCTTAGTAAAGAGCTAGTGGAAGGCTCCTACAACAGGATATAACAATGTATTATGCTTTGTCTTAGTCTAGCAAAACTAGAAATATGATGTGACAAAGGCATTACACCTATTCTTGACTTCAGATTGATTATGTACACTCACTGGTGGAGTGGTCAAGTGTCATAACTATAAGGGTCCTTGTAGCCATGAGATGAACGTTATAACTTAACTTTGGAACTCTTGTTAACTTAAGAGGGTTTTTGTTCTTGATTAACCCCCCTGTCAATCGAGTAGCTAAAGGCCATATATAGATAGGCATCCTCCATTGATAAATCAATTGAGTAGTCACTACTCTGCTCTATGCTCACCCTTACCTATCTAATGTTAGAATGAGTCCTAGTTTAATTGGCCAACACATGGCTGCCCAAGATGATTAATTCACATATAATTCTGATTTCTGAATCTTATGACTGTTGTTACAAATCAGATTATTCTGGGTTTTGGACAGCGAATACATGTATGCCTATTGCTCAAATAAACATGTCATTCATGAACTCACTTGAAAATAACATCGACAATGAATTCTACTACATAATGTTACCATTCAAATGCAGACCAAATGACTTATAGTTCTGATTTCTGAATCTTTATGACTGCTGTTACAAACCCGATTATTCTGCATTGAAATTACGTCAAGTTTCTTTTAGGCTCAAATGTGCCGAACATAGAGTGAGACATATCCTTAGTAGGATTATACAATGATGTTGTGCCTGTCTAGAATGATGAAAATGGTTCACATCTCTCGTAGCCGTGTGGTGATCCACACACACTTCAAGGGCCTTAACAATTATAATAGTTGATTTGTGGGGTATTTTGTCCCATGGTTATAGTGAGTGGGAATCTTGTATTAAATCGAGCAAGAACATCTTTTTTTTTTTTATGGTCTTGTTGATCATTCGACTTATGGATAGTCCATGTGGTTCCGATCCCTAACATTAGTTTGAGTAAAGTTGTAATAACAATGTACTGTTCAAGCGCATTTAAAGTGTGCTGTATTTTTTTGAAAATAATGGAAATATGAAATTTATGTAGAGGAAAAGTTGGCTGCATTGTTTTAGCATATTCAACATAGTTTGCATCATAAGCTATACTAAAACATCTATGGACTTGTTGCATATAACTTCCATTTAGTAGGGATGGAATGTTTTATGGTTTTACCCTTAGTTGAATACTCTTTTTCAGTTACGTTTATTGCTACTGCATTAGGAAGCATGTCAAAGGTGACACCACTTCTCTGCATCATACAATCCACAAGCATGAGATGCTCAAGGTTTTCCCTTTTCCTTGACAATCTTCCCTCTGTCCAAAGAAAAGGTCACAAGTGCAAGGGAGGAGAACAAGTTTTGGCCTTAAGAATCAATGATCTGAGATTGACCACAAGAAATCAGTCCACATGGATTATTGTTCCTGGAGTCAAGTATCAAAATGTTCCATACATTCAGCTGCTAGTTAGGTTGCTCTTATGGTAGAATGAACAATGACCACTTTTGACAAACTAGTCACAACTTTGTAGCCTACATGCATGCAATGCGCTTATTCATCATTCTAAAAGGGTTAAATGTACCATTCCTAATGATACTTTCAATATAATGATAACAATCACTTTAAAGATTGGCACACAAAATAATGTAATCCATTATTATAATGATAATGATTCATGTGTAAATATAATTATTGACCAAACAGATTCATACTTCTGACTGAGTTTGACAAGAGAAAGCACTTGTGTAGAACTAGTACCTCAGTCTTAAAGCCTAAACTTTTCAAATATGAAGTGTGGAGGGAAGTTGCAGCTGAGATCCCAGCAGAAAGGTAGTTGAATCCACATTTTAATCAATTTAGGATAGTTCATTACAAAACATCTATCCGATACTTACTTCAATCTGGCCACTATTCTCCAGAGGTGCAAGATGACAAACATTGTGTCACAGAAATGACAAGCATAATTAGTGAAGACTTGCCTTCTTGCATTCTTATGTATTTAATCTAGTCTGCTATGTTCCATGTTGCTTGTAGACACAATGGGGATATGCCTCTCACTATCCTATCTCCTTTTCATCATCATTGTTATTGCTTCTGTCTTTATCACTTGACTGTGGCCCACTGGACGGATCATACAAAATTATGACTGGATTATTTTCTTATTTGGAAGTTGGAGCTTGCCATTTTAGTTTTTACTTTTCCTCTTAGATATCTTAAGTTTAAAATTGTGCCATCAAACATTAATAATGCAGAATCAAGTATGGTCAGGAAGGGATAGAGATGTTCTTAAAGTGATACATGAAAATGATTCCTAGACACTGTCATTTCCATATTAGAGCTCAATTAAGATTATAATTCTGTTACATGCCATCTTGATCTTTCTAAAGTCATGGCTTAGATAGTTTATGACATCCTTATTAGGAAAGATGTGAATTTGAGATGAGTAGGTTAGGTTATCTACTCCCTTAATGCTGCCCTATCCTCTCACCCCTTGACTTCGAGTAGTACCTTGTTGGCAGGATTACTTTATACTTATGAATTGCTCCTTGTGAACTATGTGGTTTTGTGGTCTCCCTTGTGTAATTGCTGTTGATGGATTTGAGAGGATGAGAGTTGTGGTATCTCTTGTGTGGCCAAGTATACATGCCTTCCTGTCCCTACTATTGTTATGTTGTGTGTGGCCATGTGAACATCTCCGAGCACGGGGGGTGGACCTTCGAGGTTCCACATGGTAGGGTGGTGTTGCACCCACCATTGGGAATCATGACATCGGCATTGGATTTGGTGATAAAGTCAGCAATGAGTTGGACCTTCTTTCTCTCTAGTTTTCTAGATATGTTTTCTTATGTATTTGGACAACTCGGTGAACCAAGTGATATGTAATGAAACTTTGTAATAATGTAAAATTGTTATGTACGGCACTCCTAATCTAGAGTTCATTGTAATAATGTTCATGACGTACTTTTAAGCAAAAGTTGTATTAAGATTATCTTCTGCATATGTTATAGACCTTGGTGACAGGATGTCATTGTAATTCATGCCTTGAGAAGTTTTGGAATGCTGTCACAACTGAAACTACTAGTTTTATGGCTGCTCTAGTAATTGTTACTGCTATTCAAGCTAAAAAATGGTGAATTGATTGTTGTTTTGCTTATGTCATTACTGTTACAGCTTAAGCTATTGATTTAATTACCGTTGAATAGTGATGTCACTGCTATTTCACTGCTACTATCATTGATATATTCATTGTTGTCTTACTACTATGATCATTGTTGACACTATTAATGTTATTAGAGTTAACTCATTGTATTGTTATATGTAATGATTCTATAATAATACTATGTCAAGTTAGGCTTATCAAGATTTTGATATCCACCCTATATTAGTCACTATCCTCCCTATATGTGATTTGTGTATAATGACACTATGAGAGTGTAGCTACATATGCATGTGCATTTAATCCATCCCTATGAGGAAGTCGTGAGTGATACCCGTCTAGGTAATAGGATGATGTTTGAGTCTAAACTTAGAGTATTGATATATCTATATGTTCATCTTATGTTTTAAAAAATAAATAAATATGTTGTTCCCTTTTAGGATTTTGTTCTTTTATGCCGGTTGGGTCATTACATTTGGTATCAGAGCACCAAGTTTCAATACTGGGATCTCTGGATTAATGATGTTGCCCATAGTAGTACTTTTTATGCAAGTGGTAGGAGACTCCTGAGTAGGATACTATGCTTGATCTATACATGTAGATTGATTTATTGGATAGATGATCATAAGATTGAGATTCAGCATCGTGTGATACACAAAAAAAGTAGAGTGGAAGAAAACTGGAAAAGGGAAGTGGATAGCAAGTAATGTTATGGTTTTGCAAAGGGAATCACATTGGTTATGGAAATAAATGTACTTATGGGAGTAGTGAAAGTTGTGTATGAGAATATAATCTTCCCCTGTAAAAGTGAGAAACCAGTAACTGTGCATTGGTTGAGTGTTGTGAAAACCCCATACTTGCTTTGTGTGCCCTTGAGATGGTGATACTGAGTATGCATCCATGGGGAAAATGTGTATTTTAGGTGTGGGATCAACCATACCATTATGTGTGTTTGCATGTTTGTTACTCGATTGAGGGCCAACCCTTGTGTGGGTGAAAATATATATATAAAAGAGTAGCCAAAAGTTAGATTCATAGATTCTCTTCTTTTGTTTCTCTAGTCCCTCAATCTGTGAAGGGGAAGTAGCAGCCACGAGTTCCTTGGGCGGAGTGTGTAGCATACATTTATGATGGCACAGAGTGGTCCCTCGCTTAACCGAACCTGAGGAAACGTACTCACTACTTTCCCTTATGATGGATCAGGGTACTTGATTCATATGTGTTAGCCTAATCCCCATAGTTTCTGAGCATCTGGATGGTATTTCTTGGATGATCATCTACCTTGTCTTCACGAAAGGTATGATATGCCACATGAGTTATCAGTTGGGGGCTAGGGTCTAGGACCTGCATGGACAACCCAACTGGAACTATGTGATGACATGAGTTGTCACTTGGGGGCCGGGGTCTAGGACTTGCGTGGGTAACCCAAGTGAGACCATGTGTCCCATGTATATTTTGAGGTCTAACATGTGGAGGGAGATTTGTTACCCATGCTGAGATAGATTCTGTATCTGCACATGTTCCAACATGATGCAATAGGTATGATGCCACACTCCACTGAGGTTCTGACACAGCGCTAGTGATGATGCCGTGTTGCTGATGTTAGCGAGATGGGCTCGAGGACACGATGCCATGTGCATAGACACGTGAAGGTGCACTATGAGATTGTGTTATAGCCTACTTGTGTGATGGGCGTAATGGGGCCTTGTACACTTGTAGAGGGATACCCATGTTTGCTTTCGACAGTGTTGGGTCAGTTAGCATATGGGTAGGTCCTAGCCATGTATACCTATGGCTACGGTGAGTACCTGCATGTGCCTTTTCCATGAGGTGTCGATATGCGGGGTGTGTTCTGCGCGTGTTTACTTCCATGGAGCCACAGACACACTGCCATGCGGCATACGACTAGTACGTGCCTTTTCTGGCTGGAGTATGACCATGCCATACTAAGATGCGATGCGGGATGCGGTCGAGGTGCATGTTCCATGTAGGCAGCCAAGGAGTGTGTGGGCCACTTGGTTAGTCCATGCCGCGTGACGACGCGATGTAGGGTGTAGCTGAGGAGTACACTCTGAGCCATGTGGATGGCGTACTCATTCCACACCACATGAGGGCTACTGTTATAGCCTGACGTTGTTCCCTCCTTCCTCATTTGGTGGCTAGTATCTAGTCACATAGTGTTGTACAATGTAATTTCAAGATTGTAGACTTTCTTTATGGTTATTGATGATTTTCTATTGATTGTGAAGGCCGACACCTTGTTTATACTTGATTGTGATGGTTTAGCCACACCTTGTGATTTTATTTGCTTGTAGCCCTCGTGGTTACATTTGATTTAGTGTTGAAATTACACGCATTTCTTGCTTTATTGTTGAAATTGAATTTCTATTTAATCTTTCTTTATGACTTTGGTGGCTAAACTAGTTTATCCTTATTGTTTTTGATATTGGTCATGTGTCGTATTATGATTCCTCTCCAAGGACGTATGAGGCAGACTTGGTGAGAGTATACGAGGAAGCAGACGTAGGGAACCTTGAGGATGGGGGTATGTGAGGCTGTTATACAGCTAGGACCCACTACCCACCTATGTGTGATGACTATCTCTTGGAGGCTAACCACCTTATACAACAAGAGAGAGGTCATTATGGCTTATTTGGATGGTCTCACCTTGAGAGTGTGGCCTAGCACCAACAAGTCACTATATGTGAGGTATGGATTATGTGAGATGGATTTGACTCTTGGCTCATGGATTATGTATCATGGATTAGTATGCGGTTTTTGGTATCCAGATGGACCCTTGTGTAGCCTTGTGATGTGAATCCTAGTGATGTATATTGGTGTGTGTGTGAAGAATGTATGGCAAATCATGAAAACTGTACCTATGAAATGATAAATTGTGTTTCCATGCTTCAAATAGGTAAAAAATTATGACCTTTTGTTGTTTATGTGATAAGATTTAGTGTGGATATTTAATGGAAAATGTTAAAAATGCAGCATTCTAACCTATTGATTGTTTAATAGCATAGTTGAAGAGGAATTACAATGATGTAGTCATGTTCTCCCTAGAAATGTTAGTTAGCTTAGTGTATCTGATTAAGTTATATTTTGGCAAGGCGGGGCATTACATTTGGTATCTCTAGGGTTGCATGTTATGAAAATAGAGATTGAAATCATGTAAATGTGCATATATATATCCGTGTGTGTGTTGTGTGTTTCATTCTAAGGATGACTATGTGTGAAGAGTTAGAAAATTGAAAATTTTACATATTGAAAAATGTAGATTGCTACATTCATGAGAAGATAATGTGGTTTATTCTAGTATATATGCAAAAATTGATGGTTGTGAGCAACAAGTTGACTGTTTGAAATAGTGAATCCTTGGAAGAAAGAAAAGAAAACTGATTATTATGGCTTCATTCCTTATGTGATTAGAGGAAACAGTTGCATGATAACGTATAATTTGTATGAAACTGAGTGCCTTGCATTTTTCTCACTTCTGTACAAAAATTATCACATGTAATTATGTGCACTATGGGGATGTGATAGTCTGAATTTTATAATCATCTAGAATTTTATGGAACTAATGTGTGTTATGGCTGCATTTAGCATTATGACTTTCAAGAGTAAGTCAAGCTCTTGGAGGGGAGTATGTAATGCCTCCCTAGTCCTGGCCTAACTGAGGTGACACCAAGGTATGAAATTCAAGCTTTACATGATATTGTGTTACTGACATTTTGTTAGGTCAGATTCCATGATTAGATTGGGTGTACATGTGGAGAGGATGACACCTTGACATTGGCATAATACACGAATGATCATGGATGTTGGAATCCTCCGTTGTGGACTATTCTTGCCTCGGCTATTATATGATACGTACATGCAGATGTTATAACCTGTTTGAAGTGGTGCAGGTACTAGGCACTGACTCTACCTGGCTACATAGGTCTGAGCGTGCCTAATGCCCTAATGGTGGTAAGATGGAGATGACACATTGGTCATATACCAGCTTAGCCTTGTCATCGTCTCTATGTTGAGATGAGTTTCCAATGTCATGTATTACCTCAGACACCGTCTGGTTATTGCTTGATTATTCTATCATTTTGTGAGTTAGTTTCGTATGATTTTTGTGTTGAGTTAGTCCTTGTGGGTTGTTGTCAAATGTTTTGTTAATTGTAATTTTATTCGGCATAGTGTTAGAAAATTGAGCTCGTGCCTTATTTTTGTATGGTTTTCTCGAGAGGATTTTATAAGCCTTGGTCTTCTTTGGCTACTTTAATTAAATTGGGGGGGGGGACCGATGGGGAATACCTTGATTTCCTAATTTCACATGTGCTTGATACACGAGCCCACACTTGGAGTACTAATTAAATCTTCATCTCAATCTTGCAACATGTGTTCTGCACTTCAATTTTAGTTCAAACTCCCCAATTCTCTATATCTATTAATTTATTTCAACTCTATAAATACAGTTCTTAAACTATACTTCTAAAGCCTGTTAGATTCACTTGCCTCAAACAAGCTTCCAAGTGCACGCTTATGCATATTCATAAATTCATCTTATTGAAAAGTCTTTTAATAAATATTACTCTTCTCATTGCCTTATCTGTCTAGACAACACTAGAGTTATTTTAGCCTAGAGTTGGTGTATACCATAAACCTTTTGATTCCTAGTGTTATAGATTTTAAATCCTAGGTGCCAACCCACCAGTTTTATCAATATCTCCATTTTAGCAAAGGATTCATGAGAGCATTGTAGTACTCAATTATTTTGATCTACTATTCAGGTTGATCATGTATAGAAAAGAGTGCTATTCTTCTCTCGAGGCAACACAAGGAATGCTACCATGAATCAAGTCCTGGAAGTGAGCTCATTGCCAAGGAGATTTAATAAAACATCATATTCTTTTGCATCAGGATTTGCCCAAATAGCTAGGGACCATTGTTACGTTTAGTTTGTCTTTGTATTGCTTTTTGGTCACCTAGAAGCTCTCTACCAAATGGGCCACATGCCTTATTGGCACTTCCACTATTTGCATGTTGGTCTATATGTCATGGGGATAGATTGTATGGTCTTATCAAGGTTTTTTGGGGGGATCTTAGCTTAGTCTACGATGGGTTGAAGAGGGCTCAAATCTCTGAAAGTATTCTCACGGGGATTGATCTGCCAGAAAACATTTAATAAGTGAACATGTGGGTTTCGAATATATAGCATGGTAGACCGAAATGATAGGGGTAGGAAGAAAATGATTAAATGGGAGTAGGAATCCATAGAAGTGGCTAACAAGTTTAATGTTCAGTATACTTTACTGGTGTGGGTTTTTGGAAGTTGCCTCTGGTTGTTGTGAATCATTATTTCTCTAAGGGAGAAACATGCAGTATGGCAAGGACAAGTTTGGACATGAAAATTATCCATGGTGAAGTTTAGGGCAAAATATGTGATGGAAGCTACAACTCCACAGGATAAAGAGAGGATATAATATAGCATTTTCCTTCTAGGGCAAAACATCTGGTGGAAGCTGCAACTTCACAGGGTGAGAAGTTGATGAAATGAGTTCAAGCTTTTGCATTAAAGACTGAAGAGGATATCAAGTCAATCTTAGACTTAGTGAGTGAGTCATATTCCTCTTATTGAAATTGAAATATTCTTTTAATTTTGGATGCAAGGGATGAAAAAAAATAAAAAAATTTGAAAAATAAACTTACACGTTCTGTTGTAGCTTAGTTGCCATTTGCTTCAAATATGTGACTAGGAGCCTTGTGAATATTTTTCTTACCCTTTTTCGGAAATCACAAAAAGAATATAATGATATACTAGATACTAGACATGTTTTTGTGATCTCCATGATAGAGTGAGGTAGGATAATGTTTACCATATATTTCATTGAATGTGATTTGGAAGATGTTTGGTTTTAATATAAAGATGTTTTATTTATGATAACAATATGGTTAGTTTGAGAATGACCATGTTTGACCTAACAATAGATTTACCTCTATCGTATAATACTCTAAACTCTGAAGTCAAAGTCTCATACAAAATTCTACACCTTGTTAGTGAATAGGGGAGGGCAGAGCAATGCCAATGATCATCATCTCATTAAATAGTGAATCATGATTGATGTAGGAGACAGGGATTTGTAACACCTCTGACTGTCTTAAATTGAATACTTGAAGTGCATAGATGGGTGTGAGCAATGGCAATGTTGTTAACAATACTCATTGACTGTAATGCATATTGTCCATAGCAGTTTAGGAAGTATCTTGCTTGGACTGATAGATAATGGAGGAAGTCTCAAAACCCACTCAAAATAATAATACCAATGCTTGTATGGAGAACCTTTATTCATAAGCAATGTTTTTATATGACAGCTGCTATGATAATATTGAAGGTTGTATGATGACTTACTCTATACATAGCAAGGTCTAGATACCTTGTCATCAACCGACATGATAATGACGCAATATATTTTCCATTGGGTGAGGTCATTTATGGTTGTTCTACATGGTACAAGATGTAGTATATGGCTATAGGGCATGGATGTACACACACAGTTCCAACATTCCACTCATTGGCCTAGAACCTTCTTCTTTGAATTGGAAAGTTTACAAAAAGAAAAACATACACTATCTGTTACACTTGCTTAGTAAAGAGCTAGTGGAAGGTTCCTGCAATAGGATATAACAAGGTATCATGCTTTGTCTTAGTCTAGCAAAAGTAGAAATACGATGTGACAAAGGCATTACACCTATTCTTGACTTCAGATTGATTATGTACACTCACTGGCGGAGTGGTCAAGTGTCATAACTGTAAGGGAACTTATAGCCATGAGATGAATGTTGTAACTTAACTTTGGAACTCTTGTTAACTTAAGAGGGTTTTTGTTCTTGATTAACCCCCATGTCAATCGAGTAGCTAAAGGCCATATATAGATAGGCATCCTCCATTGATAAATCAATTGAGTAGTCACTACTCTGCTCTATGCTCACCCTTACCTATCTAATGTTAGAATGAGTCCTAGTTTAATTGGCCAACACATGGCTGCCCAAGATGATTAATTGACATATAATTCTGATTTCTGAATCTTATGCCTGTTGTTACAAATCAGATTATTCTGGGTTTTGGACAGTGAATACATGTATGCCTATTGCTCAAATAAACATGTCATTCATGAACTCACTTGAAAATAACATTGACAATGAATTCTACCACGTAATGTTACCATTCAAATGCAGACCAAATGACTTATAATTCTGATTTCTGAATCTTTATGACTGTTGTTACAAACCCGATTATTCTGCATTGAAATTACGTCAAGTTTCTTTTAGGCTCAAATGTGCCGAACATAGAGTGAGACATCTCCTTAGTAGGATTATACAATGATGTTGTGCCTGTCTAGAATGATGAAAATGGTTCACATCTCTCGTAGCCGTGTGGCGATCCACACACACTTGAAGGGCCTTAACAATTATAACAGTTGATTTGTGGGGTATTTTGTCCCATGGTTACGGTGAGTGGGAATCTAGTATTAAATCGAGCGAGAACATCTTTTTTTTTTATGGTCTTGTTGATCATTCAACTTATGGACAATCCATGTGGTTCTGATCCCTAACATTAGTTTGAGTAAAGTTGTAATAACAATGTACTGTTCAAGCGCATTTAAAGTGTACTGTATTTTTTTTAAAATAATGGAAGTATGAAATTTATGTAGAGGAAAAGTTGGTTGCATTGTTTCAGCATATTCAACATAGTTTGCATCATAAGCTATACTAAAACATCTATGGACTTGTTGCATATAACTTCCATTTAGCAGTGATGGAATGTTTTATGGTTTTACCCTTAGTTGAATACTCTTTGTCAGTTACGTTTATTGCTACTACATTACGAAGCATTTCAAAGGTGACACCACTTCTTTGCATCATACAATCCACAAGCATGAGATGCTCAAGGTTTTCCCTTTTCCTTGACAAGTTTCCCTCTGTCCAGAGAAAAGGTCACAAGTGCAAGGGAGGATAACAAGTTTTGGCTTTAAGAATCAACGATCTGAGATTGGCCACAAGAAATCAGTCCACATGGATTATTGTTTTTGGAGTCAAATATCAAAATGTTCCATACATTCAGCTGCTAGTTAGGTTGCTCTTATGGTAGAATGAACAATGACCACTTTTGACAAACTAGTCACAACTTTTTAGCCTACATGCATGCAATGCGCTTATTCATCATTCTAAAAGGGTTAACTGTACCATTCCTAATGATACTTTCAATATAATGATAACAATTGCTTTAAAGATTGGCACACAAAATAATGTAATCCATTATTATAAAGAGAATGATTCATGTGTAAATGTAATTATTGACCAAACAGATTCATACTTCTGACTGAGTTTGACAAGAGAAAGCACTTGTGTAGAACTAGTACCTCAGTCTTAAAGCCTGAACTTTTCAAATATGAAGTGTGGAGGGAAGTTGCAGCTGAAATCCCAGCAGAAAGGTAGTTGAATCCACATTTTAATCAATTTAGGATAGTTCATTATAGAACATCTATCCAATACTCACTTCAATCTGGCCACTATTCTCCAGAGGTGCAAGATGACAAACATTGTGTCACAGAAATGACAAGCATAATTAGTGAAGACTTTCCTTCTTGCATTCTTGTGTATTTAATCTAGTATGCTATGTTCCATGTTGCTTGTAGACATAATGGGGATATGCCTCTCACTATCCTATCTCCTCTTCATCATCATGGTTATTGCTTCTGTCTTTATCACTTGAATGTGGCCCACTGGATGGATCATACAAAATTATGACTGGATTATTTTCTTATTTGGAAGTTGGAACTTGCCATTTTAGTTTTTACTTTTCCTCTTAGATATCTTAAGTTTAAAATTGTGCCATCAAACATTAATAATGCAGAATCAAGTATGGTCAGGAAGGGATAGAGATGTTCTTAAAGTTATGCATGAAAATGATTCCTAGACACTATCATTTCCATATTAGAGCTCAATTAAGATTATAATTCTATTATGTGCCATCTTGATCTTCTGAAGTCATGGCTTAGATAGTTTATGACATCCTTATTAGGAAAGATGTGAATTTGAGATGTGTAGGTTAGTTTATCTACACCCTTAATGCTGCCCTCTCACCCCTTGACTTCAAGTAGTACCTTGTTGGAAGGATTACTTTATACTTATGAATTGCTCCTTGTGAACTATGTGGTTTTGTGGTCTCCCTTGTGTAATTGTTGTTGATGGCTTTGAGAGTATGAGAGTTGTGGTATCTCTTGTGTGGCCAAGTATACATGCCTTCTTGTCCCTACTATTGTTATGTTGTGTGTGGCCATGTGAACATCTTCGAGCACGGGGGGTGGACCTTTGAGGTTCGACATGGTAGGGTGGTGTTGCACCCACCATTGGGGATCATGACATCGGCATTGGATTTGGTGATAAAGTCAGCAATGAGTTGCACCTTCTTTCTCTCTAGTTTTTCTAGATATGTTTTCTTATGTATTTGCACAACTCGGTGAACCAAGTGATATGTAATGAAACTTTGTAATAATGTAAAATTGTTATGTGCGACACTCCTAATCTAGAGTTCATTGTAATAATTTTCATGACGTACTCTTAAGTAAAAGTTGTATTGAGATTATCTTCCGTATATGTTATCGACCTTGGTGACAGGATGTCATTGTGATTCATGCCTTGAGAAGTTTTGGAATGCTGTCACAACTAAAATTTCTAGTTTTATGGCTGCTCTAGTAATTGTTACTGCTGTTCAAGCTGAAAAAGGGTGAATTGATTGCTGTTCTGCTTATGTCACTACTGTTATAGCTTAAGCTATTGATTTAATTACCGTTGAATAGTGATGTCACTACTATTTGACTGTTACTATCATTGATATATTCATTGTTGTCTTACTACTATGATCATTGTTGACACTATTAATGTTATTGGAGTTAACTCATTATTTTGTTATATGTAATGATTCTATAATAATACTATGTCAAGTTAGGCTTATCAAGATCTTGATATCCACCCTATATTAGTCACTATCCCCCCTATATGTGATTTGTGTCTAATGACACTATGAGAGTGTAGCTACCTATGCATGTGTATTTAATCCATCCCTATGAGTAAGTCGTGAGTGATACCTGTCTAGGTAATAGGATGATGTTTGAGTCTAAACTTAGAGTATTGTTATATCTATATGTTCATCTTATGTTTAAAAAAAAAAATGTTGTGCCCTTTTAGGATTTTGTTCTTGTATGCCAGTTGGGTCGTTACATGAATTCTATCGCTATTTCTAATTCTATCCGTAATCATAATCATAATTGATTGTATATATTTTCCTTGATTGTAACATTAATTATAATCATAACCCTAACTCTAATTTTATCCCTAACCCTAATCCCAATTCTAACCCTAGTCCTTTGGTTATATATTTCCCTATTTATAACTTAAAACCCTAACCCTAACCCTAACCTTAATTGTAACCCTAACCCTGACCACACCACTAATTGTAATTCTAACTCTAATTTTAAACCTAACCCTAATCCTAACTCTAACCCTAAACCTGGCTATAATTTAAACCCTAACCCTAACCTTAATCCTAACCTTAACGCTAATTGAACTCTAACCCTAACTCTAATTTGAACCCTAACACTAATTGTAACTCTAATTCTTACCCTAATTCTAATATTAACCCACCTTAATTCTAACCCTAATTGTAATAGTGTAGTGCCCCTCCATTCTCACCTTGGATGAGCAGGTCATCGGGCTAAGGAGTATGAAGATGAAGGTAAGATACTCGGAATACTTAGGGTAAGTTAGACATGTTGATGGCAGGATTACTGTTTTGATGTAGTTGATGACACTCATTGATGTTTACTATGATGACACTATTGATACTTTATGATTAATACATTATGCTTATGTTGTGATCAGTCATGGATTAATTGATTATGTAGATTTGTTTTACTATGTGAGTTATGCGACTATATGACTATTTGTTATCTAGTTGTTTAGTTACTAATAAACTTATTTAATATGTTATTTGTGATGCTTTTGGTGAAAGGACAGTGTAGTATTACTCATTATGAGCACCCTACTACACTGCGATTCCATGTCACAGTGGGTTTGATTATATATATGTTTGTAGACAACCCCTTAGTTTGATACAGGTTACAGGTAGTAGGCACCGACTCCACCTGAATTAGTAGGTCTGAGTGTGCCTTTACACCAATGGATAATGTGGTTGGGGATAACATGGGGTTCCCTCTGTCAGCCAATGTCTTTAGTTTGTTATCATCCATGTATTTCCAATCATGGGTGTAGTTGTCTCTCAGTTGGTACTTGTCCTTAGGTGTTGGTCATCCTTTGGTATGTGGTTGTTATTGTTTGTTTATTGTAGTTTAAGGTTCATTTTATTGAACTTAGTGACCAAGATATTAAGTTGTTGATTATAGTCATTTGGTTCATTTTTTAGAATAAGTGATCTATGTGTATAGATGTGTTGATGTTTGATCATTTTGGTTATATAGTCAATGTGTATTTGTTGGAGATTTATTAATTGTTATAGTAATAATAATAATAAGTGTGTGTGTGTGTGTGTGTGTGTCTCTCTCTCTCTCTCTATATATATATATATATATATATATATATATATATATATAAATTAGTAGCTTTGAAAGCTAGCAATAATAATAATGTTGTTAATATTTAGTACTTTATTGAGTTTATCTGACATGTGAGATTTTATTTTATTTTTCCATTAATTTATTATTGGAGTGGGTTGTCAAAAATTTGAAAATTATTCCTGTTAGTGGTATTTATAGTTAATAATAATGATAATAAAGTTATTGAATCAATTATTAATATTTAATACTTTAGTAATTGATTAAATTTTGGGCTGGAAGATATTATTTTGATATTGTTATTAATTGTTTTCAGAAGTGTTTGCCGGAAATAATTTTTAATATTTGAAAATATTCCAGATAGTGGTGGTAGAAATGTATTTAAAATTTTGGATAGTGGATGTCAGTAACGGAAGATTGGGGATTTAGGAATTTACTATCCTAGTCTATTTTTGGTTTTGGGAAGATTATTTTGAGGGGAGAGTTCTTGGAAAAGATACACAGAAATTTGGGGAAAAAGAAGAGGAATTGGCGGAGGAAGAGAGGAAGGGAGCAAGAGAAGTCTAAGAATTTCTAGGTATGTTTTAAACAAAATTTCTTCTGCTTGTCTGTATATGGAGAAAAATCTTGTATGTGTTTGAGCACTTTTTGGATTTGATAAATTTTGGTAGTAGGTTGGTCTCTGTGAATCATCCCAAACAATAGAAAACCCTTTGAAAGTTAGTTTACATCTGCAATCATATGTAAAAGCTCTGTAATCTATTATCTCTTTTCTATAAACCCCATTATATTTAATCATGTTATTTGCATTTGCTTGGATGTTCTCTTCAGCAATCTAGCTGTGTATATCCTACAATTGTACCAATTTTAAATATTGTTGATCCTCCAATCTTCACACCTATTTATATTTCTTCACACCCACCTATCTTGCTATTACACTATCATCATATTTTCATATTACCAATTGACACCTTAGCTAAATGAAATCTTTTGCTAATGGAAGAAATTAAATCCTTCTCTTTTGTTGCATTCTTGTGTCTATGTCAACTTTGTTTATCAAAAGAAATCTCAACTTCTCTAGTTTTGCCATTTCCTAAAGAGATCAAAATTTATTGCTAGGCAAACCTATTTCTTTCTTTCTATCCATTAATCTATATAATCAATTAAACAAATTTCTTTTGTCTGAAATCTCATGCCATTTGATGACTTGCTGTAATAATGCTAATAGAGCTAAATTTCATTCTAACAAAACTTTCATATTTTCTATTCCTCCAGCCTGTCTATTTGTACGGCCTCCATATGTACAGAATCATGCCTAAAATAGCATTTAAAACTTATTATCTGCAGCCCAATTGTTATCTCAGACCAAGGTACAGGAGATTTTAGATTTTATTAGCTTTTACACTTAAAAATTTATGAAACTTTCTTTGCCTAAAACCAAAAATATTGTAAATGAAGTCTTGTATGTAGTTTATGCATTTGAAACAATGACTTTTACTATGTAAAATAATAAAATTTTACCTGAATTAAATTCTTCAGAATCCCTCTTCTTGTCCATGGCAATAGTATGGCCTAGCTTAGCCAAGCTCTCACAAAAATTCTTTTCATTGTATCAAATTTAATTTTGGTTTGTGTGAATACTTTTATATGAATAAATGAATAGCTTTCGTAATGAATAGAAGTGAATAAATAAATCTCTTTGTGCTTAAATAATTTTATTTTAACCTTGATAGAAAATAGGAATGGTAAGTTTTAGTAACATAAAAATCTGCCTTTTGTATTACCATATTAGAATTAGAAATTTTGTTGGAGTTTAGAAAGTATTCTTATTTGTAAAATCAAAATATATATTATGAAACTATAAAATCTTATTCATTTGAATTTGATTTAATTAATTCTTGCATATAATAACTTATTTTAATTTTAATTTAAGAATTTAAATAATTAAAGATTTTTTAGCTAAAAATTAAGTATTTGATGTTGCATAATGTTAATTATAAAGTTTAACTATGTTTAAAATTGTCCTTTAATAAAGTATTGTTTTAATTTGAGTTTTATTTATTATTTTGGAGGTGTGATGTCAACTCCCTATTTAATAAAGAAGAATAGTTTGATGGATGTGTTTTATTTTTTGAAGTATTTTTTTATAGAAAAATCAAATTCCTATTATTAGGATGTGTTATATTTAAGTATTATTACATTTCAAATCAAATCCCTATTATTAGGGATGTGTCATATTTAAGTATTATTATATTTCATTTATGAGAAATTAAATCCCTATTATTAGGGATGTGTTATATTTATGTATTGCTATATTTTATTTATGAGAAATGAAATCCCTATTATTAGGGATGTGTTATATTTAAGTATTATTATATTTTATTTATGAGAAACCAAATCCCTATTATTGAGGGATGTATTATATTTAAGTATTATTTTTGTTAATGTACCAAGGGATCCAATCTGCTCATCAAAACCTTCACAGAGAGAGAAGCAACACCAAGAAGCTATTTCACCAAAAAAGAAAATATATGATGAGATGATAAAATACCTAGTATACAAGCCTTTTAAAGGCAATAAATATTCGACGGGTGGAAAAACTACCCGATACGAGAAAAACCACCTATTGATGATTGTTTTTACACATTCATAACAAAAGTTAAAATTCACAAAATGAACCTAACTGTCTTGAAAGATATGAAGAAATCAGTTAAGATTACTTAATCCCAAGTTTCTATATGGTCAGGTCTTGACCTTGTGGATAATTCAGTAGGTTAATGTGAAGCTGTAATATGCAAGGGGCCTTACTTGATTTAAGGTGTTTCATGACTCACTGGACTTGAATTATGCAAAATATCATAAATATCAACATTCTCTTCATTCCTTTGCATAAATTTGTTACTGTATCACAAAGTTTTATATGATTTATATTAACACAAGCTTTTCTTTTCAAATATTATGAAAGTTGCCAACTATCAACTCAGTTGTTCATGTTTCCTTCAAATATCAGACAATCTCCTTTAAATCTCTGTGTTTAAGCTAAGTATTTCAAATATTTTGGGAAAAGTTAGAGAAATCTAAATTAAACTTCATTCTGCTACAGGATCTAAATGCTCTGTTATTCACATTGTAAGCAGTACAATAAACTTGATTAAATCCACAGACTAAACCTTTAAATGTAAGTCCTGAGTATTTTCATGAACATACATTCAAGATTGTAAGCTTTTGGAGAGATAATATTTCAAATACAAACAAGAGCTAGAAAACACTCTTAAAATAGATGCAGAATTCTAGAGATATTTGTATTCAAAATAAATAGTCATATGATTTACAATGTATGAATGACTCCTTGCTTCATTAATCAACTTGCAGAAAACTTACGACACTTTACAGATACAATAAGAAAGCTAGATGTTCCATGCACTCCTTATTGTAGACATAGGTGACCTCCTCTAAACTAAACTAATCCTTCTATTCAAAATACTTGAACCAATTACAACTGCTAGCTATCTTCTACAAAATCCCTGTGTAAGTCATTATAGAGTAAAAGGGCTCAATATATAGATTTGATTATCCCCAATATGGTCACAAAACCCTAGTCCAGCAATGGTCTATATTCCAAGTGCAACAACAACGGTGGAAAACAAATGTCGCCAAAATATCTCTGAGTAGCATACCCATACTGAGTGTAAAAGATGCCCTTTGGAACCCTAACAATCATCAAAATGTCTTTTGCTGCTTGCCCTTTGGAACCCTAACACCTCAAAATATCTTCTGTTGAAAGCCTTTACTCCTTTCACTTCCTCTATGATCCACCACCACTCTGTGATGTCATCGCCATTAAAGCTCCACCTTTAATATACCTGCAAACCTGCCAACAGACATAAAAATAGATTATAAAAAATTCACGTTGCTTTTGCCAATTTATACCTCGTCAGAATGTTAGATTGGCATTGATTACAGTAATTAATGTGCCAAAAGTTTGGCTTTCTACTTCAATGTTAGCGTTTTTAAACCTTTTACCGTTAGTTTAATTTTGACATACATACTTATTTTCCTTGTATGTTCCTTTTGTATGTTGCCTTTGTATATTTAAACATACAAACATTCTATACAAGAAATCAAACTAAATTTCCCTCCCTTTTCCACATTTCTGTACTTGTATCTTTCGCTTTGTATATCACGCTTCATATATTTTCTTGTATGAGTGCATATACAACAACTTTATGTGAACCTCCTCTTACCTTTTACCTCTCACAGTGCCTTAATTTCTTTGTATCTCAGATATGTACATCGTAAACATACAAGCATTCAAATATACAAAGAGTTTTTAGTATTTAACTTCTTTTCGCATCCGGTTCGTATCTTTTATTTGTATCCTTTGCTTTGCATATTGGCTTGTATATCAAAGACATACATTGTAATTATACAAGCTCCATATGCAATTAGTGGGGTCCACCTTACCTTTTACTTGTATCTCCGCGATGCATATAACACTTGTATCAAACCTTTAGATACAAGGCCCAATACATACAAACTCCTTTGTATTTCCTCTTCGGACTTCAACCTTTATAAACCATAGTTTACTTACCTCTCGGCTCCGCGGCATGTATAAAGTGCAATGCATCTTCTGATATATATTGAGTGTAACGCCCCGCCATGAACACCTTAGAGAAATTAACATTTATGCTGTATGAAACAGGATAATTTTTTTTTTAAGTGAATAAGATAACAAAGTAATGTTGACATATCTAATTACACCATTTAAACTTACGACTTGTTCTCTAAGGTTTCAAGGTTGCATTACTTTACATATCAACTAACATAATTTAACATACATTACTAACATCAGTAACTCAATCTAAATCTAATGCACAATTTGAATAACATATTCATCTTCATTGCATGTCATCAAATAAAATAATCTACATGATCGAATACATAATCATAATGTTTTCCTTACACATAAGTACATCATTGCTGTAATGAAACAACTTGCACAATATCTAAATATAATAGTAAATATGCTGCAAACACTTGATAATAATATGCCACTTCGAGGGGGCAACCTCCAAAACAACTTCAATGGGGATACCTCCAATAGTCTTCAATGAGAACACAATACTCAATATATGATGAAATAAGACTCACTACCTCCTATATATACCTATTTATGCCTAGGATATCACCTAGGCCAACTTAGATGGGCCTATATAAGCCTTAGGCTGACCTAAACAACTAAATAACAATAAACTAATGATAATATGACTTAATTAAGAGTTAAGATAGCCACAATCCGACTATTCATAACCCTATACACACTATAGGATTAAGGGCGTAGCATGCCCCCCCTCTTCAAAAAAGCATTGTCCTCAATGCTAACCAAATGTGGATGCTTTTGCATGAATTCCTCATTCTCCCATGTAGCTTCCTCAACTAGAGAGTTCTTCCATTTAATTAGATATTCTATGATTTCCCTTGTCCTCAGCTTCTTGGTGCGTGTTTGAATAATTCTCTCAGGATCCACAACTATTCTTCCCTCTTCATCAAGCTCAGGTAACTTAGTCTGTGCTACCACTTTATTCCCAATAACCTTCTTCAAGTAGGAAACATGAAAAATTGGATGAATTTTTGTTGATATGGGAAGCTCCAATTTATGTGCTACATTGCCAATCTTCTGTAACACCTTATAAGGACCATAGTACTTGGGTGCCAGCTTGTTAGCTTTATGTTGTTGTTTTAGAGACATTTGCTTGTATGGTTGTAGCGCACAAAGACCCAATCTCCCACTTCAAAAGTTCTTTCACTACGGTGTTGATCAACGTGTTGCTTCATTCTGTTTTGTGCCATTGCCAAGTTCTCTCGAAGACTAGCCAATACCTCTTGCTGATGATGGATGTGTTCTTCGACTATGTGAACCTTTGGTTGTACCCGCAATGAAGAGATGATTAATGGTGGGTGGTAACCATATAGTGCTAAAAATGGAGACATCTTGGAAGAAGTATGGAAAGAAGTGTTGTACCACCATTCTGCTAGTGGTAGCCATTGCACCCATCTCTCTTGTTTATCTAAAGCAAAACAACGGAGATAGCCTTCCAAGCATTTGTTGACCACTTCTGTCTGTCCATCTGACTGGGGGTGATATGATGAACTATGAGCAAGCTGAGTGCCCAAGCATGAAAACAAGTCAGTCCAAAAATTACTTGTAAATATAGGGTCACGATCACTAACTATAACTTTCGGAGTCCCATGCAATTTCTGAATAGTATTCATAAAAGCTATTGCTATAGTGCTTGCTGCCAATGGTTGTGCCAAAGCACAAAAGTGACCATATTTGGTGAGACGATCCACAACAACCATGATGACATTTTTTCCTTCAGATCTAGGCAAACCTGTGATGAAATCCATAGATACCTCCTCCCACCTTTGACTTGGGATACATAAGGGTTGTAGAAGACCCAGAGTCTTAACTGTCTCCCCTTTATGTTGTTGACATACCATGCATTCAGCTACAAATTTTTGAACATCCCCTTTCAGCCCTTCCCAAAAGAAATCTTGCTTGATTCTATGATAAGTTTTGAGGAATCCTGAGTGCCCACCTATTGGAGAAGCATGTAGTTCTTCCAACACCTTAAGCTTAAGAGTTGAATTCTTACAAAGGTATAACCTCTCCTTGTACCATAAAATATTTCCTTTCCATGAAAATTTGTCAGACACACTTGATTCCTGTTGGAGTTTCTCAATGAGCCTTAGAGTATCTATGTCCTTCTCCCACTCTTCTCTTGCCTCATTTACCTAGTCTACTTGTAACATGGAAATGGCAAATAAAAATGACTTTGTGGGTTCATCACGCCTTGATAGAGCATCAGCCACAACATTCTCCTTGCCTTTCTTATATATGATCTCAAAGTCATATCCCAACATCTTTGTGACCCATTTTTGTTGTTCTTCAGATGATAACCTCTATTGCAAGAAATATTTGAGACTATCATGATCTGTCTTGACCTTAAAGTGTCGTCCCATTAGATAAGGTCTCCATTGTTTGACTGCATGTAAGATAGCCAACATTTCCTTCTCATAAACTGGCTTCAACAAATTTTTACCTTTAAGTTGGCGACTTTCAAATGCTATGGGTTTTCCTTCTTGCATAAGTACTACTCCTATTCCATGTCCTAAAGCATCACATTCAACAACAAATGTTTTAGAAAAATCTGGGGTAGCTAGGACTGGAGTTGTACACATGGCTTCCTTTAGTTTCTCAAATGCCCTTGTCGCCACTTCATTCCATTGGAAAGCATCCTTCTTTAACAAGGATGTGAGAGGAGATGCTATGCTACCATAATTCTTTACAAATCGGTGATAATACCCTATAAGCCCTAAAAAACCTCGTAAGTTCTTAAGGGTCTTAGGAATTTTCCACTCTACAATTGCTTGGATCTTATGAGGGTCCACCTTGACTCCCTCATGTGACACAATGTGACCAAGGTACACCACTTCTTTGACACCAAAGATACACTTGGATGGTTTAGCATACAAATGATTCTGCTTCAAAATGTCCAACACTTGATTTACATGTTGCAAGTGTTCCTCCCATGTTTTACTATATATTAAGATGTCATAAAAAAATACCAAAACAAATTTCCTCAAAAATGGCCTGAAGATAGAGTTCATCAAACTTTGAAATGTCGACGGTGCATTAGTGAGACCAAAAGGCATTACCAAAAATTCATAGTGGCCCTCATGGGTTCTAAAAGCTATCTTATGTACATCCTCATCTTTAATTCTAATTTGATAACCAGAATGGAGATCAAGTTTTGTAAAATAAATAGCACCATTAAGCTCATCTAACAAATCATCAATTACTGGAATAGGAAACTTATCTTTTATGGTGAACTTGTTAAGCTCCCTGTAATCTGGACACATCCTCCAAGTTTCATCCTTCTTACACACCATTACCACAGGAGATGAGTAAGCACTTTGACTATGCCTGATAATGCCTGCTTCTAGCATCTCTTGAACTATCTTCTCAATCTCACTTTTTTGAGCATATGGATATCTGTAGGGCCTGATGTTGGGTGGTTGGCTCCCTGGTACTAGTTGAATGGCATGATCATGATGTCTCCTAGGAGGCAATCCTTTTGGCATCTCCCCAAAAACTATAGAGTGCTTATCTATAATTGCTTGTAGATCCAATGGTGTAGAAGCCTTTGAGTGATATGCTTCTAATGAAAATAATTGGGCTACCATCCCATCTACCTCCTTCTTCAACATCTTTTGCATTTGGTAAGAACTTACTATCTGTGGTGACTTTGCACGCATCCCTCATAATTCTATTGTTCTTCCCTCTGATTGAAAGCACATGAATAGTTCTTGGAAGTTCAATTCAATTGTTCCCAAAGTGGTAAGCCACTGTACTCCCAAAACAATATCTGCTGCACCCATTGAGATAGCATACATTGGACAATTAAGATGATAATCTCCCATGGATAATTTAATGCTATGGCATTTTCCTGAACAACTAACAGTACCACCATCTGCAATCAAGACCTAAAATTCTGGAGCTGGATATATAAAACAATTTAGACGAGTGGCCAACTTTTTGTTGATGAAGTTATGAGTGCTACCGGAGTCTATCAACACTGTTACTTTTTCTTTCTTTAAGAAACCCACTACCTTGAGAGTTTGTGGGGTACTAAAACCTGAAAGTGCATGGCAAAAAATGATTGGTTGAGTATCTCTTGACTCCTCCTCTATCTTATTGTCACTCTCTACTATTGGTACCTCTTCTTCTTCCTCACTTGGCCCTTCAATATAGAACAATTTCTTTTTAGTGCATTTGTGTCCTCTACTATATTTGCTATCACAATTAAAACATAATCCTTTTGCTCTCTTCTCTTCAATTTGTTGTGGTGTTAGCCTAGTAGGTTGTGGAAGTGACTATGTAGGAGTGCTTTTATCTCTTATGTTTATAAAACCTTGCCTTTTATTAACCATAAATTTTTCCTGTACTTGCCTTGCCATAATCATTGCATCTGAGATGGAATTTGAACGGAACATGCGTACCTCATATTTAATGTGATCCTTTAAGCCACCAATGAATAGCTCCAACAAATTTTCTGTAGACACATTTTCCACTATTAAAGACAAAGTACGAAATTGATGAATGTAATCTTTGACCATGCCTGTTTGCCTTAATTTGGTAATTTGGCTGAAGTAGCTATCCATAAGATTTTCACCATAATGAGTAATGAGTTCTTCTTGGAAAACCGACCAAGTGACAATGCATCCTTTTGCTTTCTTTTCTTCATATAGCCAACGGTACCAAATGAATTGATCAGGTTCCAAGTATAAGGAAGCCATGGCCACCTTTTGTTGACATGGAACATGGTGGATATCAAAGAATTTCTCCATTTGACAAAGCCAATTGGTAGGATCTTGACCATCAAACTTTCGCATATCCAACTTTGGTGTGAAATTCCTTGCCATAAAATGAGTGGTGTGATGATCCATCTTGAGATTTGATTCAAACCCCAAAACACCCTTCCCTTTTGTAGAATCCTCTTCCTCCACATCATGGTGTTGTGACTGCTTATGTTTGGAAAGTATCTCCAGAATTTTCTCAATATCACATGACTTCGCCAACCCTTTCATTTGTTCACCCATAATGGACAAGATTTCACCTTTCATCTTGCTATTTTCTTTATGAATAAGTTCAAGTATATTTTCATATTCTTTTTGATCAACATCCTCATTTTCCACCTCCTCCTTGCCTGAAGTTTTTCCCGGTGTGGTAACATTCTTTTTGCCCCTTGTTGAAGGACCCATCATGATTGGAAAAAATAATTTTGTAATAAATCACACAAAACAAATCAAATCAATCTAAAAATTTTACTGTGACTTACCAAGGCCAAGATCTCACTTCCCTAAAAAAATTGTGAAGAAATTCAAAATTGTGCAGCCTGGAGAGAGAAATTGGTGAAAACCCTAATTTATAAAGAAATCCCTTTATTCTACTCCAATTGTTCTCAAATCTAGACTGTAGTAGCTTTACTATTATATTGAAAAACCCACAAAAAATCTTTCAGAGCTTCAACAAAATAAGAGAGATATAGGCTTCTCAAAAAATAAGGGCAGAAACCCTAATTCTACTATAACTCACTTAATTTGGCTCCAAATGCTCTAAATTCTGGATTGTAGTAGCTTCAATATGTTCTTCAAAAACCCTTTTAAAATTAGAAAACAATTCACCAAAATTTGAAAGTTATGCACTTTCCAAAATGACCTCCAAATCAGAAAAAAAATCACCTAGTTTTTGTCTTCACGGTGCCAAGATCATGCTCTGATACCACTTGTAATGAAACAACTTGCACAATATCTAAATTTAATAGTAAATATGCTGTAAAAACTTGATAATAATATTCCACTTCGAGGGGGTAACCTCCAAAACCACTTCGAGGGGGATACCTTCAATAGTCTTCAATGAGAACACAATACTCAATATATGATGAAATAAGACTCACTACCTCCTATATATACCTATTTATGCCTAGGATATCACCTAGGCCGACTTAGATGGGCCTATATAAGCCTTAGGCTGACCTAAACAACTAAATAACAATAAACTAATGATAATATGACTTAATTAAGAGTTAAGATAGCCACAAGCCGACTATTCATAACCCTATACACACTATAGGATTAAGGGCGTAGAAATTGCATTATTTACATTGCCATCTTCTGACTATATCAAATTACATACATTATGAATGAACTGATACACCAGTCTAGTACAAGATTATACACAATTATCTTCCTCAACTGGTACAAGATCAGTTGTCTAAAAACTGAGATAAATCTTTTCTGCACATGAACTTCGACAAGGGATAACCAATGGTTATGAAATCTTTTCCACCTGACCATGTGGAACCCTAAGGTCCACCCCCCAAGCTAAGAGTTAACATGAGGTCCCAAAACAACAGCAACAGTCAGGTAGACAAAAGACTAACATGAACAAAGAATAACCAAAATCTAATACACCACATGACAATAACATAAACAACACAACACCACTACTAGAGACAACACATAACATATGGGGAGAGACCATACAAGGAATGCTAGGTTGTAGTAGGGAGAGTGTCATCGCATGGTCCTAGCATGGGTTATCCTGATAGCCTCTCACTAGGCAGCAGCCCCCATCTATGGTTATCCTGACAGCCCCTCACTAGGCACCGGCCCCATAGGGTGACACATGTAGAATCAACCATCCTTTCATGTGGACAAGGATGTCAATCATGCCGACCAGGCCTTCTCAACCCATCCTTAGTCTAAACAAGCACTATAGGTCTGGGAGAGGAAATCCATTTATCTTGTTTAATGTATAATCCACCCCTTTACCCCCTAGTTCTTTTTAGGTTATCACTTAATTAACTACTTTCAATGGGTTATCCTGACAGCCACTTTGGGCGTCGACCCCACATTAAAAGCCACTCTCCTTGCTAGCACCTAGTAAACCTTAACCATCATACAGGGCATTATAACAATAAACATTCATGTTCACTGCAAGGCATAGACCCTCTTGCATTCCAAACATAATCATAATAACACCATTTGTTAAACAATGCCTATAGCATCACAATTCATTGCTCTTTTTACAAATTTCAAGACTCCCCATAACACAATTCAGGACTAAACGGATACAAAACATTCACAAGTGGTTAAATATCTCATCCAAAGAATATTACTCCCACAAAATACATTATCAACTTAGATAAATCTTCATTCATAATATATTGTGCTTCATACTAAATTAGAACCACATGTTCAATATAACATCACAATACTAGAACACCTATCCACATGTCACATGTACTCAAAATGCGACATACTAAGCCTCTAGAATTAGAGTTTGACCAGTCACAATCCACCTCATTACGACAACAAGAATACTTAACTCATATAGTTCAATTTAAGTTCTAGAGTTAATACTAAAACTCCTTCTCGGTTTAATGTAAATAACTTTCATAATAAAATCAATATCGGATTACATTAACTCTTTAACCAAACCAATTGATTTTAAATTAAATGCAACAATTATATTAGTACATTACAACTAAATTATCTAAATATTCTTCATTTTGTTTCTAAAGATAAATTACAAAATACAAATATAACAATTATTTCACCAATTAACTTACCTTTCCAATGATGGATTGAATAATAACACTAAGACAATACCTTATAACTATACAGCAATACAACGAGGAAAAAGGCTCAACAATCAAAGATGAACTTATATCTTTGTTTTCCTTAGGGTTCTACCTTGAGATGGTCTTTCAGATATTCCATTGACCTCGACCAGATAAGACATTTTAATATGCTTTGAATTTTCATGATAAAAATGTCTCTAGAAATAATTTTATCAAAGGTGATTTAGTTCTATCAAAAGAAGAAGATCGAGAGGGTCATTTCTCAAGCGGTCATCACTTGATAGTTGTATATACTACTTTTTGTTCTCAAGGCATTCCAGTTCCCATGCAAATACTTCCACTATAACTGTTTCAACTGCTATAACCTATTGTATTGTAGTAAAATCATAAATGTCCCCATTTGAATGGAATGTGCAATAGTTTGGTATAAATTGTAAATGAGGTGTAAAATTGTTATTGATTGTTTGACCATTGAAATGGATGATATTTAATTAGGACAGTGGCTGAGTGTCAACAATCTTGTTTGAAGTGTCTCACTCAGCACCCTCAACTTGCAAAATTGATAAAATTGACGGCATCATACTTTAAACAGTTTTTTTTTCTCTATTGATATATCTCACGGAAGACAAAGGCAATAGGTTTGTTGAATAAACTATCTATGTTTTCCAAAGGCATTCTGTCTGGTTAATATTTCTTACTGCTGTGCAGATTACAAACTCTAAAGTAGATTACAAACTCTTTTAGCAGATTGTAAATAGCTGATTACTGTGTGTGCATTATCAGCCTCCTTGGCAGCGCTAGCCTTCTAGAGGAAGCACTAAACTTTATCATTGAGGTACCTGTTGTGTCTGTGCTAGTTGTGTGAACTATTTTGAAGTTCGTTGAACTAAAATGCAGGTGCAAACTGCATGTTTGAACCCATTCAAGTTTGTGCGCCCAGCTAAGGCTGACGTCACTTGGAATGGATCGATTGCAGGACATATATATATTTCTTTCAATTAACTTTTTAGCTGTAACAGAAACCTTTACGAAAAGGGAAGCGCCCATTAGAAACATAAAAGTCTGCCATTCAAGATTTTGCGTGATAATATACATTTCTTTTCCCTAGATATCATCCTAAACTTGTTTTTAACAAAAAGGCATTCTGAAAAATGAAAAATGCTAATATTATTTGATATCAGATTGGCACCCAAAAAAAATGATTTTCCTCTGAATTGCACTGAAGTGCAAAAGAACAGCACATTTGGTGTTTTAAAAAAAACTATAAGCCTATAAAAATGATTAACAATTATATGAGATTTCAGTAACTAATATTTCTATATTCAGTTCATAGTTGAAGCTTCATATTCAACTCTTGCATCGATTTGTCCGAGTTGCTGTCACTTTCACCCTCATCTTCATCGACCCCTTATGACAACTTGTGCTCTATGGCTGGATATATTACAATGTGAATTTGTATATGAAACAAAACCATAACTACCATTCCAATAATTAAATCTTGAGACTACAGGATGAAAACTAACGGACTTGTTTACACACGATTAGGGAAAATTTCCACATCTAAACCAATTACCCAGACTATTATACAGAAATCCAATGACAGCTCAGGCTATCCAAAATGGATTAGCTGAGATGATTCAAGCCTTTCCTTTGTGTTATGTTCGCGTTCCATTCAACTCACCTCAAATCTTGCATTTTAATGTATTCGCCTATGTTATTGGCTTTCAAATCATTAAATCTTATTTTGTTTTCTTTTTAACCAGAGATGTTTCCTCATAGAATACACGGGTTGCAGGAAAACACTTAGTGTGGATTTGTTATCAATTCACAGCTGAGGATAAATGTTATTTGCAGAAGATCACACCATTGTACATATGAAGGGGAGCTGGATTACCCTAAAGATCTGTGCTGGCCCTATTAAGGCACCCTGGACCTTATCATTGAACACCTGGGATAAGCACCAATTGTAAGGATGCATTTCTCATGGGCTGTGAAGCGCTTAAAGCTAAGTTAAGAATATTCCCTGCAATCACCGAGGGTAGGTTATAACAACGGTGCTCGAAACCTTCTAGCAATTGCAATTAAACAACTATTATGGATGCTATGGTTTCTATTTAAAAAACTTGATGGAAGATAGCAAAGGAATATACAGCTTTTACAGATTCCCCTACAGACCCAATGATCTACAGGTGAAACCGTCCTTTGAAAATGAACAATTGCAGAAGTGACAGAATGATCCAGCAAATGGAGTGGGAGGAAAATAATTAAACAACAAATTTCATTGAGCATAATTTGATTTAGAGACCTAAGATTGTACTACCTAAACGTAGAGGAGACAGACTACAGAAATGAGCACCTGGTTTATGCATCGGTAGAGGAAACTCAGAATACAGATTGATTGCAAATTGGAGTAAATCTTGAAGCAAAAATTCAACCAAAACAATCCATTTGGAATAAAAGAAATAATTAACACCAACATATACAGATTCAGAATCAGAGGAAAGAGATTAAGCATTTAATGGAACCTAGCTAATCTGACAAAATCTGTTTCAACACTGTAATACCAAGCTTTATTTTCTAGCCTTCTTCTCTGCTCTCCTCCTGCAATCCTCTTTCCTTTTTCTCCTCTGCAATATCCCCCCTTCATAAAACACACCCTTCCTCCTTTGTAGGGATACGACACATGATCCTATGCCTCCCCCCATCCTTCAAATAATATTTTTTTATTCTTTTAATGATCCCAATGAGTTAATTATTATCAAAATTTATGATTTGATTAGTATATATATGATTCTAACCAAATTTAACCTTTTTATGACCATCCATATTTTTTTTATTAATTAAATTGCAACATTGTAACTACCTAAAACTTTACAACTCTATTATAATTTATCTGATTAATTAAATCGTAAATTACGAATTACAATTTAACTTACAACTAATTTTACTTATTTTAATATTCATAGCGAATAATTATTATATACGACAACTCAAAGTTTCTTATAAATATAATTTATTTACAACAATTATATTCAATTATCGACATTATATTCTCCATCTATTAATTCTATTTAATGCAATAGTTCTACCTCACATGCATAAACACTATCAAACCTAGTTAGACCTCATGGTGTAACATTACCTGACGGATAGTCATGATAAGATGACAAGACAATGAACACGAAGGCAAACTGACAACCAGACAACAATGACAAGGGACCCCATGTTAACTCCATTCAACCATTCCAGTGGTGAAGGCACGCTCAAACCTAGTAAATCAGGTGGAGTCGGTGCCTAGTACTTGCATCCTGCAACAACCACACAGTCAAACATAACAATATATGTATCCACATGCAGTCATATAGTGAATGGAAATCCCAGTGTGGCAGGGTACTCAAATACGAGTAATGCGACATTGTTCCATTCATGTACATGTATAAACAAATACTATATTGAACATAATTTCTGGTTACTTATCAACAACATAAAACAATCAATTATCTCACAATCAAATATAACAATTAACATTAAAGCATCCATAACATTTAATATATTTATCAAATTGTAAAGCATAAAACAACGGAATTCAACATCATCAACTGTTATCATAATGATTAGGTCCATAATCAATTAACAAAATAACAAAGAATCCATCATCAAACAATCTAAGATAATGTCATAATGTCCAATCCTACTAAGCAACCATCAATCTGACAGAAGACAAGGTGAGGGGCACTACATTGAGGTACGATGCATTCTTTATATCAGATTTTAATCTTTCCCTGAAATCCACATGTATGTATATTGAAATGTATGTCTCTGAAATATACATACAAAGTGCAACACATACAACAACTTAACCTTATTTCATGATCTTTCCGGTTCTGTGCTATGTATATTCCCATTGTATATCCTGTTGTATGTTTTGCTTTCGCCAAACATACAAACCGAAAATACATTCAACAGACTCAACAAATTATTCATTTAAACCTTGAATGCCACTAGGCTCAACTTGTATGTAAGAATAAAATGTTACCGAAATGCATACAAGTATAACGAATGCAACAAAACTGACAACTCCTTTTGCGACTTATATATCGACCCAATATACAAGTAGCTTTGTATATGCAACATACAAACGACCCGATATACAAACAGCTTTGTATATGCAACATACAAACCCTCCCATTGTACATTTTACCAAAAACATACATATCTTGCAAAATATTGTGAATTTTAACATGGTTCAATAAGCAACCCTCACTCATTTTTGACAAGGAATTCACCCATATTCTGGTTATCAATGCTATTTTTTCTTTATTTTCAACAAGGTTTGTAACTTTCACTCTCTCTTTTCCCTTTTACCACCCAACAGACCCACACAGAAAAGCAAAAGCCACAGCCACAACAGGGGTCCACATTTTGCAAAGGAGTAAAATGGGGCATGTTGTGAGCATCACAACACCACCCTACAGGAAAATACATTATCCCTATGCTAAAAAATTAACACACTAACACCCCCCCTTAAGTGCAAACTTAGGGAGAATTATTATGCAAAATCAAAATGTAAATATGGGTCCCACCTACACAACCATGTTAGGTACCCATTTACAATACAAAAATAAAGAAATCTCTCATAAATGGAGAAAAGGAGAAAAACTCTGTGGGAGGAAACTCCTCTCCAAAAGAGAGAAAACTAAAAATGCTAAAAAATAAAAATTGAAAGGATGGAGGACTCCTCAAGATCCCCCAAGGACAACTTCCTTCACCCCTAACATCAATCACGACAAGAGATAGCGAGGAGATGCCAAAGGTTTAGTGAAGATGTCTGCAACTTGCTGCCCCATAGGCAAATACTCTAGACTGAGAACACCCTCATAAATGAGCTATCTAATGAAGTACATGTGGATCTCAATATGCTTAGTGTGCTAATGCTCCACTGGGTTGCAAGAAATATGAATGGCACTCTGATTGTCACACCAAAGAGTAGTGAGATGATTAGTAGGAAATCCAAACTTAGACATCAATTGTTGAAGCCAAAGAATCTCCTGACTAGCCAAGACTGCTCCTCAATACTCTATCTTAGTTGATGATAATGCAATAGCAGTTTGTTTCTTGCAAGACAAAGAACAAGAGAAAAGACAAAGCCAGAAGTAGACTTCCGATCATTAACATCACTAGCCCGATCTGAGTCAGTGAAGACCACAATCTCAGTAGCTCCTGATGTATAGTGAATTGTAACACCCCGCCAGGAAACCCCAGAGGACAACCCAAAAAAAAACTAACAATAGGACAATGTTTTTTTTTAAAAGAAGATAGAAATAACAGATTAATGTCAAACACATCCATACATATCATTAAACTATCTTGTCCTCTAAGGCTGCCATAGCTGCCTTACTTACTAAACTATTTACAAGATCAAGAATTAACTAACATCAATAATTCAATTCTAATCTATTGCTTCACATGTGAGAACACATACATTTCCATGCAATAAGATTAAATGAGAAATCAACAAGATCTTATAATTAGAACTACAAGTACATATACAATTTCCATACATAGGGTACATCATTACCTCATTCACACTATCACTTTCCAGATTACATTGGAATACTCACAATATGATAAATCTGATACACAACACTAGCATAAAAATCTGCCACATTAATTTAGAACATAATCTGGAATCTGCATCACAAGATCCATTCTTCTCGTACACGAACAATAGCAAGGGAGAACCAATGGAGAAAATAGCACTACCACCCGACCATGTGGAACCCTAAGGTCCACCCCTCCATGCTAGGAGATAACATAAGGTTCCACAGCAACAACAGATAAGAAGATAGAAGACTAACAAGTGCAAGGACTACACATGACTCAAGTACAACACGAGTCAACAAGACAACACAAGCAGCATAAACAACACTTCCACACTTAACAGAACTTCCAGAGGCTATCACACAACAAAAGGAAAGAACAATAAAGAGGGAATGGTAGGCTGCAGTAGGGATGAGTGTCATCACATGGTCCTAGCATGGGTTACCCTGACCGTCTCTAGCTAGACACCAACTCCCATCCATGGGTTACCTTGACAGTCTCTCACTAGGTGTTGGCCTCTATGGTCACCCTGACAGTATTTCACTAGACGCCGACCCCATAGGGTGAGGGAATTGATTGTTGTTGCTATTTTATGCTTCTGTGTGTAATTTTGAGGGGAGGGAAACCATTTCTCTAAAAAGAGGAGAAAGGATCAAGTGGAAGAAATATTACAAATTAAGCTTTAAACAGGTATGTGTTCCTTGCCTAATCTGTGTGATGTCTTGTTTGATGGCTGCATGCTTTTGTGTTTGGGTGCATCTGTCTCAAATCTTGCTTTATATCATCCAGTGAAATTATTCTTTTCTCTGTTGAATTTGATGTTATGCATATTTTTCCATGCTTGCTTGGCTGTTGATGCTAGAGGAAAGTCTTTGATTCAATTTATTAATTTCTCTTGGTCGAGCATACTTGTTCCTATGTTGCTCTCAATCCTCTTAATCTAGAGTGTATCTCTTGGGCATTATTTTCGAACCGTGCTTTCATTGAAGGACATTGTTGGCATCATGCCTAGGGTTCTATAGTAGTATTGCAACCATCTTTTGAAGAAAATATAAAATAACTTCAGCCGTGACTTGACTTTCTCCTCTGCCAATCCCTCTTGCCAAAATATTATTAAGATCACTGTAAAATTCTTCTCTATCCTTACCTTAAGAGGTGGATCTTGTCACCCATGCTTACCCTGTAATTGTTATCTTGGTTTAAAACCATTGTAAAGGAGTCGAATGCTGTTGGTGTTATTTGGCCCTTGATATTTGGGTGCCATTTATGCATTTAGCTCGTGGTCCTATATATATCTATTTGATTTGAGACTTTTTATAATTACCTAGAGAGTGGTGTCGACTCATTAACCCTAGCCCTTTATTACACTATTGTTCGTGCATGGAGAACTCTGTCGGCAGATTACACCAATGTTTATGATGTTAGCACACTGGTGGTTGCTTCTTTTTGCTTCTGTGAGCTCAAACCTTACTATATTAAGCTTTACCAAACCTCTTGGTGCCAGTCGTGACCACTGTAGAATTGATGTCTCTGGTATTTGTGTTTTTAGTACTTTCCATTAGAAATTCCTGCCTGATACCGACCCGGGCAGTCAGCAACGGATTGAGTAAGTAATTATAGACTATGGTCAGCCAGTATACTCTTATGCATACACCTTTCAGCAGATAAATATCATTTAATCTTGCATATAATCTTATTGTGCTTAGCGCCCTCGCAACCCCACCCCCTTCGTGACCTTAGTCTGGCAATCAGTGTGAATGACTTTGCTGTGGTAGAATCCTTCAACCGTGGTCGTTGCTATCTCTTCCATCAGGTTTCAATTCAGCCACAACCACTGTAGTTGGGATGATCGACCTTGGAACATCTCTTTGCCTTCATCTGTACGCTTGGCCTATTTTGTGTAGTAAGATAGATAAAATTGCTGTGCAGCAGAAATTTTTGTATGGCTGAATATATTTATGTAGAATCGTTAGTTTTTGGTTATCACTAAAATTTTTTAGTCTTTAGAAAGTTTCTAAATCCTTAAACCTTCTCCTGCTAGTGAGCCTTTCCTTGAGGCCGCAATCCCTTTGAGAACGTTTAAATTTGGCTAAAATATTTAGACTTAGACTTAAGGAGTGGCGAGAAATAACTTATATTCATGTATTTCACTCCTTGAGACAACTCTGTGTGACTCCCGTGTTCCTCATTTGCATAAGAATCAACTAGATTCCTGACAGTTTTGCCTTCTTATTACTGTAAAAATCTTACCGTATTTCCATTCTCAAATTTGATATGCATAGACCTATAAAAAGGGCTTTTTATCTGAATCTCTCACAAGTTAAATTCAATGTTTTCTCAAGAACGGTTTGGGAAATATTTCTAAGATTAGATGTTCTCTTATTCTTGCCAAGTAGGTGCTGCCTTTGTGATTTTATGAGTTAGTAGTTACTCTTGGACTTTTTAATTAAAAATCGAATAGAAAGATTTCTTTCTAATCTTGTCCTATTGTTATTTCTTTTTGGTCAGCTCATGACTAGTGGTAACCATTGATAATGGGCATTGTTTGTTTGTTTCTTTTTTTATATACTTTTCATTTATACGATTTTCTTAATATTATAAAGGAATCTTCTTTATATTTTTTTTACTCTTCTTTATATGATTTTCTTTAGTTATAAAGGAACCTTTCCTTATCTTAAAAATTTAAATCCATTCTAGTATAAATTTTATATCCTTTAAAGAAAAGGCATTTATATAGTAAGAAAATAAATATATTCTATATTCATTTTATTTTATGTTTATTTTATTTTGTATACATTTATCTTGTATAAATTTAAGGTTGGGAATTTATAAATATGAATTCTAATAGTGATTTAATTAATGACAATATAGTAATTTAATTCGATAATACTTCTAGTGTTTATAAATAGTAAATTGGTTATTTAAAATTATCTTATGTGATTTAATTATTATTAGTACGGGTCTTTGGATTTACTAGTGTATGAAATTAAGATATGGAATTAGTATATTATATTAAGTTATGTAATTTTGCCTATAATTAATGTAATGTGGGGAAATGGAATAAAGGTAATTTATTTTATTGAATATTTTTCTTAGGTTTGAAATTAAAAGTTTTTAGATTAAGGTAATTAGTTTGGTATTAGAATTCTATTATTCTTGTTCTAGAAATTGGGGCTTTGCGAAGAGAACATTGTATGGTTGTTTTAATCATCATTTGGGAAATTATAATCCTAATCCTATGTTTTCTCCCTGATCTTTTAGAATCATGTTAATTGATAAATTTAATATGTAGAATAAGGTATTGTAATGTGTGTGTTTTAATACATGTGTTTTATTTTATATAAAGGATATGTCTTTTAAACATTTGTGTATTGGTTTTAAATTGTGAACAAATATAAGTTCAATTAATTATACTATCTAACCAAAATTGTTTTTAGGTTTGTATAAGTGGGAAATCAAGTGGATTATATTAAGTTGTTTTAGTATTTGAATTGGTTATAATTATTTTTCATTGCATTTGAAGATAGGATGTTGTATTGAGTTTGGGCTATGGCATATTCTATTTTTTATTACTAGAATGGTATACATATTAGAATTTTTCTAGTTGGGAACTCTTTGTGTAAGTAAAGTTTAATTATTGTCGTATTAAAGGTTACACAAGTGATCAAGTTTGAATTCTCAAACCTAGATTGTCGATGTTTTAATTTAGGTAATGTTATTAGTATTAATGTGTTGTAAGAGTATTATGTCTCTTGTATGTGGCCCGGGGATATCATAGATAAGGGAGGATGACATATTGGATCTTATGGATTATATGTTGATGCTTATATCCCTTGGTCATGTTAGCAATTCCCAATGGTAGTTAGAATATTGTTGCTCTGCATGGTTGAGATAGATTCGCTTTATGTTGTAGGATAATTGACCATAGTCAGAACTAATGCTACATTGTTCACGACTTTAATTAGTGCATCAGACTCTTGTTGCATTTGAAGGAGCTTATGTTATGATGTGTATTTGTGATTGGGTGTGTCGTGAAACTTGGTGATATAATAGTGTTAAGTAGTTCTAGAGGCCTAGAGGAGTAGTCATGTGTATAATTCTTGTGATACTGTAATCTTGTTATTAATTGATTATGTTTTAGTTTTATGTAACATTTACTTTCCTCTATCTTTGGTTCTTGTGGATGTAACGATCGAGCAAGAGGACCCATGCCTTGCTCTAGATTACACCTTGTTTACGGTTGAAAACTTTGGAGCAAGAGGACCCATGCGTTGCTCTGTTGATATATTATGTTGAGACTTGTATGCAAGAAGGTAAATGCCTTGCATGGTTTATGGATACTTGTTGTGATGCTTGATGGATAGGGTCTTTTAGATGCAGGTATGAGAGTGGCTTTCAATGTGGGGCCGGTGCCCAAAATGGCTGCCAGGGTAACCCATTGAAAGTTATTAATCCAGTGATAACTTAATAATAAATTTGACGGGTGGGAGAACTTTCACATTAATCAAGATAATTGGATGCCTCACTCATGCCTATAGTGCTTGTCCAGGCTAAGGATGAGATGGGAAGGCCATGGTTGGAAAAATCAACTTCCCTGTCCTCATGAAAGGGATGTTGAATCTGCATGTATCACCCTATGGGGCCGGCGTCTAGTGAAATACTATCAGGGTAACCATAGATGGGGGCCGGCGCTTAGTGAGAGACTGTCAGGGTAACCCATGGATGGTAGCCGGTGTCTAGCTAGAGATGGTCATGGTAACCCATGTAGCCTAGCATTCCCTCTTTGTTGTTCTTTCCTTTTGTTGTGTGATAGCCTCTAGAAGTTCTGTTAAGTGTGGAAGTGTTGTTTGTGCTTCTTGTGTTGTCTTGCTGACCCGTGTTGTACTTGAGTCATGTATAGTCCTTACACTTGTTAGTATTCTATCTTCTTGTCTGTTGTTGTTGTGGAACCTTATGTTATCTCCTAGCATGGAGGGGTGGACCTTAGGGTTCCACATGGTCGGGTGGTAGTGCTATTTTCTCCATTAGTTCTCCCTTTCTATTGTTCGTGTGTGAGAAGAATGGATCTTGTGATGCAGATTCTAGATTATGTTTCAGATTGATGTGGCAACTTTTTATGCTAGTGTTGTGTATCAGATTTATCATATTGTAAGTATTCCAATGTAATCCGGAAAGTGATAGTGTGAATGAGGTAATGATGTACCCTATGTATGGAAATTGTATATGTACTTGTAGTTCTAATTATAAGATCTTCTTGATTTCTCATTTAATGTTATTTTATGGAAATGTATGTGTTCTCACATGTGAAGCAATAGATTAGAATTGAATTATTGATGTTAGTTAATTCTTGATCCTATAAATAGTTTAGTAAGTAAGGCAGCTGTGGAAACCTTAGAGGACAAGATAGTTTAATGATATGTATGGATGTGTTTGACATTACTCTATTATTTCTATCTTCTTAAAAAAATTGTCCTATTGTTAGTTTTTTTTTGTTTTTGGGTTGTCCTCTGGGGTTTCCTGGCGGGGAGTTACATGAATGCAAAACCATGTAGTGCCCTAAATGTATCTCAAGATACGGTTGGCAACCTTCTAATGACTCTCATGAGAATCTTGAGAGAAATGGGAGACAAGACCAACTGCAAAGGAAATATCAGGATGACTAACTACCGATACAAGGTAGCATCAACTGATGGAGTAGTGCAAGTGGTAGACAACATAATACCTGACTGAAAAGGAGTAGAGGTTGGCTTATAGTCAACCATCCCAAATCTCTGAAGCAAATCAAGAGCATACTTCTGCTGAAAGATAGAAATACTAGTAAAAGACTGATGAACCTAAAGGCCAAGGAAGTAATGCAATAGACCAAGGTCAGTCATATCAAAATGCTTCATCAAAGCTCCCTAAATATCCTTAATCATGGCAGAAGAACTTCCTATGAGAGTCAAGTCATCCACATAAAGAACAAGTATGATAAGATCCCCCCATGTCTCTGAATATAAACTATAGGATCAGATTGACATCTAATGAATCTAGAAGCAAGCAAAAAACTATCCATCTTCTCATACCAAGCCCAAGGAGCTTGTTTGAGACCACACAATGAACACCTCAGCCTACAAACAAGTGAAGGGTCCTGCACAAAGCCCGGTGGCTGCTCCATATAGATCTCCTCCTGAAGATCACCATGTAGGAAAGCACTCTTCACATCCATTTGATACACTGGCCAACCCTGAGATGCAACAATTGAAAGTATAAGATGTATAGAATACATCTTAGCTATAGGAGCAAAAGTCTCAGAATAGACAATACCTTCAACTTGAGAGAAGCCCTTAGCCACTAGGTGAGCCTTATACTTATCAATAGAACCATCAGCTGCATACTTGGTACGATACACCCACTTGCATCGAACCAACTTTCTTCCCTTAGGAAGAGGAACCAAATCCCAAGTATGATTCTTCATTAAAGAAGAATACTCCTCAATCATAGCACTTTCCCATTCTGAAACACCTAAAGCATTTGAAAACTTTTGAGGATTAGTAGAAACTACATGACTCAAAAGATTTATACTTGAAGTTTAGGAACAAGTGCATCATGTAGCTGTGGGATCACCTGCAAGAGAACCAACATCCTCAAGAAGTGTACGGGCCCATAACAGTCTTGTGGGAGCAGGTGGAGGAGGAGGAGATGGAGAAATGTCAACAACAAGATCAATACCATCATCATGAACATCATCAGGAACATTGTGAGGAACATCATCATCATGATCATGAACGGGAAGCAAAACATCATCTGAAGAAGTAGGAATGAGAGGCGAAGATGCCTGTGATAGTGAATCCTTCAGAGTGAAAGACTCATCAAAATTAACATCACGATGAAAATATACCTCTTGAGTGATAGGATCAAATAACAGATAACCCTTCACATCCTCACAATAGCGAACAAAAATGAACCAGTGACTTTTCTCCTCCATTGCTTTATGCCTCCCATTTGGAATGAATGTCCATGCATCACTACCAAATACTCTGAAAAAGGACACCTTGGGCTTGACATGAGACCAAGCCTCCTCAGGAGTCATATTTTGCACTGCCTTATGAGATATATGGTTCTAAATGTAGTTGGTACAATTGATAGCCTCTGCGTAAAATGTTGGAGCCATAGATCAAGACTAAAGCATATAATTGGCCATCTCCTATGAAGTTCTATTATTTCACTCGGCCACACCATTCTGCTAAGGAGTGTATGGCACTATGTACTGATGAAGAATACCTCAAGCATGACAAAAATCTTGAAATGCCTGATTGACATATTCTCTCCCATTATATGTTTGAATCTTTTGAAGGGAGTGCCTTGACTACTTCTCCACAAATGCAAGGAAGGTCATGAAATATCAAAGAAGCTTATCCTTGTACTTTAGAAAGTACACCCATGTACGCTGAGAGAAGTCATCAATAAAGGTGAGCACATACTTAGCCTCTAAAAATGAAGGAGTTGGGAATGACATAAGATCACTATGCACCAACTCAAGGAGTGTCGAAGCATGTGTGGCCATATCCTTCAAAAAGGGATCCCTATGATGTTTGCCAAGCACACAACCTTGACAAACTCCATCAGAACAAGAGATCTTAGGTAGGCCAATCACCAAATTTTGTGTGCTCATCTGTTGAAGATATCTATAATTCAGGTGCCCAAACTGTTCATGCCAAAGCTTGCTCACAGAATTTGCATGAGCAATAAGGGATGATCCTAATGAAGACTCAAATCCATCAAACCTATACAAATGGGCCACATCAACAACTATCCCTATAGTAATGACCTTCTAAGGATCCTATAACTCTCAAATAGTCACATCAGTGGGAGAAAACTCAACTACCTTTCCATCACCATTATGACATATCTGATAGACAGAAAGCAAATTATGTGAAATATCAGGAACAAAAAGAACATCATCAATACAACCATCCTACATCTTAACTAATCATGTTCCTACAACTAAAATCTGTGAAGAGTTCCCAACTGCAATATGAGAAGTACTAAAAGAGGAAATAGAATCAAGAAGATCCTCAACATGAGTCATATGATGTGAAGCACTGGAATTAAGAATCCAACTCTCACAAGTAGATGATGAAGCCCTTGCTATGAGAGCTTGCCCTTTTCCCAAGGAAGAAGACGTAGGCATGGCAATATTGTTCTTTCTCATAGCTTCCTCCAAAGCTGCTAACCTCTCAAAATAATGTGCATCATTATGCCCTGGCTTTCAACAAAAGGAACAATTTTCCTTCTTCTTCTTAGACTTAGAGGATGACTCCTCGGAGTTAGAAGGAGGAGGAGGAGGATTAGTCTTCTAATCATTCTTTGCCTTAGGTTTGAAGGGAGGCTCACTACCTATAGATGAATCTATCTTTGGCTTCTTATTCTTACCCTTACCCTTGGAAGATTGAGCCATCAAAGCATGACTTTTAGGAAGAGCATCCATCTGAATCAACTTGGCCTAATCCCTAGTTAATTGATCACAAAATACCTCAAATGAAGGCATCTTATGGTCTTCTCCCATAGCATCCATAGTAGAATAGAAGGTAGAGGAAAACACTTGAAAAGGGCCTCTCATCTTAGACAAGATCAAGAAAATACACTCCTTTTTATCTTTGGCATGACCACATCCTTTCAATTGTGACAAAATCAACTTGAATTTGGCAAGGAAATCTTGAATAGTGGGCAAGGCATTTGGAGAGAGAGAGGTGAGATTGGCTTCAAGTTGCAAGATTTTGAACTGATTGACTTTACCATACAACTCAGCAAGCTTAACCCACACTTCTCTAGGTGTCTGACACTTCACAATGTGAAACAACAAATTATCAGACACATGGAGACCTATGAGTCCTCTAGCCTCATCTATTTTGGTTTCTATGAACAAATTACTCAAATACTTTTGTAAACTTAGGTTGTTCGGCATCTAAAATTTGCCAAAGCCCCCTAGACTGCAACAACTGTGACATTTTGAGCTTCCAGGTGTGATAATTGTGCAGGGTGAACAACTGAATCCTTGGGTCTGACATGGTTTACAAGGACACACACAAAGGTCTAAAGTTCTCTATACACCCCCCAGAATGTATGAAAAAACTAAACTTGCAATTCCCAACAAAAATTTTCCTAATACTACTAATAGAAGTAACTGAAACAAGCTTGAATTTCAAGTTACTTAAACTATCAAAAAATCGCAAAATTTTCAGAAAATACCTTGACCACAACGTAGTTTGTCGAAGTAGCTTTTCGATGATGTCTTGTTTGTTGAAAATGGACTCTGTTTACAAATGATATGCAAGTTTGAAAAAAATGTTGTTTTAGGCTCTTTTGAAACACCAGCACCCAGTCACTCCATATGACCACAACCAGCACAAGGGACTAAAATATTGAGCCTTTTGGTCCTCCAAGAATCAAACAATCACTGCATGGCCAAATCATAAGCCGAGCACAAGGCACCACAAACTCAAGAAAAAGAGCCTCTTCATGCCCATGTGAGCCTTGCTCACACTTCCATTCCAGTCATCGAGGTATATAAATGGCAAGAAAATATAGTGCTCTAGCAATGTGGGACTAAATTCCCATACATAATGCTAAAAAAAACTGACGGGTCCACTATGAGTAGCTGTGCTCAAAACCCTAATAAATATGTGATGTCAAACTTTAAAAATGGATAAAGTTTGAATAAAATATATGCCAACATTTGAATTTGGGGCAATGAAGAAAGTAACGCCACAGCAAGGGGAGATAACTCCAAACCACGCCACACCATAGCAAGGGAAACAATCTCCGTGCTATCGTAGATGGATAAAAACTCAACAAATTGGCAAATATGCCTCCTCTGCATTCACGCCCAACATTCAAGCCTTCAAATGGAAGAATAAACTCCTGTACACTACCTCACACTTCCTACACAGCCTTCAAATAAAAAAATCACACAAATTCAATTGCATTCTCCAAGAGTGAAGGCAACTTTGAAATTCAAAAAATTTCAAATGCCAAAACAATTGCAACAAACAGATGATCTCGAACTATTCTGATGAAAACTCTCAAAATTGGAAGGAGAGACAAAAAAAGGCTCTGATACCATGTTAACGTACCCAGGGATCCAATCTTCTCATCAAAACCTTCACAGAGAGAGAAGCGACACCAACAAGCTATTTCACCAGAAAAGAAAATATATGATAAGATGATAAAATACATAGTGTACAAGCCTTTTAAAGGCATGAAATATTTGACAGGTGGAAAGACTACCCAATACGTGAAAAACCACCCTACGGGAAAATAAATTATCCCTATGTTAAAAACTTAACACACTAACAATTTTATCTCATCCCTATTATTTAGATATGTTATATTTAAACATTACTTTATAAATAAAAAGTCAAATCCTTTTAAAATAATTCATTCATTTATTATTTTATCTTGTATGTTTAAGAATATTAGTAGTTTTATCTATTTTGAGAGAGTAGGATATGGATAATAAATAAGGCTTCTTAATATATATTTGTCTTAGCCAAATTGATGTAAATTATCATATTATAAATGTTGAATTGTTATTTTAGATATAGTTATAAGGTGTGTATGATGACCTTAGTTAAGTTTTTATTTGTAGTATGAATTAGAATATTTTAAGTAGTCTACATAGAGTTAGTCTATGAATTTAATTTATGATTGTTATATGTTTAGATATCTTTGATATTTTTTGGTGGAAGATAACATTTAGTTTAGATTTAGTAAGACTTGTCAAGTATTTTTATTTATGTCTTGCTTCCTCTTCACCTTAAGGAACTTTATGGTCATATAATAGAGTCTAGTCTTATTTATGACTTATATTAAAGATTTTGCTTAGTTATGAAATTGGGTGAGTAAGTGGAGGTTAGGTTTGATATGATATAAAACATTTAGCATTTAACTCATATACTTTCTAAAGATTTAAATGAATGATCAGTTTTAGTCTACTTTATGATCCTCTACATTTTTCTTATACAATTATTTTGAATAGAAATCACAAAGTTGTCTAGAATTTTAATAATATCCACATCAGTGTAGAAAGTAGGTTAGTCTAATAATGGGTAGTATCTTGTTTGATTGAATTTTCTATTATAGAATATTTGGTGTCCCTTCAAGTAATTATTGTCTACATTAGAGTTACCTTATGTTGTTAGATGATTGATCATGATTGGAATAATGTTACATTCTTTAAGACTATTATTAGTGCATTAGATCATATGTTACATTTGTGGTTTTGATTGAATTATTGATCTTGGTTTAGGATGTGCTTTGGAAAGTGAATGTGATGTATGACCATTATGTTTTAATGTTAAGTGTTGTAGAAGTGTTTCTAGAGGCCTAGGAGGGTGTGAATGTGAGGTGAATGAAATGCACTCTTGTAATATTGTCTCTTGTTTCATGTTAGTATGATACATTTACAAGATGGATAATGCCTTGCTCAGTGTACCTATTCATGTGGTTATGATGACTATGCAAGATGGATAATGCCTTGCTCTGTGTGATGTGAAATGATGTGTATTTTGTGTTGTAAATGTATCATGATGAGAATGCTATCGATAGTTCATGCTTGGTTTATGTTTTGGGACAAGGATATAAGAATTGGTCCATATGATTATGTTTTGTATGCAAGAAGGTAAATGCTTTGCATTGTCTATGTTATTTGTCATTGTGATGGTAATTGTCTTGCTTCAGGGATAGGGTCTTCTAGATGCAGGTAGGGGAGTGGCTTTCAATGTGGGGCTGGTGCCCAAAGTGGCTGCTAGGATAACCCATTGAAAGTTTTTAATCCAGTGATAACTTAATAATTAATTTAGAGGGTTGGCTAGTTTCAACACTAAATAAGATAATTGGATGCCTCACCCATGCCTGTAGTGCTTGTTTAGATTAAGGATGTGATGAGAGGGTCGTGGTTGGCAAGATCAACTTCCTTGTCCTCATGAAAGGAATGTTAGTTCTGTATGTGTCACCCTATGGGGCCGGTGTCTAGTGAGAGACTGCTAGGATAACCATAGATGGGGGTTGGCATCTAGGCGGCTAGGATAACCCATGGATGGGGGCCGATGTTCGGTGAGAGACTGCCAAGATAACCCATGTTAGGACCATGCGATGACTCTTCCCTACTATAGCCTAACATTCCCTAAGTGTGCTTTTCCCTTTTTTTTGTGTGATTGCCTCTAGAAGTGTTGTTTAATTTACTTGTGATTTTCATATTGATCTGTGTTGTATTGGAGTCACATGTAGTCCTTGCACTCTTTAGCCTACTGTCTTCTTGACTATTATCATTATGGAACCTCATTGTTATCTCCTAGCATGGGGGTGGATCTGAGTGTTCCACATGGTTGGGTGGTTGTGCTTTATTCCATTAGTTTTTTTCCATCATTACTCATGTGTAAAGAAGATGTATCTCGCTTGATTCCAATTTTGCACCTGTATCAAAGATAGACATTTGTACTATTTGTATTTAGATCTTTTGTATCAGAAGAAATCCTTATGTAATTGATGTATCTAGAAAGAGAGCTTTTGTATCATTGAAATTATGTAATTATTCTTGTAAGATAAACTATTCTGCACTTGTAATCTTGGTTGCAAAAATGTTGATATATTCATGTGATGTTGTAACCTAAAATGTTAGTTTGTGTAATGCCCCACCATGCAACCCTAGAGATAAGTTCAACTAAAGCAATAAGAAGGCAGATTTTTTTTGTTTTAAAGAAGAAATGATAAAAAAACATAACATAGACTAATAGCTTCAAGTTAAACTATCATCTTACAACTTAACAATAATCAACAACATACATGATTTGATCGATAAAATGAATCAAACTAACATTTTAGGTTACAAGATCATATGAATATATCAACTTTTTTTGCAACCAAGATTACAAGTGCAAAATAGTTTATCTTACAAGAATAATTACATAATTTCAATGATACAAAAGCTCTCTTTCTGGATACATCAATTACATAAGGATTTCTTCTGATACAAAAGATCTAAATACAAATAGTACAAATGTTCATCTTTGATACAGGTGCAAAACTAGAATCAATAGAGATACATTTTCTTTATGCATGAGCCACAATGCCAAAATAAACTAATGGAATAAAGCACAACCACCTGACCATGTGGAACCCCGAGGTCCACCCCCTATGCTAGGAGATAACAATGAGGTACCACAAAGACAACTGTCAAAGACAAAACACTAACAGATGCAAGGACTACACATGACTCCAATACAACCTTGGTCAATATGAACATGCAACTCAAACAACACTTACACACTTAACATGCAATTGCAGAGGCACTCACACAACCAAAGGAGGAAAATATAGCTTGGGAGTGCTAGACTGCAATAGGGAGGAGTGTCATCAGAAAGCTTGTCAGGGGTTATCCTGGCAAGTCTTCCTAGGCACCGGCCACCATCCTGGGTTATCCTAGTAGCCTCTCCCAACCACCAGCCCCCATACAAACTCATGCGGAATGAACATACCTTTCATGAGGACAAGGCAATTAATTTGCTATTCCAGGCCTTCTCATCTCATCTCAAGCCTAAACGAGCATTTGAGCCATGAGTGAGGCATACATTATCTTGCTTAATGTGATTAACTACCCAACCCCTAAATTTATTAATTAGGCTATCACTTGATTACCAACTTCCAATGGGTTATCTTGGCATCCACTTTGGACACAAGCCCCGCATTGAAAACCACTCCCCTATCTTCATCTAGAAAACCCTATCCATCAAGCAAGACTTTCACCATCATAATGACAAGTAACATATACAGTGCAAGACATTTACCTTCTTGCATACAAAACATAATCACAGGGACCAATTCTTATATCCTTGTCCCAAAACATAAACCAAGCATGAATTATCACATTCTCATCATGATGCATTTACAACACAAAATACACATCATTTCACATCACACAGAGCAAGGCATTATCTATCTTGCATAGTCAACATAGCTACATGAATAGGTACACTAAGCAAGGCATTATCCATCTTGCACATGTATCATACTAACATGAAACATGAGACAATATTACAAGAGTGCATTTCATTCAACTCACATTCACACCCTCCTAGGCCTCTGGAAACACTTCTACAACACTTGACATCATTAAAACATAATGGTCATACATCACATGCACTTCTAAAACACATCATAAACCAAAATCCCTCATCAATACTTCAATAACAAAACCCCAGATGTAACATATGATCTGATGCAATAATAATGGTCTTAAAGAATGTAACATTATTCCAAGCATGATCAATCATCTAACAACATAAGGTAACTCTATCCCAACAATGCAGAACAATAATAACTTGAAAGGGTACCAATTATTCTATAGTAGAAAATTCAGTCAAACAAGATACTACCTGTTATTAGACTAAACCACTTTCTACACTGATGTGGATCTTATTAAAATTCTAGACAACTTCGTGACTTCTATTCAAAATAATTGTATAAACAAAACATAAAGGATTATAAAGTAGATTAAAACCGATCATCTATTTAAATCTTTAGAAAGTATATGAGTTAAATGCTAAACGTTTTATATCATATCAAACCTAACCTCCACTTACCCAATTTCATAACTAAGCACAATCTTTAATATAAGTCATAAATAAGATTAGACTCCATTATATGACCACAAAATTCCTTAAGGTGAAGGGGAAGCAAGATATATATATATATATATATATATATATATATATATATATTCACAAGCCTTATTAAATATAAACTAAATGTTATCTTCCACCAAAATATATCAAGATAACTAGACATACAACAATCATAAATTAAATTCATAGACTAACTCTATGCACACTACTTAAAATAATCTAATTCATACTAAAATTACAGACTTAACTAAGGTCATCATACACCCCTTATAACTAGATCTAGAATAACAATTCAATATTTATAATATGATAATTTACATCCATTTGACTAAGACAAATATATATTAAGAAACCCTATTTATTATCCATACCCTACTCTCTTACAATAGATAAAACTACTAATATTCTTGAATATACAAGATAAAATAATAAATCAATAAATTATTTTAAAAGGATTTGACATTTTATTTATAAAGTAATGCTTAAATATAACATATATAAATAATAGGGATTTGATTTTTCATAAATAAAATATAATAATACTTAAATATGACACATCCCTAATAATAGGGATTTGATTTCTCATAAATGAAATTTGAAATATAATAATACTTAAATATAACACATCTTAATAAAACTATTCTTCCCTATTAAATAGGGAGTTGACATCACACCTTCAAAATAATAAATAAAACTCAAATTAAAACAATAATTTATTAAAGGACAATTTTAAAGATAGTTAAACTTTATAATTAACATTATGCAACATCAAATACTTAATATTTAGCTAATAAGGTTTACTTATTTAAATTCTTAAATTAAAATTAAAATAAGTTATTATATGCAAGAATTAATTAAATCAAATTTGAAAGGATAAGATTTTATAGTTTCATAATACATATATATTTTAATTTTACAAATAAGAATACTTTCTAAACTCTAACAAAATTTCTAATTCCAATATGGTAATATAAAAGGCTGATTTTTATGTTACTAAAACTCATCATTCATATTTCCTATCAAGGTTAAAATTAAATTATTTAAGCACAAAGAGACTCATTTATTCACTTCTATTCATTATGAAAGCTATTCTTTTATTCATATAAAAGTATTCACACAAACCAGAATTAAATTTGATACAATGAAAAGAATTAATGTGAGAGCTTGGCTGAGCTAGGCCATACGATTGCCATGGACAAGAAGAGGGATTCTAAAGAATTTAATTCAGGTAACATTTAATTGTTTTACATACTAAAATTCATTGTTTGAAATGCATAAACTACAGACCAAACTTGATTTGCATTATTTTTTGTTTTAGGCAAAGGAAGTTTCATAAATTTTTAAGTGTAAAAACTAATAAAATCTAAAATCTCCTATACCTTGGTCTGAGATAACAATTGGGCTGCAAATACTAAGTTTTAAATGCTATTTCAAGCATGATTCTATGCATATGGAGGCCATACAAATAGGTAGGCTGGAGGAATAGAAAATATGAAAGTTTTGTTACAATGGAATTTATCTCTATTGGCATTATTAAAACAAGCCATCAAATGGCATGAGATTTTAGACAAAAGAAAGAAATAGGTTTTCCTGGCAATAAATTTTGATCCCTTTAGGCAAGGACAACACTATAGAAGTCAAGATTTCTTTTGATAAAATAAATTTATATAGACATAGGAATGCAACAAAAGAGAAGGATTTAATTTCTTCTAGTAGTAAAAGATTTCATTTAGCTAAGGAGTCTACTGGTAATATGAAAATACGATGATAGTGTAATAGCAAGATAGGTGGGTGTGAAGAAAGATAAATAGGTGTGAAGATTGGAGGATTAACAACATTTAAAATTACTACAATTGCAAGATATACCCGGCTAGATTGTTGAAGAGAAAATCTAAGCAAATGCAAATTATGGGATTAAATATAATGGGGTTTATAGAAAAGAGAGAATAGATTACAGAGCTTTTACATATGATTACAGATAGAAACTGACTTTTGAAGGGTTTTTCATTGTTTGGGATGATTCACAGAGACCAACCTACTACCAAAATTTATCAAATCAAAAAGTGCTCAAACACATAAGATTTTTCTTCATATACAGATAAGTAGAAGAAATTTTGTTTAAAACATACTTGGAAATTCTTCAGACTTCTCTTGCTCCCTTTCTCTCTTCCTCCGCCAATTCCTCTTCTTTTTCCCTAAATTTCTATGTATCTTTTTGCCAAAATTTTTGTGTATCTTTTCCAAGAACACTCCACTCAAATAATCTTCCCAAAACCAAAAATAGACTAGGATAATAAATTCCTAAATACCCCAATCTTCCATTACTGACATCCACTATCTAAAATTTTAAATGCATTTCCACCACCACTATCTCGAATATTTTCAAATCTTGAAAATTATTTCTGGCAAACACTTCCTCAAAACAATTAATGACAATATCAAAATAATATCTTCCTGCCTAAAATTTAATTAATTACTAAAGTATTAAATATTAATAATTGATACAATAACTTTATTATCATTATTATTATTAACTTTAAATACCACTAACAGGAATAATTTTCAAATTTCTAACAATCCACTCCAACAATAAATTAATGGCAAAATAAAATAAAATCTCACATGTCATATAAACTCAATAAAGTACTAAATATCAATATTATTATTATTATTGCTAGCTTTCAAAGCTACTAATTTAATTTAATATAAAAGTCAACTGATTAATATTCTTAATTTTCTACATTAATTAAATAACTAATATTGATGTATATATATAAACTTATTATTATTATCACTATAACAATTAATAAATCTCCAACAAATACAAATTGACTATATAACCAAAATGATCAAACATCAACACATCTATACACATAGATCACTTATTCTATAAAATGAACCAAACAACTATAATTAACAACTTAATACCTTGGTCACTAAGTTCAATAAAATGAACCTTAAATTGCAATAAACAAACAATAACAACCACATACCAAAAGATGACCAACACCCGAGGACAAGTACCAATTGAGAGACAACTACACACATGACTTGAAATACATGCATGACGAAAAACTAAAGACATTGGCTGACAGAGGGAACCCCATGTTATCTCCCATCCACATTATCTATTGGTGTAAAGGCACACTCAGACCTACTAATTTGGGTGGAGTCGGTGCCTAGTACCTACAAACTACATCAAACCAAGGGGTTGTGTACGAGCATATATATAATCAAACACACTGTGATAGGGAATCACAGCATAGTAGGGTGCTCATAATGAATAATACTACATCGTCCCTTCACTAAAAGCATCACAAATAACATATTAAACAAGTTTATTAGTCACTAAACAACCAAATAACACATAGTCAGATAGTCACATAATTTATGGAGTAAAACAAATCTACATAATAAATTAATCCATGACTGCTCACAACATAAGCATAGTGTATTAATCATAAAGTATCAATAGTGTCATCATAGTAAACATTAATGAGTGTCATCAACTACATCAAATGGTAAACTTGACATCAACATATCTAGCATACCCTAAGTATTCTGAGTATCTTACCTTCATCTTCATGCTCCTTAGCCTGACCACGTGCTCATCCAAGGTGAGAATGGAGGGGCAATATAGTTTGATTCATTTGATTGATCAAATCATGTATGTTGTTAATTATTGTTAAGTTGCAATAATGCAACTATGTAATCCCTAGAGATGATAGTTTAACTTGACGCTATTAGTCTATGTTATGTTTTGTTATTATTTCTTCTTTTTTATAAAAAAAAATCTGCATTTGTATTACTTTAGTTGAATTTATCTCTAGGGTTGGATGGCGAGGCATTACATTTGGTATCAAAGCCAAGTTACAACACTGAGACCTCTGGATTGTTGTTGTTGCTCTAGGTTAAGTGATTTTCTCTTTGTGGTGTGTTGCTGATGGTACCTTTCACCTGTGTGCATTAACATGACATTATAAGATTGATAAGTTTATAGACTTGTCCTTTGATTAGGTCTTGTTTACTTATGTGTCTATGTGTTCTCTCTTCCTCTTCTCTGATAATGTGATGATATATTTGAAAATATGTCTTCCCTGAATGTTAGTACTTGTTGTTTTGTTGCAGCTTTGAGTTTCTCTTGTGGTCACTAGTGCATTATAAGAAAGAAGCATGGTTATTGTTAGTGCATGTAATTAAGTATTGGAATGATTTAATCATTTGGTCAGTCATGTGGTTATGTGATGTTGTCATGTGTGGGGTATCTTACCATGGTTGTTGAAAACCTAACATCTATTTCCTAGTTGGTCATGACCGCATGTGGAAGATCGATTGTAGTTTATGAAAGTTATCATTCTATATGCCTATGTAAGAACTGTGTGCAGGAGATCAAATGGGAGCTTGTGTTGGGCCTATGAGATCATGAATGTGATAATGTAGTCAATTATAGTTTTTAATTATTCCTATGTGTGATATCATACATTCCCTTTATATCTTCTTGCATAAGGAAGCAATTGCATATTTCCATAGTTTAGTAAAAAGAAATTGTATTGTATTAAAGATAAAAGTTGTTTAGATAAGTGGATGTAGTTAACTTAATTATTTGAGTGTTGGTGTATGTTCTCTAATGCATTCTAGACCTTGTGTCCTTGAGTGTTGTGTAGCGGAGACTCCCTTTTTGTGGCTAAAATTGGTCACATCATAATGTGAATTTATTGTGTAATTTAGTTGTTTTAAAATTTTTAACGGTTGTTTCATGTGTTGTTGGTGTTTAGCAGTGCATTTTCTTTCTTTGAGATTTCTTATGATAGGAGTGGTCACCAAAAATCTTTCCTTTATACTTGATTTATTGTTAGAAATTGCCGGCACTATGTGACTTAAAGTTGGATTTGATTATTTTCCCACTTGGGTTTGCATTTATTTTTAAAATCTCTATGGTGGCTATTCTGAATGTTTGATCCTGTTGGCTCCATTTTGTGTTAAGTGTTGTTTCTATCATGTTCATTTTGAACCTCTGATAGTATGTTCAAGGGAGGACTCCATGGATAATTGTACTATGTATGTTAGTAAATAGTCAAAAGCATAGTGGAAATAAGATGTGAGAAGTATTTTTCCTTGAGTATATGTGAATGTGTAAGTCTCAAAAATCATGTAAAAGCTTTTAAACCAACTCAAGAATAAATGAAGTAAGAAATCCGCTTAAATACAACATCACAATAACCAAAATAAAAAAGAAGTAAATGATCCACTTAAATACAACTTCCAAAGATAAAAGGTGTAATTAATCCGCTTAATTACAATATTAAAATATATAATACTTCATCAATAAAATTCAATAGAGTCAATAAATCTTCACAAAGAAAATCTCATCGATATAAATTAAATAAGATATTAAATCTTACATCTTGCATGCTCATTCTAGGTAAAAGAACTATAAAATTATATACATAAATCCATTGGAAAACATGCCATAATACATCCATCAATCATGAACATCATGAATAAATAAATCAATACACTCTCTAGCTGCATCAACCAAGTGGCCCACTACCTACAAGCTGAGAGATGGGAACATGGTTTAGGTGCTTTTCCACCCAACCATGAAGTATTTACACTCCCCTTGATCCCTTCATGACATGAAGAAAACCTAGCCTTACATGAAATGTCTAGCTACCTGGTAACAACTGCAGGAGGGAACACCCAATGCATGGCTGATGTCTGAATGTGCAATTCTAAGTATGAAAAGCAAATTGTCTCACAACAAGATGTGGCAGAGATATTAATAAATATGTTTGTTAGACAATACAAATCTATTTCAATGGCATCTCGATTAGATCTAATCATTTAAGTAAATTGGTCAATTCCCGAAAAGAGGAAAAGCCATCTCTGATATATCCACATTCGACATCCTAGTCCCAAAAGTAACCCAATACATTCCTAGATAAAAATCTACCTTCTTTCCCCAAGAAGAAAGAAATAAATAAGTTTGTAAATAAATAAAAGTCTTAATCAAAATCACCTATGACCACCTCTAATCCCTTCCCATGCATAAATCAAGAGAGCACCCATCTTGTGTCAAGCAATATCATAATCATTTATAATGCAATAAAGGTTTTGTATCTCAATTAGTATTTCCTTGGTTCAAATAGATTATAGAAACTAATGATCTTACTTCATATCCAATATTGTTTCATACTCCAAGCAATCATATCAATAATGAAGTTTGAATATTCTACTCTCATACAATGAGGTTTCATGCATACTTGTATCAAATATTATCTCTATCTTTCCACAAGATCAAGTAAATAAAATAAAACACTCTATGTTCTCCTATAAATCATTTCAATCATCAACCAAGAAACATTCTTTGCAAGCCATAGTCCTTCATTTGTTCATATAATTGCATCATAGTTTACTAATAAATCAATATAGTTCCCTTTCTCAAAATATCATTTAAGGAAATACAGTTTCCAATCAAATCATTCATCTTTTTGTCACACAAATACATTCACAAGTTTATCTAATAGGTATATTATCCAATTCATAATTTGATCTCAATTCATTTTTACAAAAGTTATTCTAAGTTATAATTTCATCTTACTGTCATAATAGTGACAGGAACTACTCAGTTTATTCACTAAGTTTATGTTTAATATTCTGCAACATTCCTGTCATTTCAATGACAGGAGCTGTGACAATATTGGAAAATAAAAATACAGAACAGATTTTATAATAGCCTACTATCATCCAAGATAATAGCTTGAAATAGTGTTTAACACTACCATAAATGAGAAATTTGTCTACTGATTACAATGGTTTTCAATATAATTTAAGAGTTTGAATTTCTTCATTAAGAGGTCGATATCCAAATCCCAACTAATTTCAGCTAGTATAAAATAAAGAAAATAGTCATATATTGTCTGACAGAGACTAATCTAGTAGTGATTTGGGGGTTGGTTTTGAAGTTTTCGTTCAGTTTGTCAATCCAAATCTAAGAATAACACTTGCTTATGCAAAGCACAGAGGTAAACAATAGTTCTCAGACAAGCAAAATTTATAACCAAAAAGTAATTATTATATTCCAAAACCATCGATCAACCAAGAAGAATAGTAGGCGACAGAATAAAGACAATGACCACAAAGGAATGGTCAGCTAGAATAGAAGGGGCAGCCCACATAAAAACTAGGCAATCAGAAAAGAAGACAATGGCCAGCAGAAGTATAGGCGGCTAGGAGAAATAGTCGATGCCAAAGAGACAAAGATAATAACAACAGTCCAAGCAAACATATGGCAGCAAGGTAGATCAATCTAAGCCAACATCATGGTCTTCTTTTGTTGCTGCATTTATAGATAAAAATTTCAAAATAGAAGGAGAGAGTAATTCTAAGAAAAATGTGCAGGTCTAGTATGTCCTTTGGCAGCCAGGAAGAAGAGTTTTCCAGAGAGTTTAAACAGGCTGAGAAAAACATACAAGTTCCAGCTGACCTCTCTAAGTTCTCTTATCTTTTAATAGTCTATTAATCAATGTAAACATAAGAAAAATACCTAGAGTTTTATGTCTGAAAGAAAATAGTGATTCTACCTTGGTCACTCACGTTTTGCTCCATTCGCTATCCCATCAGAACACATCATATTCCTCTAAAAAATGCTTAATCAAAACTATGAATTTCTATAAAGGATTTCTGGGTTTTGTTCTTCACTTTTGAATCTTTCCATAACAATTTACATTTTTGAATTTTGTTCTAGTATGGCAAAGTTATGGCTATTTTCCTATCTCTGTTCCTGACTAAACTTTTAAATGCCTTATTTCTTCTTTTTATGTAAAATTTCTTCTTTGCCTTCAAATGCTTAGATTTAACACATAGCCAGATAATTCTCTCTACCATCCCTCTTATGGGTTTGAATCCTCTACTACCTCCTTTTTCTTAAAAAAAATCTGTTCTCCCCTTTTTTAGCATTTTGAAAGATTTTAGGTTTTAAAAACTAAAGTTTTAATTTCAGTTTGCATGAGAAAAATCCTTCTTTTAAAAATAATAACACCACTTTAATTTAAAATAACATAATAAAAATAAAACAAATAAAACAATAAAACAATATAAAGAAAATAAAACAATAAAAACAATAAATTTAATCTTTAAAAACTTCAAATTTTACTATTTTTAATAAAAATAATATCTTTATTTAGCTTATTGTCGTATGTGTGATAGTAAGCTGCTTTTAATTATTTTATTGAGAAAAACTAAATATAATAATAATATTATTAATATAATTTAACTACTTTTAGCAAAACACAATCACTTAATAAATCAAGAAGTGAAAATAATAAAATAATAATATAAATCCATATTTATCTATTATAATTTAATATAATAGTTTAAATCAAATTGACATATTGTCTTCCAAACATCTAAACTTGTGTAAAATAGAAAAGCAAGTTTATCTAATTTATTTTAAATAATTTTTGCTACACTAATTTAAATACACCATTAAAATTTAATCGTCATCACAACAATATAATAAAATAATGTATTCAAGGTAAACTATTGTAGCAATTGAAAACATAATATTTTCTACATATTAAATCATCAATCACGATTATTAAAAACACAATGATGCATAAAATAAGTAATTCAAAAATGCATATACAACTACATGAGTGTGTGATTGCATCAGGGTAATCCATCCATCAATTCTTGCTAAGTGGCTAGAACATTTCTACCTCAACCATGCTCTCGTCTTCGACAAGTTCCTGCATCCAATTGCACTTAACTCGACGTCAATAGGTTAGTGTCTCCAAAATATAGCTAAAGCAATTCATTGCAATTACATCAATATTACTTAACATCTAAATCCATTTTCTAATATAACTTCATAATAATTACTTTCACTCTTTTGAAATTACTCAAAGTAAATCAATGATGATAAATGTTCATTAATTTCAATAATAGTAATGTCCATAAAAATGAGACTTGATAGAATGCAATTCTCTAAACCATATGAAACTTTCAAAATATGTGTGGTTAGATATAAGTAGATCACATGATAAGCCTTAAAGGTAAAGAATTAATATTCTTCTTATTGTTATGGAATAATTATGCCTATTTTATGAACAATTACTTAATATGGATGCGTATGTAGGCAATAGAAAGTTGCAATACTAATATGTTATGTTTCAACCCAAGCCTATGACTTCTTGGAGGAAGTCATGTTTTAGGGGGGGAGGATGTAGTGCCCCTCCATTCTCACCTTGGATGAGTAGGTGGTCAGGCTAAGGAGCATGAAAATGAAGGTAAGATACTTGAAATACTTAGGGTATATTAGACATGTTGATGGCAGGTTTACAATTTTGATGTAGTTGATGACACTCATTGATGTTTACTATGATGACACTGTTGATATTTTATGATTAGTACATTATGCTTATGTTGTGATCAGTCATGGATTAATTGATTATGTAGATTTGTTTTACTACGTGAGTTATGCGACTATCTGACTATGTGTTATCTGGTTGTTTATTTACTAATAATCTTGTTTAATATGTTATTTGTGATGCTTTTGGTGAAGGGACGGTGTAGTATTTCTCATTATGAGCACCCTACTATGCTACGATTCCTTGTCACAGTGTGTTTGATTATATATATATACACAACCCCTTCGTTTGATGCAGGTTGTAGGTACTAGGCACCAACTTCATCTAAATTAGCAAGTCTAAGTGTGCCTTTACACCAATGGATAATGTGGATGGGAGATAACATAGGGTTCCCTCTGTCAGCCAATGTCTTCAGTTTGTCGTCATCCATGTATTTCCAGTTATGGGTGTAGTTGTCACTCAGTTGGTACTTGTCCTCGGGTGTTGGTCATCCTTTGGTATGTAGTTGTTATTATTTGTTTATTGTAGTTTAAAGTTTATTTTATTGAACTTAGTGACCAAGGTATTAAGTTGTTGATTATAGTCGTTTGGTTTATTATTTAGAATAAGGGATCTATGTGTATAGATGTGTTTATGTTTGATCATTTTGGTTATTTAGTCAATGTGTATTTGTTGGAGATTTATTAATTGTTATAGTAATAATAATGATACGTTTATATATATACATCAGTATTAGTTATTTAATTAATGTAGAAAATTGAGAATATTAATTAGTTGATTTTTATATTAAATTAAATTAGTAGCTTTGAAAGATAGTAATAATAGTAATATTGCTAATATTTAGTACTTTATTGAGTTTATCTGACATGTGAGATTTTATTTTATTTTGCCATTAATTTATTGTTGGAGTGGGTTGTCAGAAATTTAAAAATTATTCCTATTAGTGGTATTAAAAGTTAATTGTAATAATGATAATAAAGTTATTGAATCAATTATTATATTTAATACTTTAGTAATTGATTAAATTTTGGGTTGGAAGATATTCTTTTGATATTGTCATTAATTGTTTTAAGGAAGTGTTTTCCAGAAATAATTTTCAAGATTTAAAAATATTCCAGATAGTGGTGGTAGAAATGTATTTAAAATTTTGGATAGTTGATGTTAGTAATAGAAGATTGAGGGATTTAGGTCTTTATTATCCTAGTCTATTTTTGGTTTTGGGAAGATTATTTTGACAGGATAGTTCTTGGAAAAGATACATAGAAATTTGGGGAAAAAGAAGAGGAATTGGCAGATGAAGAAGGGAGCAAGAGAAGTCTAAAGAATTTTTGGGTATGTTTTAAACAAAATTTCTTCTGCTCGTCTGTATATGAAGAAAAATCTTGTATGTGTTTGAGCACTTTTTTGATTTGATAAATTTTGGTAGTAGGTTGGTCCTTGTGAATCATCCCGAACAATAGAAAACCCTTCGAAAGTCAGTTTCCATCTACAATCATATGTAAAAGCTTTGTAATCTATTCTCTCTTTTCTATAAACCCCATTATATTTAATCATGTTATTTGCATTTGCTTGGATGTTCTCTTCAACAATCTAGCCGTGTATATCCTAAAATTGTAGCAATTTTAAATATTATTGATCCTCCAATCTGCACAACTATTTATCTTTCTTCACACCCACCTATCTTGCTATTGCACTATCATCATATTTTCATATTACCAGTAGACACCTTAGCTATATGAAATCTTTTTCTACTGGAAGAAATTAAATCCTTCTCTTTTGTTCCATTCCTATGTCTACGTGAATTTCTTTTATCAAATGAAATCTTGAGTTATGTAATGTTTCCCTTGCCTAAGAGATCAAAATTTATTGCCAGACAAACCTATTTCTTTCTTTCCAACCATTAATCTGTATAATCAATCAAACAAATTTCTTTTGTCTAAAATCTCACGCCATTTGATGACTTGTTGTAATAATGCCAATAGATATAAATTTCATTCTAACAAAACATTCATATTTCTATTCCTCCAGCCTACATGTTTGTACAGCCTCCATATGCATAGAATCATGCTTGAAATAGCATTTAAAACTTAGTATCTGCAGCCTAATTGTTCTCTCAGACCAAGGTATAGGAGATTTTAGATTTTATTAGCTTTTACACTTAAAAATTTATAAAACTCTCTTTTCCTGAATGTAATGCCCTGCCATGCAACCCTAGAGATAAGTTAACTAAAGCAATAAAAAAGGTAGAATATTTTTTTTTTTTTGGTAATAGAATTAACCAATTTAACATAGTCTGACACAACAAGTTAACTACATCTCTAGGGATAACATGACTACATTATTGAAATTAAGCAATGGCCAACAACATACATAACTCATTCAAACATGATTATATTACATGATCTAACTAACAGCGACGGTTGTTCTAAATCCAAATGAGTACACACACATGCACAATGAAGTAATTTCTACCCAATAATGAACTCAACAGGGGGTTAAGATTCTAATTTACATATTTTATCATAGCTCCAGAGTCCTACATGGCTTATAGATCTCAAACTACACATCTTAGTAAACATTAGTCTTGTATAGTTATGGATTACACATTACAAATATCAATTGTATCAAATGACAAACCTAAGGCCCTAAGGGGCCAACCTAATATCTCGGGGGCTCATATTGGCCTTGCCTATGTACGCGTAGTGCAGAGACTTTGTAGTTCGGGACTTGAACTTACAACCACAAGATGGTATCATATTATTTCTAAATTAGGTTTCATATACAATAAAAGCTTTATAATCTCAATCACATATAAGGGAGACAACATTTATAACACAACATATACAACATCCAAAAAATAGACTTAATTCAAGATCTCTCAATCCATCTGTTCTCAGTCTTGGTTTCAATTTCCTCATAATACTAGGGGAAGACAACATTTATAATCTAGATAACTAATCATATATTGATAATCCAAGGTTCTTTCTTTCTAAGGTATTATATCAAGTAACTATTCATAGACTAAATTCTCTACTTCGCTTCATACCAAGGAGACGAAAGTCAAATTATTCTCATAGGATCTCTCAAGGTTTCAAATGAATAATGAAAAAGATCTAGCTCTTAATAACCAATCATTTGATAGCATACATAATGTGTAATTCCCCTCACTTTTAGCTTGTGATAGATGTTATTTTCATATTTCCTATGACAGTTCTCGTATAGTTGATAGTCTTATATTGCATATTTACAATTTTGAGACATTTGGACTAGTATGTTATGGTTTATGTTCTCCTCGATCATGATGGACATATTTGATGATTATAGATTTATGTTATTCTGAGTTAATGTGTTATTTGAACATGATTATGATGCATTACTGGTAATGGATGTAGTTATTTAATGATGTGTTTACATGAACGAAACAGTGTCACATTACTCGTGTCCGAGTACCCTGCCACACTGCGACTTCCATTCATTGTGTTTATGACTACATGTTTATATATTTATATATGTACAACCTTGTTGTTTATTGTAGGATGTAGGTACCGGGCATCGCCTCCTCCTGAACTACCAAGTCTGAGCATGCCCTAGCCAATGGAGTTGTTGATTGGAGTTAGCATAGGGTTCCTTACTCAGTCAGCATCCTCAAAGAGGATGAGTTCTCACTATTGTATCCTATCGTCACCGTCAGTTGGACTATTTGTCGTTATTCTATCGTCATGTCCTGTGGCTTTACATGGGGTCAGGTATTATCCAGTAAGTTGGGTTTATCCAATTTAAAGTGTTGATTTAAGCCTGGTTAGTACTTCATTAAAAATAAGGTTAAAATTAAGCTAATGTTAAACAGACATTTGCTAGGGAAATTATGTGCTGTTATTAATTATAGATGGTTTAATTGTTTGATAATTGGTAAAATTAACATGAATTAGTAAATAAATAAATAAATTAGATAAATGATTAAATGAAATAATAAATTACAAGTTGTAAGCAGATAAAATTAAAAAGAAAAAAAAATACATAAGTAAAGATGAATAAACAACTATAATTTTGATAAAATAAATTTATAGTAATAAAGATAATATTTTAAGGTTAAAAAAATTAGGATTGTCGCTTTATACCATGCATTTGGTATTTTGGGGATATGCAAATTACTACCGGGTGCCGTCAATTGCAAATTGGAGGATTTGGGTAGTCTTTTGATATAGTTAATTTTGAATCCCACAAGAGAGTGGATTGTTGGGAAAAGAGAGGCATGTTCCTGGATTTACTCAAGGAGTTCAACCCTTGTTTCTAAAGAAAGTGGACTGTTGGGAAGAGAGGATGTCTCCTGCATTTATTCGAGGAGTTAAGTCCTGGTTTGAGGGGAAAGATTTCTGGAAGAGAAGGGAAGGGGGTTTGCATTTTTTGGAGAGGAAAGGAGATTCAGGAAAAGCTTAAGAAACTTCAGGTATGCAACTGTATACATTTTATGCCTATTGCATATGAAATTTTAATAGAATTAGATTATTTGTGTTTTCCTCCATTGATGGGATTTATTCAGGATTTGGTGTTAGATTCTTTAAAGGCATACTTAATATTCTCGTGACCTCCAATCTATCTATAGTTTTGAGACTTGTCACAAATCTTCCATTTGCTTTAGATACAATTGAATATCCCAAATCTGACATGCTCTTGTACCCCTTTTTGTATTCTTGAAAGCTGAGTTAAAATTCTTCTGTGAAATTGAATCTGCACCCCTTCTGTGGGAATTTACTTGTTGTGTTTTGTGATTCTTTGTCTAGTATTTAATCAAACAAAGCTAATTGCCCCCTTTGGAATTGTCTTGTGCATCTATTAGGGCACATAGACTAGTACATTTATAGATCTTTGCATTACCCTTGTTGATTTCTGTTTCAGAACCCTAGTGTTGTACTCCTGTCGCCCTTATTCTGACCACGTCTGATGTATAATATAGGTATGTAGATATATAAGCTCCTGCCAATTGCAATTACTTTAAAATTCCTTAAGCCCTAGCAATAAATCTACTCTACGTATTTTGCATACATGTTACCAGCCATGCACTATCACCTCTGATAGAATTTGTTGTTCTTCATGCTTGATAGAAACCATTTCTAAGTTTCTAACCTTCTTAGATGCTCAGCCAGCTTAGAGAAATTTAAGAATTGCATTTTCTATTTGTAGTTTTTTCTACATGCCAGTGTATCACTCGAAAGATCTATAGTGCCATCAACCCAAAATAAGTGCGCATGAGCTAGCTGTTAATTTTATTGTAAGGTAATGACGTGATTTTTTAAATTATTTAGCAAATCTGTAGGTGTAATGAAGTTTCAAACTCTTGACTTGAAGGATTTTTTTTGGTATGGGCATTGGTGGACCTCCTGTCCACAACTTTGTGCCTATCTGATCTAGGCCAATCCAATGATTCACTAACAATAGCCAGTCCAACCCCTGCAACCCTTTGAACACCATAACCAGATTTTGAATCACCCTGCGCATCATGACTCCTAACACGAATTTCTCACATAATGATCAACTTTAGGCGTATTGCAATTGGGATACAATGTGAGTAAAATATGTTCCACTCTCGTTAAACCTCACTGCCAAATGCGTTGCTGCACAGTTCCTACGCCTCTTCATTAAATCCATTCTGTGTAAATCCTGTGACCATCATATGATGTGAGGAGACACCTCTTGCTACGTTCTGTTAACAAGATATGTGCCTTGCCAATGCTTCTCCATTTTGCGTACAAGTTTACTAGAGCACTTCTGCTATAATTTCTGACAAAAAATACCTTTTCATTATGCTATGATGGATGTCCATACCCGGTTCTAAACTTCTATATCGACACAGGTTGACAAAATGCTGGCAAAGGTTTTAGCGTCTGACTTTACACCTGCAATTTGCTTTTACTTTAAAGTTTCTAAAGTTGTTTCACCAAATCCATGACGTACAAATCCTATACTCATTGCATTCCAGGAGATTACACCCCTTTGAGGAGCTCTGTCTGATTTCATCCCTCAACTGCCCTTTCTACATAATACTCTGAGATTGAGATGAGTAGTGGATGCCAGTGGCGTTTTAAGGTCTCCCCAAGGAAGTGAGCAGCCAATTATAGGTCTAGGTAAGTAGGGTTTCCCTTAACATTTTATAATTAGGGTTCCTTAATAATTCATAATTAGGGATTTGGTGATTAAAAAAAATTAACATTAGAGTACTGTTGTTAAAATAGAAGATACGAAATTAATTCTATTAGGTAGGCTTTGGTATTTAAGTAATCATTCTTAGTAAGGTGTTATATATATCGCTCCATTTGAATGAATTTAAATGGTTAATTAATGAAGGTTCAAGTTGAACGATAATATTAAGTTTTGGAGCCTTACTTGAGTTTTATTAGTATTTGGTTATTAGTCAAATCAAATATAAGTTGTATATTATAATTATATACTTGATACAATTAGATCAAGATTTGAAGGTTATGGGATTAAAATTATTAGATTATTGATCTGTCATGAAATGTGGTTGATATAAGTCGTATTGCATTGACACAATTTTATAATTCTATTGATATGATTATTTATTTATAGTAGATTTGTTAATAGAGTGTAACGTTAATTATTTAATGACCTTGGATGAAAAATAATTGTTATCAAATGATCCATGGAATTTTATTATTATTATTATTATTATTATTATTATATTGGTCACGTGATTTATTAAAATTAAGCTAACAAAATTTATATGATTAAAATTATTGGGTTTATTAAATTTAGAATGTAAATGGATCATGATAAGGAAAGACGGTATATTAGATTGAAATAAATGGAAATTTGATATGTGGAATAGTAGAGTGGATAAATGAAATTTAATGTGGTATTGAAATCTATCACTTTCTCTTTATAAATGACTTATTGAACTAGATCTTTTTTTTCTGTATATGTACTTTGACTACTCGTGAATGTAGTAATAGTTAGACCAATAATATTTGATCTATAGGTATTTGCAATCGATGTCTATGAAGAAGTAATTAAAATTGTTTCTTTTCACCTTTAAGTTAAATAGGTTATTATGAGATTTAGCGGGTTTTATATGGTCATAAAGTAAATAGGAACCCTCAAGTTATCCACAAAAATTAAATTTAGATTGCATTGTAATTATTTAATTTATTTGAATTATAACAATGGCAATGGTGGTTTAGTTTAGTTAGGTTAATGATAATTGTATCTTTGTAAATCAACTAAATAATTATTTTAATAAATATTTACATGTGGTTAACTTTACGGTAATTATAGATTTATTCCTTAATAGGGATACAATCAAATGATAAGCTATATTTTAATGTTAATATACTATTGTAATAACTTAGTCAATTGCAATCTGCTATAGTGGTTTAGTTGTAAAGAAGGCATAATTTAATTATAAGTGGTTGCTCGGAATATGTTTAGTAAATTCAATTTGTGGGTCATGAACTAGTTCATATAGTCTCCTAATTTTGTATCTACCTGTGTGGCTAGTGTTCCAGAGGCTTAGCATGTGATGTCCTGATTCCATGTATTGTGTTGATAGATCTCTTGAGATCATGATGTTTTAAGAAGCATGTCATCTCTGGTTATGTATGGAGTAAGAGATAGGATGAATGATCAATGTACTTCTCTGTGGATGCATTGTTGTCCATTTAGTGGTATTTGTCTTGTATTGAGCTTGTGGTGAGTTGTGGAATGGGGAGACATGGAAATCATATAGAGATGTAATGAATATGTGTCGTTATGGGCAATGGTTTAGAAGTTCTGCCCTTATGATTATGTCTTGGAGGGTCAACGCCTTGCATTGTTATATATACATGTTGATATAAGGATAGTTGTTATGCAGGATGGTTAATGCCTTGCATGGTTTCTGGATCCTCGTTGTCATAATGATGTTTTCTATGCTTGTTGAGTAGGGTTTTCTAGTTGTAGGTAAGGGAGTGGCTTCTAATGTGGGGCCGGTGCCCAAAGTGGCTAGCTAGGGTAACCCATTGGGAGTTGGTAATTAAGTGATAACCTAATAACAAATCTAGGGGTTGGGTAGTTTTCACACTAACAAGATACTGAGATTCCTCACTCATGCCTGTAGTGCTAGTTCAGACTAAGGATGAGAGGAGAAGGCCTGGTTGGCAAATCAACTTCCTTGTCCTCATGAAAGGAAGGTTGATTCTGCATGTGTCACCCTATGGGGCCAGTGTTTAGAGAGAGACTGCCAGGGTAACCATAGATGGGGGCCGATGTCTAGAGGGAGACTGCCTAGGTAACCCATGTTAGGACCATGCGATGACACTCTCTTTACTCAGCCTAGCATTCCCTAGTTGTACTCTCCTCATTCATTTAGTGTTTGCCTCTGGAAGTACTATTGTGTTGTTTGTGATGTTGACTTGTGATGTTGGAGTCATGTGTCATCTTATAGCCAACTATCTACCTGACTGTATGTTGTAGTGGGGACCTTATGTTAACTCCTAGCTTGAGGGGTGGACCTCAGGGTTCCACATGGTCGGGTGGAAGAGCTTAATCCATTGGTTTTTCCCCTTGCCGTGATTCGTGTGCGAGGAGGATATATCTTGTGTATTAGACATTAGATCTTGTACTTGTTTATGAAGATAGTTATTATGCTCATGTACTAGCCTATGTATTAGTTGATTCATAATGTATGTATTCAGATGTAATCAGGATGGTGATAATGTAAACTACATGGGGATGCACTCATATGTGTAGACTTTTGAATATGTACATGTAATCTTGATCAAGTTGATTATCTAACTGATGTCATGAAATAAAGATTTATATGTATAATCATTAGTGCAATAGAGGTAGAATGATCTGCTGATGTTAGTTAATAATGTATGTTAAATTATATTGATTAATTTGTCAAGTAATGCAACCATGGAACCTTAGAAGACAAGTTGTTAGTTTAATGATGTGTATCGATTTGTTATTACCTTGTTATCTCATACAAAAAAATATATTCCGCATTGCATAGCATAGATGGGTTGTCCTCTAAGGTGCTCATGGCAGGGCATTACATATTGATAATATCAAGATAAGCATATGATAAATTTATTTCTAGACGCAAGAAAAGTATACTACTCTTTGTAAGGAAATATGAGATAATTCTTGTTATTTAAATCTACCTTTCTAACCACTCATTATTTAGAATTTCGCCAGAAAGATCTAGTTCCCTTGCACATACTATTAATAAGAATGAAATAGAAATGATTCAAACCTATAATGATATAAATTACTAGATACAATATTAACCGTTAACACCTAATCCTTATTACAAAGCTAAAGAAAATTAGTTCATTTAATACTATCATTTATATTAATACTTTTACTTAGCAGTGCATTCTACCTAAAACAGAATACATCATCTAAAGTACTTCTAAACTATCCAATACAATTTAAGATCATTAGGACAATTAGTCAAAAAAAACTATATCAAAAAGGAAATCATTAACCAACACATTCTAACTCAGGTTCAACCCTTATTGTAAATCCATTAACCCTAATAATTAGAAGATATTGAAAACTAGATTAATTCTATATTCTACAAATTAAAATCCAAACCATGCACAAATATATTTTAAATGCTAAATTCCTAAAACCAAAAAAAAAACTTATATACATAATATTATCTATTATCTTATTTTTCTAACATTACATTTACTTTCTAAAAACAAGAAAATAGAATTTATTCTATCTTAAGAGAAGATTATGATTTATTCTAACTTAAGTGAATCTTTAAAAAATAATAATAATAATTTCTTATGGTGGACAGAAACTTATTATTAATACTTATCTAAAGGAAAAAGTAAGACTAACTCATTATTATTATTTAACTAAAAATCTGAAAGCTAAAACTATCTTTTCTTTTTGTTAACCGAATGTCCTTCTTAGAAACTTCAAGAAAAATATAAGAAAGGTTCATAAGACTAAAATATGAATCTTTCATATTATTAATTGACCAAGATGTGAAAGCATTTAAATAACATAAAACCAGAGTTCCCAACATACTCGCAATATAGCAAAAAAAAAGGTTTGGAAATTAAAGGTATAAGCAATAATGCAGATGGTATCACGGTAGATTTGAAGGTAAAATGGTATGGGAAAGACCAAATATATCACGTCTAAAGATGTACAGGCAAACTGCAATGAGGGGCACAATAAAAAATCAAACATAAGGAAAAATGGCCAGGGACTATTCAAACCCAATAATCAAGACACATTGTTTAATACAACAATTAATCATTGCATTATAACCATGAAAACATTCCTTTAATAAATCATTATTCACTACAAGTAATAATAATTAATAATAATTAAAATCATCATCTCTATTGAACTAATTTCTATGAAACCCTAATTTTAAGTTACAACTTCAATTAATATTAAAATAACAAGATTCTAATTAACTGATTCACCTGGCAATTTGCAAACTCAAAAATTAGTAGGCTATGGGCAAATGTTAGGGTTACGACACTTAAAAATCATAAGAAAAAAAAAGATTTATCAAATGAGATTTATGCATGCAAAATAAGGAAACACTGCAACTACTATCTAATAACTCTCTTCTATATGATAACCTATGTTTAGGCTATATCTAACTTTTAAAATGAACTATAACAATCATCATAAAGAAGGCAAAATTTGATGGGAAGTCATTTGCATAACTAACACTATAGATTGCTCAAGATGATAACAACCATCAATAATTATTAACTTATGCTAAGATTATAAGAAAGCCTGAGAGATATCACTAAATGAAATATAGTACCTTTCCAAATTTATGTATTAAACTATTACTTTATGGATTGGAAAGAAAGATTCATAAAATAATTAAATTAAATAACTCAATTTCATTTTCGCCAAATGAATAGAAAATAAAATCTATAAATTATTATTTTATATAATGCGCTTACCACGCTTCTCTATAAATAAAATATAGTACTAGAAATAAACCCTAATAAAATAGTATATTTTATACCAGCTTTATAGTAAATAAAAAGTAGTGTTGGAAATAACCCTTATAAAATATAAAATATTATACCACACTTGTAAATAAAATAGAGTGATGTAAATTTAAAAGATAATATAAAATATTATTTTATAGCACTGTATTAAACCCTAATAAAATATAATTATAAAACAACAATGGGAAGATAATAATTTAAATTTCGTTGTGTAGAAAACATAAGTAAAAATTGGTGACAAAATCTATAAAATATAATGCACTTACCATTCAATTAACTTCTATTCTTTGGATCTAAAATATTGCATCCACCTTTTAAAAATAAACTTCTCCACTGGAATTTATAATCCCCCGTGCTTCCGAAATTTCCTCTTTAATAAATAATGAAGGGAGGGAAGTTATTTTTCCCACTCCCGTACAAAATAAATTTACAACCACCCCAACTAACTACCTAACTAACCTTTATTAAAAATATATATATATGCAACCAACATAATTTAGACATACACACAATAAATAATTTTACATTGATTAAAAATATTTCATTTAAAATCATAACAATATAATATAATAAATATTCAATTTTACACAAATGAGTAAAACCATTTACCCTCACTCACTTACATAATATAATTAATTATATAACCAACTTTATAATATTCTATTATTTACTATATTATTATTATTTCTTAATTAAAATATTACACTATAATTTTATTTTATTATCAACTAGGATTATATATTTATTTATCAATTTATTTTAATGCATAAGATAACCAAGGCATATTATCACACAAATTAAACCAAAAGTCAAAACAATTACCTAACCCCTAACTAGGGTCAAAAGGCAAAACTTCAAGCAACACTGACTGACCACAAAACTTCAAGCAACCCTGACTGACCACCGATAGTACTTGACAAGCTATCAAACTAGGTACTCATCCTCTTCAAAGATGATGGTTAGGGTGGGGGACCAAGTGCTATCTCTGGTCAACTACTTCCATTGGGTGCATGGCACGCTCAAACCTGCCAATTCAGGTGGAGTCGATGCCTGGTACCTGTTCACTCAAACATACAAGTTAGAGCATGTAATGCCTCCCTGGTCCTAGCCTAACCGAGGTGACACCAAGGTATGAAATTCAAGATTTACATGATATTGTGTTACTGACATTTTGTTAGGTTAGATTCCATGATTAGATTGGGTGTACATGTGGAGAGGATGACACCTTGACATTGGCATAATACGTGAATGATCACAGATGTTGGAATCCTCCATTGTGGACTACTCTTGCTTCGGCTATTATATGATATGCATATGCAGATGTTATAATGTGTCTTGAGTGGTGTAGGTACTAGGCACCGACTCCACCTATCTTCACAGGTCTGAGCATGCCTAATGCCCCAATGGTGGCAAGTTGGAGATGACACATTCGCCATACACCTTAGTTTCACCACCGTCTCCATCAGGGAATGAGTTTCCAATGTGGTGTTAGTTCCCTCGGACACCGTCCAATGATTCCATCCTTGGGGATGTCGATTATCCCATCCTTGGAGAGTCTGACCCGTGCGGATATGGTGTTGAGTCAGTCCTTGTGGGTTGCTTCTGTGAGTTTTCCTTATTTATTATATTATTTTGGCTTGGTGATAGAAAATTTTCCTGCATGTGTTTTGTTTAGTTATAATTTTATTGTGGCCTAGAGTTGGTGAGTGGGCTTAGTGGTTAGCCTTTGTATGGGGGGGTCTTAAGATGGTTATTTCTTGAGCCTAGGGTCATCTATTTAATATTATTTTAGGATAACCCTTATTATGATATTATTTTAGTAATCTTCCAAAATAATCCCTAAATATATAGATCATGAAATACCAATGAATAGTGGAGTTGGTTTAAGGGGTTAAAAAGGGTCCATCATAAAAATAAAAATAAAAATAAAAATAAACCTTTTTCAAGTAAGCTTACTTGTTAGGTAACAAAACTATATAACCTGGTAGATTATGCCTTCAAAAAAAAAAAAACAAGGGTCTATGTTATATTTCATATTATAGCATTTATATTTATTTCAATGATGGGATATTCACTTGCAAAAACATGTACTATATTTTCAAATAAAAATAACATTCAATTTAATATATTATAGGATAATAACAGAGATTGATGCATAAAAGTGACAATTGGCAGCCACTAGCTTGCTCAATCAATGCATTCTCTAGATTAATGCCTCCTTGAGACACCCTGTCAACAACACACGTGCTTGTCTATTGCTTCATCCCCTTTGCATGCAGGTCTATCTATCAAATTTTGGTGGTGAGGGCAGTTTTTTCTAGAAAGGAGACTTCTTCACTTTCTACACAATAAGTAGGGGAAGGCACAATAGGAAAGGAGGGGGTGGGCTCATTTCTCACTCTTGGACCTTCGATGTGGGAAGTTCTCTCTCTATTTGGCCACCATGGCTAGGGTTCAGACTAAAAGATAATCAATTTCCTCCAATTTCAATACGATTTTCTAGAAGAATCCTTGTAGAAGAGGAAGTAAGAACTCTCTGTCAAATGTTTGATCTTTTTTCTTCATTTTTACTAGTTCTCTGGCTCTCTGCCACAGCCATAAGAGTTTTCTGATGCATTTTATGCTCTCTTTATTTTCCTATGATGCCACATTCTTACCTCTATGTGAGGCCACCACTAATACACTCCTGAGTCTACTGAAGGCAATATAAAAGCATATAATGGGTGATAAAACTCACAGCTTGTGCACTCAACACCACTCAGAACAGAGGTGAGTTTGTGGACTGTCTATCCTTCATTTGGACTATATCTTTTTATGTATACTCGTCCACCAGAACCACCAAGAATGATCTATTTCTAGGTGTTTCTTTTCTTATATGAGCTCAAAAGTTTTATTTCTTACTTTGAATCTATAATTTATCTAAAACCCCAAAGTGGGCTCGACTGCTGTGGAGAAAACACTTTACTCCGACGCTACCCATGACTTCTATTTATATTTATGAGCATTACTATGTGTCTTTACTTAAGATCGAACCCTCTATAACAGAAATTTTTGTACAGAACCCCATCTAGGTTAATCGCTCACCATATAGGGCCGCAGGATTAATGTGCTCAAATTTTTGTATTATTGGCAATAGTAATGATTGCTACAAAAACAAGAATAGAATAGACAATCAACTCCATTTACTCTTTTCCTTGTCTTGTGTCTTTTCACTAATACTAGGATGAGCTTCCTTCAAGACTACTATCTTTGGGTAGCATGGTTTTGGTAGAGGATTTTAGGGGTTTGGCCTTATGCCAACCATTGTATTTTCTTGATAGTTACAAAATGTTAAAACAACCCTATCTTGAGCAGACCCTACGGTCCACATGACCATACTTTTGTAAATACTCTACCAAGTAGCAAGTGTGCCTTGCGTAGGTTGCCACAGTTTTCACCCAAGTTCCTTAGCGCACCTACAAATATAACATTTGTTAAATGTTCCTTTTTGGTTGTGCTCAGATGGATATCAGTACCCTGTTCACAAAATCTCCCACACTAGAATAGAAAGGAAAATGTAGGCAGAATAGGGGAATTTGGCTAATAACCGCCAGTCACAATTGCTTAAAAAGTTTTGCAGCCTATTAAACATATCCATTTTGAGTGTACCCTACAATTACTACATCCCTAGAGATGCCATCTCCACTAGGATTATTGCCAAATAGTCGACGTGCCCTCTCTATGCTGGAAAAGGTTTGAGAATCTAGATTTATGCCTGCTGATGGCATTTGTTTAAAAGTATGTAAAGCCTTTTAATTGATCCATTTTGTGCACATCTTACAATCATTACAGCTCTTGGGGCCTCATTTCTTTAGGTATTCTGCCAAACAGTTAACGTGCCTTGTCTATGTTTCCACCATATGTATACATGTAAACTAGAGCACTTGCAATTACATAATTTCTCCTTCATCCTTCAACTTTGGGTTCAAAACATTGAACACTAAGAGATTCAAAAGTAATGTCAAGTTCAAACCCCTGAGATCAAAATTAAGGTCATATTTCTGTTTGAGATGGCTAGATGTTGATCTAGAGCAGTCACAAAGGAAGAGAGCTTAAATGATTGTAGAAAACTCGACAATCAAAGGGCATGTATGCACACATATTATGAAAAGATCCTCATTTCAAGTAATCAAATATATTTCAATACGTCTGAGCAAGTTGTGTTCTTGCCCTATTCTGAGCCATCTTAATGAATCTGAGACAATAGAATAATTTTGATACAGATGGAGATTATGAGAAGACATACACAATAGCTACAACAATAATTTAGAGACATTGCCATGTTAGCATGAGAGGAAGTCTAAGGAACTAACATAGTTGAATATTCTCAAGGCTAGTAAGTTGAGTTTAAGTAATATATCTCAATACTTCCCAGCAATGTGCTTTAATTTCAGCTAAGTCACTGATATAATATATATCATATCCTGATATTTTACATATGTACATCAAAATCTATCCAGCTATTCTCATTTTCCTTTTACAAATACATGCTTGTAGAATTTAACCAATGCATATGAAGTAATCAAGCATTGTAGCCGCCTTTGAGTGAACTCAACTTTCTAGGTGGGATTTGAGTGCATGCCTCAGCAGAGACTTCATCCATGGTTTCTGTACCGACACCTTTATTACAGATATTTTCTAGAGCACGCATGTGTTTCATTCCATATTGGGAAAGTGACCCATAGTGTGATTCAAAAGTGCGTACCTATCACATACAAGTAGTGTTAACAGTAATCAATAGATGCTGTATGGTGTAGAACGCAGAGGATACTCCCTACCATTTTACAGTAACTAATAGTTTGTTTTTTTATCTCAAACATGACATACTCAAGGGATATGTTGGGAAAAACTCCTTTTCTGATTCTATGTAATGCAGAAGTTGGAATCAAGATGAGTAAGGAAAAATAAATATTTAGGATTGAAACTATTACCATTCTTTTAAGGCAGTCCCAATCATCAACCAAAGAATGCCCATGCGGTCATACAAAATTCAATGTGGAGGGACCCATTTCTGATCTGAATAAGAGATTACCAATAAGTTTTATGCTTTTGTCTAAATGCATGCGATGTGTCATGGTTTCAACCAATTCTTTTGAAGCCTCCAACTTTTCAGGTGTATCATCCTTGGATCCTTTATACTGTAAGTGGGGAAAGAAACCAACTGATATTGTTCAGAGAGTGACATTGCAGCACTAGAATATCTTCCATATTTTTCTTTTGATCATAGTTGCCTTAGTGACCACAAAAAATACTTTTATGATGCTTCAAACCAATTGACATATAATTCTGATTTCTGAATCTTATGACTGTTGTTACAAATCAGATTATTCTGGGTTTTGGACAGCGAGTACATGTATGCCTATTGCTCAAATAAACATGTCATTCATGAATCCACTTGAAAATAACATTGACAATGAAATTCTACCACATAATTTACCATTCAAATGCAAACCAAATGACTTATAGATCTGATTTCTGAATCTTTACGACTGCTGTTACAAATCAGATTATTCTGCATTGAAATTACGTCAAGTTTTAGGCTCAAATGTGCCCAAACATGGAGTGAGTCATATCGTTAGTAGGATTATACAATGATGTTGTCCCTATTTAGAAGGATGAAAATGGTTCACATCTCTCGTAGCCGTGTGGCAATCCACTCACACTTGAAAGGGCTTAACAATTATAATAGTTGATTTGTGGGGTATTTTGTCGCATGGTTATGGTGAGTGGGAATCTAGTATTAAATAGAGTGTGAGCATTTTTAATCCCTTGTTTACCAATGAGACTGTGTTAGATTATTTCTAGTTTTGGTGGATCGAGGTCATTCTTATTTGTTAGCAAATTTAACCAAGTAGAATTAAATCTGAGTATCTAATTTAAAAGAGATTAAGAGATTTGTTCATTCCTTACTAATAGAGGCTCCTACAGCAATTTTGTGTTGTGAGCAGGCCTTTCCTATCAGCTAGCCTATCTAAGACTTGCCTTCTTGCATTCTTATGTATTTAATCTAGTCTGCTATGTTCCATGTTGCTTGTAGACACAATGGGGATATGCCTCTCACTATCCTATCTCCTCTTCATCATCATGGTTATTGCTTCTGTCTTTACCACTTGACTGTGGCCCACTGGACAGATCATACAAAATTATGACTAGATTATTTTCTTATTTGGAAGTTGGAACTTGCCATTTTAGTTTTTACTTTTCCTCTTAGATATCTTAAGTTTTAAAATTGTGCCATCAAACATTAATAATGCAGAATCAAGTATAGTCAGGAAGGAATAGAGATGTTCTTAAAGCGATGCATGAAAATGATTCCTAGACACTGTCATTTCCATATTAGAGCTCAATTAAGATTATAATTCAGTTACGTGCCATCTTGATCTTCTAAAGTCATGGCTTAAATAGTTTATGACATCTTTATTAGGAAAGATGTGAATTTGAGATGAGTAGGTTAGTTTACCTACTCCCTTAATGCTGCCCTATCCTCTCACCCCTTGACTTTGAGTAGTACCTTGTTGGCATGATTACTTTATACTTATGAATTGCTCCTTGTGAACTATGTGATTTTGTGGTCTCCCTTGTGTAATCGATGTTGATGGCTTTGAGAGTATGAGAGTTGTGGTATCTCTTGTGTGGCCAAGTATACATGCCTTCTTGTCCCTACTATTGTTATGTTGTGTGTGGCCATGTGAACATCTCCAAGCACGAGGGTGGGACCTTCGAGGTTCCACATGGTAGGGTGGTGTTGTACCCACCATTGGGGATCCAGACATCAACATCAGTTTGGTAACGACATCGACAAGGAGCTACTCCATTCTTCTCATTGGTTCTAGTATATTCTTATGTATCACACAACTCGATGATCCGAGTGAGATGTAATGTAAGTTTGTATTGATGTAGCTTATTCCTGTGAGACACTCCTAATCTAGAATTCATTATAATTTAAGTTTATGATGCACTCTTCAATAATAATTGTATTGTGATTATCGTCCACTTACGTTATCCACTTTGCTGATAGTATGTCATTGAATTTCATGCCTTCAGAAGTTTTGGAATGCTGTCACAACTGAAACTACTAGTTTAATTGCTGGTCTAGTAATTGTTACTGCTGTTCAAGCTGAAAAAGGTTGAATTGATTGCTATTCTACTTATGTCACTACTGTTACAGGTTAAGCTATTGATTTAATTACTATTTAATAGTGATGTCACTACTGTTTCACTGCTACTATCATTGATATATTCATTGTTGTCTTACTACCATGATCATTGTTGACACTATTAATGTTTTTGGAGTTAACTCATTGTTTTGATATATGTAATGCTTCTGTAATAATACTATGGTCAAGTTAGGCTTATCAAGATCTTGATATCCACCCTATATTAGTCACTATCCTCCCTATATGTGATTTGTGTATGATGACACTATGAGAGTGTAGCTACCTATGCATGTGCATTTAATTCAACTAATTATGAGTTAGCCTTGAGTTATACCCATCTAGGTAACAGGTTGATGTTGAGTCAAACTTAGAGTATTGATATATCTATATGTTCATTTTATGTTTTCTTGTTAAAAAAAAAAATTGTTGTGCCCCTTTTGGGCTTTTGTTTCTTGAATGTCCGGTTGGGTCGTTATAGAGCACATGTACATAATAGCCAAAGCACTAGGGAAGGGACTCTAGCATTCATATTTCATACTCATATGTCACCCATACGTCCAATGGTATGATGCCACCCTTTCCACCTGTCCTAACAACATACTACTACATCACCTTATCCAAATAAATCTCTGCATAATAATAATAATAACATAACAATATGCATCATGCTCTCAAAAGTATTAACAGAAGCTCTTGTTCCATCCTCATCATTAGGTTCCTTAGCCAAACTACCTGTACGTCCAAGGTGAGAATGGAGGGGCGCTACACTAAAACTAAAAATATTGCAAATGAAGTTTGGTCTATAGTTTATGCATTTGAAACAATGAATTTTAGTATGAGAAACAATGAAATTTTACCTGAATTAGATTCTTCAGAATCCCTCTTCTTGTCTATGGCAGCTGTATGGCTTGGCTTAGCCAAGCTCTCACATAAATTCTTTTCATTGTATCAAATTTAATTCTGGTTTGTGTGAATACTTTTATATGACTAAATGAATAGCTTTCATAATGAATAGAAGTGAATAAAAAATCTCTTTGTGCTTAAATAATTTTATTTTAACCTTGATAGGAAATAGAAATAGTAAGTTTTAGTAACATAAAAATCTACCTTTTGTATTACCATATTAGAATAAGAAATTTTGTTGGAGTTTAGAAAGTATTCTTATTTGTAAAATCAAAATATATATTATGAAACTATAAAATCTTATTCTTTTGAATTGGATTCAATTAATTCTTGCATATAATAACTTATTTTAATTTTAATTTAATAATTTAAATAATTAAACTTTTTTTAGCTAAAAATTAAGTATTTGATGTTGCATAATGTTAATTATAAAATTTAACTATGTTTAAAATTGTCCTTTAATAAATTATTATTTTAATTTGAGTTTTATATATTATTTTGAAGGTGTGATGTCAACTCCCTATTTAATAGGGAAGAATAGTTTGATGGATGTGTTTTATTTTTTTAAATATTTTTTTTATAGAAAAATTAAATTCTTATTATTAGGATGTGTTATATTGAAGTATTATTATATTTCAAATCAAATCCCTATTATTAGGGATGTGTCATATTTAAGTATTATTATATTTCATTTATGAGAAATTAATTCCCTATTATTAGGGATGTGTTATATTTAAGTATTATTAGATTTTATTTATGAGAAATCAAATTCCTATTATTAGGGATGTGTTATATTTAAATATTATTATATTTTATTTATGAGAAATCAAATCCCAGGGATGTGTTATATTTAAGTATTATTTTATTTCATCCTTATTATTTAGATATGTTATATTTAAGAATTACTTTATAAATAAAAAGTCAAATCCTTTTAAAATAATTTATTGATTTATTATTCTATCTTGTATATTTAAGAATATTAGTAGTTTTATCTATTTTAAGAGAGTGGGATATGGATAATAAATAATGCTTCTTAATATATATTTGTCTTAGCCAAATTGATGTAAATTATCATATTATAAATGTTGAATTATTATTTTAGATCTAGTTATAAGGTGTGTATGTTGATCTTAGTTAAGTCTTTAATTGTAGTATGAATTAGAATATTTTAAGTACTGTGGATAGAGTTAGTCTATGAATTTAATTTATGATTGTTATATGTCTAGATATCTTTGATATTTTTTGGTGGAAGATAACATTTAGTTTAGATTTAGTAAGACTTGTCAAGTATTTTTATATATATCTTGCTTCCCCTTCACCTTAAGGAACTTTGTGGTCATATAATGGAGTCTAATCTTATTTATGACTTATATTAAAGATTGTGCTTAGTTATGAAATTGGGTGAGTAGGTGGAGGTTAGGTTTGATATGATATAAAACGTTTAGCATTTAACTCATATACTTCCTAAAGATTTAAATGGATGATTAGTTTTAATCTACTTTATGATTCTCTATGTTTTGCTTTTACAATTATTTTGAATAGAAATCACAGAGTTGTCTAGAATTTTAATAAGATCCACATCAGTGTAGAAAGTGGGTTAGCCTAATAATGGGTAGTATCTTGTTTGACTAAATTTTCTATTATAGAATAATTGGTATTCCTTCAAGTAATTATTGTCTGCATTAGAGTTACCTTATGTTGTTAGATGATTGATCATGATTGGAATAATGTTACATTCTTTAAGAGTATTATTAGTGCATCAAATCATATGTTACATTTGTGGTTTTGATTAAATTATTGATCTTGGTTTAGGATGTACTTTAGAAAGTGAATGTGATGTATGACCATTATGTTTTAATGATGTCAAGTGTTGTAGAAGTGTTTCCAGAGGCCTAGGAGGGTGTGAATGTCAGTTGAATGAAATGCACTCTTGTAATATTGTCTCATGTTTCATGTTAGTATGATACATGTGCAAGATGGATAATTCCTTGATCAATGTACCTATTCATGTGGTTATGATGACTATGCCAGATGGATAATACCTTGCTCTATGTGATATGAAATGATGTGTATTTTGTGTTGTAAATGCATCATGATGAGAATGTGATAGTTCATGCTTGGTTTATGTTTTGGGACAAGGATATAAGAATTGGTCCCAATGATTATGTTTCATATGCAAGAAGGTAAATGCCTTGCATTGTATATGTTACTTGTCATTTTGATGTTAATTGTCTTGCTTCATGGATAGGGTCTTCGAGATGCAGGTAGGGGAGTGGCTGCCAGGATAACCCATTGGAAGTTTTTCATCTAGTGATAACTTAATAATAAATTTAGAGGGTTGGGTAGTTTCGACACTAAATAAGATAATTGGATGTCTCACCCATGCCTGTAGTGCTTGTTAAGACTAAGGATGGGATGAGAAGGCCATGGTTGGCAAGATCAACTTCATTGTCCTCGTGAAAGGAATGTTAGTTCCGCAAGTGTCACCCTATGGGGCTGGAGTCTAGTGAGAGACTGCCAGAATAACCATAGATGGGGTCCGGCATCTGGACGACTAAGATAACCCATGGATAGGGGCTGACATCCAGTGAGAGACTACCAGGATAACCCATGTTAGGACCATGCGATGATAATCTTCCCTACTATAGCCTAGCATTCTCTAAGTTTCTTTTTCCCTTTCTTTCTGTGATTGCCTCTGGAAGTCTTGTTTAAGTTACTTGTGATTTTCATATTGATCCATGTTGTATTGGAGTCATGTGTAGTCCTTGCACTCTTTAGCTTACTGTCTTCTTGATTGTTGTCATTGTAGGACCTCATTGTTATCTCCTAGCATGAGGGGTGGATCTCAGCGTTCCACATGGTTGGGTGGTTGTGCTTTATTCCATTGGTTTTTGGCATGGTGGCTCATGTGTAAAGAAGATGTATCTCTCTTGATTCAAGTTTTGCACCTGTATCGAAGACAGACATTTTACTATTTGTATTTAGATTTTTTGTATCAGAAGAAATCCTTTTGTAATTGATGTATCTAGAAAGAGAGCTTTTGTATCATTAAAATTATGTAATTATTCTTGTAAGATAAACTATTCTACACTTGTAATATTGGTTGCAAAAATGTTGATATATTCAAATGATGTTGTAACCTAAAATGTTAGTTTGATTCATTTAATCAGTCAAATCATGTATGTTGTTGATTATTGTTAAGTTGTAATAATGCAGGTATGTAATCCCTAGAGATGATAGTTTAACTTGATACTATTAGTCTATGTTATGTTTTGTTATCATTTCTTCTTTTAAAAAAAAATTATGTTGTTTTATTGCTTTAGTTGAACTTATGTCTAGGGTTGCATGGTGGGGTATTACAAATAGGGAGCCTGATCCTACGTCTAAGCCTAACACTAACCCTAATTCTTATCATAACCCTGTTTCCACCCTAACTATAACCCTAGTTTTAAATCTAACAATAACCCTAATTCTAACCCTTACCTTAAGATTCCTAATTCTAACTATAATTTTAATCCTAACCCTAACTTGAATTCTATTGCTATTTCAAATTCCATCCCTAATCATAATCATAATTGATTATATATATTTTCCCTAATTGTAACATTAATTCTAATCATAACCATAACTCTAATTCTAGCCCTAGCCCTAACCCTAACCCTAATTCTAACCCCAATCCTTTGGTTATATATTTCCCTATTTATAACTTAAATTTGTACTATAACCCTAACTGTAATACCCCTCGCTTTTGCTTGTGATAGATGTTATTTTCATGTTTCCTATGATAGTTCTGGTATAGATGATAGTCTTATAGTGCATGTTTACAGTTTCGAGATATTTTGACTTCTATGTTGTGGTTTATGTTCTCCTTGATCTTGATGGACACTTGGTTATTATGCGAGCTGATTATGGATCTATGTTAGGATGATGCTTAATTACTTGTACTTTGTGCTTTCACAGTTCGATGGACATGATTATAGATTAATGTTATTGTGTTATTCGATCATGATTATGATGTATAACTGGTATTAGATGTAGCTATTTAATAATGTGTTTGCATGAACGGAACAGTGTTGCATTACTCGTGTCCGAGTACCCTGCCACGCTGCGACTTCCATTCATTATGTTTATGATTACATGATTATGTATGGATATATGCGCAACCTTGTTGTTTGTTGTAGGATGCAGGTACCAGGCATCGACTCCACCTGGACTAGCAGGTCCGAGCATGCCCTAGCCAATGGATTCGTTGAACGGAGTTAACATGGGGTTCCTTGTCATTATTGTCTGTTGCCTGTCTGTATCCGTGATTGTGGTCTTGTCATCTAATCTTGCTTGTCAGTAAAGTAATGTTCCACAATGAGGTTTAACAAGGTCAGAATTGCCTGTGTTACATTTGGTATATTGATGCATTCAAATAGATTTATTTGACTAGGAATATAATTTTGATAAATGAATATAAATTGTTCAATATAAATTAAGTTATATAGAAAATATGATTGATAAAATTAGGTGAAATAATAAATAAATTAATTACTAAATTATAAGTTGTTTGTAAATGACTAAGTTGGTTGTAATGGATAAAATTACAATGGTCATAAATTGTATAAATAAATAAATAGATATAAATGCAAATTGTGTTAAATGAAATACATAGTTAATATTAGATTAATAAAATAATAATATTTTTTTGGTATATTCTAAGGTTTAATTTAAAAAAAAAAGTAGGGTGGTTGCTTTATGCCATGTACTCAGTTTTTGAGAATGTGCAATTTCATGTCATGTGCCATCGGTTGCAGATTTGAGGCTTGGGAATTCCTTGGTAAAAATGAAATTGATGTTTCCTACGGGAATGTGGGTTGTTGGAAACAGAGAGGCATGTTTCTACATGACCTGAGGAGTGCATCTGTGTTTTGGGAAAATGGGTTGTTGGGAAGAGGGGTTGTTCTCTGCCTTTATCTGGGAAGTGAGTCCTGGTATTGAAAGGGGAAGGATTTCTGGGAAAAGGAAGGTCAGAAGAAATTGGAGAAGGAGAAAGCAGCTACAGGATTCAACAGGGCAAACTCTTGAACATTTTAACCGGGTACCTTATTTCTTTTTTCACAGATTGAATACTTCTTTTTTTTAGAGGCATAATTAATGGTGTTTAATGGTTTCAAAGAGTTGTTATTAAGTAATAAGCAATTTTTTGACTCTTAGAACAAGATTGATGTAATGAAAGGCTTCTAGTGTTCCATTCCTGGTTCAAATTTGAAAGTTAAGCTCCTATTACAGCAACCAATTCCTCCCTTGGTGTTAAAATGCCTTGATAAAGGTCAAACACCCTTGATTTGTCATTGCAAACATTTCCTGTTCATATTTTAAAATGCCATTGGCAGTTTGAAAAAGTTTTAGTGATTTTGGTAAACGTATAATGCTTCTAGAAAAGTTTTTTTAGACCTCAGGAAGGCATCAAACACCATCTTTTATGTTTTCCAAGCCAATGGAAGCAAGTTGATTGACCATCCACTACTATTTTAAACCATAGCAAGCCTTTAAAGGCCTCTCTTTTCAAATGCCTCTGGAACAAATCCAAACATTTTTGCATTATCTTCAATGCTCTTAGCATGTTATTAAAATCCCTGTTCATTTCCTAATGCTTAAAAAATATATATATATTGAAGCTGTATTCTACCTGAGTCTAGTTGAGACGTTGGTGCCAAAGAAGCAAAGATCAAGGCCTGGCCCTGTCTAAGCAAGCCAAGTGTGGTTATACTTCCATGATTTGCACCCCATCATGTCGAATTCCATAGAGATTTAGTAGTTGAATCTTGCTAGACAAATTTCTATATCTTTTCATCTTGTCCATTTCCCATGTATACTGCCATCGATCCAATTCGTGGGACCACGTGCATGCTCATACACTTGTAGAATTCTGTTCATGGCATGGGAAGAGAGGAGGCTGCGTTGCTTAAGGAAGCATAAAGCCTCTCAAACAAATCCATACCCTTATATCCAGCAACCACTATTTATATAAGAAGACAGCACTTGCATAGGAGAAGAATTTAACTCCTGCAGCGTTCTTTTGGAATCCTAAGCACCTTTGGCATGGATAACTATTGTGAGCCCTCACCTGCTGAATCAAACTTTTGACCCATTCTTAAACAATCCATACCGAAGTTCTCATCCACTTAACCAAACCCAGGCTCCATGAATCTAAACGCAGTCTTGAGCGCCCGTATTGCGGATGCAGCCAACAAAAGAAATTATATCAACTAAACCAAACAAACTAATAATTTAAAAATAAAATAAAATAATATACCAATGGAGTCCTCCTTCTTGCCTGCAACGGTATATCGGAGAAATCTTCTATGATTCCTTGCCTCTTCCAGCAGCCTGTCACCCAGCCGTCCCAAATCTCGCTCCATTCTTTTGAAATTCCTGCAATCTCTTGGAAGGACGTCGTATGGCCTCATGGGGGCATTTTTTTTTTCTTTTCATGATGAGCGCTTAATGAAGTTATGATGGCTTGTTTCTATTTTTGTTGAGGACTTGGAAGTTGCCGATTTCTTCTTTTTGTAAGCCGCCTCCCTTATGTTGTAATTAGAATGGTGAATAGTCCCATTTGGTAGGAAATTGGAATGTTGTCGTTTGCAGTATTAGAAATGTTTATATGAGAATTCGCTCTAGGAAACTGGCAAGATTTAGTAAGTCATTAGGAAACTTTAGTTGTAAATTTCTTAATTATGGTAGGATTTTGCAATATGCAGTGTTATTAAGTCTGCGTCTTCCACAATAACATTGCCAGTGGTTCACCTGGGAGCATCTGTACATACAAGTCATTTAAATTAAATCATTTTTGTGCTCAACTTAAATCTTTCCATGCCATGAAATCGTAGGTTATGCAGATTCATAATGCTAGTAAGTTCCACTTTTTGTAGATGAATTACAAGGAACTACAAATTGCATCATTTGAGTCAACATTCTCTCTGACTTGCTGGAATAGTAAGGCCCATAAATGTTAGTATGGTCTTCATAAAAAGTTTATTTCCTTCCAATGTTAGGATAATAGAGCCTTTGAATACTTTGCTAAGATTATAATATTAAGTGATTATATATTAGTCATATCATACTTAGGTGGAACAAAATGTGCCAGTATATAAATATATTTATGTCATACAGATATGTGTATAAGCATCAATTACTAATTATAAAATTAAATACAAATCCTTGCATAGTTAAGATATACAATATGTTTGGATGAGTAATATATATATATATATATATATATATATATATATATATATATATATATATATATATATATATTTGATGGAATTATCGAATTATGAAATAAGAATGTAGTTGTAGATTATACAAAGGTCTATCGAACTAATTGATACGATTATTCCATAGTTTTGCATTGATTTTACTATAATGAATTGTTAGTAGAAATTTAATAAATAGGTTTGGATTTAGAACTGTTGTAATTTAGTACTTGATCTATTAGTATTTGCAAGTGATGTTTATGCAGAAGTAATTAAAATTTCTCCTTTCACCTTAAGTTAAATAGTGTATTACGAAATTTAGGGGTATATTATGGTTTCTATAAATAGGAAACTCCGCAAGAATTGAATTTAGAATCACATTGCAATTATTGAGTTAATCGATCTACAACACGGACAATAATGGTTTGCCTTAGTTAGGGTAATGACACTTGTGTCTTTCAAATCAACTAAATAATTGTTTAATAAATAATTACATATTGTTATTTAATGTAATTGTAGATCTATTCTTAACAAGAATACAATCATGTTTTAATATTAATATAATGGCTTTCCTTGCAAATTAAGGATAGAGTAATGTTTCTATTAATTTTGGGTTTGGGAATTAAATGGCAAGTAGATATTTACCCAATTTACATTATAGGTATTATAGTTTTACATTTCGATAAGTAATTATAATTCTACCCTTGTATTCTAATTAATCTAAGTCAATATTAAGGAGAAATCTAAATGTTCTATTCAATGAGAAGAAGTATAGTTACATTGGGTTATGTATTATTGGGTTATGTATTATAATCTTGTTACAAGCTATGTGTGAAATTGATAATGTTAGATCATTTAATCAACATTTTATAGTCAATTAGTGTTTAAAATAAACATAAATTAGTGTTACAAATGGCTTCTTGTTGAGTACAAATTGCCTATATAATAGGGTCATGAAACTAGAATTGTGGAAAGTGAATTAGATACGTCATCATGGTCCCTATGTTGTTACATCTACCTGAGTGGTTGGTTCCAGAGGCATAAGTTATAACGTTTGTTTACATGTATGTTGAGTATACCTCATGGTGTGATAATTAAGTCTTTCATGGATGTTGCAATTGTTCTTGTTTTGAGTATGTTGTAAGACATCATGTTGATTGAATACCATGGGGACACTTTGTCATCTGTAAAGAAGAAATTTTCTCATATGTCACTTCATCTAGATGCCATGGATAATGTATTGAGAGTATGTCCTTGTGATTTTTGCCATAGTTTGCAAGAGGGTTAATGCCTTGCAATGAGTATGCAAAGTTTATTTTTATGATGTTTTGTGCATGGTTGTGGAATGGGGGTTTCCTAGGTGCAGATAGGGGAGTGGCTTCCAATGTGGGGCCGGTACCCAAAGTGGTCGCCAGGGTAACCCATTGGGAGTGTGTAATCAAGTGATAACCTAATAATTAATCTAGGGGTTGGGTATTTTTCATACTAACAAGATAATTGGATGCCTCACTCAAGCCTGTAGTGCTCGTTCAGGCTAAGGATGAGATGAGAAGGCCGTGGTTGGCAAAATCAACTTCCTTGTCCTCATGAAAGGAATGTTGATTCCGCATGTGTCACCCTATGGGGTCGGTGCCTAGAGAGGCTGCCAGGGTAACCATAGATGGGGGCCGGCTTCAGGTGATAGATAGCCTGGGTAACCCATGCTAGGACCATGCGATGACACTCTCCTTACTGCAGCCTAGCAGTCCCTAGTTGTACTCTCCCCAGTTGATAAGTGTTGCCTCTGGAAGTACTGTTGTGTTGGTTATGTCATTGACTTGGGATGTTGGAGTCATGTGTTGTCTTTTAGTCTACTATCTACCTGACTGCATGTTGTAGTGGGAACCTTATGTTAACTCCTAGCTCGGGGGGTGGACCTTAGGGTTCCACATGGTCGGGTGGAAGAGCTTTATCCATTGGTCTCTCCTTTCTTGTCGTTGTTTGAGAGCGAGGAGGGTATACCTTGTGTATCAGACATTAGATGTAGTGCCCCTCATCTCGTCGTCCATCGAATTGATGTTTGATTTTTTTCTTCTTGCATTTCTATTGTTTGTTGTTGTTGAGTGTCTCTGAAGCCATACCAATAGATCCATTTATTACACCTTTTGTACACCTTGCACATATATATATTGTGAGTCTAATTCTTTCAGATCGTTTCATTTAGCATTACCAAGAATATTATATCTGTTTAAATGATTAGTGTGAATCTATTTTTTAGATTATTTCATTTGATATTGCTAAAGTTCTCCACAAGTGCATGGTAAATGTGTAATGATGGAAATGATCCGCATCTCTCAAACAATTTCTCTTGTGTCAATCCTGGCATCTTTCTGAGGCATCTTTCAATTTGTTGCTTCTTGTCTATGATTTTTTTTGTTTCCGCTTACTAGAAGCTTTTCCCAACCTTGGTACCTGATAGAACTGCGGTTTCTATTATGTTTCAGCGGACGTTTTTATACTGTTCCAAAACTCCCAATTTGGTGCAGAGTCTAGTTTTACTTGCCAATCACCCTTGTCTATTAATTTCTCAAAAGCCTTTTTAACAAATCCATTTTGTAGTTATTCTGCAACCATTGCTTTCCAAGAGATTTCATTCTGAGGAAATCTATCGAACAGCTCACATGCCTTGCTTATGTGTCAACATCTTGCATTTATGTCTACCAGGCCAACAAATCTGTTTTATGTGAATTCTGTAGGTACTCCTCAGCCGGTATTCACATGTGATTGACAATCACCAAGAAAACACATCGATCCAGCCACCACAAGGTTAACAGGTATCTTAATAGCAAAGTTTAGGGTGTCCTCAATAAAACCCAGCATGGGCAAGAAGGCCAACTTTGTACTCATAATGATCGTTGTTGGTGTAATACAATTAGGTTTTCTAAATGTGATTGAAGTGTGCACAGCTCTCAGCCACTAAACATGTATGGTCGCGCTTAGGCTGGGGTGATGTGGCAAAGTTTGCAGAAAATGTTTTGTTTTGCCAATTGCTTTTGCTTGAAAGTTTTTTAAGACAAAGTCATTTTGGTGTATCCAGCGGTCATTGCATTCTTGAGACGACATCACTTTGAGACATTCTATCAAACAAATCACAGTTTAAATCTGCCAGTCATCCTTGTTTGAAGATGGTTTAAAGCCTTTTTCAACAATGTCATTTTGTGCGTCTACTCCTTGGGACTCCATTTGCCGCTGTATGGCATCCATGCAAACCCTAGAAGTCTGGATGTCCTTTAGAAGAAATGAATCAGTGCTGTGCATCCTTGAAAAGAGCAAGATCCACATTAAATCATTGGTGGCCTCGCAGCAGTGCGTTCCTTGTTTACATTTTTGTACGATCCATGGTTGAGAAGGCAAGTAACTCACATTTAACGGACAATTTCCCGTTAGGGTTTCTGCCACTGCTGGCAAGATCTGATACACCCCAACGGAACTCAACAACAATAGCAGAAAACAAATTTAATTTGTAGGCATCTGTGACAAACTTGTATAATATTTGTTTTTTGATTTAAACAAGAGGCAATGGAAGTAGGAAGATTACGCAACAAAGAGGCCCAAGACACACATTTTTCAATCTTAGAAACCCTAGCTCCGACTGAAGAAGTGCGATTTTCAATACTGAGCGAACCAGAGGGCGGATTGGTCTATGGAGATTGAGAAGGCCCTCGTGGAGCGGCGGAAAATCAACGGGCGAGAGGAAAGGAGGGTGCTGAGGAAAGCATCCACGCGGGAGGAGCAGAGGTCTTCGGAAGTGACATTTTAGCTAAGTAATTTCAACATATATAGTAGACTTTGCAATGTTATAATGGTTGGCCATAGTCTAATACTTTCCTTTCTTGGTTGTAATACTGATTGCATCCATTAGGCAAAATCAATGAAGGAAGCATAAACAGAAAAGGGATTAGTAATAAACACAATTGTAGCAGTGTACTGGTATTCATTCAGTTTGTTAGAGGTTTTATGGGCTACACCCAACACAGAAAATTTGGTGTTCATGGGTTTTAATATTCAACTCTTGATAGTTGTTTTTACAAGCTTGTTCCCTGCACACAACAGTAACAAGAAGGTATAGAATCTAGATAATCAGGAATCTGTTGTTTTAGTAGTCAGTCTGGACAAGAGTAACAGAATCAATGCAATAATCTGGTGTCAATAACCATGCTGCAAAATGTCACGTGACCCTCTGGATGAGAGCTCAGGAACAATGAGTACTCTGCGTTAGTAAAGGATGGTTCGAAACTCTGCAAGCTCTTCCCAACTGGGCCTCTCAGGACACAACCATAGATACAGGAGAAAACTCAACTGAGAAGTATATGGGGCTCCTAACAGGAGTCTTTGAATAAACAGTCAAACTTTTAGAAATTAGGTACGGATCAATTGCAGTAGTGAGGAGCTTTTCTAATCAATGTACATTCATAATGATAATAGTGACATAGTCCAATATCTTTGTGGTTTGATTTAATCTTTGGATTTATGGACTAGTTGAATCAGAATAATAAGGGAGGTCCAAGAGAGTGGAAAGTGGAGACATGACATAGGATACTTCAATTATTGTTGTGTTATGAGTTTTATACTATAGAAGGATTGGTACAATCTAAGGAGCTGTTTTAATAGATGGATTTGTTTAATTTAAATATTTATTGGTGAGGAATCAATTGTTGAATGTTTTGAAGTTATTGATTATTATTATTATTATTATTATTATTATTATTATTATTTCAAAAGTATGGTTGATTGTTTTAAAGCCAAATAAAATTAGGGATTTAGAATAATGTTGTCATATTGTATTTAAAGAAAACCGTTGTGATTTTATATATTATGGTTAATGAAATTTAATTTAGATTGACATCGGTTTTAAATATGGTTTTGTCCTTTTGTTAAGATAATGGACTAATGGATTAGGTATATGATTATTGTATTGGAAATTTGATTTGAAGGTGTTAGGTAATTTAGTTAGTGTGAATTGGAATGTATATGAAATGGTCAAAGTATAAGTTGTTAAGGGTTCATTTCCAGAGGCCAAGGTTGTTGTGTTTTGACTTCGTGTAATGTGTTGATAAGTGTCCTAAGTTATTGAAGTCATGTCGCACTTTGTCATGTATAAGGAATTTGGTTATGGTATTGTGGAAGAATGTAATTATTCTAAATGCATCTTGATGTTGTGAGTCATTTATTTATTTGTTTGGGAGGTTGTGTTGGATTAGACAATGGGGAGATGTCGGTATTCATGAAAAAGTATTTTTCTTATGAGTTACTTCATTGGAAGCCATGGAAAATGTATTAAGAGTATGTCCTTGTAACTGAGATGATATGCAAGAAGGTAAATGCCTTGCATTATTACATGTATATGTTCGTATCAGAATAATGGTTATGCAAGATGGTTAATGCCTTGCATGGTTTATGTATCATTGTCGTCATGATGACGTTTGCTATGTTTGTTGAGTAGGGTCTTCTAGATGTAGGTAGGGGAGTGGCTTTCAACGTGGGGCCGGCGCCCAAAGTGGCAGTCAGGATAACCCGTTGGAAGTAGATTAATCAAGTGATAATCTAAATAATGAATCTGGGGGTTGGGTAGTTAGGCACACTAAACAAGATAAGTGGATGCCTCACTCATGGCTCAAGTGCTTGTTTAGGCTTGAGATGAGATGAGAAGGCCTAGAATGGCAAGATCAACTACCTTGTCCTCATGAAAGGTATGTTGATTCCGCATGAGTGTTGTATGGGGGCCAGGAGTCGGGAGAGGCTACCAGGACAACCCAAGATGGGGGCCGGGGCCTAGGAAGGCTTACCAGGACAACCCATGACAAGCCATGTGATGACACTCCTGCCTACTGCAGTCTAGCATTCCCTAGTTGTACTTTCCCCATTCGTTATGTGTTGCCTCTGGAAGTTCAGTCAAGTTGTGTTGTATTGTTATTGCCATGTGTTGTATTGGCATTTGGTTGTCCTTTGTTCTTGTTTATCTTTTGTCTACCTGACTGTTATTGTTTGGGACCTCATGTTAACTCCTAGCTCGGGGGGTGGACCTTAGGGTTCCACATGGTCGGGTGGAAGAGCTATTTTATCCATTGGTTATTCTTCATCAAGTTCTTATGCAGAAAAGAGTTGTTCCAGTTGTACTTGTACCAGTTGATAAAGATGTATGTGTAACCTTGTACCAGATTTGTGTAGCAGATCATTCATAATGTATGTGATTCTGATGCAGTCTACAAATGGCAAAGTAATGATGTATTTATATGAAAGCATTTCAATTATGTATTTAATCTTGTAGATTGTATTACATTATTGTCGACATGCTATGAGTATGAATCAGTTATTCAATCATGCATTGGATTTAGATTAGTTACTGATGAATGTTAAATTATGTTAGTTGGTTTGTAAAGTAATGCAGCCTTGTATCCTTAGAGAATGTGTCGTAGTTAGTTATGTTAACATTATTTGTTATCTTAATCATTTAAAAAAAAAAATGTTCTTGTTTCATGTAGCATAAATGTGTATTTCTTTGAGAGTACAAGGTGGGCGTTACATTAGATCTTGTACCTGTTTTGAAGACAGCCATAATGCTCATGTACTATCCTGTGTATCAGTCAATTTATAATGTATGTAATCAGATATTTTTAGAAGGTGACAATGTAACAATGTATTGATGTACTCTTATGTATGGACCCGAATATGAACATGTAATCTTGATCAAGTTGATTATCTAACTGATGCCATGAAATGGAGATGTATATGTATAATCATTAGTGTAATAGATTTAGAATGTTCGACCAATGTTAATTAGTAATCCTGTGAAATATGTTGATTAAATTGTCAAGTAATGCAATCATGGCACCTTGGGAGACAAGTTGATAGTTAACGATGTGTATTGATCTGCTAAACCTTACTTGTTATCTTATTCAAAAAAAAAAATCCGTTTGCATAGCATAGATGTGTTGTTTTCTTAGGTTTGTCATGGTAGAGCATTACATCTTGGTATTAGAGCCAGGTTTAAACACTGGGTACCTTGGTTATATTTGAGCCCATTATGTAACCTAGTGCTTAAAACTCTATAGAATGATTTAACTCCTGTTGTGACCCTTTTTCGTAATTTAATAATTTGCCCTTTTGTTTTCAGGATAGATACCTAGACGTAGGGGCCAAGGTTAGGGCAGAGGTAGGGGTTGTGGAAGAGGTGGAGGTCGAAGTCCTCCTCCCAGCTCTCATCATGGGAGTGGCCTTGAAGGCAGGGGTCAGAACATGGAGGGTCAGGGTCAGCCTTATGGAGCCCAGTTGAGATAGATTCTTGAGGAAGCCCTTGCCCAGTTAGGCCCTAGATAGGAAGGTGAGCAGGCCAGAGGAGGTCAGGAGGTTAACCAATTAGGTCCCAGATAGAGAGAGAGGTCTCCTAGGCATAGGGAGTTAACCGCTGAGCAGGAGGCCACATTAGCCAGCCATATGAGGGATTTACTGAGAGCACGCCCTCCCACCTTTGATGGAGCTGGTAGAGGACTTGAGGTAGAGACCTAGTTATTGGACTTAGGTAGGTGTTTTGCCATGCATCCGTATGGCAGCAACACAAAAGCTAGGTGTGCCATTCTACATCTCCAGGGATTTGCTTCGACTTGGTGGGGGCTAGAGGAGCAGAAGCTGCATTTGGATATTAACACTGTGTCTTGGGAGTTGTTTGTAGAGAGATTCAGAAGCCACTTTCTTTCTGACCATTGGAGGCAGCGTCGAGCAGATGAGTTTCATGAGCTAAGGCAGTTGGCCATGACAGTTGAGCAATATGAGCGTAGGTTTTATGAGCTCAAACAGTATGTAGGTATCAGGGATGATGAGTCCATGTTAGTGCAGCATTTTATCAGGGGCTTGAATGCCTAGATTAGTGGAGGGGTTTGTGTATTCAAACCTAAGACTATGGAGGTTGCCGTGGAGAAAGCTAGGCTTGTGGAGGAGAATTTGGCTATGGGCCTCGGTGGGCATACAAGTGTGCACATTGGCAGTGCACTTTCGGCAGGATATGGTTCTCGAGGGGGTTACACTCAAGCATCAAGTTCTCATGCACCCTCAAATTGTGGTCAATAGCAATAGTATTCGTAGTCCAAATTGAAGAAATCTCAGCATTAGCAAGGTAGTAGGGTTCAAAATAAGAAAGACCGGACTTGGTAGCGCAATAAGCACAATCGATTTGATCAGCCAGCCCAGAGTACATAGTCTTTAGTGAACAGGGGTAGTTTCCAACAATCTAGTACTTTCCGAGGTAACAGTGGTTTTGGTAGAGGCACCGAGTGCTTCTCTTGCGGCCAACAGGGCCATATCGCCAGACAGTGCCCGCAAAAGGGTGCATCAGGATTTGGACATCGACCGGCAGCATCTGAGCCAATGGTTGGTGATGTAGGAAGGTCACACCGAGTCTTTGCAGTGGTGGATGACCGACAGGTAGAGCATCAGGGCACGGTGGTGGAGGCATCTGGTCGCCTGTGATGTATTGATTTTTTTGTTCTATTTGATTCTGGTGCATTTGATTCATTTATATCTCCTTCCCTTGTGGAGCATTGTGGCTTAGTGGCAACAAAGCAAGATGATAGGTGGCAGGTCAAGTTAGCTTCTGGGGCTAAGATTGCAGTTGAGTCCCTAGTTTTAGGGTGTGACTTGATGATTGGCTCTCTATCTACTTCTGTGGACCTTCACATTTTACCCCTGGGTTCATATGACATAGTTTTGGGGATGGACTGGTTGGAGGCCCATCAGGCAGTGATAGATAGTCAGCATAAGTCAGTTAGATGTGTAGATGATTCAAGTACTGTGGTTGAGGTCATGGGAGTTCAGAGACCTATGTCCCTATGTATGATCTCTGCTATGCAACTCAAGAGATGCATGTGTCAGGGATGTCAGCTTTTTGCAGTGACTGTTAGTGATTTGGAGATGGAGGAGAATCGAGAGGCATCTATTGATGATCACCCACTCTTGAAGGAGTATGCAGATGTTTTTCCTTCTGATATTCCAGGGATGCCACCTAAGCGTGACATCAATTTCAGGATTGATCTAATTCCTGGTGCAGAACCTATCTCACGAGCTCCATACAGGATGACCACTCAGGAGCTCAAGGAGCTTTGACTACAGTTAGAGGAGCTCTTGGCCAAGGGGTTCATTTGACCTAGTGTGTCTCCTTGGGGAGTGCCTGTGATCTTTGTGAAGAAGAAAGATGGATCTCTACGGCTATGACTATCGGCAGCTCAACAAGGTAATAGTGAGAAATAGGTATCCCTTGCCTCGGATTGATGATTTGTTTGATCAGATTAAAGGAGCTAAGGTATTCTCAAAAATTGACCTTAAGTCAGGATATCACCAGTTGCAGATTTTTGAGGCAGATATCCACAAAACAGCATTTCGCACCTGTTATGGACATTATGAGTTCACAGTGGTACCATTCGGGTTGACGAATGCACCGTCGGTTTTTATGAGCTTAATGAATGGTGTGTTTCGTACTTATCTTGACCAATTTGTCCTCGTATTTCTTGATGATATATTGATCTATTCGAAGACTATGGAGGAGCATGAGGGGCATTTGTGTCAGGTGTTGCAGTGTCTGAGAGAAAATCAGCTTGATGCTAATTTGTCAAAATGTGAGTTCTTCCAGACAGAGGTTAAGTATTTGGGTCATGTCATCTCTGGAGAGGGTATTGCGATGGATCCCTCGAAGATCCAAGCTATTATGGACTGGCTTGTACCCACTAATGTTTCTAAGGTCTGTAGTTTTATGGGGTTGGCAGGTTATTATCGTCGCTTCATCATGGGGTTTTTGAGAATTGCCCACCCCATTACTTCTCTTCAGAGGAAAGGGAAGAAGTTTGTTTGGTCAGAATAGTGCCAGGAAGCCTTTTAGACTCTTAAGGAATAGCTGACCAGTGTACCTATATTAGCAGTTCTGGATCCTGATAGGGACTTTGTTGTTTGTACCGATGCTTCCTTGGAGGGTTTGGGAGCAGTTCTGATGTAGGATGGTCACGTGATTACCTATGAGTCTCGCAAGCTCAAGGATCATGAATTGAACTATCCCACTCATGACCTGGAGTTGGCAGCAGTTGTGCATGCCTTGGTGAGATGGAGGCATTTTCTATTAGGGCATCAGTTTGAGCTGCACATTGATCATCGTAGTCTGCAGTATATTTTTATGCAGCCAAACTTGAATGCAAGGCAAAGGCATTGGATGGAATTCTTGTGAGAATATGACTTCAAGGTCAGATATATTCAGGGCAAGGAGAATGTGGTAGCAGATGCTCTTAGTCGTCAAAGGCATGAGGTCTTAGTAGTCTCGCTTACAGTTGATTTGAGAGGTCAGATTCTCGCTGCTCTTCCTACTGACAGTTGATGCCAGGAGGTGAGATCCAAGATTGAGTCTGGTAGACCTTTAGAAGGTAGGTTCTCCAGGTACTCTTTTGAGTCAGATGGTCTTTTGCGGTAGTTGGGTCATATCTATGTTCCTAATTCTGAGAGTCTTCACACCCTAGTTTTGTCTGAGGCACATCGGGCACCCTATTCTGCTCATCTGGGTGTCAAGAAGATGCATGCAGATTTGCGTCAACTGTACTTTTGAAGTGCTATGAAGCGGAATATTACTAATTTTGTGTCAAGATGTCTTGAGTGTCAAAGAGTGAAGGCGGAGCACCAGCACCCCACAGGTCTTTTGCAGCCTCATTTGATTCTTGAGTGGAAGTGGGATATCATTTCGATAGACTTCATTGTTGGTTTGCCGATGTCCTCTCGATGACATGATGCTATTATGGCCACTGTGGATAGGTTGACGAAGGTAGCTCACTTTTCTCCTGTCCGTGCTTCTTACAATGCCTCTACGGTGGCTAGAGTGTTCATGGAGGACATCATTAGACTTCATGGGATTCCTCGTAGGATCATCTCTAACAGAGATCCAGTGTTCACTTCCACCCTTTGGACTTCCTTGCAACATGCCTTCGAAACAAAGCTAAACTTTAGTTCAGCTTATCATCCTAAGACTGATGGTCAGACTAAGAGGGTTAATCAGGTTCTCGAGGATATGTTGAGGATGTATGTTATGGATCAGCAGAGTTGTTGGGAGCACTACCTTTACCTAGTGGAGTTTGCCTATAATAATGGTTATCATAGTTCTATTGGCATGTCTCCCTTCAAGGCCTTGTATGGTCATCCTTGTAGGACCCCCTTGATTTGTGATTGTTTGGAGGATAGAGTTCTTCTAGGTCCGAATATGCTTAGAGATATGGAGCAACAGGTTGAGAGGATTAGAGAGCATTTGGTGGTAGCTCAGGATAGGCAGAAAAAGTATGCAGATGTTCATAGGATCGATCATCAATTTTTTGTTGGAGATCGAGTGTTCTTGCGTGTGTGACCGCGAAAGAGTCTGATCTGCTATGGGAAGGGCTCTAAGCTAGCACCGCACTTTGTAGGACCTTTTGAGGTGTTGGAGAGGATCGGTCCAGTTGCTTAACGTCTTGCTTTGCTGCCTAACCTTTCACGCATCCATGATGTGTTTCATGTTTCGGTACTTAGACCTTACTATCCAGATATTGCTCATATTCTTGATTGGACTGCTCTACAGGTAGAGGACGGGCATCTGGCTTTGGAGCCCATAGGCATTCTTCAGCATAGGAGACTCGCTCTCAGGGGCAGAGACATGGAGCAGGTCAGGATCCAATGGGATCCTAATGATGAGACCTCCGCTACTTGGGAGGTTGCTACCAGAATGAGGGAGTTATATCCTCACTTATTTACAGGCTTCCAGGAGCAAGCCTAGTTCTAAGGGGGGGAGGATGTAATGCCCCTCACTTTTTCTTGTGATAGATGTTATTTTCATGTTTCCTATGACAGTTCTAGTATAGATGATAGTCTTATAGTGCATGTTTATAGTTTCAAGATATTTTGACTTCTATGTTGTGGTTTATGTTCTCCTTGATCTTAATGGACACTTGGTTATTATGCGAGCTAATTATGGATCTATGTTAGGATGATGCTTGATTACATGTACTTTGTGCTTTCACAGTTCGATGGACATGATTATAGATTAATGTTATTGTGTTATTTGATCATGATTAAGATGTATAACTGGTATTGGATGTAGCTATTTAATAATGTGTTTGCATGAATAGAACAGTGTTGCATTACTCATGTCTGAGTACCCTACCATGCTACGACTTCCATTCATTATGTTTATGATTACATGATTATGTATGGATATATGCGTAACCTTGTTGTTTGTTGCAGGATGCAGGTACCGGGCATCGACTCCACCTGGACTAGCAGGTCCGAGCGTGCCCTAGCCAATGGATTCATTGAACGGAGTTAACATGGGGTTCCTTGTCATTATTGTCTATTGCTTGTCTACCTCCGTGATTGTGGTCTTGTCGTCTAATCTTGATTGTCAGTCAAGTAATGTTCCACAATGAGGTTTAACAAGGTCAGAATTGCCTGTGTTACATTTGGTATATTGATGCATTCAAATAGATTTATTTGACTGGGAATATAATTTTGATAAATGAATATAAATTATTCAATATAAATTAAGTTATATAGAAAATATGATTAATAAAATTATGTAAAATAATAAATAAATTAATTACTAAATTATGAGTTGTTTGTAAATGACTAAGTTGGTTGTAATGGATAAAATTACAATGGTCATAAATTGTATAAATAAATAAATAGATATAAATGTAAATTGTGTTAAATGAAATACATAGTTAATATTAGATTAATAAAATAATAATATTTCTTTGGTATATTCTAAGGTTTAATAAAAAAAAAAAAGTAGGGTGGTTGCTTTATGCCATGTACTCAGTTTTTGGGAATGTGCAATTTCATGACATGTGCCATCGGTTGCAGATTTGAGGCTTGGGAATTCCTTGATAATAATGAAATTGATGTTTCCTACAGGAATGTGGGTTGTTGGAAATAGAGAGGCATGTTTCTGCATGACCTGAGGAGTGCATCTGTGTTTTGGGAAAATGGGCTGTCAGGAAGAAGGGTTGTTCCCTGCCTTTATCTGGGAAGTGAGTCCTGGTATTGAAGGGGGAAGGATTTCTGGGAAAAGGAAGGTCAGAAGAAATTGGAGAAGGAGAAAGCATCTACAGGATTCAATAGGGCAAACTCTCGAACATTTTAACCGGGTACCTTATTTCTTTTTTCACAGATTTAATACTTCTTTTTTTTAGAGGTAGAATTAATGGTGTTTAATGGTTTCAAAGAGTTGTTATGAAGTAATAAGCAATTTTTTGACTCTTAGAACAAGATTGATGTAATGAAAGGCTTCCAGTATTCCATTCCTAGTTCAAATTTGAAAGTTAAGCTCCTATTACAGCAACCAATTCCTCCCTTGGTGTTAAAATGCCTTGATAAAGGTCAAACACCCTTGATTTGTTGTTGCAAACATTTCTTGTTAATATTTTAAAATGCCATTGGCAGTTTGACAAAGTTTTAATGCTTTTGGTAAACGTATAATGCTTCTAGAAAAGTTTTTTTAGACCTCAGGAAGGCATCAAACACCATCTTTTCTATTTTCCAAGCCAATCGAAGCAAGTTGACTGACCATCCACTGTTATTTTAAACCGTAGCAAGCCTTTAAAGGCCTCTCTTTTCAAATGCCTCTGGAACAAATCCAAACATTTTTGCATTATCTTCAATCCTCTTGGCATGTTATTAAAATCCCTATTCATTTCCTAATGCTTAAAAAAATATATATATTGAAGCTGTATTCTGCCTGAGTCTAGTTGAGATGTTGGTGCCAAAGAAGCAAAGATCAAGGCCTAGCCCTGTCTAAGCAAGCCAAGTGTGGTTATACTTCCATGATTTGCATTCCATCATGTCAAATTCCATAGAGATTTAGCAGTTGAATCTTGCTAGACAGATTTCTATATCTTTTCATCTTGTCCATTTCCCATGTATACTACCATCGATCCAGTTCATAGGACCATGTGCATGCTCATACACTTGCAGAATTCCGCTCATGGCATGGGCAGAGAGGAGGCTACGTTGATTAAGGAAGCATAAAGCCTCTCATACAAATCCATACCCTTATATCCGGCAATCACTATTTATATAAGAAGACAGCGCTTGCATAGGAGAAGAACTTAACTCCTGTAGTGTTCTTTGGAATCCTAAGCGCCTTTGGCATGGATAAACACTGTTGTGAGCCCTCACCTGCTGAATCAAACTTTTGACCCATTCTTAAACAATCCATACCGAAGTTCTCATCCACTGAATCAAACCCAGGCTCCATGAATCTAAAAGCAATCTTGAGCTCCCGTATTGCGGATGCAGCCAACAAAAGAAATTATATCAACTAAACCAAACAAACTAACGATTTAAAAATAAAATAAAATAATATACCAATGGAGTCCTCTTTCTTGCCTACAATGGTATATCTGAGAAATCTTCTATGATTCCTTGCCTTTGCCAGTAGCCTGTCACCCAGCCGTCCCAAATCTCGCTCCATTCTTTTGAAACTCCTGCAATCTCTTGGAAGGATGTCGTACAGCCTCATGGGGGCATTTGTTTTTTGCTTTTCCTGATGAGCGCTTAATGAAGTTATGATGGCTTGTTTCTATTTTTGTTGAGGACTTGGAAGTTGCTGATTTCTTCTGTTTGTAATCTGCCTCCCTTATGCTGTAATTAGAATGGTGAATAGTCCCATTTGGTAGGAAATTGGAATGTTACCGATTGCAGTATTAGAAATGTTTATATGAGAATTTGCTCTAGGAAACTGGCAAGATTTAGTAAGTTATTAGGAAACTTTAGTTGTAAATTTCTTAATTATGGTAGGATTTTGCAATATGTAGTGTTATTAAGTCTACGTCTTCCACAATAACATTGCTAGTGGTTCACCTGGGAGCATCTGCACATACAAGTCATTTAAATTAAATCATTTTTGTGCTCAACTTAAATCTTTCCATGCCATGAAATCGTAGGTTATGCAGATTCATAATGCTAGTAAGTTCCACTTTTTGTAGATGAATTACAAGGAACTACAAATTGCATCATCTGAGTCAACATTCTCTCTGACTTGCTGGAATAGGAAGGCCCATAAATGTTAGTATGGTCTTCATAAAAAGTTTATTTCCTTCCAATGTTAGCATAATAGAGCCTTTGAATACTTTGCTAAGATTATAATATTAAGTGAATATATATTAGTCATATCATAGTTAGGTGGAACAAAATTTGCACGTATATAAATATATTTATGTCATACGGATATGTGTATAAGCATCAATTACTAATTATAAAATTAAATACAAATCCTTGCATAGTTAAGATATACAATCTGTTTGGATGAGTAACATATATATATATATATATATATATATATATATATATATATATATATATATATATATATATATATATATATATATATATATATATATATATATATATATATATATATATATATATATATTTGATGTAATTATCGAATTATGAAATAAGAATGTAGTTGTAGATTATACAAAGGTCTATCGAACTAATTGATACGATTATTCCATAGTTTTGCATTGATTTTACTATAATGAATTGTTAGTGGAAATTTAATAAATAGTTTTGGATTTAGAACTGTTGTAATTTAGTACTTGATCTATTAGTTATTGCAAGTGATGTTTATGGAGAAGTAATTAAAATTGTTCCTTTGACCTTAAGTTAAATAGTGTATTACGAAATTTAGGGGTATATTATGGTTTCTATAAATAGGAAACTCCGCAAGAATTGAATTTAGAATCACATTGCAATTATTGAGTTACTTGATCTACAACACAGACAATAATGGTTTGCCTTAGTTAGGGTAATGACACTTGTGTCTTGCAAATCAACTAAATAATTGTTTAATAAATAATTACATGTTGCTAGTTAATGTAATTGTAGATTTGTTCTTAACAAGAATACAATCATGTTTTAATATTAATACAATGGCTTTCCTTGCAAATTAAGGATAGATTAATGTTTCTATTAATTTTGGGTTTGGGAATTAAATGGCAAGTAGATATTTACCCAATTTACATTATAGGTATTATAGTTTTACATTTCGATAAGTAATTATAATTCTACCCTTGTATTCTAATTAATCTAAGTCAATATTAAGGAGAAATCTAAATGTTCTATTCAATGAGAAGAAGTATAGTTACATTGGGTTATGTATTATTGGGTTATGTATTATAATCTTGTTACAAGCTATGTGTGAAATTGATAATGTTAGATCATTTAATCAACATTTTATAGTCAATTAGTGTTTAAAATAAACATAAATTAGTGTTACAAATGGCTTCTTGTTGAGTACAAATTGCTTATACAATAGGGTCATGAAACTAGAATTGCGGAAAGTGAATTAGATACGTCATCATGGTCCCTATGTTGTTACATCTACCTGAGTGGTTAGTTCTAGAGGGATAAGTTATAACGTTTATTTACATGTATGTTGAGTATACCTCATGGTGTGATAATTAAGTCTTTCATGGATGTTGCAATTGTTCTTGTTTTGAGTATGTTGTAAGACATCATGTTGATTCAAGACCATGGGGACACTTTGCCATCTGTAAAGAAGAAATTTTCTCATATGTCACTTCATCTGGATGCCATGGATAATGTATTGAGTGTATGTCCTTGTGATTTTTGCCATAGTTTGCAAGAGGGTTAATGCCTTGCAATGAGTATGCAAAGTTTATTGTTATGATGTTTTGTACATGGTTGTGGAATGGGGGTTTCCTAGGTGCAGATAGGGGAGTGGCTTCCAATGTGGGACCAGTACCCAAAGTGGTCGCCAGGGTAACCCATTGGGAGTGTGTAATCAAGTGATAACCTAATAATTAATCTAGGGGTTGGGTAGCTTTCGCACTAACAAGATAATTGGATGCCTCACTCAAGCCTGTAGCGCTCATTCAGGGTAAGGATGAGATGAGAAGGCCGTGGTTGGCAAAATCAACTTCCTTGTCCTCATGATAGGAATGTTGATTCCACATGCGTCACCCTATGGGGCCAGTGCCTAGAGAGGATGCTAGGGTAACCATAGATGGGGGCTGGCTTCTGGTGATAGATAGCCTGGGTAACCCATGCTAGGACCATGCGATGACACTCTCCTTACTGCAGCCTAGCAGTCCCTAGTTGTACTCTCCCCAGTTGATAAGTGTTGCCTCTGGAAGTACTGTTGTGTTGGTTATGTCATTGACTTGGGATATTGGAGTCATGTGTTGTCTTTTAGTCTACTATCTACCTGACTGCATGTTGTAGTGGGAACCTTATGTTAACTCCTAGCTCGGGGGGTGGACCTTAGGGTTCCACATGGTCGGGTGGAAGAGCTTTATCCATTGGTCTCTCCTTTCTTGCCGTTGTTCGAGAGCGAGGAGGGTATACCTAGTGTATCAGACATCAGATCTTGTACCTATTTTGAAGACAGCCATTATGCTCATGTACTATCCTGTGTATCAGTCAATTTATAATGTATGTAATCAGATGTTTTCAGAAGGTGACAATGTAACAATGGGGTAGATGCAAGAAGTTGTGTCCACTTAAGGTGGAAGTTTCAGAGTTAGAAAAAATTCCGAAATCAGGGAACAAAAAACGGGATCCCGTTTATATAAAACGGGATCCCGTTTATAGAAAACGCGATCCCGTTTTGCCTCGGGATCCTGAGCCTAGGACCAAAAACGCGATCCCGTTTTTTCCCGGGATCCCGAACCTAGAGGCCATAAACGGGATCCCGTTATATAAAACGGGATCCCGTTATAAACGGGATCCCGTTTTATATAACGGGATCCCGTTATATGAAACGGGATCCCGTTTTATAAAACGGGATCCCGTTTTTGAAAAGTATAAATTTTTTTAAAAAATAGCAGAGACCCCATTTTCAACAGCGACAGGCGCCAGAGGAAAACGGGATCCCGAGTTCTGATAGCATCCAGCCAGGTAAGTGGATTTTTCCACTTGTAAAAAATACCCATCAATTGTATATGCCTTCCATTGTTTGTAAATTGATGTAAAATACAATGAAAATTTAAATTTTGAATTGTTATTTAGGGTTTAGGGTTTATAGAATCAGTAGTGTATTTTTGACAATTTAGATAACTTAGATAACTTTTCTCTACCCCAACTTAGATAACTTTTCTCTACCAAACATTGATATGGTCGTGGATCTTGTGCATAGCCATATATATATAAAATTTTATCATTAATCTGGATATAATATGGACCAAGTTGAAACATTTGAGTTAGACATGGAGACACCTAGATTATGGAGCTCGGTCTATGTAAGAAAACACCTGTTATAGACTCAACACAAACTTATCCCTCAACCCTCTAAATTGTGACTTACATCATTTGATTACCCTGGAACACACTATATAGACAACTCTATACAAATTTGGCAAAATATATTTTCTCCTAACAGAAACTTGTATATGTAGAAGTATCTACTACTGCATTAGATTTGATATACTTCTTAAAAGGAAAGAGTTGGGACTAACAACTAAATAGAAAACAATAACTAGTTTTGCATTTTGTAGGAAATAGGAAACAAAATTGAGCTATCTAACCATCTTGACTAATTTATCTATTTCTAGCTAGATTGAACCCTAATTCTATATGCAATTCCAACCCTAACCCTAACACTAATTCTAACCCTAATCCTAACCCTAATTCTATATGCAATTCAAACCCTAACCCATATTATAACCCTAATCATAACCCTAACCCTAGCTCTACTTGTAATTGTAATCGTAACTCTAACTCTAGCCCTAACCCTAACCCTAACGAGCTACTTGTAATTGTAATTGTAACCCTAACTCTAGCCATAACCCAAACCATAATTGTAGCTCTAATACTTACCCTAATTTAGCAACCCTTGAATTCTAATTCTAACCCTAACCTCAATTCTAACCCTAAGCCTGATCCTAATTGAAACCCTAACCCTAACTTTAATTAATCACGAGTCATGCTACAGGGATTTCTTCTACATATTTTGTATGCATGTGTTATTCCCTTATTGCATGTGAGTTCACCAATTATTTGGAAACTTCTCCTAACTGGGAGGCAGGCTTGTATTCAAGCCCTATAAATTTTGTGTTTATAGGTGTTATGTTTAAAGCTATATGGAGACTTGTAATAGGAGGTCTTGAATTTGGTACCAATGATTGTGAGTGCCTTGTCTAGAATATGATGAACCTTTTGAACAAGAGAACCTTGTAGACCATGATGCATATCTTGAAATTTAAACTTGAACATTATCGTCATGTGAATGCTTTTAGCCATCCTACAACCTCCTATCACCCTTCATCCTCTTATAGGGATATGCCACACAACCTCTCCAAGTTGACCATGCCAAACCCAAAGTCACAATCGTAAGAGGTAAAGAATCTTTTGGCCCCATTCAAGTCCACTCCCTAATAGGAGTGATACAATGCTAATAGGGTTGTGAAGGTAATTAAGTTCTTGATTAGCATGTTGGGTGTATCTAAGCATAATTTGACATGATATAGTTAGTCTTGATTTCATTAATCTTAAGATCATTGAGCTAGAGTACTTAATATATATGGTATAGTTAGTCTAGGCAGAATAGCAACAATCTATATAAGAAGAAACTTGTGATCGATTAAAATGATATAATAAAAATGGACACTTCCCAAGAGCTCCTCAATTTGACAAACTTCACCTTCCATTAGATACCACTTAGATACAAGACATGACTCCCCTCTCCTTATTGTGGACATGCTATAAACATCAACCTGTGAATAGAAGCTTGGACCCTAAACTCTCTAAGATAGTAGCTCCACTGGACCTTGACATCAAAGAAGGCATATATATAACCATGTCACCATGTTAAATATTACGTTGATTTCTTCATGTGGTCTTATGGTGATATGCCTTGAGACTCCATCTTTAAAGTCATGCATCATCTTGTGGTTCACCTCAATGCCAAACCTATTCAATAAAAGCTACGCAAAATGAACCCCCAAGTAGCCCTCGTGGTCATAGAAGAATTGTATAAACTCTTGGATGTCCAGGGTTCATTCAGACTATTACTTTTCCTAAATGGGTAGATCTAATGTGGTCTTAGTTAACAAGAAAACTAAGGGAATTCATGTTTGCACTAACTTTTGAGACATCAAAAAAGGATCTACCCCAACTTAGATAACTTTTCTCTACCAAACATTGATATGGTCGTGGATCTCAAGTGCATAGCCATATATATATAAAATTTTATCATTAATCTGGATATAATATGGACCAAGTTGAAACATTTGAGTTAGACATGGAGACACCTAGATTATGGAGCTCGGTCTATGTAAGAAAACACCTGTTATAGACTCAACACAAACTTATCCCTCAACCCTCTAAATTGTGACTTACATCATTTGATTACCCTGGAACACACTATATAGACAACTCTATACAAATTTGGCAAAATATATTTTCTCCTAACAGAAACTTGTATATGTAGAAGTATCTACTACTGCATTAGATTTGATATACTTCTTAAAAGGAAAGAGTTGGGACTAACAACTAAATAGAAAACAATAACTAGTTTTGCATTTTGTAGGAAATAGGAAACAAAATTGAGCTATCTAACCATCTTGACTAATTTATCTATTTCTAGCTAGATTGAACCCTAATTCTATATGCAATTCCAACCCTAACCCTAACACTAATTCTAACCCTAATCCTAACCCTAATTCTATATGCAATTCAAACCCTAACCCATATTATAACCCTAATCATAACCCTAACCCTAGCTCTACTTGTAATTGTAATCGTAACTCTAACTCTAGCCCTAACCCTAACCCTAACGAGCTACTTGTAATTGTAATTGTAACCCTAACTCTAGCCATAACCCAAACCATAATTGTAGCTCTAATACTTACCCTAATTTAGCAACCCTTGAATTCTAATTCTAACCCTAACCTCAATTCTAACCCTAAGCCTGATCCTAATTGAAACCCTAACCCTAACTTTAATTAATCACGAGTCATGCTACAGGGATTTCTTCTACATATTTTGTATGCATGTGTTATTCCCTTATTGCATGTGAGTTCACCAATTATTTGGAAACTTCTCCTAACTAGGAGGCAGGCTTGTATTCAAGCCCTATAAATTTTGTGTTTATAGGTGTTATGTGTAAAGCTATATGGAGACTTGTAATAGGAGGTCTTGAATTTGGTACCAATGATTGTGAGTGCCTTGTCTAGAATATGATGAACCTTTTGAACAAGAGAACCTTGTAGACCATGATGCATATCTTGAAATTTAAACTTGAACATTATCGTCATGTGAATGCTTTTAGCCATCCTACAACCTCCTATCACCCTTCATCCTCTTATAGGGATATGCCACACAACCTCTCCAAGTTGACCATGCCAAACCCAAAGTCACAATCGTAAGAGGTAAAGAATCTTTTGGCCCCATTCAAGTCCACTCCCTAATAGGAGTGATACAATGCTAATAGGGTTGTGAAGGTAATTAAGTTCTTGATTAGCATGTTGGGTGTATCTAGAAGCATAATGACATGATATAGTTAGTCTTGATTTCATTAATCTTAAGATCATTGAGCTAGAGTACTTAATATATATGGTATAGTTTGTTCAATCAATAGTGGTAGGGAAAATTAATATACTACAACATGACATGAAACATAAACCAATAGGTGTCTTAAGATATATTAGTGGTAGGGAAAATTATAGTGGCCCTAACCCTAGTAGAGTAATAAGTTGAAGTAGTGTTAGAATTACTAATAAACTAAAAAACTTTATCCTAGGGTGGTGGGACAAATTACACAAGCCTTACAAAGCCTCTACCACTTCCTTGACATTTTTAACATTGTTCGAATTTGATAGGAGGGATTTATGTCACCTCCTCCTCATCTTAATTCTCATAGTGGATAGAATCATCCAATTTAGCATCAAGACATGAAGGTTTATCTTCATTATCTTAGAAATATCCTCCAAGGCTTTGTGCATATGCTCATGCCACACATTGAAGATGTGGAATTTATCTAAGTAGCAATATAGAAATCCTTAGCCTAACCTTCTACCCCTTCAATATCATTGTATAGAAGGTAGATACAAGTAACATTTGATAGCATGGAGGCACAACTTAGGGATTTCAAGTTGAATGTAAAAAAAATATTCTTCCCAACAAATGCTAGATGTCTAGGAGCAATTTAATGATTGCTTCCATTATCTGCCTAGTCTAGAATATAATTACCTTTTCTTTTGATATGTTTGAAGGAGATAGATTTAAACAAGTATTCACCAAGTTTCTAACTTCCAATATATAATAGTTTCCAATAACCACAAGCTTCATCTATGCTTTTTCATATGATCAATGTTGATCTTGGAATCTCCTTCCACACTAAGGGATATCTTGTTTAGTTTCCAAGTCATCTTGAGGCCCTGGATATCATGGCCCTAGAATCTACCATATTAGTGTTCTTGACACCAAAATCATAAGCTTTAAGATAGGTAGAGGTTTTCCCTTATCATCTCTTAATAACATACTCCTCCTACTTCACTAGGATTACCCTTGGCTACCCATCAAAATTTCAAGCTTAATCCATCCCAATGTAGGTGTGGACCAAAGGGTGTGAATATCAACATGGGTATCTCCTTGTTTTAACCTTATTCAAAGCAACCTTGGCCAATTATGAGCCTAATCAGTGCCTCTTCTAGCATGATCATATATTCCTCTTTACCCCAACAATCACCAAGTTCCTAAATGCACCATATTTCTTTAAAATAGTCCAAAATTTGGGATGCATATTCACATTTAAGAATGACATGATGATTGTCCAGAGAAGTTTCCTTACTTAAATGCACATTGAAATTTTGAAATATATATTGCCCATTGTATCAATCATTATGGTAGTCCTAATAGCTCGCTTACATTTTGAAATTTGTACATGCATGTATACATTATTTGTATGTTTTTAATTTAAATTTATTTCAAGTGTAATTTCTTGAAACATATATATATATTCTTGATATCATTTTAAATTTGTACTGAAGTTTGTATGTTTATATGTATTTATATGCAGGTTCATATCTAGATTTTTATATATACATCATGAATCTAGATGATATTCACTTTGATGTTGAGGACTTTATTAATGCACAAGATGATCCGGCCGCACCCCCACCCCCACCCCCACCCCCACCCCCACCCCCAGCGCCAAATGCCCCACCTCTAGATGCCCCACCTGCAGATGACCCGCCTCCACCTCCACCTCCACCCCCACCTGGAACTGACCAGGCTCGCTTGCGAGCCATAATAAATGAAAATGTGGATTCGATACAAGAAAAACTGAATTCCATTCGCAGTGAACAATTCATGCCACCTCACGTAGTACGTTTTACATCTTTGATGCAAAACATTGTAGATTCTGTGAGGTCTATTGACTCAGATTTTGATGGATTCCGGAAATGGAGAGAGGAGAGGCGCCAATTTTATGCTGATGGCCTCTCCTATAAGACTATTTTGGATCTTAAAATCACAAAAGCTCATTTAGCACAATATTTTAGACATCCCATTACAAATGAACCTATTCCTGCAAATAAGAAAAGAATATCAATCAGGTGGTGTAGGCATGAAGGAATGTCTGCTAATTTTTGGGATAGATGGTGGATGGTGTTTGATTATCCACCTCATGCTAATTGTGAGGTTCCTTTATATTTTTTGAGAAAATTATATGTAGAGTTTGTTATGAATAAAAAAACCCAACTACTTTGATTTTAGATCATTCCAGGGTGTTGGTGGTGGCATGCCACAACAGAGGTTGGGGGCACGGGTTGATCCCCAACGACTGGTGCCTATTCAACCTCTTATTGACCCTCCTGTTGCTGCCATTCCTTCGCCCTTCGAGCATCGTGCAGTGGTATCCACACTAGGCACATTGAGTGCACTCTCAGGTAGCCTACATGAGCAGACTTCTATGATGGTAGCTCGAGTTAGAGAGCATGGAGGAGTTGATGATGGAAGTGGTCCTAGTGCCACTCCACATGTGTCGATGCCTCATACATGTACGAGTTGCAATCAGTTGTGTTATGGACCTGATCAGGCAGTTGCACCCACTTCAGCTACACATGCATCATCTGATAATGTGGGCACTGAATCATTTGTTGATTATCTATTTGCTGAGGATCATCCCACTGATCATTCGACACAGGTATATATAGGTTATGTACACATGTTGAATTTAAAACAATTTTTTAACCACGTGTTTTTAATCAACATATAGATGATCAATTAAATTGTAATATTTTAACAATCGAATTGTTTGGTTTGTTTGGTGTAGATGATGGCAACAGGGGTCACAATTGATCGAATTAATTTTTCATCGACACCTGTTCATCTCGGGCACCCATTTGGGGTACATTTTCAATGATTTGTAATTTTGTAAAATTCAGTCTTGAATGTGTGTACAATTAAATATTTATGAACTTATTTATGAATTGGTTCAGGGTTCTTCCACATTAAATCCTCCATCTCAGGGTGTCTCGAGCGCTCCTCCATCATTGGGCATCTCACATGACACTCTTACAGTATGTACACATATTGTTTTAAAAAATTGTATATATATACTTAAATTTTTCTATTTTGATATCAGTGTATCTAAAAACGTGCACATGTACTATTTAATATTTTATAAATATGTCTATGCAGGTTGACACAACTATGAGGATGGGCATTGTAGCACACTTGGATAATCCAAGTTTATATCAGGAGTCGACTGCATTTCAGGTTGTTGAAAAACGTATTTAATAACATGTACATTGTAAGTCAATTATATATATGTTTTAAAACCTGATTTGTACACACATGTGCTAACTTAAATAAAAATGACATTGTAGGAGCTTGTTAGTGACACGTTTCATGAGCAACACACAGCACATGCAGAGCAGGAGGACAGAGGAGATGGGCAACCTGATACGGTATAATTTAAAATTTAGATTAGATTTAAATTGAACAATTAAAATATACGTTGTGAACTTAAAGTAAATTTCTTGATATATATATATATATATATATATATATATATATATATATATATATATATATATATGTTGACATGTACATTCCAAATTTTTTTTTCTTAAATTATAGCTTGATACATGTCATGGAGCTAAGCCTGTAGAGACAGGTCCTGGAATAGAGGATTCACAACAAGTTCCTCTTACGGTATAATAATTTTTAAATATGATAGTTCTTATAGATTAAATTCAATTAAATCATTTTTAAAATCGTCAAGTATATCTAATTTCAACTTGAACTTTCTCTTGTATTAAATAGATTGATTCAGAGCATGGAGACACAGGTCCAAGTGCACCAGAGCATGCCTCTCAGCCTCACACGGTAATTTAATTTTATGATATTTAAATTATAAATTTAAAAATTGTCACTAAATTATCTATTTCCTTATCATCTTACATCTAATTTCATATAAATCTTTCTCTTTTGCAGAGTGATTCAGGTCATCTGAGTAGTTCGCATGGTGTGAAGAGGACTCTTGATGATAGAGATAGTATCTGATAGGTTATTTCAAACATAGGCTAGATGTATAATTTGACTATTTCATGGACTATTTGTTATATACTGTTTGTCATGGACTTTATATATATATATATTGTTGAACACATGGACTTTATATATTTTTTTGAACATGGACCTGGACTTTATATATTTGACTATTTCATGGACTATTTGTTATATACTGTTTGTCATGGACTTTATATATATATATTGTTGAACACATGGACTTTATATATTTTTTTGAACATGGACCTAGACTTTATATATTTGACTATTTCATGGACTATTTGTTATATACTGTTTGTCATGGACTTTATATATATATTGTTGAACATGTGGACTTTATATATTTTTTGAACATGGACCTGGACTTTATATATATATTGTTGAACTTGGACTATATATTTTTACATGTCACACAATAAATGCAATCTTGTCGTAGTTCAAAATCATACACATGTCAAAGTAATAATCATGTAAAACCATCATGTTAGTTTAGGTGCATCCATATTTATATATATGTTATCCATGCATACATACATTGCATATACATCATAAACTATAAAAGCATAACATCACATACATATGTATATACAAGCATCCCTAAATTTAATCATAAATCAAACACTAATCTAGAACCATGTGCATGAAGGAAAAGAAATGTAAACATTTGAGATCAACCATAATAAGATATATAGAATGACATCAATAGAAATAATCAATTGTCATATATAAATCTACAAGTGTCAGATTGTTGATCTAGATTTGCGCTTAATGAAGAAATTGCATTGAAAGAATTTATGTAGTGATGAGGTCGTAATAAAGTTCCTCCATTCATTCACGGTATGCATATTTAGGTCCTGGTCTAATTTTAAGCAATAAAATGGTAAGCAAATCAAAACAAAGCATTAAAAAGTGAGATAAGTTCATGAGGATCTCTTGCCTACTAGGAGGGATCAATCTCTCACATCTTCTCATCTAGAGATCAACTAAGTTAAATATTAAATGATCCTAGCATGGTTATAGTTATATTTATCCAAGTGCCTTGGTGCTTGAACATCTTGTGTTGATCATGTAATTTAAGATGTCTTAAGGGGTCCTAATTTACGATGTCTTAAGTGGACACAACTTCTTCACCAAATGGGTGGAGGAGTGCCTACAAGGATAATTGTTGCTAAAAAAACATGTGAACTATAACTTTGGAACTAGGCCTACAATTTATTAGTGGAGGTGGGAATTTCATTGTAGCATAAATGACACAAATTAGGAATGAAGTTAGTAGAAATCTTCCCCTTTGGTAGCCTACAAAAATTACCTATTTAGAGATCTACAATGATCTCAACTCCCCATAGTTATGAATCATTAGCCTTTCCAAAATCACATGTCTAATAATGACACCCATCTAGCATTTAAATGTATTGAGTCTTTGTTCCCAAATAGTTTGCACATCATAATCATGGCCTCTTTCATTTCACTAGGAAAACTTACAATTGTGTAATCCTCCACATTCCTTAACTTTTTAAATCCACATTAGGACTAGCCCAATCTTTTAACACTTCAATTACATTATACTCTTGAGACCATTACCTTGCAACTATAACATTGTACCTCAAAGTGGGTTCAAGTGAATTCAACATTTATTTGAAAACTACTTCTCTCACCATTATTATAGTCTAATTTTCTACATTATTGATATAGTCTACATTTATGGTACAATGCCTAAAAGTATCTAGCAAGATATCTAAAAAGTTAAACACATCAAATTTTCTATCCAGCCTATGTAAGTAGGATGCTCTAACCTACCAACATTTGTGACTACATCTCCTTTGTCCTCTAGCTAATCTATGAAGAAATATTATATTAAATTAAATCCCAAGGCCTTATGTGGGTATCATGGAGTGTCCTTGCAATCTAGTAACTTAGATTCCATTTATGCTTCTACACAAACTATTTATAGTTGAATAAACTCTCATCACTTTGGTTCTAGTTGACTTCTTATTTTGTTTCACAGTCTTCTCCACAATAAGATTCATATACATGTATTTGAGAAATAATCATGAGAAATCACTTGATTTGATAAGTTGATTAATAAACAACTTAATTTACAAGACAAAAGATTTCATCATAGATTTACTTCATTAATGCAAAGAAAATTGATGGGATATTCCAATATTTTACAAAATGAAACCTTAGTGTAACTTTAATTAGGATTTGTCCATTAGTCCTTTTAATACGATCTTTAGTGTCCATTCTAGGACTCAAGGAAATCTTGTGCTTGACATGTTTCATCCTATGAACACAAACTCAGGATGTGAATCAAATTTTAAAATAAGTTTAGGTCTGCAGGAACTTATAAGATCTTAATACTTTACATTTTTAGACAAAAGGCCCTGGATCTCATCTATAAATTCTCCCCTCCACTTCCTAGCTATGGTCCCATATGGTTCTCCCACAATTTATATTCCTTTGTATCTTCCCTTCCCTCCACTTTGTGAAAGCTAGATTAACTTTAGGATATGATTTATCCCATCCCACTTCCTATCCTATTGTCTAGTTTTACATCATTTCCCCATAACATCGAAACACTCATTTCTTCCTAATTGTAGAAGCCTAACTGCCTTGAAGAAATCATTTCTTTCTTTAATTCATTTCATCCAATTCCCACTTGAAGTTTTGTAACATTTTTTGCAAAAGTTTGCCAAGTTCATATACCCTGTCCCAAGTCAAATTTTTACAAATTCTTCAAAAGATTCCACCCACCCCAAGTACTCCCCTGCATGACTTAGGACCACCATTAATGACTTTCAATGGACATGATATGATGTAATATTTCCTCCAAATTCCTCTTAACATCGGTGGACCCCTCAAAAATATGATGAGTTCAAAATAGAAATAAAGTGAGGAAAAGCACAAGTTAGCACAAAAAATGGGAGTTAAAATGGGTTAAAAATCAAGAAGAAAAGATAAAAATATGAGTTATTTCATGCATTAAAAACCACAAGGTCACCCATTTTAGGAATAAGGTCACCACTTTTACTAATTAAGGTCACTCAAGTAACCTAGAGACACTAGGGGCAACCCTAAGACACAAAGAGGTGACCCTAAGTAGGAAAAATGAAGGGGGCACTAGGTAAAAATGTGAGGTAGTGAAGGTCAATTTGGGGGTTGAAAAAGATGCTCAAGAGGGGGAAGAACACACAGGACATGCCACCAAGAGTGAAACTACTGGTAGGAGTGTAATTCACACCTACATGACTATGATTAGAACTTATTTATCATCATCAAATTGTCATGTAGGCTTGATGTGATTTTACTACTTATAGATACCAAATGTTAGGAGTTTCAAGCCACAAATACTAATTCCACATAACCTTAATGAGAGAAGCTATGCTAACTTTTTGAATGTCTTAAGGGGTCCTAATTTACGATGTCTTAAGGGGACGTCTTAAGTTCTCAAAATTTGGTGAAGTTACCCAAAGCAACCAAATTGAACAATATAATAAATCAAATTTAAAGTAAATTCTAAGTAGAAAAACATGGACATTTAACAAATAAAATACATAAAATAATAATTTTGATAAATTTAATACTGTAGAGTATAAAATTGTGTACATACACATGTATACAAATTTTTGAACAAAATGTGTAATAATGTAATTGTGTATGTACATATATGCCAACTCAAAATAATGTAAATACAAAATGTCGTTATATGCCATCTCAAGAAAATCCAAAACTTGAGGAGAATGTAGCAGGTCTTCATGCCACCTGATATAAAAATAATCCATTGTACCATCTCCATCCTCTCTTTTTTCCAATGCATCGATGATTGTCTCATGGTCTTCCATAGAAATGTTCCATAACTCTTTATTTGTAGGTTTTCTGCGATACCTCTCCAGTTTTATATTTGTTGCCAACACCAAATGTGAGTAGTGTATAATCTTCTTATGTGTTTCATAATCTTCGAATGCAGGCAAACCATTCTTCCTTATTAGGTATTTCCGTAGCCAAGTGCCAACAACCACCACCGAACCTATTGGATAATGATAGGCATCATCAAAGAAATACTTAAAATTTGCTTAAGGGGATCAAAGAAGTTCTTAAAATATGCTTAAGGGGATGTCTTAAGGGGATCATCAAACCTGTTGGATAAGGAAAGCCATCATCATCTTCTCGAGGTGCTGTTAACTTATGTTTAGTCTCCACACAATGAGCCAACCAATATTCAGTTTCCTCTTCATTATTCTTTGGTGCAACAACAGCATACACATGTCCTGCAAAACAAATTTTGATTCAATAACTTGCACATGTCCACAAAATTTGACCAATCAACATACATGCATTCATATGTACACATAAATAAATAAAAGCACTACAAATTAGTAATCAAAGTGAAATAAAATGAAATGATTTGAATTAAATTACCTTCTTGTACAAGGTCTGAAACACGGTCATAATCGTCTGATACAAACAGTTGATCATTGTCTTCAATTGTTGTTTCACTTTGATTATGTGCTTGTGCAAGTGTCAATGGTCTTTGTTTCCACTCTTCAACCCATTCTGTATTCTCACATGCTTCCCAATCTCCTGAAATACAAAACTGACAAAAACATGCAAGCTCCCTTGTCCAGATAGTCCATGTACTTGCATTCAAACTCCTAAATGAATGCCATTTAGTAGATCCACTGATTGTTTGGCAATCAAGTCTAGGTAAAATATTTTCTTCTTCAACCAACCAAAAGAATCGACGAACTGTAGAGTACTCGCTTGATCCAGGTGTACATAATCTTGTATTGCACCAATCTACAATCCCACGTGCATCTTTAAATTTTACTGCATCCTCAAATTTTAATTGTTGTCTAGCAAGAATTCTTTTAACACATGCACCAGCTCCATCATGTTCTCCTTTACCATGTCCAGCTTCAAAAAAATTCCACATATGTTGGACATTATTCTCCTTGTGAACCCTACATAACCAATAGAACATTCGAGCATTCTTGAACTGCCCCGTACAATTATCTGACCATATAAGATGTTCAGTCATCTGGATTCCTCTTTCTCTTAAATTTGTATAAAATATATTGAAACAATATTGAACAAACTCTGACGAGTGTAACCGATTGTCACTCAAATAGAAATGATACTCCCTCAAAACTTTTCTATCATTCTCTGTGCTATCATCTGCATGTCTATAAACAATATGAACAAACATAGCAACCTGCACTGAATTGTAATATTGTGATTGAATTTCCTCTTGCGGAGCTAAAGTATAGTTTTCTGCAAAATCAACCACTGATAGTATAGTACCAACTGGAAATGTGTTTCTACATTCACGAAATTGTCCATCAAGCCATCGAGCTTGTTGAGAGTGCTTGACATATTTTGGTATAATTTTACTTTTAAATTCTGATATGAATGCATGCACACTAACCTTTTCTGTAATTAAATCACAACGCTTTCCAAATTTTCCATCTTTTAAAGAATATTCAACATTCTTAAATCTTTTAACATCCACTAATTGTTGTCCAAAATCATTTTCAACACTTTCATGCATACAAACTCTTAACAAAGAAAGATTGCCACAACTAATGCATTGTCCAGAAATACATGAACTTAAATAAAAACCTTTTTCATTAGATCTTTCACAGAACAAACTTGATATAAACTCTTTTATTGCTTCAGTTGGTATATTAATATCACATTCATGTATAATCATGTTACGATGTAAAGTACAACGTATATATTGAAACACATCATAATAGTAACGAAATTGAACATGCGTTTTACAACAACAAGATATTCGTTCCTTATTAATCTTTACATACCATGGTTTGCATTTTTCAAAAGATCTTTGACTTATTTTAATATTACCAGGTAACACTAATTCATCACAAAATTTTCTATAAAATTCAGTTTGCGTTGTATCTAATAGGTGTTTTGGATGAGGATCGCGAACTTTGGACCCCACTCTTAATTTTAAAACATCTCTAACATTAGACGATATCCTAGTATTATCATGCCAATATTTTTCGATCAAAGATCTGATTTCAACATTTAGTTTCATGTCAGATCTCGGGAGTCGACCACTAAAACTCCAACATTGGTTAATTGGATCATTTTCTATACTTTCTCTTCTTTTTGCCGCTCTTACCAATGTTTTAGGATGTATTTTTAGAATTCCACTAATATTGCTTACCATTCTTCTATTCAAAGTTGTTTTATTCACTATAGCAGTTGTTATAGCTCGTCTTGCTGTATTTTTATCTTTGGATCGACTATTACTTCCAATAGACTCAATGGCACTAGCAACAGTAGACATAGCATGTTTTAGTGATTGATCTTTTTTTCTTGGTTTAACAAAAATGCCTAACATTTTCATTACTTTTCTCATTTTCCACATTCTCATTAATTGCATCATTAGTTGACATTGAAATGATAGTTTTTTACGATAAAAAAATTCCTTATATAATCTATTGGCATGTGTTCTTATTTGTCTCCAAGAAATTTTACCAGGAAGATTATCCAAAACATCTCTTTCAATTTTGAAAAAATATTTCTCATTTTCAACATCACTTCCTAGATTTTCATTTTCATTTTCAACTTCAAAACGATTTTCATTTTCAACAACAAAACGGTTTTCATTTTCATTTTCAACAAAAGGATTTTCGTTTTCATTTTCAACAACAAAACGGTTTTCATTTTCAACAACAAAACGGTTTTCATTTTCATTTTCAACAACAAAAGGATTTTCATTTTCATTTTCAACAAAAGGATTTTCATTTTCATTTTCATTTTCAACTACAATTTGTTTCAAATTTTGATCTCTACGAATATTATCAATCTCAACATTGTTATATCCAGCTTGTTTTAAATCTCCTATCAACACTATTTCCATTTCATTCAAAAGTGGATTTGAAGAAGTACCTGGATTTGTGCCCATTGAAACATTCTCCATAGCATTAATAGAGGGATTTGAAGACATACCAGGAGTAGTTTGCATAATCGTATTAGTTTCCACATTCACCTCTTGCAAACTTGCATCATCTATATCCATGGTCTCCTCAATGTTTTTATCTTCAATAGTTGTGGAATTGGATGCTTCAGCATTGTTCATTGATTGAATCTTTACTCTTCTATCTCTTTGCCTTTTTGCCTCCTTCACTCTCTTTGCTTCAATTTCTTCAGGGGTTAATAGCTTCCTATCTTTCCTCTTATTACGACTTTGTGATCCCATGATTAAAAAATTTATGAAGCATGTAATGTCAAAAACTTGAATGTGTTTCAAATCCTTCAAACAAGTACCAATTCAACAAAATTCCACTCAAATAACGTCTCCATGATGGCTTCTATCAAAATACCAACAATACTTCAAGTTGATGGACCTGCAAAAGAAAGAAATATGCCAAAGAATGCTGCAAGAGTCGCTGTCGGCCGTACTGTAGGGCAAGTTGCAGAAATGACAGTCATAGTACAGTATTATTAAAAAAACGGGCAAATATAAAACGGGATCCCGTTTAATAAACGGGATCCCGTTTACTACGCGATCCCGTTTATTAAACGGGATCCCGTTTTATTCACCACCGATGCAGTAGTAAACGGGATCCCGTTTTATAGAACGGGATCGCGTTCTATAAACGGGATCCCGTTATTCAAAATTTGAATTTTAGGCTCGGGTTTTGCTTTGTAACCCGCTTCGGAAAATGCTTTGGGGACCCGACCCTGACCTCTGGTCCTAGTTTGACCTGCACCTTGAAGGCCCTGTCAATGTTACAACAAAATAGTGACTTTGGGCATATATTTAAAGGCCTATTTTGCAGAATATTTTGACGAAATTAAAACCCATTATAGAGGAGACAATGTAGATTCTAAATATGTAATTTTTTTTACAATTAAATTATTTTTTTTATTTTTTAATCAATTTATGATGAAATAGGTTCATAACCTTGAATTATCAGGGTTTTTTAATATTTTAATAACTTTTTATTAAAATATTTTTTTGTAAAACAAATTGTATGAAAACGTACTTTAGACAATTCTTTTCAATTTTAAAAAAAAAAAATTTCAAAAAATGTTAAGTTTAGGTCATCTTATGCGTGACATACACGATGATTTTTTAAAAGACAAAAAATGACCAATAAAAAATTAATAAAAAAAAAATTATTCAATAAAAAATTACAAATAAATATGGAAAACGTGCTTCAGTGAGTTACAAAGCTTTTCCCAAAAGGATTTTGAAAAATATGATTATTTAGGTCAAAATATGGATGACGTACACGTACATGGTATAGTAAAAAAAAAGTGACTTTTAAACAGTGGTTTTTAGAAACGCCTATTCAAAATCAATTTCTATCATCTGGGTATTGAAAAAAATTACATATTTGAAAACTAGACTCCGAGTACTACATTTCATATTTAGTGACTTTTTCCAAGATTCCACCTTTAAGTGCTTCAAATTTTTAGGTCAAATGTGACAAATTCTGAAAATCAGGAAAAACACTTCCACTTTTTGGCCAAAAAGTGGACACAACTTCTTGCACACACCCAATGTATTGATGTACTCTTGTGTATGGACCCGAATATGAACATGTAATCTTGATCAAGTTGATTATCTAATTGATTCCATGAAATGGAGATGTATATGTATAATCATTAGTGTAATAGATTTAGAATGTTCTACCAATGTTAATTAGTAATGCCTGTGAAATATGTTGATTAAATTGTCAAGTAATGCAATCATGGCACCTTGGGAGACAAGTTAATAGTTAATGATGTGTATTGATTTGCTAAACCTTACTTGTTATCTTATTCAAAAAAAAAAAAAATGTTTTCATAGCATAGATGTGTTTTTTTCTTAGGTTTGTCATGGTAGAGCATTACACTAACCCTAATTCTATCCTTAACCCTAATTGTATCACTAACCTTAATTCTATCGTTAACCTTAACCTTAATTATAACACTAATTACAACCCTAATTGGAATCCTAACCCTAATTCTACTCATAATCATAACCCTAATTGTATTCCTAACCCTAATTTTAACCTTTACCATAATTATATCTATAACCCTCATTCTAACCCTAATCATAATTCTATCCCTAACCCTAACCATAATTCTAACTCTAACCCTAACAATTTTTTTTCTTATAAATATTTGCCCTAATTCTAACCCTAACTCTAATTCTATCCCTAACTTTAATTCTATAATTAACCTTAACCTTAATTATAACACTAATTGCAACCCTAATTGGAATCCTAACCCTAATTCTAATTATAACTCTAACCCTAATTCTAACCATAATCATAACCCTAATTTTAACCTTTACCGTAATTATATCTATAACCCTAATTCTAACCCTAATCATAATTCTATCCCTAACCCTAACCATAATTCCAACTCTAACCCTAACAATTTTTTTTGTTATAAATATTTGCCCTAATTCTAACACTAACTCTAATTCTATCCCCAACCTTAATTCTATCAGTAACCCTAATTCTCTCTAACCCTAACCCTAATTGTAATTCTAACCACAATCTTAACCTTAATATTTTTTATTATATATATTTGCTCTAATTATCTCTCTCTGCCTCCTCTCCTAGCTATATGTCTATCTTTTGCTCTATGTATATTTCATTCTTTCTCCCTCCCTCCTTCTCTCTTTGTCTCTTTGTATTTATCTTTATCTTTGTTCACAAGTTTCTATTCCTAATCATAATTCTAGCCCTGATTCTATCCCTAACCCAAACCCTAGTGATTTTTTTACTTATTTATTTGCCCTAATTATATCACTCCCTTTGTTCCTCTTTCTATCCTATCTATATCTTTATCTTTCTCACTCTTTATATTTCTCACACTTTCTCCTACCCTCTCTTTATGTCTCTTTTTCTTTGTGTCTCTCTTCATATTTCTATCCCTAATGCCAACCATAATTCCAACTCAAACCCTAACATTTTTTTTGTTATAAATATTTTCCCTAATTGTAACTCTAACTCTAATTCTATTCGTAACCGTAATTCTATCACTAACCCTAATTTTATCCCTAACCCTAATCCTAATTGTAACTGTAACCCTAATCTTAACCTTAATGTTTTTTTGGTTATATATTTTCCCTAGTTGTCTCTTTCTCTCTCACTGCCTCTTTCTCTCCTAGCTATATCTCTATATTTTTCTCTCTATATATCTCTTGTTCTTTCTCCCTCCCTCCCTCTCTCTTTGTCTTTGTCTTTGTAGATACTTCTTCACAAGATTCTATCCCTAACCCTCTAGCCCTAATTGTAATTGTAACCCTAATCTTAACCCTAATCTCTCTCTCCTATCTAATCAATATCTTTTACTCTCTATATCTCTCATGCTTTCTCCCTCTCTCTTTGTCTCTCTATCTCTTTCTTCATAATTCTATCCCAAACCCCAATAGTAATTCCAACTCAATCACTAACAATTTTTTTTATTATAAATATTTGCCCTCTTTTAACTCTAACTCTAATTCTACCCCTAACCATACTTTTATTGCTAACCCTAATTCTATCACTAACCCTAATATTTTTTTGGTAATATATGTTTTCCCTAATCATCTATCTCCCTCTCTCTATATATTTCATGTTTTTCCCCTCCCCCCTCTCTCTCTTTGTCTCTTTGTATTTGTCTTTATCTCACTTCACAAGATTCTATTCCTAATCGTAATTCTAACCCTGCTTCTATCCCTAACCCAAACCTTAATTGTAATTGTAACCCTAATGATTTTTTTGCTTTTATATTTTCCCTAATTATATATCTCCCTCTCTCTACCTCTTTCTCTCCTATCTATATTACTATCTTTCTCATTCTCTATATCTTTCCAACCATAATTCCCACTTAAACCCTAACATTTTTTGGTTATAAATATTTGCTTTAATTGTAACACTAATCTTAACATTTGTCATAAGCTATTGTTAAATAGCATTCCAAAAACATGTTACTTTCATTGCTAAGCAATTAGATTTTATTTTTTTTATAATTACAATTGTCATCTGTTATTCTTAAATAGCATTCCTTTCAATAATTAAAATTAAATTTTAGCTATTAAAAATAGGAAAACTATTTATCAATTTTTAGTGTGGATGAGATAGAAAATTGCTACTAACTATTTGATAATTAAATTGGACAATATTTGATAACTATTTGAATATTGGATAATTAATATTTAAAAATATTAATAATATCTAAGCAAAATGGAATTAACTAATAGACATGTAAAAAATAAACTTTATTACAATATATCAGCTATAAATTTAGTGATTCAATAAAATTTTACATATTTAATGGTAATTATATTAATAGATGCAATGTCAATTAGTAGATAAAATTTTGATAACATGAAATTAAAAGAATTTTGAACATTTTGAAATCCATATAAATCATTTTTGGTGCTTTCTTTTTACTCATACTTTTAATTTAAAAATTAATTATTCTATATTTTATTTATGTAAAATATTAGTTTATTATATATACACATTAGTAATGTATAATATACATATGATAGAAGAATCTTGAAAATTGTGAAAATCTGATAAAGGGAAGGTTAATGAAATTACAACAAACAAAATTTAGTTTTTGTGGTAGAAAAATGAAGCACTGATGGAAATACCTTTTAAAAAACCAAGGTAACATATTGCTATTACATTAAGAGAGGATAAAAGATAAGTTAATTTCACCTTTAAGCACATTTTCATACAACTACTATGATAAGACTACTTTCAATAAAAAAGAAGCACTTCTACAACCATTATACATATGAACACAAGATTCCAATATTTATCCAATTTCATTGTATTCCTAAAAGACACAAAAGATTAATAAATAAATATCTCAAATCAACTTGATAGAGCTACAATTTGTGATCTACCTAGGATACTTTCCAAAAAGTATAAGTTAATTATTAATGAAAGTACAACCCCAAATCAAACTACCCAACTATCCTATATTACCATCAATCCTAAGGACTAATAGCGTCACGAAGTTAAGAGATGTTATTTACAACATTATTGTAATTTAGTGTAATATAAATCAAATGCCTACTAACCGAAACTCTATACAATTATATTATAATACTCTGATATAGAATCTTTTAATTTTAATCTAGTATATATATATAAGGAGAAACATCTAAAAAGTAAAGCAACAAATTTGATTTAGAAACTGGATATTAGTGGGAATGATTTAGAATATTCTTAGAGTGAAACTCACAGATAATATTAGTTTCTAAGAATAGAGGGAGAAAGAAATGATATAGATCAAATAAGTTCATTATACTAGTTGTAGCTAAATTGGTAAGCATAAATTCAAAAGTGGAATTAGAGCATATAATATGTTACCATCATTTAAAGAATAGAAAATAACATTCTTGTGGAGATTATTGGAGAAGTTAAATTCCTCCATGGCAATCTGCAAATCATTTGAGGGTTTCTTGTGTAATCTGCTACTTCCTAGGATGACCTTTGTGGCCAAAATGGGCTATTCATCACAAGCATGCCCATCAGTAATACCATAGTTCACTTAATCTCTGTCATGACATGGTCCATGGACAACCACTTTTTCCCCTACATCATCATGCATTTGTACACAACCTTGGCAATGTGAAATAGGGCCTCATAATCCATAGGCAGCTCCAAATCTGGATCCAAGATGAGCCTAATTTGGCCTAATTTTCTTAGTGGAACAACCCATTCTACTATATTGTTGCTGCCCTCTTCATATATTTCATGTCAATTGCCTTCCGCCCACTGAGGATTTTGAGCAATAGGATGCCAAATCTCTAAACATCTAATTTTGTGGTGAGGTAATAGAGCCAGTAATACTCCAGGTCAAGGTAACCTCACAAATTACAATGTTAATAAATAAATGAAATGCCAGATTATAATATTCTATAACTGAAACATGAAATGCACAAATAAATGAAACATTAATATTCTAGAGTTATTTTAAGATTTTTATTTAATTTTTTATTTGTAATTCATTTTTATTATTATTTTTGTTTTTTTGTGTTTATAATTACAACAAAAAATGAGTGCTCTCATCTCCACCTCCACTGCGATTGTAGTTTGTCTCTTAAAGAAATAACCCTAATCTATCCCTAACAATAATTATAACCTTAACCCTACCCTATTCTAAACATAATTCTAACCATAATTCTGGCCCTAACTCTTATACTAACCCTAACCCTAATTTAACCATAATCCAAATCTTAATTCAAACCCTATATGTATTTGTAACCCTAACCTTAATCTTAATCTTAACACTACTTGTCTAGTTCTAACCATAATTCTTACCCTAACAGTAACCTAATTCTATTCCTAACCCTAACCTTAACCATGTCCTCAATACTAACCCTGATTCTAACCCTAGCCCTAAGCCTCACCATAACACAAATGCTAACCCTAATCTTAATTCTAACCCTAACCCTAACCCTAATTCTAGCCTAACCCCAATTCTAATTCTATCCCTAATCTTAGTTCTAACCCTAACCCTAATTCTACCCCTAGGTCTAGTTAACCCTAATTCTATCCCTAACCCCAGCCCTAATTCTAGGCCTGATTGTAATCATAATTGTAACCCTAATTCTAACCTAAATGTTAACCCCAACCTCAATTATAACTCTAACTCTAGTTCTAAATATAACCCTAACCAAAATTATATCCCCAACCCTAAACCTAACCATGTTTGTAACCCTAACTTGAGCCTAAACCCTAATCATAACCTTAATTGTAGCCCTAATTTCTAATTTGAACCCAAATTCTAATTACAATTGCTAGCCTTAATCTAAATTCCAACCATACTTTAAACCCTAATTATATACCTAATTGCAAATCTAATCCTAAACCTACTTTTAAATATAATTCTAATACTAATACTAAACATAACCTGATCAAACCCTATCCCTAGTCCAACCCTAACCCCAATTTTAACCCTAACCCTAACCATACCTTTAACTCTAAAACTAATTTTAATATTAACCATAATCGTAGAACTAATGATAACCCTAATCTATCCCTAATAATAATTCTAACCTTAACCCTACCCTAATTCTAAACATAATTCTAATCATAATTATGGCCCTAACTCTATACTAACCCTAACCCTAATTCTAACCGTAATCCATATCTTAATTTGAACCCTAATTATATGTGGAACCCTAATCTTAGCCTTAATCTTAACACTACTTGTCTATTTCTAACCATAATTCTTACGCTAATAGTAACTTAATTCTATTCTTAACCCTAACTCTATCCCTCTCCATAATACTAACCCTAATTCTAACCCTAGTGCTAAGCCTCACCATAATACAAATGCTAACCCTAACCTTAATTCTAACCCTAACCCTAACCCTAATTCTAGCCTAACCCCAACCGTAACCCTAAACTTAACCCCAATCCTAATTCTATCCCTAACCTTAATTCTAACCCTAACCCTAATTCTACCCCTATATCTAGTTAACCCTAATTCTATCTCTAATTCTATCCCTAACCCCAACCCTAATTCTAACCATAATTGTAACCCTAATTCTAACCTAAGCCTTAACCCCAACCCTAATTATAACCCTAACTCTAGTTCTAAACATAACCCTAACCAAAATTCTATCCCCAACCCTAACCCTAACCATGTTTGTAATCCTAACTTGAACCTAAACCCTAATCGTAACCCTAATTGTAGCTCTAATTTCTAATTTGAACCCAAATTGTAATTACAATTATTTTATTTCAATTAAAACTAAAGGTTAAGCTCTTCCCTTAACCTTGTTATTCATTTGTTTGTATTACTTACATAAAGGGGATTATCATGTGTATTTCACTAAATGTATAGAATTATCTTAATTTAAAAAGAAAGCATTGAAGTATAGCATACTTAAGAAATTATAGTTAATATTCCATAAAATATAGATCTTCTTAGAGTGCATTAATAAAAAAAAATTATAGGGCATTAAACAAATTTTAGAAACCTTTATATTCTATGAATTCATTTTAGAAACTTGAGTAAATTTAGAAGCTTGAGTAATTTTAGTAACTCTATAAATCTTAGTAAATCTTAGTAACTTTTAGTAATTTTAATAACTTTAGAAATCTTGTTCATTTGTCTATTTTATTTGGTATTTACTTCAAATAAATATTTAAAGTATAGCATACTAAATAAATTATATTAATATTCATTAAAAATATAGATTTTGTGAGTGTATTAAAAGAAATAAACATATAATTTTATTTCTAAAAATAAAGGATTTTCATATTTTTCTAATATAATATAAAGTGCTTTACACTTTATATATATATATATATATATATATATATATATATATATATATATATATATATATATATATATATATATATATATATTATTTTAATAAATTCAAAGAACTTTTATATCTAAAGGTAAACAAATTTTAGAAACTTTTATATTCTATGAATTCATTTTAAAAACTTTATAACTTATTCATTTTAGAAACTTTAATAATTTATTCATTAGAAACTTTTGTAATATATATTTACCCCAGAGGTTCTACACTCAGCTGAAAGATTCAGATTCCTGTAACCGTAAACAATTAAGATTCAAATTTCCATGTGAACAAAATTCATAAAATGTGTAAATAAATAAATTCGTGGAAGCCAAATGGACAGAAAAATAGAAAAATTTGACGAGTTATGGAGTGAAATCGTTAAACAAAAAAATAAATAAATTCGTGGAAGCTAAATGGATAGAAAAATAGAAAAACTTGGGCAGTTAATGAGTGAAATCTTTATTACATTTGAAGAATATGAAAAGTCTCACAACATAGTCTTTTTAAATTAACTCATGTAGCATATCAAATAGTCTTTTTAAATTAACTCATGTAGCATATCAAATATTCTAACTGGAAGTAATTTATAAAGATATCTCTTGGCATATTTTAGATATATTTTTTAAAATATAAATATGCTAGTTTAGAAACTTTAGTAATTTATTTATTTTAGAAACTTTAGAAAATTAAAGAAAGAAATGAGTATTTACTTTGTATATTAAGACTAAAAAGGTAAACAAATATGAAACAAAGTTGTCCTTTATATTGTATATAATTGGTTTATATAATAATTTTTAATTCTTAATAAATCAAAATCAAATAGAATACATCTAACAAATATGAAACAAAGTTGTCCTTTATATTGTATAAAATTAGTTTATATAATAATTTTTAATTCTTAATAAATCAAAATAAAATAAAATACATCTTGAAATGTCCCATTTAAATAGTTATACATAATTATATGTTATTTAAATAGTTGTTGGAAATACATAATCATATTACAAAATCTTTACACAAAATTCAAACCCTAAACTCTTTTAAATTTTGAAAGCTAGAAGAGATTGAATTCATTTGGGAAGGAATGTTTTGATCTGTTGTTCTCCAACTTTGAACTTAAAATCATAATTTGTATTCCTCTTTACTTGCACATCCTAGTCAACACAACAGACAAAGACTTGTAAATAATTTATGTGCTGGAACCAAACAACCTAAAGACATCCAACTCCACTAATAAAAACATACGTCTAACCCCATTAAACTAATAAAAGCATAATGTAAGTCTACAAAAATAAATCTTGAAAGATCACGGCTACAACAATGGGGTTTGATTGCTATTAGAGCACCTGAAATGGAATCTATCCACCATTAAAATGTCTCCCTTCTGCAACACGACCCCTCCCTTTTCCATGGAATCTTCTACCTCTGCCTTCTATTGTGTCCCCTCCTCTTCTTGGTTGGTCCGCATGTGAGAGCACATTTTTTTAATGCATTCTGTCAAACAGTTATGCCCTGACTATATTTCTAACATTTTGCATTTGACCCTAAACCCTACTTTAATCTATTCAAGAGATTCAAAATGAAAAGGCTAAAATTTATTCGTATAGAAATAAATAAGACAAAAAATTCAATGCATCCACACTAATATAAATTCCCCCCAAAATTTGCTTCTATATCTATGGGGAAAAGAACTTAAATGACAAAATAATAATCTAAAAGGACTGTATAGTCCTTTAAAACACAGAAAGATTAGTCGAACACTGTTTAGTAAATCTTAAGTTTATGTTAAATTTCTTAACAAATTTTCGTTGGCTAAGGCAGCTTGCTCTGTATCTCCGTGCCATGGTGACAAGAAGAGTTATGCCGTGCTCTGCAGCTGCTACAGTATTTGTAGTGGGAGAATTAACCACCAAACAGTCGTGCTCTGTCGCGGGATGGAGATCCACATTATCAATCCCTACGCTGGCTCTTCCAACGACCTTGAGGAGTCCTTGCAAGGATTCTAACACCTGACGTGTCACCTTCATTCCGCTACGCACAATAATAGCGTCATTTATATTAAATATAGATAAAAATGGCAATCCACAATTTCAGGACAAAAATAAAATTAAAAAATACTAATTGGATGCGGTTGAAATATTTATATACAATTTAAAATAATTCTTCCGCATTCAGGGTCATAATTTTGTTAAAAAACCTTGAAAGAAAAAATCAAGCTTCAACGAGGATCTTGTCCTTCAATTCATCATTCTCTGGTTTTAATCCAAAACAATGAGCCAAAACCAAATCTGCGTCTCCTATCCCAACACCCAAATGTAATTCTTTGGAATATTCATTCTGCATCCTTACATTGGGTGCACTTGTGCACTTGCCCATGCATTTACAAACCATAGCCTATACTCCACATCCCATTCCAGATTTCTGTATGATCTCCTCAAACGCAGCCAATAGATACTCAGACCCCAATTTCTTGCACTTCTCTCCAGTGCACACTTGTACCTACCGCTGCCCCTCCACTCCACTCAGCCCCAGTTTTTCCTTTGTCTCTGCAAATTCCTGATCCAATCCTCTTATATTTAGAGGGCTTTCCAACAATCTAGTAGACATGGTGTCAGAAGAAACTGGCTCTACTTAAACATCATCCACTTTAATGGTCAAACAGTCAATATCAATTTTACACCTCATTCATAACAAAAAAGTGCTGAATATTTGTCCTATTTTTATTTGCCAAATTTGATTTTTGACTTTTGAAGTGGATGATGTTTTAAAACAGCCGAAGAAACCACTTGCTCAGAAATATAATTCATGCCGAGATTTGTCATGTTGATCTCCTCACATTCACTGTCGCTACACTCAGAGGATGATGACAAACTATCTTCACACATTCTCTATAGTTTCTTTTGAGCCTTCACCGCCGCCTTCTGCAATTTCTTTTCTTTTTTCCTCTGCTTTCGCTCTGCTTTTCCTTGTTTCATCAGAACCTCCAGAGCACCCGCATAGAGGACCGGATTTGCTCTTGAATGGCTGTGACAACAATCTCTTGTTTATAGAGTGCATCCATAAAGGCGTTACACAATAAAACATCTCACATAAATGAAATGCCTCACCACCCCTACCATATTCTAATTTTGCTGAGAGGCAAACTACAGTTGTAGTGGGGGTGGAGATGAGAGCACTCATTTTTTTGCCGAGAGGCAAACTACAGTTGTAGCTAGGGTGGAGATGAGAGCACTCATTTTTGGTCGTAAATATAAACTCAAAAAAATAAAAATAAATTGCAAATGAAAAATTAAATATAAATTTAAAATAAATAAAGATTGCCAACGCGGAATAAAGAAAACTCCTAAAAATAGTCCCCACAATCTTCCTGGTTTTAATTATCATGGTATATTTTGCAAATCCAGGCCTTTCATTCATTTATTAGCATTGCAATAAAGCTATTCACTGTAGGATCTGCCAACTAATATTAAATATATATATATATATACATACAACTTTGTATATTCTTTTTTTCTCTACCTGCACAAAACCAGAAAAACAATTTTTCTGTACCTACACAAAACTAGAAAAATAATAAACATGCATATGAGATGATATTAGGGTAATTTTCTGTACATACATAAAATAGAAAAATAATAAACATGGTTATGAAATTTTTTGTATTTATTTATATTGAAATTTAAATATTCTACTCTTAATGATCATAATTTAAATAAAAATAATGATCACTAAGAATAGAATATTTTTATTAATATCAATATCTTTTTAATTTGTTTTTTTATAAATATTTATCTTTTTAATTTGTTTTTTTGTTTTTTGGTTTTATTTTTTAATTTAATAGATGGCTTAAATTAATTGGTTTTTGAATTAATTATTTTAGTTTTAGGAAAACTTTTTAGGCAAAATCAATTTAGGAGAAAATAAAAAAGTATTTTTGATTTATTTCAATATATTAAAAAGTTTTAAATATAATTTTTTAGTAATGTGTAAGAGTGAAAAATGTATTTTTAATATTTTCATTCATTTTATATTTAATATTTATTTAGGTTATTTGAATATTTGTTATGTTTTAATTCTTAAGTTATAAGAATTTTATGGCAAAGTTTATCAATCTAAGTTAGTTTGTAGTAATTATTATATAATCTTGAAATATTTTTATGGAAATAGATATATTCCAATTAAATGTTATTAAGTTATTAATTAAGGTGTGGAAAAATTATTAGACATGAATAACAATCTTTATTTTCCACAAATGAATATTGTAGAGTGACATCAATAATTGATCTATAATTAGTCTATCTTAAGTTTATATAATATTCATTTAATACAAGTGTTGTTAGAAGTTTACTTAATTGACTTAGTAAATAAAATTTAATAATATTAATATAATTTTATTGACTTAGTTAATAAAATTTAATTAACGTTTGTTAGAAGTTTAGTTAATAAATTATGATCATAACTAAAGTTTAGTTAATAAACATGCATATGAAAAAAATAGAAAAACAATAAACATGGTTATGAAAAATTCAGAAAACAATAAACATGCATATGCAAATGATATTAGGGTAAAGAGGTATAGTAGGTAGGAAAAATTGTTATAGTAAGTTTCATTTGTAAGTCTGAGTTAAACTAGGAAGGTTTGAATTAACTAGAATTTGTTTGTTTTTATTTATTTATATTAAAATTTAAATATTCTATTCTTAATGATCATTATTTTCATTTATAAGTCTGAGTTAAATTAGGAAGGTTTGAATTAACTAGAATTTGTTTGTTTTTATTTATTTATATTAAAATTTAAATATTCTATTCCTTGTAGTGCCCCTCCATTCTCACCGTGGATGTGCAGCGTAATGGTCATTGACTAAGTGTGACTCAGTTGGTAACGTGGATATCTAATTATTGCTTTTGTTATACCATCTAATAAAGATGATATTTAGAACTCTAGGAGGGGGAGAGAGAGAGAGACTCCGGGAGATATCCAGCTAGACTGAGTAATGGAGCAGATCTCTACCACTGGTAAGGAAATTCAACATTTAACATTTAGAAATTTCTTAACCAAGGTATGTCAGAATTAATCCCACTTTAGTTTAGATTAGTGCATGATCTAAAAGTAAGTATTTGCGGCTTGGTCGTTGTATGTATATGGGTTCTAAGATAGTGTTAGGCAAAATCACCCCTCTGTTTCTGTATATTATTTTGATTGGTGAATTTACATGCTAGCCCAATTGGGTAGACTGATCATTCAAACATTGGAATTATTTGAATTCATGATGGAAAGATGCATTTTGTGCCCTCCAGTCTAGTATGAATTGTAAATTGCATGAGTACCAAATGTGCCTTCTTATGAAATTAATTCTTCCAGCGAGCAATAGTGAGTGGGAATTCGTAATGTTATGTTTCATGGGCCCTCACTACCTGTCAGTTATGCTCCTTTGTTGCTTATGAGATAGGCATAGCATTTTCATTTAACTGTTGATTTAATTAGTGTTGGTAATGTTTAATATATTTTCTTCACATTAAATGATAGTGCACTGACAAAATTCCAAGAATAGCACCACTCTTTGCATGCACCTCAGTACCTAATTTGCAACGACCACAACTTATTTAATTCCTTCTTGTTTAAGTGCTCAGGGGGGGAAGCAAGGAGGAGTGGTCTAGAATGGAGGTTTTGTTGATCACCTATTGGTTGTAAAAATCTGTAAGTTTTCTAATCTTTACTTTGCATTGAGCCGACACTGCAATCCTTTCATTCTGTGCAAGAATATGGTTAATGTGTGATTGCCTTGCATGAATACCCTATTTTTGTATGTCGATAAGTGTGACATAATCTAGTTGGAGTCTTAAATCTCTTTATAATATGATCACGACATTTTTAGATTGATCTCTGTAAGGGAATTTTTGCCTGACTGTTCAATAGTGCGTCCATGTCTTGTTGACGTTGCTTGAAAATATCTTAAAACCTTAGTAGCCTAGAGACTTAAACATTGCATTTCATAGCACCTTGTTCCTTTAAGGAATTCTATCAAACACTTCATGTGCCTTATACATTTTTCTTCCTCTTGCATGGTTGAATAGCACAGATTCTACATCATTACTTGATGGAATTCATTCTTGCTCTAGTTTTGAAAACTTAATCATTCCATGTAATGATCAGCCCTTTTGTTAGTAACTAAACAACTTTTGTTAGAATCTTAACGGCCTTTGTTAGAAATAGATCAACTTTTTCTAGAAACTAAGCGGCCTTAGTTAGAAACTGTTCGCGTTTCTAAGTTTAAACCTGAATGCCTTAAAGAATGTGTATGAATTTATTCCACTCTTTCTTTATGCTTGGATAGATGTCCCTTCATTATATCTGGATATGGATAGTTAATTTTCATAGAGCAAGTATTGTTGTATTATGATAGCGCAACCCTGTTTTGCTGATTGTTTAGCTTTCGTTTGAAAGTTTCAAAAAACCTTTCCAATTGTTCTATTTTGTGAGCACCTTGCACTTATATTTCCTGGAGTTATCAATAAGACCACGGCCAAAGAGGAGGAATCTTATTTTAACTTCGGACTGTGATTTCTTGGGAGCTTCTCAGGAATTTCCAACAGATCTAATTTATTTTTTTTATTTTGCAATCACCGCATTCCATGAGATGACATCTCTTTGAGGCACTTTGTCAAAAAGTTTGCGTGCCTTGCCTATGCTACCACATTTTGCATACATATCTACCAGGGCAGATGCAACCCCAACATCTGACAAAACTCTTCTATCTTTTGTGTTTTGGTGGACGTCCCAATCCTGCTCCAAAACATCTTCATTCGCATAGGCTGGCAGAATGCTGGCAAAGGTTTAGATTTTAGTTTTTTTTTTTTTACACCTTTCAATTGTATTTACTTGCAAGTTTCTAAAGCCCTTCCTACAAATCCATTTTTATACATATCCTGCAATCAATATATTCTAAGAGATAATGGCGTGAGCCCATTAAATAGATGCAGTCACCATCACTCAAATAGATATTTCTTTCTAATCTTAGGATGGTGAGAGTTTAAGATCTTTAAATTATATGGTAAAAGATGAGTTTTGTAGTCTTCAAGTTTGTGTGGGTAAAGACCATTTGATCAGACCTAGTGTAAGAGTCATAATAATGCCATATCGATTTCCTTTCAATCATGCGCTTTACTTTTACCTTGTGCCTCGATTAATCCACATCTGTTCTTTCTTCAACATTTTGAGTCCATTGCATGCTTGCTCCTTGCCCTCAATTAGTGTTCTATATCCTTTCAATCAATCTAACTAAGGTTCGGCACTGTGTGACCCTCACCACATTCAAACATTTAATGGTCAAGCCAAGCAAATCCAGTAGTCAATTTTCTGCTAAACCATTCTTATGACATACAGTTCATGAGACCATGACTTTTGTTTTCAATTCAGGTCACTGACAACTATAACCTTTTCCGTTAGGGCAACATATCTATAAGGCATTATGCCATGATGTTTGAGTGCCTTGTCTTCACATGCATGACAAAAATGGAAGCATGTATATCTACGAAGCTTATCCAAATTTAATAACCAACAAATCTTTCCTTCCATATGCTTGTTAGACGTCTCTCCATTTTCACTGGAGTTAAATTTTCTTGCTTCTAAAACCGTCTAGGATGGTCGGTTCAATGCTAATAACGTTTGGATGGTAGACACTTAGTCATCTCCTTAGGATGTATTTGTACTTTGCAGCTATTTAATGAAACCTTCTATTGTAACTGGAGTGTCCCAAATTGGCATTTGATTCCTTTGAAATAAACACATAGGATTAAACTGCCTTTCTAGGATATTTATATCTCATAGTAAGTGCCCCATACTTCCTATATGGTGATTGAAATTTAGAGGTTTATGTATATGTTTTAGTGTCATAATTGGAGTTATTATTTGATGTATCTATCGGTCACTAGATGGCAGTAGACTCTATATTTTTTTTACAACTACCTTATAAAGGTGTCAGGAATGCATATATGTTATGTTAGACTGCAATATTGTTTAGTTACCTATTAGGTTGGAATTGGGAATTAAAAAAAAAATGGTATCTTGGAAGGATTATATCGTGATTAAGGATTATTGGTTGATAAGTAAGTGATTCTTACTCAATTATGGAATAATAATATTATTGATCTTGTTTCGTGGTTAGAAAGATGAATTGTGGATATTGATTTCATAGTTTCATTATTAATTTAATTGATACTAACTCCGACAATTGTGGAATCATTAATGGGGTTATATAAAATAATAGGATATTGTTGTTTGAATAGATAGTTTTTACATGTATTGGAAGTCTACCCATTTCCTTATAAAGCTCTATATAAGATCACAAATCTCTTGTATGATCGGATAATGTGATGAGATATGAATAGAACCCTATCATGAATAAGTTTACTTAGAAATCTTGGTGATTGTAAACCTAACCATTTAGGAAACCTATGAAATTTAAGTGTGAGTATTTTGGAAGTGGGTTATATATTTTAGAAGAAGTTATACAGAATTTTGATTAGATGGAAGAATAAATGATAATGCTATTATCGCCATTTAGGAAGGTTTTGTAGACACCATAAATATTGTTTTGTTGCATGATTGTGATTAATTGTCAACCTTAGAATTCTTATACGACTCGAATGTACTTGGTGTAGATTGTTGTTGTCTTAAGAAGTATTAAATCATGATAATTGTTTAGATACGAACAGAGGGTTTATTTTAATAGGAATTATAGAAAGTATAACTTGAATCATTTAATTTTATTTTACATTTGAGGAAATGATAGTTATTCAACGAAATCTTATATTCAATTTTTTTGGAATGAAGTTGTCTATAAGATGTATATTGTATATATACTTGGAGATGTGTCCCTTGAGATTTCGGATTTTATTCTTGCTTTAAATTCATGATACATTTGGATTAATGGATTAGACCATTTATGTTTTGCTCTTTTCGTTAACCTATAGTGATATGGTTACGTGTTTCGATCTACCAAGATAATAGACTTAAGTGGTAGTAATCTTATGTTAGTATTTATCATCGATAGTTCTATCCTATTTAAAACATGCATAATGTTGTAGACTTTAGTCAAGGCAGTGTAATTGACAATGGTTGCAGAAGGTTTCTACCTACTTATTAAGAGAAATAGTTGATTGGCAAATTGGATGATTGAGGTTGAGGACTTTAGCTTTATTTTGGATTGGTTTAGCAATGAAGCTGTTTAGATGTGGATTATAAATGTATGCCATTTCTTTAGGATATCTATTTAATGGGTGATCTAATATCATGAAACCATTATGTGGTTGTAAGTCTAAGGCCCGAACTATGAAGTCTCTGCGCTACGCGTACGTAGGCAAGGCCATCATGGATGAGCCCCCGAGACATTAGGTCGGCCCCTTAGGGCCTTAGGCTTATCTTTTATGCAATGGATATTTATTTTGAAATTAATAATCATGCAAGACTAATGTCTCTTAGATGTGCAGTTTGAGATTATAATCCATGCAGGACTTTGGAGCTAAGGAGGTACCGTTCTACTTGGTGAATAGATGACTATCTGGCAGTATTGGTAAAGGTGTACAAATGTGTATAAACTCATGGTAACGTTGTATCTTACATTTCATCTTGATGAACATTGGTTTACTAAGATAAATTATGTAAATTGATATCCTATCATCTTGTTGAGCTCGTTATTGTGCGGATGTGTGTCTTCATTTGGTGTGTTTGGATTTAGAACAACCATGGCTGTTAGTGAGGTCATGTAGTAATCTGTAATGTAGTCATGTAATTAAATATAATTTAAATGAGTTTTGTTCATGGATGAATACTATTTTATTTCAATAATGTAGTCATGTTATCGTTAGAGATGTTAGTTAGCTTGTTATAATAGACTATGTTATAATTTGTACTGTTAATTCTATTTAAAAAAAATTTCCACTTTTTTTTTGTTGCTTTAGTTAACTTTTCTCTAGGGTTGCATGGCAGGGCATTACATTCCTAATGATCATAATTTAAATAAAAATAATGATCACTAGGAATAGAATATTGTTATTAATATCAATAGTGTTAATTTATTAAAATCATAAAATAATAATTATTAAATGACTTTATGAATCAAATATTCTAACTTATTAATCTACTCTTGTGATTTATATATTATCTTTTTAATTTGTTTTTTAGTTTTTTGGTTTTGTTGTTTTATTTAATTGGTACCTATTGGTTTTTGAATTAATTATTTTAATTTTAGGAAAACTTTTTTAGGCAAAATCAATTTAGGAGAAAATGAAAAAGTATTTTTGATTTATTTCAATATACTAGAAAGTTTTAAATATAATATTTAGTAATGTGTAAGAGTGAAAAGTGTATTTTTAATATTTTCATTTATTTTATATTTAATTTGGTTGTTTATTTCTTTTTCTTTTAATATTTATTTCTTAAATTTTTAATCTTTTTTAATTTATTTTTTGGTTATTTGAATTAATTGAGTTAATTCTAATTAATTGCAATTAATTATAATTAATTAATTAACCCAATTAATTCTATGTTAATTGAGTTAATTCTAATTAATTAACCTAATATTTTTAATTTATTTTTTGGTTATTTGAATTAACTGGGTTAATTAATTTATGCCTATTTTTAATTTTTAACCGTAATTAGGGTTAATGTTAGAATTAGAGACAGGGTTATGGTTACAATTAGGGTTAACGTTAGTATTAAGGTTAGGGTTAAGGGTTGAATTATAGTTAGGGGTAGGATTAGAGTTAGTGTTAGGGTTAAAATTAGAGCTATGTTTAGGGTTAGAATAAGCTCTAGGGTTAGGGTTACAATTAGAGTTAGGGTTACAATTATAATTATGGTTAGGGTTAGGGTTACAAATATAATTAGGGTTAATGCTAGAATTAGGGTTAGGGTTAGGGTTAGAATTGTAGTTAGAATTAGGTTTAGGATAGGGGTTAGAATTACAATTAGAATTAGGGTTAGGGTTAGGATTAGAATTAGGATTAATGTTAGAATAAGGTTAGGGTTATAATTAGGGTTAGGGTTGAAATTAAGGTTAGGGTCAGAGTTAGAATTATGGTTATTAAATTAGGGTAAGCATTAGAGTTACAATTAGGGTTAGGGCTAGAGTTAGGTTTAGATTTTAGGTTAGGGCTATGGTTAAAATTGTAGTTAGAATTAGGATTATTGTTAGATTTAAAATTAGGGTTTTAGTTAAGGTAGAATCAAGGTTATGATTAGAATTAGAGTTATTGTTAGATTTAAAATTAGGGTTAGAGTAGGGTAGAATCAGGGTTATTATTACAATTAGGGTTAGGGTTCCTAGTAGAATTAGGGTTAGAATTAAGGTGGCTTACTATTACAATTAAGGTAAGAATCAGAGTTACAATTAGGATTAGGGTTCAAATTAGAGTTAGGGTTCGATTTCAATTAGGGTTAAGGTTAGTATTAAGGTTAGGGTTAGGTTTTGAATTATAGTCAAGCTTAGGGTTAGAGTTAGGATTAGGGTTAGGGTTAAAATTAGAGCTATGTTTAGAGTTAGAATAAGGGTTATGGTTAGGGTTAGATTTAAAATTAGGATTAGGGTTAGGGTTAGAATTAGGGTTACAAGTATAATTAGGGTTAATATTAGAATTAAACTTAGGGTTAGGGTTACAATAAGGGCTAAGTTTAGTATTGAGCTTAGGGATAAGGTTGCAATTAGGATCAGCCTTAGGGTTAAAATTACAACTATGCTTAGGGTCTGAATAAAGGTTAGGATTAGGGTTAGAGATAGATTTAAAATTAGGGTTATAGTTAGGGTAGAATTGTTGTGATTATAATTAGGTTAGGGTTAGGGTTAGGGTTCTTATTAGAATTAGGGTTAGAGTTCAATTAGGGTTAAGAATAGTGTAAAGTAGAATACTCTACATTTTTTATTTTGAGTTTCAGCAGTGCGGGTCCAGTTTTGTTTCGGAGTGCTTCAGTTTTGCAGCAACGGTTTTTGACACACAACGCGGGCACAAAGCACGGGCGCGAGGGTTTTCATTTTGAAAATTTTGCTAAGTCCCAGAGTTCAGTGGAAGTTGCCAAGTGTCAGTACCTGAGATATATTATACAGTTGCTGAAGGTTTCGCGGATGAAGCCACGTGTTCCTTTTGAATCCTGCGAAAGTTGCCAAGTGTCGGCATCTGAGGATCTATTTTATAAGTTCAAAGCCCTTTTGTAAAGTAAGTCTGGCGGGCCCCCTTTGACGTTTCTCCTGGTGCAGCGGAAACCACCACGTGTCAGCAGCCGTGATACTTTATAAAGTTTCTCAGAGTAACTTCAGTAGAGAGTGCCACGTATCTTTTTGCAGTAAGGCAGAAACCGCCAGGTGTCGACACGCTTTCAAGTTTCATCAAAGTTTCAAACGTTCCTGTTGAATGTTTCTTATAATGAAGCGGGCCCCTTTTAGAGTTTTGGTCAGCGCGGAAGGCACCAAGTGGCAGAAGCGGAGGGTGTTACTAAAGTTTCCTGAAGTTTCACGGAAGGTGCCATGTGTCCCATAAAGTTACAGCAGAAAGCTCCAAGTGTCATCTTCCGCAGGATCCTTTTGTTTTCAGCGCTAAGTAAAAGACTGTATGGAGGGCCCTGCTAGTATTCATGTAACTTCAGCAGAGTGTGCCATCTGTCACCATCCGCGTGATCCTTATAAGTCTGTAATGTTTCTATTAAGTTTCTTGGAGTTGCGCGGAGAGCGCCAAGTGGCAACGTCCGCGGAGGTTTTGTTAAAGTTTCTAAAGTTTCTCAAGAGCGGCGGAAGCCGCCACATCCACAGTCTCTTGTGTAAGCAGAAGGCGCCATCTGTCCCTTTTCTTTTTGAGGCTTCTCAGGCGCAGAAGTATGGTGGGTCCCAATTTTAATATTTCTTGAGTTTCAAAGTTTGGTGGACCGTGACAGGTGGCGGAGCCCGAGCACTCTTAGTATAAGCCACAGTAAAGACTCAGAATAAAGCGAAAAATGCCATGTGTTTTTGGAAGGGCCGCGGACGCTGTCAAGTGTCAGATTCTGGTATTTCCTGAGGAAGAAGCAGTTCCTTAAGTAAGTCACGCGGAGGATGCCAGGTGTTTATTTCTAATTGATCTGGAAAGATGAAGGAGTTTCAGGAAAGAGGCGCGTATGAGTGCCAGCTGTTTCAAGGGTTTATAGTCGCAAAGACTATCAGAAAGCTGCCATGCGTCTCTCTTTGATTCAAGTATGTGGGGTTACATGTATCTATTCTAGCCAATGAATTTGTAGAGTGGCTAACCATTTCTGATTCAAAGGAGATCCTCTGTCAGATACCTTCAGTTAACTGCCAGTTCAGTTAGGCTGTTGAGATTTTTGATCATGCGGGTGATCTTTGGGCCAGTTGCATGCTATAAGTACAGGTTCAGATCACCGTGCCAGGGATATACAATATTGGAGATATAGAGATTTTCTGCAACACAGATTGTTGGAGAAGTTTGAGGATCTTTTGTAGTGGCCAGTAATATCATTTGCCTTTGTTCTGTTTCTTGATTCAGAAAGTTGGTATAACTGTGCATGATTCTGTGCCTTTTATGTAACTTGAACATTAATAAAGACAGAGTTCTGTGCCCTTGCTGATATTTTCTGTGTTATTATAAAGCATTCTGGTTTGTGAGTCTTTGATTCTATTTATTTAATCTGTTACATTGATCATACAATTTTGCTCTTTAATGTGACTGAATCTTAAAATAGTTTCACTGTACTTAAGTGTTGAGATACAAAATCACATTCAGGTGCATCGCCATAGTTTTAGCTTCCTTGTTAGTTGCATTTGTGATTCCGTTTCATTTTATCCTTTTTCCCAACACATTTTGAGACAAAGAAGAGCCAGCTTCTTTAAAATCTGGAGGTCAGTCTGAAAGCATTCCCACATTTCAGAGTTTCCCATGTTGGTGTTGGAAACAATGCAATTTTGAGCATCAACAGTTTTTGGCACACCCGGTGGGACCATTTCTTGAAGTTTCTTTCAAGACTGCATGAGCCGGAGAGTCACGAGGAGTCAGAGCTGTGGACCTGTGACAAGAGCTCAATCAGCTGTGAACCCAGGTATTCTTGTATCACCATTGATAAATAATTCAAGAAGAAGGGTCAATCAGTTTATAGCAACCTCAAGTGCAAACATGGGAGCACTTGTAGCCCCAAGGAATTGTGCAAATTGGAATACTGGCAGTGCCCTGATTCTTCCAGTACCTCCAGCCACTTGGGATCCTATTCCAGCAAATGCCCTGAAAGCTCTGCCCAAATTCAGTGGGGAGGATTTCAAAACACCTAAAGAACATCTACAAGATGTGTCTGATGTCTGTGCGATACATGTGATCACACAGCAAAATGTGGCTATAAGACTCTTAGCAGCTTCTTTTAAGGGAAAGGCTCTGGACTGGGACAGATCTTTGACCCCAAATTCAATTTCTACATGGGATCAACTTGGAGACGCTTTCTTTGCAAGATTCAAAGAAAAGGGTGATAAATCTTCTCTGTTACAACAACTGATCACCATCAAAAGGGCACCGCAAGATGCAATGACTGATTTCAATTCCAGATTTCAGAAGACTTGGGAAAGGATTCCTGCTATAGCAAGACCATTACCAGGTATGGCCATAGTATTTTATCTTAAAGCCCTCAATTCAGATATAGCAGTAATGATTCAGTCACTTAGAGGTCAGACCCTGCCAGAAGCCTATGACTATGCAGTCAGAGCCGAAAATAATTTGATAGATGCTGGAAAGTTGCCCCCAAGGCCTCCTATGCCTATGTTTCCAGAGATTACCCTACCATTGCCTCAAGAATCTCCTAATCCCATAACCCCGCCTGTGTCCATGTATACGTTTCCCCAACAACCTGCTAAAGCTGCTGCCCCTACCCAGTCTTCAGAGATGGATGATGTCAAGAACATCCTAAGAACATTTTCAAATCAAATAATTAACCTAAAGAGACAATAGAATCCTTACCCCAGACCCCAATATCAAGGCTATTAGGGAAATAGACCTCCTCCACAGCCAAACCAATATCAGGGCCCCCAAAGACAAAATAACCCTTAGCCATCAAACTAACTGGTTGCAGTCCCTACACCCTTGCAGACTGTTCCTCCCAATGCAAACAGAGAGATTGTCCCAGGGTAGAATATTTATGCAGATGGCACCAATGCCTGGTGTTTTCCTTGTAATAATGCACACATGCCCAGAGATTGTCCTAGGGGTAATCTACAGCAAAAGATAGCAGAGCCAAGAAGAGTGGATGGACAATTTGCAAATACTTCTGACACTCAGCCCTATCAATCCCCTGGCATGCAAAATTCAGTTCTAGTGGCTCAGATGCAAGGAATGTCCTTACAGCAAGAGGAAGAAATAGCCCCTGAGCATGCTCTTTTCTCTTGGATTGAAGATGAAGAGTCAGTGTTCTTGAATGAAGCTTCAACTTCTAAGAAGCCATTGGTACAATCATATTACTATACTAGAGCCAAGAGGAGGATGATGGAACAGCCTGGAGTTACAAATAATGAAATTATGGGAGTTCCACCATTTCAAGATCATCAAAATACAGTTACTAGGCAAGAAATACCTCATCCAGTGCAGAATCAAGTAGTTTCTAGACAACTCCAAGAAAAAGCAAGATACCCTTATTATCGCAGAGCACAAGCAATAGGACCTGTGAATGTAGTGGATCAGTTGAAGAGGACTCCAGCACATGTGTCAATATGGGACATGTTAGCTATCCCTGAGCAAAAAACACTGTTGCAAGAAGCTTTATAGGGCCAAGATGTGCCTAAACAGACTGTTGCCAAAGGAGGACCTACTGATAAAGAAAAGCTCAGGGACACTGTTTCTCTACAGACAACAACACTTCTGAACAATGCACCAGAGGTAAGTAAATCCAAGCTAGATCCCTTTTATTTGACTTTGATAGTTGGGAAGAAGCTATTACACAATGCAATGATAGACCCTGGGGCTAGTACCATGGTGATGCCAAAGCAAATAGCAGATGCTTTGAAGATAAAATATGAACCACTTGCAAAAGGAGTTATGCAGTTAGATGGGAAGTCTGTACAAACAATAGGGAAAATTAAACAACTTCCACTACAACTGTATACTTGTCCCAATATAATTGTTAATCAAGATGTTGTAGTCATAGATATTCCTCTTGTTTTTGGCTTATGCCTATCCAGAGATTTCATAGCTAAGGTAGGAGGTTATATGTCACTTGATTGGTCTCATCTCATCATAAGGAACAAATATGGGACTAAGATGAAGGTACTGTCAGAACCATTGTCAAAGGACCATATCACTAATGAACCAACCCCAAAGTTAGAAGCAGCCCATGCCATGTTAAATAAAGAGGAAAGGGTTTTTGTTGAAGAAATAGGGGATTGGACTGAATATGATCAGCAAGTGGAGGATAATCAGTTGTTAACCATGATGCAGAGTGATCCTTTTGGGAACTATGACTCAACAGGGTTGTGCACTTATGTTATATTTGAGGAAGATCAGGAGATCCCTAATGTCTTAAGGAAAGAGTCCTCCCAGACCCAAGAATCTATAAATGACTCAGGAATCTGGACCTTAAACTTTGATGGGGCCAGAAGCAAAAATGGAGCTAGAGCAGGGATTTGTCTTACTACCCCTAATGGTGAAAAGATTTTGAGAGCCATTCACTTCCATTTTGCCTGTACCAATAATGATGCTGAGTATGAATCTTTAGTGCATGGACTTATATTGGCAAAAAAGAAAGGAGTTAGGAAACTGATAGTCAAAGGAGATTCAGAATTAGTGGTGAAACAAATAAGAGAGAAGGCAATAGCCAAAAATGTAAGGATGAGATCTTATAGACACAGAATTTGGGATTTGATAGAAAATTTTGAAGCCTTCAATATAGAGGTAGTCCCTAGAGCCCAAAATTCTGAGGTAGATAGAATGGCACAGATTGGTTCACAGTTTGATCCAATAACTGATCTAATGGTCAATAATGAGTCAATCAAAGTTATTGTGAGACCAACCATCCCAGACAATGATGAAAGTTATTGGAAGGCGCCATCTGTCCCTTTTCTTTTTGAGGCTGCTCAGGCGCAGAAGTATGGTGGGTCCCAATTTTAATATTTCTTGAGTTTTAAAGTTCGGCAGATCGTGACAGGTGGCAGAGCCCGAGCACTCTTAGTATAAGCCACAGTAAAGACTCAGAATAAAGTGGAAAATGCCATGTGTTTTTGGAAGGGCCGTGGACGCTACCAAGTGTCAGATTCCAGTATTTCCTGAGGAAGAAGCAGTTCCTTAAGTAAGTCACGCGGAGGATGCCAGGTGTTTGTTTCTAATTGATCTGGAAAGATGAAGGAGTTTCAGGAAAGAGGCGCGTATGAGTGCCAGCTGTTTCAAGGGTTTATAGTCACAAAGACTATCAGAAAGCTGCCATGCATCTCTCTCTGATTCAAGTATGTGGGGTTACATGTATCTGTTCCAGCCAATGAATTTATAGAGTGGCTAACCATTTTTTATTCGAAGGAGATCCTCTATCAAATACCTTCAGTTAACTGCCAGTTCGGTTAGGCCATTGAGATTTTTGATCATGCGGGTGATCTTTGGGCCAGTTGCATGCTATAAGTACAGGTTCAGATCACCGTGCCAGGGATATACAATATTGGAGATATAGAGATTTTCTGCAACACAGATTGTTGGAGAAGTTTGAGGATCTTTTGTAGTGGCCAGTAATATCATTTGCCTTTGTTCTGTTTCTTGATTCAGAAAGTTGGTATAACTGTGCATGATTCTGTGCCTTTTATGTAACTTGAACATTAATAAAGACAGAGTTCTGTGCCCTTGCTGATATTTTCTGTGTTATTATAAAGCATTCTGGTTTGTGAGTCTTTGATTCTATTTGTTTAATCTGTTACATTGATCATGCAATTTTGCTCTTTAATGTGATTGAATCTTAAAATAGTTTCACTGTACTTAAGTGTTGAGATACAAAATCACATTCAGGCGCATCGCCATAGTTTTAGCTTCCTTGTTAGTTGCATTTGTGATTCTGTTTCATTTTATCCTTTTTCCCAACACATTTTGAGATAAAGAAGAGCCAGCTTCTTTAAAATCTGGAGGTCACTCTGAAAAGCATTCCCACGTTTCAGAGTTTCCCATGTTGGTGTTGGAAACAGTGCAATTCTGAGCATCAACAGATAGTATTAAGGTTAGGGTTAGGTTTTGAATTATAGTCAAGCTTAGGGTTAGAGTTAGGGTTAGGGTTAAAATTAAAGCTATGTTTAGGGTTAGAATAAGGTTATGGTTAGCTTTAAAATTAGGATTAGGTTTAGGGTAAGCATTAGAGTTACAGTAAGGGTTAGGGCTAGAGGTAGGGTTAGAATTCAGGTTAGAGTTATGGTTAAAATCATAGTTAGAATTAGGATTAAGGGTTAGAATTAGGGTTATTGTTAGATTTAAAATTAGGGTTAGAGTAGGGTAGATCAACATTATGATTAGAATTAGGGTTATTTTTCCTATTTGAATTAGGGTTAGAATTAAGGTGGCTTACTATTACAATTAAGGTAATAATCAGAGTTAAGGTTAGGCTTAGGTTTTGAATTATAATCAAGCTTAGGGTTAGGTTAGGGTTAGGGTTAGGGTTAAAATTAGAGCTATGTTTAGGGTTAGAATAAGGGTTATGGTTAGGGTTAGCTTTAAAATTAGGATTAGGTTTAGGGTTTAGGGTAAGCATTTGAGTTACAATAAGGGTTAGGGCTAGAGTTAGGGTTAGAATTTAGGTTAGGGTTATGGTTAAAATCATAGTTAGAATTAGGATTAAGTTAAGGGTTAGAATGAGGGTTATTGTTAGATTTAAAAGTAGGGTTATAGTTAGGGTAGAATTAGGGTTATGATTAGGGTTAGGGTTAGAGTTAAAGGGTTAGGGTTAGAGTTAGGATTAGGCTTCCTATTAGAATTAGGGTTACAATTAAGGTGGGTTTTTATTAGAATTAGGGTAAGAAATAGAGTTACAGTTAGGGTTAGGGTCCAAATTAAAGTTAAGGTTATATTCAATTAGGGTTAAGTTTAGTATTAAGGTTAGGGTTTGAATTATAGTCACGGTTAGGGTTACAGTTAGGGTTAAAATTAGAGTTATGTTTAGGGTTAGAATAAGGGTTAAGAATACGTATAAAATTAGGATTAGGGTTAGGTCTATAATTAGAGATAGGATTAGGGTTATGATTAAATATAAGGTTATTGTTCGGGTTAGGGTTATGGTTATGATTAGGGTTAAAATTAGGGTTAGGGTTGAAATTACAGTTAGAATTAGAGTAAGAATTACATTTAGAATTAGGGTTATAGTTTGAAAAAGGGTGACAAATACAATGAGAATTACGATCAAAACTAGGTTTAGGGTTATAATAAGGGTTAGGTTAGGGTGAGATTTAGGGTTACAATGAAAATTAGGGTTAGGGTTAGGGTTACAATGAGATTTAGGGTTAGAATTAGGATTAGTGTTAGGGTTAGTGTTAGGTTTAGAATTAGAGATACAATTATGGTTATAATTAGGGTTAGGGTTATTGTTATAATAAAGGTTAGGGTTAGTACTAGGGTTAGGGTTATTGTTAGAATTAGAGTTAGGGTTAGTATGAGGGTTAAGGTTGCTGTTAGAATTAGGGTTAGAGTTCAACATTGATATTAAAATATTTTTTAAAAATAGGTACCCTTTTTCTAAATCTAACCTAGGTAATTCTAATATAACCTTGGTTCTAACCCTAACCCAAACCTTAATCCTAACACTGATGCTAACCATAATCCTAATCCTAACCGTAACCCTAAACCTAACCCTAATTCTAACCTAAACACTAACTATAACCCTAATTTTAACCCCTAACTCTAATCCTAAATATAATATATAATATAATATAATATAATATAATATAATATTTTAATTATTATATATTTTAATAATTATTATTTTAAACATAATATATTATTATATTATATAATATATATTTATATCTAATATAATATGTTTTAATATATTAAAATTAGTGTTAGAATTAGGCTTGCAGCTCCGGTTGCTACTAGCATATTTATATTAAATATAATATATCTAAAGTATGCCAAGAGATATCCTTCTCTAGGTGCCTATTTTTTTAATCACTAATCTTAACATTAGGCGCCTCGAGAAGGATATCTCTCGGCATACTTTAGATATATTATATTTAGTATAAATATGCTAGTTTTAGCACCAAAAAATGAGTGCTCTCATCTCCACCCCTGCTACGACTGTAGTTCACCTCTGGGCAAAATTAGGTATACCAAGAAACTTGACAGACTTTATTGGTATTTATTTATACCACTTGACAACTTATTCTATTGAGCTATAATTTGTTTATTTTTTCTATTTAAAAGTTTAGAAAACAATTTGAGGTTAATTAATTAGTAGTGTATAAGAATTTTTTTTGACTATTTTATTTTTTTAAATATATTGGAATATAAATACTTACATAAATATCAGTTTTAGTTAAATAGTGTGAAGAAATTGTAAAAAGCAAATATAAACTACAATAGTAAAGAGAGAGTCCTAGACTACTTTAAACACATTTTTTGCATAGTAAAATGCCTATTTTTAGTGATTTTCCATTGAGAGAGTTGTTCTTTAATATGATCCAATTGAATCCTACATGAGGATGGATAGGGTATGCATCTAAAATTGAATGCCAGTGTAAAGTAATAGAATTACAATTTCAGAGGAAAGATAACATTATACCTTAATTTCAAAAATTAATATAGGAGCATCAGGTTGTGCAATCATGCTCACCCAAAAACATGATTGTTCTAATTTTGGTGTTTGATCTGATTTTGTAGATCCAATTTTACTGTGTGTGTGTTTTTTAATGGGCTAGAGCTAAACTATATTCTCGTTACTCCTATGTCACTCTTATCAGAAATATTTGAATTGTTAGCTGAGATCCACATGAAGTGGATGTTGCTTTGTTGGAACTGCAGGCTTTAAAGAACATTGTGGAGCGTTCCATTTTTCCATAATCCTTGACTTGTCCTAATTCTGTTGGGACCCACGGTCCCACCTATCTTTGTTAGCGCTTGCTTGATGTTGCATCTATTTCCATGCTAGACATGGATTTCTATTCCCTAAATCCCAGGTGGTTTAACTTGCAGCGTTTCATATTCATGGGGTATTTTTGGATGTCGACTGACAGTCATAAGCGCCGCCTCCCTTCAGTTGGTGACGTGCAGTTTCAACGCAGCATTCACTCTCTCATTAACCACGACAGTTATATGGACCCACCACCACTTTCAGTCACAAAAAGAATATAACTAGTAAAAGCACTAAAGGTGCTATCAAATGGTCAATAGACACAAATATTTATAGACCTATCTTTAAATAGTATATATTTATATTTTTTCTTGGTGCACAAGAGTATAAATACTATAAGAAAATAATTTTTGCAAATAAAAATAATGAAATGGTATTAAATGAACTAAATCATAAATATGTGATTATAAAACTAAATCATAAAAAACCCATATATTTAGTTTTTCTTAATTAGAAAAAATGCAATTTACAATAAGAATACAGTCCACAAGACTGTTCCAGCTACAAGCAAAAATGAAACATAACAAACAACACTAAACACAGACAACACTATATACAAGCTGACAACAGCTTAAACAAATATATACAACGATTCAACTGGTGCATATGTACTGTCATTGCTGCGACTTATGTTCTCTGTCTTTCTTCAATATGGAAGTTAATCAACAAAGAGAACAGTCCACAATAGACTATATGGAGAGCTATGTTCCAAATACCAGCTACAGCCATAGGAACATCACAAATAAAACCAAGGCAGAGAGCAGCCAAGCATCAGAAGAAACTCAATACCATATCCTCACATAATCAATAAAATAAAATAAAAACACCTCACATAATCAATAATTTTTAATAGTTATATACTAATTTAATGATTACACTTCATAAATTTAATAAGCACGACTATAATTTTAAAACAAATAATAAAACATTTCCTTGCTAAATCAAGTTGGCTACAAATAAGGAACATATCATGTAGTGACTTAAGCAATAATTATTTTTTTCTATTTTTGAAATTTCTAATTATTTAAGTCATATAAACATTTAATTCATAACAAAACATTCATTTGCTTCCGTCATTTATTTTTTGTGGCAATACTTATTTTTTTCTATTTTTGAAATTTCTAATTATTTAAGTCATATAAACATTTAATTCATAAGAAAACATTCATTTGCTTCTGTCATTTATTTTTTGTGGTAAATCTGAGAGGGAGACTCTATGGAAGAAGTTGGAGGAACTCCATAGCCATGAATTATTATTATTTTTATTTGATTCTATTTGCTTTGCAATCTTATTTTATTTTCCTGTGCATTCTTTTCAAACCTTAACTTTTTTTTTTTTGTCTAAGCTCAACTTTTCTAATTTGAAGAGTTGCATGTTGCAAGAAGTAAGCTCTCAAATTATTCTATGAGAAAATAAAAAATATGCAAATGCATCCAAAGAAATGAAGAGTGAAATCTCTTCAAGTTTATTCTCATTGAATGTAGGCTCTCAAATTATTATATGAGAAAATTAAAAATATGCAAATGCATCCAAAGAAATGAAGAGTGAAATCTCTTCAAGTTTGTTCTCTCAAAGGTAGATATGGATTAAAAATGAATGAAAGAAAATAAATAAAATACTATATAATATTTTTTGAGCTAATTATAAAATAATAAATTATAAGATTCATTAAATTTAGAAGCTTGAATAATTTTATTAACTTTTGAAATATTAGTAACTTTCATAATTTTAATAACTTTAAAAATCTTCATTTTATTTAGTATTTACTTCATTGTATATTAAGATTAAAAATAAATATTTAAGTATTCTTTGAAGTATAGTATACTAAATAAATTATAGTTAATATTGCATAAAAAAATATAGATTTTGTGAGAGTGTATTAAAATAAATAAATATATAATTTTATTTATAAAAATAAATAATTTTTTAAATTTTTCTAATATAATATAAAGTGCTTTAGACTTGAGAACTTTTGGTTTTGGATACAAAGTTTAGAAACTTTCATATTCTATGAATTCATTTTAGAAACTTTAGTAATTTATTCAAATTTTAGAAATGTTTATGAATTCATTTTAGAGACTTTTGTAATTTATTCATTTTACAAACCTTACTAATTTAGTAATTTATTATTTTAAAAACTTTAGAAAATAAGGAAGAAATGGGTATTTACTTCTTTGTATATTAAGACTAAAAAGTAAACAAATATGAAACAAAAAAATATATTCTCTTGATTACATCTCTTAAAATATATGCCTACATTATATATAGAGGTTAGAGAGCAAATATATTTTAGTCCCAAATATTTAAAAATTAATGACTATGATTTTTATTCCAATACATTTTCTATTCTATCCTCTTTAAAAGGTAAATATGCAAAAAACAAATTAAGTTCTATTTTTTAATTTCTAATTTTTTAAGAAAGTATAATGTCTACATGATGGATTGTGTATATATATATATATATATATATAAAAGATTAGAGGTAAGACTTACTTATCAAAGAGGTTAATCTCTTTTGTCAAGGAAATGTCACTCATGTTTAAATATAAGTTCAAGATCTATTTATTTTGACAACTATCAACATGACCTCTAATCTAATCTATATATAGATAGATAGATAGATAGATAGATAGATAGATAGATAATCCATCATGTAGACATTATACTCTTTCCTAAAAAAATTAGAAATTAAAAAGTAGAAATTAATAAGATTTTTACATATTTATAGATATATTTATTTTGACAACTATTTAATTTTTACATATTAATAGATATATTTATTTTTACATATATATAAGATTAGAGGTCATTTTGATAGTTGTCAAAATAAATATATCTATAAATATGTAAAAATCAAATTAATTTCTACTTTTAATTTCTAATTTTTTAAGAAAGAATATAATGTCTACATGATGGATTATATATATATATATATATATATATATATATATATATATATATATATATATATATAGATTAGATTAGAGGTCATCTTGATAGTTGTCAAAATAAATATATCTTGAACTTATATTTAAACATGAATGACATTTCCTTGACAGAAGAGATTAACCCCTTTGATAACTAAGTCTTGACAGTTTTCAAAGTAGTATTTCGAACTCTGTATACTTGTAATGACAGATTGAAAATATATGGAAGTATTCTCCATTAAGAATACTTTTTAACTTGATTATCAAGTTTGATTAAAAGAAATAAAATAAATAAATAAATGAGAAAATATTAATTAATGATTCCTCTTGTCTCTATCTTTAGAGGCAGTTTTTTTGAGCTAACATTTGTTTAAATTTTGGCAGGTTCTATTTTTGGTGATATATCTCTCTGACTGCTTCTTTGTTCATCTAAATTGTCGAGAATCTGCATCTAATTCATTGTTAGTGCTTTCCTTTTTTGTCAGGTTCTTTGCTCTGCTATTTGTTCTTCCTACGGCTATGGGGTCTTTGCACAGAAATGTTAGAATTCATCTCCCTATCTAGAAATGGGAGAGGCCAATTTAGGGTATATGATGTTGTAGTGGAAATCTCAATTGATTCCATTTCCCCTATTTCATTTACCCATCCCAACTTGTTTCTCAATTCATGTCTAATGCAATGGTCTTGACACAGTGTACATATCTGGTTCATAATTTAGGGTTTTTTTTTGTGCAAAGCCATCTCTTTCCAGTAGAACAGTTCATTATGGCTTCTCAGGAGTATAATTGATGGGTTTGGTTTGCACCCCCTCAATAACGTAAATATTTTACTTCTCCTAGGGGATGAGGAGTTTCTAGTTCTTTTTTGTTTATGCAGGCTGTCTTCTTGCTAAATTCTGCCTGTACCCTCTTTTGGGCATTTCTGGTGTAGGGCACCTAAGAGCATTCTTGAGCATTTTGACAAATTTAAAGTTTTGTTCAGTGTGTTGTGTAATAAGGCCTTTTTTAGCCATGTTTGTAAGGTCCCTTTTGTGTGGTCAAGATGATTGGGGTAATCATATAAACCTCAATCATTCGTAGTCCATTTGGACCCCAGTTGAGTCACTTAGACCTAGTAGGTCTAATGATGGCTTTTTGAGTTTATTTGGTAGTTTTGATGTTTTGGCATGTGTTAGAGAGTAGGATGGTTGTTTGGACTCCATGGGACAAGCAAAACCAATCGAGACCCTTATGTTAATCCAAAATACCATAGTTGTCAAATGGTGTCAAGGTTGTTATGACACATTTGGCCGGTTGCCACTCATTTTAGGGTAGTTGAAACTATTTTTGAAGCTGATACCAACTTGGATTGGTTGATATTGTTGTTTTCTGACTCCAGTATAGAGAAAGAAGTTTCTGTATGGAGTTTGGGCACAAAAATCAAGAAAAGTGACTATTTTTCCCTACGTTTCTGCAGTTATACGGCCTATACGGATTGGCCAACTGGATCAATGTGAATTTTCTGAAACTAGATTGAGTCAGGGTTCAAATGCATCAAGTTTGAAGTTTTGAAGTGGTCGCAGTAGGAAGTTATTGCATTTTTAGTTCAGACTGGTCTAAAACCCTGTTTTCTAGGGTTTGTCACACAAAACTCGCCCTAGAATGCATTCTAACTGGTGAAATCTCATGTCACTAAGTGAAATATAGGCTAGGCATGTAGTTTACATGATTCCAAAAGCATTTGGTTGGGAAAGACTATCTTCGAGTTTTGGAGTGATGCCCTAGGTCAAGTATCCCTATGTATTTGACCAAAATAGGGCAATTTAGTGTTGTAAATGACAAAATCCTGATAGGGTGAGTGAATGGATGGTGGTTTTGAGATCTTGGCATGTGGTAGAAGTGATCCAAGTTCCTATCCCAGTTTTGTGAACCCAAATTAGACCACTTACTTTGTAACCTAGACCTAAATTGATCAATTAGGCCTAGAGACCTAGTCGGTGTTTTGAGTTGCTACAGTAGAGTTGGCACTAGAAGCTTGGAAGTTTGTTAGAGTTCGCTAAAGGGTATCCAAATCCATCATTTGTTTGCCTAGTCATTTAGGGTTTTGTCAAGTTGTCTAGTGAAAACTAGTTTAGGAGGGTTATTAGCCTCACTAGGCCATGTCAAGGTTGGAGAGTTGTGAGAATTTGTGGATCAAACCACCTGTCGGGAAGGTGTTTGCAGACCTGTCAGAAGGTGTAGAAACAATCTTAAGAGTTGGATAAGAGCCTAGGTAACAAATCCCTATTTTGCCCTTAGTGTGACCTTGGTTGGTTGAAGACCAGGTGAAGTGGGTGAGTGGGCAAAGAAGAGAGTTAACCTTGTTCCTTCCCTTGTGCCACTCTGCATTAGGTGGTATCAAAGCCATCAAAGAGATGGGAGATAGAGAAGAAGAGGAGGAAGTTCCTACAAGGGTGACTAATGCCGAATTGGCAAAGATAGTGAGAGAGCAAGAAGCCAAAAACAAAAGGATGGAGGTTGAGATAGAGAAGTTGAAGAAGGATAGGATAAGAAGAAGAAACCTAAGGTCATCTTAGATTCAAATGAAGAGGATCAAGATGAAAAAGAAGGAGTACCTATGGAAGAGCCACAAGGAGGCATGTCAGAAAGACAATTCCCAGATGCACTTGGAAAGTTGAGTAGGAAGGACAGTAAGGTGGATTTACCTATGTTTCCTGGTAAGATGAATCTAGAGGAGTGCCTTGATTGGATAGAGGCAATGGAGAACTATTTTGAGTGTGATGAAGTGGTAGAAAATTAGAAGGTAAGGATTGCCAAGTCTAGAATGAAAGGGCCAGCCTTGAGTTGGTGGAACTTCATTCAAAATGAGAGGATAGAAGATGATAGGAACCCTATCACTACATGGAGGAAGATGGTGCTTGAAATCAAGAAGCAATTTGTTCCTGAAGACTATGAAGTCAACTTGCACAAAAAGTTGAAAAACTTGAGACAGAAGGACATGGATGTGAGCACATACACTGAGGAGTTTCACAAGATGTCCTTGAATGCCAAGATGCCTAAAAATGAAAAATAGAAGCTTGCAAGGTATCTTAATGGTCTTAAGTTCTCCATTCAAGATGAATTAAGTCTCTTTAACCCTAAGACAGTCTACAAGTGTTTTCAAATGGCATTGAGGATCGAGGACAAATAGTGAAGGAGAGGTGATTCAAGCAGTAGGGGTAGAGGCAATTTGAATTTCAGAGGCAGAGGCAGATTTTAGAATAGAGACAATTTTCCAAGACCTCAAGATGGCAGATCACAAGAGGGCAGTCAAGTGCAGGATGACAGAAATAGTGCTGATAAGGGTCAGTTTAGAGGGAGAGGTAATGGTAGAGGAAGAAGTGGAGGCAGGGGTTCCAATATGTTCACAGGAAGGTGCTTTTCCTACAATCAAATAGGACATCAGTCCTTTAGATGCTCGGAGAAGATGGGAAACAATCCTGCAAATTAGAAAGACAGAAGGGTGCAGCTCCTTGAAGAGGATGATTATCAAAGCACCACATCTTACCAAACTGCCTCTTCCAAGTCTGCAACACCAGAGTGTGGAGAATGCATCGTGTTTAACCGGTCTCTCATCATGCCTGCCACCAAGGAGCAACCCCAAAGGAATAATTTGTTTAGAACCACTTGCAAGGTGAAAGGGAAAGTTTGCAAGGTAATAGTTGATTCAGGTTCTTCTGAGAATTTAGCTTCTAATGAAATGGTGAATAAGCTAGGATTGCAAAGGATAGCTCATCCTAACCCCTATAGAGTCTTTTGGCTAACCAAGGATCAAAAAATTGTGGTGAAAGAACAATGTTGGGTTGAATTTAAGATAGGTGAATATCATGATAGGATTCTTTGTGAGATAGTAGATATGGATGCATGCCACCTTCTTCTTGGAAGACCTTGGCAACATGATACAAGTGCCCAACATGATGGTAAGCAAAATGTGATTCATTTGTCTAAAAATGGTGAAAATTTCACAATGACACCTTTGATTGATGACTGCAAGGAAAAGATCATTTCTAGTTTAGTTATGTTGGTAGGTGAAAAGGAGTTTTTGGCTAACCTCAAGGAAGAGAAGGTGCCATGTTTTGCAGTGGTCATCAAGCCCAAGGATGCAAATCATAAGAAGATCAAAGTGCAGCAGCGTCTTAGGATGATTGGACCAAAAGAAGTGGAGGAACTATTGGAGAAGTTTCATGATGTGATAGCCGATGAAAGGAAGGATGCCCTTCCACCAAAGAGGGAGATTAGTCATTGCATTGATCTCATCCCTGGATCCACCCTACCAAACCAAGCAGCCTATAAGCTGACCCCAGAGCAAAATGCAGAAGTGGCAAGACAAATCCAAGACTTGTTGGATAAAGGGCTTATAAGGAGGAGTATTAACCCATGTGCAGTACCTGCAGTACTTGCACCAAAGAAGGAAGGCACATGGAGACTATGCACTGATTCCAGGGCCATCAACAAGATTACTATCAGGTATAGATTTCCAATGCCTAAGATAGAAGATTTAATGGATTGCTTGGGTAGGGCTAAATACTTTACCAAGATGGATCTAAAAAGTGGTTATCACCAAATTAGGATAAGGGAAGGGGATGAGTGGAAAATGGCCTTCAAAACCAATGAAGGGCTATTTGAATGGGTTGTGATGCCTTTTGGCTTATCAAATGCACCAAGCACCTTCATGAGGTTGATGAATGAGGTGCTAAAACCTTTCCTTAACAAGTTCATTGTTGTATATTTGGATGATATATTAGTTTTTAGTGACAGCAAGGAAGATCACACAAGACATATCCATCAAGTGCTTAGAAGGCTTCAAGAGGAGAAGTTGAGAATTAACCTTGACAAATGTGTCTTCTGACAAGAAGAATTGACATTCTTGGGGTTTGTCATCTCTAAGGGCAGCCTCAAGATGGATCCAAGCAAGGTGGAAGCCATTCTTAATTGGCCCACACTTACCACAGCCTCTGAGGTAAGAAGTTTCCATGGTTTATGCAGTTTTATAGGAAGTTCATTAGAGGGTTTAGTGCCATTTGTGCTCCACTTGTTGACACTATAAAAGGGGGCAAGAAATGTGTGTTTGTGTGGACAAATGAGGCCAATCAAGCCTTTGAACTGTTAAAGAAAAAATATCAGAACAACCGGTACTTATACTACCTGATTTTGATAAGACCTTTGTAGTTGAGTGTGATGCAAGTAAGAGGGCTGTTGGAGGAGTCCTAAGTCAAGATGGGAGACCTGTAGCCTTCTTTAGTGAGAAGTTAAATGAGGCAAAATAGAACTATTCTACCTATGATCTAGAGTTATATGCAATGGTTCAATCATTGAGAAAATGGAGACACTATTTACTACCCAAGGAGTTTATAGTTTTTACTGATAATCATGCTTTGAGCTTCTTGAACAGGCAGCAGAAGTTAAACCACAGACATGTCAAGTGGATGGAGTACATCCAAGCATACACTTTCTCAATTAAGCATAAAAAGGGAGTGGCCAATAAGGTAGTTGATGCCTTAAGTAGGAGGAATCTTGTTGTTCAAACCATTCAGTTGGAGAATATAGGTATACATGCCATTAAAGATCAGTATGAAGAAGATGAAGACTTCAAGGAACCTTACCAATCTTGCAAAGCCATGACGGGCAGGTATAATACTAATTTTTCTGATTTTCTGATACAAGATGGATTTCTTTTCAAAGGTAGCCTATTGTGTATTCTAAGAGGGTCTGTTAGGGAGAATATCATTCAAGAGAAGCATTGTGGCAGCATGGCAAGCCACTTTGGCATTGATAAGACCCTAGACTTGGTTAGAAGATACTACTATTGGCCAAAGTTGCAAACTGATGTAAGAAAGTTTGTAGAAACTTGTCAAATTTGCCAAAGAGCCAAGGGACATACATCAAATGCAGGTCTATACACTCCACTACCTATCCCTTCAAAGCCTTGGGATTCCATAAGCATGGATTTTGTACTTGGTTTGCCTAGGACCAAGAATGGACATGATAGCATCTTTGTGGTTGTTGATAGGTTCTCCAAAATGGCCCATTTCATTCCATGTAAAAGCACACATGATGCCTCACATATAGATGGTCTTTTCTTCAAGGAAATAGTTAGATTACATGGTTTGCCTTTGTCAATAATATCTGATAGAGACCCCAAGTTCATAGGACACTTCTGGAGGACACTTTGGAAAAGACTAGGGGCAAACTTGTCATTATCATCAGCCTATCATCCTAAGTCTGATGGTCAGACTGAGGTGATTAACAGGTCACTTGGCAACCTCCTAAGGTGCCTAACTAAGGAGCAGGGTACTAGTTGGGATTCAATTTTGGCTCAGGCAGAATACTCCTACAATGACACTGTGAATAGGAGTACCAGCCTGTCACCTTTTCAAATAGTTTATGGCACTCACCCAAGGGGTATTTTGGAACTTAGAGAGGTTAGAGGACTAGAGAAGAGTAGTGCATTGGCTGAAGACTTTGTCCAAGTGATGAGAGATATCCATGAGCAAGTAAAAGAGCAGTTACAATCTACCTCTACAAAGTACAAACAGTCTGCTGATAGAAAGAGAAAGGATCTGTAGTTGAAGGAAGGGGATTTGGTCATGGTACACCTTAAACAGGAGAGACTCCCTATAGGTAAATATACCAAGCTTCTTATGAAGAAGATTGGGCCTTGTGAAGTGCTAAGGAAATGTGGAGAAAATGCTTACAAAATCAGACTACCCGATGGTGTTGCTTTGTCACCAATCTTCAATGTAGCAGACCTTTATCTCTATAAGGGATCTGACCCTCAGATAGCTGTGGTAGAGGAGCAACTTGATTAGACACTTCAGGACCTGATTCCTTCATCTCCTGATTAGATTGAAGGCATTTTGGATCAAAGGATTGCAAAACAGACTAGAAGGCACACCTATTCTAAATATTTGGTGAAGTGGGTTAATAAGCCTCAGGAAGATGCAACTTGGATGAGCAGAGCAGCCATTGAGAAGGTAGGATTCACATTTGACAACAATCCCAACTCAAGAGACTTGAGTTCTGTTTGACAGTGGGTGTATGGTGCAGGGCACCTAAGAGCATTCTTGAGCATTTTGACAAATTTGAAGTTTTGTTTAGTGTGTTGTGTAATTAGGCCTTTTTCAGCCATGGTTGTAAGGTCCCTTTTGTGTGGTCAAGATGATTGGGGTAATCATATAAACCTCAATCATTCTTAGTCCATTTGGACCCCAGTTGAGTCACTTAGACCTAGTAGGTCTAATGATGGCTTTTTGAGTTTATTTGGCAGTTTTGATGTTTTGGCATGTGTTAGAGAGTAGGATGGTTGTTTGGACTCCATGGGACAAACAAAACCAATCGAAACCCTTGTGTTAATCCAAAATACCATAGTTGTCAAATGGTGTCAAGGTTGTTATGACACATTTGGTTGGTTACAACTCATTTTAGGGTAGTTGAAACTATTTTTGAAGCTGGATACTAACTTGGATCAATCGATATTGTTGTTTCCTGACTCCAGTATGGAGAAAAAAGTTTCTGTATGGAGTTTCGGCACAAAAATCAAGAAAAGTGACTATTTTTCCCTGAGTTTCTGAAGTTGTACGGCCTGTATGGATTGGCCAAGTGGATCAATGTGAATTTTTTGAAACTAGATTGAGTCAGGGTTCAAATGCATCAAGTTTGAAGTTTTGAAGTGGTCGCAGTAGGAAGTTATTGCATTTTTAGTTCAGACTGGTCTAAAACCCTGTTTTCTAGGGTTTGTCACACAAAACTCGCCCTAGAATGCATTCTAACTAGTGAAATCTCATGCCACTTAGTGAAATGCAGGCTAGGGATGTAGTTTACATGATTGTGAAAGCATTTGGTTGCGAAAGACTATCTTCGAGTTTTGGAGTGATGCCCTAGGTCAAGTATCCCTATGTATTTGACCAAAATAGTGCAATTTAGTGTTGTAAATGACAAAATCCTGATAGGGTGAGTGAATGGATGGTGGTTTTGAGATGTTGGCATGTGGTAGAAGTGATCCAAGTTCCTATCCTAGTTCTGTGAACCCAAATTAGACCACTTGCTTTGTAACCTAGACCTAAATTGATCAATTAGGCCTAGAGACCTAGTGGGTGTTTTGAGTTGCTGGAGTAGAGTTGGGGTTGGAGACTTGGAATTTTGTTAGAGTTCCCTAAAGGGTATCCAAATCCATCATTTGTTTTCCTGGTCATTTAGGGTTTTGTCATGTTGTGTAGTGAAAACTAGTTTAGGAGGGCTAGTAGCCTCACTAGGCCAAGTCAAGGTTGGAGAGTTGTGAGAAGTTGTGGATCAAACCACCTATGGGGAAGGTGTTTGTAGACCTGTTCGAAGGTGTAGAAACAATCTTAAGAGTTGGATAAGAGCCTAGGTAACAAATCCCTATTTTGCCCTTAGCGTGACCTTGGTTGGTTGAAGACCAGGTGAAGTGGGTGAGTGGGCAAAGGAGAGAGTTAACCTTGTTCCTTCCCTTGTGCCACTCTGCATCAATTTCTATGCTATTGTAACAGATTTTTATATTAATATAATACTATGTTTAGGTGCTATGCACCTTTTTATTTAAAGAATTTTTTTTCATAGATTTGTATGCATTTATGCACTATCATATCTCTTTCTTTTCAAAACTATTTTTTTAAGAAAATAAAAATATATATAAAGCAAAACAAACCTGTATATGGTTTTGGCCATGGTGGGTGTGCACCTGTGACACTACATATCAAAGGAAAAACTCATTGAATCTATATCTATAAGCACTATTAGGGTTTACAAAAAAAATGGGGCAGTGTAAGCATGCTATTGTTATAGATAAAACAAACCAGGGCCTCTATAACCCTACAACTCCATCATCCATAGCAAATGTGCTTCTAGAGGTAGGAGTGCTTGAGACTATCTTGGATCTGCTCTTAAAGTTATATCTCTGTAACATGGGCACTCATCTTTGTTACCATATTGCCCGTTGGGAACACATTTGCATAGCATACAACAATCATTGCAATAATTCAAACACAGATCTTGGTGAGCTTGAACTTTGTCCCACCTCACCTAACATTCATCACCACACTCCCATAAAGAGAAAGATCAGAATAGATGAAACCATACAATAGAGACCTATAATGAAGGCCAACATCTCTTCGCCTTGCCTAACACTCCAAGCCTATTTAGTAGCTTTATCTGTCTTAGTTTTTGTTGTGGATTTTTGGGGGATTTATAGGTGCTATGAGGGATATAGTATTGTTAAATTATTAAAATGGGAAAAAGTCATGCTAGACAAATTGCACCACTCCCACAATAAATAAAATGCCAAAATTTAACATAGTTGAAATGCCAGCATTAAATGAAATGCCAAAATTTAACACTCACCACAAATAGAAAAGTAATGACCAAGACAAAAGAGCTTCTAGTTGTAGTCCTAAATTTTTATGAATGTTTATTTAATTTTTCTTTTTAAAATTTTATTTTTCATTTTTTTGTTTATAATTACAACCAAAAAATGAGTGCTCTCATCTCCACCATTGCCAAAAATTATAAACCCAAAAAGCAAAATGGAACAAGGCAATTTACCTAAACTTTGTAGAAAACCTTCTCTCAATTGTACTCCCAAAGCCCTTGAAATGAATTAAATACACATAGATATTATAACAATAAGCTTTGAATATGCATCAAGGTTTGTCCCTAAAAAGAATGACATACTAACAACTTGAAAATTAAAATCCCGCATTTAGGTAGGAACAATTAAATAAAGTTGAAATGAGCTTTTATAGTTATTGACAAACACTATCATACCTTTCAAAAGTTCCAGAAAACTTTTGGGTTTCTCCATTGCCCAAGAAAAGCCTCAATTTAAACAACTACATAAAATTCTTATGCTTTTAAGTCATTTAAGAAATAGGTAATTCGCAGAAAATGGTATTTGGAACATACACCAACATTTACAATCTAATAAACGCATTAAACCCTTCATTTTGCTTTGAAACAACCAATTATTGTCACATTCATCTAAAATAAAAAAAAAACCTTAACAATTTGTTTTCCATTACATATCATGTATTATAATAATAATACTTAACCTACTTAAACCCTACATTTCACATTGGAGATAGAGATCCATACAAAAACCGTAAAATTTGTTCCATAAAATCCATTGCATCTATAAACCATAGACATATAATATAAAATTGCAATCTCCTCCTCCTTTGTATTGAGAATCTCCTCAATCAATCGCGTCCACAGTTCCTCGTCTTCCATTATTTTCGAAAATTGTTTAATCAAGTGTTGCTTTTTGATCCCAGTAACTACTCATATGCCACTATTCTCTCTTGCAAGGAAATGTGATCAATGCCCATATATTCTCCTGGAATATGCGAGGTATTAAACTAAATTAGTAAACTATTTCAGCATAATTCTTTTGATTATAATGTAAAATAAAATTATTACTATATATTAAAATATTAAATTAAATTAAATGTCAAATTAAATCGGTGAAATAAAACTTTCATCTGGATGTAAAAATAGATTTATATAAACCTACATATATAAATAAATCTTTATGTAGTTAAAATAAATTTATAAAAATTCTTTACATAAATAAAAATAACTGAAAATGTATAAATTACTAGTATTAGGATATAAAACCCGTTTTACATATAAATCTATATTTTGACCGATAGGCCATTCTATATGTGTACACATCTTGTAACTGCAAAAAATTTAATAGTTCCAAAATCATCCATATAAAATAAATATTAAAAACATGTATTAAAAAAATTGATAATCCATATAAAATAAGCCTTAATTATTACGGACAAAATAACTGTAATAGACAAAACAAAATGTAACGCTATATATTGAATTTCCCAACTTCAGCTATTCTGATCTCTTCCCCTGCCAATACCAGAGACTCTGACCAATAGCACCAGATGCCCCTAGGTTTCTCTGTAACCGTCGTATATAATTGTTTATATTAGAGAGTCATTGAATATTTGTTCTTGAAGTTCTGGAAGCGGTGGTGGATGAAATAAGAGTAGAGCATGTGGGAGTTCGGCTCTCTCCCTTTCTCACTTAGAAGCCTATGACTAAAATCTGGAGGTGCTGGGGATTTACATGGCAGAGGCTCTGAATGAAATAAATGTTTAAAACAACCAAAATATATGCGAAGTCATCCAGATCTGAAGAGCGGTTTATAAAGAGAGTTTGCCGAGTAAACCAAGAAACATAATAGCAGGACAATCCAGCAAACAACAGAGGGAATGGTAGCGCACAGGCGGTAGATCTGGTAACAAATGTGGTAAAGAATTGTTTGTTTGCTATAATTTTCTGATTTCAAATATCCTAGGAAAAAGATTCAAGTCTAGCAGCGATCCAGTTGGGTAGGCTTAGAGATTTCGGATTTGAATACCCATTTCATTTTTCTGTCACAAGATCTCAAGAAGGGGCCTGTTTATTGGGGGGCAAGATTTTGTTTTATCAAGGGTTTGAGGGTTTCTGGAACATCAACGCTAGGTCCAAATGGCTCCACTGGTGCCGAGATATGCTTCACGGATGACTACTACAACCCTATTTGTTGTTGTTTTGCTATTTGGGTCTGTTTCTGATGCATTTTATTTACCTGGAAGTTATATGCTATTTTGATTTGATTATAGTGTTGTTCCCGTTAATACCTTTGGTAGTGCCTCTATCACCCACAAAGTGTTTGGCACATGCTGCAACATTTGACCTGATACATCCATTCCATGTAATAAATTCATTAATGAAATAAAAGAAATGCTTAGATTCCACTTTTGTAAAAAGCCAAAATGCCAGCATATATAAAAGAGACTCGCATGGAGATAGGTAAAAACATATCCACTCATTAGATAAGTTGAACAAATCACATTTCAAATAGGGAGAGGGATAGGGATGAGGAGCTTACTGTCCCCCTACTTCCCTTTGAAGCATTTGAAGGAGGTTGCCCCTGAAGACCAAAAATGAATTCTGTCATCGCTTTCACAATTCTTGGATCCTCACTGTAGCTCTCATAGCACCGTCCACATCTAGGACCTCTGCAAACCTGTAAGTAAAGAATTTTATAAGTAAAACCACAATATAAATAAGCATACTTAAGTCTTTGAGAGCCTTACTGCAACACATGGAGCAGATGTATATTGAATTCCAGTAGCTCAAATTTCAAGAGCTGTGGCAGCACCAATTCTTCTGACAAGATCAATGTCCCTTCACAATAGAAATGAAATTTTTTTTTTATTTTAGTGGTTTTGACAGGATTTTAAATTGAGTGATCAGATACGGTTGTTCTTAAACATCATCCATTTCAAAAGTTAAAAGTTAATTTTAGCCAATAAAAATAGGACAAATATTTACCACTTTTTGTTGTGAATGAGGTATAAAATTGTTATTGATTGTTCAACCATTTAAGTGGATGATGTTTAAGTAGAATGATCAGATACACATACAAATGTGTTGGTTTCTAACTTGTATAATTTCACTTGCCTGGTAGCTCCGAGGCCAATGTTATGAGGAAAGATGGTATCCCCATACACATTGTTGTGGCCGTGAACATCATCGATACCATAGCTTATTGGGATCTGAAGCCGGGTAGATATGGCGCCTTTCTAAAACTCATTCACCATGTTGACCCATATTGCAGGGCTTGCCTGGGTGCAAGCACACTTCTTCCCCCACTCATTACACTCCCTGTATTTCAAACAATAGAATCGCTTGACACGAGGACCATTCTTCAATTTAGTTACCACTCTATTAATGCCTTTTACATAGCAAACTTAATTTATAGGTTGAATTATTTAGGGCTTAATTTAAAAAATGGTATCCAAATTATTGTATGCTGAAAATTCAGATGATTTATAAAACAAAATATATAGAGTTTTAGAATAAGGATTTGTACTGTACAATGAAAATTTTTAAAGTAAAAACTTAGGGTAAACAATATAGGCTAAAGGTTTTGTAAATGGGACATCATTCAAATGCACTTCAGTTGAAATGGTATGATGTGTCAATCAACCAGTACATCCTAAACCCATAATAACTTATTGAAATTTCAAATCTTCATAAATAAAATCTGACATATCTAACAAATCTGTCTAGGCTGAAGGATGATTGAAGATCATCTCATTTTATATTGGAAGATACTTAATTGATATTGAAAATTTAGTTTAGGAGATAAGAACTTGTGAATAAACAGTAAGACTTAGCCCCTGTTCTATAGATGAAACCTAAAGATTAGCAGCAACATGAAATTAAATTGTGGTACTTTTTTGAATCACCTTTTATTGAAATATTTTACATTATATCTATCTACAATATGGTACATCATGAAAAATACAAGGGAAAAGTTCTATGGGTGCTAGCAATAGAATACAGTTTAATGGGAAATTCGCCACTGCATGAGGGTTAAAATGACAGGGATACTGTATAATGGGAAATTTGCCATTGCATGAGGGTTAAAATGACAGAAAGTGCACCTGTTGCCTATAATATCAGATTTCAGTGCTATTTAATGGGAATTCGCCACTGCATGAGGGTTAAAATGACAGGAATATTGTTCAATGGGAAATTGACCACTACACGAGGGTTAAAATGACATAATATACTTTCAAAGACATGATATTTCCACAGTCCATTAGAATGTACTTTGATAATATGATTTTAAGGTGATGCCAAAGTTCAATCATATGCTTCATATAATCAGATTGGATGGCAATATACAAACAATAAATGACTCAAGTCCAAGTGAATGTGAAATTTAGTTCAGTCACACACACAAAGTGAATGTGAAAGTTAGTTCATACACATCTTACACACATAAAGTGAATGCCAAAGTTCATTCATATAAACATGTGCACACACAGTGAATACCAAAGATAACTTTCAAACCTACCCACCCACACACAATGAAAACCATAGTTAATTCACACACATACACTTGACACAAAGTGAACATCAACATTTTTGTACACACATAGAGTGAGTGCCAAAGCTCATTCACAGACACATGCATGCACACACAGAGTGTGACAAATTTCATTCAAATACATAGGCACACACTTGACACAAACTGAATGACAAAACTAAATAATACACACACACTTCACGTGAAGGGAATGCCAAAGTTAACTTTCAAACATGCACACAATGAATGTCAAAGTTTATTCACACACACACACATAATAAAAGTGAAAATTTATTCAAACACACAAAGACTCAGAATGAACATCATTGAAGTTTGTTTGTAAACACATTCCACAAAAAGTGAAAATCAAGGTTTATTCATACATCACACAAAATGATATCCAAAGTTCATTCGTGCACACACACACGAAAAAGGAATGTTAGTTCTTTCAAGCACATTCCACATAAAGTGAACATCAAAGTTCATTCATACACTCTACACAAAATGATACCCAAGGCTCATTTGTACACACGCAAAATAAAGAATTTCAAATCTTTCAATTGCATTCTACACAAAGTGAACATCAAAGTTTGTTCATACACTCCACAAAATGTGATAGTTGAAGTGAATTCCATATTAAATTTCACACACACAATTCACACAAAATGAATGTCAAAGTTAAAAAACACACTTCACACATAGAAAGTGAACATGTGCCAAATTTTAAACATGCTTCATGCACAAAGTTAGTTCAATCACACACAACTAAACAATCGAGTTCAAATATGCCAAAGAACAAACACACACAAAGTGAATGCCAAAGTTAAAGCACACTCTTCACACAATGTTAGTTCAATCACTTCACACATAGTTGATTCAAACACACACTTCATTCATATATGTTTTTTAAAATTTATTTTGTGCAATTCTTGGTCGATAGAAAATTAGTAACATAGATTTTTATTATCATTATTTAGGTGCTACATGCTTCACTTAATCTCTTGATTAATTAGAATTTTTTTACTTCATTGATGATTTACTTCATGTGCATATTCATTTAATACCACTCAATTATTTTTATTTTCAAAAAATAATTGAATTTCTTATTATATTTATAGGCTTGTCTACCAACAACTACATGTAATGACTTTCCATAAAAATAAAAATATAAACTATTTAGGGATAGGCCTATAAATATTTGTGCCTATCAGCCATTTGATAGCACCTTTGGTGCTTTTACTAGTTGAAATGTTTTGGAAGAGGAATATTATTATGGCATGAGTTTCCCATAATCAACTTTGGGCATGATAATATTCCTCTTCCTAGATCATTGAGTGTAAACTCATCCTAGCTATTAATATATTTACCTTAGAATTTAGAACTTTTCAACTTCCTAGTGGACCAAGGGCCCTTTGACCTAATTTTTAATTTTGACTTCTAGATGCATCTATTTCCATTTATGTATAGCAAATTGATTAAAAAAATAGAGACATTTTGTAACTCCCATCACCCACGCCACTACGGTCATCCTTGGATTTATTTTATTTTATTTGTAACTCTCATCCACTACTACATTCAATTTTATTTTTTATTTTTTATTTTATTTTTATTTATTCTCTCATGCCACCACGACCATGCATTCAATTATATTTAATGTACATCTTTTGATATGCCATTCTTTGATGTTAGTGGATAGTGATGGCTTCTTTGAAACTGCCATCCACCTTCCTTTCCATTCCACTTGCACTTTATTTTTTTTATTTTCTCTTTTATTCCTTTCACCTTCTCTTCTTTTATATTTTTATTTTTATGAGAATTTTATAAAATTTCATAGAATCTGAATCTGGTTATGAATCTTTCAACTCTTGGCATAATTATAACTCATTTAATAGAAAAAATTATTTTAAATTTTGGCTTTTAAGTTATAAATATTAAAATATTAAAGCTCTTTTAATAGGAAAACAATTATTTTAAATTTTGACTTCTAAACTATAAATATAAAATAATTTTAACTCTTAATTTCTTAAAATATTTGTGCCTATCAGCCATTTGATAGCACCTTTGGTGCTTTTACTAGTTGAAATGTTTTTGAAGAGGAATATTATCATGGCATGAGTTTTCCATAGTCAAGTTTGGGCATGATAATATTCCTCTTCCTAGATCATTGAGTGTAAACTCATGCCAGCGATTAATATATTTACCTCAGCACTCATAACCTTTCAACTTCAGTAGTGGACCAAGGACCCTTTGACCTAATTTTTAATTTTGACTTCTAAGCTATAAATATAAAAATAATTATAACTCATTAAATAGAAAAAATTATTTTAAATTTTGACTTTTAAGCTATAAATATTAAAATATTAAAGCTCTATTACTAGGAAAAATAATATTTTAAATTTTGACTTCTAAACTATAAATATAAAATAATTTTAACTCTTAATTTCTTAAAATATTTTATATAAACCTATATATATAAATAACTCTTACGTAGTTAAAATACATTTATAAATATCTCTTAAGTATTGAGAACCTTTCAACTTCACAAGTGGACCAAGGGCCCTTTGACCTAATTTTTAATTTTGACTTCTAAGCTATAAATATAAAAATAATTATAGCTTATTTAATAGAAAAGAATTATTTTAAATTTTGACTTTTAAGCTATAAATATTAAAATATTAAAGCTCTTTTAATAGAAAAAAATAATTTTAAATTTTGACTTCTAAACTATAAATATAAAATAATTAAAGTTCTTCCTTTAAATTATTATCTAGAGAGTTCTATAATAGTATAAAAAAATTCAAGTAATCCTATTTAAAAAATATACTATTTACAGAAAAGGTTTATTTAAAAAACGCTGTAACTATAAAATAACTTATCTAAATAAATATACAATAATTTTTAAATAGTTCTAAAGTAAAATAAAATTATATTTTAAATTATAAAAAAACTCTAAAGTATTCTTTTGAATTGAAGACATATTACCAATAAAAGCATAATATAGTCTTGTACAATTTTAAGTGGCAAAGTAGGCCACTCCAAGATAAACAATTACAATGTCTTCAAATTCAAAAAAGGACAAGACAAACCAAAAACAAAATTACATCTAGGCTTATCACAAAACAAAGTATACATATATTCATAATTAATATCAGAAATTTATTTATGTCTGTCTACTTCACCATTTTCTACATCTACTCTCAATCCTCTACTCATTTTTACTGCCCCTTATAGCTTGTTTATTGTGCTCTGTCTATCCTGCTTCTAGTTCCTTCCTCTCTGCTCCCTCCTGACTATTTTCTACCCCTTGGTCATTACTTGTTCTTTTCGTACCTACCAAACCCATTCTGACTTCCTACATCTATCACTAGGTATATACTATTTAGGGCCCCGCCAACTCTGTTCACCACCTAAAAGCTGCTCTTCAAGGTATGCTCTGTCATCACTAAGTTTGTAAGAGTCCAGTTCCTTAAAGGTGCCTAGAGGTGGTAAAATATTCTCACAACTGCTATTTTCATGCCCAAAGTTCTGAAAGGTCATTTCCAATCCTCTTAGCTAGAGGTGGTAAAATGTTCTCACAACTGCTATTTTCATGCCCAAAGTTCTGAAAGGTCATTTCCAATCCTCTTAGCATTTCATCCCTTCTTACTTCATATTGATGTTGCTTGATATATTGATTTTGAAAATTAATGTATTCATTTTTAAACTTTTCATCTACTCTTCTCAAGTCTTAAGGCCAAAACCGAGTATACTTGATATCTACTCTAAATATTGTTGTTGATCCTTCATCCAATATCTTCATGAATCTTTCCACTGGAATCTCCAATGTCATCCTGACCCGTGAAACAATATTAGAGAGAGTGAGTCTATTTAAAGACTTAGTGAGGATCCTCTCTCACCTTGGTAGTGGTCCACATTCCTATCTTTCCATAAAATCCATAAGATTTCAGTAGTTAAAGCTAACTATAATTTATTAGATTTGACATTGACACCACTAACATAGCCACAAAGGATCTCTTTCCAAGACATCGTATTTCCTATGTTTCACTGTTTTAAGTTACCCATGAAATAATACCAAACATACCTAGCATAAGGACATATAAAGAAGATGTGCTCAATGGGTTCAACATCCTTACAAAAAGAACACATACTTTTATCAAAACCAACAATACGTTTTTTAAGAAAAATCAACCACCTAAAACATCTCTTCTTAGGTTCAATAAAACTAGTAAAAGCACCAAAGGTGCTATCAAATGGTCGATAGTCACAAATATTTATAAGCCTATCAATAAATAATATATATTTATATTTTTACTATAAAGTCATTATATGTAGTAGTTGGTGGCATGCAACTCATTTTTAACATTTAAAACAAATTAATTTTATCAGCTATTTTCGTATGCACAATGTAATTGTTCTTTGTATGTTTTGGTCATTTTGATATTGTTCTTTGTAATGTATTAAATATGATTTGATTAGCTTGAATGAGTAATTGAAGTTAGATGGACTTCAATGAATCCAATATGTAATATGTAAACTAATTTATTATTTAATACAAATGAATTTTATTTGGAAGGAGTTGAATTGCCTGCTTCAAAGCTGTGACGAATGGCCATTGGCCATGACAATTACTCAAACTTTGTTTGTGTTCATTCTTTTTAAGTTTTTATATTATTTTTTTACATAAAGTTTTACATCTGACAATTACTCAAACTTTGTTTGTGTTCATTCTTTTCAAGTTTTTATATTATTTTTTTACATAAAGTTTTACATCTTTCTTTTTTAGTTTTTAGTTTTTAATTTCATCATTGTTTATGTTTGTTCTTTTCAAGTTTTAATTTTATTTTTTATTGCATAAAATTTGACATCTTTCTTTATGAGTTTTGATTTTTTTTTAATTTCATCACAATTGATGACATGAATTTTAAATCGTGCACTATAATTATCAAGTATCACAATATTCCTTTAGAAGAATGCAATCTATTAACATTGTCATAATTAGTGTTGTACTATTACTAAGTTGTAATTTAAACATGTTTATTTAGTGTGAAGCACAATGCAATCTATTAACATTGTCATAATTAGTGTTGTACTATTACTAAGTTTTAATTTAAACATGTTTATTTAGTGTGTTTCACTTTGGAATCTATTTATTGGTTGTGTGAAGTACAACTTTGACATTCACTTTAAATTGATATACTTATTGTTTCTGTGGAGTGTGGGTTTGAGCTTTGGTATTGACTTATATTTGTTTGACTTTGTATGTTTAAAATTAAGTTCACTTTCTCAATCTAATTTGATATACTTATTGTTTGTGTGAAGAGTGGTTTTGATTTTTGACATTGACTTATATTTGTTTCACTTTGTATGTTTAAACTTGAATTCATTTTGTCACTATAATTTGATATACTTGTTGTTTGTGTGAAGCATGGGTTTGAACTTTGACATTGACTTATACATGTTTTAGTTTATATGTTTAAAATTGAATTCACTTTGTTTGTATAAAGTGTGTGTTTGTGCTTCAAGGCATTTACTTTGGGTGTGTGCTTAAATTTTGACGTCCGTTGATTGTTTATTTGAAGTGTCTTCAAATTTTGTTCATTTAGTGTGTTTCACTTTGGCATCCACTAATTGTTTGTTTGAAGTGTGTGTGAACTTTAGGCATTACTTTGTGTGTACTTATTGTTTGAACTTTTGGCATTCACTTTCTATGTGCATTTGAACATAGGAATCCACGTATTTATTTAAACTTTGGAATTGACTTTGTTTAGTGTGTACTCTTTGGCATCCACTTTGATATACTTATTGTTTGTGTGAAGAGTGGTTTTGATTTTTGACATTGACTTATATTTGTTTCACTTTGTATGTTTAAACTTGAATTCATTTTGTCACTATAATTTGATATACTTGTTTGTGTGAAGCATGGGTTTGAACTTTGACATTGACTTATATGTGTTTTAGTTTATATGTTTAAAATTGAATTCACTTTGTTTGTATAAAGTGTGTGTTTGTGCTTCAAGGCATTTACTTTGGGTGTGTGCTTAAATTTTGACGTCCGTTGATTGTTTATTTGAAGTGTCTTCAAATTTTGTTCATTTAGTGTGTTTCACTTTGGCATCCACTAATTGTTTGTTTGAAGTGTGTGTGAACTTTAGGCGTGTGTACTTATTGTTTGAACTTTTGGCATTCACTTTCTATGTGCATTTGAACATAGGAATCCACGTATTTATTTAAACTTTGGAATTGACTTTGTTTAGTGTGTACTCTTTGGCATCCACTTATTGTTTGTGTGAAGTGTGTTTTTGAACTTTGACATCACTTTATTATTTAAGTGACATTTTGGTATTCACTTTGTGTGTGTGAAATTTGTATGAACTAACTTTCACATTCACTTTGTGTGTGTATGAGTGAACTAACTTTGACATTCACTTGGATTTGAACCACTTATTGTTTGAGTATTGACATCCACTTTGTTTATGTGAAGCATATGTTTGAACTTTGGAATCCCTTTAATTTGTTTGAATTAATTGTGGATTCATTTTTTGTGTGAGAATTAAATAAATTCAACTAAAACAATATGACTAAATAAATTTTTAAATTCTAACATTACTTTTACAAGTTTAAAACAATGTAAACACAATCATTCCATTTGAGCTCAATGGCTATAATCTAGGAGTTAACATGCACTAAAAGATTGTCATTTTTACAATTCTTAGATAAGGATTGAGAATTATATAAAAACTCATAATTTTTTTACTCAGGTTTAGATTTACCAGGAAAGGAGTTGATACTACAGAATATTTTATTACATCTCAAGTTTTTCATTGTAAATAAACCAAATAAATAAAAGAACGTGCATATAAAAAAAAATAAGCACATAAAAGAATAGGAAATACAAGAATGGGTATGAATGGGTATATGTGTTAAGTAAATGTTTTCTATTATTTATTTAAATGGTAGATATTTTCTATTCTTTTACGTGCTTATTTATTCTTTTATTAGGCATTCACTTTGTGGTGTGTGTTGTAAAAGAATAAATAAACACATAATTATGAGTTAAGTAAATACTAGGAGTTAACATGCATATAAAAGAACATTTAAATAAATAATATAAAAATAATAATAATAGAGAGAATTTTAAATACTAATATTACTTTTACACTAATCAATAATTTTAATTTAAAAGTATATCCCAAGTTTAAAACAATGTAAACACAGTCATGCCATTTGAGCCCAGTGGCTATAATCTAGGAGTTAACATGCACTAAAAGATTGTAATTTATAAACTTACCAAAAAAAAATACAAAGCATATAAAAGAAAATTTTCTTCACCCAAAATCTATTTTATTTTTGTTTTTCTCAAATTCTCTTTTGTATACATGAAAAGGGGCTCAAGGAAGGAGTTTTCTGTATGATTTACAATCTCTAGCAGCTCTAATTTAATTAGTTTCTCTATTTTGTTAGCAAGCACATCACAAGTATGATATAAAACATTTATGGTTCTAATGTTTTCACATAATTCATGTTACAAATATAGTATTCAAGGGAGTCTAGTTTTTCTATGTCATTATTCAATGCCTGCAGGTTTTGAACGAAGGAGATGAAAGTATCCCAAAACAATGTTACATGGTTACACTTTTTGATATTCTGTATACCCATTAAAGATAAATTTATAAAATGTATTTTAAAATTATTGTGAATAAATAATTATAATTTTTCTTAAAACTATCTATCCATTTTTTAAAATGATTTTAAATTACTAACTTTTAACTATGAAATCTACAGTTTTTTCTTATGAGATTCACAACATAAAAGGCTTTGGGGAAAGTTATTTCCTTGAGAGATAGAGACATGGACAACAATTTTTAGAATTTTTTTTAATACAAACTACCTAGAAAGATTTTTGTTTAAAGAATCTAAAGCTCAAAAGTTTTTAAAAATAAAAACTACTTACCAAAAATGTAAGGGATTATTATTTTTAATTCCACCTTTAAAAGTGTGTTTAAAAAATAAAAAGTTTGTAAAACCTTCATTATTCCTTATATTGAAAAAAATCTAAGAATAAAGCCACTAATAGCTCTAATTATCTAGTGAATGCTAAATTTGAAACAAAGAAGAGTAACACTTATTTTTCAAGATTTTATTTCCAATTTAATGAAATCTAAGGATTTTAGTATGGCTTAAGCTTATTCAATGATAGAAGTTATTTCACTATATTTAGTGCCCTATGAGATTATTTTGAGCAATGAAATTTGGAGGTAGATCGATGGATCTGTAAATTGCCAAGAAGTGCATCACTAAGAGCTTTATTTGGAGGCACAGATTAATAGTGAAAGAGAAGAACATACGTGAACTTGCATGTGTTGTATGTGGATGGCTAATAAATGACTACTTGATTTAGGTTGTTTCTTCTCTTCTAGATGGAGCCTCCACAAATGAAGCATTCTAAGAAGAGTCCAATGGCATCTCAATCTTGGAAGCAAAATCAACAAAACAATAATAAAATATTTTGTCAATAGAAAATGAAAATGAGAGGGGGTATATATAGACCTTTGGTGGAAGGAAAGTGGGAAAGTTTCCATTTATGCAATGGAAGATAAGTTTGAAGTTAACTAAATGAAGATTGGAGAAAGTTTCCAAAATCAAGAAATAAAAAATAGAGATGCTAAAAGGAGAAAGAGAAGAGTGAGATATCAATAGGGAAAGTTTATTTGATTAATTAAAATAGAATTTTAATTAATTTGTGGCATATATGAATAATAAATATTTATTTAATTTTAGAAGAATAAAAGATCAACATAAATAAATTTAGAATTTATTTAATTTTAGAAGAATAATTGAAAAGATCAAATTAAATAAATCTAGAAATTTTATTTAATTTTAGAAGAATAATGGAAAAGATCAAATAAAATAAATGTAGAAAATTTATTTAATTTTAGAAGAATAATGGAAAAGATCAAATTAAATAAATCTAGACAATTTATTTAATTTTAGAAGAAAAATGGGAAAGACCCAATTAAATAAATCTAGAAAATTTATTTAATTTTAGAAGAATAATGGAAAAGACCAAATTATATAAATCTAGAAAATTTATTTAATTTTAGAAGAATAATGGAAAAGACTAAATTAAATAAATCTAGAAAATTTATTTCATTTTAGAAGAATAATGGAAAAGACCAAATTAAATAAATTTAGAAAATTTATTTAATTTTAGAAGAATAATGGAAAAGATAATGATAAGATAGATGATAGAGGAAAAAGTTGAATTTAGAAAATTGGAAAGATGATAGTTTTCCGATTTTCTTATTTTTTTTCAATTTCCTTTTTAGTTTTTATTTTTTATTTTGTCCAATTTCTTTTTTGGTTCCATAGTTTTTGTGATTTTCTTATTTTCTTATTTCAATTTCCTTTTTAGTTTTTAGTTTTTATTTTTCCCAATTTCTTTTTTGGTTCCATAGTTTTTGTTGGACTACAAAAAAATTGTGGGACTACCAAATTTTTTTATTGCTAAAAAATGTGTGCACATATTTCAATTTCCTTTTTAGTTTTTAGTTTTTATATTTTATTTTTCCCAATTTCCTTTTTGGTTCCATAGTTTTTGTTGGACTCCCATAAAATTGTGGGACTACCAAATTTATTTTTAGCAATTGGACGACCAAAAAATTGTGACTACCAAATTTTTTTCTTGCTAAAAAATGTGTGCACATATATAATGGCCTATTGGCCAAATTAGACTAGATAGCCTTAAAAGATTTAAGCAACTCAGAATGATCAAACTTAATATGCCAAACAAAATTAATATGTATGTACACCTCTTGGGAGTCCATAAGGTTCCATCTTATGTATGTTTTTAGATTTCATCTCCACAAATTGTGTTCCATCTTTCCATGATATTCTACTAAAATCATCATTATCCTCAATCTTATTGATATTCATTTGTGTTCGTTTCATATTTTTATATAGTACATAGTATTTGTGTATCCAAGAGACCATATTATGTCCTCAACTAAGACTAACTTTGAAATTGTTAATATCAAAAGATTCTTAAAAGATGCTGTACCTTTCTTATACCATTTCAAAGGAGAACACCCTTGTAGCAATGCCAAATGCTTTGACTTATGCTCCAAGTTCCACCAAATGGACCTAAAATCGTAAATCCTATTATATTTCTATTTACTCTTTTAGCTCTTATTTCTGTTTCACACTTTTTCATTTATTGTTTCATTCTATTTATTCTTCATTGTTCGGTCTAGGGTCCTATCAATGGAACCATATGTTGGTAAGAGATGGGGAGGGCATAGTCTAGATAGCTAAGCCTAAGTCAATTCTCTAAAGTCAATTTATACCCCAGATGTAACAGTGAGAGAAACATAGATAAAAATTAGGAATCATAGAATGTGGTAAGAATACATCATACTCAACATATCATATATAAACATATACACACATCCATAGGTGTAATCCTTATATCTCCTTATATATTCATTATAGTATCATATACAACACAACATGTCTAAGGCTCTGCTCTACACATATATCTTCTTACATATTCTTCTATTACATAACTATATGCTACAATAGGGATGTGTCCCTTATAAGACATCTTAGCTATTATCACATATGTCATCCTCATCCTCCACATTCCACTTGCAGTGAGTTGCAGTAGGCTTTGATGTCCATTCTGTAGATGTCTTATATCTTGCCAACACTCTATATGGCCTGATATAGAAATGGCATCCCCCTTATTGAAGACTTCTCTAAAGCGTAGGTAGGCAATGAAGTGGTGGTTTGGCATCCTTTTGTTTCCTCCAATTGACTGAATCAACTGATGCAATGAAGGAGACTAGTAGCCAAGGGATTTGTCTTCCTCAAAAGAGTCTTGGGACTAGTGGATGTAGACGGCACAGATGTCATGTCATATTGAATTGAAGAAGATTTGACAAAGAATTAGTGGCTAGAGGTTTGGGTGTTTATTTGTCTTCCTTAGTTTCTCATATGTATAGGTCTTAGCCTAGTAGATAAGTGGTAATATTCTAATGTAGGCCAGGATTTTGGTTATCGCCTAGATTTTTTTGTATCTTCTTTTTAGAGCTTATGTAATCAAATAGTTTATTATATATATATATATGGGAGTACTCCCTAAGAATACAATTTACCTAAAAAAAAGATTCATAGTATTTATTATAGGGCAATGCCCTAGCTATATTTGGTGGCATCTTTAGGTACATTTAGCATCAATTTTATGTGCATCCCCATCAGTATTTATCATGACTTGTATAATGGCTCAAATTGGTGTCTCTATCTTTGCTTGGGATATGATCTCATGACCTTTCATGTAGATCAGTGTGTGCTTTGTTGATGCCAATGCCATTACCAAGGAGAATGAATGGCCATAGCATTGTTGGCTACTCTATAATGTAGCATGAGACAACTTCTACATTCCTCACCATTTTATATCTATTTGATTACTGCTCTAGAACTAATCATATAATCAGATATAGGGATTTCATGCTTCTTTAATTGCAGTATTTTGGATCAGTGGTAATTATGGATCCAATTAATTGCTATACTGTTGCATCTAAGTCTTTGAGTTTAGATTTTGGTTTACATCAGTGGCTTGGCACCATTGTGAATTTTTGTACTTACTAAGTTAACATGGAAGGTTTTTAGCATACAGGTATATTTGAAGCACATATGACAGGGGAAACCACTTGAAAAAAGTGTTTATCTTGGAAGTGGAAGCTAAAAATTATGAACACATATTTTGGTTTTGGTGTAGTCTATAGAATCCAAGGCATCTTGGGTTTTTATTTTGGGAGGCCATGTGAGCATTGTGTTGAAACAAGTTATGTTCAAACAATTTACCAAGTGCTTTATGTAATAATTTAAAGGCTCTCACAAATAGAGATGCAAGGTATAGAAAGTTTGCAGTGCATGGAAAGATTGAGAAGAGTAGGACTCAAAGCTAATAGGAAATCAAGTGTTGCAAGTTGCATTCAAAGCATGCACATAATAATAGTTTCTAGAAATTTAGAATTCTAATTATTTTTGTATGATTGTGGTTCTCTTGAATGTTGATGTGCATAGAATTTGTAAAAATTGGAAAGAAAAATAATAGTATGTACACAGGCACTTCCTTATGTGGCCTTCCTTGTAAACTTTGCCTTTCAAACTCTCTCTTTTGGTGACTTCTTCGCTAAAAAAATTTACTCCAAATCAACATTGATACAAAAGTGGCAATGCCATTATTGTATGTTTTGTTATAAATTATATTACTCCACATATATGAAATTGCAGATATCTTCCATTAATGATGAAATATCTTCAATGGAGGTGGAGGAGGCTAGATGGGTATGGGAAGGTCTCTTCACACATCATTCTAGGTCTCCCAAAACAAAGGAGTACACAATAGAGAGATGGGATTTAGAAAAAGGTGAAGTGAAGAAAGGATTGATTGTGATGGGAGAAGACCACAAACTATTGGAGACTTTTCATGGTTTATGGATGCTTAGAAGCAAATCAATTATTTATATTTTTATGAATATTCTTATTGTTCTTTGATATAAAAATAGTACAATATTCACAAAAATAGGTTTGTGTGGTCAAAAGTTTGACACACATAGTCTATCGAGACCAAGTCTAAAACACAGATGAAAACATAAAATATTGAAGCCCAAAAACCATTAAGCAACTAAAGCAATGTCAATAGAAGGCGGGTCTTGATCATCAAAATTATTTCCCCATACATTAGTGGGGGCAGTGTCATCAATCAACTCCTAGTGAGAGAGAGCACCATCCTCTTAAGGATTGTCTTCCATAAGTTGTTGGGCATGGTGATGGGAGATACTCTAATGGCTACCTTTTAATGGTAGACCCTTCTAGAAAACTCTAGCTAGGGACTTATCCACTAAATAAGAACATGGAAACAATAACACTTCATAGCTATCAGCTATCATGAAACATAGACAAATCACTCAAATGCTCAGCACAACATAGTCACAATGCCAAGAGACAAGAACCTGAAATCAACAGGTTTATACAAAGAATAAAAATAGATAATGAAACTTGGTTATTTTATTGTTTTCACACCAAAACAATGACAAGCATGCTGCATTACAAAATAAAACATAAACATAATACTATTTAGCCTGCTTTCCCTTGATTCTGCAATGTGTTTGTCAACTCAACTCTTATTCTAACTTATTCAACAATACTATTCCAGTCCTAATCTATGCATCTCAAGCTTCGATGATTAGTCTGTACATTCTATTCGACCACCTATCTTCCATAGACTTGAAGCTTAAATCTTCTATCACTTGTCGACTTCTAAACTTTTGTTCATGACTACAATAGAGATGACCTTCCTATGTTCTCAATATACTCACAAACTCTACTTTCTCAATATCGATTCTCTCTCTTTACAATCTACTCTGTACTTTTGATCTTCTATGTGGGCCTTCAATGGAGTTGCCAATCTTCCAACCTTGGTCTCCAGGTCTGTTCTCATTCCTTCGAATTGCAACCTCTGTACTATGTAGACTGACAACTTCCAAAATGTCTACCTACAGCTATTATAGGAACCTCCTCTATCCTCCAAACTTCCCCTCTATTCTTAACATCCCTCAAGGGGCCTAGAGCATCTCTTCCTTTCTCCCTTTATCTACCCACGGACTCTACACATTCTTCTCCTTTCTTTTTAAAATTGCCATCAATCTTCCTTGAATAGTTTGAGGACAATTGGCTATAGACAACTACCAATACATAACTATCTCTCAACAACCCTGTTTGACAACTACTATGTAACTATACATCTTTTTTAACTATGCAGAGGAATCAAAATACAAGGGAGTTTCCTTCGACAATAGTGATAAAAAGTCACACTAAACACCACAAAACAAACTCCAACCATTAACCAATCAAAATTAGGTTTGTGAAGTCGATGCCCCTACATCAAACTCCCTAGGGGACAAAGATCATGTGCTCTTGCACATGGGGTCATTATTCAAAATTTATTTTTGCTATATTCCTTTTCTTTCTCTTTTTCCATACTCGTTCTGGAATCCTCAACACATTTTGCCAACACTGTTGCTCAGTATCACACTCGATTCTTATCAAATTACTTGTTTACACAGTCATACTCTAAATAGTCCATCCAAGTGTATTGAGATTAAATAATTTGGTATTTGTTTCCCCACTCATTGCAATTTCACCCATCAAGTCTACTTTACCAAAGTCATGTTCAGACTTGTACAAATCTGCACTTGTTGATTCATATACTTCCTTTCCTATGGCCCAATTTTACAACATCAAATCACTTTCAATTCCTTCTTCCTTATCACAAACCCCAATATCATGCATCATTTCAAACTTATTCTCAAACTCTCCATTAATCAATAGAGCAAAGGAATTTATAATAATATTCTCATAAAAGGTTTCCTTATTTACCTTTCCTATGCTACTGTTGTAGGGCCCCTCCTTGATACTGCCATTAAGGTGGAAGTGATTATTCATTCTGCTATTATAGATCTATGATGGGACATTTTATGATTGGCTAACTTAGTTATTTGATTTTGACTCAGATCCATGGATGATACATATGTAGATATTACATATTCTTATTCAACCTTATGTGATGTTGTTAGATCCTACCTTGAATTTTGTTAGTGGATTATGTTGCTCATTGTGATATAGTTATACATGGTTCTTAGATTACATGGTGTGAATTTCATATACCTTTTATGAATGATGTAACTCAATGTTATATTAAGTTTGCAATTAGAATTGTGATTATTGATTCCATATAGTTTTATGATTTAGACTTCACCAATATGCTTATATGCATATTCTCTAATGTGATCTTGAATTGATCTGTTATGTTGTAAGGATGAATTGAATGCATATATCTGATGAAGTAATGGTTAATTTTACCTTTTTTCTTCAGCTATCATTATTGTACTGACAATGTACTAATAAGTGTGCAGGTTGAGCTAGTGAAAAACAAGGAAAACACCTGAAAACATGTATTTCCCAGTAAGCTGACCTAGCCTGTATGGAAGGCATAGTTCCATTGTTCATCATGCTTGTGTCTTGTGGGATGGGTGTCATGTGAAAACATTTTGTCAATGTATCTTGTGATGGTATTGTCTTGGGGCATGTGATTTCACATGAGTGATTGTATGTTGACATTTATATATGATGTTTTGTTGTGGAATGGGGATGTATTTAACCTATTAAATTGTTGTTAGTCCAAAACTATGTATTTTTTTAGAGGAAAATTAAACCTCAACCTAGACCTTAATGGACCTCTCAAATTAATGCAATAAGATTAAGAAAAAGAAAAATTTTAGGCACCTTTTTATTTACATTTCTATTTTGGATGGGAATTAATTTTTTTATTTGATAAAATCAAGGTTATTGGGAAGACACTTGTTGTCCACCCAAGGTGAAAACATGATATCCATCTTAGGACACATGTTGTCCACTTGGATGAACACATGCTGTCTATAGGACAGATGTGATCTGAGTGTATTAAAAAAAGAGAGTTGCAAGGTGGGAAATAGGGGAATTTTCTTTTATTTTGGACTGTTCTGCTAGTAAAAGGAAAGAAGAAGAATGAAAGAGGGAGAGAGGAAGGGGAGGTTAGCAAACTGGAGAAACATGATTTTTTTTGTGGAATTGGACATCTCAGAAGTAAATTCTAGGTAGAACTTGATGTCTTACTACACAATGAATTTTAATTTTTGAAATGACTTTTTGTGTTAAATTTTCTGCTACTATCTCTCTTGATGTGTTTAGTGCAATTGTACTACATGTAAATATTAAGTTGAATGTTTAGTACTATGGTGTATTGCTGTACAAAATTATGTTGTGCAGGTAGAAGGAAGATGACCTGTAGGAGTCTTGAATGGGTAAGAGTACCCAAAGTTTTAATACTAAAATTTGAATATTTAGTGGGTAAGTAGTTTCTTCCCTAGGCTAGATGGTGAGCTTCATTCGCTACCATGAGACTCTTCCTTGCTATCATTCTGTTGTGTTACAGGGCCTTGCAGGCTATGGAGGAAATTAGAAAAGAAAAAGAATGAGATTAAGAGAGGAAATCTCTTGACTTAAGCAATTAATGTTTGTTAAATCTAGTAAGGAGAGTTTAATCCTTCTGAAGTTTAAATGTATTTTTTTGTGATAGTGCTGTAATATCAGAAAATGTCCCCTTGGGGGCTTTTCCCTCATAAGGTTTAGCTCCCGAGTCTTTAGAGTGCATTTAGGACATTTTAGTTCATATTTTAACACCCAAATGGAATGAGACCTAAGTCCCATGGCAAATAAGACCTAGGAGGAGCCCTTGAGCTGTACCCTACCTAAATAGGGGGGAGGACTTGGGCGCCCACGCCCTAGTCCTACCTTATTTTAGGGTAGCCTCAATTTTAGGGTGTTGGTTAGTGACTGTTATTAGGTCCCTCTGCCAACACGATAAGTTTGAATTTCAAATATCTTGGCAGGAGTGCTTGTAGATGCATATATAAAAATATGTAGGCATTCATTTGTAAACTAGATTGTTATGGTGAACACTAGGCATTCTCAAGGTGATTGATTCAAGACTTTCTATTGTGTTGTAAGAGAAAACTTGTGTATTTTGTGTGTTGATATTTATAGATTTGAGCTTCAATCTCCTCATGGCATGAAGAGCATCTTCCTCCACTAGAGCTTCACTACAAGGTGACATATCATTGTGTTTTTATTATTGATTTCTTTGGTTTTGGCCTTTGCCTCACAAGGGCATGCCCTCTTTATCTGACAATGGTGTTCAGAGACTTAAGTGTCCTCTGGGGTTTAACTGAGGTAAACCTCTAAACACCACAACCCCCAAACCAAGTCTTGTGATTGTAGGTTATAGGGGTCACATTTGGGAAAAGTGGAGTTGTAGGAAGGCTGGGAAGACATCAAGGATTCAAGATTTGAAGAAAAGTTAGACAAAGGAGCACTTTTGAGACCAAGGCACTCGCTCCAATGTCCTCTGCAGATAGATTCCAGAAAATAGAAGTTACAGGGTTGATTAGTGTCCAAATTCCCTAAAAAAATAGGTACCTTGGACTTGGGTGCATGCTCCAGTGTCCGCAACTATTCTACTTCAAAACCCCAAAAATAGGTATTCTATAATTTGGTATTTTACTCCCGTCTGCAAAAGCTTTTTCTGTAATTCATTAATTTGTTGTCCTATTTGCATAATTAGGATTTTAATGGTCAATTGAGCATAGGAGAAGGAAAAATTGATAATTAATTCCCTAATCCAAGTTTCCCTAAATTTGAAAGTTACTCTAGGGTATGATAGTGCTTTCCATTTGACCCTAGATCCTTGAATGTATAGTGGAGAGGCGGATTTAAACACCTAAACATTAAAACATTGACAAATTCAATTTTCCACTAACCATTTTGGTGAACCTGTGTCTTTGAACTTAAATTGCAACTTGCTGAGTGTTTGTCTACAGATTTGATGTGATTTCATTCATTCATTTGGTCATTTAATTTATTGCATTGACAAAATTTCAAAAAAATTAAAAAATTGGAAAAATATAAAAAAAGTTGCATTGTTGGGCTTACTAAATTGTGTCAATTCTTTCCAGTTTTTCCTAATTCATGATTTTTGCATCAGATCTGATATAAACTACAGAAAAATACAAAAAATCAAAATCTTGCTTCGCATTTTCATCATTTAATTGCTAGGGTTTTGTGGAAATTTTGTCAATTTTATAACTTAGTAATTCCAAAATCTAGGGTTTGTAGGCAAAATCTTTTCTCAGATTTTTCTACTAATTTTAGAGGCTCATTTGAATTTTTATTTGTCTTTATTCTTGCATTTTAGTGTGAATTTGCATTTAAATTTAAATTATTTGCATTTTTCATTGAAAATTTCAACAAAAACTAGCAATTTTGGTGAATATTCATTAAATTTGCATAGGAATTTTGCCTGATTAAGCTTGAAATTTATATTTAGATCTGAGAATATGTAATTTCCATCAATAATCAGACTTCAAACCATTCACATAGCATTTTATTCCAAAATCTCAAACCTACGGCTTTGAAAACAACAATTTTCACTAATTTCGGCCTTATCAACTTCATAAAGTTGCATCATAGGTGTGTTATGAAAGATATTTTTACATTAATTTTCTATTATCAGGGTAATAATTTTCTTCCCCTTGTAAAAAGTTTCACAACACCCTTTTAACGGGCTCTTGTAGTGAAAATTTAGCAAAAAACTACACATTCTGGCTATTTTAGCCCTAGGGTTTGACCTAGTTTGCACTCCATGCATGTTGTGATCAATTTTATAGATTTATGTGACTGATATTATTGATATTATCCACTATCCATCCTAAAAAAATTTACAACACTTCTTTTACTAGGTCTTGGACTAGAAAAACTGTGAAAAATAGCCTATTTTTGCTATATTTTCACTTGGGTTTGACCTTAAATTGCACTAAAATCATGTTGTGTTGGGTATTTTGGCACCAAGTGTCTATTATTACTGATATTATTTTTTTTCTATCATCAATTTCCTCACAACACCGTTTGTTATGATCTTTTGCATTGAATTTTGGTCAAAAAGTACATATTTTGACATATTTTCACTATAATCGACTTGGCATTATCTTAAATTTGCATCAAGAGTCTATTGAGAGTGAAATTATTCCTGTTTTGGACTGATATCAGATATATAACTTTCTTTCCTTGACTGAAATCCTTACAACATCCTTTATTCCATTCGTTTGCATTTGAAAAGTACGAAAAACCAAGCATTTTAAGGCCATTTTTTGCATATAGTTTTGCTCTTCAATTTCGCATAAAGTTGCAAAAGATTTTCAAAATCTGATCTTACATTGAAATAGCACTGTCATATCATTTTTCAATGGTATCTTTTCATGCATTTATCAAAGATCTTGATTTTGACCAATTCTTAACCCTCATGAGTGAACATCCTACGATATTAGAAGGTTTAACTGAGTTCTTCTCCATGAGTAGCAATGAAAAAGATGATGGTGATACCAATTCTCTGATGCATTCAATAACTAATCCATGTGATGATAACATAAACTTGTCCTCTAATCATTCTTTCGAAAATGCTCCTTCCCATGAGGGTATGTTGGTCCAAAATGATGAAATCAATGACAAAATAGAAGAACAAAAATTCATGATGTCAAGAACCCTATTGATGTGATAACATATGAGCAAATAGACAAACTTGATAAAGACTTAGCTGAATTCCAAGAATATGTGCAAACTGAGAGGATAGTCGAAGAAGCTATACCTTTGATTCACAATATAAGAAAATTGATAAAAGGACAAGAGGGTATCGATGTTGTTCAAGGAATAACGCATATCATGCTAATTAATTTCATGCCTCGATATGACACATCTCTCATAGATACATACCCTCGGGTAATAGAAAACTTAACACAATACATTGAGAATGGCGAGCATGAGAACTTTCTTAATAAACCTTATGAGGCTGAAGATGACTATATGAACTATGGTGCAATAATTGGTCTAATAGAAGAAGTTAAGAATTCACCTAACCCATGGAAAAATGATATTGATTTAATGGTTGAAAAAGGCTAGATTAGATGATCCCAAAAGGTAAGTACCTCTAACCCTTTATCTCTCTCGTGATGTGTTATATGTTGTTTAGGCCTCTTGGGATGACCTTGGATTCTCCCGTAAGGTTCAGGATACCAGGAGACTGCCTCTGTTGTGACCTTCTTCTATTTGTATCATCATTCTTCTAATTGCCTCTCTCTCTAATTTCATTGTTGTGTGTTGTGTCTGATGGACATAGTGTCGTGGTTGGTGACTTGGGGGCACCCTCCTACGTGACTGTCCCTAAGACACTTGTTTTTCTCCTCTCTTATTTATTGTTCCCCTTCCTCTAGTGTTTCCACCTAGCGGGTGGATGATGACAAACATTTATACTAATGTGGACCTAGTGTCCCTTTCAAGAGCAATCAAAAAATGGACTTAGTTCCTCATATGATGATGGGGTTGTATATCTTATCTGACACTTGGCTATTGGAAGCACTTCTATTTTCTATGTAGTGAATTCTATGATGTTTCTATTGCATTTACAAACCTTAACAATACTACTGCTCTATGCACCTTTGTTTGCCTTTGAATCTGGTCTTGGCGGTACTCAATTTGGAAAGCTTCATGATATAGCCCCTAGTTATCCTTGAACTCCAAATTCATTGTATAACCTTGGCTTTTTGTGTGGTTAATCATATGCATTGATGTTGTTGTTTATCATGATGTTATACACACTAACATTTTTCTTGTAGGGATGTGTTTGTGGGAACATTTGGTGATCATAAAGTACATGTCACCTTCGGGGGGCATGGGCTTTGCGAAAGTTGATGTTCCCTTGTGTGTTTTCCTCCTACTTTAATGTGCTTGATATTGATAACTCATATCAACCACCTTAAGGTAGGGGCATATAAGGTAAGCTGTTTGTTATAGACATTAACAATGTGTTTGACCTCAGATACATAGACTTGCACCAGAGTAGTGCATCATGCATCCTAAGTTTTTTTGCAATCAATCAATCAATCATATAAGCCCTCTGTGGAGATGGGGATGGTGTATTTCTCAGAGTAGATTGCATCATCCTATCATTTTCAAAAGTCCTCTGTGGAGGTAGGGAGCAGTTCTCTGACTAACTCAACCCTTAAGCGTGTCTTCGGTGATTGTTGTGGCGAAGCGCAATCGTCAGTGTGTGCCTGTAATGTGCTTGAGATGGTGTTGGACCTAAAAATAGGTACACTCCATCTCTTCTCTGTCGTGTTTTCTCCGTGTCTTCAAGTGGGTGTTTTGGCGTGCTTGTTTTGTATGGCATGTTTGTTTCCCCATATACATAGACCAGCACCTTGAGTAGTGCTTCATGCATTTTGGGAGGTTTTGTGTGTATTGGATGTGTGTTGCCCCATATGCAGAGACTAGCGCCATCGAGTAGTGCTTCTTGCATTTTGGGAGGTTTGTTTACTTTCCAGTACTTGTATTTGCATTTCATATATATGAGAAAAAGAAAAGAAAAGATATCATTTGTATCTTCCATGCATTAACTGTCTGCTTTGTGTTCTGCATGACTGTAACTGTCTTCTCCATGTTTTACATGCCTATTACTATCTTCTATGTGATTGGCATGTCTTCTCTGTGTTTGGTGTGTTTGTGACCTTACTTTAATGCATGTATTAGCCTCGTATTTATAAATACATTAAAGTGTGGGCTAAATGTAACATCAGAAAATGTCCCCTTGGGGGCTTTTCCCTCATAAGGTTTAGCTCTCGGGTCTTTAGAGTGCATTTAGGACATTTTAGTTCATATTTTAACACCCCAATGGAATGAGAGCTAAGTCCCATGGCAAATAGGACCTAGGAGGACCCCTTGAGCTGTATCCTACCTAAAATAGGGGGGAGAACTTGGGCGCCTGCGCTCTAGTCCTACCCTATTTTAGGGCAGCCTAAATTTTTGGGTGTCAGTTAGTGACCGTTATTAGCTCCCTTTGCTGACATAGTAAGTTTAAATTTCAAATATCTTGGCGGGAGTACTTGTAGATGCATATATAAGCATATGTAGGCATTCATTTGTAAAGTAGATTGTTATGGTGAACTCTAGGCATTCTCAAGGTGATTCAAGGCTTTCTATTGTGTTGCAAGAGAAGACTTGTGTGTTTTGTGTTTGATATTTGTAGATTTGAGCTTCAATCTCCTCATGACATGAAGAGCATCTTCCTCCATGAGAGCTTCACTACAAGGTGACATATCACTGTGTTTTTATCATTGATTCCTTTGGTATTTGGCCTCTACCTCACAAGGGAATGCCCTCTTTATCTGACAATGGTGTTCAGAGATTTAAGTGTCCTCTGGGGTTTGACTGAGGCAAACCTCTAAACACCACAACCCCCAAACCAAGTCTTGTGATAGCAAGTTACATGTGTTGCATTTGGGAAAAGTGGAGTTGTAGGAAGGAGTGGAAAGCATCAAGGATTCAAGATTTGAAGGAAAGATGGACAAAGGAGCACTTTCGGGACTAGGGCACTAGCTCCAGTGTCCTCTGCAAATAGATTTCAGAAAATAGAAGTTACAGGGCTGACCAGTGTCTGAAGGAGGTCCAGATTCCTTGAAAAAGTAGGTACCTTGGACTTGGGTGCCTGCTCCAGTGTCCCCGACTATTTCATTTCAGAACCCCAAAAATAGGTATTTTGTAATTTGGCATTTTACTCCCGTCTGCAAGAGCTTTTTCCATAATTCATTAATTTGTTGTTGTATTTGCATAATTAGGGTTATAATGGTCAATTGAGCATAGGAGAAATAAAAATTGATAATTAATTCACTAATCCAAGTTTCCCTACATCTAAAAGTGACACTAGGGTATGATAGTGTTTGCCATTTGACCCTAGATCCTTCAATGTATAGTGGAGAGGCAGATTTAAACACCTAAACATTAAAACATTGAAAAAACCAATTTTCCACTAAACAAGTACCTTCTTATGAGAATAGGTTACCTCTTCTGTAAGGATGTTGTATATCTATTTATAACCAAGGAGAACTTCTTGTAAGACTTTATCTGTAAGAACTATATATATATATATATATATATAGTGTTGTATTATTTACAATGCATTTGTTTGGCATAATACAATAAAAGAGAAAGAGGATATATATTTATCTATGGTGAAAAGAAAATAAAATAAAGGGTATTATTGACATATAGAAGCTTTTGCATGATTGTTGTAAAGCAGAAACAATTTATTCTTCTCTAACTGAAACTATAGTAACTCAATATGTATCTAAATTAAGTAGAGATGCCAGATTCAAGATAGGCATGTGACTGTATTTTAGGCTATCATACTGTAAAACACAACCATATTAGGAAGCATAAGGAACACACACATGATAGTGAAAGAAATTAAATAGTTTATGGTTGGAATGATATAAGCCCAGAATGATAATAATCTTGTGCCTTCTTTCTTAAGGGGAGAGTGATAAAGTTATAGAGAATGCCCAAACATATTTGCCCCTGGCATATAATGTGTTTGTATGCTCAAACAATGTGTGTGGAGCTGGGATCTGCACTCACTAGTCTAATAAAACACTGATATATCAATGCATTTGCTTTAAGGGATATGGGTATTTCATATTTTGGCCTTACAAAAAGAAAGATTACGAATACAACAATAACTTTAAGGCATGCTCTGCATCGTTATATCTTCTCACCTGGAACACTATCATAACTACTAGAATCATATCTGTGGCCAAGAGACCGAGTTCTTCAACGAACTTCAAACCACCTACAAACATAGACAAAATTGGGAGTAACAAAGTAAACCTATCTACATGCTTGACAGCAAAGGGAGTGGCTTGTTTAGTGGAAGGATGCCTTCATCCATTCCTTTGTCGCATCCTGCAGAGAGGGAAAAATGTTCAAACCTAGAAGGGCATATGGCGACCTGTGAGGGTTTGCTGCAAAGCCCAGAAGAATACATTATGCTATGGTAATAAAAATAGTGTAAGGGCATGGGAGCATGCCCTAATTAGGGCAACAAGTCCCACTGCATCACTTGAGTAAGCTTAGGGCACACCTAAGACATGTGATTGACTTTTTTTTCTTTACCGTAGAGAATCTAGGTATCCTAAGTTGGTGATTAAACTAGACTTAAATTCTATTTGTTTAGATAAACATTATCGTTGTGCCAATGAAGAATGAAACCATAGTTATATAATATTGTACCTTTGGTAAATGTCATTTAAACATGTTGGTTACGATAAACTGGAAATTATCATTTCGAGATATAATCGTATCAATGTCCTAGTGAATGGTGTCACTAATTTTACTTTTGGAAGTGATAATAATGTTTTTATTTTGTTTTATGAAAATCTTCAACCAATTTTGGCTGGGACTATATGCAATTCCTATCCTTTCTGAGATTGAAGTGCCCAAAAAATCTAATATACTCTTGAAAACACCATTTCTCAAATGTAGGATTTATTGCTTATTAAGTACCCTGATTTAACACCAAAAAAATAAAAAAATCTATAATCATAATGATGTTATCTAGGTGCTGAAGTAATTAGGAAATCAATGAAGTGTTATTAGGGTTAACAACTGCATTTTTTGCATGTGTACAATGTTCTAGATAAAGTAAATCATCATTAGTCTGATTTTAATATAATCCTTGAATTCAAGTTAAAAATCAACACTTGTTGTAGTAATAGATTAGTACCGAACACAAGGAATATGATCTTATGTTTTTGTAACAAATAGAAATTTAAAATGGCACCAAATTATTTATCTTTATAGACTTATTTTTATTTTTTATTTTTTGGTAAGCGCTATTAGAGGGGACATCTCCCAATTTTTAAAAGCACAAAATTCAATTAAGAACTGCATGCTCTGAGAGTTCAGTGGTGCCAAAATCAAAATAAAATAGCCCTCTTAAGTGTATTATGCTTCACTACCCTGACAGATAGTCCCTTTCTTGGATGATCTTAGAGACATTTGATGTTTTCCTCCTTTCTAGGAGGAAGTCTTTCTAGTTTTAACTATAGTCCATTCTTGCTTAGACTGAGATGAGGCATGAAGAAACTCCTCCTTAGATTTCTCCTTATCCCCAATCGATGTCTTCATGGTAGGATCCTTCTTACTTTGATCATTAATAGGAGTCATCACTTCAGAAGCACAAGATGTAGACCTAGAAATCTCCATTCTATCAACATCCTGTGAGGTTGCTAGCTTTTGCACATTCAAGGGATCCCTCATTTCAGAGAAGCACAATGGAGAAATAAGCCTGGAAATATCTGCATGGTCATTTCTCAATGTGCCCTTCTTAGCCTTAGGAGAGAACTCCATAGTTTCAAGGGACCCATTGGAGACTACCTCTAGGGCCACAACATAGTGATGAAGGTCTGCGCCTTTCCACCAAGTGGGTTTCTCACTCCAATATTGTCTTTCTAGATCTGATCCCTTCTTTTTGAGACACTAGGAGAAATGATGTCCAGTATAAAAGCATATTCTACACCTAAAGTTAATCTTTTCATAATCAACAGGCTACCACCATCTTCTACAACCCACCTTCAGAGAAATTTTAGCAGGAAGATCGTTTGTCAGATCCATTTCCACAAGAATGCATGAAAAGGTGGTGCATTGGTATTTGACGGTCTCATCTGAAACACCATAATATTTCCCAATTCCGTTGCCAATGGCCTTGAGGCTACTCATCTCCTAGAATTGCAAGGGAAAATACGTTAAGCACACCCAAAGAAGAGCAGAGGAGAATGAATTAGTTCGTGAATCAAAAGTTGGTACCTAGGGTTTGTATTAGAGAAAATCACCTTTAAAAACTATATGACTAGATTTTAAAACCAGTTCCATATCTTTGAGTGATTCAAATTCAAGAATAAAGGAACCTCTGGCAAATGGATAGATGTAGATGTCATCCTCCATGGAATTTTTCCATTGTTCTTCAATCCAAGCATGAAGCCCACACAATTTTGGCCAAAGTTTGGAAAATCTACAAATTACCACATGCTCTTTTAGGTATTCTCTTCACTCAACAACCTCATCATCCATGCAAATTTCAATAACAGGAAAATTAGCAACGGAGCCCGTGGAAGTTGTAGATTGATTGTATTTTCATGGAACCCTAATCGAACCCACACCATTGGCCTTCTCCAAATCTAGATCAATTTCCTCAGAGAAAAAATGACTCTTGGGAGAGTGGATTGCTGGAGTTGATGCCAAAGCCCTCATAGATTCGACAGTTCTATCTTGAGAGAGAACCCCAGGATTGAGAAGTTGGGCACTTAGGTGTGAAGCCTATTGCCAGGGCAAGGATTTTTGGTTGCAGATAGGGGTTGAATGAGCCCTAGCGTCCAAGATTCCATCACTAGATCTACCCACACCCTCAAAGGAATCCTTAGAGCTACAGACGCTTTTGTTGGAGGCCAACAGAGGATTCATAGAGGCTAAAAATGTACGAAGCATTTTGGAGTTTAGCAATTATTTGTAGAGCATCTTTATAGACTTATTATTACAAATATGGATGCAACATTTGACAAAAGAAAAGACACATTAATATGATCCTCCTCTAACACCTTATGTAGGTGTACTTAGGTGCCAGTATCAATATACTAATATTTAAAATTAAAAAATTATTTTAATATTTATATATGTTAACTTTATTTATAATTTTTTATTATATTATATTCATTTGATAAATATTGTGTATGGTTCATAAATGGGAACCTAAATCGAAATCCAAAGGAGAACCTGACAATTTAGGAAAAAATTAATACATGTGGCATAGAGGTGGGGTGTTTGTTCTGTAATGCTCAGTTTTGAAATTTAAATATCCCAAAATTGTATATAGTTATGTATCTAGAGGAAGATAAGGAGAGGTTAATAGTGTATGGTAGTTTCAAAGTTGCCATATATATCAATTTGGGTCCCTCAAAATGAAGTGTAGTAACTAGCATAGATGGAGTTTTATATTTTGAATCTGCAGGAATTGCAAGAAGTAAAAAAGAAATAATTATAATAAAATAAAATATATTGGAAATGACCATGTAGGTTGTAGTGTTCTTCTGCATTTATAATTCCATTTACTACTTTGCTCAAAAATTCATGAATTTTGAGGCTCTAAAGTCTCTTGATTCAAAGCTCCTTAGAAACAAAAAAAGTAGAAATTATATTATGCATAAAATCTTGTGAATTCCTTAAAATTATTTCTGCAAAAGAATCATTTTATTACTGACCTGATCCATGCATTGACAGTGTTATAAATGCAATTAAACTGTTGTAGGGGTGTAGACTCTATTATAGTGTAATCTGGGATTGGAAGAAGCTGGAAGAGGACTTTTGTCACATATTCTGTGTGCTCAGAAAAAAAATTGCAGTTTCCTTAACATTGTTTATGGTGAATGGTATTTCCTTCTTGTCACACATTAGCTTAATTATGCCACAAATAGATTATACCACAAATGTGCAAATGCATGCTTATGGTCTCTTTATTTAATAGACTCCTTGATTCAGTCAATTTAAGACTAAGAGGCCAAACTCAGGGTAAATAGATAAATTCTCCATGGATAAGGTTTTGATCAAGTCAGTAGTCTAGTTGTTATTTTGATAATGTTAGACAAAATATGTAAAATAAATCAATATTTAATTTCATTAAGAAAACTTCCTTAAGTTGGGATTGAAAAATAATTTCAGTTTCATTAAGGAATGAAATCATGAAACCATTTGGCATCAACCCAACTCAGTCTTCTGTGAGTTATTGTGAGCTTGACATTTGAACACACAAGAATTTTTTTTTTTACTCCTTTACACTTGTGGATGTTATAGCCGTACCTACTTCCTTATCACTAATTGAATCCTTTCTTCCTTCATCCATTGCTATCCTACTTTCATGCATGCCTCTATAATCATTCTTCCTTTGCCTTCCCAATTCAAACTCAGAGAATGGTATCCACAAACTATCTATAACATCCTTGTTTGCTGCCCCTTCTTCAATTTCCATCTCTACCTTGTTTCCATCATGAATTTTATCTTTACCTTCTTTAATCTCAATTGCCTCAACTTCTTCATTTTTATTCTCTGCTGCTTCAGCTTCCTCGTCTATATTTTCTACTACTCTGACTTCACTCTCAATGTCTTTCTCTGCTTTTCCCCTTTTGTTTCCATCCCTCTTAACCAACACACTCTTCACATCTCTCTTGTACTCATTACTAGACATTACACTCTAACTTCTTTTGCTCTCCTTCCACATTTTATATCTTTCTCTTCTCATTTTCTTTTCATCCACAGTCAGCTACAACTTTTCCTCATATTCATAAATTTCATTCAAATCCTCAACATCATCATCATACAAATCAGATTGTCTACCTATCATCTTTCACTTATCATACTTCTTTTCCTCTAACTCTATTGCATGCTCTGGGGCATTATCCTCCTTTTCATCCTCTATGGGCTCTATTATGTTCTCTAGTTCATTAGATTTGTCCACATAGACACATGTCCTCTTCTCTTGTATTATCTTCTTCTCATTATCAACTTCTTCTACTGCTGTCCCAAACTTCACTACCCAAAATTGGGTTTCCATTTTCTTGGGTTGATGCCTTGCTGCTTCGGCAGTAGGCCTATCCTCTTGTATCCTCTGAACCTCTATCATATCTTCTATCCATGATGCTATTTTATTGTCATAAAGGTTAGTACAATCCGCTCCTTGCCTCACTTCTCTTTACTGTACATTTACAACTAATTTCCTTTACTAATATGGTACTATATAGCCATGATCCACTAATTTACTCTTCTAATTTCTAACTTGTAGGATTACATTCCTATTTTCACTTTCATAAACAAAATTTTCAGAAAAAATCACTTTTACCTCTTCATCGATCTACTCTTCCAATTTGCTTACATTCTTAGCTTCATGTCTTGCCACCTCTTTCTCTTTATAGGCTTTCTTCTTTTCTTCATTAGCTCTCTCTTCATCTTTAGGTACCTGGTCATGCACTGCTGCTACAAATTGTCTTCTTTTCTCCTTTCCCTACTATCTTTATGCATGTCCTCTACAATGAGAATTTTCCTCTTCTCTTCTTGTCCACTTCCTACAACCACAACATTAGCAGGAAAATAACTCGTTTCCAACATATCCATTCTACTTGCAATCTTCTCCAATTCCTCTTAGAGTTTTATGCTTTCCACTTCATCCCAATATCTATCCCAAGATGGGATTATGATGAGTCTTCTTACACTAATACCCATCCTTCTTACTACTGTTATCCACAATCTCTGCTCAAACTATAAGTGCAAACTGCTTCTCCTTCAACGATTGGTTCACACAACAACACACATCACTACAAATTCTAGCACAGATTGCCTCTCCTTCAGTGCTCTACCCATGCAAACTTGTTGTATCCTTCTATCTTCTGATACCTACCCTGGGCTACTCTTCCCTTTGCTCAGCCCCGTCTTTTAAACCCAATTCTACTCTCTTCCTTTGTCAATCTGCAACACAAAACTTTTCAATAATTTATGCTTCCATCAATCTACAAAAATAATCAACAACCATTTACAACCTAGATATTTTGGCTCTAGGATCCTTCAATAACCCACTAATCTGCAAGCACACATAACACTCCAAGATTCTTATGAACAACAAACTACCAAAACAAATAGAAAACTTTTACTATCCATATCTTTTGGGCTCTGATACCAATTGATGGGAGAGACTCTGATGGCTACCTTTTAATGGCAAACCCTTCAAACAAACTCCAACTAGGAACTTATCCACTAAATAGGAATAGGGAAACAATAACACTTCATATCTATCATCTATCATGAAACATAGACAAATCACTCAAATGCTCAACACTACATAGTCACAATGCCAAGAGACATGAACCCAAAATCAACAAGTTTATATAGAGAATAAAAACAAATAATGAAACTTGGTTCTTTTATTATTCTCACACCAAAACAACTACAAACATGTTGTATTACAAAATAAAACATAAAAATAATACTATTCAGCCTGCTTTCCCGCAATTTTGCAATGTCCTTATCGACTCAACTCTTATTCTCACTTATTCAGCAATACTATTCCAGTCCTAATCTCTGCATATCAAGCTTCAATGATTAGTCTACACATTCTCTTTGACTGACTATCTTCCATAGACTTTAAACTTAATCTACTATCACATGCTGACTTCTAAACTTCTGTTCACGACTGCAACAGAGATGACCTTCCTTTGTTTTCAATGTACCCATGAACTCCACTTTCTCAATATTGATTCTATCTCTTTTCAATCTGCTCTACACTTTTGATCTTCCATGCGGGCCTTCAATGGAGTTAAAAATCTTCCAACCTTGGTCTCTAGGTCTATTCTCCTTCCTTTGAATTGCAACCTCTGTACTTCCTTATGTAGACTGCCGACTTCCAAAATGTCTGCCTATAGCCATGGTAGGAACCTCCCCCATTCTCCAAACTTCCCCTCTATTCTTAATGTCCCTTGAGTGGCCCAGATCATCTCTTCCATTCTCCCTTCATCTACTCCCTGACTCTACACAGTCTTCTCCTTTCTTTATTAAAACTACCATTAATCTTCCTCGAACAGTTTGAGGACAACTAGCTACATGCAACTACCAATGCATAACTATCTCTCAACAACCCTCTTTGACAACTACTATGTAACTGTCCATCTTTTTTAACTACGTACATGTAGGAAGATACAAGGGAGTTTCCTTCAACAATAGTGACAGAAAGTCACACTAAATACCACAAAACAAATTGCAAATGCTAATCAATCAAAATTGGATTTACGAAGTTGTTGCCCCTGCATCACATGGACATGAGACATAGCAAGTTGTAGTCAAGTGAACTTGTCATAACTAAGACATAGCAAGGTCGAGGGCTTCATGAAGGGTTGGGGCCAACCATGGGTGGTGGAGTCACAAAATTGTTGAGGCTGAGCCCCATAGGAGTGGAAGCCATAGTCTCATTGAGAACACCAGTTGTGCTGACACCAACGATCTTTTAAAGGAGAGGTAGAGTCTGGTGAAACCTTGGCCATAGTGCAAGGGTATTTCCCTAATGATCCTATAGCTCATGAATATGAGTGACCTCAAGTGCAACTTTACTAGCTTGCACTTGTATCTGCATTAAAATTAAAATAGATTTGTAGTACTTTAATATTGATATTGAATCAAAATTAAAATAGATTCATAGTGTTTATTATATGGAAGTAAACTATGTATATTTGGTGGCATCTTTATTTAAGAAAACTTTATTAATGTTATTTCTTAAATAAATAATTATTTATTAGATATATATAATTTTATATATAGAGAGAGTGTATGTTTTTAAATATTGATCAATAGAATTTTTATTTTAATAATATATATATATATATATATATATAAAATTAAAAAAAGAATAATAAATTTTCAAGTTATTAAAATATTAAAGAGTAGAATTAATTATATTATGTTAAAACTAGCATATTTATATTTAAAAAAAATATATCTAAAATAAGTCAAGGTATATCCTTCTTGACATGTAGCTACAGAAAATCCCACATACATTTCTTCTTTGAATATGTTAAGGATGTCAATATTTTGCATAAAAATTAGTGGCTTGAGAGGCCTCGACATCCTAGCTAAGGAAATTGCAACACTAAGATTGTATTGATGGCTATCATAATCAATCCATGCTTGAATGTCCTTCCCACTTGCCATTTTCAATTCTTCAAATTGTTCACTAGTCTGATAACCTGCAGTCGTAGACACTAAAGAATTGATGGTGCTAAGATCAACTTTGATGTGGTTGTCATCGATGTCATTATTCTATTGGTTTGAGGTGTGTGTCAAATTTGATTGGAAATAAATGGTTATCTTCCCTTCTAACACATGACTTATTTAACAAACCATGGTAGCCAATTTTTGATGCACTGACAGTGAACCTATAAGAGTTTGGGGTTATTAGTAGTGAGAACTTTGGAGAAGATGAATGTGGTGCTAAATGTATAAATATAATTATTAATCTTCAAATACAGAGCATCCTTAAACAGAGCACACCTCACTGCATTTGTTGATGGGTTGGTTGAAGAGAAAAAGGGATAGCCTTAAATCTCACACTCTAAGCTTTGACCACTTAGGTGGTATATGTGGGCCCATTCATTATGCCTATGTCCATCCCATTCAAGCAATAGTCATTGTTAACTTTCAAACTAAAACTTTGTTCTCGCCCGAAAGTTTGGTGGATGCCTGTAAGTATCTGATTGCATAAAATAGGAGATACCATATGCAACAAATAGGTTTCCAACTCAATCAATTCTCATTTGCCAACATACTCCCAGCCTTTGCCAAAATAGGAGCTTTGGAATACTATATGGACATCCATCAAAGCATAATGGAAGGGGGATTATTGTCAGATATTACAGCTGGAAATGCTTTGGTAGACATATATGCAAAATGTGGAAGCATAGACAAGGCACATGAACTTTTTGACAGGATGCCTCAAAGAAATATGGTCTCATGGAATGCTATAACTGCAAGATATGCACAAAATAGGTGATTGAGAGATCATCATGGACCAAACAGTGGCAATGGCAAAAAACTTTTTGGATGAAAAAGTGCCAAAATTTAGACTTATATTTAAATCTAGATAGAAAAATTTGTAATATTTCTAACTCAAATATGGATTACCTCTAAAAATGCCTCGGGATTACCTTATATTTAGGAAAGTGGGAGTCCTAAAACTTGTTGAAGATACTTGCAAAACCATCCATTTAGTGTTATCTTGAAATTTTCCATGACTTCATTGTTGAAGCTAACATCCTTTTTTTATAAATAAATTTAATAAAATAAAAAAGGGTTTATAGAGGAAACTATCAAGATTCTAAAAAGATAATATATGTCTTGTTATAATTTTAATAGGTAATTGTTATTAATTTTGTAAATACAGTATGTCTAATTCCCTAATAGATATACATATAGAAAAACAATCATAACTTTCAAACCATTTATCCTTTTTAAAATCCAAACGATGTGTCACATTCTAGGATTTATTGGCTATAGGTTAAAAAAAAGGTTTTGAATTTCATACTTTTTTGACCAAGTTAGGTTGGCTAGAAAGTTATTTTTTAATATTTTTAAAAAGCCACAATAAAAAAATTCATAAATAATTATTTATTTATTTAAAAAAATCAAAAAAATATGCATCACATCGGCTCATGTGTTTTTTACTTAAATCCAAAGCTTGGAGGAAAAATATTTTCTTTTTCTTATACTTAGGTTGGCTGGAATCATACCTACTTTTTAGTTTTTTCTAAAAATTTTAGTAGTACCTCATTCAAATGTCAAATTTTCACAAAACTAATTTTAAAATTTACCAAAAAGAATCTAGTAGCTTATAAACTAAATTCAATTTCCTACAACTCTTACTCCTACCTTATTTTTAGATTGTGTCAATAAATAATTCAATTTTTGACATGAAGTTACTTAATTATGTTTTTAGTATTTTCATTGCCACTTAGGGGTATTGTTTGGCCCATCATGATCCTGCACTCACCCAAATGGATTTGTTGAAAAGGATTTAGAAACTTTGATGAAGAGGGTAAATCATAAAACACACAATAATAGAAATTGCACATAGAAAATAGAATGATATTTTATTAATATGGGAAAAATATTACATTACAAAAGCTCAAATACAATCAGAGGATGAATCCCCTATAGGTTGCAACACATTACAACTCCCTCTCTCAAAACTCTAGAATGTTCAGCCTTCTGTAATTCCCAAATCAACTAGGGTTTCTAATTTCCCGCCTTTCTTGACTCTACACCTTCCCCCTTAACTCTACTACCCTAAGGGTTCCTAAAAATGGTTATATATAGCCCTTTTTGGTGACCACTAGCTTAATTTTGAAATTTGCATCTCCCTCCAAAAATAGGTCAACTTCGTGGGGCCATAACTTTTGATCTGACCATTGAATTTTCAATTATAATACCTTTTCAGAAAGCTCTCGAAAAGACAATGGAGCGCAAGTAGTACCGATAGGTAGACTACTTAGGTTTCCCACCACATTTCGGGCCCATCCGGAGCCTCTAAGTGCCTCAAATTTGACTTTGAATATTTCAATAGGATTTTTGGAATTTGAAATTTTAATATCTCACAAATAACAAATGATATTGAAGTGATTTCTTCACCATTAGCTTCAATTCACCATTCTAGAGGTCTGTGTAAGATTTTGTATCCAACCATGCACAAATGCAAACTTACTAAAAATAATAACCCTGCCAAATTTAGCCCTTATTGAAAAGCAACAATACATTTATTATTATTATTATTATTATGTTTTTTTTATTGATGCAAGATTGCTCTTACACCCTGGATGCTCCTGCATCAGACACCTGGGGTAATTTGAAAAGTGACCCTATCACTTCTCATGTGTTAGAGGGACACCAAAATGATTAACCTCAGTCTCAGATAACCATGACGAATCTTCAACAGGCCTTCCTTTCCATTTCACGAATATTCTGTATACTGCCTGTTTCTTGTACTCTTACCCACACGGCTATCCAGAATGCCCTCTATCTCCTCCTTCTTTGAAGTAGATGTTGGAATGTCCCACTGTGCTCCTTTATCAAGTTCATCATCATGATACTCTATGAGATCTGAAATGTTGAACACTGGTGAAATATTGATGTCATCAGGCGAGTCTACCTCAAATGCATTTCCTGAGTCATGCTTCTTCAAGATTCTACATGGTCCAAATTTCCTCATCTTTAGCTTATTATATGTACCAACTAGAAATCTTTCTTTTCTCAAGTGAACCATGACTTCATCACCCTCCTAAAACTCCTTATGCCTCCTCTTCTAATCTGCCTTAGCCTTGTACTGAGAATTCACCTTATGGATATGCTTTCTTACCTCTTCATGCAAATTCTTCATGTGCTCAGCAAAATTTTCAGCTTCGGCACTACTCTTCTCCCCATTATCCATCCTTCTCAATTCAAAAGCAGTTCTTGGGCTACTCCCATACACAACCTGGAATGGAGATTTACTTGTGCTCCTATTGACAGAATTGTTATAAGCAAATTCTACTTGTGGTAAAATCAAATCCCATCCCTTGGGCTTATCTCCTACTAAGCACCGTAGCAGGTTACCCAAAATCCTACTCACCACTTTTGTCTATCAACCAGTCTGTGGATGGTGTGCAGAACTGAACTTCAAATCTGTCTTCAACTTCTTCCACAATGTCCTCTACAAATAACCAACAAACTTGGTATGTAGATCTGAAACTATGCTCTTAGGTACACCATGTAGTCTCACCACCTCCCAGAAAAATAACTCTACAATGTGAATAGCATCATTAGTCTTCTTGCAAGGAATAAAATGGGCCATCTTTGAGAATCTATCCACCACCACAAAAATAGAATCATGCCCTCTCTATGTCCTTTGTAAACCAGGAACAAAATCCATACTAATATCATCCCATGGCTTCTCTGGTATAGGTAATCGCTGATATAGCCCTGTATTCTGACTTGTTCCTTTTTCCATCTGACACACTCTGCAACTCTACATAAATTTCCTCACATCTTGCTGCAATTGTGGCCAATAATAATGTTCACCAATAATAGCAATGGTCTTATCTAGACCAAAGTGTCAAGCTAATCCTCCATTATGCTTCGCCTTAATCTGGTTCTCTCTCATGGAACTCCTCGGAATGCATAATTGGCTTCCTCTAAACAACATGCCATCTTGGATTATGTAATCAAACCAATTTGTCCTCTCCAAAGTAACAGGTCCCAAACAAGCTTTCCAAGTGTCTACAAAATCTAGATCTTCAGGATACAAACTTTTGAGTTTATCAAACCCAACAACCTCTATCTTCATTTCTGTCAACAAATTTCACCTTCTACTCAAGGCATCTACAACCCTATTGGACTTCCCACTCCTATGCTTCAAAACAAAAGTATAACACTACATAAACTCAACCTATTTTAAGTGCCTTTGATTAAACTTTCCTTGACTATTAAGATGCTGCAAAGCCTAATAATCAGTATATAAAATAAACCCTTTTGGCAACAAATAATGTCTCCATTTCTTCAAAGCCTAGACTATTACAGAAAACTCTTGATCATAAACTTTTTCTTGGCATCATTAAGCTTCTCACTAAAATAGGCAATGGGCTTACCTTCTTGACTTAGAACAGCTCCTATACCACTACCACTAGCATCACAATCTACCTGAAATACCTTATTGAAATCTGGAAGTGCCAACACAGGTTGTTCTACGACTTTCTGCTTCAATGTATCAAAGCTCTTGTCTGCTCCTTTAGTCCATCTAAACTCTTTTCTAGCCTTTCTTATTGTCTCAGTTAGGGGTACACAAATGCTACTAAAATTCCTGATAAACTTTCTGTACAAACTTGCCAAAGCATGAAAAGATCTTACCTCGAAAGCACTCCTTGGTGTAGGCCATTCAATGATAGCCCTCACCTTCTTTGGGTCCATCTTAAGACCTTCCTTTGAGACAAAAAATCCCAGGTATAACAAATCCTTCTTTGTAAAACTACATTTCTTCAGATTGATCAACAACTTCTCCTCCCTCATCTTCTCTAAAACTCTTCTGATATGCATCAAATGCTCATCCCAAGTCTTACTGAAAATCAAAATGCCATCTAAATAAACAATAACAAAACTTCCCAAAAATTCCTTCAGTACCTCGTTAGTGAGCCGCATGAATGTACTTGGTGCATTAGTTAGCCCAAATGGCATGACTAACCACTCATACAAACCCTCCTTTGTTTTGAAGGCTGTCTTCCATTCATCTCCTTCTTTGATTCGAATCTAGTGATACCCACTCTTCAGATCAATCTTCGTGAAGTACTTGGCTCCACTCAAGCAATCCATTATGTCATCCATTCTTGGCAATGGAAATCTACACTTGATTGTGATCTTGTTGATGGCTCAGGGATCTGTACACATCCTCCACTCTCCATCTTTCTTTGGTGCTAGTACTGTAGGTACCACACATGGACTTAGGCTCTCCCTTATCAGTCCCTTGCTTAACAGCTCTTGAACTTGACTATTCAACTATTCATTCTTTGCTGGAGTCATTCTGTGGGCTGCCTTATTTGGTAAACTAGCTCTTGGTATCAAATCCATTTGATGATTTATCTTCCTCACTAGTGGTAAACCTTCTGGTACATTATTAGAGACAATATCTTGAAATTCTTCCAACATTTCTGAGCCTTCTGCTAGTACATCTTCACATTTCTCTTGACTAATCTTAGTAATCAATACAAAGAAATGACGCTCATGCTTCATACCCTCCAAAAACTTTCTACCATCTACCAAGTAAATTTTGGCAGTACTACATACCTTTTCATCCACCTCCTTCAAGGGCTTCAACTTATGACGGACTCCATTTTTTGTTAGGGAGTATGTGTTTGCACAGCCATCATGGAAAGCACTCCTATCATACTACCATGGCCTCCCCAATAACATATGACATGCATCCATTGGTATGATGTCACACAACACCTCATCATGGTAATCACCAATCTTGAACTTCACTAAACACTATTCATTGACCAAAGCTCTATGGTCCTTCTGCAACCATGTAATCTGGTATGGATGCAGATGCTTTCTTTTTGTCAACTTCAACTTGTCAACCATCTCCTCTGAAACAAGATTATCAGTGCTTCCACTGTCAATAATAATATCACAACACTTACCTTCACATTTGCACCTTGTGCAGAATAAACTCTTCCTCTGATTGGGTTCTTTCTCCTCATTCAAAAAATTTCTTCTAACAACTAGGGTTTCTCCCCTTTCTGCATCTTTAGAGTGCTCAAACTGTGCATCTTCATCCACATGTGTAACTTGTGAATTACCTTCAGTTCTTCTATTCATCCTTCCTTGATGTTGCGAACACTCGTATGCTTGATGCCCTTCTTCTCCACATTGGAAACATGTTCCTCTGAAACCTCCTCTTCCAGGTCCTTGCCCAGGTCTACCTCTTCCTCTTCCTCTTTGCTCACCATTATTTTGGTCACAAGGGCGGTAGGTATTATCTCCTCTCTGATTTTGACTAGTTCCAACTTCTTCACTTTTCTTTGGATCTTCATTTCGCCCTCCATGGGGTCTTCTGCCAGTCCTTCCACCTTGACCTCTTCCCCTTTGCTTGCTTTCAAATCTCTTATTCAGCTTCTCTTCCACCTTCAGGTAAAACTAGTATGCATCTTCTATGGTGGTCATTCTGACCAGGCTCAACTCTTCTTGAATACTTAGCCTCAACCCATTAATATAATGGGCCACCTTCTCCTTGTTAGCCTCTCCATGGCCTGTCCTGATAGTGATCTTATAGAAATCTTCTGTATACTCCTTAACAGACTTGTTACCTTACTTCAATCCTTGCAGCTTCTTCAGTAACTCCATCTCATAGTCCACATGAATGAATTGCTTCTTCAATTTCTCCACCATCTGATCCCATCTGGTAATCTTTGCTTTTCCTCTTCTATTTCTCTCTAACTAGACCTCCTTCCACCAAATACTAGCGTGGCCCTGCAACTTTGTCTTTTTAAACTTGACCCGTTCAGGGTCTTCCACATCTTCATACTCAAAATACTCCTCCATATCATTGATCCAATCAATAAGTTGTTCTGGATTCAAATCTCCAGAATAGGTAGAAATTTCGATCCTGGGCCTCTTTCTGATCTTTGAAATGGCCCTCAACAACCTAACTTCTGTAGGATCTCCTGTAGCTTCTTGTTCTTCCTTATATAGCTCTTCTTCAGCTTCATCTTCACTTTCCTCTCTCCTTCTCGGCTCGAAGCCCCTTTGCATCTCCTCTTGCAATGCATCGATTTGTCTTTCTAGGGCTCTAAAACCCTCTTCTGTCAAATCATTCCTACCACCACTATTTCTCTGTGGAGGCATCTTGATCTATGCAACAAACCCACAACCTCAGGTCCTAGTGCAAACTACCTCACGGTCAGTGATTTGTCTACACACTCAGGAACCCTTGCTCTAATACCACTTGATGAAGGGGGTAAATCATAAAACACACAATAACAGAAATTGTACATAGAAAATAGAATGATATTTTATTAATATGGGAAAAACATTACATTACAGATGCTCAAATACAATCAGAGGATGAATTCCCTACAGGCTGCAACACATTACAACTCCCTCTATCAAAACTCTGGAATCTTCAGCCTTCTGTAATTCCCAAATCAACTAGGGTTTCTAATTTCCCACCTTTCCTGACTCTACACCTTCCCTCTTAACTCTACTACCCTAAGGATTCCCAAAAATGGTTATATATAGCGCTTTTTGGTGACCACCAGCTTAATTTCAAAATTTGCATCTCCCTCCAAAAGTAGGTCAACTTCGCGGGGCCATAACTTTTGATCCGACTGTTGGATTTTGAATTATAATACCTTTTTAGAAAGCTCTCGAAAAGGCAATGGAGCGCAAGTAGTACTGATAGGTAGACTACTTAGGTTTCCCACCAAATTTTTGGCCCATCTGGAGCCTCTAAGTGCCTCAAATTTGACTTTGAATATTTCAATAGGATTTTTGGAATTTGAAATTTTAATATGTCACAAATGACAAATGATATTGAAGTGATTTCTTCACCATTAGCTTCAATTCACCATTCTAGAGGTCCGTGTAAGGTTTTATATCCAACCGTGCACAAATGCAAACTTACTAAAACTAGTAACCCTGCCAAATTTAGCCCTTATTGAAAAGAAACAACACATTTTATTATTATTATTATTATTATTATTATTATTATTTTGGTTGATGCAAGATTGCTCTTACACCCTAGATGGTCCTGCATCAGACACCTGGGGCAATTTGAAAAGTGACCCAGTCACTTCTCATTGTTAGAGGGAAACCAAAATGATTAACCTCAATCTCAGATAACCATGATGAATCTTCAATAGGCCTTCCTTTCCATTTCATCAAGTATTCTGTATACTGCCTATTTCTTGTACTCTTACCCACATGGCTATCCATAATGCCCTCTATCTCCTCCTTCTCTGAAGTAAATGCTGGAATGTCCCACTATGTTCCTTTATCAAGTCCATCATCATGATACTCTGTCAGATCTAAAATGTTGAACACTGGTGAAATATTGATGTCATTAGGCCAATCTACCTCAAGTGCATTTCCTGACTCGTGCTTCTTCAAGATTCTACATGGTCCAAATTTCCTTATCTTCAGCTTATTATATGTACCAACTAGAAATCTTTCTTTTCTCAAGTGAAACATGACTTCATCACCCTCCTGAAACTCCTTATGCCTCCTCTTTTGATCTGCCTTAGCCTTGTACTGAGAATTCATCTTATGGATATGCTTTCTTACCTCTTCATGCAAATTCTTCATGTGCTTAGCAAAATTTTCAGCTTTGACACTACTCTTCTCCCCCTTATCCATCCTCCTCAATTCAGAAGTAGTTCTTGGGCTACTCCCATACACAACCTGGAATGGAGATTTACCTGTTCTCCTATTGACAAAATTGTTGTAAGCAAATTCTGCCTGTGGTAAAATTAAATCCCATCCCTTGGGCTTATCTCCTACTAAGCATCATAGCAGGTTACCCAGACTCCTATTCACCACTTTTGTCTGTCCATCAGTCTGTGGATGGTGTGTAGAACTGAACTTCAAATCTGTCTTCAACTTATTCCACAATTTCCTCCAGAAATAACCAACAAACTTGGTATCTCGATATGAAACTATGCTCTTAGGTAGACCATGTAGTCTCACCACCTCCCTAAAAAATAACTCCGCAATGTGAATAGCATCACTAGTCTTCTTGCAAGGAATAAAATGGGCCATCTTTGAGAATCTATCCACCACCACAAAAATGGAATCATGCCCTCTTTGTGTCCTTGGTAAATCAAGAACAAAATCCATACTAATATCTGTTGTGATGTTCACAACACGCCCCATTATGCTCCTTAGCAAAATAGGGACCCCTGCTGATGTTTTGCTTTTTGCTTCTGCTTGTGTTTTTTCTGCTTTCTGGCGGTCTGGTAAAAATGAAGGTCAGGTGCATCATCATCATGATATATGATGAGGTAGGTCATCATCATGAGGTCAGTTTGTCAAAGTTCATATTTTGTTTCTGTGACCTCATATTTAGAAAGAGCTTGAAATTCCATGCAGGTTTGCCTTTTACTTCACTTGAAAATTCATCCATATGTGAAAGTTATGCACGGTCAAAGTTTTGGTCAAACCTGATATTCGCAGGAGGATCATCATATTTTTATATCCTAAGTCATGTTGTCAAGATCATCATGATCTTGGTCTATCACCCGATAAAAATCATGCAGTCGCAATATCCGGACGTCAATCTTAGGTGGTAGTACCCTTTACCCGTCAAATGGCCTTATGCGCATTATGCAGCATCATGATTTTTTTTTTAGGAAGGTCATATGTTATAAACTTGGTTTTGCTGTATGAGGACATCATCATCATATTTGAAACGCCCCCCCGATAAAATCCTGAGGTTCAAATATCATGATGATATCAACTTTAAGTCAAGGTAAGTTCCCCGTCGAGCGGTCCTTGTATCGCGAGCATCATCATGATATCCTTGCATCGCCTAAAATTAGAATATCATGCTGATAATATAAGATCACCCTGACTTAGCAAATCCACCTTCGGCATATTTGCATGCGCATGTTATAATCCTATCGCAAGGTCATCATCATGATATTTGCTGAAGTTCGCTAAGATGATGATGACGACTTCATATCCTCCTGATCTCCTTTTGCATAATCATGATCATCATCCTGATCTTTCACGAGGGTCATTCGCTGAAATTCGCTAAGTGATGGAGACATCATCATCATAATTCGATAAGGAGGATCATCATGTTCATATCCTCCTGATCACCTTTTCTGCAATATCATGATGATCACCCTATCTTTTGAAGAAGAAGGCGATATTGCATTCCTCAAACAGCATGATCATATTTTGCAATATCACCCTAGCGCAAATATCATGATGACCTCAACTCATCCTTGTGCTCCGAAAACTAAACATCATGATGATGTCATCATGATAATTCGATGAGGAGGGTCATCATCATATTTTTATCCTGTCCTGTTGTCAATATCATCATGATCCTGTTTGTTCACCCGACATTTCGTGAAGTCCTCCTGCCGATGAAGTAAGACCTTTTGAATATCCTGATGATCCTCATCAGCATCACATTTTCCTTCAACAGGATATTTTCCAAAACATGATCCGGTTGGCGAAATATCATGATGACGTCATGTTCTAAATTTAACGAAAGGCCCCGGATATCATGATGACGTCATCCCGATCTAATAAACGAAGAAGTAAATATCCTGATGATCATCATCATCACATTTTCCTTCAACAGGATAATTTCAGGCATGATCTGGTTCGCGAAATATGATGATGATGTCTTATTCTAAGTTCGACAAAAACAAATATCCTCCTAATGATCATCATCATCGTTTTTTCTTTCAATAGGATATTTTCAAGCACGATCCGTTTGCCGAATATGATGATGACGTCTTATTCCAAGTTCGACAAAAGCCCCAAATATGATGATGATCATCATCATCCTGATCTTTCGAGAGGGTTACCTTGGCCGCAAAAGGATCATATTACATTCATCATCCTGATCATGCTCCTTAGATGACCCGATATCACAATTATCCCCTGATCTTAACTGAACATGATGATGACGTCATCCTTAGCATTTCAATGAAGCCCGAATATCATGATGACGTCACCATCATTTTTCTTTCCTCGGCAGCATGATTATATTCATATCCTCCTATTCTTCTTCAACATGATGATGATAATGATGTTGTTCTTTTCTCCAATATGCAGAAGCGAAATATCATGATGACGTCATCTAGACCTTCAGGAGGGAGAGCATCATATTTCCTGAATATCATGATGATGAGGTCAATGTTGGCTAACATGTTTTTTGACGCGCCGATAGTGATGATCATGCCAATGGGCAGGAAATGAAGCGGTGGAGTTTTAAAGTGTTTTTTTTGGCGCCTCTGGCATTTTCCCGGTCAGCGATGGTTGACCCGATGAATTTTGAGCAGTCTGAACGCATTTTGGACGCGTTTTGAGGAGTTTTCTGGATCCGATTTCCACAATCTTGCGCAGTCACCTGGGTTTAAACGGTTATTTTAATTTCATGCTGTTTATGTGATAAATGGAATACTTATTGCTTGTCTTGTCTTGCAGGCTTGCAGTTGAGGAAGCAGTTAGAAAGTCAACACAGTGATCTCATAGAGGCAGAAGATCTGATCTCAGGAGCAAGAAGATAGGGATGAAATGCGAAAAGTCAAGGCCATTCAAGTAAAGAAGAAGGTTGCAGCTGAGAGCATTATCACAAAAGACAAACAGAAGTTATTACCCAGCTGCCGGAACTTCTCAGAAGGGGCAATATTTCGCCCAGATTTGACACTGCTCAGAGATATTTTTGAGAACTGTTTCACCTGCATTTATTGTTGTAACCAGGGGTTTGAACCAGGGGTTCAGTTAGGTTTTTTGCTGTAGTGAGGACAATCAGAATGTCTTTATATTGTGCCTCTCTACACTGTAATACTTTACAACAGGGATTTTTAGGGCCTACAACAGGGATTTTAGGAAAATAACAGTGGCTACACAGGATTTTTTCTTTTAGAAGCATACAACAAGTTAGCATAGTTTAGAAGTAGAAGAAGGAGGTCGCCTGTTTGTCTGCAGTAAGGTGCGCGTGGAATGTCTGGCTACCTTACTGTATCTATAAAGCTTGTAAGTTCTCTATAGTATGATCAATGAAACTAAGAGTCATTCTTACATTGTAAATCACGTATGACTATTCGTTTCTGATACAATAGAATCTGGAGTTCTGCATCTATCTTCTGAGTGTTCTCCTGCTCTTCTTTGTGTTTTGAAATATCTTCTTTGAGAGCTTGCAATTTTAAATGTATGTTTGTGAAAATGCTCAGAACTTACATTTAGGGTTTTTACTGTGGATTTGATCAAATTACTGTGGTATTTACATAGTGCATAACAGAAGCAATTAGATCCTTCGGTAGATTAAATGAGGTATAGATTAGATCTTTCTATCTTTTCCCAACCCATCTGAAATATTTAGCTAAAAACGTAGAAATCTAAAGGAAATTGTCTCAAATTTGAAGAAGCATGTATAACAGAGCCATAAGTAGCTAGTTTTCATAAACAGATAAAGAAGAAAGCTGCAAAAATCCAAGAAAACCATCTAAAACTTGCAACCCAGTATCACTTTTATGCAAATGAACAGAACACTTGTTGAAATCTATGACTTTTTTGCATATTCTTAGTCCAGTAAGCCACCAAACAAAACTAAACTACGTAAGGCCCCTTGAACATTACAGCTTCACATTGACCAACTGAACTTGACCAACCGAACCATTGTAGACTTGGGATTAGTTGAATCACCAAATGATTCCTTCTTGTCTTTCAAGTATAGTTTCAGTTCATTATATGTGAATTTTAACTTATTGTTATGATTGCATCAAAAAAGTCATCAACAGTTTTCTGGCGCTAGAAGGAGGGCTAGAAGGCTGTATATTGTAATCATCAACAATATCATCCCATGGCTTCTTTGGTATAGGTAATGGCTGATATAGCCCTATATTCTAACTTGTTCCTTTTGCCATCTGACACACTCTGCAACTCTGCATAAATTTCCTCACATCTTGCTGCAATTGTGGCCAGTAATAATGTTCACCAACAATAGCAATGGTCTTATCTCGATGAAAGTGTCTAGCTAATGCTCCACTATGCTTCTCCCTAATCAGGTTCTCTCTCATGGAACTCCTCAGAATGCACAATTGGCTTCCTCTAAACAACATGCCATCTTGGATTATGTAATCCAACCATTTTGTCATGTCTAAAGTAATAGGTCCCAAACAAGCTTTACAAGCCCCTGCAAAATCTAGATCTTCAGGATACAATCTTTTGAGTTCATCAAACCCAACAACCTCTATCTTCATTTCTGTCAACAAATTTTGCCTTCTGCTTAAGGCATCTGCAACCCTGTTGGACTTCCCACTCATGTGCTTCAAAACAGAAGTATAGCTCTGTAAAAACTCAACCCATTTTTAGTGCCTTTGATTTAACTTTCCTTGACTATTAAGATACTGAAAAGCCTAATGATCAGTATATAAAATAAACTCTTTTGGCAACAAATAATGTCTCCATTTCTTTAAAGCCTAGACTATTGCATAAAACTCTTGATCATAAAAAAAATACTTTTTCTTGGCATCATTAAGCTTCTCACTAAAATAGACAATGGGCTTACCTTCTTGACTTAGAATAGCTCCTATACCACTACCACTAGCATCACAATCTACATGAAATACCTTATTGAAATATGGAAGTGCCAACACAGGTTGTTCTACGACTTTCTGCTTTAATGTATCAAAGCTCTTGTCTTCTCCTTTAGTCCGTCTAAACTCTTTTCTATCCCCTCTCATTGTCTTAGTTAGGGGTGCACAAATGCTACTAAAATTTCTAATAAACTTTCTGTAAAAACTTGCCAAACCATGAAAAGATCTTACCTTGAAAGCACTCCTTGGCGTAGGCCATTCAATGATAGCCCTCACCTTCTCTGGGTCCATCTTAAGACCTTCCTCTGAGACAACAAATCACAGGTATACCAACTCCTTTGCAAAACTACATTTCTTCAGATTGATCAACAACTTCTCCTCCCTCAGCTTCTCTAAAACTCTTCTAATATGCATCAAATGCTCATCCCAAGTCTTACTGAAAATTAAAATGTCATCTAAATAAACAATAACAAAACTTTCCAAAAATTCTTTCAGTACCTCGTTCATGAGCCGCATGCATGTGCTTGGTGCATTGGTTAGCCCAAATGGCATGACTAACCACTCATACAAACCCTCCTTTGTCTTGAAGGCTGTCTTCCATTCATCTCCTTCTCTGATTCGAATCTAGTGATACTCTTTAGATCAATCTTCGTGAAGTATTTGGCTCCACTCAAACAATCCATTATGTCATCCATTCTCAGCAATGGAAATCTATACTTGGTTGTGATCTTGTTGATGGCTCAGGAATCTATACACATTCTCCACTCTCCGTCTTTCTTTGGTGCTAGTACTATAGGTACCACACATGGACTTAGGCTCTCCCTTATCAGTCCCTTCCTTAACAGTTTCTGAACTTGTCTGTTCAACTCTTCATTCTCTGTTGTAGTCATTTTGTGCGCTACCTTTTTTGAAAAACTACCTCCTGGCATCAAATCCATTTGATGACTTATCTTCCTCACTAGTGGTAAACCTTCTGGTACATTATCAGAGACAATATCTTAAAATTCTTCCAATATTTTTGAGACTTCTGCTGGGACATCTTCACATTTCTCTTGACTAATCTTAGGAATTAATGCAAAGCAATGATGCTCATGCTTTATACCCTCCAAAAACTTTCTACCATCTACCAAGTAAATTTTGGCATTACTACATACCTTTTCTTCCACCTCCTTCAACGGCTTCAACTTATGATAGACTCCATCCTTTGTTAGGGAGTATGTGTTTGTACAGACATCATGGACAACGCTCCTATCATACTGCCATGGCCTCCCCAATAACATATGACATGCATCCATCAGTATGATGTCACACAACACCTCATCATGGTAGTCACCAATCTTGAACTTCACTAAACACTGTTCATTGACCAAAGCTTTATGGTCCTTCTGCAACCATGCAATCTGGTATGGATGCGGATGCTTTCTTCTTGTCAACTTCAACTTGTCAACCATCTCCTCTGAAACAAGATTATCAGTGCTTCCACTGTCAATAATAATATCACAACACTTACCTTCACATTTGCACCTTGTGCGGAATAAACTCTTCCTCTAATTGGGTTCTTTCTTCTCATTCAACAGATGTGTAACTTGTGCATTACCTTCAGGTCTTCTATTCATCCTTCCTTGATGTTGCAGACACTCGTATGCTTGATGCCCTTCTTCTCCACATTGGAAACATGTTCCTCTTAAACCTCCTCTTCTAGGTCCTTGCCTAGATCTACCTCTTCCTCTTCCTCTTTGTTCACCATTATTCTGGTCACAAGGGTGGTAGGTATTATCTCCTCTCTGTTTTTGACTGGTTCCAACTTCTTCACTTTTCTTTGGATCTTCATTTCACCCTCCATAGGGTCTTCCACCAGTCCTTCCACCTTGACCTCTTCCCCTTTGCTTGCTTTCAAATCTCTTATTCAGCTTCTCTTCCATCTTCAGGGAAAACTGGTATGCATCTTCTATGGTGGTCATTCTGACCAGGCTCAACTCTTCTTGAATACTTGGCCTCAACCCATTAATGTAACAGGCCACCTTCTCCTTGTTGGCCTCTCCATGGCCTGTCCTGATAGTGATCTTATAAAAATCTTTTGTATACTCCTTAACAGACTTGTTACCTTCCTTCAATCCTTGCAGCTTCTTCAGCAGCTCCATCTCATAGTCCACAGGAATGAACTACTTCTTCAATTTCTCCACCATCCGATCCCATTTGGTAATCTTTGCTTTTCCTCTTCTATTTCTCTCTAATTGGACCTCCTTCCACCAAATATATGCATGGCCCTTCAACTTTGTCTTTGCAAACTTGACCCATTCAGGGTCTTCCACATCTTCATACTCAAAATACTCTTCCATATCATTGATCCAATCAATAAGTTGTTCTGGGTTCAAATCTCTAGAATAGGTAGAAACTTCGATCCTGGGTCTCTTTCTAATATTTGAAATTGCCCTCAAAAACCTAACTTCTGTAGGATCTCCCGCAGCTTCTTGTTCTTCCTCAGATAGCTCTTCGTTAGCTTCATCATCGCTTTCATCTCTCCTTCTCGGCTCGAACCCTCTTCACAGCTCCTTTGGCAATGCATCGATTTGTCTTTGTAGGGCTCTAAAACCCTCTTCCGTCAAAGCATTCCTCCTACCATGGTTTCTTCATGGAGGCATCTTGATCTATGCAACAATCCCACAACCTCAGGTCCTAATACAAACTACCTCACAGTTGGCGATCTGTCTACACACTCAAGAACCCTTGCTCTGATACCACTTAATGAAGGGGGTAAATCATAAAACACACAATAACAGAAATTGCACATAGAAAATAGAATGATATTTTATTAATATGGGAAAAACATTACATTACAGAAGGTCAAATACAATCAGAGGATGAATCCCCTACAGGCTGCAACACATTACAGCTCCCTCTCTCAAAGCTCTAGAATCTTCACCCTTTTATAATTCCCAAATCAACTAGAGTTTCTAATTTCCCGCCTTTCTTGACTCTACACCTTCCCCCTTAACTCTACTACCCTAAAGGTTCACAAAAATGGTTATATATAGTCCTTTTTGGTGACCACCAACGTAATTTTGAAATTTGCATCTCCCTCCAAAAATAGGTCAACTTCGTGGGGCCATAACTTTTGATCCGACTGTTGTATTTTCAATTATAATACCTTTTCGGAAAGCTCTCAAAAAGACAATGGAGTGCAAGTAGTATTGATAGACAGACTGTTTGGGTTTCCCACCAAATTTTGGGCCCATCCGGAGCCTCTAAGTGCTTCAAATTTGACTTTGAATATTTCAATAGGAATTTTAGAAATTGAAATTTTAATATCTCACAAATGACAAATTATATTGAAGTAATTTCTTCACCATTAGCTTCAATTCACCATTCTGGAGGTCCGTGTAAGATTTTGTATCCAACTGTGCACAAATGCAAACTTACTAAAAATAGTAACCCTACCAAATTTAGCCCTTATTTAAAAGAAACAACTCATTTTTTTATTATTACTATTACTTTTTTTTGGTTGATGCAAGATTGCTCTTACACCCTGGATGCTCTTGCATCAAACTTCCAACCAAATGCAATTGTCAGATGTAAAGCTAGACTCCACAACCTTTGCCAGCATCCTGCCTATGCCAAAATGGTAGCTTTGGAACAGGGTATGGACATCCATCACAGGATGAAGGATAGATGAATTTTGTTAGATGTTGTAGTTGCAACTACCCTGGTAGACATGTATGCAAAATGTGGTAGCATAGATGAGGCACATGAATTGTTTGACAGAATGACTCAAAGAATTGTTTGATAGAATGCCATTATTGGAGGATATATACAATGTGGAAGCATAGACACTTGGCGCATGAACTACTTGATAGAATGCCTCAAAGAAATGTGTTCTCATGGAATGCCTTGATTACAGGATATTGACAAATTGGATTTGTTGAAAATTCTTTAGAAACTTTCAACTAAATGCAATGGGCAGGTGTAAAGCCAACTCTACAACCTTTGCTAGCATCCTCCCAACCTATGCCAAATAGGAGCTTTGGAATAGGGTACAAACATCCATCAAAGCATAAATGATAAAGGAATTTTGTTAGTGGTAGTTGCAAATGCTCTAGTAGACATGTATGAAAAATGTAGCTACATATTCATAAAAACTACATATTCAACTTCTAGAGTAATTTTGATACCATAATTATAGCTACAAGTCACCATACAAACTAGTGAAGAATATTTGCGATTAATGGAGTTGAGGAATATTTTGATGAGGTATATACTTAGGTTTGGATGAGGTATATGCTTAGGTTTGTTGCTTGTTGTCTCAACTTCCAAATAGTAAAAGTAGAACACCAACATCCGGTTGGCTTATTGTTCCCTCATGCTATTCTAGAGTGGAAGTGGGATGCGATATCTATGGATTTTATTGTTGGCTTACCTATGACTACACATTGACATGATGCAATTATGGTGACTGTGGACAAGCTAACTAAGGTGGCACATTTTTCTCCAATGTGTTCTTCCTATAATGCCGCCTTAGTACCTAGAGTTTTTCTGCATGATATTGTTTGACTTCATGGAGTTCCGAGGAGGATTATTTCATATTGGGATTGTATCTTCACTTCATCCTTTTGGATTTCTCTTCAACAAGATTTAAGCACTCAACTCAATTTCAGCACCGCTTCTCATCCAGAGGCAGATGGACAAACAAAGTGAGTAAACCAGGTTTTGGAGGATATGCTCAGGATGTATGTTATGGACCAACAGTCTCGTTGAGAGGATTATTTGTATCTAGTAGAGTTTTCTTATAACAATGGGAATCACAGTTTGCTCGAGATGGCACCTTGTGAGGCTCTTTATGGTAGATTTTGTAGGACTCCTTTGAGTTGGGAATGACAACAGGATCGGGTTGTTATAGGATTTAAGATTATTCAAGAGATGGATCAGCAGGTGACTTGGATTAATGAATAGTTGCATATAGCTCAAGATTGATAGAAGCAGTATGTTGATACCAGAAGAGTTGATTGTGAGTTCTAGGTTGGAGAGAGAGTTTTCTTGTGTGTATGACCTCATAAGAGTTCTATCTATTATGGAAAGGGCTCTAAGTTGGCACAAAGATTTGTTGGTCCTCTTGAGATCTTAGAGAGGATTAGTCCAACTGCATATCACTTAGCATTGCCACCCAACATGTCTTGTATCCACAATGTTTTTCATGTATCTCTGCTTAAGAAATATGTACTAGATTTATCTCATGTTCTGGAGTGGAATGCTTTACAGGTGGCACAGGATGGACAACTAACATTAGAACTAGTTCACATCTTGGATCAACAAAGTCTAGCCCTATGATGATGACAGTTGGACCAGGTCATGGTCTAGTGGGATCTTTACGATGAGTCTTCTACTACATGGGAGGATACAACCAAGATGAAATATTTATTTCCTTATCTTTTTGATAGCTTCTAGGAGGAAGCTTGATACTCGAGGGGGAGAATGTGAGGCCTAGCTAGTATTATTCTAGAGACTTTGATTTGATTCTATATATATTTTGGTGTATGTGTGATTTGGAGATGGTTGACGTTGACATTTTGGTTTATGGATATTATTATTTTGGATTATGGACATAAATGTTTTATATGCATGCTTAGATATTTATTTGTTTATAAATGAAATAATATGTTCATTTAATAAAATAATTTGATCATTAAGTATTAATGGATATATGTTTAATTTTCGCAAAATAAATATTATTAATTATTATTATAGATTTTATAATTATTTGACATTGAAAATTTTAATGTTTATATTTATTGCTTCGTCTATAATTTCCAGAATGTACTAATGTTTTAAATGAGATTTTACAGGTGGGCAACCCAAGTTCCTTACAAATTGGAGACAAAATCCAAATTCTTAATGTTTTTTATTTATTTTATATAATTTTGTTAAGGGGGGGTTTATGTCAAAGAGTATGTTGATTTTGTGTCTTCGAAGGGAAATATGTTTTATTGAATAAAACAAGTCATTTTAATATTTATAATGGGGAAATTGAAAGGTTCAGAGTAATTTTTATATTAAGGAGGAATTGGAATCATTCCTCATGCAGGAAATGAGAGTGTTGTAGCTTGATTTTTTTCTTGATTCTATTTTCTATTTTCTTGCCTAGTGGTTGTGTGGAGAAGAGTAAGAAAATTGGAGATGACTGAATTGAATTGGTTATAAGATGATGTTGGCTTGGAAAATAATTATATTATTTGGCCAGGATATTTGGGTTGATCCTAAATTGGATAACCAAGGTATGCTTTGGATTTTGTTTGAAATTTTAGTGTTTGTATCAGATTTTTGATTGATTTTGATAATGTGTTGTAAAAATTGTTATTGTATCTATTTTGTGTGGAGTCATGTTTTAGTAATAGGCAGTTTTAGGTGTGAATAAGGAGCTGAACTCACCCGAGGGATGAGAGCCTCCTTCATTTGGGGTTGAGGAGGGCATGGAGCCTCTGTTGGGGATCTTTGATAAAATATGTGTTTAAAATGGAGATGTAGATTAATTTGTGTTGGTGAAATGGAGAATGGAAGGGTTTTTTTGATGTAGTGATGTGGAGTGTGTTTGGATGTTGGTGAGTTGTGAATGGAAGGGTTGGTTTTGGATGGATGGTGTAGGTTGTGTGCAAAAGTATGGAGTTGAAAGTTTTGATGAAGAAGTTATTTGTGCCCCAAGAGGGAAGGGAATCTGCCTTCTCCTCATTTATAAGAATTCCATGTGTGGATTCTTTGTCTGTGAGTCAAGGTTTTATATTTTTTTCTATTTAAGCATTTGGATTTATTGTCTCCCACTCAGGGGTGGACTTGATGTCATCAGTCCTATGGTTGGGAGAAGAGTAGGACTGGACTGCTGTATTTTGGGTGTTTGCAGGATGATCTAGATTGTTTGAAGAAAAATTTAGTGTATGAGATTTTTATTGTTGATCCAATCTAGTTGTTGAATAATCCAGAGTTACAGATTGAAAGATTTCTCTACTTGTAATTGAAGGAAATCATAAATCAAATATTAGTTCAAGTAATATGCTTATTCCATCTTCTTATTCAATGTAATATATTGTAACTGGTTGTATAATCTATTTACATTGATATATGTAAAATTTAGAAGAATGCAAATGATGTTATAGAAGATATTATTACTTTAGTTATCAATTATAGATTCATTTTAATTTTGTTTATGCTTCTATAAACAATGGTAATCTTTTTGTATAAGAATCATGAAATCCATAGAATAATTGATGATATTGTTGTTCATCGAAGTAATAAAGACTGTGTAGATTAACAACACTATATATCTAGTTTCCAAGGAATTTTTTGCTATTGCAAATATCATTTAATGTTATATTTGTAATGCTTAGCAATAATAGTTCATGATTATTTATCAATAATTACTTCGGATCTCTGTAGATAGTGATTGTTTTCTGATTATGAATCATGCCTTCACTATGAATATTTGGTATTATAGACAGTATAGATGTGATAACCAATTTTCAATGTTATCGACTGTATTAGTTTTATGATAAACTTTATTAGTAATTTTTTATTTTGGCAACCATGACTACCACGGCTACCACAATAGAGCTATGGGAGCCATGGGAACCATGGCTCCTTATAATGGAATCATGGGCAGCAAGTGGTCGGCTTATGGCCGCCACTAGCCGAGGCCACAACTCGGCCTCCATTTTAAATCTTGCAAACAATTACAATACTCTTAATGCTCTACATTACTTTTGTAACCATCTTTATCATTAACTTTTTAATTACCTCTTCCTCTCAATTGTAACTTGACAGTATGAACATTTGTATGTCAAAATAACTTAATTCAAAAAACACACACACGAAGATATATATATATATATATACATAATGTTGTCGCAGACTGTGAATAATATGAATATTGTTTCAAAGAAATAAAATTTTGATAAGGGATCTGTCATAATAGTCTAGATGTTTATATATATATTTATATAAGAAGCTGTATATATATATATGTATACATAAATATATATATATATATGTATATATATGTATACATATATATATATATATATGTATATATATGTATACATATATATATATATGTATATATATATGTATACATATATATATATATGTATATATATATACATATATATATACTTTCTCTTATGAATTTCCCTTCAATAAGCTCATTGAGATGCTCATCCATTTCTTTTACCTTAGTAGGGTTCATGAGATAGGCTGGCTCAAAAGGTATGACAGACTTACATTCAGGCTTCAACCTAATCTCACATTCTTTATGTTCCTTAGACTAGAATTGCAGAGGGTTTAGACTACAACAATCTTGTTCAAACTTAGCCTTTACTGGTTCTAAGAGAAGAGGTAACTGTGGTCCTTGGGATTTCAGAGGTTCTTTCTTTTGCTTCTTAGCTTTCCCAGATAGCTTATGGTTGACTAATTTAAGAGATGGAATTTTTACCATGCCATCAGTATGCTAGAGAGAAATCTCATGAGTCTTTAACACAAATGGCTGGTACTTGGTTAGGAATGTATACCCTAACAGAATATCTTCTCTCAAACTATCAAGTTCAATCAAATCAACAATAAATTGTTTACCTTGTATTTCTATTCTATGTTTGGGAAATTGTACAGTCTTTTGATGTTCTTGGTTTTGGTGATAATTCTTTATTTGAGCTTGTTGAAATTTTGCCTGATCAGTTTTATATGGCTAAAGATAAACATAGAAAAGTTTATCCTTCTAGTTCTTCTGCTTCTGAATCAGAAAGTTCTAGTTCTTCAGATGATAAAGCTGTCACTAAGACTCTCAAAAAGGCCATTGAGGATCTTGAGTTTAAAATCAGTATGGCTAAATCAAAAGATCCATATCACATGCCAGGATCTTTAGAAGAAAGAAAAGCTACTGCTAAACAATAGGTAAAAGATATTAAAGCCCGGGAAAAGGAGAAAATTGCTCTCTACAGAAAGATCAAAAAACCCTCTAAGTGTTATGTTTCTAATTCTCCTTCTCCACCTCCTAAATCATCATCCCATGGTTATATCCATCCACGATGGTCTCCTAAACCTTCGTCTTTCAAACGCCATTCTCCCAAAGCTCTTGTTTCTCGCCATTCACCATCTATCTCTTTTGACTGCAGTATTGATGCTCTTTGTGTCAAAGTTGACAGATGTAATGAATCTATAGATATCCTTGCTTGCCAGTGTGCTCTCCAGCAAAAGGCTTTGGAAACACTTTCTTCTCAGGTGGGGGAAATTCAAGATTTATTGACTAAAGCTGATAATTCTTCATCCTCCCCTTCTGAATCAATTGAAATTATTCCATTATCAAGGAGTAAAAAATCTCACATTCTTCATGGATATCATTTTTGCTATTGCCACAAAATAAACCAATCAGATATAACTTTAATGTAGCAAATCTTTCAGCAGAAATATCATTCCTACCCATGTCTTTTTCTTTGACATATTCATCTCCATCTGAATCAATTGAAATTATTCCATTATCAGGGAGAGAATTCCACCAGCTACGGAGCTTTCTAGACATGAGTCTTACTGCATAGAGCACCTTATTAGCCTCAGACCAGACAGATCCTCTAGTGTCATAAAAGTTTTCTAAAGTATCACACCAGGTGCAAATAGTATCATAAGGATCTATCACTTTATCTATGTTTAGAATATAACCAGAAGTAGCATAAGCTCTTAACTGTTTAGGTCTGGCATTTTCTGACACAACATCTTTCATTATCACATCCAACTCATTTTCAACAGTAGACTGACTAGCCATATACAATGGTTCCCAGTCTTCCTTAATTTCTATGATAGGAGTGTCATAAGAAGACACATATTCTGCTTCTTCTTCTAATATTGACTTTGGGATTGAAACAGTTTCAAAAATGTCTTCCTCAGAAGAATTCATGGCTGCAGCCGGTTCTTCCATGTATACAGGCTCATTATCTTCTAATTGGCATTCTGCCAACCAATCCTTTAATTCTTCAGTAGCCTGAAGCATATGTTCTTTTTGTTTTGGAAGAACTATCTTGGAAGGCATTTGTGGAGTATGACTTCTATGAGTTGAAGATGCTGGTTCTTCAATGATTTCTTCAGAGAACAAAAGACTTTTCCTTCTCTGTATCTTAGGTCTAGGCTTTGCTTCTATTTTCTGAGATTTTTGAGTTTTGGAATCCTCAGTTTCTTCCTTAGAACTATCTTTTCCTTTTTGAGACACTCTAATCTTCTTGGCATACTTTCTAACCTTTTCTAGGTTTCTAGTAACATGCTCAAGTAAAACTTTAGTTTCCTGACTCTGAGTATCTCTTCTGTTGTCAGACATTGAAACTTGACTATAAATCTGAGAGGCTACATTCTCTATTATTTCACTGCTAGACTGGATGTTTGTAGCCATTGTATGCATCTGACTAACTTGATAATTTAATGTGCCAAAATTATTTAAGGTAGAAGTGCATTGCTTATCAATTCTACCTACAGCAGTTTCAGTCTTATATTGACTATTCTGTACTTGCAACAAACCATCATAAGAAGAAATAGTCCTGATAATATTTTGCTTGACATCTACTGCTATGTCATCTATGTTTTCTGAAGCAGTTTGCATCCAATGAGACTGCCAATTCCTTTGTGCTTCAGAATTCTTTTATTTAGTCCCTATTTTTGCATGGACTTTGGATTCATATCTGTCCCAAGTCTTATCCTTAGGATTAACAACCTGATAGCTATCTTGTGTTGGCCATATGCTAGGAGAATAACTTACTAAATATATAGCAGTGGCAGAATCCATTTGGACTGTATGTTTAGCTCTCCTTTCGGAGCCATATCTTGGTAGATGTTCTCTCATCATGCTTGCAAGTTCTCCTAGCTTGGCTATTTTAATGCCTTTTCCTTTTCTCTTCTTTTTGGATTCTTCATCTTGTTTTGGTGCAAGATGTAATCTAGCACTCACTTGTCTAGCCAGTTCATCTATTTGATCAAGATTTTCTACTGGAATAGACCTATGTGATCTAGAAGAGAAAGAAGATCTAGAAGGCATTTTATTAAATCTTTGGGAGCTACTGCTAGAGGTGGAACATTCTTTAGGATTGTAATCTACATATGGTTTCCTATTAGAGCTAGCATAACTGTGAGCCATAGACCTACTGCGAGCTAGTGGTTGAGCTCTAGCTTGAGTTTCATCTATCAAGGGCTATTCAAGAATGGTTTGGCCAGGGACAGACTATAATGTGATGGTGCCTACTCTGCGTGATTGGAATAATGGTCTATCAGAGAATCTATTTCTGTGGACTGGAAGGTCAATAAACTGTGGCTTCTGTCTATCCAACAGTTGTTCTATTATAAGGAATCCTATGTTGAAACTAGTTGCATCTATAAATCGGCCATAATCAAGAAGATTGGATGATCCTCTTGGGAAAGATACCCCCGTGGGTAAGGAAACTAGTGGAGACACAGTATTCATGATTTTGTAAATACAGCGACCTCCAATGGTAGCATAGACAGATCCAGGCATTAAAGAGACACCTTTGACTTGTAAAAACAGGTAGAAAGCAGAAGAAATGAATTTGTCAGATAGAGAGAGGGTAAATTTGGGTTGAACAAAAAGAATTCCATCACCCTTTTCACCACTGAGAAGACCATGAAACTGGGCAATAACAGCTTGTTCCTAGATCTGACATCGGGTATCTATTAAAGTGGCAAAAAATTCAGCACCTATATTATAGTTGAAGTGGGGATGGACGATTAGGTTGACATGTGGGAAGTGAACATGGAAAAACCCCTTATCTTGCCATCTAGAGACATCTTCAAGAAGTAGAAAAGGTAAATAGATTGGACAAATACCAGTACCAGAGACTAAAAGATTTATTTCGCTTTGACGCACTGAGTCACAAACTTTAGCCTTAATTCCTTTTTCAAGATAGAATGTATTAATTTTAACATCTGGAAACTTAAAATTGCCCTTATCATCTACTACATGAGTATTGCCATCTAGAAAATAGTTGTGCAGCACATCAGATAAAGCAGAACTTGCATCCATAAATCTATGCAAAGCCATTGGAGAGAAATAAAACTTACTGATAATCTTTCACGATATTCCCTGCTACTTTTGGCGACTCACTGCCCTTCACATAGCACTATCCTTCGGCCTTCAACACAGGTCTTACTGCACCCCTTCACAGGTACTACAGCACGCTACTTGCAGAACGTTCAGTAATAGAACTCACACTAGGCAATGTCATAGATATAAAAACACAAACTCATGGCTCTAATACCAATTCACAACACAGTGGACATCCAAAAAGCAACCTTTGTTATTAAACAATAAGGGCTATCATTTGCATTAAAAAAACATTACAAGAGGAAAAATCTTGTTCCAGACTTGATTCAGACTCAGACTAATCTTAGACTCTAGACTCTAGAAAACTTTCTCTAACTTCTTAAGATGAACTCTGAATGCCGAAACAAAGGCATTGGGTTCTTATTTATAAGACAAGTCGGACCTTAAAATTATCGAATAATTTTTAAATCCAACCATACAAACTTGACACGTGTCTAACACTGTAGGTAGTGGAGAATAAAGCAAATAGCCTGCTCTACAGTGGAGCGTACAAAGATTCTTCACATGAGACACACCGCATGTGATCACGGCTCACTTTACACCCATAAGTGACTATGGGGATCTTGCTTTTTAGATAGGGTTGCATCCTATTGTCGGAGTCTTAACGTGGCCGACATCACGGCACTGACAAACCCATGTGCTAGTCATCATCAGTATTGTAATCAATTTCTCATTCATTAGTAGATCCGTCGGATAGGTCATCAGCTGCTAAGTCCCATATGCCAGAACTATCAGAATCATAATTATGATCTAGGTTGGTAGGTGGTAACAGAGTTTGTGGGAGAGGCCAAAAGGCTATCTCTAGGTCATCATCTCTTTAGTGGAAAGTATAGATTAGTTTATTTACAAAATCAGGAGATGCAAAATCAATCTCTATTCTTACTGCAACTGGAGCTGGGAGTAAAGCAACTTCCATATCCTCTACCTGGGCCTGTGGGAACCAATGGTGTGTCAAAGGATAATATTCTATCCTTGGCAGAGCATAGTGAAAGCGGTTGTTTAGATAACCTGATGGTCCAGTCATTCCTTCTTCAATTGCCCAACAAAAATTGCTTCGTAGATGATTAAAAAACTCCTTCATATCATCCTAGATAACTTTGTCATTATACCCCAGAAACAAATCTGCATAGTCTTCGAACTCAGTCTACAAAATGGTAATACTATTAAAGAAACCAAATTTTGCACATTTAAGGAAATTCCTTCTAATCTTTATAGGCCAATTCATTGGTAATAAAGATGTAAGACAAATAACCATTGTAATGCCATTTCTTAGTGCAAAATAAATACTAGCATTGTGGAGACCAAAATGTCGAAGAAATTCTGTTTGCTGCCTACCTGTAAGAATTCCCCTATTATAGTTATCTCTGATGACATTTCTTAGGTTTTCTAGCCATTTATTCAAAAAATGTGTGTGCAGAATTGGCATAATTATCTCTGGTGGAAGTTGAGGAATCCACACATCTTGACCTTGTTCATCTTTACTTAAGAACACATCAACACCATCTTTTCTGACCAAAGTGTCACATATTTCTATCATCATATTCATGGGTTCTGCAAGCTTAGCCATTTCTCTCGTAAGAGAATCTGCCAATGGATTATTGTCATCTTCAATCCATTCTATTTCAAAATCATAACTGGTAAAATCAAGATACCAGCTTGCAATCTAGCCATGGGCAATGTCTTTGTTAGGCTTCTTGCTAAGCAGAGACCTCATTGGCTGACTGTCAGTTTTAACAATGAAATGAACTGGTTTAAGAAAAATCTTAAACTTTTCTATACCTTTCTTAACAGCCAATATTTCTTTCTCATAAATGGTGTATCTGCACTCTATGTCTGTGAATGTTCCAGACCTGTATCCACACACTTGCGCTCCCTTCATAGGAATATCTTGTATCAAGACAGCACCCCAAACATCATCAGATGCATCAGTAAATAAAATAAGTGGATATCCTTCTTCTGGTAAATGCAAAGTTGGGAGATACTAGCATTTCTGTTTGATCCTCTGCACTATTTCTGTTAACTCTTCATTCCAGGGACCTGCACCTTCTTTAAGCTGGGCTTGAAGTTTCTTTCTGTCTTTTGCCAATCCATTATAGAACGGACTCACATAATTCAAACATCCAAGGAATCTCTGTATCTATTTTGTACCAACTAAAATATCAGGAAATTTAGAAATATGCTTGAGTATATGAGGCTGGAGTTTTACCTTGTCATGTGACAGAACCAGACCCAAGAAATCAATTTCCTATTTGCTGATAACCATTTTCTTGGCAGATAAACAGATACCATTTTCTCTGATAGCATTATACAGAGATTCTAAATGCTTTAAATGCTGTGAATCATCATCAGAATAAACAATGATATCATCAATGTAGACATAGTAAAATTCTTTCAAACTTCTCAAAGCTCTATCCATTCTACGCTGAAAATATGTAGGTGTAGTCTTTAGACCAAAAGGCATCACATTCCACTCATGCAGACCTTGTGGCATAGAGAAAGTTGTTTTATATCTATCTTCTTCTTTTACCTTAATTTGCCAAAAACTAGATTTGCAGTCAAACTTGGAGAAGACTTTCTTTGAGGCAGCTCTCATAATTAGATCTGTACTAAATGGAATTGGATAATTGAAAGGCAATATTATATCATTTAGAGGCTTATAATTTATACAGAATCTTTTCTTTGCTCTTTGTTGCTCTGCTCTCTTATTCACCAGGAAGGCTGGACATCTAAATGGACTTTTACTTTCTCTTATGAATTTCCCTTCAATAAGCTCATTGAGATGCTCATCCATTTCTTTTACCTCAGTAGGGCTCATGAGATAGGCTGGCTCAAAAGGTATGACAGACTTACATTCAGGCTTCAACCTAATCTCACATTCTTCATGTTCCTTAGACCAGAATTGTAGAGGGTTTAGACTACAACAATCTTGTTCAAACTTAGCCTTTATTGGTTCTAAGAGAAGAGGTAATTGTGGTCCTTGGGATTTCAAAGGTTCTTTCTTTTGCTTCTTAGCTTTCCCAGATAGCTTATGGTTGACTAATTGAAGAGATGGAATTTTTACCATGCCATCAGTATGCTTGAGAGAAATCTCATGAGTCTTTAACACAAATGGATGGTACTTGGTTAGGAATGTATACCCTAACAGAATATCTTCTCTCAAACTATCAAGTTCAATCAAATCAACAATAAATTGTTTACCTTGTATTTCTATTCTGACATCTTGAGCAAATCTTCCCATCTTTATTTCTTCTCCATTAATTGTATATCTTGTCAGCAAATCATCTTTTGTTTCCAGAACTTAGGAGGAATAGCATTAGTCTTTGCAAAACTGCGAGAAGAACTAGAATCTACAAATGCATCCATAGGAATTGGCTTATATCCAGAGAAACAAAGATAAACTCTGATATAAGTACAATTTTCAACCATATACAAGGCATTTGTATGTTCAGATAGGAGGTGAAGATGAAGAGTTAACAGAGATAGTGCAGAGGATCAAACAGAAATGCCAGTATCTCCCAACTTTGCATTTACCAGAAGAAGGATATCCTCTGATTTTATTTACTGATGCATCTGATGATGTTTGGGGTGCTGCCTTGATACAGGATATTCCTATGAAGGGAGCCCAAGTGTGTGGATACAGGTCTGGAACATTCACAGAAACAGAGTGCAGATACACCATTTATGAGAAAGAAATATTGGCTGTTAAGAAAGGTATAGAAAATGGTGTATCTGCACTCTGTGTCTGTGAATATTCCAGACCTGTATCCACACACTCGGGCTCCCTTCATAGGAATATCCTGTATCAAGACAGCACCCCAAACATCATCAGATGCATCAATAAATAAAATCAGAGGATATCCTTCTTCTGGTAAATACAAAGTTGGGAGATACTGGCATTTCTGTTTGATCCTCTGCACTATCTTTGTTAACTCTTCATCTTGACCTCCTATCTAAACATGCAAATGCCTTGTATATGGTTGAAAATTGTACTTATATCAGAGTTTATCTTTGTTTCTCTGGATATAAGCCAATTCCTATGGATGCATTTGTAGATTCTGGTTCTTCTCGTAGTTTTGCAAAGACTAATGCTATTCCTCCTGAGTTCTGGAAAACAAAAGATGATTTGCCGATAGGATATGCAATTAATGGAGAAGAAATAAAGATGGAAAGATTTGCTCAAGATGTCAGAATAGAAATACAAGGTAAACAATTTATTGTTAATTTGATTGAACTTGATAGTTTGAGAGAAGATATTTTGTTAGGGTATACATTCCTAACCAAGTACCAGCCATTTGTGTTAAAGACTCATGAGATTTCTCTCAAGCATACTGATGGCATGGTAAAAATTCCATCTCTTAAATTATTGTTAGGAGAAAGAAATATTGGCTATTAAGAAAGGTATAGAAAAGTTTAAGATTTTTCTTAAACCAGTTCATTTCATTGTTAAAACTGATAGTCAACCAATGAGGTCTCTGCTTAGCAAGAAGCCTAACAAAGACATTGCCCATGGCCGGATTGCACGCTGGTATCTTGATTTTACTAGTTATGATTTTGAAATAGAATGGATTAAAGGTGACAATAATCCATTGGTAGATTCTCTTACGAGAGAAATGGCTAAGCTTGCAGAACCCATGAATATGATGATAGAAATAGGTGACACTTTGGTCAGAAAAGATGGTGTTGATGTGTTCTTAAGTAAAGATAAACAAGGTCAAGATGTGTGGATTCCTCAACTTCCACCAGAGATAATTATGCCAATTCTGCACACACATTTTTTGAATAAATGGCTAGAAAACCTAAGAAATGTCATCAGAGATAACTATAACAGGGGAATTCTTATAGGCAGGCAGCAGACATAATTTCTTTGACATTTTGGTCTCCAGAATGCTAGTATTTATTTTACACTAAGAAATGGCATTACAATGGATATTTGTCTTACATCTTTATTACCAATGAATTGGCCTATAAAGATTAAAAGTAATTTCCTTAAATGTGCAAAATTTGGTTTCTTTAATAGTATTACCATTTTGCAGACTGAATTCGAAGACTATGCAGATTTGTCTCTGGGGTATAATGACAAAGTTATCTAGGATGATATGAAGGAGTTTTTTAATCATCTGCGAAGCAATTTTTGTTGGGCAATTGAAGAAGGAATGACTGGACCATCAGGTTATCTAAACAACCGCTTTCACTATGCTCTGCCAAGGATAGAATATTATCCTTTGACACACCATTGGTTCCCACAGGCCCAGTTCGAGGATATGGAAGTTGCTTTACTCCCAACTTTGGTTGCAGTAAGAACAGAGATTGAGTTTGCATCTCCTGATTTTGTAAATAAAATAATCTATACTTTCCACCAAAGAGATGATAAACTAGAGATAGCCTTTTAACCTCTCCCACAAACTCTGTTACCACCTACCAACCTAGATCATAATTATGATTCTGATAGTTCTAGCATATGGGACCTAGCAGCTGATGACCTATCCGACGGATCTACTAATGAAGAAGAAATTGATTACAATACTGATGATGACTAGCACATGGGTTTGTCAGTGCCGTGATGTCAGCCACGTTAAGACTCCAACAATAGGATGCAACCCTATCTAAAAAGCAAGATCCCCATAGTCACTTTTGGGTGTAAAGTGAGCCGTGATCACATGCGGTGTGTCTCATGTGAAGAATCTTTGTACGCTCCACTGTAGAGTAGACTATTTGCTTTATTCTCCACTACCTACAGTGTTAGACACGTGTCAAGTTTGTATGGTCAGATTCAAAAATCATTCGATAATTTTAAGGTCTGACTTGTCTTATAAATAAGAACCCAATGCCTTTGTTTCAGCATTTGGAGTTCATCTTAAGAAGTTAGAGAAAGTTTTCTAGAGTCTAGAGTCTAAGATTAGTCTGAGTCTGAATCAAGTCTGGAACAAGATTTTTCCTCTTGTAATATTTTTGTAATGCAAATGCTAGCACTTATTGTTTAATAACAAAGGTTGCTTTTTGGATGTCCGCTGTGTTGTGAATTGCTATCAGAGCCATGAGTTTGTGTTTTTATATCTATGACATTGCCTAGTGTGAGTTCTATTACTGAACGTTCTGCAAGTAGCGTGATGTAGTACCTGTGGAGGGGTGCAGTAAGACCCATGTTGAAGGCCGAAGGATAGTGCCATGTGAAGGGCAGTGAGTCACCAAAAGTAGTAGGGAATATCATGAATGATTATCAATAAGTTTTATTTCTCTCCAATGGCTTTGCGTAGATCTATGGATGCAAGTTCTGCTTTATCTGATGTGCTGCACAACTATTTTCAAGATGGCAATACTCATGTAGTAGATGATAAGGGCAATTTTAAGTTTCCAGATGTTAAAATTAATACATTCTATCCTAAAAAAGGAATTAAGGCTAAAGTTTGTGACTTAGTGCGTCAAAGTGAAATAAATCTTTTAGTCTCTGGTACTGGTATTTGTCCAATCTATTTACCTTTTCTACTTCCGAAGATGTCTCCAAATGGCAAGATAAGGGGTTTTTCCATGTTCACTTCCCACATGTCGACCTTATCGTCCATCCCCACTTCAACTATAATATAGGTGTTGAATTTTCTTCCACTTTAATAGATACCCAATGTCAGATCTGGGAACAAGCTATTATTGCCCAGTTTCGTGGTCTTCTCAGTGCTGAAAAGGGTGATGAAATTCTTTCTGTTCAACCCAATTTTACCCTCTCTCTATCTGATAAATTCATTTCTTCTTCTTTCTGCCTGTTATTACAAGTCAAAGGTGTCTCTTTAATGCCTGGATCTGTCTATGCTACCATCGGAGGTCATTGTATTTATAGAATCATGAATACTGTGTCTCCACCAGTTTCCTTACCCATGAGGGTATCTTTCCCAAGAGGATCATCCAATCTTCTTGATTATGGCCGATTTATAGATGCAACTGGTTTCGACATAGGATTCCCTATAATAGAACAACTGTTGGATAGACAGAAGCCATAGTTTATTGGCCTTCCAGTCCATAAAAATAGATTCTCTGACAGACCATTATTCTAATCATGCAGAGTAGGCACCATCACATTACAGTCTGTCCCTGGCCAAACCATTCTTAAACAGCCCTTGATAGATGAAACTCAAGCCTGAGCTCAACCACTAGCTCGCAGTAGGTCTATGGCTCACAGTTATGCTAGCTCTAATAGGAAACCATATGTATATTACAATCTTGAAGAATGTTCCACCTCTAGCAGTAGCTCCCAAAGATTTAATAAAATGCCTTCTAGATCTTCTTTCTCTTCTAGATCACATAGGTCTATTCTAGTAGAAAATCCTGATCAAATAGATGAACTGGCTAGACAAGTGAGTGCTAGATTACATCTTGCACCAAAACAAGATGAAGAATCTGAAAAGAAGAGAAAAGGAAAAGGCATTAAAATAGCCAAGCTAGGAGAACATGCAAGCATGATGAGAGAACATCTACCAAGATATGGTTCCGAAAAAAGAGCTAAACATACAGTCTAAATGGATTCTACCACTACTGTAGATTTAGTAAGTTATTCTCCTGGTAGATGGCCAACACAAGATAGCTATCAGGTTGTTAATCATGAGGATAAGACTTGGGGCAGCTATGAATCCAAAGTCCATACAAAAATAGGGACTAAACAAAAGAATTTTGAAGCACAAAGGAATTGGCAGTCTCATTGGATGCAAACTGCTTCAGAAAACATAGATGACATAGCAGTAGATGTCAAGCAAAATACTAACAGGACTATTTCTATTTATGATGGTTTGTTGCAAGTGCAGAATAGTCAATATAAGACTGAAACTGTTGTAGGTAGAATTGATAAGCAATGCACTTCTACCTTAAATAATTTTGGCACATTAAATTATCAAGTTAGTCAAACACATACAATGGCTACAAACATCCAGTCTAGCAGTGAAAGAATTGAGAATGTAGCCTCTCAGATTTATAGTCAAGTTTCAATGTCTGACAACAGAAGAGATACTCAGGCTCAGGAAACTAAAGTTTTACTTGAGCATGTTGCTAGAAACCTAGAAAAGGTTAGAAAGTATGCCAAGAAGATTAGAGTGTCTAAAAAAGAAAAAGATAGTTCTAAGGAAGAAAATAAGGATTCCAAAACTTAGAAATCTTAGAAAATAGAAGCAAAGCCTAGACCTAAGATACAGAGAAGAAAAAGTCTTTTGTTCTCTGAAGAAATCATTGAAGAACCAGCATCTTCAACTCATAGAAGTCATACTCCACAAATGCCTTCCAAGATAGTTCTTCCAAAACAAAAAGAACATATGCTTCAGGCTACTGAAGAATTAAAGGATTGGTTGGCAGAATGCCAATTAGAAGATAATGAGCCTGTATACATGGAAGAACCAGCCGTAGCCATGAATTCTTCTGATGAAGACATTTTTGAAACTATTTCAATCCCAGAGTCAATATTGGAAGAAGAAGCAGAATATGTGTCTTCTTATGACACTCTATCATAGAAATTAAGGAAGACTGGGAACCATTGTATATGGCTAGTCAGTCTACTGTTGAAAATGAGGTAGATGTGGAAATGAAAGATGTTGTGTCAGAAAATGCCAGACCTGAACAGTTAAGAGCTTATGCTACTTCTGGTTATATTCTAAACATAGATAAAGTGATAGATCCTTATGTTACTATTTGCACCTGGTGTGATACTTTAGAAAAATTTTATGACACTAGAGGATCTGTCTGGTCTAAGGCTAATAAGGTGCTCTATGCAGTAAGACTCATGTCTGGAAAGCTCCGTAGCTGGTGGAATTCTCTCCCTGATAATGGAATAATTTCAATTGATTCAGATGGAGATGAATATGTCAAAGAAAAAGACATGGGTAGGAATGATATTTCTGTTGAAGGATTTGCTACATTAAAGTTATATCTGATTGGTTTATTTTGTGGCAATAGAAAAAATGACATCCATGAAGCTGAAAAAATTCTTTACTCTTTGCAGTTGAAAGACCTTGGTAAATTGCATAAGTATAATTTGGTCTTTGAAAAATACATGATAGCTGTAGGGAAATTGCATGATCCAACTACAAAGAAGTTCTATTTAAATTCTTTACCTTGTGGGTTAGGTGATTATGCAGAAGAATATGTAGCCAATAAATATAAAACCAAGATTGATACTTTTGGGTTCAGTGAGTTAAGGCAATTGGTTACATATAAGTTAGATAAAGGATGTCTGTTGAAAGCTCTAATTGATAATAGAGATCAGTATAATTCTTCCTGCAATATGAAGGATTACTGCAGCCCACCACCCATAAATCAAATTAAAGATTTCAAGCATGTTCGTAAGTTTAGCAGAAATAAATGTGGAAGAAATTGTCATTGTAAGAAATGTAAATATTCTAAGTATGATGATGATAATTTTGAGAGATCTTTCCACAAAAGGAAGGCCTACAAAAAGAAATATAGGCTAGCTCCTATAAATAAGAATTCTTTTAAGAATAGATGGCCACCAAAATATTTGTTCAAAAAGCATAAGGATTCTAAGGAAAGAAATAAACCTGTACAGTGTTTCATTTGTAAAGGGTCACATTATGCCACAAATTGTCCCAAGAAATATAGTCCAGAAAATAAGGTATATGCCATGTTTGAGGAACAACATAAATCAGATGCTTGGGAAATTGTACAGTCTTTTGATGTTCTTGGTTTTGGTGATAATTCTTTATTTGAGCTTGTTGAAATTTTGCCTGATCAGTTTTATATGGCTAAAGATAAACATAGAAAAGTTTATCCTTCTAGTTCTTCTGCTTCTGAATCAGAAAGTTCTAGTTCTTCAGATGATAAAGCTGTCACTAAGACTCTCAAAAAGGCCATTAAGGATATTGAGTTTAAAATCAGTATGGCTAAATCAAAAGATCCATATCACATGCCAGGATCTTTAGAACAAAGAAAAGCTACTGCTAAACAATAGGTAAAAGATATTAAAGCCTGGGAAAAGGAGAAAATTGCTCTCTACAGAAAGATCAAAAAACCCTCTAAGCATTTTGTTTCTAATTCTCCTTCACCACCTCCTAAATCATCATCCCATGGTTATATCCATCCATGATGGTCTCCTAAACCTTCGTCTTCCAAACGCCATTCACCATCTATCTCTTTTGGCCGCAGTATTGATGCTCTTTGTGTCAAAGTTGACAGATGTAATGAATCCGTAGATATCCTTGCTCGCCAGTGTGCTCTCCAGCAAAAGGCTTTGGAAAAACTTTCTTCTCAGGTGGGGGAAATTTGAGATTTATTGACTAAAGCTGATAATTCTTCCTCCTCCCCTTCTAAATTTGAGCCTGACCTCCTATCTGAACATGCAAATGCCTTGTATATGGTTGAAAATTGTACTTATATCAGAGTTAATCTTTGTTTCTCTGGATATAAGCCAATTCCTATGGATGCATTTGTAGATTCTGGTTCTTCTCGCAGTTTTGCAAAGACTAATGCTATTCCTCCTGAGTTTTGGAAAACAAAATATGATTTGCCGACAGGATATGCAATTAATGGAGAAGAAATAAAGATGGGAAGATTTGCTCAAGATGTCAGAATAGAAATACAAGGTAAACAATTTATTGTTGATTTGATTGAACTTGATAGTTTGAGAGAAGATATTCTATTAGGGTATACATTCCTAACCAAGTACCAGCCATTTGTGTTAAAGACTCATGAGATTTCTCTCAAGCATACTGATGGCATGGTAAAAATTCCATCTCTTAAATTAGTCAACCATAAGCTATCTGGGAAAGCGAAGAAGCAAAAGAAAGAACCTCTGAAATCCCAAGGACCACAGTTACCTCTTCTCTTAGAACCAGTAAAGGCTAAGTTTGAACAAGATTGTTGTAGTCTAAACCCTCTACAATTCTGGTCTAAGGAACATGAAGAATGTGAGATTAGGTTGAAGCCTGAATGTAAGTCTGTCATACCTTTTAAGCTAGCCTATCTCATGAGCCCTACTGAGGTAAAAGAAATGGATGAGCATCTCAATGAGCTTATTGAAGGGAAATTCATAAGAGAAAGTAAAAGTCCATTTAGCTGTCCAGCCTTCCTAGTGAATAAGAGAGAAGAGCAACAGAGAGGAAAGAAAAGATTTTGTATAAATTATAAGCCTCTAAATGATATAATATTGCCTTTCAATTATCCAATTCCATTTAGTACAGATCTAATTATGAGAGCTACCTCAAAGAAAGTCTTCTCCAAGTTTGACTACAAATCTAGTTTTTGGCAGATTAAGGTAAAAGAAGAAGATAGATATAAAACAACTTTCTCTATGCCACAAGGTCTGTATGAGTGGAATGTGATGCCTTTTGGTCTAAAGACTGCACCTACATATTTTCAGTGCAGAATGGATAGAGCTTTGAGAAGTTTGAAAGAATTTTGCTCTGTCTACATTGATGATATCATTGTTTATTCTGATGATGATTCACAGCATTTAAAGCATTCAGAATCTTTGTATAATGCTATCAGAGAAAATGGTATCTATTTACCTGCCAAGAAAATGGTTATCAACAAACAGGAAATTGATTTCTTGGGTCTGGTTTTGTCACATGGCAAGGTAAAACTCCAGCCTCATATACTCAAGCATATTTCTGAATTTCCTGATATTTTAGTTGGTACAAAACAGATACAGAGATTCCTTGGATGTTTGAATTATGTGAGTCCGTTCTATAATGGATTGGCAAAAGACAGAAAGAAACTTCAAGCCCAACTTAAAGAAGGTGCTGGTCCCTGGAATGAAGAGTTAACAGAGATAGTGCAGAGGATCAAATAGAAATGCCAGTATCTCCCAACTTTTCATTTACCAGAAGAAGGATATCCTCTGATTTTATTTACTGATGCATATGATGATGTTTGGGGTGCTGTCTTGATATAGGATATTTCTATGAAGGGAGCCCAAGTGTGTGGATACAGGTCTGGAACATTCATAGACACAGAGTGCAGATACACCATTTATGAGAAAGAAATATTGGTTATTAAGAAAGGTATAGAAAAGTTTAAGATTTTTCTTAAACCAGTTCATTTCATTGTTAAAACTGACAGTCAGCCAATTAGGTCTCTACTTAGCAAGAAGCCTAACAAAGACATTACCCATGGCCGGATTGCACGCTGGTATCTTGATTTTACCAATTATGATTTTGAAATAGAATGGATTAAAGATGACCATAATCCATTGGCAGATTCTCTTACGAGAGAAATGACTAAGCTTGCAGAACCCATGAATATGATGATAGAAATAGGTGACACTTTGGTCAGAAAAGATGGTGTTGATGTGTTCTTAAGTAAAGATGAACAAGGTCAAGATGTGTGGATTCCTCAACTTCCACCAGAGATAATTATGCCAATTCTGCACACACATTTTTTGAATAAATGGTTAGAAAACCTAAGAAATGTCATCAGAGATAACTATAACAGGGGAATTCTTACAGGCAGGCAGCAGACAGAATTTCTTCAACATTTTGGTCTCCAGAATGCTAGTATTTATTTTGCACTAAGAAATGGCATTACAATGGATATTTGTCTTAAATCTTTATTACCAATGAATTGGCCTATAAAGATTAAAAGGAATTTCCTTAAATGTGCAAAATTTGGTTTCTTTAGTAGTATTACCATTTTGCAGACTGAGTTCGAAGACTATGCATATTTGTTTCAGGGGTATAATGACAAAGTTACCTAGGATGATATGAAGGAGTTTTTTAATCATCTGCAAAGCAATTTTGGACCATCAGGTTATCTAAACAACCACTTTCACTATGCTCTGCCAAGGATAGAATATTATCCTTTGACACACCATTGGTTCCCACAGGCCCACGTCGAGGATATGGAAGTTGCTTTACTCCCAGCTCTGGTTGCAGTAAGAACAGAGATTGATTTTGCATCTCCTGATTTTGTAAATAAAATAATCTATACTTTCCACCAAAGAGATGATGACCTAGAGATAGCCTTTTAGCCTCTCCCACAAACTCTATTACCACCTACCAACCTAGATCATAATTATGATTCTGATAGTTCTGGCATATGGGACCTAGCAGCTGATGACCTATCTAACGGATCTACTAATGAAGAAGAAATTGATTACAATACTGATGATGACTAGCACATGGGTTTGTCAGTGCCATGATGTCGGCCACGTTAAGACTCCGACAATAGGATGCAACCCTATCTAAAAAGCAAGATCCCCATAGTCACTTTTGGGTGTAAAGTGAGCCATGATCACATGCGGTGTGTCTCATGTGAAGAATCTTTGTACGCTCCACTGTAGAGCAAACTATTTGCTTTATTCTCCACTACCTACAGTGTTAGACGCATGTCAAGTTTGTATGGTCGGATTCGAAAATCATTTGATAATTTTAAGGTCTGACTTGTCTTATAAATAAGAACCCAATGCTTTTGTTTCGGCATTTGGAGTTCATTTTAAGAAGTTAGAGAAAGTTTTCTAGAGTCTAGAGTCTAAGATTAGTCTGAGTCTAAATCAAGTCTGGAACAAGATTTTTCCTCTTGTAATGTTTTTGTAATGCAAATGCTAGCCCTTATTGTTTAATAACAAAGGTTGCTTTTTGGATGTCTGCTATGTTGTGTATAAGAATCATGAAATCCATAGAATAATTGATGATATTGTTGTTCAGCGAAGTAATAAAGACTGTGTAGATTATCGACACTATATATCTAGTTTCCAAGGAATTTTTTGCTATTGCAAATATCATTTAATGTTATATTTGTAATGCTTAGCAATAATAGTTCATGATTATTTATAAATAATTACTTCAGATCTTTGTAGATAGTGATTGTTTTCTGATTATGAATCATGCCTTCACTATGAAAATTTGGTATTATAGATAGTATAGATGTGATAACCAATTTTCAATGTTATCGACTGTATTAGTTTTATGATAAACTTTATTAGTAATTTTTTATTTTGGCAACCGTGACTACCACGGCTACCACAATAGAGCTATGGGAGCCGTGGGAACCATGGCTCCTTATAATGGAATCGTGGGCAGCAAGTGGTCGGCTTATGGCCGCCACTGGCCGAGGCCACAACTCAGCCTCCATTTTAAATCTTGCAAACAATTACAATACTCTTAATGCTCTACATTACTTTTGTAACCATCTTTATCATTAACTTTTTAATTACCTCTTCCTCTCAATCGTAACTTGACAGTATGAACATTTGTATGTCAAAATAACTTAATTAAAAAAACACACACACACTCACGAAGATATATATATATATATATATATATATATATATATATATATATATATATATATATATATATATATATATATATATATATATATATATATATATATATATATATACATAATGTTGTCGCAGACTGTGAATAATATGAATATTGTTTCAAAGAAATAAAATTTTGATAAGGGATCTGTCGTAATAGTCTAGATGTTTATATATATATTTATATATTCATTTATATAAGAAGCTGTATATATATATATATATATATAGTGATAGTAAATCTATTAATCTTTTTTCATACATCCTTTTCATAAAATATATCTGCATTTCATTAGAAAAAGTATAATATTACTTTATCGACTATTGTTGAAACAAGTTTTTCTTGAGAAATTTTATGAAAGGAATATCTAACTTGCAAATGCAAATGTATTGAACAATTGTAATGAACAAATCTTTTCCAGCATAGATAATTTCCCATTGCATAAAGAAAATTTTAAAATTTAGTGTAAGTTATTCATCTTTAATTGCTCTATTTCATTAATTATCATTATAATCTAATAATTTTATTATTTTTTAGTTTTATTGGGGAGGGCATTACACCTTGTCCTCTCATGAATTATGGAGGCTAATAGATTTGATTGCTAAGGAGTTGACTGAATTGATTAATACGTTAACTCAATTGATTGGGTTGTTAACAAAATTGATTGATTTGTTAACATAATAGTTGAGGAGTCAATTGATTTGATTGATCTATTAACTGATCTGATTGAGAGTGAATTATGGTGAGATGGAAAATAGGGAAAATAAATAAATAAATTATTTAATTTCATGTGTACATGGATTTTGGAGAAAATGGAATATTAGCTTTAATTAAATAAATAATTTAAATTTATTTAATTAATGTGTGGAGGGAAACTAGCTTAACTAAATAATTATAATTATTTAATTAATATGGAGGAATAATGTAGTGATTGATTTTCATAACAATAGATGAAATTAATCAAATAATTAAGAATTAATTAATTAATGTGAAGTATGGCAGCTGAATGTTCGATTTAGAAGTGGGATAATTTTAGGTGTTTGCATTTTTCCCCTCTTTGAAATGGTGTTACGAAGTAAGATCATTTCAAAAAAAATTAAAGCATAACGTTGTGTTAGATAAATGAAGATTTTGGTTTAGAAGAATATGATTGAATTAGAAATGATGATGCCCAAGTTGGGTAGAAGAAGTGCTTAGTAGGCTAATTAGTGGGTTGAATGATGCCCTCTTGAGAGGACAGACGAATTGGAAGCATTTAAGTGTGCTCTCAAAATGAATGAATGGGAAGAAAAGCTTAGATAAAAGATGGAACATTAAGATAAGAAGAAGAGCAAAAGAGAGAAGAATAGAAAAGATAAAAAGATGGATGTACGAATGATGGATTTATTATGGGGAGTAGTAATGCTGACGTGAGTAGAGAAATCCTATAGTTTGATATAGCACTAGACATTATGCACCAAGGTATAAGGACTAGGTTGACGATGTGTCTTGTGCACCCAACATAATACAACCTTGTCTAGACGTATGAGGAAGGATACTTAGAGTAGTAAAGTCCTAGTGCACAAAAGGTATACTATGACCTTAGATGCAAAGGAGAATGAAAAAATTTTCCAACATACATAAGATATGAATATTAGATGGTGTGATATAGATGCAATACAAATCCAACATAAAATGATAACACACAAGCAAGCAAGCAAGTATGTACAAATGATTCAAAAAACAAACATGGTGTTGCCTCTATCAAGTTGTAAACCAATGAGTGATCGATTGATTAATGATTGATGATTTATTTGATTGATTGGATAATGATGATGATGATGATACTAGTGTTTTTGGCCATATGAATCAACACCATGATTTGATTGATAAGGATAGTGTTGACATTATGGGGAATGATATATCCCTAGATCAACACAAGGATGTGGGAATGATATACCTCATTGATGAGTGATTAATTGATTGGTTTATAAGAAGGCTAGAATTAAGACAATGGATGTGATTGGATAATTTGGCCTGATTGATTAGCTAGATTGGTATGGATTAAGGATGACTTGCATTTTGGTTTTTCTTTTGTATTTTTTTGAATATTTTGGGATGGCATTGGATCACATTTGGATAGCCTTTGTGTTAGATACCAATGAAAAGGAAAACCAAGTCTAGATGCAAGGATGGGGGTAGGATGGGATGAATGGATAAAAGGATGGGCGATAGTAAATGGGATGGAAGACTCATGATAGATGAATGGATAAGAGGATAGACAATATTAAATAGGATGGAAGACTCATGATAGATGGATGGATAAGAGGATAGGTAATAGTAAATAGGATGGAAGACTCATGGTATATGGATGGATAAGAGGATAGGTAATAGTAAATAGGATGGAAGACTCGTGATAGATGGATGGATAAAAGGATAAGCAATAATGAATGGTATGAGGTGGAAGAAAGGTTTAGGATGTGATCTCCAAAGACTATGTTGCATAGGAATAACATGCCCCATTCTAGGTGTAATGATTAGGATTTTATATGACAAAGATTATGATGAGAGGATGATAGGATTGGTTGGAAAGGATGATGTATATCAAGAGATATCCAAAACATTCTTCAACATTTTTCCCCTATGTCTTTATCAAGATCAAAATAAGGGAAGGGAGGATGGGGTGATGTGATGGGATAGGTATGTAGATATAATGGATGAGGATGATAGGATAGGTATGTGGATATAATGGATAGGGCTGGTAGAATAAGATGTAAATGATAGGATGGGATGGATGAGACAACATGCTCCCAAGTGCAAGGTACATAGATAATCAACTAACACATAATGCCTATTTGCTAGGTTTTTATCATGGTACTTATCCAAGGTTCCACCAAGGTGGTTTTCACCATTGGATGAAGGGATTTCTCTTTACTATTTTGATTTTCTTTTTTTTGTTTGATATTTTTTATGGGATATTTGGATGGGATAGGTGGATACACATAAAAGGGACTCAAGTGTTTAGTTCTACGAAGGGTGATAGTCCTATTAGAGATAAAACAATGGTGCACATGGACCATGTCAAATGTCATTATGCTCATAGATGTCGGTATGGAATTGGGTGAGAGGGAGATGGAGTAGGTAGAGAGTGGATTTTAATGTGGATTATGGATGGAAGGATAGTGGATTTTTATGTGGATTATGTATGCAAGGATTGGGGATAGTGGATTTTGATGTGGTTATGGATGGAAGGATTATGCAAAAGCATGGACCATAGGAATAGGATAGGGGAGATATGTAGGATAATGAATGAAAGATGGGGAGATGGATGTATGTGGAAATGGTGTGGAATGGAAAGGAAGCAAGACCAATGGTTGCACACACCATAATAAACATTGAAGCTTTTGATTTGGAGGAGGTGTAGGAAGTAATGGACATATTTTCTTAGGGGATGGTTGATGTAGGAATTTAGGAACCAACATAGAATTATGATTGTTATGCTTTTGCATTGGATGTGGGATTTGTAGTTGGAATGAGATTTTTTGGATGCTTCATTTGACTTGATTTCTTTTTACTTAGGAACCCAAACCATTTTAGTTTTGAACTTTTCTTGCAGAGTTATATGGGCTTTATATAGCCTTTTGGATGGATTTTTCTTCAATTCTTTGCATTGATGCCTTATGATGTTAGGATAATTAGGATTTTTTGTTTTATGAAAGGAGGAATTAAAATTTTTTTTTTTGAATCCCATGGACTTGGTGGAAGCTTCATGTTTGGTCAATGTGTGCATTTGTTGATCATGATTAGGAATTTTAGGGGATGTATGGATGTAGGGATTAAAATTGGATTTATGGATAGATGGATAAGGGGATTCGAAGATGGGGATATTAGGATTTGGGAGGAGTGGAGGTAAAGTGGATGGATGGATGGGGATGTTAGGAGTTGGAAGGAGTGGAGGTAAAGTGGATGGTGCGAGGTGTGTGGTCACATGCTTTTGGGATTTGTAGGATGATGGATGAGGGATGAAAACATATGTTTTTGGGGTATGATGTGGTTTGTGATGGAAAGGAGTTAATTTAGAAGGCATGGAGGAATTACCAACATCTTGAGATTGTTTTCTTTTGGGTATATATCCAATGCCATATGAGCATGGAGGGAATTTGACATGGATAGTCTCCAAAATACCTTGTTCATGAATGCCCAAGCCTTTACCTTGATAAATCATGTTTTAGAGTATGCGATGGACAATTGGATTTTGGGTATTTTGGACACAAGACACAAGCTCATTATTTGATAGGGAGGGTGAGGTGGTGGATAGTGGTTGTTGATTTCTGAAGGAAGAGCATTTAGGGATGAAGGTGGAAAGACCAAGGGAATGGGATGATGGACATGCAATATGGTCGATATTGGATAACAAAAGATCAATAGGATCTTGATTATCATTATGTTCATTAAGATCGAAGATATTTGTTTGATCATCTATGTTTACTTGGGAGCCAAGTGTTTCATCAAGGGAAGTGGATGTTGTTGGATCATGGATAGGGCTAGATGGGGGATGGATAGGAGTAGTGGAGGTTTCTTGATCATCAATGGTTGTGGGATTATGGATAGGATCAAGTTGCTCATGGATAGACTCTTTATCATATATAATATCTTGATCATAAAGGAGATATAGGTTATGGATAGTTTGAAATTGGATTGCTTGCTCATAGTTAGGAACTTGATCATGGATAATATATTGATCATAGAAAATATATAGGTTATGGATAGGTTGAATGGACATTCTTTGATCTTGATTTGGATGAGGGGTTAATGTTTCCACATGCTTTAGATTATATTCTTGACATAGCTCTTAATTTTGGATGGAAATGGAAATGGGAGACTCTTGGATAGGGTTGATAAGTTGTAGATTCTCAACGACATGAGGGTATAATGGATCTTGACTTGCATTGATAGTTAGGGACTCTTTAATAGGATTGATGGGTTGTGGACTACATGACATGTATTTGGAGGACTACACATGTTGTTTGAAGGCTCTTGGATAGGCTCAAGGATAGGTGTTTGATGACATGGAGATGTGTTATTCCTTTCTAATAGTCATTGGATCACATCATTCATAAGTGTATTGGTGGATGGACAATATAATGGATGGATACAAATGGTGGATGCTATTGTAGTCTTAGGATTAAGATTCGGTGGAGGGATAATAGGGGTGGATGTTGTAGGATCATGATTAGGATTAGGTGGAGGGTTAATGGTATTAGACATATTAGGATTTGAATTGGAGGGAGGGATAATGGGATTAGGATTGGATGGAGCGATAATGGGATTGAACGGATTGGATTGGCATGGTGATGGGGGTGACACATGGGATTGGGATGAGTTTGCATGCTTAAGCTTTAAAATAGAACTATGAAGCTCAAAGTCACAGTCCAAAAATAGGGGACAATCAATTGTCTTATGACCTTTGATCTTATGTTATGCACAATAGTCATGTTCATTGTACCTAGGAGAACTAAATGCACTTTCCTCACATGGTTTGATTTTAGGAAGTTTGAAGAGTTTTCTTTTATGCATCCATTGTAAAAACATCACACCCTCATCTTTTGGTAGAGGATTGGAGGAACATGGTGATTAAGGTAATATAGGGCTTGATGGATTGGAATATTGGTGGATCAATGGACTAGGATTGGGATTACATGGAGGTAGTCACAATTTTTGTAGGAAAGAGCAGTATGTTACTTCCATAGGTTTCAACAGAAAAAGGACATATATAAAGCCCACAATGTCCTCTACAGTGACAATAGCCATTAGCTAAGAGAGCAGTTCCAACCATAATAGAGAAAATAGGTTTGACAAGCTCACCATTATCGTGAAACAAATGAAGAGTTTTCATTCTCATCAAAACACAGAGGGAAATACCCAAATCTCTAAGAAGCATTGCACTCAAGAAAGAAGGTTCTTCTTCTTTCTTAGAGTTAACATCGACTATGAATAGAGAAAAATTTATGGAAGAAGGACTAAAAGTTGAACACATTATGTGCAAAAGAAGATGTCATTTCAAGCCCCTATTGCCACTGTGCCATGGAGGCTGAGCATGAAGCATAAAGAGTATACAAAATCAGACACATTTAGAATGCTAAAGAACTAGTGCAAGAAGAATTTTCTTTCTACAAGAAGTTGCATATTTCTTTCTTTTTTCCTTCAAAGAATATTAAACCCACAAAATTTATTGCAAACCTTTATCACACATAAGATGCATAGTCCAAATCTTGAAGCGTGAAGGTAAAAAGAAACACCATAGCTTCAAAAAAATTGCAGAAAAGAATGAAGAATAGCTTCCAAACCCTCTCATGGTAGCCCAGCTCTCCCAGCAATGAAAATGATAAAAATGTAAATCAAATTTAGGGTTTGAGCTTTTTGTTTAATCATCCTTATGCCCTAGAAGTGTTTTAAGCTTGCTTTAAGTGAAAGTCATGAAAATAATTAATTAACATTGAAGATATTGTGGTCAAGAATTTTAAAGTCCTAGAACCTAATGATTGTGCCAAGGAGGGGCCCATGGGCCAAAAGAATTATTCCTTTTACATTTGTTTTTCCTAAGTTAAAGGTCAAAATCATCACATGATAAGGCTTAGTGCCTTTTTCAAATGCCTTAATTCTTTTAATTTTAATTTGTATCATGATGATCAACAAGTCAAAGGTCAAAGAACCCTAGATGCCTTATGCATTTTGAATGTATCAAAATTTAATACAAAAGATCAGTCAAAGGTAAGGTTATGGGGTAAATGTTTTATTTGCATGGAGATATGAGGATAAAAGTTATGAGATAATGCATGAAGATACAAAGACAAGTGAATACAAGGTGGCAGAGGTAGGTGATATGCAGATAAAGTCATGTAAGAGTAAGAGATATGGATAAGATTAATAATGCATGCAAAGTCAAAATATGAGAAATGCATTAGGGAGACAAGTGTTCATAAAGTGGTAAAAATATAGTATGAAGGAAATGATGCATGTGTAATGCAACTAGGAGGTTTTTCTTTTGCATGGAGTTATAAGGTGATAAATGATGCAATTATCATTCCTCTTGATAATTCATTATATTATTTTGCATTTAAGTGACGTATTTTTTTACATGGGAGGCATAACGGGGCATTTTTTTTCATTTTTTCATGTATGAAGACCTAATAAAATTTTGGCATCATTATCATGCAAAATCATGAAAATTAGGCAAATGTAAAAGGAGAGATAAGGTATATTCTTTTTCTTTTATTTCTTCATGATTTTACAACTACATATCATGTAAACAAATTAATAAAGTAACATTTTATAAATTACTATATTATTTTGTCACAAGTTGTAAAATGGGAGAAATTAGACAAATTGAAACTCATAATAGAGTAAGTCATGCAAACGATTACTTTATCAATTTTCCACATGATCTACACATGCAAAATCATGTAAGATAGACGAGTTAAGTTAACTGAGGACTTTTGAGGTCTTTTTGCATGGCTTGGATGTCAAAATAGAGAAAATTGAGAAACTCTTGGATCAAACACATGGAGACTAGCAGTTTGGAGCTATTTTTTCTCATTTTGAGGTAGTTTTGACCCTTATTTTTAGGGATTTCATTGTTTGCTCATGGATCAAATTGGAGAGCTTATTTTTAGAGGTAGTTAAATGCAGTTGATTTTTCATGCCTCTTGGCGAGAGATCAAACTATATATTGTAAAGAAAAACTTAGGTTTTTGGAGTTCTTACCCTTTTGCTCTTTGCACTTGGAGGAAGAAAAAGGTTTTCTAACTCATTTATTTCATAGCTTTATAGAGATTACAGTAGGTTATAGGTTTTACATTTTATTTTATACAATTATTTCCCTTTATTTTTTAGCTTGATCAAGTATCTACCTTCTATTAATGCATCTTTTATGAATGATTTGATGAGATTTTATTGTGTTTAAAACATCAGAACCTTTAAAATCATTGTTTCATTTATACTTGCATGTGTTAGATAGCATTGAAAAATCTTCCTTTTTATATTATCAAAACCATTTTTCCTTCAAAAAGAAATATTTTACAGCGTCCCTTAGAAACATTTTTATGATCAATTTGCTGAAAGTGGTTTGTATGGATAGATTTTCTGAGATCTATTGTGAGTTAGATTGCCAAGTTTCATCATTATTAGGTGGATCACCATACTTTTAAATTTTTATTGCTTTTAGAGAATTTATTTTTTTACTCTTTTCTAAATCAAAGTCATAGATCTAAATTGAATATTTTAAGGGAACTAGCCCATAATCTAGAGGTTCAAACTCAATATAGGTCACCCACAGCCTGAGTCTAATCCTATGTTACATAGGATTGCTGAGTTTCACAACTTTGCATAACGGGTACAATCCTGCTAGTCAACAATACTCAAAAGTATTCTTAGGCAGAGGCTTGGTGAAAATCTCTGCAATATGATCTTTTGTAGATACATACTCCAACTCGACTTCATTCTCTATCACCTTTTCTGTAAGGCTGCATATAATCACACTCAAACTTCCCTAGTAATATTGTTATGGTAAGACTTGTTTGAAGAACATTTACAATAAATTTCGTGTTCTCTATGTGATTACAACTACAGGAGGTTACATGAAAAAAATGCATGACAATTATTTCAATCTAATCCATGTTATATGTTTGAGCTATCTCCGAAGTATGCTTGTTAAATTATAATTGTATGATGTGAAACCCACCCCTTAGTGACTACTACCCACATTATTATGTGTTGTTTAAGATTGTATGAGTCAACTTTGGTATAGTTTCCTTGTAAGACTTATTATATGATATGGATTTTATGATTCTTTCTTATGACTCATTTGAAGTAGTTTCAATTGAAGTGGCTTCATATGGTTACTATGTTATTATGATGAGATATATTTCATTTGGCTCTGGTGTTTTGATTAGACTACGACTATGGTTACATATTACTTTTGGGGCATATGATTCTAGTTTGGATTATGATTGATACACATTTTGTATATTCACATGTACCTTTGCTTGTTCTGTATGAAGTTTAGGATGATGATTCATATCGTATGTTAGTGGATTATATTATTCATTGATGTGTAGTACTATTTTACTCCATGAGTTGCATTTAGTGATTTATATACTACTTCTATAGATTATGTCATTTAATGATATGTAACATCGCATATATATTCCATGAAAATGTTGTTAAGCATTTTGATTATCTTGATTATAGTCATTCATCTACTAGAGAGAGATTTCTACTATTTTGTACATTTAGAAACCTATTGGATTATCTAGTGGATGTAGTACATTTTAAATGATTTACTATGCTATAGTTAGTTTCCATTATATTGTTGCTTCGACTATTCTATCTTAATCGTAACTGACATTGAAAATAAGTGTGTAGGTTTTGAGCCAGTGGATACGCGGAAAACACTTAGAGACCTATTGTGGTTCCCCAGTAAGCCAACCTAGCCTATTTGGAAAGGCTTAGGTCGATTGTATGGTAATGTGTATGTGATTTATACATCTACGTGAAATTGTCTTGTCCTGTTGATACGTGACATCGATGTGTAAAATTGTGATATTGTAATGTAAAGCATGTGTTGTAATTGTGTGTCATGTTTTATTGCATGATAATCTTGTGAAGTCATTTTTGGGGTAAAGGGGATCAAATAATTGTTCCAATCACAATATTAATTGAAAAAAAAATTAATACCCTTCTAAAAGGAATATATATAAATAAAGCCTAAGTTATTAGTCTAGGTGGGACCCTTGAGAAAAGGGCAATAAATTTTTAAAAAAATCTTTTTGAAACATTTATTTTTGGGGTTATTTGTATGTGATAAAAATTCCCTTAATTAAAGGGTGCTGCCACAATAATGGGTTACACTTTCTGGGACATCCTAATTTTTTGTTGAAATCACATATTTTTCGAAAATATAATGATTTAGCCTTGAAAGGTTCAATTTAAAAGATTTTAATTGAAGAGGCTTTGATCAAACCTTCTTAGATTCAAACCCCCTTAGATAGAACCCTGCTAGTTTTAAACCATACCTATAATAGAGTGTCCTCTACACCTATCAAAATGCTGATAAAAAACTACTTTTGATTTACCTTTTAGGGGATCAAATGAATTCATTTAAAATTTATGTTTTGTAAGTATGTAGTCCTTATTATAAGCTTCCCAAAAAGTATAATTTTAAATATATTTAATTTGATTATTATTTTTTTTTCTTGTGAATGTAGGTCTTTCACCGAACATCAAGTTCTATGTTTTACACATGGAAAATTAGTAAATTAGTGAAATTTTTTTTTGAAAAATATCTATGCCTAGGTATTGATGTCCTTGTTTTAATAAAAAAGAAAAAAATATTTTTTGATACATACAGAAAAAATTATGTTTTACGGAATATGCTTATGTCTAAATTATAATTGGTTTGACTTCAAAACTTAATTAAAAAAAAAACTATTCAACAAAACATTATGAAACCAAATGCATGCCCTATATATCATTGTTACCAATCTAAATTCAAAAGAATCTAAATTTTATCTTTTATAGAAAAAAAGTTATGTGCTACTGAATACACATCACTTTAAAAAAAATTGTTTACTATTAAAAACTAGTTATCAAAGGAGACATAAAAAATTTTACAATTTCACTCTAATTTTTTAAAAAATATATATTTAGAATCTACAAAAAAAATCACAAATCACTAGTTCACATCATCTTCAAATTCCTAACAATTTAGCGGGTATATGTCAGAAAGTGAAGATTTAGTTCAAAATGTTGATTTCAATGTCAAGTTTGGCCAAAAAGTGTAACCCATTATTGTAGGATGACGCTAAAATGCAAGGACAATTTGATTAAGTGTCCAGAAAAAGGAATGCCAAGTGGATCAGCAAAGCACAGACACATGCTGTCCACATTTTGATACATGGAGGAGGATTCATGTTGCACATGGGGACAGGTGTGAGGAGGAAATAAGGAGGAAGAAAAAAATAAAAGATGCTTGGATAATTTTAGAAGGGTTTCTTTTCTAGAAAATATTTTTTGGGGATTGTGAAGTAGGAAGGAGGGGGAGGAGAAAGAGAGGAGGGAGTTCTGAGAAAATTAGGGGAGAAAAAAAAATAGAAGAAAATAAATCTAAATAGAGGTGGAAATTCCAGGTAGGCCCTCATTCAACACTATGGAAAGGAAAACAAGAAAATAAAAAATAAAAACAAAAAAAGAAACTGTGTAAAGAAAATTTTCTAATTATAAATGTCACTGTTAATTAAGTAAACAAATCCTCTTTCAATGAGAATTTCATAATACTATAGGTCCTATGTTGTGTTTTGTGCAATGGTTTTCTATGTTGTGTGTTGTGCAAAGATTTCAGTGTTGAGTGTTGTACAATGGTTCCTGTATAAGTATGAAGATATCTCTTTTCTGTTACTATTATGATTGTAGTATGGGAATAGACTTGTTGATGTTAATAATTTGAGGTAGGTTCTTTTCTCTATTGTTAACTGCATGTGGGGGTAAAGAGGATGCTACCTGTAGATTTATTGATGGGTAAGAGTACCCTTGTTATTATTCTGTGAAAATTGGGTAATAGTACCCTTGTTACTATTCTATAAACTTCGGAAAGAGTACCTTGTTATTATTATATGAAATTGGGTAAGAGTACCCTTGTTACTAATATATGAAATTGGTTAAGAGCACCCAATGTAAAATTACTTGAAATTGAAAGGGTAAGAGTACTCTGCAAGAGAAATTTTCTAATGGTATGAGTACCCATGCGTAATGAAACTGTTTAAAATGTTTTGCTAAATTTAATCCTACATGTTGAGGGCATATATTTACCCTCTTCATGAAGGTCTACAAAAAGCCTTCTTATAAAATTGTGAAATCCACCTATGAAGTTAATATTTTGTGTGAAGTTATTATTACTTGTTGTGAGTATCTACCTGTATGTGAGTGTTGTGGGTTCAGTAGTTGAGAATGTACAAAATTCCTAGGTGTGAAGTTAATATTCTATGTTGTGAGTACCTACATGTATGTGAGTGTTGTGGGTTCAGTAGTTGAGAATGTGCAAAATTCCTAGGTCTCCCTATGTTCTCCCCTAGCTCGGGGGTGGGCAGTTACTGCCCTAAGCTGGGAGGTGAGCCTCCACTAGTAGAGAAAGTAATGTTAGCACTATGCAGGTCTTTACAGGTTAAGAGAGATGAAAATTTCTAAGGACGTGTCGTCTCTAAGGAAAGTTAGTTTAAGTTTTGGACTGTTGTGATAAAAAATATAGGAACAAAAGGAAACATTATATTTATTTTTCTGGGCAAAAGTGTAAATCACATCATTTACCCCTTTACTACAAAAAGAATAACATATTTAGTGAATGAAAGATTTATTCTAAGGGATTTAATTCCTTTCTGTATCTTGATTCCATTGTATTTATCTGGTTAATAAGGATTATTGCAAAATTCATAAATGTTGTAGTGATTGAAGGTCTACATTAGAATCTATGTGTTCCCTTTTATATATATAATTTATAAAAAAGAGAGAGAGAAAAGAACTATAGAAAATAGCTAGACCAAGGTAGATGTGTAATGGCATCCTTTGCAATAACCTGCATAATAAGTGTATACACAAAACTATTCATAGAGTCATTGTCTGCAACTTCTCTTTACAAGAGTAGCATATTGCATTACTATTATTCTATGTTCATATGAATTTCTTAACAAATTTCATGGGTCTAACCTACTTCTAGAAAGTAGAAGGGTTATCATGAGCTAAATATATATAAAAAATGCTAGAATCCTCAAAGGGAAAAACCCAAAAGACAACAGAATGGTTCTGTTTTAGATCTTCCTCACCATGCAGACCCTAAGATATGGAAAATTCATCTCCTTTGTCAACAAATAGATGTAGAAAAAAGAAGCCACCAGAGCATTAGATCAAAAGACCTCATGAGAAAATAACATTTTCTTGAAACATTAATGTTGGATATAAAACCCAAAGGTCACCTCTTGTCCTTTTGTGGTGACTCTTCATTGTTTGGCTCCTTCTATCTTATCTCCTCAATGAAATTGTAATCTATATAAGCATAAGTATATGTTGTTGTAAACATATTTGTGAACACATAAATAAAAGTGTTTTCCCCTACTTTGTGGATGTAGCCATACATATGGTGAACCATGTTAAATAGCTTTACACTGTGTGTTTGTTTATCGTTCTTTTGCTTTCCACTATTCCATTGTTTTAACAATTGGTATCAAAGCTCGGTCAAGGAGCTGGTTGAGAAATTCGTGACAAATTTTGAAGAAATGGAAGAAGCGGACAAGTGGAGAATAGAGAAGTTTTCAGGGTAGAATTTTGGACTTTGGAAGCTGCAAATTCGTGCCCTACTAATTCAAAAAGACCTAGCTATCACACTGAAAGGAAAATCAGTAAAACTTGAGAAGATGCTAGATGACGAATGGGATGTGCTAGATCAAAAAGAAGCCGCTACAATTATCCTCTCGCTATCCAGCAACTTCTTATTTAATGTTGCAACAGAAACTTTGGCAAAATAGATTTTTGACAAGCTTTGCGACATGTATGAGACGACATCTGCAACCAATAGGGTCTTCTTGCTAAAGAAGTTGTTCAACCTGAAAATGAAAGAGGGAAAAGGTTTTTCAAATCACTTGAACGAATTTAACATTGCAATTAGCCAACTAGTTTCTGTAGAAATCAATTTTGATGATAAAATGAGGGCTATGCTACTCCTGTGCTCGCTTCTCAATAGCTGGGATAATGTCATGATGACGATCAACAATTCAGCACCTAGGAGAAGAGGATCTGAAGACAAGGAAAAGAAAGCAATGTTAAGATTTGATGATGTTGCTGCCACCCTCCTCAACGAAAACATGAGGAGAGGACAAAATAAAATATCCGGTGAAGCCTTGGTTCTAGGCAATAGGGGAAGAACCCAAGATCGAGGAAAACAAAATAGGAGATCTAAATTAGTGAAGAGATCAAAGTCAAGAGGACAGAAAGAAGGTTGCTGGTTTTGTGGGAAAGATGGACATGTCAAGAAGGATTGTTGGTGTTACAAGAAAGCCCAAAAATAACTGAAAGAAAATGAGATTAACACGACTCTTGAAGATAATGGAAGAGCTCTTGTCTTGGTAGCAAGTGAAGCTGAAGCTGACTCATGGATTTTAGATTTCGGTGCCTCCTTTCACACAACTTCAAACCAGGATGCCTTCCAAACATATCACAAAGGAAAATTTGGCAAGGTTTATCTTGGAGACAATGAGCCGTGCGAGATAGTCAGCAAATGTGACATATTGCTACAACTAAAGAATGGAAGCAAATGGCTACTAAATGATGTAAGACATGTTCCTAAACTTAAGAGGAACTTGATTTCAGCTAGACAACTTGATGCACAAGGCTGCAACATCACTTTCTCTTCCAACATTTAGAAAGTAACTAAAGGCGCTTTAGTTGTTGCAAAAGGTAGTAAATCAGGTTCTCTTTATGTGCTCAAATGTACCACTAAAGTGGGAGCGGTGATGGCCGTAGTTGACAGCGGGATAGAATTATGGCATAGGAGACTTGGCCACATGAGTAAAAAGTGAATGGAAGTATTATTTAAAAGAGGCCAACTTTCTAGTTTACAATCAACAGATTTAGAACTATGTGAGCATTGCATTTACGGGAAACAAAGGCGGGCCAGCTTCTCCAAAACTGGACACGACAAGAAGGCAAGACCCTTGGAACTTGTGCATTTGGATGTCTTCAGTCCCATAGAGGTAACCTCCATTGGAGGAGCAAACTATTTTGTAACTTTTTTAGATGATTGTACCTGTAAACTTTGGGTCTATATGCTCAACAGAAAATCAGAAGTGTTTGCAAAATTCAAAAAGTTTAAGGCTGTTGCTGAAAATCAAATTGGGAGCAAAATTAAATGTCTTAAAACTGACAATGGGGGGGAGTTTTGCTCTTTAGATTTTGATTCTTACTATGCAGATAAAGGCATTCAGTACATCAAGGTTGTACCATTTACACCTCAGGAAAATGGTGCAGCTCAAAGGATGAATCACATGATTCTAGAGAGGACACGTAGCATGCTCTTAAACGCTAGTTTGAGTAAAGAATTTTGGGCTGAGGCAGTTAACACGGTAGTTTATTTGATCAACCGAAGTCCTTCCACTAAACTGGACTTTGATATTCCAGAAGAAGAGTGGTTTGAAAAGAAGATCTCCTACAATTACCTTCGAGTTTTTGGCTGTGAGGCATTCTCTCACATTCCAAAGGAAAAGCAAACAAAATCAGATTTCAAATCCAAACGATGCATCTTCGTCGGTTATGGGGAAGAGCAATATAGTTTCAGATTGTGGGATCCTATTGCAAAGCAAATCATTTGTAGTCATGATGCGGTATTCAATGAGAAAGTGTTTCCAGCCTTGCAAGCACAAAAAATAGAAGAAAAGGAGTATATATCAGTTGATGTTTTTGGGAGCAATACTCAGTCTTCACTTCTAAGTGTGGCATCACATACAAATGGACATTCAAATCCAGGTAACCAAATTACTCTCCCACCTCTTAGTTTCGGTTCACATTCTGGAAATGTTGCTATAAGGCAGTGCTCTAGCTCCTCTCTGTCGTCCATGGATTCCCAATCATCACATTCAGTGGGTGTAATACCTTTGAATATGCAAGTGTTTGGTGCACATGAATCAAACACACCACCAGATCATATGCTTCCTTCACAAATGGAGACTTTTTCATGTGAAGCAATTTCCCTCCCACGTCCAAGTCTTCCTCCTTTGACTACCACACAGCTAGGAAATTCTGACTCTGTAAGATTAGTGGAAGTTCCCACAAGAGCTAGAGAAGTAGAGATGAATTCTATGGGCCAACATTCAAATGTGATTAAACTACCATCATCTAATGATTTGCAGCCTTCATCTAGTTGAATGTAGCTAGTTGGAAATAATCACATGCAGGTTGAGGATGGTCCACAGAGGTCAAATGCACCTTAAGATGTCTACAGCAATAGTGGCATACAATATACAGTGGGAAACTTTACTACGTAGACTGAGAATGGTGTTGCTGCGTATAAGACAAACGCCACACAAGCTACATTAAATCTACCGTCCCTATCTCAAATACAACACACGACCCCTCAATATGAAACATTTCCTATGCAAAGTCCATCATAGAATAATAGATATTCAATGCACTTAAGAAATTCTGTTCATAATTTAGTGGATAATGTTCCCACATAGGCTCCAGAGGTGGAGCCTTCTACTATAAGATTGCAAATGGACTGACAACTTCAAAATCTTCCCACACCAGCAGCAGGAGAGTCACAATTTTTCCAAAGAAATTCATCCACTACATAGGAAATATAGAGGGGCATTACCAAATCAGAGGGCATATAGAGGAATGTTGAACAAAGTATTGCACATGAAGAAGGTTGTATATAGGGGCAAATTCCTCCATTGAGGAGGTCTACTAGGGAGAGGAAACCTCCTCCAAAATTTGATGATTATCAATTGCTCGTTGCTAACCTATCAGAACCAAATACATTTTGAGAGGCTTGCAATGATAGAGACAGTGAGAAGTGGATGGCTGCAATGAAGGATGAAATGAAGTCACTAATGGCAAATCATACTTGGGATCTGGTCTGGCTTCCACCTGATTGCAAAGCTTTGAAGAAACAGTGGGTCTATAGAATTAAAGAGGAAGAAGGCGGCACAAAATGCTACAGGGCTAGACTTGTTGTGAAAGGATATGATCAACAAAAGGGAGTGGACTTCAATGAGATTTTCTCACCAGTCATGAGGATAAACACAATTCGAGCCATTTTGGGTTTGGCAGCAGTTTATGACCTTGAGCTTGAGCAACTCGATATCAAAACCGCATTTCTCCATTGTGATATAGAAGAGGAATTGTACATGCATTAGCCAGAAGGTTTTGTCAAGCAAGGGCATGAAAATATGTTTTGTAGATTAAGGAGGAGCTTGTATGGGCTGAAACAACCCCCAAGGTAGTGGTACATCAAGTTTGATAACTTCATGGTGGAGAATCAGTTTATATGTTGTGAATCTGATCCATGTTTATACTACAAGGTGTTGCCTAGGGGTGAATTTGTTTTGTTGCTACTCTATGTTGATGACATGCTCGTTACTAGCACCAACATGAGAGTCATTGCTGATTTGAAGCAACTCTTGGGAAACAAATTTGCAATGAAGGATCTTGGGGTAGTAAAGAAGATTTTTGGCATGACCATCATTTAGGACAGAAAGAAAAAAGAAATCAAATTGTCTCAGCAAAAATATATTGAAAATTTTTTGGACAGATTCAATATGAGAAGTGCTAAGCCAGTTAGCACTCCACTTGCCAATCATTTTCACTTGTCTTTAGCATTGTGCCCCAAGACACAAAAAGAACAAGATTACATCAAGAACATTCCATATTCTTCAGTCGTGGGAAATCTTATGTATGTAATGATATGCACCCGTCCTAATATTTCCTAAGCAGTGGGAGTTGTGAGCCAGTTCATGAGTAATCCTGGAAAAACTCATTGGGTCTAAAAGGCACTTCAGATTATGCCTTATGCTTTGGTGGGAAAGTTGCACAGCTACAAGGCTTTGTTGACTCTGATATGGCGGGTAATTTGGATAAAAGAAGGTCTACATCTGGCTATGTTTTCACTTTTGCCGGGGTAGCTATCAGCTGGGTCTCAAGATTGCAACAAGTAGTTGCTCTTTCTACTACTGAGGCTGAGTACATTGCCCTCACTAAAGGACCAAAAGAAATGGTTTGGTTGCAGCGTTTGTTTACTGAATTTAGTTCCAAACAACAAGCTTTCACACTCTTTTGTGACAGTAACAGCACTATTCATTTGGCCAAGAATGCGACATTCCACAACAGAACCAAACACATTGAGCTAAAGTATCATTTCATCTGTAGCATGATTGAAGAAGGCAAGTTGCAAGTTTAAAAGATCAACACCAAGATCAATCCGGTTGATGCATTGACCAAGGTTGTACCTTGAGAGAAGTTCGAATTCTTCCGCGCTTCTCTCGGCATTGTCAAACTCTGACAATAGGCATAAAGTAGGGGAATAGCTCTAAAAGTTTGCAGCAGTCATTGGGTTTCAAGTGGGAGATTGTTGGATATGAAACCCAACGGTCACCTCTTGTCCTTTTGCGGTGACTCTTCATTATTCGGCTCCTTCTATCTTATCTCCTCAATGATATTGTAATCTATATAAGCATAAGTATATGTTGCTGTAAACATATCTGAGAACACATAAATAAAAGAGTTTTCCCCTACTTTATGGATGTAGCAATACATATGGTGAACCATGTTAAATAGCTTTGCACTGTGTGTTTGTTTATCGTTCTTTTACTTTTCGCTGTTCCATTGTTTTAACAATTAATAGGTATAGTGAACATCAGCAAATCTATGGAAAAAAAGCAAAACAAGTCTTGCATTTGTCATTACAGGCAAACAAACAAAAAAAAAAAAAGAAAGAAAACTTTGCTTGCCTCCTCAGCGGTGCTAACTGGTGGCTCTCTCCACCTAAAAACTGTAGGAAGACTCCTATAATGTGTTTTTCCTTGTAGCACAAAGATTAAGTAGGAATAACAGTAGAAAAATAAAACCCGACCCACGCTAGGCAATTGGAGAGTATGGCTTGTTGAATAGAATGGATGCCACCCCATACCTTTACTGCAACCTGCACAAAGAAAAAAATCTAATTAGGGCAGCGGCCCCCACTTTACGGCCCGAGTCTTATAATTTTACCTTACCTTCTTTAAAAAAACATAATAACAAAAAAAAAAAAAAAAAAACCTGGAGTTTAGCAATCACGATGATGTTTCAGGAAAAAATTAAAGAGGAGATTTAAACGTTAGTTTTCATTTCTTAAGGTTAGTCAAACTGTCTTTTCCATGGCGCTTTTATGTGTGGCCGTGGCTATAAAATATTGAACCTTTGTAAATATCTCGGTCATGCACGGCTACCGTGGCTTAGGAAATAATAGAGGATCAGACCTTATTTTTTTATTCTGCACATTTTGCCTCCGTGTAATAAGTTTACAAAACCTAGTCTGAAGGACTTATTAATGTTGATATTCTTAATGTAAATAAAAGCCTAAAGCATGTGTTTAATATTGATACGTAACTATCTTATATGTTTAATTAAGTTCTTGTGAATCAAGAAATTATTTAACTTAACTTATGATAGTAATATTCATTTACTTCACTCTTTTGTTCAAACTAGGAATTATATTTATTACATTTGGTTAATTGGTAAGAAAAAAGAATTTTATTTAACTTGTTATCTTCTCAATTTATTGGGTTATATTTATAACATTTGGTTTATTGCTAATAAAAAAGAATTTTATTTAACTTGTTATCTTATTAATTTACCCGTGGGTTATATTTATTACATTTGGTTTATTGGCAAGAAAGAATTTTATTTAACTTGTCTTATTAATTTACTGGTGGGTTATATTTATAACATTTGGTTTATTGCTAAGAGAAAATAATTTTATTTAACTTATTATCTTATTAATTTACCCGTGGGTTATATTTATTACATTTGGTTTATTGGTAAGAAAAAACAATTTTATTTAACTTGTTATCTTATTAATTTACCCATGGGTTATATTTTTTACATTTGGTTTATTGCTAAGAAAAAAAGAATGTTATTTAACTTGACTTCTTAATAATATTACCCATGTATTACTTTTATTTAATTTGGTTTATTGTTAAGAGAAAGGAATTTTATTTAACTTGTTTTCTTGATAACATTACCCGTGTGTTACATTATTTGATATGGTTATTGTTTATTATTCCTTTTAGAGTTTCTCAATTTTTACTCGCTTGATTTATTAGTAGTTGGTTATGATTTATTAGTAGTTGGTTATGGTATCTGATTTATTAGTAGTTGGTTATGGTATCTATAAACTGGTCTCCCAAATAATTGAAGGTGCTCATTGGATATGAGTTAGTAAAAATCCAAGGGAGTCGGGTAGGGAATAATTTTCAATTCCTTTCCCTTGCTTTTCATTTGTTGATACCTTACCTAATTAGAATTTTATGGGATAAGCTGGATAATTCTTCATTTGGTTAGGTGGTCCCATGTTTCCATCAAATTCTGGCAATATAAATCAATGTCATGGTGGTCGATGTGTGTTGATTTTCTTATGTTTCGTTCCCGGCCTTTTAGGCCTTGCTTTAATGATCTATAAGATATAAACTAAATAATGATAAAATAAACTTATTGAGCCTAACCTAACCTCCTTATAAGTAAATTGGGAAAAGGCATGATGCCTTTCTATTAGTATTGTTCACAGAAACTGATGTATACTTTTCCGGAAAAGAGATCCTTGAACGCTCAACTATTGGGTGGATATGTAATGAGATTTAGATTAGCTTTCTGGAGGGCTAGGTTCCTCAAAAAAAATTTAGGGTTTTATGTATTCTTATCATGTTGTGCTTTTTGGGGGCATTACATTAGGTATGAGAGCGTGGTTGACAACACTGGGAACTCTGGGGAGTGATTTTGGACCCAACCATGTTTGAGCTCATAAAATTCAATGCAATTTCCAAACTTTTAACTTCACTTCCATGGCAATGAATAATAAATGATTGCCATATAACCTTGATGCTTATTCTCCCCAATGATGACTAGGATGATGATTTGTCTTCTCATGAGTGGTGATTATGGTACCCAATGGCAATCACATGGGTTGTATGTGAACTTTACCATATGAGAGAAAGAGGTTGTTTCATGCTTTCACCATGTGCATCTTGTTGGAATGAGTAGGTAACTAGATAAGAAAACCTAATTGTGACTATATGTATCTTTTGATGCTTTGCATACTACCTAGGGTTTAGCTCCATGGCTCTATATTTAGACCTTATAATTCAAGTATTTTATAAAATATTTTTATGCCGAGAAGCGTTCTACACTCACAGCAAGGACTGAAAGATTCAGATTCCATGTAAACATTATTCATAAAATGTGTAAATAAATAAATTCGTGGAAGCCAAATGGATAGAAAAATAGAAAAACTTGGGTAGTTATGGAGTGAAATCTTTATCATGTTAATTAAAAAAAAAAATTCGTGAAAGCCAAATAGATAGAAAAATAGAAAAACTTGGGTAGTTATGGAATGAAATCTTATATGAAAAGTCTTGCAGCATATCAAATATTCTAACTGCAAGTAATTTATAAATGCCAACAAATTGGAAGATATCTCTCGGTGTACTGTAGATATATTTTTTTAAATATAAATATACTAGTTATACATTATATTGTGAAATTTACTCTAGTTAAGTATAGAAAAGATTGCATGTAATGAAAAATTGTTTTCAAAAAAGAAAAAAAAGAAAAAAAATGTTTCTTATACTATGTTACAAATGTTAGAGGTCACTTGAGAAAATTATCCTAGACGATGTTGTGATGTTGTAAGGCTATGCATGTGTAATTAGGATATGTATTGTGATGTTTTAGTTCCACCCCTAGTGTCGGCCCTCCCACTCAGCTGAGAAAACACTAGTTTAACCAGTGGAATTGGGGGAGGAGTGAAGGCCACCGTTGGGACGTAACTTGTTTTAGGGTGAGCTATGCGATCCTTATTTGAGGGCATTTCCTCATGGTCACAATTGGAGTGCAGTCCCTCTTCTCCCTCACAAAGATTCACACTAGTTGGTTTGTAGTGCAAACATTTTCCCGTTCTATTGTTCTAATAGGTTGAGGAAGGACCCTAATGTGCCCTGAGCCTATACTCATTTCTAGTTACAAACACTTGGCAGTGGATATGACATAGCACTAGGGACACTATTGGTGTTGGGAAATTGATGTTATCTTAGAATTCTAATACTTAGGAAACAACTATTAGTTATGAAATACTAGCACTACATTGGGTACACATAGTGTTATATCCTTTGATGTGGCTATAAGTATAAGTATGAGGTGTATTGTTCTCTTCTTGGGGTAATTGAAGACGATTGTATTCATGCGTGAATATTTTAGACACATGGTACATGATAACCATATAGGCTTGTGAGTTTTCATTTGTGAGGTAGATGTCAAATCCTATGGACGACTCCTTTTTTGGTTTATGGTAGTGGATCTTTGTATGATGGCATGCCCTGTGTGGGGAATGTGACTATTCATATGGATTTTTTTTATGTAGATATATAATCAGGGTATCCCGAGTTGTGTGGGACATGCTTGTTATGACATGGTGATTTATCATTAATTTTCATGTGGTTTGTGACCACCATATTATTCTATGTGGTTTGAGACTACCATAACATTACATTCTATTATCTTATGTAGTTTGAGAACCACTAAATGATATAACTATTGCGGTGGTAGTAAGTCCACCCAATTCCCCCTCCTTCCCTTAGGTGGCCTTGTTGCAAAGTTGCATGGTGGTCATAATGTGCTATTTTTAGAGACCATTGGATTATTTATTTATGTGTTGAATATTGTTTCTTATGTATTTAAGTCCGTAGTGTTTTGTTACTTTGGGCTAATTAGCCATTTTTAATGTTGAGATAGTCATTTTGCCTCAAGGACATGTTCTTGGATAAACTCAGGATGATGTAGTGATTGTTATTTGATTTGCACTTTTTTTATGCTTTATTTTATTTGAATTCTTTTTATCTTATTGAGGTTTGACTTATAAGCTTATTTTACTTCTTCGTATTTCTTACTTGAGGTGCTTAAATGTTGCAACTATTGGTATGTGTGGAGTAGTGTGACTATTGTTTACTATCATATACTAGAGGAATCACTAGCAGGTTGTAAAAGGGAGTAGATGGTATAAGGAATCTTATTCATACTAGGAAATGTATGGTGGGATCCTTGAGAGAACCCTGAGACCATCTTTCCTAATTAGTTTGTTACCACTTTTTCACCATAGCTCAAAAAATTAGCAGAGCTGGTGTAACAAATTTATTTTTAGGGTGAAAGTTAATATTCTTTTGTTATAAGTTATTTGCATAGTTATTGTGTTTCAGATATATTACAATTCAGTTGTGTTGTTCAAGAAAAGAAAAGATTTCAGATCATTCATTGCATTTCAGAACATTCATAGGAAAGATAAGTATTTCATTCACTACAATGATTATTCATTTACAAATTGAAATATTTAAAAGGATAAACATTGCATTGAATGAGTGTCCCACACAAGCCGTGGGTATAGCTGAACAAATGCAAGTATAAAATGGTATGCATCTAAGGATAAGAAAGAGAAGGTCATAGCCATCATTGCCTTGAAGCTCTTTAATCTTCAAAGTTGTCTTATGTTTTGCTCTTGATCTTTGACATAAACCTACAAAATGTGGGAGGGTCCTGTTAGAGATCTGGTTATGAGATCTCTATGTCCTATCAGAAGAGGCATAACACTTTTCTTATAATGTACTGATCAATAAACATCATCCACATGTAAAAGGAACTGAGAAAGAAACAACCATGGAACTTCATTATTTTATTCTAATCTATTTGTTTCATGTGCAGGTATAGGTGAAATCTTGTTGTTGATTCATTCCTAAAAACATCATAGAATATGGTGCAAAAATGGGCTCCCACAAGGGTTGAGCTCAGCATGATGCCCCCAAGTCTTAAGTGGATTGTGGAAAGAGTCTGAAAGAGCAACAATGTCACATAAAGACCTTACAAAATAAAGATAGCTATCATGTGTTTCAATCCTATCTCAAAATTTACGATCTGGGTTCTTGAGATTCTTGGACATAAGTTAGAAAATAATAAGATGAAAAAACCCTTTAAATCACTCACCCACCTAGTGTGTATTTTTCTAGTAATAGTTAGAGGTACAATACACATTAAAATCAAGATAGCAGTCACGTGTTTTAATTATATCTCAAAACCCATGATCTGGGTTTTTGATATTTTTGGATAGAGATGAGAATATTATAAATAAAAAGAACCCTTTACATTTTTTACGTACCCAGTTTGTAATTTTCAAGGAATATTTACAATGGCTGGCCCTCTTTCTATTTTGCAAATTTGAAGCTGCAAAAAATTATTGTAAAATGATATTTAAAGCAATATCCTATAAATTGCTTATAAATATTCATTATTTATGCAGTTAAAAGAAAGTAAAGAAACAATATCTTTCTTTTTTTGAGTTTGCTTTCTTTTGAAAACAAATGGACAAAAATAAGCCTTGTATTATTGTTTTGTAAAAGAAAATCAGAGGTAAGATTAGGAAAATCAAAAGGAAAAGTTGTAGGACCTATTGTAAGAAAAATATTAAAGCAATCTTCTTTATAAATTGCTTTTAATATTTTGTCATTTTATGCAGTTAAAAATATTAAAGCAAATCAAATATTTTTTTTTCTAGATTTGCTTTCTTTCGAGGCAGATGAGGACAACAAAAAAATAGAGCTTTTATTGAGAAAATAAAGCTTGTTTTGAAGTAGATTTTTGGTGAGGTCTACCTTGAGGAAGATTTTGGCAGCTTTCATATATAGATTGGAGGTGATTTGAAAGCTTTATTTTTGCCTTTTCAGTGGAGCTCAAAAATGGATCAAATTTGTTATTTTAGGAAGATTTCTCATCTTTTTCTTTGGAAGATTTTTGGGGTTATAAACAGGGGAGAAATACTTAGTTTTTCTTAGTTGATATCTTTATTTCTTCTCTCTTGAGCATAGACAGAGAGTTTGTAAACTGATCTTGGCTCATATTATTCAGAGTTAAATGTACCCCTTTTAGTTCAATACAACAAAGCATTCATGTTTTACATTTGTTGCCTCTTTTATAACTTTGATTTGATGTTTTCACTATAATTATGATGCCTAATCCTCTGATTACATCTTTATGTTATTGAAATTTGTGTAGTTATTGCCCATCTAATCTAGGTTGTGTGTTGTGTTTCAATTAAACCTTCATACAAAGTATTTTTGGATTGTTGGAGTTAGGTGAAACTAAGAAGGTTACAGGCTTCAGAGTTTTTTGTGGGTAAAATTTTAGATTTTTAGATCATCTTTAGATAAAATAGAATTTCATTCCAGTTATTCCTCATCCCTTTTCTCAGACAAGTGATTAGTTTAGAAAGATCATAAGGAGAACTAATTCACTCTAGAGATTCACTCTTGCTATAGGAAACCCACATCCTGAGAGTGTTTCCATGTGTCAACAAGTAGCTAAGTCTTATGTGAGCTTAGCAGGGTGCATGTTTTATTGATAACAATTTTTGGCACACCCGGTGGGACTCTAAAAGTGATTTCAAAGAAGTTCTATACCTTCACAATTGTTGTTCTGGTATATGCAACAATATTCTAGCCTTTGGAGGCTTTGACAATATACCTGGCGACTCGTTATATTTGGTCTTGTACGCAGATTAGTGTTATCAGCTTATGAAAACTAGATCTAGTTCTAATCCTTTTGAGTATTTACAGATGTCCCTACCAAGAAGAAGAGATAGATCAGCAAGCGGGATAGCTGATTCAATGAGGAGATCAAAATCAACACCTCCAACTTCAACATGAAGAAGTAGAAGTCCGGTGTTGATAATTCAAATAACCATAATGGCTAGGCAGTATGCATTTGCTGCCTTTAACAAAGGCAACCCGCTACAACTTGCTTAGTGTGATGATATTCTAACTGCAACCCTTAAAGGACTACCATATTATACCGGAGAAGACCATACTACAACTACTGAGCACATTCAGGATGTGGCAACCCTTTGTTCCATACACAATGTCACCCAAGAAAACGTGGCAATCAGACTTTTGGCTGCATCATTGAAAGGGAAAGCCTTGTAATGGTTTAGAGGACTTGCTGAAAATTCAATAACATCGCAGGATCTACTAGGAGATGGATTGCATAAGCACTTTGAAGACAAATCTAATCATCTCTCATTGCTGGATCAGTTGAGCACCATCAAAAGGGCACCCCATGAACACATGGCAGATTTCAACTACCAATTTTAGAGAACCTGGGACAGAATCCCTGCAATGGTAAAACCCCTACCAAGGCATGCATTTTTGTTTTATCTTAATGCTTTGAAGAGTGAAGTTTTTGTAATGATCTAGTCTATGGGAGGGACCACCCTTCTAGATTCTTTTGAGATTGTTGTTAGAGTAGAAAACTGCCTTATCCAAACAGGGAAGATAGCCCCGAGGCCTCCCTTACCCATTTTCCCAGAAATCCAGCCATCTGTACGAATAGGAATGCCTCCTCTGGCTGCTATCCCACCTGTTTTAGTAATAACCCATCATCCTACAGCCAAAGAAAACCATACCCCAGCTCACCTCCAAGAAATCTAAGAGTTGAAAGGCATAATTCACTCCATGGGCAAAACCTTTGGCAATGAGTTTGTTAATATTAAAAAGTAGATTGGTCAAGAAACTAAGCCTTGCCAAGCCCCATATCATCCCATTCAACAATATAGGCAGTTGTTTCAAGTTGATCCTTAGGGTCAAAGAAGAAACTACAACCCTCGACCTTTCCAATCTTACAACCCAAATATTGTTAGTACCTCGAGGGAGCTTGTACCCACATAGAATAACTTAGCTCAAAATGGTGATTGGTGTTATCCATGTCACCAACCGCATAATCAAGCTGTGTGCACAAATGAAGTAAGAAATCAGGCACTCATGGTTTAGAACAATTATACAAGTTTAGAAGGTGTCTCTGGTGAAGTTTTAGCTCAGCAAAATAATGTTGATGTGGCCTTAATGAACTGGCAAGAGTCTGATTTCTACGGTATAAGTTACCCATAAGGCCAATATCAGCAAAGTACACCTGTTGTAGCTAATGTGAGATCAAAATAGAGAGTTGTAGATATTAATCAACAAGCTGCATTAGTATAACAATAGCCTATGAAGGATAAAAATCAAGCCTTTCCATCACAAACTGCCCTTATATCACAACAAAAAGTGCAAATTTTACAAAGGGATCAAACTAAACCAGAAAAGGATCAGCCTAAAGTAGAACAATAATCTTCACAAAGGTAGATTGATGTTGCTACTATAAAAGGATAGAAAAAGGTAAATCCTATTTCTTTCAACATATTTGACCATCTTAAGAAAGCTACAGTGAGCATTTCAATTATGGATGACTTGCGCATTCCTAGCCAAAAGAATTTGTTGCAAGAGGCCTTGGCTAAACTTTCAATTTCTAAACATTCTAGTCAAGAAAAGGCCAAAGTTGTACTTGCCAATAACCTAGAAATCAAGAGTGAACAATCAGCAAATGACATAAAACCTCCTCCTTTCTACCTAAGTGTCATTATTGGTGATAAACTTGTTCATTACTACATGATAGACTCAAAAGCAAGCAGTTTAGTCATGCCCAAAAGTCTAGCTAATTCACTAGGATTGGTTTATGAGCCCCTTACAAAAGGAATAGTCCAGTTAGACGGGTCTGCACTTAGTACTATGGGAATAATAAAAAATCTTCCACTTACACTACATGCTTGTCCTAATTTTGTAATTAATCAAGACATTTACATTATTTTTCTACCACCTAGCTTTACATTATGCCTTTCTAGGGAGATCACAACTAAATTGGGTGGTTTCTTGTCTTCTGATTGGTCTCACTTGTTTTTTAGAACAAGATATGGTACGAAAGTAACCATACAATCTGAACCACTTGCAAAAGACCATGTTCAACCCTATGTTCCCAGCCTAATAAATGCTAATCTACACATCACCTGCGGGCAATAGGATGAACCCATGAGCCTAGATCCCAATGCACCTATAGAAGACATAAATTTAGATGATTGGGTAGCTAAAGATCATGAAAGTGATCCTTTCCATCACACAGATGAGGTAGAATTAGGCATCTATATGATACAAGAACCTAATGCAATGATTCCTAATCTGATTAAGGACCAAAGTTAGTCGGAACAACAAGAAGACCAGCTTTAGAAACTATACTTTGATGGATCAAGGACCAAAAAAAGTGTTGGTGGAGGTAATATGTTGATTTCACCTGAAGGGGACAAATACTATGCAGCCTTGAGGTTCACTTTCAGCTGCACAAACAATGTGGCTGAGTATGAGGCCCTGATCCATGGTTTAGAGTGGGCCCGAAAAAACGGTATCAAATCTGTCCAAGTTTATGGTGATTTTGAATTGATCGTTAATCAAGTTAGGAATCTAAATGTTACTAAAAATGACCTACTCAAAAAGTACAAGCATAGAGTGTGGGATTCAATTGATTTTTTTGATTTATTTAATCTGTTTTTGATTCCCATAAACCAAAATAAGTATGCAGATAAGCTTGCAGCCTTGGGATCTCAATTTGTGATTCCTAATCAGATTTAGAATATTGAGGTACAACCATATGTCAAGATAGTTGTCAGACCTTCTGTACCTGATAATAGTGTTTCCTAGCAAGTGTTTTATAGTGATGAGAAAATCTTAAGTTTTTTGAGTGCAGAAGTTGAATTTGTAGCTGATAATTAGCATAAATATCAGCATCAATTTCAAAATTAGATTGTACAACTGAAATCTAACAAGCTGCCCAAAGGACTAGTGACACTAGAATTAGTGTTTAACATAGATGATCAGTTCATAAAGGACAAGTGTAGCATAACAGTCAAGCAAGAATATTGTGAAACCATAGAAATTTTCAAGGACAAGCTGTTGAAACTTGGAAAGGTATGTACTAAAGAAGAACAATAATCATTTGTTCAATTATGTCAAGAATTTTTTGATGTGTTTGCATGAGTATAAGACTTAAGAGGGTTTGATCCTTGTTCGGCCCAGCATACCATTGATTTAGAGCCTAATGCCAAGCCTCTTAGGTAGAAATAGAGACCCCTCAATCCAAAACTTGAGAATTTAATGAAGGTTGAGTTGAATAAACTGATTGAGAGCAATAATATATTCCCAATAAAGCACACCTCTTAGGTTTCTAATTTGGTCCTAGTCAGAAAAAAAGAATGAAGAAATCCGACTTTGTGTCGATTTCTGTGATCTAAATCAAGCTTCATTGAAAGACCACTATCCTCTTCTTTCCATGGAACAGATATTGCAAACTATTTTAGGTTCTGATAGATATTCCTTGTTAGAGGGTTACTCAGGTTACAACCAAATTCTGGTCAAAGAAGAGGACCAATATAAAATTGTATTTACGACTAAGTGGGGTACTATGTCCTATCAAAAAATGTCATTTGGTTTGTCCAGTGCAGGGACAACCTTTTCGTGGATAATGGACATGGCCTTCCATGGCCTTATGAATAGAATAGTGCTGGTGTATTTAGATGACATAACTATTTTTCCAAAGATGCTAATGATTACTTTAACCACTTGAAGCAGATTTCTAGAGGTGCAAAGAGTTTGGATTTTTATTGAACCCCAATAAGTGCATATTTTTAGTTCATGAAGGTAAACTTCTTAGCCATATTGTTTGAAAGTAAGGTATTTCTATTGACCCTAAGAGAGTTTCAGATATTTTAGATTTATCGCTGCCTGCACCTAAGAAAGGCTTGCAGATCTTTTTTGGCAGAATTAATTTCATGAGAAGATTTATTCCAAACATTGCATCTTTGTTAAAACCTCTCACTGGCATGTTGAAGAATGTGCCATTCAGCTGGACTAAGGAGGGAAAATGAAGCTTCAAGCAGATTAAGGAAGCCCTTGTTGCTGCCCCTACCCTCATTAATCCTAATTATGAGAGGGATTTTATTTTATATTCTTTTGGAGGAGCTGACACCATCTTAGCAATGTTATGTTAGCAAAATTATAAAGGTTTGGAGCAGCCAGTGGCATTTTTCAACCAGGTACTGCATGACTATGAGGTAAAGTACTCTTTATCAGAAAAACATGTTTTTATTGTTGTTAGAAGCCTTAAGAAATTTAGAAACATACTGTCTAATAACAAAATTCACCTAATGGTTTCTCACCCCATTGTCAAGAGTTTCTTATTAAACAAGATATAAATGATAAGAGGGTTGGTTGGATAACCAGAGTTATGAAATTTGATGTTGATATCAAAGTGACCAAGCTAATTAGAGGCAAGGGCTTATAGGAGCAACTTACTGAAAGGGAAGAACATAGTCAAGAACTTGACGAGGACATGGAAATAGTACTGAATAATAATGTACTAGCCACTGTACCAGCTCCTACAAACAGCTGGGTGCAGTAGATAATGCATTATTTATAGTCTGATCAATATCCCGAAGGTTTGGATAGGGCATAAAGAAGGTATTTCTAGTTACAAGCTACTCCTTATGCTATCATTGATGTTATTTTGTATAGGAGAAACTTAATTGGTGTATTTCTGAGATGTGTTGGACCTGATCAAGTTGACAAGCTGTTAGAGGAGTTTCACAATGGACCTTCAAGAGGTCACTTTGTGGCTAGAACAACTACTTTGAAGATTATGTAGGCTAGTTATTACTGGCTTGACTTGTTTAAGGATTTTTTTACTTGGGTGAGAAGATGTGAGAAGTGTTCATTGTGAGAAGTGTTCATTGTTTGTTGATAAACAAAGGCTTGCTGCCTTACCTCTGCATCTTATTAAAGTTGAACAACCATTTGCAAAATGGGGTCTGGATTTTATAGGACCAGTAAACATGCCTTCAAGTGCAGGCCACAAGTGGATCTTGACTTCCATAGACTATTCCACCAGGTGGACCGAGGTTGTTTCTTTAAAAGAAGCAAATGAATCTGTTGTTCTAAGTTTCTATCAAGATTTGGTATCAAGATTTGATACACTAGATTCAATCATCCTAGATAATGGTTTAGTTTTCATTAGATTGAGAATTTCAGATTGGTCTGTCAAAAATAATATCCTTTTGAATACTTCTTCTAACTATTGCCCACAGGGTAATGGGTAGGCTAAATCTACCAACTAAAATCTATTAAGGATCATCAAGAAGACTGTTGAAGACAACCAGAGAACATGGCATGAGAAGTTGAAGTTGGCTCTTTGGGATGACAAAATTACACCTAAGAGAGCTATTGGTTGTTCTCCATATTACTTACTTATGGTAAGGAGGCTAGATTGCCTGTTTTAGTTGAATTACCAACTTTGACTTTCATCAAAGAGCTTGAGCTGCTAGAGGAACAACCTTTAGTAGCTAAGCTAGCTTAGCTTATGGAGTTAGAAGAAATCAAGGAGGCCTTGAAGAAGCTTGATATACATCAAGCTCAAATGAAGAATGCTTTTGATAAGAGACAAGACTGATGAGCTTTATTGTTGGCGATTTAATGTTCAAATGGAATGAACTAAGAAGTAGACCTGGAAAGCATTCCAAATTTTATGCAATTTGGGATGGGCCTTATGTTATCACAGAGTGCAAAGAAAACAATGTATTTCAGCTGTCCAAGTTGAGTGGAAAGGTGCTATCTATCCCAGTTAATGGGATCCACCTCAAGCATTGCCTCTGAGCATAAGTACTACCTTTGTATATAGTAGAGTAGAGTTGCACTTAATAAGTGCTTAGTGCACATTTAATTTTAGTCAGTGTTTGTTTCCCTAAGTGCTACTACACAAGTTGTTTTGGCCATCAGGGCCTGGTAGGTTGCTTTCAGTTTAGTTTGTTTTCAACTTTTTTTTGCTATTTGAACTATTTGGAGAGATGAATTGCAATGTTTTCTGAGTTTGAGAAAGAGTAGAGTATGACTCAATGCTTGACTCAATGCCCGACTCAATGCCCAATGGATATTCAAGGCAATTGATCTGATGCTTAGCAGGCAAGCATATAGTAAAAGTTGCCAGAAATATTACAATTTTTTCACCACAACTCAAAAATTGGTAGAGCTTGTGTAACAAATTCATTTTTAGGGTAAAAGTTAACATTCTTATGTTATAAGTTATTTGCATAGTTATTGTGTTTCAAAGATATTACAATTCACTTGTGTTGTTTAAGAAAAGAAAAGATTTTAGATCATTCATTGCATTGCAGAACATTCACATGAGAGATAACTATTTCATTCACTACAATGATTATTCATTTACAAATTGAAATACATAAAAGGATAAACATTGCATTGAATGAATGTCCCACACAAGCCATGGGTATAGCTGGACAAATGCAAGTATAAAGAAAATGCTATGCATCTAAGGATAAGAAAGAGAAGGTCACAACCATCATTGCCTTGAAGGTCTTCAATCTTCGAAGTTGTCTTTTGTTTTGCTCTTGATCTTTTACATGAACCTGCAAAATGTGGGAGGGTCCTGTTAGAGCTCTAGTTATAAGATCTCTATATCCTATCAGAAGAGGCATAACACTTTTCTTATAATGCACTGATCAATAAACATCATCCACATGTAAAAGGAACTAAGAAATAAATAACCATGGAACTTCATTGTTTTATTCTAATCTGTTTGTTTCATGTGCAGGTATAGGTGAATCGTGTTGCTGATTCATTTCTAAAAAAATCATACAATGTGGTGCAAAAATGGGCTCCCATAAGGGTTGAACTCAACATGCCGCCCCCAAGTGCTCCCATAAGGGTTGAACTCAGCATGCCGCCCCCAAGTCTTAAGAGGATTGTGGAAAGAGTCTGAAAGAGCAGCAGTGTCACATAAAGACCCTACAAAATAAAGACAATTGTCCTATGTTTTGATCATATCTCAAAATATATAATCTAAGTTCTTGATATTTTTTGACATATATTAGATGACAATAATGTGAAAAAACCCTGTAAATCTCGCACCAACCTAGTTTGTATTTTTTGAGGAATAGTTAGAGGCACAATACATAACAATATGAAGATAGCACTCATGTGGTTTAATCATATCTAAATAAATATGATCTGAGTTTTTGAGAGTTTTTGACAGAAATGAGAAGATTATAAAGTACAAAAACCCTTTAAATTTCTCACCTACTCAGTTTGTAATTTTTTAGGAATCTTCACAATGGCGGGCATTCTTTCTATTTTGCAAATTTGAAGCTACAAAAAATTATTTTAAAATGATATTTAAAGAAATATCCTATAAATTGCTTATAAATATTCATTATTTAGGCAATTAAAACAAAGTAAAGCAAACAATATCTTTCTTTTTTTGAGTTTGCTTTGTTTTGGAAAGATATGGACAAAAATAAGCCTTGTATTATTATTTTGTAAAAGAAAATCAAAAGAGGTAAGATTAGGCAAATCAGAAGGAAAATCTATAGGACCTATTATAAGACAAATATTAAAGAAATGTTCTTTATAAATTAGTTTTAATATTTCATCATTTTATGCAGTTAAAACTATTAAAGAAAATCAAATATCTTTTTCTGGATTTGCTTTATTTCGAGGCAGATGAGGAAAATAAAAAAAATTGATCTTTTATTGAGCAAATAAAGCTTGTTTAAAAGTAGATTTTTGGTGAGGTCTACCTTGAGCAAGATTTAGGTAACTTTCATATACAAATTGGAGGTGATTTGAAATCTTTATTTTTGGCCTTGTGCTTCTCTGAAAGAATGTGAGCCCATGTAGGAGAGCCAAAAACTCTAAAGTGCCACACAATAGGTTTCCTGCTACACCAAGCTTCAAAAGGAGTCATTCCCTTCAATGCCTTATGCGGAACTCTATTCTAGATGTGAACAACATAGTTGATAGCTTTTGCCCAATTTTTAGGTGCAAGGGAGCGTGCATTGATCATGCAACCAACCATCTCTTTCAGGGAACTATTTTTCCTCTCGGCCACACCATTCTGCTGAGGTGTATAGGCAACAGTATGCTAAAGATCTATCCCTTCAAGAGTGCAAAATTATTCAAAGCAGTGGTTCACATATTCTCTGCCATTATCAGTGCGGAGAATCTTGACAACTTTCCCAGACTGTTTCTCATCATGAGCCTTGAACTCCTAAAATCTATCAAAGGATTCTCCCTTCTAACAAAGAAAGTAGACCCATGTGTATTTGGAATAGCCATCAATGAATGTGAGTAAGTAGCGAGCCTTGCTAAAAGACAAGGATGGAAATGGACCCACCACATCACTATGAACTAGCTCAAGGACTTCTGAAGCCCTCCAAGCCTTCCCTTTGTCGAACTTGTCCTCCAGATGTTTTCCCAAGGCACAACCCAAACAAACTCCATTTGAGAAACTGATCTTAGGAAGACCTGTGACCATATCCTACTTGCTGAGTTGCTAGAGATAGCAGAAGTTGAGATGGCCAAACTACTCATGCCATAACTTGCTCATAGAATCTGAATGAGTGAGCAAGGCAGTCAAATGTGAATCAGGTACAAAATGAGAGAAAGCATACAGTCAAGACTCATGATCAGCCTTACCAACTACAAGAAGTGCATTATCTTCAAGACTCCTGATGGTAACGAAATTAGAAGCGAACTCAACTTTTCTACCATTCTAGGAAGTCTAATAGACAGAGAGAAGGTTAGTTGATAGATTAGGTACACAAAGGACATCCTCAAATGTACCAGTGCCAGCATCAATAGAACCTTTCCTAATGACTTCAACGGGAGAGTCATCCTAATGAGAGTGTGGGGCACCAAACAAGTCTCCAACAAAGAAAATTGTTCTCTGATTGAACCCATGTGATGTGAGGCACCTGAGTTAAGAATCCACTACTGAGAAGAATTTGCAGTAGCAACTAGTGCAGTTGCTTTCCCTTTACCTGATTTTGATGGAGTAGAGGATTGTTGTGAAGAAGGTATATTAATGTTGTTCTTTTTCAAAAGATGCTTCAGCTCATTGATCTACTTCTTGTGACAAAAGTGTTCCTCATGACCAACTTTCATACAGTAGCAACAATTTGGTCTTTCCTTCTTCTGAGTTTTCTCCTTTGAAGAAGAGGAAGAGGAGTCTACTATTGAGGCAGACGAAGACTGTGCCTGATCTTTCTGTGACTTCTTCTTGGACTTCTTCTTTTTCCTATCATGTTTCCCTAACTCTTTATGTTCCTTCAACTGACTAGCTAATAAAGCCTAAGACTAGGATGGCTTTAAGAGCCCCATGGAAAGAAGCTTGCCTTGTTCTTGCATTAACAATTCAGAAAATGAAGAAAAAAAAGGCATTTTATATGTAGAGCCCATAGTCAATCTATGAGTATGAAAACTTGAAACAAAAGAAGCATATTTACGTCCAAGTTTGTTAAGAGTACTCAAGACAAGTTGAATGTCCTTTTTATTTATTCCACATGCTTTATATTGTGCTCTCAAATCATTTACTTTTGTTACAAATTCATGTATGTTGTCAAAAGACTTAGGATCTAGGGCCATTAGTTGATTATCAATTTGATATCCCCTAACTTTATCAGTTATCCCATAGAGATTTTTTAGTTGTTTTGATGCACCATGTGAATTATCTTTTCCATCAAGTTGAAACATTATATCAAGAGAAACTAGACTCCTAAGACAACCTAGAGCTTTTGTTTGTCCAAGCATCCAAAGTATTTTTTCCTTGGCATCTGAGGGTTCAGTTATCTTTTGTTTAACATAGGGTGTGTACCCTTGTTGGATTAAGAAATTCCATGCATTTTCTTTCCATGTATTGTAGTTGTATGGAGTTAGCAATGGAAACTTAACATTACCCATTGTGAAAGGAAAAGAGAGCAAGAGTAGGAGTTGCACAAGCACAATCACACCAAGAGACCCCCCATGAACTACTCAATGAAGAAGCCCCCCAAGCAAAATGATTTGGCACTTTATAAGTAGTGTGGTTACAATGGCCACTAGCAAGAGAACACTAGGTGGACTTGACTTCAATGCTTTTACAAATCCTCACAAAATGAACATATACTGAAATTACAATTTCAAGACAAACCCAAATGAAATTATTAGTACCACTATGAAGTACATAAAAAAAATGCACTTTCAAAAAAAGAATCACATCAATCCAAGGTCATATAAAAAAGTTATGCACTTTTGAAAGTCCCAAAATGGGAACTACACAGAATCACATGTGAGAATCTAAGATTACTAAAAAATCCACACACTAAAATAAAAAAATGTCTATACCAGCATGTAGAGCATGAAAGATTATCCAAACTCAAAAAAAGATTCTCGCAAATCAGAGGTCGGGAGCCCAAGTTACAGCCTTTAGAAGTTGAACTACAATTTCTAAAACACCAATGGAGAGGGGGGTCTAATGTAGCTTTCTAATGTTATTTCTACAAAAAATATATGCTACATGCAAAAACTAATTGATACCCAGATCATTTTTTGATGCTACAAACAAAACCTTGAAGGCATTTTTCTTTGTAATCTATAGAAGATGTGACTCTAATGTAAAAAAATGTGTTTAGCTCCAAAAAATGGCATGCAAAGACTGGATCAGCTACCTAGGACAAGCAAAGGCATCCTACAACCTACAAGATTGATTAGAATACACAAAATACAAGCTAATTGTTAGATTTGAGTTCAAAGAGTCTTGAGGAAGCTCTGAAAAAACCTACAACTGGCAAGTCAAAATATGAACCCCCTCAAAAACTAGAGTTTTCTCTACACTTTTCAGTTTCTCTAGATCATTAGAAGATGTAAGAGAAGAGCAAACTCATGTGCTTTAAAAAACAACTCTACACTCTCAGATTTTAAAAAAAATGATAACCCACAACTCGCAACCGCTCTAATACCATGTAAGATTTCTACCCAAGAATGCAAGTGATTGAGAGAAAGAAAAGTAGAAATTGGATATGAGCCAAATAAATTGTATTCAACTCAAGAGAATGCAAAGTAATACAATAGAATGAGATGCTCATATGAGAGGAACAGGTTGGTATATATAGGATATTCCACCCAAGAGACTAAAAACACAACCAATATGGGATAAAGTGAAAAAGTCCCTAAGTAAACTTAACCTAGCGTGAAGAGAGCTAAAGTAGAGAACAAGCTAAGAAAGAGCTAGATAGAAAAGTAACCCTATTCACACTAACACAAATCTCGTTTCTTTATGTCTTGTTTTAGGGTTGCTACCTCTCTATCAATCTTCTCTTGCCTCAACTTTTCCTCTTTCCTCTTTTCCTCTTTTTCTTCTTGTTTCTTCTTCCTTTATGAATCCTCTGCCTGCAAAAGTCTTTGTAGCAAATTCATCTTATTCTCTACTTAAGCAAATTTCTCCTTGCTTCTCAACTTCTCTCAACTTTCTCACCTTCAAAAGATCTAATCCCTAAAGCTCTGATACCACTTTGATGCACTACAAGATGGAAACAACTTGGTTATACAAAGTTTCACAAAATTATGCTCTTGTTTGGCTTTACAAACTCTCACAATGAGCCTTCAAAACTATGTTATTTCAGACTGGTTTTAGAAAAATGGGGATATCTCCCTCCAAACGCAATGTAATTGAACCCAATAAAAACCCATTTGATTTAAGAATGCCCTCTAAAATTGGTTTCAACCATTTGTACAGAAACTATTTCAGGAGGCCGTACCACACTCTGCAATAGGACTATTACCCTAGATGAGGGTTTTTGGTAGTTTAAAATAGTTTTTACACAAATGGCTGTAACTTTTGAAAAACTCAATAAAAATTTATACAATTAGAATCAAATGAAAGGTAATTCAAATACCTTTCCAATAAATCCAATTCGATGTCATTTGGAGGTTGTATGGGGCCGTACCATCCTCGGGAACATCAACATTTCAAGAAAAATATACAAAAAATCTAACTTTTATTCATTGTTTTTTCCCCTTCTCCTTTCCTCACACCTTTGATTGTTGAAGGCTTAATATACATGATTTGATTTGTTTCCCAATGGTTGTAACTAGTCTTTGTACCAAATGACCTTTGGGAACTAAGATTTGTTAAGAGATCTCAATATTTATAAAGTATTATAAGTATATTTGAACTTGATTTAATCAAGACTATCCTAATATAACTCTAAACTCCTAATTTTCTCATTTTTTGGCCTTATCACATGGATCTAAGACTAAATTACTTCCTAAAAACACTTTGGACATTCATATTTGACTAAGTATTAAGCCAAGATTGGCTTAGGTGCTCCTGTACTAGCAAATGAGGTAAAACCCCCTCATTTCTATCTAAGTCTCATTATTAGCAATAAACTTATTCATAACTACATGGTAGACTCAAGCGCAAGCAGTTCAGTCATGCCCAAAAGTGTAGTTGACTCATTAGGTTTAGTTTATGAGCCCCTTACAAAAGGAGTAGTTCAGTTAAATGGCTCTGCACTTAGCACTGTGGGGATAATAAAAAATCTGCCACTCAAATTGCATGCTTGTCCTAATTTTGCCATCCAACAAGACATTTACATCATTGATCTTCCACCTAGTTTTACAATTTGCCTTTCTAGGGAGTTCACATCCAAATTGGGTGGGTTTCTTTCCTCTGATTAGACTCACTTGTTCTTTAGAACAAGGTATGGTACAAAAGTAACAATACAGTCTGAACCACTTGCAAAATACCATATTGAGCCCTATGTTCCCAGCCCAATAAATGCTAATCTATACATCACCTGTGGGTAGCAGGATGAACCCATGAACCTAGATCTCAATGCACCTATAGAAGACATAAACTTAGATGAAGAGGTAGCTAAAGATCATGAAAATGACCCTTTCCCTCACATGGATGAGGTAGGATTAGGCATCTACATGATACGAAAACCTGATGCAATGATTATTAATCTGATTAAGGCCCAAAATCAGTTAGAATAGCAAGAAGATTATCTTTGGAAGTTGTATTTTGATAGATCAAGGACCAAGATAGGTGTTGGTGGAGGTAATATGTTGATTTCACTTCAAGGAGACAAATATTATGTAGCCTTAATGTTCACTTTTAGCTGCACAAACAATGTGGCTGAATATGAGACCTTGATCCATGGTTTAGAGTGGGCTTGGAAAAAAGGTATCAAATCTGTTCAAGTTTATGGAGATTCTAAATTAATCGTTAACTAGGTTAGGAATCTAAATGTTGCTAAAAATGAGCTGCTCAAAAACTACAAACGTAGAGTGTGGGATTTAATTGAATTTTGTGATGCTTTTAATCTAATTTTGATTCCTAGGGATCAAAATAAGTATGCAGATAGGCTTGCAGCCTTGGGATCTCAATTTGAGATTCCTGATCAGATTCAGAATGTTGAGGTACAGTCATATGTTAAGATAGTTGTCAGACCTTCTGTACCTGACAACAATGTTTAACAGTGATGAAAAAATCTTAAGTTTTTTAAGTGCAGAAACTGAATTTGCCACTAATAACTAGCTAAAATATTAGTAGCAATTTGAAGATCATATCGTTCAGTTGAGGTCCAATAAGTTGTCCAAAGGACTAGTCACATTAGAATCAGTGTTCAACATTGATGATTAGTACAGAAAGGATAAGTGCAACATGACAGTGAAGCAAGAACACTATCAGACCATAGAAATTTTCAAAGACAAACTGCTGAAACTTGGAAAGGTATGTACTAGAGAAGAACAATAGTCTTTTGTTCAATTATGTCAAGATTTTGTTGATGTTTTTGCATGGGAGTATAAAGATTTGAGAGGTTTTGATCCTAGTTTGGCCCAATACACCATAGATTTAGAGCCTAACACCAAGCATGTTAGGTAAAAACAGAGACCCCTCAATCCCAAAGTTGAGCACTTAATGAAGGCTGAGCTGAATAAATTGATTGAAAGCACTATCATTTTCTCAATAAAACATACCTCCTAGGTTTCCAATTTGGTCCTAGTCAGGAAGAAGAATGGTGAAATCTGATTTTTTGTCGATTTCTGTGATCTAAATTAGGCCTCATTGAAAGACCACTACCCTCTTTCTTCCATGGAATAGATACTACAAACCATTTCAGGTTGTGATAGGTATTCCTTGCTAGATGGTTACTCTAGATATAATCAAATTCTAGTCAAAGAAGAGGACCAATATAAAATTGCATTCACAACTAAGTGGGGTACTATGGCCTATCGAAAGATTCCATTTGGTTTTTCCAATGTAGGGGCAACCTTTCAAAGGGCAATGGATATGGCTTTCCATGGTCTTATGAACACAATAGTGCTGGTCTATCTAGATGATATAACTATTTTTTCCAAAGAATCTAATGATCACTTTGACCACTTGAAGCATATTTTTTAGAGGTGCAGAGAGTTTGGAGTTTCATTAAACCCTAAAAAGTGCATATTTTCAATTCATGAAGGTAAAATCCTCGGTCATATTATTTCAAAAGAAGGTATTTCTATTGATCCTAAGAGAGTGTCCGCAATTTTAGATTTACCTCTGCCTACACATAAGAAAGGCTTGTAGAGCTTTCTTTGCAGAATTAACTTTGTTAGGAGGTTTATTCCAAATATTGCAACTTTGTTACAACTTCTCACTACCATGTTGAAGAAGAATGTTTCATTTAGCTGGACTAAGGAGAGAAAAGGAAGCTTTGAGTAGATTAAGGAATCTCTCACTGCTGCCCCTAACCTCATTAATCCTAATTATGAGAGGCATTTTATTTTGTATGCTTTAGAGGAGCTGACACCATTTCTGCAATGTTATGTTAGCAAAATGATGAAGGTTTAGAGCAGCCAATTCCATTTTCAGCCAAGTACTGCACGACTATGAGGTAAAGTACTCTTTTGTGGAAAAACATGCTTTTGTTGTTGTAAGGAGCCTCAAGAAATTTAGACACATGTTGTCTAATAACAAAATTCACTTAATGGTTTCTCATCCCACTATCAAGAGTTTCTTATTGAACAGAGATATAAATGATAAGAGGGCCGGTTGGATAACCAGAGTTATGGAATTTGATGTTCATATAAAAGTGACCAAGCTGATTAGAGGCAAGGGCTTATGCGAGTAGCTTGCTGAAAGTGAAGAGTTTATTTAAGGATATCAAGAGGACACTAAAATAGTGTTGAACAATAATGAACCGGCCACTGTACCAGCTCTTACAAATAGCTGGGTGCAATAGATGATACATTATTTGCAGCCCGGTCAATACCCTGAAGGTTTAGATAGAGCAGGAAGAAGATATTTTAGGTTACAAGCTACTCCTTATGCTATCATGGATGGTATTTTATATAGGAGAGATTTTAATGGTGTATTTTTGAGGTGTGTTGGACCTAATCAAGTTAATAGGCTGTTAGAAGAATTTCATAATAGACCTTCAGGAGATCACTTTGCAGCTAGGACAACTACCTTGAAGATTATGTAGGCTGGTTATTATTGGCCTGACTTGTTTAAAGATTCTTTTTCTTGGGTGAGAAGATGTGAGAAGTGTTCCTTATTGCAGGTGAGCAAAGGCTTGTTACCTTACCCCTGCATCCTATTAAAGTTGAACAACCATTTCCAAAATGGGGGTTGGATTTCATAGGACCAATAAACCTACCTTTAAGTGCAAGCCACAAATGGATTTTGACTACCACAAACTATTTTACCAAGTGGACCAAGGCTGTTGCCTTAAAAGAGGCAAATGAATCTATTGTCCTAAGTTTCTATTAGGATCTAGTGTCAAGATTGGGTACACCAGATTCAATCATCTCAAATAATGGTCTAGCTTTCTTAGGATTGAGAATTTTAGATTGGTTTGTTAGAAATAATATTTATTTGAATACTTCCTCTAACTATTACCCATAGGGTAATTGGCAGGCCGAATCTACCAACAAAAATCTAATAAGGATCATCAAGAAGACTATTGAAGATAACCAGAAAACTTGGCACGAAAAGTTCAAGCTAGCTCTTTGGGCTAACAAAATTACACCCAAGAGGGCTACTGGTTGTTCCCCATATGTGCTTACTTATGGAAAAGAGGCTTGGTTACATGTTTCAGTTGAATTTCCTACATTAATGTTCATCAAAGAACTTGAACCACTAGAGGAACAACCTCTAGTAATTAGGCTCGCTCAACTCATGGAGCTACAAGAGACAAGGAAAGAGGCCTTAAGAAAACTTGATATGCATCAAACCCAAATGAAGAAGGCATTTGATAAGACAGCAAGACCAAGGAACTTTATTGTTGGAGACTTGGTGTTCAAATGGAATGAACTGAGGAGAAGGCTTGAAAAGCATTCTAAATTTGATGCAATTTTGGATGGGCCTTATGTTATCACAAAGTGCAAAGAAAACAATGCATTTCAGCTATCTAAGTTGAGTGGAGAGGTGTTGTCTATCCCAGTTAATGGGATCCACCTCAAGCATTGCCTCTGAGGATAAAAACTTCTTTTGTAAATAGTAGAGTACTGTTGCAGTGAATAAGTGCTCATGCACATTTTTTTTCAGCATTTTGTTTTGGCCATCAAGGCGTATTAGTTTGCTTTTAGTAGAGTTTGTTTTCAGTTTTATGTTGTTGTTTTGACTGTTGGAGAGCTAAATTGCAGTGTTTTCTGAGTTTTTGAGAAGGTATGACTTAATGCCCAATGGATGTTCAAGGAAACTAATCAGATGCTTAGTAGGAAAACATATAGTAGAACTTACCAGAAATGTTACCATTTTTTACCACAGCTCAAAAATTAGCTGAGCAGATGTAACATTATCATTTTGAGTGAGGTTTGATTTACTTCTATTTTGAGTTAGTTGCATAGTTATTATGTTTCAATGTTAAATGCAGTTCAGTTGTTCAAGAAAGAGAGAAAAGTTTTAGATCAATCATTGCATTGTAGAATAGTCAAGTGAGATAAGTATTTCATCACAATGCTTATTCATTTACAAGTCAAAATACATAAAGGAATAAGAATTGCATTGAAAGAAATGATGACATATCTGATGTCCCACACAAGCCGTGGATTATAGCTAAACACATGTAGATATAAATAAAATACTATGCATCTAATGAATGAGAAAGGAAAGACATAGCCATCATTGCCTTGTTTTGTCGATCTTCAGAGTAGCCTCCTATCCTGCTCTTGATCTCAACATGTACCTGAAAAATGTGGGAAGGGTCCCATCAGAAGATCTAGTTATGAAAATCCTTTATCTATCAAAAGAGGCATAATACTTTGATTATAATGCATTAATCAAATGAGCATCATCCATATGCAAAAGGAACTGAAAAAGAAGCAATCATCAAGCATCATTGTTTTATTCTAATCTATTTGTTTCATGTGCAGGTATAGGAAAAGTCATGTAGTTGATTGAAGACATTTAGGATGTGGTGTCAAGTGGGCTCCCCGAAGGGTTGAGCCCAACATGCTTCTTCCCCTTAATCTTGGAAGGGATGAATAGAAAAGAAAGAATCATTGTTCACATTTACGTGACAAGATGAAGGAATAATAAAAGAAATCATATGCATTAGTTTTGTTTGAGGACATAGTCATGATTACAATTCAAGTAAAGAAATGTAACCATGAAAATGAACTGAACTGTAAAAAGGGGACTGCATTTAATGCACATGGCCGCTGTCATCATCACTTCAGTTGACATTCGACAAGTGACATTCACAAGTATTTCACTTGTATATCTTTCATAGTATTTTGATACATCAGAGAGAAGTGAAAATATTAAGATACATTGCATCAATTGAATGTCAAAAGCTGCCAGTGAATAATAAGAGGCAATTGTATATGATTGTTTGATGATAGCATAACATTAGAAAATAGGTATCATTTGCATGCATGTTTTGAAATAATAGTATCATAAGTGCATATATGGATCAGCCTGTTGCCATGCCACAATGGTGGAATATAATGCAGATTGCATCACATAGACTGAATCAAGAAAACAACAATCTTGGAACAGCATAGGTTCTTATTTCTTTCCATGATTGATACAAGGAGCTATTGCCTTTACAGTATGATAATAGTTACATCATGGAGTAATAAACAAGTTCTAGCAAACAGTGCTACAAGAGAAAAAAAATGGAACAACTAGTCGAGATTGCATTGTAGATCAACTAGCATTTCATCATATCAAACCATGAACAGTAATCAAGTTGCACACTTTCATGATGAGGAGATAATGCCATGGTGCCCTCATTCAATAAATGTTATCATGTTTTGTTCAAAGACATCATAAGTATGCTACAGTGGCAAGAGTATGCAAATGTTCATAAGCATCAACATGATATCATATGTTGTAGATCAAATAGCATCTTGTTACAAAAAATGATAGTCAAATTGCTTGAGACCTCATCTGTCATTATATAAAAGAAAGAAGCCATTTGCATAAGAAATAAATGCCAACTATATTTACCATGACTATACAACCATATAGATGCAAAGTCCATGGATGCGAATAATGATATAGAAGTGAGACAAATATATGCTACAGAAGGAAGTGATTTCCATACAAAATGGAAGATCAAAATGCATCAGGATGAAGAACCAAATACACAAGGGGTAGTCATATATTGATCAAAATGAACAGCTATAGAATAATGTGAACATGTTATACATTCAATGTCCAATGATCATATGGTAAAATTAGATAGTTAATAAGGAGCATTCAAAGCTACAAGAACTGACAAAATAGAGAAATCAATTGAATGCAGGAGTCATTGTCATCTCATAAAACAACTACCATGAATAGTTAATAAAGAAATTTTATAGAATATATGCTACAGAAGATCAGAATGTCAAGCTATAGTTCCATGTTTATGAAAGAAAAGAAGATACAGCTTCAAATTTTTATGGGATTACATGGTATAATGAGTAGCAGTCATGCTTCTAGCTAATACAGGTAAATACATTCATGTTTTCCTTTCTATCAGTTACAACTAAGTAAAATGGATGATCAAAGACCAACATTATAAAGAGCTATAGCAAGTGACTACAAATGGAGCTATAGAGTAAACAAGTTCAAATGTTCATGTATCCTTTGAAAAGTAAGTGGCTAATACAAAGATAGAATGTCTTTTGGCAATGACAGTCATAAGAAATGGAGCACAATGCATTGGAATCATGACAAGAAGACATCTTGAAGGAGCCACAATAAGTAATGGTAAGGACATAGATCACATGTATGGCTGTGGAAGATAAAGTTTTTTTATGCTTGAAAATGTAATACCCAGCTATGAATAATGAAACCCTTGTCTCATACACAAAAACCCATCAACTAGTTTCATTTTTTGTGTCTACAAAAGTGGTAGAGCACAGTTGTGGAGGAGATGTTTCATTTTATGACAACAAATGAAAGTTTCATTTAAGAATTTTGAAACCTTTTTGTCATTTTTACATACATTCAAGAGAAGGGTTACAAACTACATGAAATGTCACAGTCGTGCCAAGGAGGGGTTCATTATATGAAAAATGAGAAAACCATTTCAAGTTTTAAAACCCTCATGTCTTTTTGTATTCTGGTCAAATGAACATCTACAAAAAGTAGAGAGAAGATAGGCATGGTATGGAAAGGTCTTTGTATACATAAAAATGAAACCCTTGTTTTATATGTTAAAAACCCTCAAGGTATTTCATTTGCACTGAAGGGAATGGACAAAAACAAGTGTAATAGGAGTATATAGTTGTAGCCATAATAGCATGGTTCACATTTCTAAAGAAAATGAAAACCCATCTCATTTCTTTTACATAGGACTCTCATCTTTTTTGTTACAATGAAAATGAAACCATACATAGGAATAGAACAAAGAAGCTCACCTATATTTGTAATAGAGAAGTAGTTTTTGCCGTGGGCTCATGAGAGGTTTGTCACAGATTTTCTCATGGTTGCAAGAATGTAAAGATACAGATAAATCAAAAGAAGGAATGTTAAAGTTTGCAGAGGGGGAAAAGAGCACTATGGCTACGACCATTAAAGAAAGTAAAAGCTACATAAAGAATAAATGCCATTCCAAAAACATGTATGCCACATTTACCTTGCTCTAGGCTCGGTTTCAACATAGAAAATGCAAGATTTCAACCACTGAAGCCAAGCAAATGGAGGAGAAGACCAAGAATCATCAAACCCCAAGTCGACCATCATGAAGTTACAGAGCCAACAACAAAAATGTGAAAATGAAATGAAACATCTTTTAGGGTTTACTTCTCTATTTTGTTCGATGGAGTCATTCTTCATATTTCATTTTTTGACTTTGCCAAATACAACATAATTACCTCATCCAAATGCATCATGGTCAACACTTAACCACTGATGACTCCTAGTGATCATGAAATGGGGAGGCCGACAACATATCACATGATCCTTTGTTTTTCTAAGTCAAAAGTGGTCGACATCATGAGGCGAAAAGGCTTATGCCTTTTTTAAAACCATTTCAAACCTTATTTCTTATATGGTTGACTTGTGGTAGTTAAGATTCCTTCTAAGTCAAATGTATGGTCGAATATATGCCTTGTATCACATGTAAACAGGTCTAAGCATCTAGAAGATTATTCCACATTATGCATGATGATCAGTCAAAGGAGAAGGCACTTTTCTACCTTATGCCTTTCCTTAAGGTCAAGGGTCAAAAGGTAAAGAGCGTAAGAAGATAACATGTGCATGCAAGGTGAGATGGCATTGTGAATAGGTTGATCTTGACATGGTAGTGCTTGCATAGGCAGTGAGGTGGTATTTTATGAAGCATGGAGACAATGATGAGGTGGCAAGGTATTGACACATGGGCAATACATTTTTGGGGATTAGAGCCATGGTGTTAAGTCTTCAAGGCTTTGATATTTTTGCAAAAATATATAGTAATGTGTTCATCATTTTTATCATTTTTATAGAAAATCAATTGTAATACATTGTAAAATATTTGGCAAAATTATGAACTAGATAATGTTTATTTTTTCCAAAAATCAAATCAAATAGGGATATAGAATAAATTGCCACAACATTGTGAAGTTAGTTTTAAAGCAATTAGTTATAAATTACTTTGAAAACTTAACTATTTTTAGGCAATTTATAGGCTAATAAAACAAATCAGACATTCTTTTAGATTTGTTTTATTTAGAGTCATATAGGACAAAATTTGAAGATTTCATGAGTAGAAGAAAGCAACTTTATGGTGGGGACACATCAGGAGATCCTTTGGCATCAAGATTTTGTAGTTTGGACTATTTTTTTTGAGCTTTCATTCATACTTTTCTGAGTATCTCAAAAATGGACTTGGAGTCTATTTTTAGGAACTTTTTTCCAGATTTCAGGAGGGGATCTTTCACAACATATATCTCAAATTTTCATTCCTTTTGAGGGTTTCAATTTTTAGTTTTCATTTTTCTAGTTAGAGTTTAGAGATCAAAGTGTAGAGAGACAGAGTCTTCCTCTCACATCGAGAGTGTTGTACTCATTTATTTCACTGTATTCATTATTCCTTTAGTTATTGAGCAGCAACTTTCCTTCATATTTTTTTTGAGTATTTACAAGTTGATATGATGTTGCATTGTGATGAAAATTTATCCTTTGCTTTGTCTTAGTTTATGATTTTCTTCTTGCAAAATCTTGTTTAATTCATGTTGCATGTTGTGTCTTCCAGACCTTCATGTGAAATATATATGAGTTACATAAGATGAGTGTTGTGAGGGTTAAAGTTTAACATGTTTGTGAGTAAGATCTATTAGGTAATTCCATCTTCAAGTTAATTAGGATTCATTTCTTTTAGTATATCTTTCTATCCTTTTTCCCGTGAGTCATTATATTAGGAAATCATAAGGAGAGCCAACTCACTCTGGAGATTAATTCTTATCATAGGAGACCCACATCTAAGAATGATTCCATGTTTCAACCAGTAGCCATATTTCTATGAACTTAATAGGGTGCATACTTGATTGACAACACTTATATCACTGATGATTGTTCTATAATGCATTAAACGATGAACTAAAATTCTTTCTCTTCTATCATACAAAAACATAATAAAACTAAACCTTTCAATCACTTCAAACATTTCAAAAGATAATGTTACAAAATCTTTCATCTAAAAATAAACTTGATGCACACCAGCTCTACCAATTTGAGCTGCGATTGAAAAATTGTAACAATTCTAATGTAGGCCAGGATTTTGGTTATCACCTAGATTTTTTTGTGGCTTTGTTTCAGAGCTTATGTAAACAAATAGTTTATTATTTTCTTTTCATATATAAATGGGAGCACTCTCCAAGAGTACAATTTACCTAACAAAAAAATAGATTCATACTATTTATTATAGGGCAATACCCTAGCTATGTTCTGGTGGCATCTTTAGGTATATTTAGCATCAATTTTATGTGCATACCCAATTGTATTTATCATGAATTTTACAATAGATCAGATTGGTGTCTCTATCTTTACGTGGGATATGATCTTGTGACCTTTCATGTAGATTAGTGTGTGCTCTTTTGATACCATTGCCATTACCAAGGAGAATGAATGACCATAGTGTTGTTGGCTACTCTATAATGTAGCATTGGACAACTTCTACATTGCTCACCATTTTAGATCTATTTGATTATTGATCTAGAACTAATCATATAATCAGATATAGGAATTTCATGCTTCTCTAATTGCAGTATTTTGGATCAATGGTCATTATGGATCCAATTGATTGATATATTGTTCCATCTAAGTGTTTGAGTATAGATTTCAGCTTACATCATTGGCATGTCAGTATTGTGAATTTTTGTACTTACTTAGTTAACATGGAAGGTTTTTAGCATACATGTAGATTTGAAGCACATATGATAGGGGAAACCACTAAAAAAAAAGGTGTTTATCTTGGAAGCAGAAGCTAAAAATTAGGAACATATTTTGGTTTTGGTGTAGTCTATAGAATCCAAGGCATCATGGATTTATTTATTGGGAGGCCATGTGGGCATTGTATTAAAATAAGTTATGTTCCAACAATATACCAAGTGCTTTGTTTAATAAGTTAAAGGCTCTCACAAATAGGCATGCAAGGTATAGAAAGTTTGGAGTGCATGGAAAGATTGAGAATAGTGGAACTTGGAGCTAATAGGAAATCAAGTGTTGAAAGTTGCATTCAAAGCATGCAGGTAATAATAGTTTCTAGAAATTTAAAATTCTAATAATTTTTGTATGACTGTGGTTCTCCTGAATGTTGATATGCATAGGATTTACAAAAATTGGCAAGAAAAATAATAGTATGTACGCAGGCACTCCCTAATGCAACCTTCCTTGTAAACTCCACCATTCAAACTCCCTCTTTTGGTGACTCCTTTGCTAACAAAAAAAAATTACTCCAAATCAAAATTGGTGCAGAAGTAGTGATGCCATTATTGTATGTTTTGTTATAAATTATATTACTCCACATATGAAATTGTAGATATCTTCCATTAATAATGAAATATCTTCAACAGAGTTTGAGGAGATTAGATGGGTATGCGTAGGTCTCTTCAAACATCATTCTAGGTCTCCCAAAACAAAGGATTACACAATAGAGAGATGGGATTCAAAAAAAAGGTGAAGTGGAGAAAAGAATGATTGTGATGGGAGAAGACCACATACTATTGGAGGCTCTTTTCAGTTTATGGATGCTTCTAGGAAATTGATATTTTAATTTTTTTTATGAATGTTCTTAGTATTCTTTGATATGAAAATAGTACAATATTAAAAAAAAGGTTTGGGTGGTCAAAAGTCACACCCACATAGTCTATCGAGACCAAGTCTAAAACACATATGAAAACATAAAAGGGCCAAGCCCAAAAACCATTAAGCAGCTAAAGAAATGCCAATAGAAGGCAAGTCTTCATCATCAAAATTATTCCCCCATACATCAGTGGTGGTAGTGTCATCAATCAGCTCCTATCTAGAGATAGCATGATCATCTTGAGGATTGTCCTCCATAGGTTGTTGGACATGGATAGGAGACATAACAAGTTGCATCCAAGGGAGTTGGTTAGAACTAGGCCACCCAACACCTCCATGCCCCTAAGAAGAAGATGAGGGATTCCTAGAGGGTTGGGGCCAACCATGGGTGGCAGAGTCGCAAAAGTGTTGAGGCTGAGCCCCATAGGAATGGAAGACACAGTCTTGTAGAGAAGATTAGTTGTTCCCACAACAATGATATTTTGAAGGATAGGTAGAGTCTGGTGAAACCCTAGCCACAATGCAGGGGTGTTTCCCCAATGATCCAATAGCTCCTAAAGATGAGTGACCTCAAGAGCAACTTTACTAGCTTGCACTTGAATCTTCATTAAAATCAAAATAGATTTGTAGTATTTTAATATTGATATTGCATCAAAATTAAAATAGATTCGTAGTATATATTATATGGCAGTAACCTACACATATTTGGTGGCATCTTTATTTAAGAAAACATTATTAATGTCATTTCTTAAATAAATAATTTTTTATTAGATATATAGAATTTTATCTTTAGAGAGAGTGTATGTTTTTGAATATTGATGAATAGAATTTTTATTTTATTAAAAAAGAAAAAATATATTATATAAAATTAAAAAAAAAACAATATTTTTTCAAGTTCTTAAAATATTAAAGAGTAGAATTAATTATATTATGTTAAAACTAGCATATTTATATTTTTTTAAAATATATCTAAAATACGTGAAGGTATATCGTTCTCGACATGTAGTTGCAGAAAACCCCACATAAATTTCTTATTTGAATATGTTTTTGATTAAAGGGGTAAAACAGGTTTTGAAGGGACCCTGAAACCCTACAACTAAATGTTGCCCCAGAGACTAAACATGGTAGGATAGTAACCAAACATCAAAAAACATAACACAAAGTAAAAGAGCCTAGATAGAGTAATAAACTATACTAACAACTAACATACTATAGCCCCTCATCCTCCCATCTGCCCAGTATCCATCAACATGATCACATACTCTTAAGAGTTTCCATAGCAACCAGTTCATGTTTGCAGAATTTTTCATGAAGTTTTGTGAAGCCCAGTAGCTTGTCCTTTTCCTTATGGAAAGTCTTGTTTTTACTACCTCTAGTTTTGGAGCTCAAACCCCCTTGCTCAATACTCTTGTCATTTTTTCCTTTGTTACTAGTATTTTGTTGCTTACTTTCAGCATCCGTATCTTCCCCCTTACCAATCATGTATTCTTCCTTCAACTCCATGAGCTTCTTAATAAGAATCATTATGCCTTCCACACTATTTTGAATGTTGCATTTACTTATTTCAAACATTCTTTCCAGATTTTTCTTAACATTTTTTATTTCAATATTCACCTTGCTCAAGCGAGTATCATGATCCTAGCTATGATACACTAGATCCTTCTCTAATTGGATAACCTTCATAATGCCCCCCCAAGACATCTAAATTTCCTTGTCTGTTTTATCATCTATCTCAACTCCCCTCCCCATACTTTGCTATATTGCAGTTAACCTAATATTAGTCTTATTTATCTCGATAAAAAACCATTTTGATAACCTATGTTGATGATTAACAGCCTCCTTCACCATATCCAGAGCATTAGATAGTTCTTCCCTATTTGAGTCAAAAGACATAAGGCACTGGAAGTAATCAAGGAGCTTTCTAAAGGGACCTTCCTCATGTCCCCTTAATTATCCTTTATGGCCTCCTCTATTTCCTTTATTCACTCCTTCTGAATGTCTTCAGTCTCTTCCACACACACAACCTTTCAACCTACTCTATTTTCTACTATGTGGCCTCTTCCAAATTGGGCTTCCTCTTCCAAATTGGCTCTCGATACTTTTGGCCTTCAACCTCCTTTTGTCAGCCTCCTCCTCCCATATTGATGTAGCCAATAACATTCACTCAATAAAATTGTGCCATTAATCATGTGTGAGAGCCAAAGATTTGGAACATTGAGAAAAAAACTTCTATTCACCAACTTTTCTACTACAATGAGATAAAACTCTCTTATATCCAAGAAAAAAAAAATCAAAAAATTACCTTTTTTGGCAGATTTCGACAATTGTCAAATTTTTGCCATTTTAGGTAATTTTACAATCATATCTTGAGAATCAATTTTTTTCCCAAAAACTTCCTAAATCTAAGGTAGGATGAAAAGCCAACTAACATTCTAGATTTGAAACATGAGTTTCGACTTATTAAAAAAGCAACTTTTGAAAAACTAGAAAAAAAACACTAAATTGCCATTTTGAGGGCCAAGATGAAAGTTTCAAGCCCCGAAGAAGTGCCAAGACAAGGTCCAATCAACTAGGATGGGTTGGGAAACCACTGGCCACCTCATAACGCATCCACCTATAAACGTTTGTAGAAAACCCACATCCGAGTCAAAAGTTATGACCTTCGGAAGTCCCTGCATCATTCTCTTGTGGTTGTAAAGAATGCAGCGCCTGCAAGTGAGTGTCTTCAAACTACTATGATTTGACTAGATCTAACCTCTACACTTCCCACTCTGTAATCCATGTGCTATCTATTGGTGGAAATCCTTCCCACTGTACTAAATACTTGTTGTAATTCCCTTGTCGAGTATAGATAGTTTTCTTATCAAGAACCTGTGCAATCTTTTCCTTCTTCTTATGGGGAATGTGGTGGTGCCATAACACTTCTAGTTGACTATCTTCAACATCATCATCACCATGGAATGCATATAAATCAGAAATATTAAACACAAGAGAAATATCAAGATCATCTGGTAAACTGACCTCATATGCATTATCATTGATCTTCTTTGTAATTTTGTAAGGACCAATTTTCTTGTACTTCAACTTGTGGTATGTTCTAGTAGGAAACCACTCTTTTCTCAAATATACCATCACTAAGTCACCTTCATTGAATGTCTGATGTCACATACTAGTACCCACTGTATTCTTGTACCTCTCATTATTGTCCTACAACTTCTGTCTCACTTCTTTCTGCAATTGTTGAAGGTGTTCTGCAAATGCTTCCCCATCATCACTAACCCTATCTTTCAATGGTAGCTATACCAAATCTAGAACACCCTAAGGATTCCTACCATACACAATCTAGAAAGGGGACTTTCCCATTGATCTATTAACAAAACTATTATAGGCAATTTCAGCTTGAGGTATGCCACGTCCCATTATTTTGGCTTTTCTCAAACAATACACCTTAACAAATTTCCTAGATTCTGATTGACTACCTCTATTTGCCCATCCATTTGAGGATGATAAGCACTACTAAACTGTAACTTAGTCCCCATCTTCTTCCATAAAGTCCTCCAGAAATGATTGAGGAATTTAGTATCCCTATTAGAGGTAATAGTCTTTGGAACACCATGTAGTCGAACAACTTATGAAAAAAATAACTCTACTACCCTTGTTGCATCATTACTTTTCTTATAGGCAATAAAATGAACCATCTTGGAGAACCTATCAACAACTACAAAAATGGAGTCATTACCTCGTTGAGTATGTGGAAGTCCCAACACAAAGTCCATGCTCAAATCTGTCCATGGTGTAGTTGGTACTGGTAATGGCATATACAACCCTATATTCTGTGAATGTCCCTTAGCAACTTGGTAGATTCTACACCTTGTTACATAGTTAGTTATATCCCTTTTCATTTTTGGCCAGTAATATTTATCTTCTATCAATGCTATTGTCTTGTCCTTGCCAAAATGTCTAGCTAACCCACTACTATGAAATTCTCTGATAATGTTTTCCCTCATAGAGCCAGCTGGTATGCATCATTGTTTTCCTTTAAATAGATACCCATCTTGCATTAAATATTCACCCCTAAAGTGATCCAAGTTACCAGATACCGGTGCCTTCAATTGTTCTACAATCTCCCAAAAATCATCATCCAACTCATACAAATATTTTATGGCATCAAAACCAATCACCTCAGTTTCCATTGTGGTCAAAAGTGCAACATGCCTACTTAATGCATCTACAACCTGATTTTGTTTTCTAGACTTATGCTTCAACACAAAATTGTAACCCTGCAAGAAAGAGACCCACTTGGCATGCCTACTATTCAACTATTTCTGTGTGTTCAAGTATCTTAGTGCAATATGATCTGTAAACAATACAAACTCCCGGGGAACTAGATAATGTCTCCAATGCCCAATGCTTAAACAATTGCATAAAATTCCAAATCATAAGTAGAATAATTCTTTCTCAATTCATTCATCTTTTCACTAAAGAAAGCTATAGGTTTTCCAGCTTGGCTAAGCACAACACCTATTCCCACATGGGAGGCATCACATTCTACTTCAAATACCTTATTAAAATTTGGCAATGCAAGTATAGGTGCTTCTGTTACCTTTTTTTTCAAGTACTTAAATCTCTCCTCAGCATCCTTGGTCCATACAAACTCCCTTCCTTTGGTGCAATCTGTTATAGGAGCTACAATACTACTAAAATTTTGAATGAACTTTCGATAGAAAATGGCCAAGCCATGAAAACATTTTATCTCTATGATTTTGCTTGGACTAGGCCATTCTAAAATTGCCTTGACCTTTTCTGGATCCATTCTGACAACATCTTTAGAAATGACAAAGCCTAAAAAAACCAAACTATCCTACATGGACCTACACTTCTTCAAATTGGCATAGAGAGCTTCTCCTTCCTTAACACACCAAAGATGATCCTCAAGTGTTGTAGGTGCTCTTCTTTGCTATTACTAAATACCAAAATATCATCAAAATAAACTACCAAAAACTTACCAATGTAAGGTCATAGTATAGTGTTCATCAATCTCATAAATGTGCTAGGTGCATTTGATAACCTGAATGGCATAACCATCCACTCATATAATCTGTCTCCAGTCTTAAACATTGTCTTCCACTCATCCCCTTCTCGGATCTAGATTTGGTGGTAGCCACTTCGTAGGTCGATCTTGCTGAAATATTTGGCCCCTGCAAGGACATCCATCATGTCCTCCATATGAGGTATATGAAACCAATACTTGATGGTAATCTTATTAATTTCTCTGCTATCAGTGCACATCCTCCATGTTCCATCTTTTTTTGGGATCAACAATGCAGGTACAGCACATGGGCTCATGCTCTCTCTCAGCACATCTTTACTTATGCATTCTGTTACTTGCTTATTCATCTTTGCATGTTGTGTTGGATTCATCATATAAGCTTCTTGGTTGGGTAGAGTTGCTCCTAGAATCAAATCAATATGATGTTGAATATCTCTCTTTGGTGGTAGACCATCAGGCAATTCATCAGGCAAAACATCAACAAATTCTTTCAATAGCTATGCTACTTCTTGGGGAACTGAAATGTCATCATCTTCGCCTTTTTTCACTACTAATGCATAGCAACACCCTGTCACCTTCATTTCTTTAACAAGATCTCTTTTAGACAACATGGTCTCACCTTTTCCTTCATCATTGAGAGGCAATAAAATCACCTTAGAGCCATCTTTCCAAAAGGTGTATGTGTTTTTCTCTCCATCATGCATAACTTTTCTATCATACTGCCATGGCCTTCCTAATAACACATGACAGGCATCCATTGGGACAACATCACACCATATCTCATCCTAATAGATCTTCCTTATGCTAAACTTAATTAAGCATCTTTTATCAACAGTGACTTCATTTTCCTTTTTAAACCATGCAATGCGGTATAGATGAGGATGTTTTTCATAGTGTACATTCAATTTTTCTACCATTTCTTTAGAAACCATATTTTCACAACTACCTCCATCAACAATAACTTGACATACCTTGCCACCCGAAGTGTATCTGGGTCTGAAGATATTGATTTGAAGCCATGAACCATCAGAGCTTTTGGCTTGTGTTTTCTCCTTCTCTAGAATCACCATTGCTCTTCTCATCACGAGACTTTCTCCCACATCTGGTGGAACCTCTAGTTTTGTCCCTTCCACTTCATGCTACATTTGAATCAGGTTTTCCCTAGGTTGTTCTCCTAGATTTCTTTCTTGCATGTTATAATTTGAGCATTCAAATGCCCTATGACCTTCTTCTCCACATATGAAACAAGTGAAAGGCCTTCTCTGGTTTTCCCATCCTCTACCGCTACCATAACCTCTATCTCTTTGAAATCCTCTTCTTCGTTCTTGATTTGGAGGATCTTGTCGACTGTCTACTTGTTTTTCCAATCCATCGGATGACTCTCCCCTTCCATAATTCAAACCTCCTTGAAATGGGGTTGATGTACCCCTTCTTCCTCCTCTATTCCTCTGATGGTATTGTCTATTTTGTTTTTCTTCAGCCTTTAGAGCCAATTGGTAAGCCTCTTCCATACTATAGAGTCGATGCATGCTCAATTCATCTTGAATAGAGAATTTTGGGCCATTCACATATCTAGTAGCCATTTGCTCATCAGTTTCTTGATGCTCTATATGTATAGATAGCGTATAAAACTCATTTGTATAATCTTGCATAGAACAGAGGTTCTGCTTTAAATTTTGAATCCTACGACAAAGGGTTTGTGCATAATCTATGGCCAAAAACTTTTCTCTCAACTTCTCCATTTTATTCCATGTCTTGATTTTATCCTTTCCTTATCTTGTTTGTTCCTTTTGAAGATGATCCCATGAAATCATTGCATGACCCTTTAATTTGCTGCATGCGAATTTCACCTTCTTTTCCTCTGTCATGGATTCCCATTCAAAAAAATTTCTCATGTTATTCAACTAGTCTATCAACTCCTCTGGTTTAAGACTACCTGCATAATCTGAAACATCTACCTTGATCCCTTCATTTTTCCCTTCTAAGACCCTAAGTATCCTCTCTTCAAAACTCGTGCCTTCTAATTCTTCTTCTTCATGTTTTGTATCTTGATTTGCACCTTCTCGACCTATCTCTTCATCGGATTCGTCTCCTCCTCTACCCAGTCTTTGTTTTTCCATCCGTGTTGTAAGTTCTGCTATTTGCCTTTGCAAATTTTGCATTTCTCTATGCATTTGGGCAAGACCACCTCTTGCTCTTCCTCTCTCAGCCATCTTCCTGCTCTGATACTAGATGATGTAGCCAACAACATACACTCAATAAAATTATGCCATTAATCATGTGTGAGAGCCAAAGATTTGGAACACTGAAACAAAAACTTCTATTCACCAACTCTCCTTCTACAATGAGAGAAAACTCTCTTATATCCAAGAAAATAAAAAAATCAAAAAATAACCTTTTTTAGCAAATTTTGACAATTGTCAAATTTTTGCCATTTTAGGTAATTTTACAATCATGTCTTGAGAATCCAATTTTTTCCCAAAAACTTCCTAAAGCTAAGGTAAGATGAAAAGCCAACTAGCATCCTAAATTTGAAACATGAGTTTCGAGTTATTAAAAAAAGTAACTTTTAAAAAACTAGAAAAAAACACTAAATTGCCATTTTGAGGGCTAAGATGAAAGTTTCAAGCCCCAAAAAAGTGTCAAGATGAGGTCTGACTGACTAGGGTGAGTTGGGAAACCACTGGCCACCTCATAATGCATCCACTTATAAAATTTCATAGAAAACCCACATCCAAGTCAAAAGTTATGACCTCCGGAAGTCCCTACATCACATATGCATGCGACTTCCTCCAGATATAGCATCAACTCCTCACCTTCTGTAGATTCCTTTCTATCTAACTTTCATCCCATTATCGATTTCCTAAGTCGCTCAGCCTCTACTTTCTCATACGCTTCCAAGAATCAATCCTCTTTTACACAACTGTCGACCTTGTTTTTATCTCTATATCCTATCTCTACTACCGTTTCATCTTCTCCTACCTTTTCATCAAGAATGGAGGCATTTTATTCCCTATGCAACCATCACTCCATACTGTCCTCCAACCTGATCCTTCAGTAAATTAAAACCTATTTATAGCATGCCTCAAATGAGGCATTTCATCTTCCCCTCTACCTATGCAACCTTTTCTCCTATTTCTTTGCATTTTGTCTTCTCACATAGCACCGTAGAATGCTGAAAAGAATTGTTATTTTAATTATCCCTTTGCTGCAAGGAGGTCTTATTATTTGAAACTGATCACTATAAAACTAATAATTAACTACTAAGGTTCATGTTACTCTGGTGATAGGAACTTCCTTTTGCCTAAACCTGTCATCTGACCCAACACAATGAACCCAAAAATCAACTGCTAACACAAATTTAGAAAATAAAGAAGATGTCCCTACATCATGTGTGGGGCCTGATGGGCCTGCAAGGTCAGTGTTGTGCAAGGCCTCTACATGTACCAATATATTTTTTTTCTTTTGAAAAATGTAAAAATTTTCAACAATGTTTTTTCACAATAAAAAACCTACAAATTTTTATTTAAAAACAATTTTTTTAAAATTTTTTTTTATAAAGTAGCAAAAAAAATATATTTTTTTAAGCAGTCACCTCATGTTAGAGAGACCATATGACTTACCTGGCAAAAATGTTTTTCTCCAGATGATCTTAAGGCTGATTTTGATAATTCGATAGTCAATTTTAGGGTTTTTAGGCCTTATAAATGTGATGGCAAGGTTGGATTTGACCCAAAATGCTCTAAAAAATAGTTTTCCTCTAAATCCCAAAAAAGCACCCATTGTAACTCTTGCAAATCTAGCCTACAAAGATCAAATCAAATAAATAAAAGGTTAATATGACTATTTTAACTACTTTGAATCTAATGAAAGGCTTTGTTTTACATAAAAATACACCCAACAAATGGCTCTTGCCTAATTTTTCTCCATATTTGAGAAGGGGCTTGTAGATCTAGAGTTCTGGTACCATGTGAGAGACACTAATGGATTCAAGAGACCAAGATCACTATGTGAGAGTCAATGATTCACTCAAGTTGCCAGGATCACCTGTAAAATTTAGGATTGACTTCTACTAGAGAAAAACATAAAGTATGAATTTTTACAATATTCAATACAGTAATGAATTAGATTAATAAATTACATATGACATCTTACTTTTATAATTGCAAGAAAGAAAGTACTAAGTGACTTAAAAAATTCCTAAGTAAACTTAATAAAGTGTAATTAAATGTCTAATTACACTAACAATTGTAATGGCTTAAACATAAATTTGTAAACATAAATTTTATGTAAATATGCTTAGATTTGAAATACTCAAAAGATTTTGAACAACCAAATATAAATTATGTTGAAATCTCAAATACCCAAAACTAGCCATGCATTGCCATGACTCAAATAAACTATTTTTTCTAAATATGATTTGAAACTCGTATGCAACCAATAGTAAATAATTTGTAGCATATAATTTTAATCTTTTTTTTAATTACAAAATGTATAGAAAAATAATAAATATATTAGATTTTTCAACAAGACAAATGATGGATAAATATGAAATAATCTACTATATAGTGGAGTTTCCTTCTATGCAATCCTACAAATTCAACAAATTCAAGACTACTAAAAGTATATGTTGAAAATTTAAACAAAGCTTTGAAGTGCAAATAAAACCTCTAAGTCAGATTGCCTTTAAAAAATCAAAGGGTTTTCATCCTATGATCTCAAGAATCCAAATGGTTTCAACAAGTGCTTATGTGGTGAAGAAAATTGATTAATTAACAAAATCTATTAACTAAAGATTTTTTTTGGATTATATAAATTATGTTGAAATCTCAAATACCCAAAACAAATAAAAAGAGTCCTTCATTCAAATCCACCCAAAACTAGCCATGCATTTCTGTGACTCAAATAAACTAATTTTTCTAACTATGATTTGAAACTCCTATGCATCCAATAGAAAATAATTTGCTGTATATAATTTTAATCATTTTTTATTACAAAATGTATAGAAAAATAGTAAATATATCAGATTTTTCAACAATACAAATGATGGATAAATATGAAATAATCTACTGTATAATGGAGCTTCCTTCTATGCAATCCTACAAATTCAAGACTACTAAAAGTATATGTTGAAAATTTAAACAAATTTTTGAAGTTCAAATACAACCTCTGAATCTAACTGCCTTTAAAAAATCAAAGGGTTTTCATCCTATGATCTCAAGAATCCAAATGGTTTCATCAAGTGCTTATGTGGTGAATAAAATTGATTAATTAACAAAAGATATTAACTAAAGAAATTTTTTGGATTATATAGAAATTATGGGCACAAACACCAACATCCCATATTCCCAAATATAATTAAAAAAAAATTCAATATTAATTTCTTTGTGAACACTCCATCCCCAATTCCTTTTTGATTCCTAGCTATGTTTAGCTAATTAAATGTGCTAAATTTTTTTCATAATTCCTAGATGCTCTTCTTTCATACATATAAAATAATAATATTTTACTTATTTAAGATGTTCACCCAAAAATAACTCTTTGTAATTTCTCCACTAAATGTCAACTTTTGAATTCACATGCCCCATTTGGACAATTAAACATTATTTTGCATTTATTACGTTGACAGTCTCATTGTAACATTAAGGCAATGAGTGTGACCATGTAGATAAAAATAAAATAGAGCACATAGTTTTTTTAAATAATTAGACATTTTTAAAAATAATTATAAACTATTTTAAATTAAAAAGATATAGCCGACACATAGTTATTAAATCAATGAATATAAAAATAAAACAACATACATAAAATAATGTGTATAAATATAAATAGTAAAAAGCATAAGTTTAATCCATAAAGAGAAAAATTTTAATCAATAAAGAGAAGAAGTTTAATCGTCATAAAGAGCGAAGAAGTTTAATCATCATAAAGAGCAGAAGTTTAATCTCCATAAAGAGCATAATCGGTAAGGGCATCATTATGCAGTCATCTTTTTTTATGTTTTTTTGGTACAAATTGTATTTATGAAGTGATGCAATGTTAATGCTATTATTTATAGAAGGTTAGATTAGACATTGTGTATTATTTACTCTTATTCTATTTACAAGTTGCTCATTAAAATGAAAATAAAATTGCACTTAAAGTGTAGCTTAAATTATGAAACCTATAACTTATAATTTATTTAATATCTTTCTAGCAAAAACAAATCTTTAAAACCCACAAAGAAAATTAATGGTAAGATAAATTGCTTTACTTTAGTTTAATGAGGCCAAGGGTTAGGGTTCGTCAATCTTTAAAACGCACAAAGAAAATTAATATTTAGTTTAATGACCTATGTTTTAATTTTTACTAATTTTTTCGTATCTTTAAGATTAAACTATTGACAAATTAAAATAATTGTTAGTGTTTTTCAATCTTTAAATGCCACCGATTTTTTTTATGATGGATATCTATTTAAAGCTACCCTTATATATATATATATATATATATATATATATATATATATATATATATATATATATATATATATATATATATATATATATATAACTTATTTTTAGAAGGATTTCCTCTTTCATTTTATTAGGAATTTAGGAAAAAAAATTGAGAAGATAAAATATTTAGTTTAATGAGATTTGCTTTCTCCCCTCTTACCTTATTAAATATTAAAGCCTTTCTATAATATCTTATAGATTTATACAGAAACAAAATAAATCTATAAAATAAAATAAAAAAAATTGTTTAAGTAAAATAAATATATATTTGAAACTAAATAAAATAAAAGTAACTCTTTAATTAAATAAAATTAGACAAAACTACATTAACATGTATAAGTAAAATTTCAAGACACATTTTTTTTAGTTTTTATCCTAATATTTTAGAATATTTTTTGAATAAATAGTTTTTATATTCCAAAATAAATAGTATAAAGAAATTAAATAAATCTACAAAGTAAAAAAGTAAATTTCAATACAAAGTTTTTACTTAGTTCTATTGTAGTCTTTTCCAATTTTTTTTTAATAAATAGTTTTTATATTTAAGAAATTAAATAAATGTATAAAGCAAATAAAATAACATTTTAAGTAAAATAAATATATATTTCAAACTAAAAAAATAAAATAACTCTTTTAAGTAAATAAAATTAGAAATTATTTTAGATCTTATTATTCTCTCATCTAACTAGTATATTTATATTTAAAAAATATATCTAAAATATGTCAAAAGATATGCACATCTATTCCACTTATATGTGGTATGGGGTAAATTGATTAAAAATAGGCAAGATATCTTTGACGTATTTTAGATTTAAAAAACATATCTGCTTATTTTAGAAATATTTTATAAATATAAATATGATAGTTTCACCTATATATATACTAGTATTATTGTGTTAAGAGGCATTCTACAATAGTAGTAAGGCATGGAGTCTCATCTCATAATCATATGCATAAAAATCTAGACATAGTGGAAATATATTTTTTAAAATATAAAATTAAAAATTAAAAATATAATTAAACATAATTAAATATAACACAAAACAAATATGTAATTGGATGCTTGTGGATTAAACTCTGTGAAAGTATTTTCTCTCAACATTTGGGATCATACTAAATGATCCATCATTGGGAGAAAAGAAAGCAAGAGAGGATGATGGATCATGTAGTATGATTTGAAACATTCAGAGAAAATACTATCACACAATTTAATCCATAAGCATTCAATTACATTATAATGAACTGACTTTTGAAAATCTAATTATTACAAAACAAATATGTTTTTTTTCAATAGTATAAATTAATTAATTTTTATTTAATAGAAAAGTTATTAAAAGACAGACTGACCTATTTGAACATGTTATTTGGTAGGATTCGCTATTGGTGTTTGAGCGAGCGACATGGCGAGAAAAAGTGCGAAGAAAAAGTTGAGGGGGCATACTAATCGTATTCTGGAGATTTTTGAAGTTGCAGACATTTGCTTGAAATTCAACGGGAAATTCAACCGCAGGTGGCGCTTTTATGTGGCTCGCGACTGTACGGGCTTTCCTTTTTCAACATTGCTAACGGCCTTCCACAAGAGATATGGATATGGAACAATCACGCCAACTTCAGCTGCTCCTCAACTGCAGCAGCAGTACTATGTCGCGCCACTAGCTGATTTTCCTCATAATAATAACGACGAAAGTCCCAATCTGGATTATGACACAGTGGAGGAGATTCTGCGAAGACTTCCTTTGCCCTCATTGATCAGGGCCAAGAGTGTTTGCAAAGCCTGGAACACGGCAATATTGGACAACACTTTCAATCTCAGTGGTGACACTCATCCTTTTGCAACGCAGCACATGGTGGAGGGCTTCCAAGGAATCGCCTTCTTCAGTACCGTACTCAACTGGGCCAAGCGCTATCGCCCTCGTCCTACCGAGCTTTACCTCTACGCTGCAGCGGCAGGGCTTTTTCTCTTTGTTCATTGGGATTCTTTGATGAATCGTAGCCCCGTGATATATAGTCCTGCAACCAAACAACACAAGGTCTTGCCTCCTATTCCGTTGGACTATTTTTGGATGGCGGGAACAGCCGCGGAACTCGTTGCCCACTGCGGCCAGTTTAAAATTATTACTATAGGCTTACAGGATAGAGAGCATTTGTGTCTTCTGCTCTACAATTCCACTACAGATAAGTGGACGGCTATCCCTCCCACCAACGACGTTCCCATGACCGGCTTCAACGACGTTCCCCACACCGGATACTACAGTCCCCTTTGGACGAGCGCACTACACAATGGCGTTGTTTACTTTAACAATGACTTTGGTCATCATCTGGGTTGTTATGACATTGCCTGTGGAGAGTTTCAGTTTAAGGAGATCGAAGGAGGGCTGCCTCCGCAGATGGATTGTGATGATTATCGTAAGAACCGCAACGCTTCTCTGCCTTCGTTAGTGGCGTGTAGTGGAAAGCTTCTTTTGGTGGGGAGGTTACAGAAGAAAGCAGGGGAGGCCTCCATACTGGGTCGCTTCCCTTTCATCAAGCACACTTTGGTGGGGATATGGGAGTTGGATTTAAGAGAAGAGAATAATAAGAGTTGGTCTCTCATTTCCATCACTCCCCGGGATTTGTTAGAAGACACAGTCAAGTCATCCCACGGAACAGATTTTGTGGTTGCTGCATCAGATAAAATTTGGCTTACGATTAGAGGAAGCATGAATCTCTTGACCCTAGATTTGAGCTCCATGGAATGGAGTGTGTTGCCAGGCTGCCCGGCTGAAGATGTGGTCGATTACTTTCCAAGGAGAGCGGTTTGTGGACCTTTGTCGATTCATAATCTTTCATTGTTGAGCTAGTATTGATTGTGGGAGATGATTTTTCTTTCTTGTGTTAAAATTGAATAAATTGCCACCAGTTGTGAATTTTGGAAGGACTGTCCAAAAGTTTATCCAGCATTTTATCAATAAAAATTTATTTGTCTTTCTACAATGTTTGCAGATTAAAATTTGTGTTAAAAATAAAAATTTGGATACTTTTAGTGTTACATTTACCAATCATAATATTTAGCTAGATCGAAATTTGTGTTAAAATTTTTTTTTTTGGGATATTTTTAGTGTTACATGTGCCAATCATAATACTTAGCTACACTTCTTGTAAATAAAGTTTGTGTCCAATGCTGGGCTTTATGAGAGTGACTTAAAAAATACTTTTTTTCCTTTTTCTCAATCTATGTATAACAATTAAATGTATAAAAAAAAACTTCTTGGTGGGTGATGGACTCTTATTAAAATCTTATATCTTTATTGATTCATGTGTGTGGGCCTGCCAGCAATAAAGAAAATAAAGGAAGGTGCCTGCAATAAGAAACCTTACCTTATTCTCCAAATTGTTGAGCTGGGTGCCACACTGGATGCAGTTGCAGTTTTATTCTATTGTAGACAGTTTCATTAATGTGCATCCATAGTAGTGGTAAATAAAAGCAAAGGATAAATAAACTTTGGCGGCTGGGATTGATCCACTATATAGCATAAAAATGTAGCATCAATTTATAAAAATTAAAATATATATATTTGGCAACTGTGGACATAGGGATTCTCTAAGAGACAAGGTCCATATTTGATAATCTTTGTAGCATTGATTTAAATGTGCAACTAGAGGATGGAAGTATTGGGCATGCAGATTTGTTCTGAAATTATGATTTATGTTTCATCTAGCATAGCAGATTTGTGTCAAACTTTCTGTGAGCTTGAAAGTTGGTCAATAATTCTTAAGAGGATTATGCATAGTATTCAGATTCAGATTATTGGTTAAAGTAAATGATTGTCAATAGAGATATCTATGGGGATGTAAATTTGTTGTGCATCTAATATTGCATCATAACCTAAGTCTTCCTTGTTAAGAGATTTATGGTCTGAAGTTTGATAAACCAGTGTCAATACATTTTTAAAATAACATTTTAATTTATCAACTCCCAACTCTAAAATTAATTTTAAGAATTTTTATTTATTTTTTAGCTTGACATAATCCATTAATTTATATAAAGTAATGTATTTCTCTAATACAATTATTTTAAAATTACTCAGAAAATCGTACCTTGATTGGGATAATCTGTATTACAGCAGTAGTATTCACTACCAAAACTCAATACAAATACATTTATATATAATTGCATCATGATGACAAATCTTTGCTTGTTTCTATTCATTGAATTTCCAAGTTGATAACCGATTTACTATAAGGAGTCTTGTGCAATCTGAATGTTTCTGTATCAAATCCAAATCTTGTGCAATCTGAATGTTTCTGTATCAAATCCAAATCTAATATTGTAAGAATAATGAGTGAAATGAGTGATGTGAATATGTTGTATATTTTTCTCGCTGTTAGAAGGCAAGGAGACGGGAAGAAATATAACGCAGCATCCGAGCGGTCAAGCGCTCCCATGTGACCACGGCTTAGGCACGCCGCTGAGATATAGTACGGTGGCGGCCTTTTCATTTGAGTTTGGTGGATTGGTTCTGAGTAGAAAAAGGTACTCGATTTAAGTTTTGGAAATTTTGATGGCTTGGCTTTTTTGTTTCTTTTTATTACAAATTTTTTGGAGATAAATGAAAAAATGAAAATAAGAATTAAACAGTTTTTGAATTTAAGCAAAACTATTTTTTAAGGAAATTATTAGACAACATTTTGCTCAAGTTAACATCGCTAATCCTTAATTTTGAAAAATATACAGTATAAATCAGAAATAAATTATTTTGTAGTTTGTTTTTTATAATTTGAAAGTTGCTCATATTATATTTATTATGCAGGAAAAAAACATATTGTTATTTAGCATAAACTTATGTATTTAGATTATGATCATGTTGTTATTAGGGTTACTGAAATTGAAAGTCACTGATGCCGATAAGAATTAGGCTTTTATTAGAACTGAGGGTACTTGAAATTGAAAAGTGATTAGAAAGAGTCTTTTAAAGAGTTGCTTAAGATTTTTTTTCTACATTTTTAAATAACATTAGCATCGTTATTGATAGTAACTTACTAGTTTTGCATAAAAACTTGCAATGTTGATGAATAATAAATTTTATGGTTTATTTGATCTAATATTTTGTTACATTTGCTTCCAAATTATTGTGTATGATAATTATTTTGTATGATTTGCAATTGAGTAGTAGAGAACCTTGTTTATTATATAAAAGTATAAGATATAAATATATTAAGAAGACTCTTATTTATATCTTATAGGAAGAATTGCTACCAACCCCTCATTTTAAAAAATAACTTTTATAATAAATCCTTATTTTAGACAACAACACAACTTTGGTCTTATTTAATAACTTGTTTACATCACATTATCTTTAAATTCACAATTGACATGAATTTTTTTTTAAAATGATTTTAAGTTTATTGGTGAGTTTCAATTATTCTTCATTCTTATAAGAAAAATATAATGAATACTTATTTGGTTATAGAATAAATTAACACTTCTTAAATCAACTTTTATATATAAAATGTGGTCATTGTAATTTTTAAATTATTTCTTATTAAATGATAAATATTTTATAATGTTAGATTTAATACATTATGGGATTGGACCTAAGAATTAGGTTTAACAGACATCTGTTTTAGGAAATTCATTTTCTTATAATCCCCACTTCATCACTTTACACATAAAAGCTTTACACTCAACAAAAATTAATCCCTCATAAAATTTTATGAACCATTCAATTTCATCAATAAAACAAAAACCACTAAATAATTTAAAATTATATAAAACTAATAATCATGAAAATAATAAAATATCTTCCTTAATGTAATACACTATAATTTAGTGTTGCACACAAATTCCCATATATACATACAAACTCCTTAAAATATTAGCATGTATAATATATGCAAATATTTCAAGGTAAAGAAAAGGGGAAGGAAGAGGAGAGGAGATCCTTAGGAAGAAGGCACACCCCTAGAACAAGTTGTCTCTCACCCAGAATATGGGTGAGAACAACAATGAAAAGAAATATTATATTGTTACCAAAAATAAATATATGGTTGCATGTGAGATTATACCACCATGAACGGAAACAATCAAATAGAGAAAGCTACAGGTGCCACATAGTTGGTAGCAACACAATAGAAGAAGGGAGGTGTGAAAACCTCATGAGAAAGAATAAGAAAGCAAGATAGCGGTTAACTCTATGTAATGTCATTTTATAACAATGCTAGAGGTAATCACAATGTGATGTTAGAGGAAGAAGAATATTATGTGAAAGAAACCAGATAGAGGTGAACCTCAATATCACTTCTCATGTAGAGGAGAGATAGGTGCTTTAGTAGATGGAAGAGTGGGAGCACTTGTGTCATGAAGATGTTGTATTTTGTCTTTCAAGGATTTGCATTCACTAGTGGAATGGCCAAGCACTTGATGATATGCACATAAAGGAAGTGTTGGAACATTGTCTAAAATAAAAGATTTAAAAGGATGTGAGAATCCCAAGGTACTCAAGGGCACAACAAAAGAAATGTTTGCAACAAGAAATAACAAAAACAATATTACCTTCAAGGGGCTTAAGAAAGCCAAAGAGGGAAAGAGAGATGAAACAAATGTTGTAGGAGCACTGTAGAAAGTTGTAGAGCTCCTATAGCATGCAAGAAAGTTGTAGAGTTGTAAGAAGGAGCCCAGAGAGCCAAGACAACCAAGAGGAGTGTAAAAAATGAAATATTAAAAGATAGATTCAAAAATGAGGGAAGAGGAAGAGATAACAAGTTGTTTGAAAGATTCTCAGGGTGTTACAACTGACCACCAAAAATGTCAAATGGAGAAATGCCCTAAAACAACCACAAAACACAAAACTATCATGAGATGCTAGTGCGTCACGTGGATGTTTACGTGAATCTCTAGTGTCCGAACAATTTAGGCTCAAAATTCACAAGACACTAGAATATCACATGACCAACACAAAAGTGACACTGATTTGATGGAAAGACAACATTAAAAGCAAAGCTTAAGCACCATGGGAAGGTAAAGGCTAATGTAAGGGCTACAATGAGCCTACAAACAAAGGAAATGGACACTAAAGGAAGGCTACAATATAGCATGAAATTGCAAGGAACATATACAATTTATGACATTACATGTGCCACACCAACAATCATTGGAAGGGAAAGTAAATGAAACCAAAGCTATGATCAATTTCCAATTGAAGAAAGTTCTCTATATGGTTGTTGTCATGGGTAACTATGCAATGGAGGAAAAGCAAATATTTTAGAATGTCTAATTGAGTGTCAACTTTTTGGTGCCCTTGCTTTGAAAAATGGCAAAATGACATTGATTTCAGCTTGCTAGAAACTAACTACAATATTTTTATAGTAGTTGAAGGATTGATTTCTATAGTTTTTTCAATTTCTAAGTAAAAATTAAAGGGCTTAAAGCATGAGTACTTAATTTTATAGTACCCTCATTGTGTTGATCTAGAATTATTATTCTAGGTTCACCATTTTTCAGGAGACAACAACTTTTCTTGCTTACTCTAGAATCCTATGATACACTTGGAGTGAGATACGTAGTGTTCATACAAAAAATAAACATAGTTTTCATTTGAAAAGACACGAATGTGCAGTTTATGTGTCTTTTTTTACTTTATATGGAAGTTAGAGCTGACAATCAACATATTCTAAAGAATTTAGATCTTGAAGCCCACATAAACAAGCCTTTCACTCCATGTTATTCTATTCCCCCTTAAATAAATGTAAACATTTTATTTAATAGACATATATATTTATTTGGTGATTATAAATATGTTTTATATGAAAAAAATTTGAAGAAACATGAAAGATTCACAAAATGAAATCAACAATGATTGTGAAAATGAAATCTACCAATACACTTTCAATTTCTATGTACCCATTGCACACTAAGGTGTGATTGCTAGTTTATATGTTGAACTTAATTTTCTATTTAAAATCTTAGAAAAAAATGGATTAATTAATTAGTAGTGTTTAAGTATTTTTTAATTCTTTATTTTTAAAAATATGTTAGAATATAAATATTTACATAAATATCAATTTTAGTTAAATGGTGTGAAGAAAATGTTTAAAAAATCAAATATAAATTACAATAGTAAAGAGAGAGTCCTCATAGACACAAAAATGATTATTTTTAGTGATTTTCCATAGATAGAGTTATTCTTTAATTTTTGTGTTTAATTTGAGTTTGTTGCATGTTTTAGATTCAATTTTGCTCTATGTATGTGTGTGTTTTTAGGCATTAGAGCTAAGCTACCCAAAACAAAAAGGACATCAAATCAAATTAGAGATCTGATAAGACCAATGTACAATGATATTACTGTCATAAGTATGGTAACTATGCAAGTGAATGTAGAAAGAAACAACGTGACTAGGGGATTCGAAATGCTAATGTAGCAAATGAGAACAACTCTAAAAATGAAAAAAAAAGTCGTAAGTGTTTATTACATGCAATCCTGCATAATAGGGCAGCGTTGAGATTTGGTATTTGGATAGTGCCTTTAGAAACCACATGAGTGGTAACAAAAAATTATTTGCCTCCATGGACAATAGCATCAAGTTTGAAATTAAAATGGGGAAAAATGAGAAGGTTCCAATCTTGGGTAGAGGCATAGTCAACATACAAACCAAGCATGGTGAAAGAAGATGGATCTAGGATGGCTATTATGCCCCAGGCATAAAATACAACCTCTTGAGCATTGGATAGATGGTCCAAAATGGTTATAGATTCCTAATGGAGAAATGGGAATGAATCATCTATGACAAGGATGGAAGCAAGAAAGTGATTACAGTGGTTCAAATGACAAAGAACCGGATGTTTCCCCTCAAAATGCAAATCCCAAAATAGTCAACAAGCTTGCAGTAGTCAACCTTCAAGACAACCATCAAATACCCATCCAAGCTCTGGCATTTGAGGTATGGGTATTTAAGTTATTCTATTTTAAGTCTTTTATCTAGAAAAGACATGGTTATGGGCCTACCAACTATTGTAGAGCCTGAGAGAAAATGTGAAGCATGCATCCTAGGAAAATAACATAGGCAAACCTTTCAATCAAGGTATTCTAAGAGAGAAAGACCACCATTAAAGTTGGTGTATTTAGATTTGTGTGGTCCCATGAAGACCCCAACTCTACCTGTGGTAATGTTTATTTTATGACTTTTGTAGATGACTACAGTAGAAAAACCTTGGTGTATTTTGTGAAGAACAAATAAGAAGCATTTGATCAGTTTAAAGTGTTTAAGGCCTGGTTGAGAAACAAAATGACAACTATATAAATGTCCTCAAAATGGACATAGGGAGAGAGTACATCTCCAAAGAGTTTATGAATTTTTGCAAGTATGAAGGCATTGAGAAACAATTCATAGCCAGGTATACTCCATAGCAAAATGGAGTGGCTAAAAGGAAAAACAAAAACATCATAGAGATGGCATTAAGCATACTAAAGCCAAAAGGTTTGTCAAATGATTATTTGGATGAAGCTATAACAACAACAATTTACCTATTGAATAGGTGCCCTACAAAAGTTGTTCATGATAGGATTCCACAAGAAGCATGGACAAATAACAAATGGAGCATAGAGCACTTGAGAATATTTGGGTGTGTGGCATATGCATTTGTTGAAAAAAGAGAAGAGGTAGATATTTGATGACAAAGGTGAAAAATGCATCTTCATAGGCTATAGTAAAGAATCCAAAGCCTACAAATTGTATAATCCCATCACCAAGAAAGTGGTGATTAGCAGGGATGTTGAATTCATTAAAAATTAATCATGGGATGGAATGCTGGATAGCACCACGGATATTTATATCACAATACCATTTGATGATGAAAAAGTTTTGAATGTCAGCAACTTTGAAACCTTTCAGCAAGATAGAAGTTCTAAAAACTGTAGCTCTAGAACCTTACAAGAGGGTAAACATTTCGGTGTCCAATCTTTTTCATCAACCTAGGTACTCCTAAAACTCTAGAAACTCAGACCCTATGCTTAGATCATTGATGCCATGATAGACAAGAAGTGTGAGGGAAATTTATGATAGCATAAGGTATGTTGATTTTGATGAAAATATGGATTTTGCTTTGTTTTCCTATAGTGATCCAACATATTTTGAGGAAGTCATGAAAGAGGAGAACTGCTGTAAGGCCATGGATGAAGATTTGCATGCTATAGAAAAAATAAAACATGGGATCTAACTGATTCACCCAAGGGTAAATAGGTCATTAGAGTTAAGTGTGTGTATAAATCCAAATGCACTACTGAAGGAAAGATTAGAGGCATAAAGCAAGATTGGTTGTTAAGGGTTACAAATAGCAGCCTAGAAGAGACTATGATGAAACATATGTACCAGTTGCAAGGATGGAACTGTGTAGGTAGTCCTAGCAATTGCAACCCAACACAAATGGAAATTATTTCAAATAGATGTGAAGTCATCCTTCTTGAATGGAGTCCCATGACATGAAGACAAAGTGTATAGTATCCGGAAAGCTCTCTATGGGATCAAAAAAGCACCATAAGCATGGTACAACATAATTTATTTGTACCTATTAAGCAATGGCTAAGGAAAAGTGGCAGTGAGCCCACACTCTACATTAAAGAAACCAATGGTGAGATTTTAATTATTAATTTGTATGTAGATGATTTGATTTTCATAAGGAATAGTGACATCTTCATTGTTGATTTCAAAGAGGCAATGAAAAGTGAGTTTGAGATGAGAAACCTAGGTTTGCTAAAATATTTCCTAGGCATAGAGGTCCAATAAATAGAGAATGGAATATTTATTTTGCAAACTAACTATGATAAATAAATCTTCAAAAGATTTAAAATGATGGACAACAAACCTGCCCCAACAACAACTATAGATCTAAAATTAAGCAAAGGGGATAGTAGTAGTGAAGTTAACCCAACCCTCTACAAGAGCATGGTTAAAAGCCTTGTCTATTTGACATCAACAAGACCTAATTTGATGTACATGGTAAGTCTAATTTATAGGTTCATGGAGCAACCTAAGGACACACACTAGAAAGCAGGAAAGAGAATCGTGAGTTATGTCAGTGATACGAAAGGGTATACATTATGTATACTACTTACAATAACCTTGAGTTGGTTGGGTACACAGACAGTGATTGGGCGGGAAGTGTAGATGATAGGAAGAGTACATCAGGACATGTGTTTCACATGGGTTTAGGAGCAACTTCTTCGGCATCAAAGAAGAAGCCCATAGTTTCACTCTCCACAGTAGAAGTGGAGTACATAGAAACAAATGCAATAGCATGTGAGACTATTGGTTGAGAAGAATCCTTTCTCATTTCAATAAGCAACAAAAATATGGTACAACCGTTTACTGTGACAATGTGTCTTCTATAGCCTGGACAAAGAATCATATCTTTCATGGATGAGGCAAGGACATTGAGATCTACCATTTCATAAGGGAGTTAGTAGAACATGGACACATTGAAATTCATTTTTGTATATCAGAACAAAAATTCACTGATAATTTATCAAGTCACTATCAAAAGACTCCTTTGGATGCCTAAGAGATAGGTTTGGCATCATGGACAACTCCAGAAATTAACTCTGGAAAGACAACTCTAGAAGGACCAAACTTTTTAAAAAAAGCTCTAGAAGTGTATCTCTGGAAAAAAAGTTTCAAAAGAGCTTTGGAACTTTAGATCTAGAAAGACAATAGAGATGTAGAGCCATAGCTCCAGAAAGATAGAGCTTCATAACCTTAGTTTCAAGAAGATAGAAGAGCTCCAGAACCATAGTTTTGGAAGGACAAAACAAATTTGGACAAGAAAGTGCCAGAAATACAGAATGGTGATGAAAATGCATAAAGGCTCAAGATTAAGGGGAGTGTTGGAAATATTTAATCCTAAGCCCAATCAATGCATTTAATGCAACATTAGAGTGATCTATTGGGATCTATTTCCCCTTGTCACATCTGACACTAGCTAGTACACTTAATACATTTTCTAGGGAATTAATTTTGGTGGGTGAATTTGAATTGAGTGACATTTTTCAGAAAGGAAGAGAAAGACAAAACAAAGGAATGAACAAATTGAATGTTTAGATAGTTAGAGATAATTAATGAAAGAACCTACAGCAGCAGAGGAAGAAGAATGTTGCAGCAACAAAAGAGAACATAACACAGAGGTAGATGCCTCAAAAATAGAAGGAAACTCCAAAATGTCTAGAGAAAAACTACGAAAGCACACAAAATCAATCCATTCATCTCCAAAAGCTTTGGAAAGGTGTGCAGTTTATTGCATGAAGGAAATACAGATCCCTAGATTTAATTTTTTGTACACAGACATTCTTTGAATGTATATTTTGAATATAAATGCAAAATAGTATTTATGTCTCCTTGTTCTTGTTTTCTTATTCTCCTTCTTGGTCTTCTTTGTTGGACTTGTTGTCATTTATGTCAAAAAGGTATTCATTATTGCTATCATTGATGAATAGATGAGATAGTTGTCATTGATTTTAATGTTGCAATATCATTAATGCATTGAAGACAAATGAAGAGATTGTTAGAAATGTCAAAGAAGCAATATCATAGAATGCAAGAATATAATCATAGAATGCAAGAATTTAATCATCATTCAGTGGCATATCTAAGGCAAGTTAGATCAATTTTATAAGACAAGTTGGATCAGCTATTGAGAAGAGATAAAAAATATTGTTACTATGGATATAAGGTGAATTGGATCAGTTTAAGAATGGCTTACGAGAGTTTATATGTTATACATTTTCATTGAAGATATAGTGAGAATTGGAAGCTGCCTTTAAGATATGTATATGTTTTTCATTACTATTAGCAGCAAAACTAGGGTGTCGATCCCAATACAAAACAACCCATTAGACGCATAACATAGACAATAGAGTCCAAGGTAGAAAAACTAAACCAACAAAAAATAAAATAATTAGGAACAATGGATTGACAACCAAAGGACATCATACTAACAACCAAAAAATAGCAGAGAGAAAAACACCAAGGGCTAGTTGAATAACTGGCCCCAGTCTTCAGTGAGGAATTGATATAGCTCTTCATAGTCCTTCATCTTCTTGTTCTCGATGAGTTCCAAGTCTTGTAGGATAGACAACGTGGTTGCTGATTTTTACACCACTTTAGATGTGAACCTGGCAAGGATTTTAAAATTTCTCTCTTGGTCTATAACTCTGTTGCTCAAGGATTCAATCACAGGTTCCTCCCCGGTACTAGTTTCTCCATCTTTGGTGTCCTGGTTATCCTCCTTCTTCTTAGAAGATTTTTCAGTCTCAGAATTAGGAATACTCAACTCTAGAAACAAACTAGGACCATCATCACCACCCATCTCCATATCCCCAGTCTCATCCACCTTCCTAGCATTAACCCCGGTGTCTATGTTATCATCCTTCTTCTTGGAGTCTCTAGAAACCACATGCTCTTTTAGTGAGGGGGTAGGTGTCACAGCCAGCTTGCTAGACCTCCTAGTCAAGGGCATTCTGATTTTACTATGAGGGGTAAGATTCTCCTCATCTTGAGTTTCATTGCTATCTCCCTTCTTCCCACTAGAGATCTCCACTACCTTACCTTTCTCCATATTATTCCCCTCCTTCCTAAGAAGCTCGCCCACATTAATAAACTTACATGCCTCCTCCTTCCCCTCCTTGGCCTTCTTTTGGCGATTATCACCCTTTCTATCAAAGACCACAAGATTTCTTTTGGTGGATTTTGAACCAGCTTTGGGACTGCCAACAATGCTGGTACCAACCTATCCCGAGGAGTGACAAGTTATAAATGGGGGTTTTTACAGAGCTATTTTTGGGACTGGCTTTCTTTTTGGGAGTAGAAATCCTATTGTCTATAGGGGTCTCCAACAATTTACTAGGGGTGAGCTCAGTAATAATAACACCATGGCTCTGGTCTTTGGTCTATTTAGGGGCAGTAGAGGAGCTATCAACATGGGTGGCTATGATTTGTTTAGGTAGGCATAAATCCAAGTGGAACTTGTACATGAGAAATATTGAAAGATTTTTTATTAAAACTAAAGATATGTATATGTTTTTAAATTAAAGATTTAAACATAATAAAAGTACTATGAGAAAGATGTTAGATAAATATCGAAGAGTTTTTATTAAAATGTTGGTTGACGATAAGAAATACATTGGAAGAAGATTGAACATTAATGTTAAATTAAATATTTAACATTATATACCTATGCTAGCCAACCTCATACATGAGTACCAAGTTCCAAGTTTAAAGATTTAAAATAATAGTGAAGCTGATTTTTTTGAAGAATGCAATTAAAGAGAAGAGAACAAGGCCAGTCATACATATAGTACTCTATAGTTAATCAAAAGATACTATGTGAAGTAATCAAGGGAAGTACATGGTGTGACCTTTAGTATATGATGTGATAATGAAAGGAGATGAGTATATTGATAACAAAAGAGATGCAATTACAAAGAACATGAGTTGTGATTTGTTTTGAAATGTCATGATCATTATAATATGTGGAGCAACTTTTGTGATGGTCAACAATTTAATTAAGGGACAACGAATTCATTATTGTGAAGAATGACTTACTAATGAATGTGATGCAATCTTTGTACATATTATGTGATCTCTACAAGTAATGTGACCTTTACATTATGAAGTGATTTTAGATATTGGTGTGCTACAATTTACAAAGAAATACAATTTCATTAGGTGGTACAAACTGCATTAAGAGCCATGTGAATTTGTTATGAGGGAGTACCTTTTCTACAAAGAGAATAATTAAGAAGAGGTGTGGCTTTTGTGAAAGGTTGTTTGTTTTAAGAAGTGTTGCCTTGTTTGGCAACGGTTGCATCTCTCATTTAGAATGCTTAAGATATATAAGGAGAGATGAGGAGGGAGTTTGAAAGCAAGAAGTGAGAATAATGTGAATAAAAGTAGATCAAGAAGAAAAGGAAGAGAAAAAAATATGAAGTGTAATTGATATTTATTTTGATCATACATGCAGCCCATGTATGAAGTATAAATGGAGAATTATAAGAAGGACATGTATGAGAAGTAAGAGCAAAAATCTATGTGAAGTTATTGCCATGTTTATGATCAGTCTTGTGAAAGAAGATTGTGCATGATTATAATCAGATTTGTGTGAGAAGACTATTGTGTGGATTGTGATTAGATTTGAAAGAAGGATATTGTGTTCAAGTTGTGGTTAGATTTGGAAGAAGGTTATTGTGTGGATTGTGATCAGATTTGGAAGAAGGATGTTGTGTAGGTTGTAATCAAATTTGTGAGAGGAAGATCCTATGAAGAAGCATGTACTATATCATCCATTGAAGAATTAATAGGTTGGAGACTATCAAATAGAGGTTAGAGCCTCTTGTTGGGAGCCTCCAAGAGGTTGGTTCCTATAATTTTGTTCAGTGGAGATTGTTGTCTCTTGTGCATTGGTGCTCACAGAAGAAGAATTGTAAGAGGAGTGAGTTGGCGCTCACATAAGAAGAATTGTATGAGGAGTGGGTTAGCGCTCACAGAAGAAGTGATCAATATATATAAGCAATATTTTACCGTGGTTTTCTCCCGCAAGTGTTTCCATGTAAACCATGTGTTCTTATTATGTTATTAATTGATTGATCTTGCATATGTGTAGTTGATGTGATTGATTGAGTTTGGAAAGGTAAAAGTTTGTATTATACTAATTAACCCCCCTCTCAGTATAACCGTGTGCTCATCATTCTTTGCCTACTTTAGTTGGATCTTTTTCCAACAATCTAGAGATACTGTGACTCTTGGCTTTATTTGAAATACTTAAGTACTATTATTTTTGAGTCTAATACTCTGAGTTGTTGCTACTATTAATTTGTCTTTGTAAGAATGAAGGCTGCTTGGACTAGTTGCTTTACTCAAGGTAACAATAAATTGTAAGTAGATTTTGTGAGAACACTTTTGTGAGTAACCACACCCAACAGAACATATTTCCAAATAAAGGGAGGATTGAAGACAACTTAGAAGATAGTGACAATCACATTCCAATGGTAAAGTGTAAACTTACAGTCCTAAAATATATGTTTAATATGGTATGGATAAAAATAATAGAGTCATCGCAAAGGTTTGATTTGAAGAAATTTGATCCTGTCAACTGCTAAAAGTTTGTAATGAAACAATTTCCAAGAAAACAATGCATAATGTTGAGTGATTAATTTCAACTGAGAAGAGCTAAGACCTAAAATAATTTGTAGATTTATCATTATAAAGTTCCTATGAGCACACACCCCAACAATGGATACAATATAATGTTCAATATATTCCATAAAAATAATAGGTTTAACATAATCCTTTTTCATTTTAGTCTTGAGCATTTAATAATTTGTGCAATCTTTATTACAAAATATTTTTAATGTAAACTTGAATATTGGATTGTTTTAAAACTTGTAAAATGATTATTCATTATGTTTGAAGATCTTTGGAGTGAATTCATGATGATGGTCCATGTAATCTAAGATAGTTTAATGGAAATTCATATGACAATGCATGTCTTTAATAACAAGATCATTTGTGGTCATCACAGAATCAAAGTTTGATAAAATTCATCCAACCAGTTAAAAAGGAAAGAGGTAAAAAAGTTTTCCTAAAAACTATATGTAATTTTTCTCCTATATCCCAGGGATTTAGCACTTGAAAAAACCAAAACCTAGCATGTCATCCAAGCTCTACCTTAAGCCCTGCAGAGTTTAAAAAAATCCATTAGATCATGCATTGTCATAGTCCACATCACCTATTTGGTGTGGCCCTGTGCCTAAAGAATCTATATTTTAAATACCAAGAACCAAAAGACAAATATGTTAGGTAATATTGAATACAATAATGCACAAACCTAAGCATAAAATTAGTATGTCTAAAAAGTAAATAAAAAGGAGTAGGGCGGGTATAATAAAAATAGAGAGCATACAAAATTGTTAGAGATTGAGCTTTGCTAGAGTTTGTTGATTTCTCTTTTTCAACGGGATTATATTTAATTTTGGTGTTTTTCATGGTGTCTCTAACTACTCAATTTTCTTATTTCTCATGGTGTCTCTAACTACTTGATTTCCCCCCAATGACACTAGGTAGGGGGTGACTCTCTCCCCCTCACCTATTTATAAGTGTTACATAGTAGTTTACATTTTCTAAATGGAACTCACTCTCATTTATCTAAGTGTAATTATTTTTTGCATTCAAAAGGAAACATTCATGGAGCCACCACTAGCACATCACATTGACCTCATAACAAGGATACGCTGGACATCACTTGTCAAATCAATAGAAATTGTCAAAGGCATTCAAGTGAATACATTTAATTTTGATTGTTAAAATTTAAAATAGTATTTTATATTATCCCTACCTCTATAGACATAATGTTACATTCACATAGACTTCTTAAAAATTTAAGCTAGTTTATTTCTTTGTTCTCTTCACTTCCTATTACATTCTATTAACTAAAGAGAATGTGGAACCCAGATCTGTTTAGCATTTTGAAGTACATTGGATTGAATGCCTAATCCCTTATTGAAGTGATGTCTTAGTCTCTAAACATGGAACACATATCTCTTTAGTTTCATGAGTTACATTGGATTGAATGTAAAAATCCTCCATCAAGGTGTATCCTAGTTTCTAAATGTGGATTGTAAATCTCTTGAGTTTCTTGATGTATATTGGATTAAACACAAAATGCTGTGTCAAGGTGATATCTTAGTTTTTTGAGATATATCATGGAATGTAAATTTCTTTAGTCTTTTCAAGGTATTTAGACTAAATGCAAAATCTCATGTTGTAGTGATATCTTGGTTTCTTAAGGTACATGTTGTGTTAGAGAAATCTCTTAGTTTGTTAAGGTTTAACCTATGTTGTGGTGATACGTTGTTTTCTTGTGTTGGGGTGATATTTTAGTTTCTTGTGTTAGGGAGATGTTTTGGTTTCTTAAGAGACATGTTGTTTTGGGTTGATCTCTTGGTTTCTTGTGTTGTGATCTTTTAGTTTCTAAAGGTATATTTTATGTTGAGACAATCTCTTAATTTTCTTATTTTGGGGTGATATCTTAATTTTTTTCATCACAATGATCTTTTAATTTCTTTTATTGTATTAAACTAGGTGGGACTGAAACTTGAACTACCAACTTGTAGTTTACAATTCATAGCAAAATGATCTTTGAAACTTGAACTACCAAATTGTAGTTTACAATTCATAACAAAATGATCTTTTAGTTTTTTTAAAGTACACAATTTTTTTTATCTATAAGATGTGGGATAGGGGCCCACTCCCATATAGCATAGAAACCAAGAAAAGAAGACAGCTTCAGACCTGAAACCGGGAAGAAAAAAAGATTGGGAGAAAGAAAGACAATGAGAGACATCTATAGAAAACCAGCTTAACCGAATAGGATTTCATCTCCAACACTCAAACCAAAAACTCCAGAGATCAACCTTTCTTTTTCTTTTGCTTGCTCCTTGTGAGGAGCACATCCATTGTCCACTAAGTGCCATCGTCCATCAAATCCAAATCTTATAACCTTAGTTTTTCTACTTCAGATTTCCTATCCTAGTGTTTTCCACGCTTGGAAAAGAGTGGTTTTGAAATCTTGCTTGTAGTCTGGGATAAGGTGCAATAATCAGAACAAGCCAAAACATCAGCCTGATCCAGATGATAATCATGATCTTTAGCAAGAGTTGACTAGATCTTCTCATCTTCTGAGGTTAAAAAGTCCTGTTGGTCTATCACAAAATGTTCCTGTTGATCGGCATCCTCAGCAACCTCAGCCTCAACATCAGGAGGGATTAAGCACTCAAAGCCTTGTCTAGTAACCCCACAATTTGGGAAGGCTAGAGAGTGATGATCCAAGAAGACCCTATGATTTCTCCAAATGAAATCAGCATCAGGACTGCCCTCCTTGTGGACCCATCTCTTGAGGTTAAGAGTACGAAGTCTTTTTACAAATTTACCATGGCAGCCAATGATCTTCTATCCAAGCTGTTTACATCTGAAGTAATGCTCTTAGAGCCCCTCATAATTTAAATATTGCAACCAAGAGTTCAAAGAAGAATTAATATAGACCATGTGATGTAGTGGCCTGGAAATATCAACTAGGACACAAACTCTGGTAAAACATCTCGGAGCCATAGAGGAAGCATCCTCAACCTTAATGAAAGTGTTGACATGGTTGATTAGAGATTCTATAAGTCACACATTATGCAAAACTAGAGGTAAGTTGTAGATTAGAAGCCAAAATAAAATGGAAGTGATACAAACATTTGCAGAATCAAAAAAAGGAGACCATGAGGTCACGAAAAAACTAGATCTGCCATAAAACTAAGGACCATTATACATAACAAACCTGCAATCCTCTGAATTAAGAAAAATAACAAGGAAAAAGCCATGATCTAGCAACTCCACCGTAGGAGTAGTCAAACTATCCCAAACTCTTGCTCCAAGCTAAAAGCTCATCCACTAATGGCCTCTTCCCCACTGCTCTGAAAACCAGAGCCTATGATGTGATATTGGAATAAATCTCCACTAAGACATCATCTGAAATGTGGAAATCCACTAGCTTAGAAGCCAGATCCACCTTAGTGTCTCCCATAAACAAAGGGGGGGAAGAATCAGAAAAATCCAGAGGGGGTGGGGGATCAAGGGCTAGGGAGATGGATTCCCCAAACCTCATAGGAGGGATCACCCCTTGAACAACCAACCCTAAATCAGCTGCAGGATTGACCTTCAAGATCTACTCTTTGCAAAAAATAGTGCACACATGGAATAAACTGGAGGTAGTTTTAAATTATCTGTAGTTATTGTTAAATGCCTGCTCCATTGTAGCTAGGGAGGGCAAACTAGAAGAGTGACAACCTAGATTAGAGAGGCCTCTATTCCCATCTGCATCCAACGCGAGGGGATCAAACCCTCAAAACTCTGCCCCCTCTTGAGACACACCACAGAGGAGATTTTCCTTGCTTCGTGCACCCTATGCTAGCCTTCGGTCGCCATTATGAGCCTGTGGACCATCACACTTGCCAAACCCTCTACCCTCGCTTTGTACCTACTCTCCTTCTAACTACTCCTTTGCACCATTCTTCACTTGCGCTAGTTCACTTAATGCGCTCCTTATGATATTGAGCCTTTGATAGATGTTTGTAGTGTTCTTGGCCACCTGTGAAAGATTGTCTATTTCAATGGTCACTCATGTTTAGGGATGAAGCCACAATCCTCCACCAACTCTCCCTCTATCATGTTTTACCGAAATGATGCTCTCAGGCCACCGATCGGTGGATCATCCTTCTCCAGATGTGTTGTAGAAACTCTAGCTTCTGCAAACTTTGATAGTTCCAACATCTCACCGTTCATGTTTAAAGTACACAATTTTTAATTTCTTAAGATACTACGATCTTTATATGATGTTCAATTAAATCTTCATAATTTTATAAAATCTATTAAATTAAATTGTGAATCTTATATTAAAATCAGGCACATAACAAGACACCAATTAATATAATAAAAATGTAAATAGATTCCCTCAATGTTTTTGTGTTTAGATGAAAAAAATAAGCCAAAGAAATAAGGAATCCATGTTCATTGAGTCTTCAGTCTGCTAATTATATTTCTAAAAGCCCTTTAATTCATAAATTCATAAATCAAATTCAAATTTGTGTTCCGTTTGAAAAATCGAGATGAAGCAACAAACAAAATGGAGGAACGATGTTTGCACTCTTCAATGAGCCAATTATTTTGGTGACCTACATTAAAATAGGATAACACTAGACCAGAAAAATCTCGCAAAGTAGCTTAAAAAGAAGCAAATAATCCACATATTGTGCCAAAAAGGCAGCTTGCAGTAAAGGTTTTATCTCATTAATGAATAGACATGGCAAAAGATCTCCCCCAAAGTGGATAAACCAAATTAACTGACAACAAACAAAAGGTCTCAGCAGTTCCCCCTATGTTGTAGGAGCAGCAGGACTACTCAACTCCGTAAAATTCAAATGCCCAGAACAATGCAGACATGCTTTGTGATGGATATCCCTGTATTTTAATCATTGATGAAGATACACAATAAGAATTTGCATCTGAATAGGATTATATGTTGCAGCAGTAGAACCTCCAATGAAGCAGAAGCAACTATGTGGAATAAGAGAGTCCTTATTTTAGGGTCAACAGGTCAGGTTGGTGGCTCTACTGCTAAATCTCTTTCTAAAAATTGCCCTAATCTGCAGCCAGTCCTTAAAGGCAGGAACAGGTAACATAGCTTGCATTAGTTGTCCATTTTAATTCTACTTCAAACTAATAGTATATCACGAGACTTCAGTTCCGTTGTCCTCAACGTATAGCTGGTGTTGTGGAATGATGATGGGAGACACTCCTAAAACCAAGACTAAATTCGATTCCACCTCACAAACGGGTAGCCTATAACTCGAGGATGTTTGAATCTAACACTTGTTTATAATATTGTTTGAGCTTACCTGCACTGTATTAAAAGGTATATATAATCTCATCCAAGATTTTCTAGGACAGTAAATTGGGTTCAACCTCTATTCACAATTTTTTCACAGCATTAAAGGGTATCTATAACATCACATATTTTTTTAGGAAAAGAAAACCACAAGATATTATAACATCACCCAAGATCTACTACAATGAAAACAAGAGAGAATGGATTCAATCTCATGCCTACACATCACATAATTGATTCTCTAATCACATTGATATTGCGGGATGATATGAACATTGAGCTTATATGAGATACTTTTGTTTCTTGCAAGTGGCTTCACTTATTTATTTATCCTTTCCTTTAGCTCTCTGTCATAGTATTAACATCCAACTAATTTATTTTGCAATACGTGCTTACAATCAACAACCTACAATCTTAGTCTTGTGGACCATGCCATGATATGGCCTGAGTTCAACCTTGGTTGGGAAAGTTTCTCGTGTTCAAGATGACATAATATCTAAACACCTCACATATGGAACCTAATCTACATCAGTCTAGTTGAACATTGTCTAGTCATGATGACAAATTGGTTCAAGCTGATGCAAGTGGGACTCCCACTGCTGCACAATACTCAAATCTCTGAGAGGAACCTCCTACAACAATATAATGAAAAATGCACGAAATAACAAAAATAGCAGAAACACAGAAGGAATTTATTGATAGAAGGCCACTTTGAGGGGGCAACCTCCTTTGAGCAAGTTCAATATAATAAATTTGTGGATGCCTTCATTGGCCTCAACACATACTTATATACTAAGTCTAATCTAAACAACTATTACTTCCCATGAATGTGGGATAATACAATATACTCACGGGATGACTTACAAAGCATATGCGTCCAACATAAATATACTAACAAAGTAAAGAGAAGGGTTAAACACAGGGTCCTAACATCCCCTCCCTCTTAGAAAAGCTTTGTCCTCAAAGCTTAAGATGTGGAAATTGTTGCTGAATTTGAAGGAGTGGTTCCCATGTAGCATCCTTAGGTTGCATTCTGTGCCACTAAATTAATACCTCTGTGATGGAGCGAGAGTGAAGCTGATGAGTGTGCCTCTCAAGGATTTCTTGCAGCTCCAAAATGATGGATCCTTCGTTATCCAGTTTTGGTAAAATAGTTTGTGTTTTGATGTTGGTGCCAAGAACTTTCTTTAGACAAGACACATGAAATACTGGATGAGCACGGGAAGAAAGATGAATCTCCAATTTATAAGCAACTGACCCAATCTTCTGAAGAACCTTATATGGTCCATAGAACTTTTGAGCTAGCTTATGACACCCTTTGAGTTTCAGGGATGATTGCTTATAAAGTTGCAGATGAAAAAAAACCATATCACCTACTTGAAAAGTGCACTCATAACGGTGATGATCAGCTTGTTGTTTCATTTGATTTCTTGCCATGTGAAGATTGTCCTACAAGATGCAAAGAATCTGATCCTAGGTTTGGAGAACCGTGTCGACTGCCTAAACTAGTGAACTGTTAGGGGTGTATGGAAGGAGGACTGGCAGTGCCTGACCATAGACTGCTTCATATGGAGTCATTTTAGATGTAGTGTGGTAGGAGGTATTGTACCACCATTCAGCGAGAGGGAGCCACTTTTCCCACTGATGCTATTGTTGTGAGGTGAAGCAATGAAGATAAGTTTCTAAACATTTGTTGATAATTTTAGTTTGACCATCTGTTTGTGGCTGATACCCTGAACTCGTCTTCAATTTGGTGCCAGTGTGTCGAAATAATTCTGTCCAAAAATGACTTGTGAAAGTTGCATCACGATATGAGACATTGGAAGAAGGGATGCCATGAAGATGAAAGATCTAGTCCATGAAAATTTGTGCAACTAAGGAGGCGGTATAGGGATGGCTAAGGGCACAAAAATGACTATATTTGGAGAGGCGATCAACCACAACCAAGATCATTGTCTTCCCTCTAGATTTAGGGAGCCCCTCAATGAAATCCATAGAAATATCTGTCCAAATCTGTGTAGGGATGGGCAAGGGTTTGAGCAATCTAGGAAGGAGTGTCATTTCACCCTTGTTGCATTGGCAGGTATCACATTTAGCCACCATCTGTTGAATTGCCCTTTTCATTCCTTTCCAAAAGAAGTTATGCCGTGCCCGCTCATAAGTTTTGAGGAACCTAAAGTGCCCCACTGATGGAGAAGCATGGAGTTCATAAAAGACAACCTGTTGAAGATCTGTGCTCTGGGGAAGCACCAGATGACCCTTGTATCTCAGAGAAGCACCATCCCAAAAGTAATGCGGTACAATAGAAGGGTTATTTGCCAACTGTTGGATGATTTGAGATAATGAAGAGTCATTGACATAGCCCTTCTGGACAGATTCCAACCAATTTGGAACAGGCATAGAAATAGCTGAAAGAGAAGCTTGGTCATCAAATGTGTGAGAAAGAGCATCTGCCACAATATTGTCCTTACCCTTCTTGTAAGTAATCTCTAGTCATAACCATGAGTTTGCTAACCCATTTTTATTGTGCTAGGGAGGAGACCCATTGTTCTAGGAAATATTTCAGACTCTGGTGATTAGTCTTGATGCACAAATGATTCCCTAGTAGGTATGGCCGCCACTTCTGTATTGCATGCAAAATAGCCATCATTTCCTTCTCATATGTAGAGAGTATTAAATTCTTACCAGAAAGGGATTTTCTAGTGAATGCAATGGGATGCTCATCTTGAAGGAGAACAACACCAAGTCCATTGCCACAAGCATCACTCTCAATAGTGAAGGTCTTGGAAAAATTTGGCATAGCTAGAACAGGTGTAGTACACAGCTTGTTTCAGTTTTTCAAATTTACACTCAACATATGTCCATATAAAAGAATACTTTTTCAACATAGTTATTATGGAGCCGTAATCTTCCCATAATCCTTGACAAACTTGTGATAGTAGCCAGTTTGTCCCAAAACCCATGGAGGCTCTCGAGTGTCTGAGGATGCAACCAATTTTTCATGGCATCTATTTTTGTAGGATCCACTCGAACCCCTTGGGCTGTAACAATCTGCCCGAGATACTCCACTTCTTCCTAGCCAAAAGCACATTTAGACTGTTTTGCATAGAGATGATGATTAGAGAGAAGTTGCAGTACAAGATCCAGATGTTGGAGATGCTCAGCCCATGTTTTACTATAGATGAGGATATCATCAAAGAAGACCAGAATGAATTTCTGTGGGTAGGGCCAGAATATTTTATTCATCAATTCCTAGAATGTTGAAGGAGCATTAGTGAGACCAAAGGGCATGAACAAAAACTCATAGTGGCCATCATGCATGCAGAAAGCCATTTTAGGGATATCATCCTCATGAACCCGAATTTGGTGATACCTAGAATGAAGATCCAACTTGGAGAAAATATAAGCACCATGAAGCTCATCAACAACAGGAATCAGAAACTTATCCTTGATTGTGATGTGATTAAGTGCTCAGAAGTCAATGCAGAGGCCCCATGACCCATCTTTTTTCTAGACAAGAAGAACTTGTGAAGAAAAGGAACTAGTACTAGGGCGAATAATACCTTGCTTGAGTAAGTCTCAAATGAGCATCTCAATCTCTATCTTTTGGTGTAATGGGTAGTGGTAGGGCCTGCTGTTGGGAGGAACACTTCTAGGAAGAAGCCAAATACAGTGGTCCTCTGGCCATGAAGGTGGCAATCCCATTGGTTCAGCAAAGACACATGCATACCTATCCAAAATCCTTTGTAGATCCGAAGGAGTAGTGGAGACTGTTGATGGTTGCATCTGAATGGAATGGAGCTGAGCGATAACACCATGTGAATTCTTCTTAAGAAGCTTTTCCATGTTATGTGAACTTATGATGCTAAGAGACCATAGTTGTAAGCCCTTCAATGTGTGTTTTTGCCCATTGTCTTAAAACTGCATCCAAAGTTTAGCAAAATCCAATAAGATTGGTCCAAGTGTGCTTAACCATTGAGCGCTAAAAACCACATCACATCCACCTAAGGGCAAGGAAAACATGTCGGAGCACATGTTATAATCTCCAATAGATATACACACATTGTGACACTTCCTTTACAAGGTAATGTGTCCCCATTGGCAATCATGACTTCAAAGCTGGAGCAAGGATGGACAAAACAATTAACCTGTTTGGCAATCTGAGGGTCAATGAAGTTATGAGTGCTACCAGAATCAATGAGTATTGTAAGAGGGAGCTTCTTGAAGTAACCCTTGAACCACATGGTTTGTGGGGTGGTGACACCTGCTAAAGTGTGAAGAGAGATCTCTGGGTGGTCTTCCTGAGAAGTAGGCTCAACAGACGGCTGTTGAGTTTCAACCTGATCATCTAATGTAGCCTAAGCATCTTCATAAACTTCAGTTGCAGGTGGAGAATCCACATCCAAGAGATAGAGCTTTTGCTCAACACATCTGTGTCCTCAAGTTAATTTCTCGTCACAATTATAACAAAGCCCTTTTTTCTCTATGTGCCCATATCTCTGCTTCAGTCAAATGCTTGATAGGAGTTGTTGTAGGAGCTAGCATGATTGGAGGTCTTTGGGAAACCATATTTTGGAATGGAACAAAATTGGATTTGGAGCGCTGTTGAGCTGTGATCTTGTCCTTCACCAACTTAACCAACCCTATGGCTTCCATCATTGTGTTGGGACAACATTTTAACCTTAGATCGGATTGCATCCTTTAGACCACTGACAAAACAACTCCTAAAGAATTCATCAGACAATCCCTCTATGTGATTGGCCAATTTTTTAAATTCTGTCTGATAATCTCTCATAGTGCCTGTTTCATGAAGTTTAGTGAGTGCTCCTATGAAGTCATCAAAAGCACTAGGGCCAAATTGTTGCAAATTGAGTTTGCAAAAATCTGTCCATTTCGGCTCTTCATGAGCCTTGATGCACCAACGAAACCATTGAAGAGCTTCATGTTCCAAATGGAAGGATGCAAGTAGGACTTTGTTGACATCAAAGTAATATGCAAACTGAAATATTGTTCTGCTCGGTATATCCATCCAGTCAGATCATCACCATTGAAGCGAAGAAAATCAAGCTTCAGCACAAAAAAATTGCTGGAAGAAGAGAATCAAAGAATTTATGGCAAACTCTAAAAATAGACAAATGTTGGATTTCTACCTTCGATAAGTGGAATTTGGGATAGGGTCCTCAAGGAAGGAAATATGCAGAATGAAATTCCAGGGGTTCCAATGAATTTGGAGAGGAAACGGAGCTAAAGTAAGGAAGATATGGCGAAAAAATAGCTCTGGATAGATTCAATCTGCGATTTGCCGGTTGTCAATAGATATGGGCCCCAGGTATGTTCGGATGCCTAAAGGTTTAGGAGAGTCACTCAGCCACCAATGTTGTCTAACGACTTTCATATTGGGGCAGTACCCCTCACTCCACGGCTCAGGTAAAACTGATAACCGCTTTGCCACAAATGACATCTCTTAGTTTACCTCACAGATGGGAACTAGTCAATCAGGTAGGGGTCATTGCCCTTTTTGCTGGCAGGTCCTCTCAATGGGGCAGCTCCTTCAGGGTTCCTGTGGTACTCCTCACAATGAGTTTTAGGGCTATATGCCTAGGCACTTCCCACAGTTAATCGGATATGGATATTCCCTGATCCAAAACTGCAATTGAAATGAACAATACATATGCAAAAAAGAAAGAGCTACTGCAATAATCACAGCGCCTAGAGGCCACTATGGAAAAAAAATTAATAGAAATTCCACCCAGCAAGCCCCAGAAAGCACTTTGATACTAGATGAGAGGAACCTCCTACAATAATATAATGAAAAATGCATGAGATAACAGAAACACAAAAGGAATTTATTGATCGTAGGCCACTTTGAGGGGGCAACCACCTTTGAGCAAGCTCAATACAATAAATTCATGGATGCCTTCATTGGCCTCAACATGTAATATACTAAGTCTAATCTAAACAACTATTACTTCACATGAATGTGGGATAATACAATATACTCATGAGACAACTTACAAAGCATATGTGTCCAACAACAATATACTAACAAAGTAAAGAGAAGGGTTAAACATGGGTTCCTAACAATCTCACACACAATTTCCCAAATCCACAAATTCATTTTCACAATAAAATGCAATACAAAACTTATACAAAAGCTTATCATCAAATTCCACTTATTTCAATTTGATTTCATCAAATGAAAATGACTACAAGCATCTGCAACAAAATTACATCATCCTCTCATGGCCTCTCACAGGAAACTCTCTTTCCTCCAATTCCAGCTCCCTTCTCAGATCTCTGCTACATGAGGTATCTCCCTTCTATGTTTTCCAATAGCAACCACATTCATCTCTGTGCCCCTCTCATGGGTAAATTTTCCTCTGAAGACCCTCCCCCCCAAATATTACAATTAAATACCTCTATGTGAGGCGTTCCATTCCTTCCCAACCTGGCACCACTATCTCTTGTTGTTTTACAAATTAAAATTTATACAAAATCTTAAAATCAGTCTTCCAAATTTAGTTTCCTCTATCTAATTGTCTTTAACAACTATTTTTAGCCTCTCAAAAGAGGTGTTAGAATCCTCATTTTCTGCATATAATAGGCTACCCCACTCTTATTCTCCAAGGCTATACTTTTCCCACATTGGGCCTTCTAACTGTTATTTTTATGCACACACAGAAATATATATCAAATAATAAATATGTGCCTCATGAAGGTGTTGAAAGGCTTCATATTTTGCGCCATACTTCAGAATGTTAGTAACGTTGAAATCAAAATCTGCCCCACATTCAATTTAGTGTCTCCATCTCTTTATTTATGAAGATTCTCTCTCTTTTTTATTATCTTAAATATGTACTCCTCTTTTGGTCTTCCACGCCTCCAAGCAGTAGCTATTACAAGTTATTTTATAATGCTCAATTAATATGAAATCTACCACATTTAATAGCATTTTCATTTTGCAAGATGATGCTCTCTTTGGAATTTCAACATTTCCAAGAATGGGTATAGTTGCATAGTGGAGTTGTGACTTTCAAATATTCTCTATCTCTGTCCAAAAATAGGCATGATGCTCTGCATCAAACACGTCGGGTAAAAAGTTTGTGAGCATATACTCACAAATTTGGAGTTGAATGGTAGGACCATCCTTTCAGATTGCAAGCAATATGTAGAAAACTCCATCGCTAAAGTATGTGCACAAGAAGTTTTTTTTCCTCTCTTTTTCTAACATCTTGCTAGAACAAGCTTCACTCTGCTCCAACAAATCTGCATTCCATTCTTTCCTCTTCTTTTCATGGACTTGTATCCACCATGTACCATCTTTCTCTCATAACTCCATTCACCACTCTTCTCTTCTTCCAACTACTCACTCTTCTATTCTCCTCTTTCGTGGGATGCAACCCACCATAGACCGACCACCTCCACCAAATCTCCCTTGTAGCTTCCTCTATAGCCTCTACTTACAAGTATACATATGTATACCACTCTGCATCTACACAATCCTCTTTCTTCTCTTTACTCATCTCAAAATGCAAATCATTTGCAAATTCAACATTACAAAACTCATAAAAATTAGTTCTTCTATCACAACATCCTCTTCCTCACTACTGAACACTATTGTCTCTGTTGTTGCTCCAAATGAACTTCTCTACCTCCATAGTATCTTCCTCAAGAAACTATTGGTCTTCATCAGGTTCCTCAGCAAACACTTGATCCTCATACATCACTGCATACATTGTTTCAACTGCAACATCCTCAATTGCTACAACTTTACTCTATACAATCTCCTCAATGCTCATTTCTGGAACTCCTCCATCTTTAATTAAGCATGAGGATCGGTTGACTGTAGATCATCGATCGGTAGTATAGTATTGCATTGAGCAGAGGAGTTAGAGTGTGCTGTGTGAGAAACAGTATATTGTATTGCATCTTTGAAATCAATAAAGATCCTGTTTTCGTTTTCTGTCTGATCTCCTTTGTGTAATCGATTTGCTGGTTTGGGTGGTTTCATGGATTCGCTGATCCATTCCACCGGTTGATTTGTCTGATCGGTGGAATGGTTATGTACAGTAGGGTAGGTGTTAGTTTGTTTGTTCGCATGTAGGTGTGCAGGATCGCGGCTGAAAGGTGTTGAAGACCCTAGCATGGGCATGTGCTAGGTCGAGCTGATAAAGTGTGGAAGATCACCCTGGAAGTGGATCGAGTCATCCCAGGAGGTTCGGCGGATCAGAACAGTGAAAATCCGCTAAGGTTGAAAAGTCGTCAAAACGGCATCATCAGGATATTTCTGCGTATATCCTGCAGTCGCTTCGGGCATCATCATCCGAGTAAGAGGAGATCGGCATGATGCAGTTGAGTGCATGAAGTGAATGTGCGTCGGGGTGATCATCATCAGGGGGAGCCGAGGAGGGGTGCATCGGCATCAGGAAGAAGATCAGGTTGATCGCGGGCCGAAAAAGCTAAGTTTGGCCAACAGCAGGATATGACGTCATCATCATCAGGATATACGTCATCAGGATATTTCGGAGCAGCAGGATATTGAGGATCTGCGGGTGACGTCATCGTCATCAGGATATAGGTCATCAGGATATCGGGTGACGTAAGCATCGGAAGGGACGGTGCAAGAAGTGAAGGTTGGTCATCATCAGGATAAATGGAAGGAACCGGATGTTCTTTTATCCTGTTGATTATCATGATGTTGAATATCATGATGCTGAAGATAGTGAAGGCGGAAGTTGTCGCTGAAGTGAACAGTGGACGTCAGGAGGATGTTCGTGCTAGTCGAATATGATGATGCTATCGATAATCGAATAAGGTGATGCTGTTGACATGCGAAAGAGTGAAGGCTTGTCATCAGGAGGATATCGGTCGGCGCAGGGAATATGATGATGCTGACAGTGTTAAGCAAAATATGATGATGATGGTGATGATGATGATGATGATGATGGGCTGCAGACATCCATGCTGTATTCTAAGGTTATAGTGTGGATGCCTCTGCATCATAGTGGTATCAGAGCTCAGCAAAAGGTCTGGGCTATTGTGTGTTGATTCTGTCACCGAAAGGTCAGAGGTAGAGTTGAATTGTGTGTTGTGTGTTGATTGTGAGGTTGACAAAATGCCTCCGAAAGGTAGTGGTACTGCAAGGGAATTGCAGGAGATGAAGGAAAAACATGCTAGAGAGATGAGGAAGATGAAGGAGCTTGCTGAAGCACTTCAAGCCAGGCTTATAGCCCTGGAAAAGAACAAAAAGAGGGAAGTGGAAGATAGTGAGTCTAAAGAAGATGAAGATACTGTAGAAGAGTATGAAGAGGTAGCTGAAGATCTGGATGTTGAAGACCAGAGATTGGCAAAACTGTTAAAGGCAGTGCAGAATGATAGACCTAAGGTAAAGGTTGATGTTTCCAAGTATACTGAAAGTTTGAATGAAGATGAGTTACTGGATTGGATTGCTGCGCTTGATAATCACTTTGAATGTGAAGATGTTGCTGAGGATCAGAAGGTAAAGATTGCAAAGACCAAGTTAGGAGGTCATGCTTTGGTATGGTGGGATTATATACAATCTGAGAGAAGGAAACAAGGGAAGTCAAAGATCACTTCATGGGATAAGATGGTAGCAAGGATCAAGGGTAAATTCTTGCCAAGGGATTATGAAATCTAGATGTTTAAGAAGTTGCAATTTTTAAAGCAAAAGGAAAGGGATGTGAAGGCCTATACAGAAGAGTTTTATAAGTTGAGTATGAGATCTGGTCATCATGAGAATGAGGTAGAGAAGGTGGCTAGGTACTTGGCTGGTTTGAGATTTAACATACAGGATGAGTTAGTTTTAGCTAACCCTAAGAATGTGGAGGATTGTTATCAAATGGCAATCAGGATTGAAGAAAAGATGAATAGAGGACATGATAAGTCCATGAGAGGAAGAGGAAACAATATGAGGGGAAGAGGAGCAGCCCCTACACAAAAGCAAACAAATGAGGGTCAAGAAGACACTGGTAAAGGACAGGGACAGTCTGATTTCAGAGGTGGATGGAAAGGTAATAAAGGAAGATTTGGAGGTGGTAGAGGTTCTACTACATTTTCAGGAAAATGTTACACCTGTGGTGAGTTTGGTCATCCATCCTTCAAATGTCCAGAAAACAAAGGTTCATCATCCAGAAATGATAGAACAAATGATAAGAGAGTACAACTTGTACAAGAAGAGACAGTAGAGCAAAGTGTGCAGAGTTCAAACACTTATCAAAAGGATAAAGAGCCTGATAATTATGCATACCCAGAGAGTGGAGAGTCTCTGATGATGAGAAGAACAGTGACTACCATGAAGGTACCTGACAAAGAATCCCCACAAAGAAGAGCTCTTTTCAAGACCATATGCAAGAGCAAAGGTAAAGTATGTAAGGTTGTCATTGATACTGGTTCAACAGACAACATGGTATCTCAGGAAATGGTGGATAAACTGAATTTGGAAAGGATTCCACATCCACACCCTTACAAGGCATCTTGGGTGAGTGATAGTCAATCACTTTTTGTCTCTGAACAGGCATATGTGGATTTTCAGATTGGAGCATATCATGATAGAATTTTGTGTGATATTTTGCCTATGGAATGTTGTCACCTACTGTTGGGTAGACCATGGCAATTTGACAGAAGGGTACTGTATGATGGGTACGCTAATACCTACACCATCAAGAAAGATGGGAAGACTATGAAGTTGATGCCATTGCAGGCAGATATTGCAGCACAGCGAGCAGCCAAAATCATTTTAATGGGAAAGAAGGAGTATGTGTAGATGCCTATAGGAGCAGGCATAAAAGCAGTTGAGGATACTGCAGAGAAAGGAGTTGTTAAGGATAACAGGTTGAAGAAAGTTTTAGTTGTGACTGACAGAGGTCAGCAGCAGGTGCAGAAACAGGTTTGCACACAGCAACCAGTTGAGAGGAATGACAAGGCTGTTGTCATAGTTGGGACTATTGCTTGTCCTATAAAGGTTGACAGGAAGATAGAGTTGAACATTTCAGACGTTCAAGAGGCAGTTCAGACAAAGGTTCTGGTCAGACAACCTGACAAACCCAAGGTATGTGAGCGAAAGGCCTACATTGACAGGCATGAGGTTTTACTTGCAAGAAAGCAAGTTACAGTGCAGAAGTCTTGGAGCAGCCAAGAGCCAGCAGAGGACAAAGCTGGAGCAGATCAGCATATTGCAAAGGCAAAGTGTAAAGGTGGAGGACTTCCACATACTAAACTCATGGGACATGAGTTCTTTTCTGTTGGGGAGTATGGTGCAGGAGCACCTACCTGACAGCTGGCCTTCATGAGGTAGTTAGTTAGTTTGAGTCTTGTTTATGTTTCCAAGAAGGTCTGATAAGACCAACTGCATGTAATAAGGTCATGCTGATCATGATAAGATCATGCTGACCATGCTTTGCTATTTTTAGCCAGTTTGTTAGGACAGTTGTCATGATGTATGTTCGGTTGGACCTCCCAGCCGCCTGGAGAGTTCCCAGCCGCTTGGAGTCGGGTCAGTAGTACTCATAGGAAAATCTATTTAAGCATGAGGATTGGTTGACTGTAGATCATCGATCGGTAGTATAGTATTGCATTGAGCAGAGGAGTTAGAGTGTGCTGTGTGAGAAATAGTATATTGTATTGCATCTTTGAAATCAATAAAGATCTTGTTTTCATTTTCTGTCTGATCTCCTTTGTGTAATCGATTTGCTGGTTTGGGTGGTTTCATGGATTCGCTGATCCATTCCACCGGTTGATTTGTCTGATCGGTGGAATGGTTATGTACAGTAGGGTAGGTGTTAGTTTGTTTGTTCGCATGCAGGTGTGCAGGATCACGGCTGAAAGGTGTTGAAGACCCTAGCATGGGCATGTGCTAGGTCGAGCTGATAAAGTGTGGAAGATCACCCTGGAAGTGGATCGAGTCATCCCAGGAGGTTCAGCGGATCAGAACAGTGAAAATCCGCTAAGGTTGAAAAGTCGTCAAAACGGCATCATCAGGATATTTCTACGTATATCCTGCAGTCGCTTCGGGCATCATCATCCGAGTAAGAGGAGATCGGCATGATGCAGTTGAGTGCATGAAGTGAATGTGCGTTGGGGTGATCATCATCAGGAGGAGCCGAGGAGGGGTGCATCGGCATCAAGAAGAAGATCGGGTTGATCGTGGGCCAAAAAAGCTAAGTTTGGCCAACAGCAGGATATGACGTCATCATCATCAGGATATACGTCATCAGGATATTTCATAGCAGCAGGATATTGAGGATCTGCGGGTGACGTCATCGTCATCAGGATATAGGTCATCAGGATATCGGGTGACGTAAGCATCGGAAGGGACGGTGCGAGAAGTGAAGGTTGGTCATCATTAGGATAAATGGAAGGAACCGGATGTTCTTTTATCCTGTTGATTATCATGATGTTGAATATCATGATGCTGAAGATAGTGAAGGCGGAAGTTGTCGCTAAAGTGAACAGTGGACGTCAGGAGGATGTTCGCGCTAGTCGAATATGATGATGCTGTCGATAATCGAATAAGGTGGTGCTGTTGACATGCGAAAGAGTGAAGGCTTGTCATCAGGAGGATATCGGTCGGCGCAGGAAATATGATGATGCTGACAGTGTTAAGCAAAATATGATGATGATGGTGATGATGATGATGATGATGATGGGCTGCAGACATCCATGCTGTATTGTAAGGTTATAGTGTGGATGCCTCTGCATCATAGCTATGATGCAGAGGCATCCACACTATAACCTTACAATACAGCATGGATGTCTGCAGCCCATCATCATCATCATCATCATCACCATCATCATAATATTTTGCTTAACACTGTCAGCATCATCATATTTCCTGCGCCGACCGATATCCTCCTGATGACAAGCCTTCACTCTTTCGCATGTCAACAGCATCACCTTATTCAATTATCGACAGCATCATCATATTCGAAAATAGTCAATGTTGTAACAGATTTCTCTTCTTCACTTTTCTCCTCTTCTTCTATGCTTTCTTCCAATCATACTAGTACAACTTCTTTATCTTCCTCATGTATAACCTCTTCATCTTTATCTTCCTTACTTACACACAAAGAATCATCTGCAAACAAAATAATGTCAACAAAATTATGGGGCTTATTTTCTCCTATTTGGATCTTCTCCATTCCTTTATCATATTCATTTGACATTTGTCATTCGAATAAGATATCTATATTTCTTATCTCCTCTTTAAGTAGGAGATCTTCTTCATCATCCCCAAATTCTTCATCAAACATAGGACCTTCAACGTCCATCATCTCATCTTTCACATCTTGAGTATCTTTGTGGCTTGTCACAGAAACTTCCATGTCTTCTATACCTTCACCTTCTTCTGGCATGTCTTCAATCACATCTCGATCTTCAATATCTTCCTCTTCAAACTTATAACCAAATATTGTACCTCTATCAGTCTCCATTTCACTATTCAAAGTTATTTCCTCATCAACATAACTCTTTCTTTCCTCATCAAGTTCCTCTAAATTAAACTCTAAACTTCTAGTTTTATTTCTAACTAGTCTTGTCAGTACTTCCACCTTGTTCTTGAGATCCATCATCCTATTCTGCACCATCTCTCTCATACAACAATCTTATTCTTTCCTCTAATCTTCTTCTCCTCCTTTCGAGCATTATTCTTTCTTTCAATTAAAATTCCAAAGGTATCTTCCATTATATCATCAACCATACATGACAATTCTCTTATCCCTATCAATTACTCTTGAAGTCTACAAAAATCAATTCTTTCTTCTAACTAGACAATTTGGACTCTTGGTCTCACATTTATTCCCTTCATTTTCTTTTCAATGCTCATAGTCTTCTTCTTCACAACTTGACCCTCAAGTCCTTGCGCAGACTGCCTCAAATTGGTGGTTATGTCCACACACTCAAGACCTATTGCTCTAATATCTACCTCCATCTCTACCACTACCTCATGGGACCACTCTTGGAGGTACTTTTTGAAAACTCACAACTCACAGGTCCTGCTACAAGTTGCCTCACGTTCAACAATCTGCCTTCACACTCAGGAACAACTTGCACTGGTACCACTGATGCAAGTGGAACTCCCACTGCTACACAATACTCAACTCTCACACATAATTTCTAAAAACAACAAATTTATTTTCACAATAAAATGCAACACAAAACTTATACAAAAGCTTATCATCAAATCACACTTATTTCAATTCAAGTTCATCGAAAGAAAATGACTACAAGCATCTGCAACAAAATTACATCTTTGGCCTATCATGGCCTCTCATAGGAAACTCTCTTTCCTCCAATTCTAGCTCCCTTCTCAAATCTTTGCTACATGAGGTATCTCCCTTCTCTATTTTTTCAACAGCAACCACATTCATCTCTATCCTCCTCTCATGGGTAAATTTTCCTCCGAAGACCCCCCAAATCTGCAACAAGATTACTATTAAATACCTCTATGTGAGTGTTGTGACATTTTCACACATCGCCCCATTGTAAATAGAGACCCTCCTTTTTATTACTTTTTGTCTGCATTTTACTTTAAGGTTTAGGTTTTTCTTTGAGTTTTTTGGTTTGGTAGTATAAATTTTCCCAAGTTTCGCAAAATTCTTGCTCAAAATCCATGAGATGACTAAAGAAATTTCCTAAGGAGTGGAAAATTTGCCTAAGGAATGGATATTTAACTAAGGGGTCCATATGCCTTCACCTTGACACATGTCTCTGAAACCTTGAAATTAGCTAAGTCTGATGTCCTGAAACCCTAAAAATTTAATTAAGTCTAAAATCTGGCGAATCCTCAAAAATCTAGAATATGCATGTTAAATCCCACAGATCTAAGACCTATCTCAAACATCCTGATAGTATATTTCAAAATATTTAAAGTATAGCTTAAATATATTTTTAAATATATTGTCTGGTAGGGACCTTCAGAATCTTGTTCACAAAATCCACAACTTGATGGAAAATGTGCTCAAGGAAAATCCCATTTGCAAAATTCCATGACTTAGTGAAAAGTTCAACAAGGATAAAGCAATCCAAGGATTAAAAAAATTGATGACTTGGTGAAAAGTGCAACAAGGATATAGCAATCCAAGGATAGAAAAATCCACGTCAAGGTGAAAAGTGCGACAAGGATAAAGCAATCCAAGGATAGAAAAATCCACATCAAGGTGAAAAGTGCGACAACAATAAAACAATCCAAGGATAAAAAAATCCATGATACCCTGGGAAGTAAGACTTGCAATGCACCCTAGAATTCCAAAGGAAAAAAATCCATGATGAACATAAAAGTGCACCTGAAGTGCCTAGCTGACTTGAACATAGAAAAGTTGAAATTCAATGAAAAATCTATGGAAAATTGTGAAATTCCTTGCCTAGGTTGGCCCAATTTGGATTAATTACTAGAAAAATGAAGAAAATCCTTTTTTATTCAAGAATTTGTTCATGAAATTGATCAAAATTGTGTATTTTTCTTGAATCATGCAAAATTATTCATGTTTTATCTAAATATTGCATTACGTTAAAGGGTTTTATCCACCATTACTATTCAAGATGTTCCTTTATTTTGTAGGTGTTAAAGACAAGGGTCCATTCCATGAGGAGGATGCTCGATGAAGATCCAAGCATTCAAGGTGGATACAAAGAGGTTCCAATGTCACAGAAGGAGACTACTTCCAATAAGAAGAGAACTACACATGCATACTAAGGGAAAATGGAGGACTTCACCTTTCAAGATACTTAAATGATACAAGGAAGTCTAGGATAAAGATTATCCATGGGAGGAGATGCATTTCCAATCCAATGTTAAGGAATCCAACATCAAAAGAAGATCAATCCTTGAAAGTCCAAGAATCCAGTACATCATTCATCAAGAGGATTGAGTTCAATGTCATGAATTCAAGAATTGCACTAGGAAATCCACACCAATAACAAGAAATCTAGATGAAACACAACACAAAGATGAAATTGCAAGTTCAAAGAACACTCAAGGGATAATTATGCTGACGTGGAATCCAATCATCGTCAACCAATCCAAGTGTGCCACGTCAACATGTCTAGATTTATTGAACTTGGCCACCAAAGAAAGAGATAATGGAGGCGCCCTTCTATAAGATGCCTATTGGAATCCTAGTAAGCATGAGATGCCTTATTGGCTATTTTCTACTATAATATGTGTTGTTGATATTTCATTGGTCTAAAGTGGTAGTAGTTGTAACTACCTTTCATTAGGGTTTTGTTGTCTAAATCTTGGCCATTAATTCTAGAATCAATCTAGGCCCTTGGTTGTAATTTCTGAGCTCTATATAAGGGTCATTCTCTTCATTTGTAAAGATCATTAGGGTTTTGTTGTCTAAATCTTGGCCATTGATTCTATAATCAATCTGGGCCCTTGGTTGTAATTTTTGAGCTCTATATAAGGCTCATTCTCTTCATTTGTAAAGGAGATTCTTTTATAGATTAGAAAGTTAGTTCTAGATATTTTCTTTAGACTAGGAGCTTTTGAAGAATTGGAGAGACTATTGTGAAATTGTTGTAATGATATAACAAAATCAATACATACTCATTGAAGCCTAGTGAATATTGTTTTATTTGGGGATGTTAGCATGGTTTCTGATTTCTCAAAGATGATTCAAAGAAAATTAGATAAGTTTTAGTTGAAGTTGATTGATATGGTGGATTAATGTGAAGATATTTGATGATTTCCTAGTTCATAATTTTTGTGGTTTTCTGATTGTAAGCTATAATGCAAAGTTAGCATGAACCCCATTTTGCAATAGTTTGATTATGGATATTTGTTCAAGTTGCACCAGCTGTGGGTATTTGAATTCATATTTGGAATGTGAAAATCCTTTATTTCCTTAGAAGATTGCACTAGTTCCGTATAGTTGTTCTCATGGCAAAATGAATCTTGGTTTGAAGCAATTTGTCTATCAAAGCATCATTTATTATCTCATTGTCCTTAGAGTATATTAGAATTCTCTTAACCCTTTCCTTTTGTTATTTCTTTTTAGATAGATTGAAGAAGGTTCCATTCATTAACAAATCCAAGGAGTAAGGAATAAATTTCATCCATGAGTAAGGAGTAATTTAGCGTAGGTCCCTTTGTGATTACCAACAAAATTACATCATGTGCTGAGTCTATCCATGTGCAGGTCAAGACCTGCCATTCAAGGAACCTTGGAGTAATCTCATTTGATCACATAGTTTAGCATTTGATGTCACTTTGTTCAAGAGAGGATAGAGCACTTAGTGTTTTATTATCATGTTGTTGTTGTCATAAAAAAGACATCAACATAATTGGCGCTAGGAGGAGGGCCAACAACGAATTACTCCATTTATTCTGGACATGAACTACAAATTACTTCATTCATTCCATGTTGAAAGAAAAATTATTTCATCCATTTCAATTCATTTCTCCATCGAATGCTCAACGGAAGAGAGAAGGAATGCTGAATGAATTCTGGATTGTGAATGTGGAACCAAGGTGAGCTTTCAAAGAAGAACTCGACATTTGCTAGATCTCTCATATGTGGAAAAATACAAAATAAAGTAAAAAACTCAAAAAAAAAAATGGATATAAATTTTCCAAGACTTTTGGGGCAATTCAATATGGATCATCCTCAAGTTAATCTTTTCCAGCTTTGGTGGACTTTAAATGCACAACTTCATCCAAATATTTTGGATGACTTTCCATCATGGAAGGGATGTAGAATTCATGATACCAATGGACATGAGGAGCTTTATTGTCTAACATTTTTTTCAAGGATGGAATTAGTGTTGCAAGGGAAAATTTATTTTTCGTAGGTACATGAGCCGATTGTTCCCACAAAGGTGGTGCCTGATATCTTATTTGATGAAAGATAATTCCTTATAAGTTTCAAGGAAACGATCAAGAAGAGATTGAGCATTGAGAAGGACTTGCCTGCAAAAGAAATGTTGATTCCAGGTGGTTGATGTAGGATTCATAACACATCTCATTCGAAACTCACATGTTCATATTGTAAGGAAGCTATTCATCAAGTCAAGGAGAAATTAAGGTTGGAAGAGGATTCCAAGGCACAATTAAGATTGGACAACTTGTGGAGAAAATGTCTTCAAGAAATCAGTTGGACACCCAAAGGAAAAGACGTTCCCATTTTATCCAATAGTGAAGATAGCACAGAGGACCTTGATAATCAAAGCACTATTGTAGAAAGCCAATTTACATATCTTCTTCCAAGAAAGAAAGAGCCTGTTCAAGTAGAGTTTGAAAAGGTAGTAGAGGACGTTCAAACAAAGCCAAGTGATGATCAAGATATTGATTCCTCGATCAAAGGAGGAAGTGATTTAATTCCACTACAAGAAGAGGAAATCTTTTATGAACATTCACTCATGCTAAAAAAGAATGAAGTGCAAGAAGTTTCAAGCATTCTTGGAGAGGTAGATAATCACGTGGATATGTTTAATGAAGTACGAGTTATCACTGATGAGTCCAAGAATGAAGAACAATTCGAAGGGGTGCTGGAAAGTCTCAAGGAGGAAGTACAAAAAAAGATAATGCCAAGGTTCTCCCAAGATGAACAAGTTTTTGCAAGAGGAATGACCCATCATCAACTTCAACCTCCTTATGCGTTGGTGAAAAGCAAACAATGTCCACTAGAAAAAGAATTATCCTAGGTTGTTTCTTTCCTTGCCCTTAGTTGTGAAAATTATGAATTTGATTATGGAGACTTAGGGAAAACAACTTGTGTTTGGATTAATCATGGTCCTTTTAAATTGCCACAGTTGATAATTTTACATGATATTTTTCCTAAATGTGAGAATTGCATTGTGAAAGATCTTTTCGCCAAATTCAAAGATGAATTCGCTAAACTTCAAACCGTCACTTGTGCATTATTGCTCTTATTCATTTTGAGAAATCATGCTAGATCATGTATATATTTAGGTCTTTTGAGTCTTGTTCACTATTTGCTTGTAGTTAGATAGGTTTCTTCTCTATTTGCTTTAGTTTAAATTTGTTGGTTGTTTTCTTTCCTTAGTTTAGTTTGCTTTCCTTAGTTTAGTGGTTGCTTAGCTTTAGGTTTCTTTTTGAGGGATCCCACTTTGTGAAAAGCTGATGAACTTTCAAACACAATCTGGCATATCTTTAATGTTAAAGTTCTTTTATTGGATAAATATTCATGAATTTGTTTAGAATTAGAGGATGATTTTCTCTAACTTTATCATCAGGTTAGGATTTGTACTTGACTCAGAAAGGAATAATAAATTATGTCTTGACACTGATATCTTACGATTATATATTTTTATGTATATTTTGTTGATCTCTCAGTCTTCCTTTGTGAAATATGGGTCATGTCTTGGAAGTTTATTGTGGACTCCATGGTTAGTGTTGAATAATGTGAATGCTTGTGACTGGAAGAAGAATCCACTATTTAGTGTGACTTGAAATATTTAAAGATCTTATACTTTTTACACATCTTAATAATCCTGAAGTTTCTAAGTAAGTCTTTCTGACCTTGGATTTAGTTAAAAATCCTAAGGTAGTTCACGGTTCCATTCTATTCCACAACATTCCCACATACTTCCATTTCCCATCTTTCAGCAATTTATTTCACCCATCACCTCATGTAGACAACAACAACCTCTATCCACTTTACCTTCTCCATCAAATAATGAAATCAAGTCTAGTGTCCAAACCACACATAGTCCCATTGTTCATTGCATACTCCAAAAATCAAATATCCAATTAAAAGCTTAGGCATTTATGAACAAACCTTATTTTGGAGCCCATCCATGTCAATATTCCTCCACACTCATATGGCCTTGGATATACACCCCAAGGTAAACAATCTCAAGATGTTGGTACTTCCTCCATTCCTCCTAAGTCCACCACTTTCCATCACAAAATCATATATGCAAGACATATGTGGCCATTCCACCTCTATTATCCTACATATTTCACCCCTCACCTTCCTATGGTCGATACTTGTGGATAAATATTCCATCCATCCTTTTGCATATTCTATATCATAATCCACATCATAATCCATTATCCCTCATTCAAACTTTTATAATCCATATCATAACCCACTATCCCCTACCAACATCAATGTGCATAATAATTTGACATGGTCTACATCTGATGACACTTGACACTTGGCATGGACTATCACCTTTCATGGAACTAGACACTTCAGTCCCTTCTATCCATATTCTATTTTCCCACCCAAAAATTTAAAAAAAAATTAAAAATAGTAAAGAGAAATCCTTTTGTCCAATGGTGAAAACCACCCTTGGTGGTGCCTTGGATAAGTACCATGATGAAAACCTGACAAATAGGCATCATGTGTAGGTTGATCATCTATGTCCCTTACACTTGGAGGCACATTGTCTCATCCAACCTATTTATCCCATCATACCATTTCCTATCCTATCTTACCATCCTTATCCATTACACCAACATACAAAAACTTATCCTATTGAGTCCATTCACCCCCCCTTCATGAACTTACATCGCTTAATACAAGTGAACTCAGATTACCTTAGTATATAAAGGATGGAAATGAATTCACTCGCACACACTTGGATCTTCAAGTTATGAATGTTCATACTAAGCCTTTGATTCTGATTCCTTGATCATGTAATCATGTTTGTTCAATATAACATGTGGGTGTACGCAGTAGGTTTTGACTCCTTGACTTTTGTTTATCATTGGAATACTTCATAGAATCAATATTTGTTGAACATTGCACACACCACAATAATCAAAAGGTAAGGTGTCTTGATCCAATTTATTGTTCTTGTTCCCTTTCAAGTGCATTTCCTAGTTGTTTGATAGGTTAGAGGGTATTACCTAAAGGTTCTTGGTTTGGAATGAGTCTTTATCTTTGAAATGTTCAAGAACATTTGTTTCTTTCTGGGCAAGATGTTGTGATGTTTTCACACATCACCCCATTGCAAATGGGGACTCCCCCTTTTTTTCTTTCTGCCCTAATTTTTGCTTTAGGGTTTGGGTTTTTCTTTTAGTTTGTTGGTTTGGTAGTTGAAATTTGCCCAAGTCTCACCGAGTTCTTGCTCAAAGTCCTTGTGGATGATTGAAGAAATTGACTAAGGATGAGAATTAAATTGACTAAGTTTGATGTCCTGAAACCTTGGAAAACTAGCTAAGTCTAAAATCTCGTGGATCCTCAAAAATCTAGAATCTGCATATTAAATCCCATGGATCGAGGACCTATCTCAAACATCCTGACAGTATATTTCAAAATATTTAAAGTATAATAAATTCAATATCTCAACATCTACTAGTAATTTATTTTTAAATATACTGTCAAACACATTCAAAATTAGGCAAAATTCTAGGACCATAGAGGATTTGCGTCCAACCCCCAAAATCCACATCCTCGTGGAAAATATGCCCAAGGCGCAAAATCCAAGCACTCATGGAAAGTGCACTCAAGGAAGGCTCAAAATCCACAGCATCAAGGAAAATGCGCTCAAGCAAGAGGAAAATCCAAGCACTCATGGAAAGTGTGCTCAAGGAAGGCACAAAATCCATGCCTCCAAGGAAAATATACCCTATCCAAGAGAAAAAATCCTTATCTCCAAGGAAATGTGCTCAACCAGGAGGAAAATCTAAGACCTTGTAGAAAATGTGCCCAAGGAAGAAAATCCATGAGTTCAAGGAAAATGTGCCCTCCTAGGGTTGGATTCTAGATCCCTCAAGGATTTGCGCTTAAGACACAAAATCCTCCACTCACCTGCAAATGCACTCTAGGACAAGAAAAATCCATAACAAGGTGTCAAATCCACCTCAACCTAAGAATTGCGCTCCATATAAGAAATCTAGTTCAACCGTTGATTTGCACCCTCCTAGAAAATCCTATATCCTCCTGCAAGTGCATCCAGATAGAAGATATTCCACCTCTAGCTCTTGAATCCATCTAATCTTTGCCTAATAGTCCTCGAATGAAAGAAAAGTTAGTCTAAATATGGAAAATGTAAGAAAAATGAAGAAAATCCTTCATTTATTCAATAATTGTGAATGAAATTGATCAATCATGCAAAGTTATTCATGTTCTATCTTAATATTACATTACGTTAAGGATTTTATCTATCATTACTATTCAAGGTTTTCCTTACTTTTGTAGGTGTTGAAGACAACGATCACTTCCATGGAGGATACTCGATGATGATCTAAGGCATTCAAGGTGGATATGAAGAGTTTCAAGGACCCAAAGAAGGAGACTACTTCCAATGACAAGAAGACTTCATGTGAGTTCCAAAAGGAAGATAAAGACATTTCAATGACATAAGGAAAGTTAGCATCAAGATCATCAATAGAAAGAGAAGATATACTTCAACAATCCAACATCAAGGATTCCAGTACTCGAGGAAAGATCAGTTCATGGAAGTCAAAGAATGAGAAGAAGATCAAGCCAAGTGTCAGGCAGACAAGAATTACATCAAGAAATCCATGCCAATACAAGAATCCAAGTAAAATGCAACACGAATATAAAGTTCCCAATTTTAAAGTACACTCAAGAGATAATTATTCAAAATATGTTAAGGTGGCATATGGTCATCATCAACTAATCAAATTATTCCACATCAACGTGTCCAAATTCATTGAACCTGGCCACCAAAGGGAAATATAAGGGAGATGCCCTTATAGAAGATCATGTGTTGTTTATATTTCATTGGATGAAAGTTGTTGTAGTTGTAATTACCTTCCATTAGGGTTTTGTTTTCTAGAATCAATTTGGAACCTTGGTTGTAATTGTGAGCTCTATCTAAGGCTCATTGTCTTTATTTGTAAATTGGTTCTCCTCATTCTCTTCATTTGTAAGAGAGGTTAGAGGTTTAAGGTCGGAGGTTGGATGTAAGTTAGATGCTAAAGTTCTTTTAAGAGTTAGAGAGTAGAAGCTTTTGACAAGTTGGAAAAACTATTGTGAAATTGTTGTAAAGATACTACCAAAATCAATACATACTCATTGAGGCCTAGTGAATATTATGTTATTTTGGGATGTTAGCATGATTTCTGATTTCTCAAAGAGGATTCAAAGTAAATTAGATAAGTTTTAGTCTATCAAAGCATTATTCATTGTCTCATTGTCCATAGGAGTAGATTAGATTTCTCCTAACTCTTTCCTTTTATTATTTATTTTTAGATGGTTTGGAGAAGGTTCCATTCATTTACAAATCCAAGGAGCAAGGAGTAGATTTCATCCATGAGTAAGGAGTAATTTATCATAAGTTCCTTTGTGATTACCTACAAAATCACATCATTCCACTGAGTATATCAATGTGCATGTCAAGACCTGACATTCAAGGAACCTTGGACTAATATAATTTGATCACATTGTTTAGCATTTGAGGTCACTTTGTTCAAGAGAGGATAGAATACTCAATATTTTATTCTAATGTTGACATTGTCATAAAAAACACATCAACGGTGAGGTGTGATTGCAAAGTAATTTATAAGGTTCACAAGTAAGATAAGGAGCATAATGAATGCACTATGATGTGTGATTCAAGGAGAAAGAGCAGAAGTTGTAGATGTTGTCTTGATTCATCTTGAAGACATATTTGTTACAGTCATCAAGTGTAGAGTGTTCCTAACTGATGCAGGAGCATCCAAAGGTGTAAGGGAAATCTTGTATCACCCAAAAACAATTAGTATTCAAAATTGATGACTTTGTTTTTATATCTTTTCAAAATTTGTATTTATAGTTCCATAATCACTTGAATAATGGTGTAGAACCTTCAGTTTTTCCAAACTACTAAAAATAGCAACTTCTATTTTAGAAAAGTTTGAATTTGGGCATGTATGGAAGAAAAAATTTACAGGAAGCTTTGTAAATGTAAAATAAGACCTTTGGCGAAGGAATCAAGCAAAGATCATTTGTAGTTTGAAAGATATTAAAGTTTCTGTTTCCTCAAAAACCCCTGAAAATGTTTCAAAGTCAAGTTTGAGGCACTTAGAGGCCCCGTACAACCCCAAAAATGGGTAGAATTGGTAGATCTGATTCTTGCCAAAATTAAGATAGTTTTGTGGTTGCTATTGATGATTCAATCATGTATCCCAATTTTGCCTGATCTACAGTAGGAAAAAATAATAATATATTTTTTTGAACTAGTCACCTCATGTTGGGGAGGTCGTATGACTTCCCTGGCAAAAATATTTTGCTCCAGATGATCTCAAGGCTAATTTCAATTATTTGATAGTCAATCTTAAAGTTTTTGGGCCTTCTGAACCTGATGACAAGGTTGGATTTGACCTAAAATGCTCTAAAAATAGCTTTTCTCTGAATCTAAAAAAAGGAGCCGTTGAAACCCTTACAGATCTAGCCTACAAAGATCAAATCAATACAAATAAAAGGTTAATATGACTATTTTAACTACTCTGAATCTAATGAAAGGCTCTGTTTTACATAAAAATACACCTAGAAAATGGTTCTTCCTTGAATTTTCTCCAAATTTGAGAAGGGGCTTGTAAATCTAGAGCTCTGGTAGCATGTGAGAGACACTAATGGACTCAAGAGATGAAGATCACCATGTGAGAGTAACTAATTGACTCAAGCTGCCAAGATCACCTACAAAACTTAGGATTGCCTTCTACAAAAGAAAAAAATATAGAGTGAATTTGTACAATATTGGATACAATAATGAATTATATTAATAAATTACATATGGCATCTTGTCTTTAGAATTACAAGAAAGAATGACCTTGGTGAATTAAAAAATCCTTAAGTAAACTTAATAAAGTGTAATTAAATATTTAATTACACTAACAATTGTAATTTCTGAAACATAAATTTTAGGTAACTTTTCTTAGATTTGAAATACTCAAAATATTTTGAACAACCAAATATAAATTATGTTGAAATCTCAAATACCACAACAATTGAAAAGATCCACCCAAAACTAGACATGCATTGCCATGACTCAAATAAACTAATTTTTCTAAATATGATTTGAAACTCCTATGCAACCAATTTAGTAAATCATTTATAGCATATAATTTTAATCATTTTTTATTACAATATGTGTAGAAAAACACTAAATATCTAAGATTTTCCAACAATACAAATGATGGATAAATCTAAAATAATCTATTGTATATTGGAGCATCCTTCTATGTAATTCTAAAAATTTAGACTACTAAAAGTATATTTTGAAAATTTAAGCAAAACTTTGAAGTACAAATATAGCCTCTGAGTCAGATTGCCTTTAAAAAATCAAAGGGTTTTCATCCTATGATCTGAAAAATCCAAGTGGTTTCATTCTCAAATCTTGGAACACAAGTGCTCAAGTGGTGAAGCAAATTGATTAATTAACAAAATATATAAACTAAAGAAGTTGTTTGGATTATATAGAAATTATGGGAACAAATCCCAACATCCCATATTCCCAAATATAATAAAAATAAAATATTTCAATATTAATTTCTTTTTGAATAATCCATCCTTAATTAAATGTGCTAAACTTTTTTCATAATTTGATGCAAACAAGACACACCTCCTCTCACCACAACACAGATTTTCTTAATTCTTAATTACATAAAGTACTCAGGCACAATCTGCCCCAAATGAACTCAGATTGCAGCATGACACAGGTTACTCATAATTCCATTTATTCAAAACATACTTCACATATCTGCAACAATTATTTACATAATTAGACCTTCAATGGCCATCGTAGTTCATATATGTCTTTATATCTCAAAATCTCAATTGAATCAACCTATTCTTTTCTATGCAAAGCCCTCTCTTTTTATCTACAACTCATTCTGGTAGCATACCTCTTCAATATTTAAATTATCTGTTTGGTGTCTCCCTGAGGTTGACTCGCCTTCTCTTCAACATCATCCTTCTCTATCAACTAAAACAATAACTATTCATTGCCTCTATATAGGTAGTGATTACCTTTTGTTTAGCTTTCCTGACCCCTCTCTATCTCAGTAATATCCTCTTCCTTATTGAAGGATCAGACTCTTTCTGATCGAGCCCATTCCAAATGCTGCATTTGTTCTGTATAGCTAAGCACTATCTCAATCTAAATTTTGAATAGTATTGGCTACAGTCAAATCTCTTCTTTTTCTTTTTACCTAGCAGTGACAACTTTCCCCAAACTCTACACTTTCCTCTCCCTCTTTCACTGTGCTTCCTTCCCCATTCAATGTATTTTCTTTTTTAACAGATGAGGAATGATCAAACTGGCAATGAATGCCCTCTTGTCACTAGTCGTCCACCTTTTCTCTATGCCCCCAACATAGCACTCTATTTTGGCCGACCCTCACCATAGCTTCCAGACTTAGAAATATCTACTCTTTTCACCGATGCCTTACCATTTTCCAAAGTTTTTATTTTTTAATTTCTTTTTAAATCGGTTCACCTCCCAATCTTGGCATTGGTTTTCTTCACATGAAAATCTCTATTTTAAACTAACTTAGATGCATCTCTTTTATTTTTTAGTTTTATTTATTTACATCTATCTAGGCAACACAATTTTGCTAAAATTGTTTCTCTGTCTATAGACGTCTATATTCTAATAATTTATTTTATTCCAAACTCTATCGATACTCCTCCACTTAAATGGTGCTGTTTTTTTTATATGTTGTCAGCATCATTCCATATCAAAGCTCCTATCAATAGAATTGTCCCCAATTTAATTATGCACCTCTCTTCTTAGGAAAATAGCTTGATTGTCTTTTGAAAAGCCAGTCAAAACAAGTAATTTCATGAAGACTCATTGTGTTGAGATTTCAGACAACATGAAGAATGGTTGTCATGCCAGACCATATGTTTTAACTCTTTGGGGATATGAAAACACCTTTGGGAAGAATTTTGTGCATGGGTGAAGCAATTTAATTCATATTTGCGGGAGTATTAACCTCCTCTTCATGGAAACTCTACTTAAACATTGGAGAAAACTTACTTATGTAGTTGTGATAGGACAACAAAATCTGGTACTTGAGCTGAAAACTAACTTTCATAATAACTCCACATCAGGTGCCTAGAATCCCATGAAAAATTTCCACGATGATGATGTTGACAATACCAACTCTCTATTAAGTTGTTCTGCTTCAAACCTTATGAAACTCAAGATTTTAATGTTTCGCCAATCTACCAGCGCAAGTCACAAAACAATTGTTTCTCCAAAACTAGAAAGAACTCGGTCATTAAATCTTTTGGTATCAATTCTGAAATGTCTTCCACAATCTTGCTATAAGAGGGTTTGCAACCAAACCTCTCCAATTTACAAGAACAATTATTTTTGTGAAACCATCTTATTACGCACCAAAACTGACAACTGGCGAAAACTTAATTTCATCCAATCTGATCAGTCCACCTATACTCCAAAGTTGAGGGATGCCATCAAAGTCATATGCAAACCAAAAATGAATAAAACAAACTAATTTTTTTTTGGTTGATGCAGGATAGCTAGTTCACCTCTGATGCTCCTGCATTAGACACATCGGATAGAAAGTTTGTGAGCATAGGCTCACAAAGCAGAGTTGAATAGTCAAACTAAACTTTCAGGTTGTGACCAATGTGTAGCAAACTCCATAGCTAGGAAAATGTGCACATGATTATTTCTTCTTCCTCTTTTTCCAACAATTCATTGGCACAATCATCATCATCCTCCCACAACTCCATTCACCATTCCTCTTTCCTTGGTGGATTCACATCCACCATATGTTGTCCTCCACCAAATGCTCTCTACTCTCCTCTCCTCCTTTGTGGGATCCAACCAACCCCAGATCGACTACCTCCACCAATATCTTCCTACCCACTCATCTACACACAATTCGTTATGAATGACTTTATGGAAATTAAAGATTTCCATATCCTCCCTTATCTCCCCCTCATCATACTCTTCAATTTCTCCTCTCAATAATGAAGATAAACAAAAATCATGACTGAATTCACAAATTTTAGAAAATACCTCATTCTTCTTCATTGCTCCAACTTCTTTTTCATCATCCTTTGTTGGTGTAACATATTTCTCTCCTTCATTCACTTCAATCTTCTCAAACCATTCATCCTCTATTGCTAAAATTTGAGCTGACAAATCTTCTTCACCTTCATCATTCGTTGCAACCTTTTCGCATTCCATCACTACAACTTCAATTTCCATAGCTGCATCCTCAACCTCTTCATTCTCAACCACTACCACCTCTTCATTTTCCTCATCCTTTCCTTTCATGCCTTTCTCATGGCATATCTTTACTGCAAAGTTATCACTCTTTCCTTTGTCATGCTTGATAATTTCTTCATGCTGCCATTGTTCCAATCTCTTCAATCTCTTATCTAATCTCTCACATATACTCTCCATCATCTCAAGAGTCTTTCGCTCTTGATACTACCTCCAACCTCCCCATATCGTAGGCTTCCTCCTTATGACTATACCCATCTTGTTCGCTGCTGCAATCTTACCTCAATCTGCATCACACTCTTCACAATCTACCATTCCTCATGGCTCTCTAGTTCTCAATTGTTTAGGCCTTCTCTACTTGCAACAATTCTCACACGAGCTCTCCACAATCTCTTCACTCTTCCCTACCCATAGGTCCTGGTATAGGCTACCTCACGTTCGACACTCTCCCTATGCACTCAACAACTCCATACCATATGATGCAAACAAGACACACCTCATCTCACCACAAAACACAATTTCTTAATTCTTAATTACATAAAGTACTCAGGCACAATCTTCTCGAACTTAGATTGCAACATGACACAAGTTACTGATAATTTCATTTATTCAAAATACACTTCACATATCCGCAACAATTATTTACATAATCAGACCTTCAATGGCCTTCCCAATTCATATTTGTCTTCATATCTCAAAATCTCAACTGAATCAACCTATTGTTCTTTGTCCAAAGCCCTCTCTTTTTATCTACAACTCATTCTGGAAGGATACCTCTTCAATATTGAAATTCTTTGTATGTTGTCTCCCTGAGGTTGACTCACCTTCTCTGCAACACCATCCTCTCTATCAGCTAACTACCCCTTGCCTCTGTATAGGAAATGATTACCTTTTGTTTAGCTTTCTCGACGCCTCACTATCTTAGTAATATCCACCTCCTTATTGAAGTATCAGACTCTTTCTGACCGAGCCCATTCCAAATGCCACATCTAATTTGTATGATTGAGTGCTATGTCAATTTGAATTTTGAATGTTATTGGCTACAATCAAAGATCTTCTTTTTACCTCGTAGTGACAGCTTTCCCAAAACTCTACTCACTTTCCTCTCCCTCTTTCACCATGCTTCCTTTCCCATTCAATGTATTTTCTTTTTTAATAGATGAGGAATGATCAAACTGGCAGTGAATGCCCTCCTATCTCTGGCTGTCCACCTTTTCTCTCTGCCCCCAACGTAGCTCTCTCTATTTTGGGTGATCCTCACCATAGCTTCCAGACTCAACAATATCTTCTCTTTTCATCGGCGCCTTATCATTTTCCAAAGTTTTTGTTTTTTAATTTCTTTTTAAATCGGTTCACCTCCCAATCTTGGTGCTGGTTTTCTTCACATGAAAATCTCCGTTTTAAACTAACTTAGGTGCCTCTCTTTTATTTTTTAGTTTTATTTATTTATATCTATCTAGGCACAACACTTTAGCTAAAAAAATTTCTCTCTCTATAGGCGCCTATATTTTAATAATTTATTTTATTCCAAACTCTATCCATACGCCTCCACTTAAATGGTGTTGTCTTTTTTTTTTATATGTTGTCAACATCATTCCATATCAAAGCTCCTCTATTAAATAGAATTGTCCCCAATTTTAATAAACAGCTCTCTTCTTAGGAAAATACCCTAATTCTCTTTTGAAAAGCCAGTCAAAACAAGTAATTACATGAAGACTCATTGTGCTGAGATTTCAAACAACATGAAGAATTGTTTTCATGCCAGACAATATGTTTACACTCTCTATGGATATGAAAACACATCCCGAAAGAATGTTGTACATAGATGAAGCAATTTAATTTGTAGTTGAAGAAGTATCAACCTCTTCTTCATGAAAACTCTGCTCAAACATTGGAAAAAACCTACTTATACAGTTGTGATAGGACAACGAAATCTGGTGCTTGAGCTGAAAATTTGCCACGATGATGATCTTGACAATACCAAACTCTCTACCAAGTTGCTCCACTTCAAACCTTATGAATCTCATGAAAACTTGCCATGACGATGATGTCAACAATACAAAACTCTCTGCCAAGTTGTTCCGCTTCAAACCTTACGAAACTCATTTTAATGTTTCACAAGTCACAAAAGAATTGTTTCTCCAAAACCGTAAAGGATTTAATCATGAAATCTTTAGCATAAATTCTGAAATGTCTTCCACAATCTTCTTGTAATAGGGTTTGCAACCAAACCTCTAGGATTCACCAGAACAATTTTTTTTTTTGTGAAACTAGCTTATTACGTGCCAAAACTGACAACTGATGAAAACTAAATTTCATCCAATTTGATCAGTCCACCTATACTCTAAAGCTGAGGGATGCCATCAAAGTCATATGGAAACCAAAAATGAATAAAACAAACTGAATTTTCTCTTGATTGATGGAGGATAGTTGGTTCGTCGGGATGCTCTTGCATCATAATTCCTAGATGCTCTTCTTCATACATTTTTAACTGTCATAAATAATAATAATAATAATAATAATATTTTATTTATTCAAGATGTTCACCCAAAAATATCTCTTTGTAATTCGTCCACTAATTGTCAACTGTAACTCATCATTTATAAATTGATGACAAGTTACTTTGGGAGTTATAATATGCTCTAGTTTTGAATTCACATGCCCCATTTGGACAATTAAACAATATTTTAATATTTATTACTTTGAGAGACATTATTGTAGTATTAAGGCAATGAGTGTGACCATGTACATAAAAAAAAAATAGAGCCCACATAGTCTTTTTAAATGATTAGACATTTTTTAAAAATAATTATAAACTATTTTAAATTAAAAAGATATAGCAAACACATATCCCTATTAAATCAATGAACATAAAAACAAAGCAACATAGATAAAATAATGTGTATAAATATAAGTAGTAAAGAGGAGAAGTTTAATCATAAAGAGCAGAAGTTTAATTACGATAAAGAGTAGAAGTTTAATCGCGATAAAGAGCATAAGTTTAATTGCGATAAAGAGCATAACTGGTAAGGGCGTCACTATGCAGGCATCTTTTTTATGTTTTTTTTTTTTTCCAAATTGAATCTATGAAGTGATGCAATGTTGCTACTATTATTTATAGAAGGTTAGATTAGACATTGTGTATTATTTAATCTTATTATATTTACAAGTTGCTCATTAAAATAAAAAGAAAATTACACTAAAAGTGTAGCATAAATTATGGAACCTGTAACTTATAATTTATTTAATGTCTTTCCAGCATAAACAAATCTTTAAAACCTACAAAGAAAATTAATGGCAGCGTAAATTACTTTACTTTAATTTAATGAGGCCTAGGGTTAGGGTTCTTCAATCTTTAAAAGACACAAAGAAAATTAATATTTAGTTTCATGACCTATGTTTTAGATTTTTACTAATTATTTTTATCTTTTGGATTAAACTATTGAAAATTATTCCATTAAAATAATTGCTAGGGTTTTTCAATCTTTAAATGCCACCACGGCCTAAATGTCAAGCAATTATTTTTATGACGGTTATCTATTTAAAGGTGCCCTTAGAATACTATGACATACCTTAATATAAGTAAAAGTATATATAAACTAAATATATATTATCATGAAACAATATGTCCAAAATTTGTCCTTTCCTTTGATAGACTCTTTTTAAAAATTTAATTGTATTTTTTGGATTAAATGCCTAGCTATACAACCATCAAATTTAGGTCTTCAATGCCACCAAGAAAATTTATGGCAGGGTAAATTACATTTCTTCAAAAGTGAACTTATTTTTAGAAGCATTTCCTCTTTCATTTAATTAGGAATTTAGAAAAAAAATTGAAATGGTAAAATAGTTAGCTTAATGAGGTTTGCTTTCTCCCCTCTTACCTTATTAAATATTAAAGCCTTTCTATAATTACACCGAGAGGTGTTTACAATGGTAGCACAAGGATGTGTGTACTTTTTTATTCATAATGTTTAATTTGACGTGTAGTCAACTGTCATGTTAAAATAAATAAATAAATAAATAATTAAGTTTGTCTTGATATTAAATAATCATTTAAAAAAATGTTTCGAAAGAAAACTATCACATTGAAATAAAAAACAATAAAAAATCCTGACCGTCGTGGTCAGTTAACGTTCGTTTTAAAAAAATCCTTTGAAACAGAACTATCACATTAAAATAATAAAAAACAATATTAACTCCGAAGCGTCATGGGCAGTTAACTCTCGGCGTAAAAATTCCTTTCAAACAAATGGTGACATTAAAATAAACAAGGGCTGCGCTGCAGCTGCAGTCCCTGCCTAAAGCTGTGCAATTTTGTTGGATAAAAAACTGCATTCTGTGTGACATATTTTCATTGGTTAATTGGTCATGGCCAAGGAAAGTAATGATTCTGCAGATCCATCATGTCGATGTAACCAATCTTTACTAAAGGTAGCAGAGACATTTTTGCTCAAAGAGGCTAATAGAGGTGTGTTTGGGTAGATCCTACAGAAGAGTGTGAAATTGATACTGCATTTTGGAGTATAAAGGTGTGTTTATTGCAAGGGAGAAGCTGAACAATTACAGATCAGTTCAAGATCATCCTGCCATTCCTTAGTAATGAATAACAAAAAAATCTATTTCTACACAATACATTTTAGCTTTAAACAACAATGCATTTGGATTATGGACATTCACTTGGGTATGATCTTTTCAAAGCTGCAAACCACAAAATATTGCAACAATCAATGAACTATACATTCATTATATCTGTGTTGGTAAGTTTGTCCATGGGGTTTTTGTATGTTCAAACTTCAGGGTTATTCGGGAGGAGTAGAAAAAGCAGTGGGCTCTTGGCAATGTTCATACAGAAGGCAGCAGTCGGTGCCAATGGAGCTATACAGGATCTGTTTTGAGGATTCTTTACCAAACATGTTTGAGGGTATGCACTGTTTGCATCGCTTTTGTCATTCCTGCATGACCCAGTATATACATTCAAGGTTGGAACAGAAGAGGCAAAACATTTACTGTCCCTAGGACTCTTGTGGGGAAGCCCTGTCACCTCAAGAATGCCGTTATTTTCTGCTGAATGGTCAGCTGTGATCCTGGAGGCCCAAATTCCTGAGTCAGAAAAGGTCTATTCCCCTTTTCCCAACTGCTCCGAGCTACTAGTGAAGGAGGACATTGCAGGCATAAGGTCAAATGACATATTGAATGCAGAATGCCCCTTCTGTAACAGAATGTTTTGTGTGCGGTGTATGGTGCCCTGGCATGCTAATCTTAACTGCACTGAATTCCAGAATCTGCCATCTGCAGAAAGAAATGAATCAGATTTATAGCTTTTCAAGTTTGCCCAAGATCGCAAATGGCAACGCTGCAGGAAATGCAAGGGCATGATTGAAATCAAGCAGGACAACCTCCATGTTTTTCTGCTAATACCAATCTGCCCTTAATTGCTCTACTTCTGCCCTATATATGTTTTCAGATACTCCAACAGCTAGCCTTCTCTGTCAATTAATTCAAGAACATAGTTAGACCTCCAATAATAGACATATCCCAAGAGAACTCTTGATATTAATCTTGTTGTACAAGAAATGAAAAGAACAAATGCAGAAACAGATATGCAAGAACAATTCAGAAAGAATTTAATGATATGATCAATATTTTTCAAAAAAGTTGTCATATAATCTATGCTGTTCAAAATGTTGTCATATGCTCAATGCAGTAGCCTAAATTATAGGCGAAATGTGCAATAAGTAAATTATGGTTAAATTTTGGCTGAAATAAAAACAATCTTAAAGAATACAAAGATGAAACACCTGGCATCCCATTTGGCCACTGCAGTAGCAAAATAGATCTTTATCTTTATGGTGATTAGTTCTTGGCTGCCATGATAATTGACGGTGCCTGGTCTGTGCCTCCAATAGTTCACGTGCCTGGTCTGCGCTTCCACATTTTGCATACATGTCTACCAGGGCACTTGCGACTATAACATCTGACAAAAATCCTCCTTCCTTTATGCTTTGATGGATGTCTATGCCCTGTTCCAAAGCACCAATTTCAGCACAGGCAGGGAGGATGCTGGCAAAGGTCGTTGAGTCTAGCTTTACACCTGCCAATTGCATTTGCTTGAATGTTTCTAAAGCCTTTTCAACAAATCCATTTTGTGCATATCCTGCAATCATTGCAGTCCATGAGACCACATTTCTTTGAGGCATTCTATCAAACAGTTCATGTGCTTTCACTATGCATCCACATTTTGCATACATGTCTACCAAAGCATTTCCAACTATGAGATCTGATGAAAATCCGCCTTCTATTATGCTTTGATGCATGTCCATGCCCTATTCCAAAGCTCTGATTTTGGCACAGGCAGGGAGGATGCTGGCAAAGGTTGTGGAATTTGACTTTACACCTGGAAATTGCATTTGCTTGAATGTTTTATAGAGGTTGCAAGTTACCAAGAAAACCTAAGGTGGAGGATGCTGGCAAAGGTTGTGGAATTTGGCTTTACACCTACAAATTGCATTGTGCATTTACAGATTTTACAGAGGTTGCAACTCACCAACTAGATAAACCAATGTTCAATATCACAGACTCACACATTGCCCCTCTTAACTTATATTGTCCAAAGCATGTGGTATTCCCATTCATCAAAAGCAGAGAGGCTTGGCAAATAACACTAATCATATATGCATTTCCATCTAGAAACCATAAAAGATTATGGACATCTTAATTGCCAGATCTAAAAAGGCAGAAAGTAGTAAATGAAGCCAAGATTTTGCAAACTCCCTACAACTCACTTTGGTTTGCAGTGGATGACCATTAGCACATGTCAATTTACAGAGTGCATTGGTGCTTCGTATAGACTCCTTCAAGTTATATCCATGTTTAATGGTGCATGTCAAGCTTCCTGGTAAACATTGTAATAAGCTGTTTGCTTTCTCCTAGAAATGAGGTGGACACTTGTAAGAGTGTGACCCAGATTCAAATGCCTCCCACTGTAATAAGGATGCCAATAACCCTAACTGTGGGGAATGTAATGCCAATCACACCTTCCTACCTTGCTAGAATACCTTGACTTTGGTATTTTCTATTACTCCAAGAGTAGTTGAGGGTTTCAAAAGACTTAAACTTGCATTTCTTTCTATCTTTCCAATTGCTCAAGCTATCATGAGCACTGTATCATAGGCCAATAGACCATATGCATTGAGCTCAGTGTTTTTCATCTTGGGATTGTCGAGTCAGAATTGTTCTTCCCACCTTTCAGTGAAATCGATCAGCTCTTTAGAATTTGGGATGTGTATTTTAACTCCAAGGAGACCTTGCATAGATGACATTGTAGAAGCATTTAACACATAATCATATATTGTAGGTGCAGGGCCAGGAAAGACTTACAATTGCTGGTTCCAGCCAGCAGCCAATAAGATTAAACAGGTCTCTAAAATATTGTTAATTGAAAATCAGATTAAACAGAAATTGTATTGAATTTTATCTTCTAGAAGCACATAGACCAATAATTTTCAAACACTAGCATCAGCAAACACTAGAGAATGGGCATTTTATAAAGATGTGTGAGCACTTGATTGAAAGGGATTGTTTGATTGCTTACCCTACAACCCATGTCTTGGAAAGGCAAGGAAGACACCCTCTGTGGATCCATTCTTTGGGTTGGTAATAATCTGAGGCACTTTTGAAACTATATCATTCCATATCCCGTGCCTCCATGAATAGATTCATGCCAATACCACAAGGGGTGTGGACAACAAAAACACTTGATTCTATTGTCTTGAGTTTATAAAGCTCTTCCCTTATTGTTTCTTTCTGTGCAGTTGAATAAATCATTGATGTGTATATAATATCAGAGTCTAGATGTTGAAGGGCATCACGCAACGAGGACATGGCTCTGGAACTAAAATCATCCTCTGAGTGAAGAAATGCAATGCTTCTCCAGCCGTAATGCTTAACCAGGGCTGCAATGGCTTTCATCTGAATGCGATCACTGTGTGCCATGCGAACAAAATATGGGAACCTCTGGTTGGAGAGCGTAGGACTTGTGACCAATAATGGCAAGAACTGGAACCTTGGTTGCCTCTCCAAGATCTGATAGAAATGGCACAGCCTCAGATGTTTCTGCCTCTATTAATGCCACTACTTTGTTGGCCAAAAGATCAAAAGCTGCATTCACCCCATTAAACTAAATCTCAAAGGGAACTAAATATTTCTGAATGAAATTGAAAAAGGTATTCAAAGTGGTTTTATAAATTATTACAGTGTCTAAACTCTAAATTTGAAAGCTGAGATCAATTAAATTTGAACTGAAAAAAAGGGTTAAAAAACACTAGCCTGATAAAACCCAATTGAATTCAACAAGATATAAATCCACAAGAGACATATTGGCTACAACAGAACCAAAGAAGATCCCACAATCGCACATGCTTTGAGGTTGAATATCTAGTTGTATTGGACAGAAACCCCACAATGGCAATCACAGAGAAATGGAATGCAGTCACAACCACGGATACAGGAGTAGATGGCCATGAATCCTTTGGAAAGCATAATGCATCAACAGCCACCTCCAAAGCTGGTTTCTACCTCTCTGCCTGCAATGGAAAATGGGCCACACAGAACATGCAAATTCCAACACTGCCACGAGTTGAAGCCCTACAAAAACAAAGGAAAATGGGCTAAAAAAAGAACGAGCCAAAAAAAGAAAGGAAACCTATGCAAAGACAAGCTAAAATATTAAGAATCCAAAAACTATCTCAACTAAATTGCCAATAGGCTAAAAAATTGCCAATGCGACTTAGGTTTAACTTTGATTATTGTTATCAACGGGAAAATAATACCAAGGATAGACTAAAAAGCTTAGGCTAATTTCGATTATAATACTTGCACAAAGTCCAACACCCAAAGAAATGCTATTACGGTGAAAACAAACTTAGGCTAATTTTGATTATAATATTTGCACAAAGTCCAATGCCTAAAGAAATGCTATTACGGTGAAAACAATAGTTACCCTACCTAAGGCAGGGACTAATAAAAAAGGATAAAACTCTCGTGCTGGGTAGTTAACTAATGACGAGGCATCGTGGATGGAGAGAATACACCAAATTAGATGACATCTATACAGCTACCCATATTGGGGAATCCATGGCCTATTTCGATAAAGAAACCTTGACACAAGGTTCATATAATGGAATTATGGAGCATTTGAATAGTATTGTACATTTGGTATTGAATAGTAATATATTGTTATTTAAGCTCTTCAGTTACCTAAAAAATATTGATCATATGATCTATAAGAATTGTACTCCAAATTTTCTTTGTGTAAAATTAATTGAATTTTGTTATTGATAGGCTTTGGTGCTTAGTTGTAATAAAGTAAATTGTATGACTGTTCTTTATATTCCCCACTTTATTGTGTGCCTCTATTTTAAATTAACTTTTTGACTAAAGTAACTATTGAAAATCCATTCCCTTTCGTAATGCTTATATATATATATATATATATATATATATATATATATATATATATATATATATATATATATATATATATAGTTTGCATTCTTTGAAAACAATAAAGACTAATTAATTTACACACTGTTCCAGGACATTTGGAAATTAATCATATGAAAATGGAATTATAATTCCCTGTATTGAGATATTCATGTGGGTGAGTGGGATTTGGGAGGCGAATTCCATATAAACCTATTCTATTTCAAAAATTTAGAGGTGGCAATGGGTCGGTATATTAGTGTAATGCTTATGCATTCTTTCAAAACAATAAAGACTAATTAATTTACACACTGTTTCAGGCATTCGGAAATTAATCACATGAAAATGGAATTGTAATTCCCTACATTGAGATATTCGTGTGGGTGAGTGGGATTTGGGAGGTGAATTCCATATAAACCTATTCTATTTCAAAAATTTAGAGGTGGCAGATTCACCATATTCTTTCTAGGATTCTCATTCCTAGTTTTAAAGCACATTATCTATGCTGTAAAGCTCACTATTGTACAACTATAAATATAAGAAGCATAAGTGGCAATTTTTCAAAATATAAAATCTATTCTGTTGTATTGAAACGTGTTTACAATGCAATGTTGCATAGTTATTCTCTATGCTATCATATTCAATTTATAATAATTTTTATTGATTTTTGGTTGTTTAATAGTGGATCTCTCAAATCTATAGAGTAGAGAAGTATTAATCAATGACAAGGATCTCTATGTTGAATTAGATAAAATGTTTAGATTTTACATTTGTTATCATTTGGTTTGGTAGGTGCATAATGAGATTTAGTTCACTAAGAATAAGATGGGAGGTTGAGTTTGATACTAGATTTAAAAGTAAAATAAAATATACCATTCAAATTGGTTGAATCTATAATTTTTTAACTTAACATAATATGATGACGAAATGACACATTAAAATCTCTTAAATATAAAACTCCACCACTCAACTATGTGGTTAAGGAAAATGTTTGTTTTATTTTACTATAAATAAGATGTTAGGTTTACTTTTAATAAATAAAGCAATTTAGTTGAATTGTTAAAATACAAATCAATTACTAAAAAAGGGAATTGGATATTTAACCTATTAACTTAAAATTCTATACTTCAAAAGTATATTTTAAATATGATACTTTTATAATTTATTTTGTATCTTACACTTATTGATAATACCTAGAGGATAGACAACATGTAGCAATAGTCTTTTTCAATAAGTCAAAAAATAATAGAATTAGGGTTAGAATTATGATTAGAATTAGAGGGTTATAATCAACCTTACAAATAGAATAAGGGTAAGGATGACAATTATAGTTAGGGATAGGATTAGAATTAGCATTAGAGTTAAGTTTAGAATTAATGTAAGGTAAGAATTAGAATTAGGGTTAGGGTTGGGGTTAGAATTATGGTTAGGATTAAAATTAGTGTTACGATCCAAAGTAGGGTTAGGGTTAGAATTAGATTTAGGGTGAAGGTTAAATTTAGGGTTAGGATTAGGTTTAGAATTAGAGTTAGGAAGGTTTAGAATTAGAGTTAGGAGTAGAAGTAAGATTAAAATTAGGTTTGGTGCTAACCTTAGAATTAGGGTTATAGTTAGAATTATTGTTATCTTTGTTAAACCCTAAATGCTTTAATTATAATTAGGAATAGAATTAAGACTAGAGATATAATTGTAATTATGATTAAAATTAAGGTTAGGGTTAGAATTAATTTAAACCATAAATTCTTTAATTATAATTAGGATTAGAATTAAGATTAGGGATAATTATAATTATGATTAAAATTAAGGTTAGGGTTACAATGAGGGTTAGGTTTAGGGCTAGGATTAGGATTAGAATCATAATCAATGTTAGGGATAGGGTTAGGGATACCATTAGGGATAGGTTTAGGTTTAGAATTAGACTTAGGATTAAAAGTAGGATTAAATATGTTAGGAAACTTTAAAATAATTATTCTAATTTAAATTATTTGTTGTAATTTAAAATATGAAACTACTTGTGCATAAAATAATAAACATTTATAATAAAATAATAATATAAATACATTATTATAATGTTTACTAATATTAAACTACTTTATTATGATTTAAAATTATTAAAGTATACAATAATTACAATTATAATTTAAAATAAATTCGTTAAAAGACCCTCAAGATGGATACTTCTTAGCGTATTTTAGATATATTTTTTAAATATAGCTATACTAGTATCTTATAGATCTATAAAGAAATAAAATAAATCTATAAAGTAACAAATAGAATTATGAGGTTGATCAGGGAGGATGGAGTGACTGAGGACCTGCTGTGGGAGGAGACTAGGGCTTTGAAAGCACTAGAAGAGTGTGAGCTACGAGAGGAAGTTTTTTGGAAACAAAAGGCTCGGATTGAGTGGCTTCAAGAAAGGGATAAAAATACTGCTTTTTTCTTCAACTCGGTGAAAGCCAAGAGACATGGCAATTCTATTTCTACTCTGGTGAATGACAGGGGTGAAACTCTTTCTTCTTTTCATGAAATCACACATGAAGCTATGCAATATTTTGCTTCTTTATTCAGGGAGGACTCGCAGGGGGGTTTGATGAGGAAGCTCAGGTCCTTTCTTGTATCCCTTCTTTGGTATCTAGGGAGATGAATGAGCATCTTATGAGTGATATCTCGATTGAGGAGCTAGAGGGGATTGTGTTTCAAATGAAGAGGGGTAAAGCTCCTAGCCCTGATGGTTTCCCAATTGAGTTCTTTCAGGAATTTTGGGAGATTATCAAGTTGGACTTGTTGGCAGTTGTTCAGGAGTCTCGAAAGAATAAACAGATGTTATGGGCTTTGAATTCTACCTTCCTTGCTCTCATCGCAAAGTGTGATGGGGCAAATAGGTTAAGACAATTTCGTCCTATCTCTCTTTTCAATGTGATTTATAAAATTATCTCTAAATTGATTGCTGATAGGTTGAAAAAGTGGCTTAAAGTGCTGATCTCTGAGGAACAAAGTGGTTTTGTGGCAGGATAGCAGATTCTGGATGGGGTTGTTATCACAACTAAAACCATTCACTCTATGGTCAGTTCCAAAGATAAGGCGATGTTCATCAAGCTTGATATGGCTAAGGCTTATTACAGAGTTCGATGGTCCTTCCTTCGGAAGGTTCTTGGTGCTTTTGGTTTTGGGGATGAGTGGATTTACTGGGTTATGAGTTGTGTTACTTCGGTCTCCTTCTCTGTGTTAATAAATGGTGAGCACTCTGAGCTTTTCGGTGCCTCTCGAGGTTTGCGGCAGGGTGACCCCCTCTCTCCTTACTTGTTTCTTCTTCTTGTTGAAGGTCTGGGATGTTTGATAAGAAGGAATGTGGAGTTGGGTTTCATTTAGGGGTGGGGGTGAGGAGGTGGTTTACCTCCACAGTCTCACTTGCAGTTTGTTGATGACACTACTTTGATGGGTATGGCTACAATTAGGGAAGCTTTGAATTTGTGCAAGGTGTTGGATGTTTATCTTGTAGCTTCGGGCCAATTGATTAATGACGATAAGTCTTCCATCTTTTTCTTCAATACTTCAGGTTCCATTCAGAGGTGAATTACTCATATCTTGAGATTTTAGACTGGGGTTCTCCCTTTGACCTATCTTGGTATTCCCATCTCTGTTGGATGACTATCCAGGGATTCTTGGTAGAATATTCTGGATAAATTTCATGTGAAAGTTAATCATTGGACCCATTAATGGTTGTCCTTTGCGGGTCGTGTTCAGTTGCTCAAGTCTGTGGTGCAGGCCCTCCCCATTTATAGATGTATGATTTAGGTGGCCCCTTTGGTTTTTGTTAGGGAATTGGATTCCTTAGCAAGGCAGTTTTTATGGGCTGGTAGCTTATTGTCCTCTAAATGGAGCCTTGTCAGATGGGACATTGTTTGCAGCCTGAAGCAGTTTGGAGGCCTTGGGTTAAGGCAGTCGTTGTTGTCAGGGATGGCGTTAGCTGCTAAATCGTATTGGTGATGGTGTGTGGAGTAGGATGGGATCTGGGCTAGGATATTAACACAAAAATACTTCCTAGGGATCCCTAAGATTGATATTCCTCATTATCCCCTGGTGGGAAAAGGCTCGATGATTTGGAGTACGCTCAAGAAAGGGGCTGCTCTGGTCAAGGATGGCTTATTTTGGATTTATAAAAGAGGATGAAAGATCATTTTTGGTCTGATTCTTGGGATGGTTTTCCTCCCATTGTTTCTCAGTTTCCTAATTTGGTGACTTTGTGCTAGAGGTTCTATGAGGCAGGATGGTCAAGGGTGAGTGACTTCAAGTCCTTATCTTCTCATGGGCAGTTGGTGGTGGCGAGATGGAAGAATCCTGATGAGTGGCCTGTTGTTGGTATGGAGGAGGAGTGTGCTGAGCTTCATAGTATCCTTTCTCGTAGACGTTGTATCTCCCTCTAGGAAGGGGATGTTCTTTCTTGGTCTCCTAATCCTAAGGGTGTCTATACTGTTGCTTCTGGATATCAAGTGTTGTTATCTCACCGTCTGGATAGGGTGGAGGTTCACTGGTGGAAGAAAGTGTGGAATAAGCTTTCTTGGCCGAAGTGTAACTACTTTATTTAGACTTTGGCTTGGAATAGGTGCTTGACATGGGATAATATTCAGAAGCGGGGTTTTCAGGGTCCTTCTATTTGTGTTTTGTGTGGATTTGGAGAGGAGGACTCCTCTCACTTGTTTTTCTGTTGTCCCTTGACTTTGTAGCTTTGGCATTTTTGGTGGGAAGGTTGGAAAAGCCCCTATGTTCATGTTTCCTCCCTAGTGGATTTTTGGAGTAGTCTAGGTAGACCTCCTTCTATGGCCTCTTTCTTGCAAGATGTGTGGTATGTTGGGCCTTCCTTCATACTATGGTAGATTTGGTTGGAACGAAATCAAAGAATATTTCGAGGTGAGAAGCTGTTGATTCAACAAGTTTGGCACAAAATTATGGGTATGATTTGGGAGACAGTGGAAGCTAACTATGATGTGGTGTTCCCTTTGGAGAAAGGGGATGCTGAGCTAGTGGATAGATTAGGTATTCAGGGGTTGTCACCAGCTTCTGCTTGTGTCAAGAGAGGAAGGCGAGTGAAAAAGAAAGTTCAAAGGGTGGGGAGTTGGCTACCCTCTCCAGCTGGCATTCTGAAGCTCAATACTAATGGTTCTCCAAGGGGCAATCCTGGGCCTACTAGGATTGGTGGGGTTGGTAGGGATTTTTCAGGATCAGTGGTTTTTTTAATTTTCTGTTCATGAAGGATTGCAGACTAACAACCTTATGGAAGGTTTGGCGATCCTCTATGCTTTGGAGAGGGCTTATGCGTTGGGATGGTGCAAGGTTATCTATAAGTCTGATTCACAGGTTTTGATTAATTTGTTGAATAAACAGAAGGTTTCTGATGTTAGTTGGCAGTTAGCTATGATGGTGCAACAAATTCTACAGTTAAGTTCTTTGATGGAGATGGTGTCTTTCATCCATATTCCAAGGGAGTGGAATAGGGCAGCAGATTGTTTGGCTAAGTGGGCTTCTAAGCATTTAGATGGCTGGAAGATTGATGAGTGGGAGCAGGTTCCTCATGAGCCCCGACATGACTTGGGGAGGATTCTTGCCGAGGATGGGAATGGTATTTGTAAAGAATGATGTTTTTTCATGCTTTGTATGGCTGTTTCTTATGAATTCCCAGGGCCTTAGCCCTGTGATGTTTTGTAATGCTCCTTTTTGAATTTCAATAAAGTTTTTACCCCTTTAAAAAAAAAAAAACAAAAAAAAACAAATAGAATTGTTTAAGTAAAAAATATATATATTTGAAACTAAATAAAATAAATAAAATTAGACAAAACTACATTAACATGGATAAGTAAATTTCAATACACATTTTTTAGTTTTTATCATAGTCTTTTAGATTTTTTTTGAATAAATAGTTTTAATATTTCAGAAATAAATAGTATAAAGGAATTAAATAAATCTATAAAGTAAAAAAGTAAATTTCAATACAAAGTTTTTACTTGGAATTTTACTGTAGTCTTTTCTAATTTTTTTCGAATAAATATTTTTTATATTGAAGAAATTTAATAAATATATAAAGTAAATAAACAACTCTTGAAGTAAATAAAATTAGAAATTATTTTAGATCTCACTATTTAAAAAATATATATATTTGAAACTAAATAAAATAAATAAAATTAGACAAAACTACATTAACATGGATAAGTAAATTTCAATACACATTTTTTAGTTTTTATCATAGTCTTTTAGATTTTTTTTGAATAAATAGTTTTTATATTTCAGAAATAAATAGTATAAAGGAATTAAATAAATCTATAAAGTGAAAAAGCAAATTTCAATACAAAGTTTTTACTTGAAATTTTACTGTAGTCTTTTCTAATTTTTTTTGAATAAATATTTTTTATATTTAAGAAATTTAATAAATATATAAAGTAAATAAAACAACTCTTGAAGTAAATAAAATTAGAAATTATTTTAGATCTCACTATTGTTCTCTCATCTAATTAGCATATTTATATTTAAAAAACATATCTAAAATATGTCAAGAGATCTCAAGGCACTTATTCCACTTATATGTGGTATGCTGTAAATTGAATAAAAAATAGGTGCGCCTCTCGTATTTTTACGCCGAGAGGCATTCTACATTCATAATAAACATTGAAAGATGATTCAGATTCCCATGTAAAAATAAATAAATTTGTGGAAGCCAAATGGATAGAAAAATAGAAAAACTTCGACAGTTATGAAGTGAAATCTTTATTATATTTGAAGAATATGAAAAGTCTCATAGCATAGTGTATTTAAATTAACTCATGTGAGCATATCAAATATTCTAACTGCAAGTAATTTATAAATGCCAACAAATTGGAAGATATCTCTAGGTGTACTGTAGATATATTTTTTTAAATATAAATATACTAGTAGATATATTTTTTAAATATAAATATGTTAGTTTCATCTATTTTCCAAATATACAAAAATATATGTTAGCCAAAGAAATATTCTAATGAGTTTTTTGTGCACAAATATAAATTAATTGAAAATAAAACATTACAAAAACTCATTTGTCAACTACTATAATTAATTAATTTTGGTAAATAGTTCTCAAATAAAATAATAAAAAAATAAAACAACTAAAGACTCATATTTCTTTGACATTTTTTAGATAGATGATTTTTTTTTTAAAAAAAAAAACAAAGGGGTAAAGACTTTATTAGAAATCAGAAAAGAGCGTTACAATAATATCCAAGGGACCCAGCCCCAGAAAATAAGGCAAAAACCCCACAGCATAAAACAACATCAACTATTCCCATGTATCCTTCCATCCTCCTCCAAGAACCGGTCTAAAACCAGATGTAGCTCAGGGTTAACCTGATCCCAATCCTTAATCTTCCAATCACTATCATGCTCAGAGGCCCATTTGGCCAAGCAGTCAGCAGCATGATTCCACTCCCTCAAGATGTGTACAAAGGATGCTTCCTCCATCTGAGAACTAACCTAAAGAATCCACTGAACCATCGAAGCCAACTGCCAATTTATATCAGATATCTTTCGCTCATTTAAGAGATTAATCAAAATCTGTGAATCAGCTTCACATATAACCTTTCTCCATCCCAAAGCAAGGGCCCTCTCAATAGCATGAAGAATTGCTAGACCCTCCATGAAGTTAACAGTCTTCACCCCCTCATGTATAGAGAACAGAAAAATCACCGACCCAGCTGAGTCCCTACCAACCCCACCAATTCCAGTAGGCCCAGGGTTTCCCCTAGAAGAACCATCAGTATTGATCTTTAAAAATCCATTGGGAGGAGGTAACCACCTTCCAACCCATTGAACCCTCTTTGTCCCATGCCTACAGTTCCTAGAACTGACAAAAGAAGAATGAATTTTTTTAAGGCCTAGTCTAGCCACCAACTCAGCATCACCTCTCTCCAAGGGGAAAACCACATCACATTTAGCTAAAACTAACTCCTGCACCATTCCTAGCATACGCATGCAAACTTGCCAACCCACCAACTTTTGATCACGAAAAAATTGGCGGTTCTGCTCTAGCCAAATTTGCCAAAGCAGAAAGGTAGGGCCCATGAACCAAACTTCCTGCAAAAAGGAAGCCATAGAAGGAGGTCTTCCCATACTATCCCAGAATTAAACCAAAGAGCACGCATGAATACAAGGAAGCTTCCACACCTCCCACCACCAATGCCAAAGCTACACAACAAAGGGGTACCAGAAGAACAAATGCGAAAAATCCTCTTCCACTTCCCCACACAAAACACAAATTGAAGGTCCTTGAAATCCCCGTTTATGAATGTTATCCGAGGTCAAGCACCTATTCCAAGCCAAAGTCCAAACAAAGTAGTTGCATTTAGGCCATGAGAGTTTATTCCACACCCTTTTCCACCAATGAACCTCTACCCCAGTTAGCTTCTGAGCCAATAAAACCTGATAACCAGAAGCAACAGAGTAAACCCCCTTAGGATTATGGGTCCAAGCAAGAATATCCTCTTCCAGAAGAGAACTATAACTCCTATTATGAAGAATCTTGTGAAGCTCAGCACTTTCTTCCACAAGTCCCAAATCTGGCCACACTACGGGATCCTTCCAATGAGCTACCTCCAACTGACCAAAAGAAGCAACAGACTTGAAGCCACTCACCCTAGCCCAGCCAGCCTTGAGAAATCTTTGGCACAAAGGAAGTAGGTTGGGGAACTGATAAGTAAGTGGAGGGAATCCATCCCAAGAATCTGACCAGAAAAGAGCTTCAGTTCCCTGTCTACAAATCCAAAATAAGCCTTCCTTGATAAGCTTTGCACCCTTCTGAAGAGTATTCCAAATTACTGAACCTTTCCCCTCAAGAGGGTAACGAGGGAGATCCTGCTGTGGAATCCCTGGGAAATACTTATGAGATAATATCCTGGCCCACGGCTGATCCTGTTCCACACACCATCTCCAAAATAGCTTAGCAGCCACAGCCACTCTGGATAATGCAAACTATCGAAGACCAAGACCACCAAATTGCTTTGGGCTGCACACGACATCCCACCTGACCAGGCTCCACTTGGAGGATGACAAACTTCCCGCCCATAAGAACTACCTTTCAAGAGAATCCAACTCCCTCAGAAAACCCATCGGAGCCACCTGAAGCATACATCTGTAGGTAGGGAGAGCCTGCACCACCAACTTGAGAAGCTGAACCTGCCCCGCAAAAGACAACCATCTGTGGGTCCAATGATTAAATTTTGCATGGAGCTTATCAATAATATTTTGCCAAGAACCCTTGGGAAGACGGCGAACAGAAATTGGGAAACCCAGATACATCAAAGGGAGAACCCCTATCTGAAACCTCAAGATATTAGCAATTCTTCTCTGAATCGGGGTCGGCGTATTAAAGAAGAATATGAAAGACTTCTCCTCATTAATCATTTATCTTGAAGCAACAAGATATATGTCCAACACCTACCTCAAGTTAGTAGCTTCCCTAACAGTAGCCATCCCCATCAGGGCAGTATCATCAACAAACTGTAAATAAGATTGTGGAGGCAAGTCTCCACCCCATCGCTAACCCTGAATGATGCCAAGCTCCACCCTTCTTTTCAACAAATGTCCAAGGCCTTCCACAAAAAGCAGAAAAAGATACGAGGAAAGAGGATCCCCTTGGTGCAAACCCCTTGAGGTACCAAAAAGTTCAGAATGATCTCCATTTATCAAAACTAAGAAGGAAATAGACGTGACACAACTCATGACCCATTAGATCCACTCCTCACCAAAACCAAAAGAAACAAGGATCTTTTGCAAAAAAGACCATCTAACCCTATCATAAGCCTTAGCCATATCCAGCTTAATGAACATAGCCTTCTTGTGGGAGTTGTCCATGGAGTGGATGGTCTCTGTAGCAATGACAACCCCGTCAAGAATCTGCCAACCCACCACAAATCCACTCTGTTCCTCTAAAATCAGCACTTTAAGCCACTTCTTCAATCTCTCAGCCAATAACGTAGAAATGATTTTATAAGCCACATTGCAAAGAGAGATAGGCCGGAACTGAGATAACCTATCAGCCCCTTCACATTTGGGTAAGAGAGCAAGGAAGGTGGAATTCAGAGCACGAAGCATCTATTTATTCCTCTGGGACTCAAGGGCAACCGCCAGAAGATACAACTTTATGATATCCCAGAATTCCTGAAAAAATTCAATCGGGAAACCATCGGGACCAGGAGCTTTACCCTTCTTCATCTGAAACACAATCCCCTCCAGCTCATCAAGAGAGATATCTTTCATCAGATACTCATTCGCCTCCCTGGAGACCAACTGATGAATGCAAGAAAGAACCTGTGCTTCCTCAATAGAGCCCCCTCGTGAATCCTCCCTAAATAAGGTAGCAAAATACTAAGATACCTCAGTAGAGATTTCCTGAAATGAGGCAAGATGTTCACCCCTATCATTCACCAGAATAGGAATGGAATTACCATGCCTCTTGTCCTTCACAGAATTGAAGAAGAAGGTGGTGTTTTTATCACCTTCCTATAACCATTCAACCTGGGCCTTTTGCTTCCAATAGATTTCTTCCCGCAATTCAAATTCCTCAACCACTTTCAAAGTCTTAGCCTCCTCCCTTAGAAGATCCTTAGAGGCCCCATTCTCACAAATCAACTGCGTAATATTATTCAACTCCTCCTGGGTAGCAACCTTAGCATGAAATATATTACCAAAACATCGCCGATTCCACCTTTTAAGCTAATATTTGACAAACTGAAGAAGCTTGGAGAATGTGTACATTGCCATACCAAAAGTTGGTCTACCAATTCGCCACCACTCAGCCACATGTTCATGAAGAGTAGGATCCTGTATCCACATAAGCTGGAACTTGAATGAGGGAGAATGAGGCCCCTGAGCAGAGATAATACTAAGATTAATAGGCCAATGATCAGAACCTCTCCAATCAAGAATTCCAGATCGAGTGGACCATAAGTCTCCAACCCAATAACAGGAAACCAAGAATCGATCCAGCCTCTCAGCAACACAACTCTCACCAATTCTCCTATTATTCCAAGTGAAGCGACCATTACTTGGCAGAACACAATAAGATTTAATTCAGAAATGGTATCTCTGAATAACATAGCAGAAGGCTCCAACCTAGGAATACCACCTCTTTTCTCAGACAACTCCACAATAGCATTAAAATCGCTAGCCATAACCCATGGATGGTAAGGAGCTAAGCTACGAACAAAATGAAGATGGGACCATAGAAGTTGTTTACCCAGAAACTCAACAGGAGCATACACATTAGAGAGGAGAATACACTCACCAGTCTCATACCAAGAAGTGACTAGGGATATAAAGGATCTAGAGGACATCCACTAGAGAGGGAAAATCTTCTAAGGGTTCCAAAAGCAAGCCACCCCTCCGGAAGCACCAAGAGCCCCCATACACTGGCATTCACCATATTTCCACAACTTAGGAGCCATGGCCAACATATTATCTACAGATAATTTAGTCTCCTAAAGAAAAAGAACATCTGGAGAATGATTCCTAACCAAATCACGAATAGCTTTTTGTCGAGGGCCACTGTTCAAGCCCCTTACATTCCATGAGAGAACAATCATTTCTGGGGGCATGAAAAATGTGAATCCAGAGTCTTGACTGACCCTGACTCCACCAAAGTTTCCCCAGTTAATTTAATCTTTTCTAGATCCTTTTTCCTTCCCAGCTTGGAAGTCCTATCACCAACCCCTTTCTTCAGTTCATTTTGCTAAATACCCAAACAGGAGGAGGCCAAAGAGCTCTTCCCCACATCCTTGCCTCCTTTTAGGGGCAATGGGGAACCACCTCCACCACTCTTCAAAGCTCCAATAGAAGATTCTTGTTCAGTCTGGACAATCAATTGTTGATCCTTATCCATCTGCCCAACCCCAATCTCTTGCACAACCTACATGGCCTCCAATGGTGGCCCATCCTGTCCTGTACCCAAAGTTCCCTGATCCAAGTTCAGCAACCCCAGATTCACTTCCTCCTGGCTGAGATCATCTAGTACCTCAAACCTATTAAAAGTTTCATCATCCTGCCTCTCCCTCAAGGTCCGCTTCTGGCCCCGATTCCTATTGCGAGCCTTGACAGGGACATAACCATCATCTCCATTACCATTACTCGAAATAGGCTCTTTACCATTATCAGCCCTAGGTGGATTATGAGAAGTCTGAGAAGGTTGGGGCACCACAGGCTTAGCCCTAGGGCACCTACGCTGCAAGTGACCATATTCATGACAAAGACGACAACGAAAAGGTAGGGTTTCGTAATCTAGCTGTTGCACCCAAGTATATGATCCAGCACTCACTTCAACAGAATCTGGCAGTGGCTTGCTTAAATCAATTTCAACACAAATATGAGCAAAAGTCATTACCTTTTTATACTGCATCTATTGTGAAGACCCCATAGGTTTACCAAGCATTGAAGCCACCAACTGCAACACGTCATCCCGCCAACACTCAACTGGAAACCACGGTAGCTAAACCCAAACTGGGATCCGACTCGGTATTGCCTCAGTTGGGTTGAAGCCAGCATGCCATGGCTTGATAAACAAACCCACCTGGTTTTAAAAATAGGGGCCACCCTCGAAGACCTTATTCCGATTTACCATGCAATCAAAAGAGACCATAAAAAAGTTGTTTGCAAGGAGCCTAATCTCCATCTCCCCCTCCGGCATCCAAGTCCACTGAGCCCAAGATTTTAAAAATTGCAGCGAGACTCTCAAACCCATGAACTTGCAATAAAAAGAGTGCCTTGAATAGTATTCAATATCATCGGCAAGCATTTCCATTGGGATAATCAGCTTTGGTCGCTCTTTGCATCTTTCCAAACACCCATTAATCTTCGTTATTTGGGAAACACTAACTGATCCTAGATCATTCATCTCCATCTCTGAAGAAAACAACTTATTATCAAAAACATTCACTCCATGCGCTGAAGGCTTCGAACCAAATGCTGATCGGAAATCCAATTTGGGGCTAGCCCCAGATGTTTCCCCACCCTGCATAGTAAAAAACAAGATCCCCAGTAGGCATGCAAACCCCCAGGGCACTTATGCAAGAAGTGGAAAAAAGAAAAGACCCCAAGGGAAGGATCAAAACCCTTCCACCCACAAGCCACCCAAACGGCAGCAAGAAGGCCTCCAGAAAAGAGAAAACCCCACCACCACAACCCCGATAGCTTCGAAACCCCCCCCCCCCCCCCCCACAACGCAGAAGCGAGCAACACACATAGAACAAGCTAGGGCACGGTTGCCCTAGCTCGGCTTACAGAGCACATGAACGCCATCCTATTTTAATTTGACTTTTCTTTAGATAGATGAATTTAATAAATATATGTTTTTTATTTTATTTTTACTTTCTCAACAGTATAAATTAATTATTTTTTATTTAATAAAAAAGATTATGTATTTTATAAGTGTACATCAAAATTTTGTTCTCAAAGGTATAAATTATTATTTATTTTTAGTTCCTATTGTAGGCAGGTTACTATCGCATCGGCTGGATTCATTATTTTAAACTGATTCAACCAAAGAAAACAAAGAATTAAAATTTTAGGACAGAAGTTCTATAGTTTATATTTAATTTTTATTTAAACTGGTTTTATAAATGTTATTTTTCTTTTTCCCTATTGGTTTATATTAAAAATAGTAATGAGAAAAATCAATTTTTGAAAAAAAAATGCCATAAATATTTAATTCCTCTGGTACTTCATAGCTATTTATTAATTTGCGTCGTACCTTTGCTAGAGTTCTATTGCCATATTGTGAAAAATCTTTGTAATCAATGCATATATTGAAGAAAAAATATTTGCATTTGAGCGACAATGAGAATGAGAACCAGTGGAGATAGTGGAGATAGCCCTATCTAAACCAATGGAGAAACATGGTATGTATTTTGCTAAGGTCTATTTTCTATGATGCTGCTACTTAGCTGGTGCCAGGATGTTGACATATTCAATGTATCTACTACAAAAACAAAATGTCATTACCGTATAAACACAGTGGCAGCTAAATTCTCTAAGTTCAAGTTAGGAGTAAGAAAAAATGTTTCATAATATGCCTAATTAAAAAAAATACCAGACTAAAGAAAAATGTAAAGACTGAATCTAAAAAGCTTCCATTCATCACTATCTGAATAACAAAATCGCTTCCTTACTAGCGAATTCAAGAAGCTTACAAAAACATATCTAAAAACATACTCAACATTTAGTGGTTGCTTCTGTAAAGCTGCTAGTTTCTAAGGTCTTTCATCAGCTTGCATGAAAATTCATTCAAAAAAATGTTGGTAATAATAATGTTAACATAGCAGGAACCTTAATTTTGCTTCCTTCTTTTTTTTTGGTGTGGGGTTGATTTTAATTTGTGCATTGTTGCTTGGCAACTAAGGGCAGGAACCATTGGAGTAATTGAGTCCCTTTATAACTCTGTAAAACCAGAGCCAGAACAAACCCTAAAAACATATCCTCGTCCTTCGTCAGATACAAACCCTAACACTGAGAATGATTAATCCAGCTCTATTTCAATGGCAAAAAAAAAAAGTCAGTATTAGCTATGTAAAAAGAATAGGCAAAGCGTAGATATTTGTTGAATTATATTTCTGTTGTGTTCAAATTTTTGACTGGCAAATATAAGGCTTGCTGTATTTATTATACTCAACAAATACATTTGTTTCACACCTTACCAATGCAAAGTTGGCCACAAAGTACATTTTAAATCTATGCACCATATGAGTCTTGTAGCAAATTTTGTAAAAATTAACGAACACAAACAAATAAATCTATTTCTAGGACAATGTTTGAGAAAATCCAGCAAGAAGGCACAAAGTCTGAAAATATTACTTTCATTGGTGCTCTAAAATCAAATTAGTTGTAAAATAAAACTCAAATAAAGTGCTTTTTGTGAGATTACCATACAGTAGGATGAAGGAGAAGAAGCATTTCTGATGCTCAGATAACAAAAGCCTTAAATGTGGTCATAGACGAGATTGCAAAGGCCCAAGGAGTAAATCAATGACACCCCAATTACACTGAATGAGCAAGTTCAATGCTTTAGATCTTGCTATGGTGGATTTGCCTAGCATAACGAGGGTACCTATATATGGCTAGCCATAGGAAATCTATGAACAAATTGTTAGGGTTGTCCAACAGTATATGCCTCCCAATTGAGGTCGAGGCTGTGGAAGGCATGGCATCTGCGATCTGAGCATGGCTTGAGACATGGCCATCACCTAACCACCCACCTGGAGCCATGCTGCATGTCCGTCAAAATCAATGTGGTTCCTATTGCATATTACCCTTGAAGAGAATTAATAATACTACATTTTCTTGTGTCAGGCTAGCGTCAATGCCAAGATCAAATATGAATGTTATCTTTGGTAGTTGCGGCTTCTCTGGCATTGGAATTTGTTTGAAGAAATCCAGTAGCCAATGACAATGGAAATATTACATTTTATTACACTATTGCCATAAGAAATATGTGTATATTAAAAAATAAACTCTAGGAAAAGGGCTTCTCACTGCATTTTCTAGACGCAAAAAAAAAAAATTGCAGTTGTGGGGATTTGAGAAGCCGTCTGCAAGTGTTAAAGGAATTCTTCTATTAAATAGTATTTATAAGAAATATAAAACTTAAAATATTTTCTTCAAAAATAGTTGGAAGATTTGGTCAGAGGATGCCCTGAATTTTCTCAGCAACGTTTGTTGAATTTCTGTTCTGTTTTGTTATGCTAATGGTTTTTAAAAATTTTTGAGTGTAAAACCAATATAATCAAGTTTTTAAATGTTTTACTGATATAGATTAGGCAGAGCTAATCCACTGTAGAGATATGTAAATATTATTTTTTCATGGGTAACACATTTAATTTTGGTAGTTTTGTTTTATTTATTATAATAAATTTAGTATACTTTCTTCTTTTTTCAATCTTAATTTGACAATGATGTTAGAGCAGTTAATTTTAGTTATATAAGTATGTAAAAATTGTTGTAATGAATTTTAAAAGTAGCAGTCTTTTTACAATATATTTACTAGATTCATTGTTCAAGTGCACAAATACATTTCTATATCATAAAAAAATAAATATCTTTCAAACCACCAATTGCAAAAGAATATATATACCTAAAACTAGTAAACATATGGCTTAAACTTTTTTTCTTCTACTAATTTTCATAATGTTAATTTCTGCAAACCCCTTGAACTCATTGAACTAATGAACCAATTGAACCCGTTGAACCGGTTCAACCATCGGCAACACATATGCTATTGGTGAGTCCAAATTTTATTAAACCGATACACCGATCGCTTTCGTTTTGACTCCTATGAACTATCTTTCCGTTGGCATGAATTACCTCCTTCGGCGTAACCCTCTTCTCATCTTCCGATCTCACATCTCTCCCCGATCACTAAATGGAATGCTTTGTCCTCAGACTTTCCCCATCAGTGAGATATTGCTTTCGGCCACAGTAAAACTTCCTTCGCCGATGCGCCAATGAACTACCCATCGGTGACACTTTACATTTGTCACCCCGATCGGTGAGAATACTATTGTCGGCTCAATACAATTTTATCCACCCAATGGCTCTTGTCACTCCGATGTCTTCTACTTCGCATATGTAAGACATGACTTACTACTGTCGGTTCTCTTTACTGATACTACCAGTCACTCTTTGTATCTTCGAAACGCACATTCACCGCTTACATCCGCGATATACACTTGCGGGATACACACGAAATATACTCACATACAGCTGCGATATACACATGAAATATTTTCAACATACACTAGAAATATACACACGAATTGCATATTCGGTGAAACAGCAAGAAATTCACATTATAATTGGCTGAAACATGAAGAATTGTAAATCATCTCTTGCTTACCTCAACAAAGCAATAAGCAATCATGAAAGAAAATCCTCAGAGTGGCAGGAACAGTCACAAATCTCTGGCTAAATTTCTGATTCTATTCATTTAACTAGTGATATTATCCTTGTTGTTCATATTTGTCAAGAACACTGTACACTTTTGCATATTGTTTATATGTCATCTATTGATCTTTTTGTACTTCTTTGGTGCTGGATAAGTATTCTTGAATATATGTGTATGGAGATTTTATATACTGCCAAAAAAGATAAATTCCAAACTTTGGCTGCTCAATTTGACTAGTTTGGCTGCTCAATTTAGAGATTTTATATACTAAAAACTGAGGAGAAAAAAAGTTTAAGCCATATATTTACTAGTTTGGCTACTCAATTTCTGTATGTTAGAATACAAATTAAAAGTAAATAAAAATTATAAGGGGGGTAAACTTTCACTAAGCATTCTCTATGCGCCCTTCCTTAATTGCGAGGGCAACCGTTCTTCTGTAGCGTGCATCCTTAGCCTTCCTTTTCCACGTCTTTTGGCTCGGCCATTTCCTATTTTTATTTGTAGACAATAGTAAAATCTAGAATGCGCAGAGACTTTGAAGGCATAAGTTCCAGGGCAACCTTAAAAATCATAGTTTGGAATGCAGTAATAAGATATAATCTTAAGGGATATATTCAATGTATATACTACAAAAACAAAATGTCATTAGAATGTGCATTGTAAAACACCAAAAGATCATAAGAATATAAGATAAAATAGCTGAACTTAGAATGTTCCTAAAGCCTATAAACACAGGGTTTGTAGCTGAATATAATGTCTGACACTTGTTACAATACTATAAAGACAAATACTTCAGTGATGTATTTAAGATATTTATACTTTTAATTTTTGGAGTAAATTAGTATAGATGAAGCTTAATTTTCAGAGAATGGATGGTATTGGTAGTTAATGAAAACTTCCTTATATAGCTGCTGGGGTTAGTCTTACTAAACAATAAGCATAATATCACTTTATATTTATATTTTATATTATATAACAATCTCAAACAATAACTAGAGGTGTAATATTTAAATATTTTTGAATTTCACTAACATGGCCTAATTCTAAAAAACTACCACTAAAACTATTTAAATTAAAATTAAGTCCTTTAACTGAAATACATTACTTTAATTCGAAATAAATACATGGACATTTAATTTGTAAAATATACAATACTATAATTATCATAAATCTTTTGGTGAAACCTATATTACCATTAAAAAAATTATATTGGTCTTCAAAAATTCTAATAATTTAAATGTAAATTTAATACTACATTTTACATCATTATCTTATACTAACACTTGGCTAATTAATTTTTTTCTCAAAATTCAATAATAATAAGAAATAAAAAATAAATTGAAAAATTGAAAAGTTTAATAAATTATTTTTAATATTATATTTCCCTTTACCCTCCATCACTCACTCTTACACTGGAATAACACTTTACATAAGAATGTTTTATTATATTTTTATAACCTACTTTAATATTTTATCATTTATTTCCAATGTTAATGATTTGCTTTACGGGCCATAGTTGAAATTGGTTTTAATGTTTTTTATTTCTCCCCGTCTAAGGGGGTGGATGGAGTAAAGCCGATTGATAAAATTAAATCTCCTATTCATAATAGTTTAAATTGACTTCTAACCAAACAAATAATAATAAAAATTGAGATGTTATCTAGTAATTTAAATTTAAAAATGAATATTATAGAGGTCATTGTTACTAATAACTCTCAAACCCTTATAAAATATGAATGGTGGTTAGAATTTGATTTCTTCAAATTTACTAGCCATTTCATTTATATTTTATTTTTATTACCATTCCAATCATTATCATTTAAATGACTTTTTTCCCTTTTAGTTTCACATTATATTTTTGTTTTTCCTTATTCTCAAGGTCTATTCTCATAAATTAGTTTTATTTTTTTTCTTGTTAAATTTCATAACATTTTCATTATTATCATTTTATTTTTACACGTATTCAATTCCATCTTAAATATAGTTGACTTAATTTAGACTTGATTACATTAAATATGTTTATTACATTCTAGTCTAATTAAAACGTCTACTAATCTTACATTTCACCTTGAATTGCTAAATTTAACACCAAAAGTAAAGGTAAGTGTGAATGTAGGTGAGGTCTTAGATAATGTACCACTAGCTTTCCAAACAAAAGAATATGTTTAATGATGATAATCTACAAGTGCAATGTATCAATTGATGCTAGTTTTCTTATATAATATTTAGGTAACTTTTACACACAATAATGCCTTGCATAACCTATAAGATTTTAGACATAACTGATATAGCCCAAAATTTTGGGAGTAACAAATTTGATGTTACAATTTTTTTTTGTTAGCAGTACAAGCTATGAATTGTTGTAAGGATATAACAAAAGGCTCAAAAAGAGACTTTGGGCAAACCATTACAGTTTTCATAAGATTATTTATACATCTTTAAAAATATATTTTACATGAATAAATGTCATGAAAAATTTATTTGGTAGACAAAGGTGATTCTCAAGTTCAATAAACTCCATTAAAACAGCTACACCTTCTATTACTCTGCTATTTGATTTACTTAATAACAATGCATTTATTATTAAATTACAATAAAATACAGAGATGATAGTCTTCAATTCCTATTCAGTTGTGCTGGCCCAATTTAGATGATTTAAATAATAAAATTGTATGTATGATTATACAACTCAATAAACCACTTGAAAATACTTTCTATTTAACAATATACAATGTATATGCAAACAAAACATACTTTATCTCTTATTCAGGTTAGATACATAAACAACACAATTGAAAGGATTTTTTAGATCATTGAACAAAACAACTATGCTTAGGCATTTTCCTTTCTCACTATATGAACACAATAATGCAATTCCATGAATATCATTAACATTGAAACTAATTTAGAATCTGAAACACTTTTCTCTAATATCTCATAGATTTGAACTTCATTTTCCTGCGTGTTCTCTTGGCTCTGAAGTAAAAGGAGTTCCTCTGTAACATCTTGTAAAGTTACACTTTTCTTCCTATATTAAAGCTCTATTAACTTATTTTGCACATTAATATTAATTATTTCCATACATAATTCAACTTCTATTTCGACAAGAGCCTGACGCAATACGTCTCTTGTTTAAATATACATCAAAATTTTAAAATATATTTATTAAAAGATAGACTCACTCACCTATTTGAACTCGTTACTTGGTAGGATTCGCTATTGGTGTTTGAGCAAGCGACATGGCCAGAAAAAGTAAGGAGAAAAAGTTGAGGAACCATAGTTTTCGTATTGTGGAGATTTTTGAAGATGTAGACATGGACTTCAACTTCAAGGGGAAATTCAACCACCGGTGGCGCTCTATGATGGCTCGCAAGTGTACGGGCTTTCCTTTTTCAACATTGCTAACGGCCTTCCACAAGAGATATGGAACAATCACTCCAAATTTCCCCCCTCAACCGCAGCAGCACTATGTCGCGCCAGTAGGTGATTTTCCTGATAATAATAACAAGAAAAGTCCCAATCTGGATTATGATACAGTGGAGGAGATTCTGCGAAGACTTCCTTTGCCCTCATTAATCAGGGCCAAGAGTGTTTGCAAAGCCTGGAACACGGCAATATTGGACAACTCTTTCAATCTCAATGGTGACACTCATCTTTTTGCGACGCAGCACATGGTGCAGGGCTTCCATGGAATCGCCTTCTTCAGTACCATACTCAACAGTTGGTTTCGAATCCCTTTACCATGGAAGAGCTTGAAATGGGACTGCGCCAAGCGCTATCACCCTCGTCCTACCGAGCTTTACCTCTACGCTGCAGCGGCAGGGCTTTTTCTCTTTGTTCATTGGCATTTTTTGATGAATCGTAGCCCCGTGATATTTAATCCTCTAACCAAACAGCACAGGGTCTTGCCTCCTGTTCCGTTGGACTATTTTTGGAGGGCGGGGACAGCCATGGAACTGATTGCCCAGTCCGACTACTTTAAAATTATTACTATAGGTTTACAGGGTAGAGAGCATTTGTGTTTTCTGCTCTACAATTCCACTACAGATAAGTGGATGGGTATCCCTGCCACCAACGACATTCCCATCACCAGACACCTTTGGACGAGCGCACTACACAATGGCGTTGTCTACTTTACGAATAACTTCGGTCATCATCTGGTTTGTTATGACATTGCCTGCGAAGAGTTTCAGTTTAAGGAGATCGAAGGAGGGCTGCCTCCACAGATGGATTCTCATGATCACACAAGGAACCTCCATGGTTCTCTGCTTTCGTTAGTGGCGTGTAGTGGAAAGCTTCTTTTGCTGGGGAGGTTACAGAAGAAGGCCGGGGAAGCCTCCATACTGGGCCGCTTCCCTTTCATCAACCACACTTTGGTGGGGATATGGGAGTTGGATTTAACAGCAGAGAATGATAAGAGTTGGTCTCTCATTTCCGTCACTCCCCGGGATTTGTTAGAAGACACGGTCAAATCGTCCGATGGAACAGATTTTGTGGTTGTTGCATCAGATAAAATTTGGCTTACGATTAAAGGAAGTGTGAATCTGATGAGCCTTAATTTAAGCTCCATGGAATGGAGTGTGTTGCCGGGTTGCCCGACTGAAGATCTGGTCGATTGCTTTCCGAGGAGAGGGGTTTGTGGACCTTTGTCAATTCATAAACTTTCATTGTTGAGCTAGTTTTGATTAAAACTGAATAAATGACCAGCAGTTGTGAAATTGAATAATTGGGAAGCAGTTTTGCAATCTTCTATATATTATACCATTGGAAGCATCTGTTTGCATTTTATAAATAAAAAATTTATTTCGCCTTGCTACAATGTTTGCAGATATTAAAAATAAAAAATTGGCTATTTTTCTTGTTATGTTTCCTGTTGATGCATAAATCTGTGGGTCTAATTCAGCAGCAATATCGGAAACTCTGAGACGTGGGATTGCTCCTCAGAGTGACCTCCAGATTTTAAGGAAGTTGGCTCTTCAGTTCTTTAATGGGGGTTTGGGAAAAAGTTAGAAAGAAAACTATATTTGCAGAAAACAAATGCCTAATCATCCGCCAGATTTGGAACAATTAGTTTGCACAGTGTCTAACTTTGAATGATTAACTGGATTTAAAGAGCAAAATATGCATGATTAAAACTCAGTTTTAAAATATATTAAACAGAGACAGAGAAACAGAGAAATCAAAAGCAAGAAACAGAGATATCCAATATGCACAGAACACATCTCTTTATTTGAATGATGAGTTACAGAGGCAAAAGTTGCTGCACAAAATGATTGTTACATTCTCGTAAAGAAATAACTGCAAAGGTGAAATGAAAGAAATCTGAGTCTGCTGCTCCAACTCTCTGATCTATAGAGATGTCTTTTTTGCAACTCTGAATGTGTCTCTAGAAGAACTCCCTTAATATCACCCGGATCTGCCCATTTATAACCTAGAAGACTGGTGACAAAATCTCAACGGCCTCCGCAAAATTTGGCACAAATCTGGCTCAAATCTGTTAGTTGAAACTGAGCTGCTGTTTCTGTTTTGGTCATGGCTGTATCTGGTACTAAAAAATGCATCTCTGTGTCATGAAAGAAAACTCCCGCTGCCCTTCATATTTCTTCTTACTTCTTGTAGCTCACCATTAAAATGAAATATTGCTGCTCATATTTTAGGGTTTCACCTTTTCACTTTTCTCGTGGAAGAAAGAGTAATATAAGTGTCTTTAATAAAATTTGCCTTATACTGCTAGGACCCAGTATGTGTCATAATTTAAATAAAGATTTTAATCTTTATTTACCTCTCTCGTAACTTTAATTAAAGCTGAGATACAACTTATTAATGATAAAACATTTGAGCTTTATTAGGGGCCCACCACCAAATGTATCTAATAAGAAACTTATATTAATTAAGACTCATCTCCTATAAAATCCTGTAACACATTATGCATTTAATTAAATGAAATGAAGCATTTAATTTCCCTGTACACGGGTAGCTGCTCGGGTTTCTCCACGTGGTGGCTTCCGCATAATCCTTGAGTTTCCATCATGAAAAATAAAGTGGCTCATTTAATTTTTTGTGGCTTTCACCTTTTATTCCCGTGATTTTATTCCATGAGGGACCCACTACCATATGACTTAATATTGAAGCCTCAGTCTCTTCCATGAGATATTTAAGTTTTAATAAAATAAAATGAAGGCTTTTATCTCTTCCCAGCTGCCTCCACGTATTCTTAGTTTCTTTTTTCATTGCTGCGGGTACTGACAAATGTCACACTCGGCATCAGTCCTTTTAACTGCTCCTGAACCATTTATTCCTGTGCATCTTACGGTCGATGTGATTGATGAAACTCTGTGTCTTATGCATTTGAAAAAGTTTGAAATGGTGCAAAATTTTGTCACCAGTTAATGGCGACTAGCTGGGAGAGTGGGCTTGCTCACTCCAAACTCAAAATCTCTAATTAGCAAATTAGTGCCTTATCCATTGGGCATATAGAGGCACATTCTCTGAAACTGAAACATTCATGAAACCGAAGACACATCTGAATCTGAAAATGTATGAAGCTGAACTGAAACACCACTGACCCAAAATACATCCCACCACTGAAACTGACACTGAGCACTGAAACTGACTTCTGAACCACACAATTGATGTTTTGCAACTGAGACCAACTGACCATAAACTTTCACTGCAACCAAGACTTATTGAAAGGAAACTAATGAAACTGAAACTAATGCTACTGCTATCGCTTATTTTGAACATTGAAACCAAATTACTGACAATTGAAACATACAGGAACATATCCATTCACCGGAATAGCAAAGTAGCTACCAGATTTAATTATGTTGCTCCAATATAGCTTCATCAAACTGAAAATGAACCAGATAAACTGTATGAAGAAATATAACAATATTTTGTACCTTTTTACTTCTCTACACTCTGGAGAGTCTCTTTTTGCTTCAAAACACCAGTCATGTTGATCATCATGTTGTTCCTGTTTCAGAGGAGGGTGGGAAGGGAAAATAAAACATTGAAACTCTTTCTTCTGTTTTCATTTGAAAACTTCTGCTAACAAAATTTCTTCAATCACTTCTTTTGTTGACTTTTAATTTGAATGATGATCCATGATAGCATCAAGATCAAGCTGACAAGTGACAGAACTGCCTAAAATAGTGTTGAACCTTATTCAGATCTCTTCATGCAAGAAGAAATGTGTAGAGTCTAACTCTGTTTGTGACATCATATGTGGCTCTGCACTATGGCAAATGTCTCTCTGAATCTCATCATCTTGTAGAGGAAAAACTTCATCAAGAAGAAGATAATAACCATTTTCAAAAATTAAAAACAAATCAGCTCTAGAATCTTCCTTTGTTTCAACATTTTTTTCATGATTTGCTACAAGCCTTACAAAAGAACCTTGTACTTTCTCAACTGCAAGATATTCCTCATTAAGAAGCTGGTATCCTTGCTGTAAAACTGAGAACAAATCCTCATCATGCTGAAAATGTTCCTCATGTATCTCCGTGGCTTCTACCTGTAGGTGTGAAACTTCATTGAAGTAATAAAGACACCCATTCTTTGTAGACTTTGGTATAATGTCATTTGAACCTCCTCAAAATGCAATACAGAGGCAGCATCACCATAGACCCAGTACTTTTTAGCTTCAAAGCTTCTCTTGCAGTACTTTTCAGCTTCTAGAAACCTCATCTCATAAGCATCTTCTGAATCTAATTTAATATTTGACAGTAACTCTGGATCTCCCTTTGCCACATACGCTTGATGTTGGTAACCAAAAGGATACACAGGAGCCACTTTCTTATTTGTAATTTGATTCATGATACTTGATTCTTCTCGAACGTCAAAGTGACAGAGAACCTGGTCAATGGCTTCTATAGGTTGATTTGCAGCTATGGAGGCTTGTAAAGGGTAATTTTCAAGACAATTGGGCATTCTCTGGCTTTATTCATACTGTTGCTCATAAGAATTTTGAGGCATTAAACATAGATCAGCATGGTATAGGTTTTGACCTTTTAACTCATTGATCTCATGGGAGAGGGTTTTAATTAGTTCTTTCACAGCACTCATCTCCTCATGATTTGTCAAATCAGCAGGGAGGGTGGGTGGACTAAAATTCATAGGCATCTATCTATAAGAAAGAACCTGAGATAGGCTATATGCATGAGGCATTAGTTGTTCTAAGGATAGAGGAGGCAGTTTACTAGATAATATGAGATTACTTTCAGCCTTAATGGCAAGATCATATGACTGAGGCAAAGTTTCACCTCCTAGGGATTGTATCATGATAGAAATCTCAGGGTCTAAAGCCTTTAAATAATACAAGAAAGCAAAGACTGGAGGGGGCCTCATGTCTATAGAAAATTTTTTCCATACCTTGTCAAATCTTGAATTGAAATCATGTATGGGCTCCATAGGATACCTCTTGATTGTAATCAGGTTCTAGGTGAGAGTGCTGACATTTGTCTTGTCTCTGAATTGATTGTAGATGAGTTCCCCAAGTTGATCCCATCCAGTGATTGAACCAGGTTGCAAGCTTCTGTACCATTCTTTTGCTTTGTCCTTGAGGGAAGATGTAAGAAACAAGAGAGCATGATCCTCAGTCGTGACATTATGAACAGAGCATAGATTTGCAACATCTTGAATATGATCTGTAGGGCAAATAGAGCCATCTCCAAGAAAGTGAGGCAATGCCTTCTAGGCTATGTCAGGAACTTGACCCTACTACTAAAGAACAAGAGGACTTGAATCCCAGGCTACAAAAGGTAGATCTCTTTGAATATTCAGGTGCACATATATACCAGGGGCTGCCGTGATTTGCAGGAGCAAAGATTCAAGAAAGATCCACCAGTACAGTCGCCAGATGGAAGATTCATGCTCCTAGGAGCAGATAATTTTGTGATTTCCATCAAAACCACAAAATACAGGGCAAAGATTCAAGAAAAACAAAGAGCAAAGTCTTTGAATCGAGTCCCACCAGGCGTGCCAAAAACTGTTACTCTCCACAAAGTTTTTTAAGTTTCTTTTATCTCTCCTATAGCCTGCACGTGGAAGACTCCACACCATTTTAACTTGCTTTCTGAAATTTGTTTGCTGAAGTATCAGGGCTCATTTCAAAGTTATTGTATATGTACATGATTTTGCATACTTAATGAAAGAGAAGACCATTTGATTACAAATCATCGTAAATTCTGACTAATCTGTGTTTGAATTCTTTATATATACTTTGATTTGCTGCGTCCTTTGGAGTGCTCATCAGTCTGCATGTATTGTCTTTATTCACCATCCTCTGAAGTTAGCATCAATTGTATCTAGCTGTGGAACATCCTAGTGAACATATGGTTTGATTTCTTCTCCTCATGACATTATCAAGTGTGTATGTGGCTCAATAGCTGAAGATTCATCATAATTTGAAGTTTTCATTTATATTTCTTTTAATTTTAGAACCATTCACCATCACAAATTGCAAATAATTGACAATCAGAAGCAAAATACATGAAATATGCAATCATCTCATAGATAATTGTATACTTATAGCGAGAAAGGAGATTTAAGATGAAGTTGGTTATGATACTTTGTGTGATTTAAGATGAGCTTCAACACACTATTGATGGATGATAGATGATATGGAGATGGGGGTGCCAAAGGTGTGCTTGTGTTTCTGCAGCATAAATTTACTCAAACGATGGATATGAAATGAAGAAGAAGAGGGTTGCATTTATAGAAATATGTGAGAGTAGATCAACGGTTCAGAAGAAATACGGAGATCAAAGGTTGAGAATGGTTGAGGAATGTGTGCGAATAGAAAGAGGACAAGTGTCCAAGCTCCATCATGTAACAGGGGAGTTAACAAAATTGATTGAATAGTTAACAGAATAGACCAATCAGTTAAGTGAATTAATTGGGGAATTGACTGAATTGATTGATCAGTGAACTCGAATGATTAATTAGTTAACAGACTTGATTAATGAGTTAACTAATTTTAACTGGAGAATAAATAGGACATGTGGGTGAGGGAATATTAGCTAATTAAATATTTAAAATATTTAATTATATGTGCAACATGGTGAGGTGGAAAAGGTGAGGGGAAAGATGAGGTGGATTGATGAGGTGGAATTATGAAATTAGGACTTAGGATAGAGAGATTTAGGATTAATTAAATAATGTAGGATTATTTAATTATGTGAGACATTAGAAGAATTAGGAAATTCAATTAAACAAATTGATTTTATTTAATTATGGGATAATAAACCAATCAAATAAACTTAGAATATTTATTTAATTGATAGAAGAAATAAGAAGGGAATAAATATTAAGAATATTTATTTAGAATGAATCGTGTCATTTTTAGACGTATACATTTTGCCCCTCTTTGATGCAATGATGGTGTAGTGAGAGGTTTGGCATATAAAAATTTATCATTGGTTAGAAGATAGGTCAGGTGGGAGGATGTTGTCCTGGAGGTAAGTGTAAATCTTACCGTACCAAGGTGAATCAGATCCAACTAGAAGGCATATGGAATGGGTCTCAGGAAGATCATAAGCTGGTTGTCAGATAGTTTCCACTAAGAACTTGTACCATGACTCATTTTCAGGTATCTCGAGAAGAGAGGCAATGGTTGCCATGGCATCTGTTGCTTTGTTCTCGATCCTAGGTATCTGTACGAAAGAGATGATTACAAAGTGTTCTTTGAAGTCGTCGACCATCCGCTTGTATGGGACAAGCTTTTCATCTTTGGTTTGGTAATCATCATTGACTTGATTGATTATAAGTTGAGAATCACTGTATACAAATTTTGCACCATTTCCCAATCATAATATTTAGCTATGCTTTCCTATAAAGTTCGGTGTAAAGTTCAGTCTAATGTCTTTACGGAAGTGAGTTAGTAAACTATTTTTTTTTAATCCATGTATAACAATTACATATACCAAGAAATTTCATGACTTATATTTAATTAAAAATAAGAGAATCTACATTAAATTGAAAAAATATAAATTGAACAAGAATAAAGTCAGTGACAAGAGATGCGTTTTAGCTTGTGGAATATAATTATATATAAAATTATGATATAATTGAGATCAGGATTAAAATTACAATTTGGATCTATACAATTGGCCTATATAATTAGCATTAGATGACAGATGAGCCATATTTTCTGACTACATATAACTTTTCTAGCTTCTGTAAGATGACAGCATCATGGCTGCTGAGATTATTTCTTCTAGGGATGAATTGGGTGTTATTAGTAATGAATTTTGTGTTATTAGTGTGGATTGTGACAGAGATGATTTATAGAGCTTTGGTAATGACAAACTGGTAGGCTAAATTTATCTTATCGCTCATCAACTTTTGAAGGAGATTTCTGTGATATGTGCCTCTAAAATTGGTAATTGGCAGATAGTTCACAAAGATTATAGTGATGAAGAGGAGAATTGTTACCCTTGTTAATTTCTAGTGAATTGTGAAATGTATAGATAGTACATTTGATATAAAATTTATTTTTTAACATTTTTATTAGTTAAAACCCTAGTTATCAAAATGAGAGAATCTAAAAGGAATCTCCTCCTTTCTTTTGTGGAGTGATTGCATGGTCAATGAAAGATACATAGAAAACCTGAAGGCATCAGTGGAAGTTTGAATATGCAACATGCATCAAAGAAAGCTAGAAACATAATAGAAATGGGTGGTGAGCATTTCATGATTTGTTTTCAAAAGCTTCTTCTTTCTAACTTCTTCTTTCTATCCTCTTCCTTAACCTACAAAACATCAAAATTAAATTAGATGGAAGAAGTGTGCATGAATGAAAGAACAAATGAAAAGAGTTAGAAATGCAATAGGATTTATATGCTATGTTTAGAGCTATTAAAAAAACAGCAACCATATCCTTGCATTATAGCAAATAGATTTCAACAAATAAAAAGAATTGGAAAAGCAATATATAGCCTATGGCTATTAAAAAAAAATAGTTTCCTCATTTTAGTAAGCAACCATATCCCATTATAAAAAATAGATTCCTTAATTGGTGGATGTTGATGTGTCAGTTACTTTGATTTATCATAAATAATATTTATATTTTATTTCAAATTTAAATGTAATTATTCAAAAGAGAAATGAAAATAAAATAAAATTGAAGAAGTGTGCCAAAAAAACAAATGAAAAGAATAGGAAAACCAATAGGATTTATATTATTCAAAAAAATTACTTTCTTTATTTTATTAAGCAACCATATTCTTATATTATAGAAAATAGATTTCTTTTGATTAGAGTAGTATTTATATTTTATTTAAATGTAAATGTAATTATTTAAATTAAATGCATGTATTCAATTATTTAATATTTAATTTAAGTTTTATTTAAATCCCTATAAAAGGCCTAATTGATTTCTTGGTTCTATGGGTCATTTTAAGTAAGGTAAAATTAAATAGATTTATTTGTTATAGCTTTGCATTTATATTGTAAATAGCTGCTAGGGGCAGCACCCATTGCATTGATATCAAAAAAGTATAAACATCATAGTTGATTTATATCCAGACATGACTATCAGCGATGGATTGCAGTATCATCTTATATGCCCCCACTTCCTACCTTCCATGAGACTACCTCCCTGATTACAAGGCCTATTAAACAAAATGGCCATTACTGTGCAGAAACTAAAAAACTAGAGACAACAAAAAAAACATAGACTGTACACATTTATTTTCACAATCAATCGTCACCTTCTACTTCAGCTTCCCTGGCTTGTCTTGCCGTGATTGCTCAAGCCACCACTGGACACTCATCTCCACATGCGTTATGAGCTGGGCCATCTGTGATTTCCTCCAGAATGCGACCATCATTCTCCACCCAATCTTCACCCTTGCCTAGGCCCCAGAGCTGTGTGTCGCTGGTATCATCACTTGCCACTAGACCTTCTTCCTTCATGTACTGCTTCATCCAGCCAGGATTCGACACCTGCACCACCCCTACCATCTAGCCCAGACAGTTGATGCTTCCTTCAATTTCAGTCCACCTGCCTTCCATCTCCATTGGTCTCATTGTTCACACCACTAGGAACTTTCCTACTTCCACCCCCCGACTCTAGTCATGTAGTAATTATGGGCCAATGGGGAGTGGAGATTCTTATCATTGTTGTCCAGGGCCGCATCAATCTCTCCCAGGAGGGAATACAGGAAAAGGCATTGGCATAGAAACTTTGCCTTATCCTTTCGCACCCTCATGTACACCAGGACCATGAAAAACATCGCTGCAATATCAATGTCGATGGGGTAGCGATGAGTAGCCTTCAAGAATTCTAGACCCAAGACCTTCTTCACCACCCACAAGACTAGCGGATGGTTAAAGACAAGAATGCCTCTGAGCCTTTTATCTAAAAACTCTCCTCTGAAAGCCATTTGTAGCTTTGTTGCTTTGAGGCAGATAGGCATATCCATTGCTACAAGCTCCTCCTTGCCATGGGAATGAATGCAAAAAAGATGTGAGCCTTTGTTCTGAGTTCCTTGATTTATAGTGCTCTGCCTCTTGCAAAAATGATTGATTCATGCCATCATATTTCCGCATGAGAACAATATAAACAATCTTGGGGAATTAAAATCAAATCCCATCTCTGGTCCTTTATTATACCTTCTGACCAATGGAGTTATGCCATTAGTCCCTCCAAAGCCGTCACTCCTATGAGCGAACGTTTCCCACGCTTGCCAATTAAATTGCCATCTTGGTGTAGGTTTTCCTAACATAATCTAGTACTTATTTCTATGTGCCATGAGCTACCACCTTTGCCAAATCATCCGCCTCTACATTCCCTTCTCTATACACGTGGTTTAATTTGAAGTCTTCAAAACCTTCCAAAAGTTGCTTTATGGGACACAGCCACTGGCCAAGCACCCAGCTTGGGGTGTGATTTTGTCTAATCGCATTATTGGTGTTGAGGGAGTCTCCTTCCAGATGGACCTTCCTAACTCCCAATTCTTTTTCCAGCTGGAGGCCTACCAAGGCCACCCTAAATTTAGCTTGATTATTGGTAGAAACCCCTAACCCACTAGACTTTTGCCCCAAAGTGATGCCTTGTTCATCTCGAGCAATGTACCCAACTCCACTTGGTCCTGGGTTTCCTTGCGAAGCCCCATCAAAAGTAACCTTGATCTAGCTAGGGTCTGGAGGGTGCCATCTCACATTCACCCTATCCTTCTTTGCCTTGTCCTTCCCACCAATCAAGGTGGGTATCCTGAAACCTAGGAATACTTTAGAAATTTTGTCATCCCACCCTGAGAATTCCTTCTTCTTATTTAGCTTTATGCCTGTAGCTTCATTCACTAGCTTGTGATAAGGGATTTTGTCTTGATGCACAAGGCCTTTGAGGACAATTCCTTGTCCTAGAAGATATGCCTATAGTGCTCTTTCTAAATCTCCCATATGAGGGAGGAGTGGAGGATGTACCAGATGCTACCAAAGGCTACCCTTTGGTGGATAGTGGGCCACATATTGAACCATGCGAAAGTGTCCTGGGGGAGCAGACTTTGGAAATTTAATTTCCTCATGAAGTGATGCCAACATTCTATTGTAAAGGGACATTGAAGGAGAATGTGGTCTGTATTTTCGTTATTGTTTTTGTACAACATACATCTACCTAACCCTACTATCCCAAATCTAGCTAGCCTATCCTCTATGAGGACTTTCTTTTGGATTACCAGCCAAGAAAATACACTTTCTTTTGGAAGGTTATGTTTGTTCCAGATGAGTTTTAGGGGCCAGTTTTGTCTTGCAATGGCTACTTCTTTGATCCTGTAAGACCCTGTGGTCGACCCACTCTATTTGATTTCATCTTCTTGCATAGAGGGGGCCAGCGACCTATTCTTCAGAATAGTCTGCAGATCTTTTTTCTGATCTTGAGGTGCCTCCAGCCCTACTAGGGACTTCCACTCCTATGATGGAACCCCATTTGTCATTGACAAGTTCTCGAAGTTGCAGACCTTGTGTCCCTAGACCCTTCTTGTTTCCTCCATAATTTCTCCCAAATTGGACTGACTGGCAAGAGTCTCTCCTCCTCCCCAATAGTCCTTGCAAAAGTTTGCCCTTTGTCCATTCCTGACCTCCCAAGTGATGTGCCTGGTGATGATGTCCCTGCATTTTAGAAAGTAATTCAAAATCGCAGAGCACCTTGGTGGGTCCAGGATGGTGATGATTCTGGTGTCTTCAACCAAGTCCAAATACTTCCTTCTGAGGATCTTGACCCATTTCTGCTCACCATTCATGTGTAGATGCCATATGTTTGGCCCCCATGGCAAGATTCATGATGGTCAGCTGTCTAATACCCATTCCACCTACTTTCTTGGGAGTGCAGACTTTATCCCAAGCTACCAGAGGGAGTTTGTGTTGTTCACCTAATCCACTCTAAAAAAATGTGTTGATGGTCTGGAAGAAGACTTCTTCCACACTTTTAGGGATTTTCAAGCAGGACATCAAGTACACAGGGATTGCTGAAAGGACCGATTTCACCATCAATAACCTCCTCGCCAAGGATAACCAGTTCCCTATCCAAGTTCCTGGCTTGTTCTTGCAGCTATTGATCAGACTCTCCCAGTAGCTTCTTTTGTTAGCTCCTACAAATAAAGGGGTTCCTAGGTAGCAGCTGGGAAAGTTTGCTACTCGTAAATTGAGAATTCTTGCTAGGTCCCTTTGGAGACTGGGCTGGGTATTAAGGAAGAAGACTTTTGATTTTCTCCAATTGATGCTCTAGCCTGAGGTTGAATAGTACTCATCTAGAAAGGTTTTGATTGTTTTGGCTTCCCTCCTGCATGCTTCTCTGAAAAGGATTGTGTTATCAACAAATTGCTGATGAGTAATGTTATCTAGACCATTGGCTACTGCTACTCCTTTCCACTTTTGTTATCTTTTAAGGCCATTAATCCATCTTCCTAAGGCTTCTGCCATGATGATGAAGAGGAAAGGGGATATGGGGTCCCCTTGTCTGATGCCTCTTGTTGAGGCAAAGAAGCCATGGGCTAAGCCATTCACCAGAACAAAAAATTTTGGTGAGGAAATGCAGCTGTGAACCCACTCCCTCCAGTTTCCACTGAAACACTTCCTTGAAGTCATCTACCATTTGTTTGTAGGGTATTAACTTCTCATCCTTTGTTTGGTAGTCATCGTTCACTTGGTTGATAACTAAATGTGAGTCGCCATATACTTGAACTTCTGTGATGTTCCATTCAATTTCCTACTTGATGCCGATGACTAGGGATTCATACTCTGTCACATTATTGGTACAAGGAAAGAGAAATATAGATGGTGCTACCATGAGGTGTGACCATCAGGATACCTGCCCCCAATCCATGTTGAGTATAGGAGACATCAAAGTATATTTTCTAGGTTGTCGTTGTTATATGAAAGATGGAGTCTTCTAGAAATTCAAAATTCAAAGGATTATCATCTGTTAAAGGTGCCTCTGCCAGTTGATCTACAAGTACTTGACCCTTTATTGCATGCCTATCTACATATTCATGGTCAAACTCACTGAGAAGCATAACCCATTTGGATAATCTACCTATAAGAGCAGCTTTGTTGAGCAAATACTTGAGTGGATCAATTTTTTCTACTAGCTTGATGGAATGCGATAACATGTAATGTCTCCATTTTTGTGAAGCAAAGACTACCGCGAGGCATGCATTTTCAATTAGCATGTATTGTAACTCATATCCAACTAATGTTCTACTGATGTAATATATTGCTTGTTCTTTCCCTTCATGATTTTGTTGTGTAAGGAGAGCTCCCAGAGCTATTGGTGTGGTGGAGATATAAAGTAACAGAGGTTTACCCTGGATGGATGGCATTGATACTGGTGGGTTCATGAGATACTCTTTCAACTGTTGAAATGCTTGTTCACATGAATTAGTCCATTTGAAAGGAATATTCTTATGTACGAAGTGCGTGAATGGGTGGCACTTGTCTGCCAATTGAGAAATGAACCTTCTGATAGATTGTAGTTTTCCCTGTAAAGATGTTAGTTGACTGATATTTTTGGGTGGTGGCATTTCCATGATAGCCTTCACCTTAGATGGGTCTACTTTGATTCCCTTTCCTGATATGATGTACCCTAGAAGCTTGCCAGATGTGACTCTGAATATGCATTTCTTTGGATTGAGGTGCACATTGAACTGCTCCAATCTTGTGAAGATTTTATCTAACACTACTAGGTGTCCTTCTCTTGTGAGTGATTTGGCCAATATGTCATCCACATAATCTTCCATTATGGTGTGCATCATGTCATGAAAGATTGTTGTCATAGCACTCTAATATGTTGTGCCTACATTTTTCAATCCAAATGGCATGACCCACCAATAATAGGTGCCCCATGGATAGGTGAATGTGGTCTTGTGTTGGTCTTCAGGTACAATTTTGATATAGTTGTATCTCAAGAAACTGTCCATTAGTGACAACATTGAGTGTCCCGCCATGAGATCTACAATGATGTCTATGTTTGGCAGTGGGAAATCATCTTTTATGCAGGCTTTATTTCAGTCTCTGAAGTTGTTACATAGTCAAACTCTCCCATCTAGTTTGGCGACCAGCATGATGTTGGAGATCCACTCAGGATAGTCTATTGGTCTAATGAACCCAACATCTAAAAACTTCTTTAGTTCTTCTTTTACCACGAGGGAAACCTGCGGGTGCATCTTTTTGAGCTTTTGCTTAACAGGTTTAGTTCCTAGAGCTAAGGATAAGTGATGTATTATGAGATTCAAATCTAGTCACGGCATGTCCGCATATGACCAAGAAATGTTTATTTGTTTCCTTTTAAAGAATTTAGTGAACTCTAGTTTCTCTTGTGTAGTTAAAGATTGTGCCATGTACTGACATTGATCTGCTCTGTTGGTTTTGTCAAGATTGACAATCTTTCCTAGTGTGTCAGAATGGGGAGAGGGTCAAGCCTTTTATCCTTTCACGCCTCAGAGAGGTTTTCACTGTTAGATAGGTCTTTTATATTTTTACTATTTTCATGATCTAACACTACCACAAAGTGGTATTCACCATTAGATCTATTTTTCATTTTTATATTTTTGAGACTGAAAGGCTTGGCAATCTCTCCAAAATAGGCCTTGTCATTGAGTTCTATGGCATAGCCAACCCTGTGATCCCCTGCGGGTCTATGATCTCTAAGCTCTAGATAGTCTACAATGGCTTCATTATTTTGGAAGGTATCTAGCTTGGGGGTAGTATCTTGGAGGTCCCAATCTATTAGTTCTGATTATACCAGTGGTAGAGGATCATTTGGTTCGTCAGGTTCTAGGACATTGATGGTCAATATTGAGGAGTTAAGATGGCCATTATAAGCATTGACAATGCCTGTGATGGTACTCTCCACTAGTTGATCTATCAAGTTCAGTATCATTCCTTCCTCTTGAATTTCACTATCATTATTGTGTAGGTCGAACTCTAACAGTCTAGCCCTTAGACTTTGTCTGTCATTAGTTGCATGGGTAGGCACATACTTGTGGACCACATCAATATATTTTTCTTCACAAGATAGTTTAGAGACTATCCCATTCATACTCATTGGATTTTATCTCACTCCATCCTTGTAGTTGGTGAATTTGATCTACTATGTTAGTAGCAGATGTTTCTAGTTGTTTGTTTTTATGCTTGTCTAATCCCTTGGTCTTTTCTTTGCTAGTGTAGCCTAGACCTATAGTGTCAGGAGCTATTAATGTAAGAGGTTAGATAGGTTCAGTGATACTTTCCTTTCTCAATCTGATGGGCCCATGACCTTCATACACCATTCTTTGTAGTATTTGGAATCCTTGACCATACTATGTAGTTTGTACTAGGGAGTGATGGTCTTATTGCTGGAAAAGATGGTCTTCATCTTTATATAACCATTGTAGAATGTCTTTTTCATCACTCTCATCTTCAAGGCTTCCCCATTTGACAAATGGACCTTTAGTAGTTGCTATTTCTTTGGGTTTGCTCATGGAAGTTTTTCCATAGGATCTGGGGGAGATAGGGAGCTGTGATAAACAAAAGGATTGTGCAATTGTGTATTCATCTAGGCCTTTGTCTTTGACTTTGAAGTTGGTTTGGGGTGCCTTCGATGTGGAAGGAAGTGAAGTTGGGTTGACATGGGATGAAGATGACGTAGAGGCACGGTTATGGGGAATCACAACTTTAGGTTTAGAGTGCACATTGTTATAGTACTGAAATGCATTAGAATCACCTTGGACAGTGATTTCATGGCCTTCAAAGGGGAATTTTATACATTGGTGGTAGGTTGAAGGTACTTCCTTCATAACATGTATCCAAGGTCTCCCAACAAGAATGTTATACGCAAGCTCCATATCAAGGACTTGACACACTACATCTTTTACTACAGGTCCCACTCTGATAGGTAAAACAACCACTCCCTTTGAAGTTCTTTCCTCTTCATCATAAGCTTTGATGGTAATTTTCCTTTTTGGATCGATAGCTTTCTCTAAGAACCCCAATGAAAGGATTAGCTTTAAAGTGTAAATATTTAAACTAGCCCCTCCATCATTTAGAACCCTCTTGATTTTGTGTTTGTGGATCTGAAGGCTTTAATGTGTAGAGAGGCATTGTGAGGTTGAGTGGGAGACATCATCCTTTTCATTGAATGATAGGGAGTGAGGTGTGGTAATGTTACCTACCATGGTCTGGAATTTCTCTTCAACAAGGTTTGTTGGCATGGTAGCTTCAGAAAGAGCTTGGTCCAGTATGGCTCTATGAGATGGGGACAAATGTAAAAGTTCCAAGATGGAGATGTGTGTAGGAGTTTTATGAAGTTGATCCAAGACACTATACTAATTGGACAAGGAGGATGGCTTGGATGGGACCCCCTTTAGAGTAACTTTTCCACGATGAGTGGTCACTTTACAATTAGGAGTATTATTTAGGGTATTGACATGTGACTCAATTTCTAAAATGTTGTTAACCACATAGTCAAATCTTACGTTTGTATAATTGGTGTTATTAATGCCACTGTTGTTTTGTTTGGAACCCAAGCCTTGCTCATAATTGGGAAGTGGATCCTTGAATGCCAAGTGATCAACGTTAGAGGCATGTCTGTCGAGTGACACCTTTTTTTGGTCCAACAAATCTTGAATTGTATGTTTGAGTGCTATACAATTGTTTGTTTTGTGTCCCTTGTTCTGGTAGAACTCGTAGAAGTCGTCATTCCACCAAGGAGGTTTGACCTATGGTTCATAATCCCATGTGGCTAGAAGTGTTATGAGTTGACCTGCTAGAAGTTTTCATAGGTTAGTTTCCAATGATTCTCCTAGAGGTGTAAATTTTCTCCTAGGTTGATAGTTTGTAAACCGTGATTCAGTGTTTCATGGTTTGTTTTGTTGAGGATTGTTTTGTGGGCATGTTAAAGTGAAAATTGGTTGTTTTTGTGCCACAAATTTGGCATCCACAACCCAATCATCCACAACATTTTTGTTCTTGGTCCAGAAGTGTGGTTTCTCAGTATTGGTATTTGTACTTGGAGTGTCTTTGTACAATTTGATTTGTCCTTTTGCTACCAATGCCTTCTCAATGATCAAGCCCATCTCAATGAACTTGCTAAAGGAAGAAGGGCATTGTATCTAGATTTGGTAGCTGAGGTCAGTGTGCAGGTTGTGAATGAACATTTCCAGCATATGTTTTTCAGGTATTTGGTGTGGACATTTGTTCGCCAATTGTCTCCATCTTTGTATGAATGCGGCGAATGATTCTCCACCCTTTTGCTTGGTGTTACAAAGATCTAAAATTGTGATGTCATGCTCAATATTATAGAAGTGTAGGATGAACTTGTCCATGAGTTCATTAAATGTTGGATGCCAAAGGGTAGTCTAGAGAACCACTCCAATGCTTGTCCTCCCAAGCTTCTAGGAAACAGTTGCATTAGGTATGTGTCATTGTGGCCAACTTCTATGCATGCTGCACTAAACTATCTAATGTGGTCTCTTGGATCACCTTTTCCTTGATATTTGTCAAATTTGGGTACCTCAAATTTAGAGGGAAAAGGTATCATGACCAAAGATTTATGAAAAGGATACAGTAAAATATCCTCTATAGAGTAATGTTTCGTTGATGTTCCAGTTTGCATGTCTGTGAACTATTGTTGTAAGGCTTTGATTTGCTGCATTATTAAACCTAAAGCATTAGTAGAGTCAATGGTTTCTTTCCCTTTGTCTACAGTTCTTTCTTCCTGTGTACTATCCTCAGGGATTCTTTCTTCTTCATTTTCTCTTAATGCGTTGACATCAAAATCCTTAGGTACTTTTGCTCCTTCGCTAGCTAGGTAAAGAAAGAATCTAGAAGGGTCTTGGGTGAGCACCTTATACATCAGTCGTTGGAATTTTTGGTCTTGTTGAGTTTGTATCAAATCTTCCTCAATAATCTCCTCATCACTGTTGTGAGGGATGGAGAAATTTTTTTCAGAGGTGCCTTCCATTTCTAATTATTTTTGGTGTTGAGATCTTGTTAGGACCATGCAACCGTGAGTTTGGATGGGGTGATGTTGAAGTGAAAACTTGTAGGTAACAATGGTTCATTTTTAGCAAGACAGCAATGTAGCAAAGATCTAATGATATGCAAGATAGCAATGATTCAGTTATACCCCTCCTAGTTAAAACTATGTAAGATTTGTATGCACATCATTTTTACTTCTTCGCCTAATTAAATCTACGATGATCTAAGAAGTGTAGCTATATGATCTAAATCAACTCTTATCCCTGCAAGTAGATGACAAAAGAATCCTGCAAACAAGTGTTAGTCTTAACGAAAACCACTAGAAAAACTCTAAAATCTCTATTTTAAGACAGATGCACAGCTTCAAAGTCTAAATGCGCAAAAATAGAACTCAGAAGCACAAAAATTTAAAAGTGTAGAAACATAGTTTATATGCATAGGAACAGGTATCATATGCACATCTATTTTAGAAGCACTGAGACAAAGGTTAGAAGTGTGGAAATAGAGAATGTATGCACAGTATTATCAGATGTACCATAAAATCATATGCATCGTAACATAGGTCGTATGCGCAGCTTCTGATGATGGATGTGCCAAAAGATTGTATGCGTGGAAAGATTGTTCAGATGTGCATCAGGATTGATCAAATATGTAGAAATAACCTGTATGGAACTTGTGCGGAATCTATCACTCAAAAACTTAGTTTTGGATTAGATTTGGGGCAAGGGCCCCACAGTGGGTGTAAAAAATGTTATCAGGAATTATTGTTAATAGCATAAAACTATTAATAAACCAATGGACATCAGTAGAAATTGCGAATAACAAGATTGAACAAATAAAGCACAAACCTCACAAGCCTTGTTATCCTACAGCTTCCATTGTTCGCCTAGTCTAGATCAAACTTTTGTGATGAAATTTGCCCTCAGAAAGCACACTTCCTTGCTTCATTCTTCAAGATGGCAATGGAGAAATGGCTATGATACTTTATTTCTATGAAGATGAGCTTCAAAGCAATAGGGGTGATCTCAAGAAAATGTATGATAGTAGGGGTGCCAAAGGCATGCTAGTAATTTGATAGAGTAATCTTACTGAAAGCTTGGATGATAGAAATGGAGGAAAATGGTGTTATTTATGGACTTGTGAGAGAGAAGATCAATGGTTGAGAAGAAATAAGATCAACGGTTGAGAATGATGCATGAATAGAAAGAGGACAAGTGTCCAAGCTCCTTCATGCAATAGGGGAGTTAATAGAATATATTGAAGAGTTAACAGAATAGACTGATCAGTTAAGTGAATTGATTGGGGAGTTGATTGAATTGACTAATTAGTTGAGTGAATTGATTAATTAGTAAACTCAAATGACTAATTAATTAACTGATTTGATTGACAAGTTAACTAATTTGACTGGAGAATAAATAGGACATGTGGGTGAGGGAATATTAGCTAATTAAATATAATTAAAATATTTAATTATATGTGCAACATGGTGAGGTGGAAAAGGTGAGATGGAAAGGTGAGGCGGATTTATGGAATCAGGACTTAGGATAGAGGAATTTAGGATTAATTAAATAATTTTGGATTATTTAATTATGTGAGACATTAGAATAATTTAGGGAATTTAATTAAATAAATTGATTTTTTTAATTATGGGATAATGAACCAATCAAATAAACTTAGAATATTTATTTAATTGATAGAAGAAATAAGAATTTAGATAAATATTAAAATATTTACGTAATTCGGCATGAGCCAATTTTAGGTGTATTCAAAGCTCAATAATTCTAGCATCCCTAAGCTTCATGAGTTCTTCTTGCATTTTCGGAGCTAGAGTGGGGTTAATAGGCCTTTGCCTCTGTCTAAATGGCTTAGCCCTAGGATTGAGGGGAATTTCATGCTGAAATAAGTCATCTCTATATGTCTTCAAGTATTCATATGACCAGGCAAAAACATGTTTGTATTTTCTCAGTAAGGCTATCAACATTGCTCTAATATGTGGTTTCAAATGTTTACCTATGTATACTTTGTTTAGAGCATTTTGTGTACCCAAGTTTATATCCTCCAGATCCTCCCTGTGACGGGTAGAGGTCTTGGTAGTTAACTGATCTCTATTATTGAATGCTCTTTCTAAAGCCACTAACCCTCTAGCGATTTTATTGGTTTTAAGTTGTATTACTTCTTTCTCAAAAAGGGTATCTTTCCCATCTACAACTTCTACAAAGTTCTAGAAATCAATTTATTGATTCTCATATTCATCAATACAATGCAAAAACTTTATCAGATCTTTGTCATCCTCAAATACCTACCAACTGCATATGTTGTCTGGCACTGGTGGCCTAATGTTAATCTTAATGTTTGTAATATCAGACAAAGTGATATCATCTAGCTTGATGGCTACATTAGCTAGGAAATCTTCCATAACATTTTTTGATCTTTCTATCAAATTTATTGAGAATGCATCAAACAATTCTATAGTATCCCAAACAACATGCTTATTTTGTTTTAATCTCTTATTCTTTGAAGCATACTTATCTCTTACTTGGGAAACTATTAATTCTGAATCTCCAAACACCCTTAACATCTTAATTCCATGTTTAAGAGCAACATTCAATCCTAGCAACAAGGCTTCATATTCTACAGTATTATTTGTGCAAGAAAATTTCAATTAAAAGGAGAATTTAAGGATCTTACTAGTAGGAGATAGAAATACCACTCCTACACCAGAACCCTCTTTTGAGAAGGCACCATTGAAGTACATGGTCCATAAGCTATTTTGGTCTTTCTACTTTTCAAGCTCTTCATCAATAGGTTCTTTCCTTTTTTCATCTTGATCACATGATAGAACCTTGAAATTCTCACAATCAATATCCATAAAGCAAATCTGATCTTCTGGTTCTTGATCTTCAACCATATTTGGTGCTCTTTCTTCTCTAACTAGCTTGACATCCTTACCATTCATGGGAATCATGGCATATGACAGATCCAATTGCATGCTGCCTCCAATTAATGCTTCCCACCTCCTAGAAAATAACATACTTGTTACTAAATTATGTTCACACCTAATTTAGCAAGGCTTGAGCTATAGTTGCCACAAGAGGGATTAAAAAAAAATTAAATGTATGATCAATTAGTTGAATGCATGATATATTGGCAAGAGAATAGCAAAGATCATTTGTCAGGATAATGTGACAGTCCAATCAGAACTATCAAACCATCCTGACAAGTAAAGTTTTATTTGATGACAAGAGATCAGACATTCAATGAATGATAGCTATCTAAATAGTTTTAATGTATTTCAATTATGATGTGGTTGAATTATTCAAATATCACAATTCAATGTGAAGGAAAGGTATTTATAAACTAACATTTCATTATCATGTTTTAAACATATGTTTCAAATTAGATTTAGTAGTTCTATCCTATGCACTTGATTCAAAAAGCAAACATACATAAATCATTTGCATAAGGTAAAATAACTAATCATATTTAAGATAATGTTTAAATATGTCTCACACAAGCCATGGGAGTGACTAAACTGAGCCAATGCAAACATTATGCAAGCTATACATATGAGGATAAAAAGAAAAGGAAAAGAACACATGAGGAAAATGGATATCCATCATTGCCTTATCGAAGGTTGACTCTCCTGTCTAGCAGCTTGATCTTCATGTCTTCATCTTTCACTCCTGATCAGGATAGTGGACCTACAAGATTGAAGAAAGGTTTTGTAAGAAGCTCTGGATATGCAGATTCCTCGTATGCTTTATCAACAGACATATAAAACTTGTAAACATTATGCATTAATGTGAATGGATCAAAATCAAACATGTGCAATAAATTAGATCATCATGAGAAAGATCAAGCGACTTTACAAAAGTATGTTTTTATGCTAACTTATTTGTTCACTGTGCACATATAGGAAAAGTAATGTTGCTGATTTGAAGACATTAAAACATGTGGAGAAAATGTGGCTCCCACAAGGGTAGAGCCCAACATGCTTCCTTCTTATTCATCCAAGAAGGATATCATCTTGAGATAAACAAAGTATAATATCATGTAATAGTCAACACATCAAGTGGAGCATAAAAGCTATCATAGAAAGGTGAAGAGGAAAAAATGATCCTATAAACTATCGTCATTTTAGAAAGAGTTTGTCAAAGAGAGAATCATGTTCAAATACTTTGTAAGAGACAGAATATGCTTCATTTAAGAGCATTAATGAAATAAGCAGTGAAAAGATAATGTTCATACAATTAATGCATCATAAAACCAAACAGATGCAATGAAGAGCAACAGTGTAAGGATGTCATTGTCTTAATCAATTGGAGGCCTACATCATACCTCATGATAGCAAGTAAAGGTGAATGATGTGATCACACAAGGAATAGGAACTACAAGAATCATATGTATGTGGAGGAGTGACAAACAATTGCATCATTTATTGATGTCCCTGTGTTATGTTATCAAGAGCCTATGATCATATGAGATACATCAACAAAAGAAGATACAATCGCAAAGAAGAGGGCATCAGGTGTATTAAGAAGTGAAAATTTTTCATGACCAAGTTCAACTTTTCATGACCAAGTTCCAAGATACATGCAAAAACACAAGGTATTGTTCCATTCTTATCATAAATGAGGTGTGATGTAGTAGTCTTGTATAACCAATAGGTACAATCATAAATGATATAAATGAATAGCCATGTCATGGAACTAAATAAGCATGAGAAAGGACACCACAAGTACATCATATATTCCTATCCCTATGTCATTGTGGATCATGTTCATATGAAGAAGGACAAAGAAAGAGTACATAGCAACTAGCATGAAGGACAAGAGATACAATGACCCAAGGAATGCAATACAACCATAGAAGGTACTTTTCTACCTTTTGTTGTGTTTGAAGTATCAAAAATCTATTTATATATGCCTCATGGAGATATACAATCATACAAGAAGAAGAGGAACAATAGTGTGTGAAAGAGTAAGTTGTCTTCATGATCAAGCCTCATTCATCAGAGTGAGTATATACAAATACTAGGTGAGCTTCAACATTGTTTCATTTTACAAAAATACAAGATCATTTAAATGCAAAATGTACAAATGTACAAATGGAACACCATATCATGTTTGTAATAGAAGTATAAGCTTATAGCATGTGGGATATCTAGTAGACTAAATCCTTCCAAAGTGACTGCATTAGGGGAAGTAGAAGGATTCAATATAGTCATGAAAGAGAAAGCTAAGAATAGATCAGGTAGTACACATACATAAGCCAATGAGAGTGCAAGAAAATCTAATGAATTCCATAGTCAAAGGGATTGAATGATATGATGTAATGCTATGCTACAAGTAGAGAATCTTTTTTCTATTCATGATGGAGAAATATGATCAAAAGGCCCTTATCATATATGCAAATATGATCATCTTTCTTTTACATCTATGGGAAAAGGAAGAACAACAGATGAAAGATCTATTTACTGAAAATGACAAGAACAAATAGGCATGATACAAGTACATAGTAGTGCAGAAAGAAAGATCTTTTTCACCATTTTTCATAGAGTAATGAAACAACATAAGTTATAGGAAAAGGAGAGAAGAACAAAGTTGTTGCTGCTATCGAAAGAAAGGCCAAAAAGATAACATGTTTTTATCATTTTCATAAGGGCCAAATTGTAGATATGAAATAAATACACAGGAAAGGAAAATATGTAAAAGCCAAATATAGGCATATACTTTTGTTATGAACCTACAAGGTGAAAGAGGTGTAGTATGAATAAACCCTAGCAGGGTTGGTGAATAAAGAAATGCTCACTTTTCCATTAACTCTTTTAGGTCAAAACCAAATAGATTTAGGGAATATAAGTTTTATGTTCTCTTTTTCATGAGTTTTTCATGAAGCCCTCACTGTCTTTTACCACAAACACCAAGCTACAGTGAATATCAAGAAACCCAAATAAGAACAAGAAGTATGGTCTTGGCCCTTAAAAGAGATGAAGATACTCAAAAAGTACAAAACAGAGTGCAAGTAAACTTTCATTCTACAGATGTTACATCATTTTATCATGGGTCAAGTTTTCTTTTCCAGATCTAAGACAAAATATAAGTACTACTATGAATAGGGTTCTCAGGCCATGGCTGAAAGAGGGGTTTTTCTTCAATAAAATTACAAACCCACAAAGAATTTCTTCAAACCCTTTCATATTATAACCAATACAAGAGAGATTGTTTTCTTTTCTTTCCTATAACAAAAGAGACAAGGTATTTTTTTGACTCAACTGGGTTTCAACTCCATGGGCTGGCTTCTTTCTTAAAGAAATAAAAGTATGTGTATACAAGAGATACAGTTCGTGGCTAAAAGAGGTGTTTTTCTTAAAGAAAATACAAACCCATATAATATTTTTCAAATCCTTGTTATTTTCTTTATGTCTGGAAAGGGTTTTATTTCTTCTCTTTATCAAATGAACTAGAATATCCTTCAAAGGTGACACAAGATACATTGTTTTATGTATCATTTTCTTTCTTTAAGAAATGAAGAAAAGAGTATATAATAGTCATGGCCATTACTAGGAAGGACCTTTCCTTCAAAGAAATAATAGACCCATATATATTTGTTTAAAACCCTTGTCAGAATAAAAGATACAATCAAAAGAAATCCAAAATGAGAAGGCAAAATGAAATATTACCTTATGTTTTTACAAAGGAGAAAGAGCTACAGGCCGCGGGTCTATTTATTTTGAACTCTTAAAAATGTAGGAGATAGTCACCATAAAGGAAGGAATGCAGACAAACGAAGAAGTCAAAGTGAGAAGATGGAGTACCAGACTCATAAATGCTCATAAATAACCACATGTATGTAGCCCAGATACAAGAACTAGTCAAATAAAATCAAGAAACAACCCAGTTTTTCACACAGAAGATCTTACCTTTCATTTCACACCAAAAATGCAGAAGAAATGCACTAAGAAAGCCTCAAAAATTATAGAAAATTGTGAAGTTTCTACTTCAAATCCTATCCACTCACATAGTGTCGGTAGAGAGAGCTCGAGAGGATGTCAAAAGACAAAATGATGAAGCTTGGGGTTTGACATCTCTTTTTGGTCGATAGTTGCTTCATTTTTTCTCACTTTTCTTTTGACTTTCTAAAAACATAAATCATTACTTTAAATCTCCATCGTGGTCAAGACTTGTGAAGTATTGTAAACCTAATGATAATCCCACGGGGGTCCGAGAGGCCAAGTACCTTTTTGTGCTTCATTGTTAAAATTTTTACAAAGTCAAAACAAAATAATCATGTAAAGGTAAGGCTATAAGACTTCTTCCCTTTTTCCTTTCATTGAAAATCAATAGTGTTGACACATAAATATGTGGGTTTAATCTAGCAACAACATGGGAAACTTCAGAGACGTGGGATTGACCCTTGAAGTGACCTCCAAAATTTAAGGAAGCCGGCTCTTCCATTTTTCAAAGGGAGTTTGAGAAAAGAGAGATGGAAGAAACAAGATTATAGATACAATATGAAACAGAATCTAACTCTAAGGTGATGCGCCAGATTTGAAACTAATAGTTCCACAATGATTAAACCTTGAAAGATTTAACTGGGAAACCAAAGAGCATCAATGCATAATCAATAACCAATTTATGAGCAGATTTAACGAAGGCAAAAGAAACAGAGAAATTAGAGAAACAAGAAATAGAGACACTCATATCTACACAGAATAGTATTTCTCATTATTTGAACGGTAACAAGTTACAGAGGCTAAAGATTTGCTCCACAAAAATAACTGTTACATTCTCCTCAAAGAAAAGAACTACTAAGGCAAAGAATAAAACATTTGTCTGCTACTCTAAAACTCTCTGATCTACAAAAATATGTAGAACTTTGTATATGAAGAACTGACCCAGATCTACATTTTATAACCAAAACCCCCAAAATATTTTGCAACTAAAAATATTTATGACTGAAGCTCCCACAAAATTTGACATGAAATCTAGCACCAAACTTTGCAACTGAAATTGGTTGTATATCTACAACCGTAATTGAAACAACAACTGAACTGTAGCTGGAAAAATATCTTTGTTTCTATCTCTGGCCTGCATGAAAATAAAAATACCCCCACAGTCTCCATCTTACTTGCCGGTAAAAAATAAAATGGTTGTGTCAAATTAGGGCTTTATTTACCTTACATAAGATAAGAGCCTTCATAAAATAAAACTTCAACTTCTCTCTAGAGGGACCCACCACTGATTTATAAGAAAAGATTCTTATATATATTTTAAATCTGAGTTTAACCTCTCGTAAAGACTCTTATGCAACTTTTAAATAAAGCATTTAGCTTTATATGAAAGAGGCCCCACCATTTACTATGAGAAACTTATATTTAATTAACTGTAGCTTCCCTTTGAAAACCCACGTGACCTCATTTGAATTAATAAAATGAAATGAAACATTTTATTTCCTCTCCTCGAGCTTATCCACGTGGTTGGATCCAAGATTTCCTTTGCCTCTCTCTACAGTACTTGATCCACTTGTCAGTCTCCACTACTCATCTCTCCTTTCTCAAACATTCAGGTGCCTCCACATGCTTCACTCCACTATTTACCTTGAGCTTCTCTCTTTCCTTTGCTAGAGCTTACATGTGTCCTACTTTGAGAGATTCTTTATTGTTTATGAACCATTGATTCCTCTACATCAATGGTTCATGTTTAAATGCAACAATACCCTATTCTATGCCTTTTGAAATGGCCCCAATTGAAATAAATGTGGCACATTTACCTTATTATCTGAGTGTCTTCATCTATGGCGAGCATCCTACATTATAATTGTGCCTTCTATTTATAGTTGATATGCTATGGTGATTCAGATTTTGAAAGTAGCCTTTGTGTTTAGAATGGATTTTCATATATTCTGAGCACTATATTTCAACTCACATTATTCAGAAACACACCTTTGCTTTCTGCATATGACTGAATCATTATGACTAACAGTGCTTTGGGTCTTCCATGATGTGTATTAGATGCTGGCCACTTATCATTTGCAACTGTTTCTCTATATTTTATCTCATGCCTTTTCTTATAATCCACACCATTAAATGATAAATTGCTATACACTCATGATGCGTGCCTATCAAAGAATAATCGTGCCTCCTTCATTGATATTGGCAACAATATGAAAACTGTAGACATCTCTTCATTTGGCGGTATGGCCTATGCCTTCTATTATTCATCAAAATTCTTATATGATAAGCTAAGCACCATCTCTTTATTAAGTTAAGGCTTGCTTGTCCTTCAGTGCCGCCATTTAATTGTGTCATCATCTTAGAAATAAAGAGGTCGAACCTTATTCTTGTGGCTGTGAATGTGGTTTGAAGAGCTATGCACCATTTGACAATGCCTTAATATTTGAAGTGAACTCTTCTATGAAATACAAAACTAAATCTTCATCTGATGTGCCATTTTATGTTTCTTTGGGTGTGTGCCTAACATCTTAGAGGAGAGGCCAACCTGTGTTTTGTTTATAATAGTTGCGCCTTGATTTTCCCTTCAACGTGGCACCTCTTTTCCTTACTTGCACCATTAATTGACATATGACTGTGGCTTTTGTGACTTCGGTTCAATACTACTGTGTCTTGATTTGGAAATAGCATCATGATCTTTTAAACTATGGTTGGCTTCTATCTGAAATCATGTGCCTTCATTAAATGGTGATGCGCTAGATATTCTATGAGTTGAGTGTCTTTAAATTATTGAGTTGGAGCCTGAGACTTTTGTTGACACCTCAGTTAATGATTTAATCCTTTATACTGACATCACCCACTAGAAATATATCCCACCTTATTTGATTAGCCTAAAGCTCATTTGGATAGTGACATCATATTAGAAATACCAAGATTCAAGAGGGCTGCTCATATAGCCTTTTAAAATGCAAAGATTGACTTTTGATGTGACTGAGTGTCATGTCTCTGAGTGCTTCCACTGTGTGAATTCATATTAGTATCATCTTTATAGATGTCGTGGCATTAATACATAGAGTGCTCTTGCTTTCAAATGAGGCCGTTTGAGAAACTTTAAAAATAAGTTGATCCCTCTTTTGTTGTGTCTTGTACTATACCTTGAAGATATTGAATGAACCTTCATCAATGGTGATGCTTTATTTATCATTGGATACACCTGTATTTGCAAAGGTTGACACATTGAAATAACATTGAGCGGCATTTTTTAAAAAATGAATCTTCATTTGAATCCTAACTGAACCTCAACTGAATGTCATTGTATCTCTACCAAAACTCACTGGCTAAATCAGATATGAAGACTCACTGATACCAAAAATTTAGAAATAGTGTGAAGAAAAGTACAATAGTTCTTGGTGACTATCTGGGTAAGTGGGCCTGCCCATTGCAAATTCTAGTATCTTTGGTTTGGCAGATTAGCCTTAGATTGGGCAATAGAGTTAGAAAAGCTGAAACATCCATTAACTAAAAACAAACTAATACCCAAAATCTATGTAACCAGACTAAAACACAATTGATCACTGAAATTGATTTCTTAATTGAAACCAATTGAAATTGAGGCATAGATGAATAACTGAAACTAAAACTAATATTTGCAAGTGTGACCAACTGACCATAAATCTTTTATTGTAGCCGAGACTTATTGAAAGAAAACTAACTGAAACTGAAACTAATGCTACTATTGTAACTTTATTGGAACTTCTGATTCTAAACACACTAACATATTAAACATATAGGAATATGTCCATTCACTGAGACAGCAAAATAACTGCCGGATATAATGATTCTTCTCCACTAAATCCACATCAAACTAAAAATGAACCAGACAAACTGTATAAAGAAATATAACAAGATTTTGTACCTTTTTACTTCTCTGCATTCTAGAGAGTCTTTCTTTGCTTCAAAACACTAGTCAGGCTTATTTGCATGTTGCTCCTACTTTAGCAGAGGGTGAGAAGGGAACATCAACTGTCGATGTTCATACCTTTGCTTGCATTTAAAAATTTCTGCTGACTAAACTTTATCAACGACTTCTTTTTTAGACTCTTTATTTGAATGATGACCCATGATAGTATCAAAACTAGGTATGTAAGAGACAAAGCTGCCCATGATAGTCTTGAATATGACTGGGGTTCCTTTGTGCAAGAAGAAAGGTGTAGAGTCTAACTTAGTATGTGACATTGTATGTGACTCTGCACTTTGACAAATCTCTCTCTAGATCTCATCATCTTGTAGAGGCAAAAATTCATCAAGAAGAAGACAATAACCATTTGTAAGAATGGAGAACATATCATCCCTTACATCTACCTTTTCTTCAAGATTTTCCTCATAATCTGCTACAAAAGGCTTTTTAAATGAACCATGTACTTGTTGAATTATAGGGACTTCTGCATCCAATAGTTGATATCCTTGTTGAAAAAGTGAGAACAAATCTTCCTCATGCTGCTCCAATTGCTGCCCATGTGCCTCTGTGCTATTTTCTTGAAAGTGTGACAACTCGTGATAGAAATAAAGACACTCATTCTTGATAGATTCTGTAGAAAACTCTCTTGCAACCTCTTCCTCAAGATAATATACAGACTGTGGATCATTGTGGACCCAGTACTTTTCAACTTCAAAGCCCCTCTTAGAGTACTTTTCAACTTCTAGAAGTGTCATCTCATAATCAACTTTTGAATGCTCTCCATGACTTGACAAAATCTTTGAATCATATGTTGCCATAGGTACATGATACTCAAGATCATAAGAATACACTAAATAAATAGGAGTTTCTTTCTTGAGTTCATTTTGATCTTTGAAACCTGATTCTTCATTGATATCAAAATGACAAAGAACCTAATATATAGCTTCTATGGACCGGTTTGCAGCTACAGAAGTATGTAATGCATAACTGTAAAGACTATTGGGTCTCTTCTATGCCTGAGGGAGGGTTTCTTCTATGAACTGATCATATTGGAATTGTTGTTTATAAGGATCTTGGGGCATAAAATATGGGTTAGCATTATAAATGGTTTGACATTTTAACACATCCAACTCATGAATGAGGGTTTTTATAAGTTCTCTTACTACACTCAGCTCCTCATGATTTGACAAATCAGTAGGGAGGGTGGGTGGATTAAAATATTTATGCATTTGGTTACAAGAAAGAGCCTAAGACAAGTGATTTGCATGAGGCATTAGAGGTAATAAAGGTAGAGGAGATAGTTTACCAACCTTAATGAGATTATTTTCAGCCCTAATGGCAAGATCATATGACTGGGGAAGAGTTTCACCTCCTAAGGATTGTATCATGACAGAGATCTCAGGATCTAAAGCCTTTAGATAATACAAGAATGCAAAGACTAGAGGAGGCCTCATGTCAACTGAAAATTTTTTCCATACCTTTTCAAATCTTGAACTGAAATCATGTATGGGCTGCATAGGATGCCTTTTGATGGTGATGAGACTCTGGGTGAGGGTACTGACATCTGGCCTCTCTCTAAACTAATTGTAAATGAACCCACCAAGTTGATCCTATCCAGTGATTGAACCAGGCTGCAAACTTCTATACCACTCTTTTACTTTGCCTTTCAGAGAAGATGCAAGCAAGAAGAAGGCATGATTCTCAATTGTGACATTGTGAACAATGCATAAACTTGCAACATCTTGAATGTGATCTATAGGAGAAACTAAGCCATCTCCAAGAAATTGAGGTAGTGCCTTCTAGGCTATATCAGGAACTTGACCCTGCTGCTGAAGAACAAGAGGACTTGAATCCCAAGTCACAAAAGCTAAATCTTTTGCAGGAATATGGAGATGCAAATAGATACTAGGGGCTGCCATGGTAAATAGAAGTAAAGATGCATGAAAGATCTTCCATTAGAGTCACCAGATGGATGATTCTTACTCCTATGAGCAGATATTTCTATGATTTTCCATCAAAATCAAAGAATACAGGGCAAATATTTAATGAAAAAAAGACCCAAGTCTTTGAATCCAATCCCACCGGGTGTGCCAAAAACTATTGATGCATAAATCTGTGGGTTTAATCCAGTAGCAACATGGGAAACTTCAGAGACATGGGACAGACCCTTGAAGTGACCTCTAGATTTTAAGGAAGATGGCTCTTTGATTTTTTAGAGGGAGTTTGAGAAAAGAGAGGAGGAAGAAACATGATTATAGATACAGTATGAAATAGAATCTAACTCTAAGGTGATGTGCCAGATTTGAAACCAATAGTTGCACAATGATTAAACCTTGAAAGATTTAACTAGGAAACCAAAGAGCATCAATGCATGATCAATACCCAATTTATGAGCAGATTTAACAAAGGCAAAAGAAACAGATAAATTAGAGAAACAAGAAACAGCGACACTCATATCTACATAGAACAGTATTTCTCATTATTTGAATGGTAACAAGTTATAGAGGCTGAAAATTTTCTGCACAAAAATAACTGTTACATTCTCCTGAAAGAAAAGAACTACTAAGGCAACGAATAAAACATCTGTCTGTTGCTCTAAAACTCTCTAATCTATGAAAATATGTAGAACTCTTTATATGAAGAACTGACCCAGATCTGCATTTTATAACCAAAACCCCCAAAATATTTTGCAACTGAAAATCTTTATGACTGAAGATCCCACAAAATCTAGCATTAAATCCAACACCAAACTTTGCAACCGAAACTGGCTACATATCTACAACTGTAACTAAAATGGCAACTGAACTGTGGCTGGAAAATATCTCTATTTCTATCTCTGGCCTACATGAAAAGAAAAATACCCCCACAGTCTCCATCTTACTTTCCGGTAAAAAATAAAATGGCTGTGTTAAATTAGGACTTTATTTACCTTACGTAAGATAAGAGCCTTCATAAAATAAAACTTCAACTTCTCTCTAGAGGGACCCACCACTAATTTATAAGAAAACATTTATATATATATTAAATCTGAGTTTAACCTCTAGTAAAGAGTCTTATGCAACTTTTAAATAAAGCATTTAGCTTTATATGAAAGAGGCCCCAGCATTTATTATGAGAAACTTATATTTAAATAAAACTGTAGCTTCCCTTTGAAAACCTACGTGACCTCATTTGAATTAATAAAATGAAATGAAACATTTTATTTCCTCTCCTCAAGCTTATCCACATGGTTGCATCCGAGCTTTCCTTTGCCTCTCTCTGCAGGGCTTGAGCCACTTTTCAATCTCCACTACTCATCTCTCCTTTCTCAAACATTCAGGTACCTCCACGTGCTTCACTCCACTATTTACCTTGGGCTTCTCTCTTTCCTCTACCAGAGCTTACATGTGTCCTACTCCGAGAGCTTCTTTATTGTTTCCAAACCATTGATTCCTCTGCATCAATGGTTGATGTTTGGCTGCAACAAAACCCTATTCTATCCCTTTTGAAATGGCCACGATTGAAATAAATCTGGCACATTTACCTTATTATTTGAGTATCTTCATCTATGGCGAGCATCCTACATTATAATTGTGTCTTCTATTTAAAGTTGATTCGCTATGGTGATTTGGATTTTGAAAGTAGCATTTGTGTTTGGAGTGGCTTTTTGTATATTCTTAGTGCCATACTTCAACTCACATTATTTAGAAACACATCTTTGCTTTCTACATATGACCGAATCATTACGACTAATAGTGCTTTGGGTCTTCCATGATGTGTATTGGATGCTTGGCCTCTTATCATTTGTAACTGTTGTTCTTTATTTTGTCTCATGCCTTTTCTTATAATCCACTCCATTAAATGATAAATGGTTGTGCACTCATGATGCATTCCTATCAAAGAATAATTGTGCCTCCTTCATTAACACTGGTAACAATATGAAAACTGTAGACATCTCTTCATCTGGCGGTATGGCCTGTGCTTTCTATTATTCACCAAAATTCTTATATGATAAGCTGAGCACCATCTATTTATTAAGTTGGGCCTTGCTTTTCCTTCAGTGCTGTCATTTAATTGTGCCACCATATTAGAAATAAAGAGGCCTAACCTTATTCTTGGCACTATGAATGTGGTTTGAAGAGCTACGCACCATTTGACAATGCCTTAATCTTTGAAATGACCTCTTCTATGAAATGCAAAACTAAATTTTCATCTGATGTGCCATTTTATGTTTCTTTGGATGTGCACCTAACACCTTAGAGGAGAGGCTGATCCTCTGCTTTGTTTATAATAGTTGGGCCTTGCTTTTCCCTTCAACATGGTGCCTCTTTTCCTTGCTCACACCATTTGATAAATGACCATGGCTTTTGTGACTTTGGATTAATACTACTGTGTCTTGATGTGGAAATAGCATCATGATCTTTAAACTATGGTTGGCTTGTATCTGAAATAGTGTGCCTTCATTGAATGGTGATGAGCCAGATATGTTGTGAGTTGAGTGTCTTCATATTATTGAGTTGGAGCCTGAGACTTTTGACGGCACCTCAGTTAATGATTTCATCCCTTATACTAACATTACCCACTATAAATATATCCCACTTTATTTGATTAGCCTGAAGCTCATTTGGACCATGTCATTATATTAGAAATACCAAGATTCAAGAGGGCTGCTCATATAGCCTTTTAAAATGCAAACATTGCCTTTTGATGTGACTGGGTGCCATGTCTCTGAGTGCTACCACTGAGTGACTTCATATTAGTATCATCTTTATAGAGGTCATGGCATTAATACATAGAGTGCTCTTGCTTTCAAAGATCGTTTGAGAAACTTTAAAAATAGGTTGATCCCTCTTCTGCTGTGTCCTGTACTATACCTTGAAGATGCTGAATGAGCCTTCCTCAATGTTGATGCTTTATTTATCATTGGGTACACTCGTATCTGTAGAGGTTGACACATTGAAATAACATTGAGCGGCATTATTTTTTTTAAATGAATCTTCATTTGAATCCTAACTGAACATCAATTGAATCTCATTGTATCTCTACCAAAACACACTGGCTAAATCTGATATGAAGACTCATTGATACCCAAAATTTAGAAATGGTGTGAAGAAAAGCACAACAGACATCATGGAGATAAGGTAATGATGGATGTTGGAGCATAAGGTGGAATATGAGGTCGAAGATTAGTATGCATGTATTTACATAGGTGAAACATGAAGTTAATATGCATTATGTAAGGAGTGATAAGGTGTTCAAATATTTTGCAAAGGTGGTGAAGAGTCAATGAAGATTGATACATTTTGCATGGAGTAATAAGGAATGAGTATTATATCAAATTCAAACACATGGTATAAGGTAATGTAGATATACAGATTTTGTATGCAAATTATGATTAATGTATAGGTGCAAGGTGTATGAGTTATTATGCATGTAGTAATAAGGTGTTGTGAGATATTGGTCATTCATCCATGGGATTTATAAGGTTACAATAGATGCATTTATTATTATTTTTTAAATGCATAATGTGTTTTTGCATGAGGAGATCTACTTGATGCATAGGAGGCATAAGGAGGAAGATTTTCTTTATCTTTTGCATGCATGATGACCTAGCTTTTCTTGGCATCATTGTTAATGCAATTATGTAAATCATGTAAATCCATGGGAGAGATAAGGTATCGTTTTCCTTTTCATCCAAATTTGCATGTTTTTACAACTCAAGATAAATGTAAACAAATAATAAAGTAATGTGATTATAAATTACTTTACTATTTTGTCACAAGTTGTAAAATCAAATAGATAGAACAAAATGTAACTCATAATAAAGTAATTGTCTTAAATTACTTTATTCCTTGCCCACATCACTTGCATTCCAAAATCATGCAAAATTCAAAGAGTGGAGTTAGCTGAAGACTTTTTGAGTTCATTGCATGACTCTTGTGGTCATTTTTGGAGTGATTGGTTAACTTTATGGTCAAAGACATGGAGGAGAGTAGTTTGGAGCTATTTTTGCTCATTTTGGGGTAGTTATAGCCCTTATTTTTAGGGATTTTCTTGTTTTCTCATGAAACAATTTGGAGGGCTTTTTTTAGAGGTAGTTGACTATAGTTGACCTTTCTAGGTCTCTTGGAGATAGAAGATTATATATTGTAAAAAAACTTAGGTTTTTCTAGTTTTGGCCTTTTTTGCTCTTTACACTTTGAGAGAGAAAGAAGGTTTTTGTAACACATTATTGCAGATTTATAGAGATTACAATAGGTTAGAAGTTATATACTTTGTCTTTATGCAATCATTTACTTTATTTTCAGCTGAATCAAGTGTCTACCTTTCCATTAATACAACTTTGTGAATGATTTGATGAGATTTTACTGAGTTTTAACATTAGAACCTTTAAAATCATTTTCTCATTTGTATTTGCATGTGTTAGATATCATTGAAAATCACAAGTCTTAGGCTGTGTAATTGGAGTATTTCTCTTTTATGTTGTGAAAAACTCATTTTCCTTCAAAAAGAAAATCATTTCTAGCCTCCCTTAGAATTATTTTTGTGATCAAATTACTGAAAGTGGTTTGTGTGGATAGATTTTCTGAGATCTATTGTGAGTTATATTGCCAAGTTTTCCATCAATTTTAGGTGCATCACCACACTTGTTTATAGTTTTTAGTATTTTTAGAAAGATTTGTTTTCCCCTTTTCCACATCAAAGTCATAGATATAATAGAATATAGCCCATAATCTGGAGATTCAAACTCAACATAGTCACCCACAACTTGAGTTCGATCCCATGTTGCACAGGATTGCTAAGCCTCACAGTTCTGCATAATGGGTGCAATCTTTCTCATCAACAATACCATATTGTGGCTTGATATCAACTACTATAACATTCATTGTATAGGTTTTTTCTGGATAGGTTACAAGCATGAAGTCCACATTTTTCATAATCCCTATAACTGGTACTTCCCTAGCATCCATAGCATAGCACTTTCCACATACCTTGTCTATATTCAATCTGATTTGTTGCATAACAGCTAGAGGCATGATGTTTGTTGAAGCACCTAAATCAAGCATGCAATTCCTAATCACCTCCCCATTTATGATAAGAGATACATAAATGGTTCCACTTGGGAAGGGAATTTTGTTACTGTTGTTCCTAGATAAACTTCAAGAATTTCTTCTTCATCAACACTCATTTCTTGGATATTATTCTAATCCTTAGTAGTATAGTCTGTCTAATAAGACACTCCTGAGATTAAGGCCAATGTCTTATTTCTGTATTCTTCAATTTTCATCATTTCGATTAGTGGTACTGAGACTTTCATCTAAGACAAAGCTTGAGTTATGTCAAATGGAGCATAATTTTTTATAGATTTCATAGCTTGACCCACATTCTTACCCTTCTCATGAGTCTGTCCAACCTTAGCTTTTGTAACTTTCTAACTATCATCTATGACATGTGAACCTTTAGTCTTTTCTCCATCCTAAGAAACCTTATCCTCTACATTCTTAGCATTTTGATTCAGACTTTCTTTTGGATCTCTCTTATTGTTGTTACTTTGTCTTTTTTGTGGCTCAAGGTCTTTATGCTTATGTTGAGGTTGTTTTACAAAGATGCCTCCCAATTGACCTGAATCACCTTCCTAAACTTTGTTCCTAAGGTTATAATTACTCTTAACTTGGGATACTACAGTAGTTGTAAGAGCTCTAATTTCTCCATCAGAAGGCCTTCTCAAATTAACTAAAGGAGTATGCGATTCCTAAGCATAAACTTGATGATCCACATCTTCTTCATCTGAAAAAAACCTATTAACAATTTACATCCTTGTAGCATCTCCTCTCATCTACATCTATTTCCACATCTACCTCATCAGAAGAAGAGTAATCCACACTTGCAGAAAGCATGTTAACATTGTCATCTTCAATACAATGGGGTTCATTACACTCATCACAGGCACTAGCATCACTATAAAAAGATTGGGCAATCATACATTGTGACTGTGAATGAGGCATTTGGCATATTATACACCATGGAGCATCCTCTAAAATATTAATGGTCTTCTTTAGGGGATCAAGAATTTCTTTAACATTCTGAGATCTTTGATTAGTTTTGTTATTAGGAATAGGCTTACCATTGTGCCAATTGGTATTGTTTGGCATATCACGCAATTGAGGTCTCTTTTCCTACCTCTAATATGTCTATTTTTCTAAACCAAGTTATTTCTCATTCTTAGCAAGTTTGTAGCTTAGATTCCTGAAAGTAGTTGTCAATTTATCTAATTTATCTTTAGATGTGGAGTAGTTATTGTGAACATTTTGAATTTTATTGTTTCGATTTTGTAAGATTCATACATCATCCCTTATGTTTTGATTATCAGGAACACTAAGAGGGGGAGGGGGGTGAATCAGTGTTCTAGAAATCTTTTCTTGCACTTTTAGTTTTAACCATTTCAAAAGAATCATCAAATAGAAGTAAAATATACAACTAAATAGCATCCAAAAAAACATGACACATGACACCAAGATTATACGTGGAAAACCAAATAAGAGAAAAACCATGGAGAGGATTAGCTCTCAAATATATATTACAATATTTACAAAAATGATGTTTAAGCTTGGTTACTCCATGGGCCTAGAACATGCTGGCTTACAGCCATGAAGTACAACTAGATTTAGTAGGCTCACTGCCTCAACCCTAAACCTAGCAAGATTACAATAAGGGATATTAAACCCTATTGAAGGATCACTTCCTTGATGTTAAAATATTGCTTCCACATGATAATTGAATATTGCTTGAGCATTTGCCACTATGTCAGGGTGCAATAATTTAGCAACTAAGATTTGAATTGCAAGTCTTCATTATTGCTTCACTTCTAACTTTGCTCCTCTATTTGCAAACTTGCTTCACACACACACTTCTACTCATGCCCACTCAACTAAATATCGTCACTCTTATATATTCATATCATGATTTGATCCATAATCAAGTCAGCATCTAAGAAATGAAATGTGTACATAGAAAGATATACCCAGTCGCTCACTCTAATGTACTATGTGTTGCATAGACCCAAATCTTCTCCAAAACATGTTCATATAGGTTGGCTCTAATAATTCAATTACTTACATAGATCCTCCAAACACTAACTCTTCTCTACACAATGATTAATATACTTGTCGGCCTCTTCCTTAAGAGTATGCTTAACAAATTCATTTGTTGACTTACAACTTTTACTAAGGATTTCAAAACACCTTCCAAATCATATCAAGGACTCTTTACATATTCCCAATCTTACCACTAAGACCGCAAGGCATAATATCATCTTGCAGAGAAATGTGGACCATCAGATCTCAAACTGTCTCTGTCAAACTCTGTCAAACACTATACCGATACCTAGCAGCTTGTAGCTATCCTTCTAGTGAACTTCAAATATCCTAACCCTAGAATAAGACACTTCATATAAGTGTTTACAACATCTCAAAACTACATAATGAAATACTTGTATACGGAGGAATGCGGACCATTGCACTAGACCCTGTTCACTGTTCCTACTATACCTTTGCTTACCCAGACTTAGGCATTTATTCACGGTGACTTCTGGAGAAGATCAGGACTTAACCTCTAAAGCATAATACTATTAGACAACTAAGAACATCATACCTAAACCACATTAACTGATTATCATCTGTGGAGACATAGTATTTGACTTACTATCTTCTACTTAGAACACTTTCCATACTTAGCCATTTTCTGTCAACCGGACTTGGAATTTAATATGTTGTTCCAGAGATATCTCTTCCTATCATGGTGATAGGATCTTTCATCCTTGTTTCCATTAATGACAACATACCAGTCCATACTAGAGTAGTGTCTCTTTCCAACAATCTCCCCCTTTGGCATTGATGGCAACACTAGGTGAAAAATGCCTGACTGCTCCCCCTTACTATATACACTTCATTCTCCTACTCCCCCTGGGATGTTTATCCATTTTTCACTGATCTACTTCTCCTGCTTTGACATCAATGGTAAATAGTATGATCCGGACCCAAAAATTTGTCGAAACTTCAAAATTTTGTAAACTGTCGTATATTTGCAAGTGCAATCTTCATCTTAATTTGTGACTGAAGGCAAAATATCACTATAGATAGTCTTTATTAGAGCTATCTCTCCATCCCATCTATTTCTTGCATTTTCTAAAATGTAGATGTGGCCATTAATAAAAAATACTAGCTTCTCTTCCTTCTTGACATTTGATGGTGTATCAATTAGTGCTTGAGATTTCAAGGCCTCATCTGCCAATGTGGTCATTGAATCAATCTTTGAACTTATAAATCCTTTCAACTAGCATAACCTGTCTTTGATTTCTCCCCTTTTCTTCATTAGAGTGTTCAAATCATTATGGATATTTGCAACTTGTGTTTCTTTGGCATTTATTGACTCTGCTGCTAGATTATATGTCTCAGAGATATTTAGCAGTTTGAGTTCTAAGTCTTTGATTTTATCTTCCAGTTCCTTTGTGATTTTTGGCCATGATAAATAGAATTTGTATATTCTACTGGCTTCTTCTATAGAACTTTGTATTATCTTAATGCCTTTATCTAATGAGATTTTGTCTTGAGCTATCATGGTCTTTAGCTCTATCAGTCTTCTCTCATCAAATTATTTTCTAACTTTTTCTTCTATAGATTTTTCAAATGACTCAAAATGTGTAATTACAAATTTCAATGGCTCCTCAAGATGATCAATAGGAGATAATGAGATATCTTTTTGAAATGATGGCATCAACTTTTCCAAAACAATTGTTGCATCATTGATCAATTTATTGTCTTTAACATGAGATTTTAGCACTTCTTCTTGTGCCCTAGCCTGAACAATGGAGACTAATTTGAACTTTTGTGTAGGTGATAGTAAATCCAAATTGATTTATCCTTGAAGAAGTTTAGACTCATCTGTATCTTGTTCTCTTCCAGCACCAACCAAGACATCTACAGTGTCTCTTGCTCTCTTAGACAATTCTTCTTGACTTTGTTCCAGAGGATTTATGTCTAGATTTTCTTGTTGTCGTATGTTTTGTTCCGGTGTAGGGCTCCTTAACTGTTCCCTATCTTCTACATCTTCAGCTTGTTGCTCAGGAGACAGATCTGTTTCAGTTCCACCCATATTAACTGTGTTAGTGTCAGAGGTTTGATTTGGACCTTGATCAAGGCTTGTCTCTAGTAGAATTGTATCATCAACTTTTGTTTCCTAACTATCATAGATAGTGGAAATATTGTATTTCTTTAGTATGTGTTACATCCCCAATTTTTGTCTTGCTTTACTTTTAATATTTATTTAGATATAAGTAAATTGATTATGATGTTTGGATTGGTGACATGGATTATATTAAATGTCCTTTATTGAAATCATGGAGGGTGTGTGCAAGAAGTTGTGTCCACTTATTGGCCAAAAAGTGGAAGTGTTTGTTGATAACTGAGAGGGGGGGAGTGAATCAGTTATCCTAATTATTTCTTCTTTTGAACTTTCTTATTAATCAATGCAGCATTGAATCAAACAAACAAACATTACCATGAAATGAAAAACATATGACACAGTATTTTTGACGTGGAAACCCTGTTAAGGGAGAAAACCACCTGGTGATTAACCTAAAGATTATTCTCTGTTAGAAGAATAAGGAATTACAAAATGGCACTTGCCAATTAGGGCTCACTGCCCGAGCACACTGCTCACAAAGAGGCCCACTGCCTACAAGGAGACACACTGTCTACAAAGTGATAAGAATCATAGTCTTGAACTGATTGGAAGCATCTACATATGCTGGAGTTCAGTTCCGATTAGGCTCAGTACACTGATCTGCTGCACTTCATCTTTCCTCTGTTCTTTATTCTGCTATCCTTTCACATACCAGATCTTTCTTACTACTTCTGCTCTATTCTGCACTTATTCACATACATCATCACACAATTACACTCTTCACAACTAAATCCATCCTCTATATATATCCACACTAGTGATTTCATTATCTTTCTAGTCGACACCCGGAATAATCTATCTTCTCACAAACTCTGTTCTGTCGGCTGAATCCTTGCATATCAAGTAATGCGGATCAAGCATATACTTGTAGATGTCATTCATCATGTTGGCCAAACATGATTCATGCCTTCACAACCTTTACCATCAACAGTAACACATCCGAAAAATAGTCTGATACTCTGTCAGTCAGTTCTTCCTCTATTCTCACTATCTCTCAGGAATCTAGTACTCAACTATTCATATCTTTTTCTTTGTTCATCACCGGAGGCTAAATCCTTGGAATATACTACTCAAGGTAGCCCTCTTGACTTCCCCAAATCCGCACTGCACCAAGACACTTCCTCTGAGAGATCCGGACCAATCTGTCGGACCTTGCCACATGCTCTGTTCTTGTTCACCGGACCACAACAATCTTCATTCTGACTTCCGGTAGAGACACACCATGACTTGCGGATATGTGGGATGACTTTTGTTGCCATCAATGACAACAACCATGAATCCATATAGTGTCTCTTGCCAACAATCTCCCCCTTTGGCATTGATGGCAACACTTAGTGAAAAATGACTAAGTGTTTACACTATGCTCCCCCTTGGCTGATGCTCTATCTTTATATACAATTTCTGGAACTCCCCCTTAGTTGGATTCCTCATTTTTCACTGCTCCTCACTCCCGCTTTGACATCAATGGCAAAGGGTAGGGTCCGCACACCAAAATTTTCAAAAAATTTCTATACATAGCCGCATATTTACATGCTCACATAAACTGAAGAATGTCTGCAAAAGATGTCTTCAGTTGGATCAGTTCTGTAGCCCAACTTTGCTTCATTCTATCCAAAATTGAAATGTGACCACTCAACAAAAATGCAAATGCATCTGCCCTTTTTAGATCTTTCAGATCACTTGTCTGGGCTGTGATTTGAGCTTCTGCTATGGCCTCATGCATGGCCTCTAGCTTAGGGACAATTAACCCCCTGAGCTCACTCAACCTGCTTATTCTATTTTTCCTTTCCTTCTCCAATTTCTTGATTTCACTCAAGACTGCAATAGTCTAACATTCTTGATTTGTTATAGAGGAAGAAAGAGGATCAAAACTTTGAGACAAGCTTAGTAGTGTGTCCTCTTGCTCTTTTATTTTCTTCTCAATGTCCACTGTTACCTTGGACCAGGAGATACAAAATTTGTATATTTCACCGCCATCCTTAAGAGCATTTTCTAAGCTCTTTATCCCAATGTTCATGTTTCTCCTATCATTAATGATCAAACCCTGAACCTCGGAGAACCTTTTATCCAAAAACTCCTTCCGGACCTTTTCTTCATCTAATTTTTCTAGAGATTCAAAATGTGTACTAACACTGCTGACTAAGGTTTTGAGATTACCGGAAGAGGAGGCTGTGGGATCCTTCTAAAAAGATGGCATGATCTTTTCCAGCACTCCAGATGCTATCTCCATAAGCTCACAGTCTTCCATGTGAGATTTCAGTAGTTTCTCTTTAACTTTCTCATTTGCAAATGAGGCTATTTTCATTGTTTGCACCGGTGACAAAGAGTCAAAATCTAATGGTCCTTTTAGCAGGTCCGGTTCATCAATTTCTATAGTGGCTTTTGTCAAGAATTCTTGAACAGTTTGTGCAGTGTCTCTTGCCAGAGATAGATGTTTCTTCTCTTCTGTAGTTTTGTCCTTTGGAATCTTTTCTCCTTCCTTTCTCTTACCACTTTCAGTTGTGGTTTTCTCTATTGGGGTCTTCTCTTTCTCTGCATCCTTGGTGCTGTCAACCTCTTTTTCTTTAACTGCTACTTCTTTCTCCTGTAGTTTCTCTTCTTCTTGGGATCCGAAGACTGTAGGAGAAGCTGGAGAAGAGATGTTAGTCTGTTCTAGTGGCACTTCTTCCGGAGCAGATGATTCCAAGTCCGCAGCTGTTTCTGCACCTGAGTCCTCTGTAATAGGAATATTAAACCTTTTGTATGTATTCCGGAGGATCTCTTCAGTGTCCTTGGCTACTTTGTCGGTCTCACCAAGCATAAGCAGATTCATCCTTGCTTTGCTTCTGAATTCATCCTTGCAGTTCTTGAATATCATGTTCATGGTTTTGTGATCAATTGAAGGATATAGCTGAATAGCTATCTGTTCCCTGATCTCAAGGTCTTTTGCCATGGCATTGTTCTTTCTTATTTCTAGTTCCATCTCTAGGCTCTTTGGGATTTCAGAGATAATCTCAATAAAAGCTTTATTGTAGATGTTCAAGTACCTTATTATAGCTTCCTGCAGGATCTTTTGATCTGCCTCATTGTAGTCATCATAGAATTCAGCCACCGGTTGAAGGTTCCCGTCCACAGTGACTGATTTGACTACACTGTCTAGAGACAGGGTGGGCTTTTCAGAAAATTCTTCTGTCATTTCTTCCTTGTCTCGGCCAGAAGAGGGTTTACCGGATCCTTTCTTTTTCTGTTTCTTTATTTCTTTCACTCCCTCATCTGACTCAGTTTCTTCTTCATCCTTTTGGCTTTGATAAGCTCTTGAGGCTTTTGTCTTGGATCTCTTACCGGATCCCTGGACTTCCGGTTTTGAGCTTTTGGTTTTGATAGGTGTGGATCCTTTTGATGATCTAGTCCGGGCTGAGGATTCCACCGGAGCACTTTTCTTGCTTTTCTTTTCTGCCTCTTTCTTTTCTTCCTCAGATTTCCTTCTCTTTTCCTGGCTGGCATCAAGTGCCTCTTTTGAGATGCCTAGGCCTTGAGCAATATGCTCTACTTCTTTTCTCACCTTCCTCTTTATCTCAGGTTCCCTGAGTTCTACATGGATCTTTACACTCAGCTCCTCAAAGGTTCCAAACCTTTCTGCCTTTGGATCTTTGGGCTGACTTAGCATGTGTTAAACATGTAGCTCCACTATCTGTTCATCCACTTCATACCCCATGGGCATGATCCAGATAGTCCTTGGCTCCACTGCCTCCATTAGGCACTGATCAGTGTCCACCATAAAGCACACCGAGTCTTTGTATTTTTCAACAAGAGACTGGGGAATTCTTTCTCTTGCTTGCATCATGCTTTGGAAGTTTTTGAAGTATCCCCATAGGGCTGTATTTCTTGCTTTGGCATCCCCAAGCCCATGTAGATAGTCTCTTATATGGACTGCAATAGGTTTGTCATTCTGCCATGCCCATCCACTTGATCCGGGCAGCTCATTCATGAAGTAGAAGAATAGACATAATATAAGAGTACCATACTTAAAGGAATTCTCCTTGTCCTTCTTGATTTTCTGTATATTTTCCATTAATTGGCTTAAGAGCAGTTCGCAGAGATCATATTCTGCATTCTTCCTTAGCATTTCATAGGTAGTATACACTGCAGTTCCGGATACAGAATTCTCCCTGCTGGAGTGATAGATCTTGTATCCTATTATCATGGACGCATACTTGATATCCGGATCAGAAATATCTTCAATGGTCATTGCCCTCTTATCAAATTTTGATCCGGTGGCCTCAGTTACAATGTTATTTTTGACAGATTTGAGGATAGGTATCCCTCCGGAAGAGTATAGACCAGTTACTGCCCTAATTGCCTCTTTTGTGATCTTGCAGGGTCTATCCAGCCATAGGAAGTTGTCATGCATCCTGCTCAGTATACACCGGACCCATTCATCTTCTTCAAAGCAGGGGAAATGAATGAATTGATCAAATTGTTTCTTCTAGATACCCTTATACTCTGGTTTAAACTCAAAAGCATTGTCTATCAGTTGTTTGTGATAGAGATCTCTCAATTTGAATTCCCCAAATTCCTCGATGCTTGCATGTATGTAAACCCTAATGTCTTCTGTGTGTAAAACTCCATGAGGAACACTGGAAAATGCTCCTAAGGGATCTACCTCCAATGACTTGTATGGATGTTTCTTAAATTCAGGTCGGGGCCTATCTGAGATTTTTACTATATTTGGAGTAGCCATTTCTTCAAAAGATTTGTAGCAAGATATCGAAAGTGGAAAATACCTTTTGCGTCTTCGGTTGCATGGAGTGGTTGGATTGATTTCTGTATGTAATGACTTCGGCAGGAGATCTTCGGTGAACTTGATGAATTTTGTTTCAGAGCTCCGCTTTTCGCTTCTTCTTGGATGTGGAATGATCAAGTGATTGTTGAGAAATCCCTTATATCATTTCGCAAACCCTAATATCTGTTTGCAATAAATGCTTCACCTATATTATTCCGGTTTGCCTTGTCCGGATAGCTTGGAGTATCCCGGATCAGTCCTGATCTATGAACATCATGCGGATCTTTCAATCATGAATAAATTGTGATGACACATTACAAGAACATCCCAAACATTCTGTCCAGTCCGCAGAGTAAAATAATGTACTTCCGGATCTCTTCGGACCCTTTTGTAGTCCTCTGTCATTCCGGAGCATCTCCCGGAACAAGTCTTTACTTGATCGATCACAACTTCTTTACATCTTCATGCGGACCTCTGAAATCTTGTCTGGATCATCTCAGGACTTGTATCTTCAAACCCTTTACTCCGCATCTTGTGTCACATCCAGCACCACTTGATTGGCTGGGGGAATAGGATTTTCTTTGAGTCTCCCCCTGAGCCAGAGCTCACTTTTTAATTTCTGGAAGAAATATCAGCACCAGAGTTTGGTGCGGATCCAACCTCTACATTCTCTGAACTTTTCTTCACCCAAATCTTGTTCATCTGATTCCTAACTTCATCCACATTCATCTTTTGTTTACCCTTGTCTTGATTCTGATTGTATACCGGACCTCTTTTTTCCTGATTCTTGCTTCTGCAGACTTTTGCACTATGACCAGACCTATTACAGATTTGGCAAATAACATTTCTTTGCATATTTGACTGATAACCTCTTGATATGCATTGATTAGCCATATGACCTACTCTATTGCATGCAAAGCATCTACCATTGAATGATTTGTTTATTTGCATATTTCTGCATTCATGAGACTTGTGTCCATACCTTTTGCAGTTAAAGCACTGTCCGGAGAAGGATGAATTAGTCTGATTCATTCTCTTCCCGCACTGATTAGCTTTGTGACCAAAGTGATTGCAGCTGTGGCAGTATCCATTGAAGGATGGATATCTTTGAGCATTGGGCTATCTTACCGGAGGTCTTCTAGGTCTATTCCTTGGATTTTCTGATCCAAAATTCTTTTGACCGGATCTGGAGCTTTCTCCTTTCTCATATCCCAAACCATACTTGTCATCTATCCTCTTTTGACTTCCAAGAAGTACTTCAAGTTGGGCAGAACTTATCTTGAATTTTTCTTTATATTCATTTGCTGTTTGAAGATCTCTTTTGAGAGACAATTTGATCCTCAAGTTTTTCTTCATTATCTTTGGCCTCTTCAAGATCAGATTCAAGATGTCTGATAATTCTGTCCATCTGGTGGCATTCTTCTGATTTCTCTTTAAGAGATTGTCTTAGATTGTCTTCAGCTTTTCTTTTTTCTTCAATCTCTTGAGTAAACTTTATAGTTCCTGATTCCATTTCATGTCTTAACATAATGACTTCTTTTGATAACTTTTCACATAACTTGGTTTTCTTAGTCAATTCTTAATTTGTATTGCTTTCTTCACTTTGTCTTGCCAATTGTTGGAGCAGCTCCTTTCTCTTTTTCATAGAGAGACTTAATTTGTCCTTTAGTTCTCTCATGAATTCATCAGCCTGTTTGAGTCTTTCCTTTAATTCATTGACTTCAGAGTTTGACTGTTCAAGATCCTCAAGGGCAGTCTTGAGTTGCTCCCTTAAACCATATGCATCCATTTGAACTCCCAGATCTTCCTCAAGCTGTTAGGCTCTATTAGGAGGAACTTAGCTCTGATACCAATTGTTGATAATTGAGAGGGGGGGTGAATCAGTTATCCTAATTATTTCTTCTTTTGAACTTTCTTATTAATCAATGCAGCATTGAATCAAACAAACAAACATTACCATGAAATGAAAAACACATGACACAGTATTTTTGATGTGGAAACCCTGTTAAGGGAGAAAACCACGGGGTGATTAACCCAAAGATTATTCTCTGTTAGAAGAATAAGGAATTATAAAATGGCACTTGCCAATTAGGGCTCACTGCCTGAGCACACTGCTCACAAAGAGGCCCACTGCCTACAAGGAGACACACTGTCTACAAAGTGATAAGAATCACAGTCTTGAACTGATTGGAAGCATCTACATATGCTGGAGTTCAGTTCCGGTTAGGCTCAGTACACTGATCTGCTGCACTTCATCTTTCCTCTGTTCTTTATTCTGCTATCCTTTCACATACCGGATCTTTCTTACTACTTCTGCTCTGTTATGCACTTATTCGCATACACCATCACACAATTACACTCTTTACAACTAAATCCATCCTCTATATATATCCGCACTAGTGATTTCATTATCTTTCTAGTCGGCACCCGGAATAATCTATCTTCTCACAAACTCTGTTCTGTCGGCTGAATCCTTGCATATCAAGTAATGCGGATCAAGCATATACTTGTAGATGTCATTCATCATGTCGGCCAAACATGATTTATGCCTTCACAACCTTTACCATCAACAGTAACACATCCAGAAAATAGTCTGATACTTTGTCAGTCAGTTCTTCCTCTGTTCTCACTGTCTCTCAGGAATCCAGTACTCAACTATTCATATCTTTTTCTTTGTTCATCACCGGAGGCTAAATCCTTGGAATATACTACTCAAGGTAGCCCTCTTGACTTCCCCAAATCCGCACTGCACCAAGACACTTCCTCTGAGAGATCCGGACCAATCTGTCGGACCTTGCCACATGCTCTGTTCTTGTTCACCGGACCACAACAATCTTCATTCTGACTTCCGGTAGAGACACACCATGACTTGCGGATATGTGGGATGACCTTTGTTGCCATCAATGACAACAACCATGAATCCATATAGTGTCTCTTGCCAACAGTGTTTTCCCTGATTTTTAGAATTTGTCACATTTGACCTAAACATTTGAAGCACTTAACGGTGGAATCTTGGAAAACGTCACTAGATATGAAATGTAGTACTTGGAGTCTAGTTTCCAAATATGTAATTTTTTTCAATACCCAGATGATAGAAAGTGATTTTGAATAGGTGTTTCTAAAAACCATTGTTTAAAAGTCACTTTTTTTTTTACTATACCATGTACATGTACGTCATCCATATTTTGACCTAAATAATCATATTTTTCAAAATCCTTTTGGGAAAAGATTTGTAACTCACTGAAGCACATTTTCCATATTTTTTTGTAATTTTTTATTGAATATTTTTTTTAATTAATTTTTTATTGGTCATTTTTGGTCTTTTAAAAAATCATCATGTACGTCACGCATAAGATGACCTAAACTTAACATTTTTTGAAATTTTTTTTTTTAAAAATTGAAAAGAATTGTCTAAAGTACGTTTTCCTACAATTTTTTTTACAAAAAAATATGTTAATAAAAGGTTATTAAAATACTAAAAAACCCTAATAATTCAAGTTTATGGACCTATTTCATCAGAAATTGATTTAAAAAATAGAAAAATTAATCCAATTGTAAAAAAAATTACATATTTGGAATCTACACTGTCTCATCTATAATGGGTTTTAATTTCGTCAAAATATTCTGCAAAATAGACCTTCAGATATATGCCCAAAGTCACTATTTTGTTGTGACATTGACAAGACCTTCAAGTTGCAGGTCAAACCTGGTCCAGAGGTCAGGTTCGGGTTCCCAAAGCATTTCCTGAACCGGGTTACAAAGCAAAACCCAAGCTTAAAATTCAAATTTTAAATAACGGGATCCCATTTCATAAAAGGCTAATATTTTAGCCTTTATGAAACGGTATCCCGTTTCATAAAGGTTAAAATATTACCCTTTTATGAAACTCAAAACGGGATCCCGAAGCAAAACAGGATCCCGTTTCATAAAAAGCGGGATCCTGTTTTGGTTAACCCGATTTTGAATTTTTTTCTAACTCCAAAACTTCCACCTTAAGTGGACACAACTTCTTGCATTTACCCTGGAAATGATTATGTTATTATCAATTTTTGTATTATGAGATTTGATTTATTAGTTGAAATAATTGAATAATGATGCACTGATCACATAATGTTTGGTGACAAGTGAAATAGGATTACAGGTTATCAGATGACTCTCGGGGAAAAGAGAGAGAGACAGAGAGAGAGTACCTTTCCAAGATAGAGATATAGACCTCGGGTTATGAGTGATTTATTTGCCAAACTGAGTATAAAGTGTTTAACAAAAATGTGAATTGTGGTGTCATAAGAGGTAAGCTTTGTTTTGATAGTTTACTTCTGAACTCAATCGACAAGTAGTCAATATTGTTTTCAAATATTTCTTAGTTGTATTAAGTTGTCTTAGTCATTAATAACGTTAACGATGTTGTTAAGTTGATTCACGACTATTTACGTTTAACGTAAATATTACGACGTTTTTATCATCAAATGATAGTCTTATTACAACTATTAAGATATTTGACGTGTTATAAACAATTCTTTAATGATAAGATGTTATTGTAAAAGTTATTATTATGTGTTTATTCCCAACGGATTATGAAGGGGAGACAAACTCATCCCAATAAAATATCCATAAACCATGGTTTGATAATATATTATTATTGAATAAACTATATCTATCTAATGCAATAGTCAATGCTATAAGAATTATAATTTATGCATTAGCATCGAATGATGATAATACCTTCTATTGAGTCGACTGCATTGAAGAAGCCATAAGCTATAATATAGTAGAGTCATTATTATCAATAGTAGTGGATCGAGCCACATGTCATGATTATTAATAGATCAGTTTGTATCTCTTTGAAGTGTCGGTCTCATCCTTATTAGGATGACTATGGTTTTTAATTGCCACAACCGTTAAAGCATGATGCAGTAATTACCCATTGACATGTGGGATATTACGCATAAATATTGCTCATCAATTTTGTTTTAACAATTTTTTAAAACTATGATCTTTGAATGAAGCTAGTAACCGAACATAGAGGAGAGAATAGTGAGGTGGCTCTATAGGAGTCATGCCTCTACCATTATGAAGGAGGTTTTGAACGTGTTGTAGAGATATTAGGAACGATGGAAAAATAGAAGGGGTAGGAAGAGAATGCAGTAGTTGTGACAGTGGAGGATTACATAGTCTAGTGGCATTGACTCAGTGAAACATTCAGCTATTCCATCTAGTTTAAGTTTATATACTTTCAGGTATTCCTCAGTACATATTTTAATATACAAGAGTAAATTGTTTAGCTCATCTAAAAATGGTATATCATAGTATTGTAGGCAATGGAATGAGCTCGTTGGTAGGAGATTATCTTCTGAATTATGATGTCATAGCCGATATCTATTATGAAACAATTTAGAAATGCCAGTTAACATTTTAAAGTAAGCCATTAGAGTTACTTTCTGGTAGTCGTTTAAGACAACAAATGCTACTTATATGGTACGTAATCGGTCATGCCAGTTAGGTTACTATTTTATTTGACTGAGTCGATCTATTTCTTAGTATTTAAAAACTATTGTTCATACCTGATAAGGAAATGAAAGATTAATGAATATCCTAGCAGGAGAAAGATATAGGTTGTTATCAGCTTAAACTCGCAGTCTCTTTATTAAGTCTGAAGCAAGTTAATGTAGAGTATGAGAATAACCATGATGTGATAGACTCATGAAAGATGAACTAAGTTTTATTAATCTTAGTTTTGAGCTATATAGTAATGATGTTTGAGGAGTTAACTTTATTGTATTGTATAGGTTATAAACATGAGCATCACGAATAGTGTTATCTACCAAGAGAACTAGAATCATTTGAATTGTTAGTAAAAATTAAGATCATATCTAAAGATAGTAACTTAGAGATATTAAGGAGGATGGGAATAAGGTTATTATGAAAATCCCATTTAGATTTATTTGTCATTGTTGTTTATGAAGAGATTCAAAACAATGGATTAGGCTAAGTATACTAAAGAATGACCTACGAAGGATATTTAAACATAAGAACTCCAAGGTATAAGATATGGACATATTGTTATGTTGTAGTAGCAAAGAACATTAGGGTAACCCTAGAGTTGACTACAAACCAATGGAGTGGTTATGTCATATATATTTACTCAAGTCTTAAGTATTATTATCATGATTCTTAGTTTAAACTATTGCATGAATATGGTTGATAAGAGATATAAACTGTGTGAATAAGACAGTATCCAAGTTGAGTAAGGGTGGGTGAACACAACGACTATGTTGTTTATGAACATTATTGAAATTAAAAACTTTGGCCAAAGTAATGCATTTGTTTTCTGCATGCATTGTCGGTTCACTGTATTCAGAATTGCTCATCCTATCAGAAATCATTCTTAGCTAGAGGGTATCAAGGGTTGTATGGTTGATAGAGTTGAGTAGAATACAATACTATGTACTTAGAAAAGGCAAATTACCGCTGGTCACCTAAGGTCTATATTCCTCATGAAGGGAAGGGCCACTTCCTATGTGGAAGATGTGTGGGAGACTGCCAATCTGTGGTTGGAGGTAAATCACTGCAAAGATGCTCTCTCTCTCCAAGCAGGAAACATGCCGAGACTTGTGATAAAGATGTCAGATATTCAGATACAATATTAATTCCAAATTTGTATATGTAATGGTTTTATATTTGTAAACATTGTAAATGAAAAGACAATATGGGTATATTGTATTTTTGTAAAATCAATCTTGTAATTTTAGTTACTTGATTATTTGTTATATAAGAGAAACAAAATTCTCTATCTCATTTTTACCCTGTTGAGTTACTTAATAGTGAATTTTGGATTTTACTATGTTTTAGAACATGGATGTTACATATGGTTTCAGGGCTACTAGGTTCAGCACTAGGGCTTATGAGACCACTATGCTTGCCTGTAGTCAACATTATGCGGTTAACTAATGTTTGAAAATTTATGTGCCAGGATGGTATGTTTTAAGAAGACAGCAATAAATTCTATTAATTTGAGCCAACATTTCCTTAAAGCTAAAAGAGAACGTGAGGCCATTATGAAAACCTTTGAGGGAACCAATGATGAGAGTGACATTTAGTTAAGTGATACCGAAACTCTAGTGACTACCTTAACTCGAATCAAAGGAGTGAGAAAGGAGTACTTTGAAAGGTTAAAGATGAGGAAATAACTTTCATTAGGTGAGATCCCCGCATACCCTCAACTATTGAGATCATAGAAGTTAGGTCTGATAGTGAGTCAGAGGGTTATATACCTCGAGATTATGTATCGAAAAATGAGTCTAAAGGATATACTCCTCTTTAGCATGACTTTTGAAGTCATTTCATGTATTAAAGAAGAAAACTCTCTACTTTTGAAAATAAATAAATAAAAGAGTTGTTTTTGTGCTAAACTATTATTTAAATTGAGTATTATGTTTAGATTTACTAGGTTACATTATAATCTAGAATGAATGGATAACTTAATATTCTCAGGTGGGAGAAATCAATAAACATGGTGCCGACAAGGACTAACCAAGGAGAAAGTGAAGAGGAAAACCACCCGCCAAAGAATAAGCTGGACCAAATTGTAACCATGCTTGAGGAAACCAAGAAAAGATTGGGTGATTTAGAGAAGAAGGTGGATGACAAAGGGAATACTGAGGGAGGACGTGAAAACTCTCATGGTGAGAGCAGAGAAAATAATGAAGATTAGAGTAAGCGTATCGAACCTCATAAAGAGGCAAGGGATAGATTGACCTTAAAGCTCTCAAAGGATATGAAGAAGGTTGTTCCACCTAAATTTGATGGGACAAAAACTGGAGATGCTACAGAAGCTTGGTTAACAAAGATGGAAAAGTACTTCAAGATAAGAAATTACTTGGAGGTGACCAAGGCAGTGTGGGGAGCATTCCAATTGGTAGGAGAAGCATTCACGTGGTGGATGAATAAAAAGATGGAATTAAATTTAAGCTCTCTAAGAGTAACTTGGGATGAGTTCGTGGAACTCTTTCATAAGAGGTGGTTACCACAACTCTATTTTGATTAGAAACTGACTAATTTTTAGAATCTTTGACAAGGAGATATGACAGTGGTAGAATATGGGGAAAAATTCACTCGACTCCTAAGTATGTTCCACAGTATCAAAAGGATGAGAAATTTAGGATCAAAAAATTCATTATGGGCTTAAATGCTCAAATTGGTGGTGAAGTGGATGTACATGGTCCCACAACAATGGATCAAGTGTACGAGAAGGCAATCAAACAAGAGAAAAAGCTGAAATCCATCTCAATTTATCGTGATAGAAGCTGTAAGAGGTTTAATGGAATTCCTAACAATCAACCTTACAAGAAAAGATATGAAAAGAGTTATGATAACAAGGGAAAAGATAAAGGACCTCAGAAGAACAAAGGTGGATCTGGCAATGAGAAAAAGAATGGCAACTCCAAAAGAAATGAGGATAACAATGGGAAGACTTGAGATAGAAAAGGACCCATTAGAGGATACTTTACTTGTGGGGGCAACCACTATGCAAATCGTTGCCCTAACAAGAATCAAAATGGACAACAAAGAGGTACTGCACTACCTACTCAGTAAGAAGCATTCTAGCAAAGGATTCTACTTTGTTTGGAGTCCCCATATCTATTTTAATTGATACAGGAGCCACAGAAAACTTTGTTTCTCCTAGAATTTTAAGTAAATTTTTTAGAAAAGCTAGTTACATGTCTAAACCCTGGTCAGTAGAATATGCTAACAAATCTAAGACTTAGGTAGAACAATGTTTGTTTGAAGCCAAGGTTGACCTTCCTTATTTCTCAATTGAAGTAAATTTGTATGTATCCCCCTTAGGTTCTTATGATGTGATCCTAGGAATGAATTGGTTATGGAAACATAGAGCTAAGGTTTACTGTTTTACAAAAATAGTTGAATGCTTAGATGACTTGGGGAATCTGACCCAATTCCAAGGGATTCAAAGAGAAGTTAAAATCAGGACTATCTCTACTAAGCAATTAAAAAGGGCTAGAAGGAAAGGTTGTGAGTTGTTTGCAGTCAATATGGAACAAGTGGAAGAAGGGGTAGAAAACCCTAGTTTATCTTTTGAGGAAAAGTATCCTTTTCTTCAGGAATTTTAGATGTGTTTCCAGAAGAACTTCCAGGATTGCCTCCCAAGAGGGTGTTTGATTTTACTATTGATATTAAACCAAGATCGGAGCCTATATCAAAAGCACCCTATCATATGATGACAACTAAGTTAATGGAATTGAAAGCACAATTACAAGAATTATTGGCAAAAGGTTTAATCAGACCCAGTGTTTCACCTTGGGGTGCACTGGTTATTTTTGTCAAGAAGAAGGATGGAACCCTTCGTCTGTGTATAGATTATCATATGCTTAATAAAGCAACAATAAAGAACAAATATCATTTGCCATGTATTGATGATCTTTTTGATCGAATGCATGAAGCTGCTATGTTTTCAAAGATAGATTTGTGATCGAGATATCATCAATTAAGACTGAAGGATGAAGATATTCATAAGACATCTTTTAAAACTAGATATGGACACTATGAGTTCACAGTGTTGCCATTTGGTTTGACAAATGCTCATGTTGCTTTCATGAATAGTATATTTAGAGATTGTTTGGATAAGTTTGTTTTAGTATTTCTGGATGATATACTTATTTATTCTAATAATGAGGAAGAACATCATCGGCACCTGCAAATAGTTCTACAGAGGTTAAGCTAATAGAAGTTATTTGGGAAGCTATCTAAGTGCACATTCTTTTAGGAGGTTCAATACCTAGGTCATATCATATCAGCTAAAGGAATATCTAGTGATCCTACAAAGATCACAGTGATCCTGGAATGGCATGTACCAACAAACGTACATGAAGTGCGTAGTTTCATGGGCCTGACAGGCTATTATAGAAAATTTGTTCTAAATTTCACCAGTATTGCTAGTCCAGTCACTTCCCTATAGAAGAAAGGAAAGAGATTTGAATGGATAGACAAATGTTAGGAGGCATTTAATCTCTTAAATAAAAAGTTAACTACAGCTCCAATCTTGAAAGTTCCTGACCCCGGAGGACAATTTGAGGTAATTACAGATGCCTCAGGAGAAGGATTAGGAGGAGTGCTTATGCAAGATGGAAGAGTTATTGCATATGAGTCTAGGAATTGAAATCCTATGAGAAAAATTATGCACCGCATGATCTAGAATTGGGAATAGTAATTCATGCCTTACAAATGTGGAGACATTATTTGTTGGGAAAGGCCTTTATACTTAAATTAGACCATCAAAGTCTTAAATATATTTTCTCACAACTGCATTTGAATGCTTGACAAAGGAGATGGTTAGAATTGATATCTGACTACGACTTTGAGATAAACTACATCAAAGGAAAAGAAAATAGAGTAGCTAATGCTTTGAGTCATAGAAGACATATAGCTTCTATTTTTTCTATTCATGGAAATTTCAAAGATTTGGTATTGCAAAATTTGTTTGGTGATGAGTTTTATGAGAAGGTTAAGCAGGCTTTGAAAGATAATCCTGAAGATCCAAGATATGATGTTTTTTTGTTTGAGTCAGATAGACTATTGAGGTATAAAGATAGAATTTATGTACCTAATTCAGCTGGACTGAGGGATTTAGTATGGAAAGAAGTTCATACAGCACCATATTCTAGACATCCATGAGTAACTAAACTTCTAGTAGATGTTAAACCTCTTTATTTCTAGAAAGGAATGAAGAATGATGCTACAAGATTTGTAGCAAGTTGTTTAGAATTCCAAAGGGTTAAAGCAGAGCATCATCACCCCATAGGATTGTTGTATCTGCATGATGTACCATAGTGGAAATGGCAAGTTATTAGCATGGATTTTGTTCAAGGACTTCCTATGTCAAGGAATTGACATGATGCCATTTTAGTGGTGGTTGATAAGCTTACAAAATTAGCACAATTCATACCAAGGAATTTGACTGATGGAGCCCCTGTGTTATCTCGTAAATTTGTACAAGATGTGTTTAGATTGCATGGTTTCCCTGAAAAGATTATCTCGGATAGAGATGCGTGTGAGACATCAAGGTTTTGGAAAACTTTGCTTTCTATGTTAGGGACTAAACTCAATGTGAGTATAGCTTACCATCCTGAAACTGATGGCCAAACTAAAAGGGTTAATCAAGTCTTGGAATATTTGTTGCTAATGTATTGCATGGATCAGCAATATAAGTGGGAAGAATACTTACCACTTCTAGAATTTGCTTAAAATAATTCCTTTCATTTTGCTATTAAGATGGCACCATTTGAAGCATTGTATGGTAAAAGATGTCAAACTCCTATAAGATGGGATAAGCTAGAGGATAGGATTAGCATTGAGCCTAAAATGCTAGCCAAAATGGAAGAGAAAGTTAAGCTAATCAAAACAAGATTGGCAGAAGCTAATGATAGGCAAAAGAGCTATGCAGATACAAAATGTATTCCAAGGCAATTTTTTGTTGGAGAAAAAGTTCTTTTGAGGGTTAAACCTCAAAAAAGTTCTATTAAGTTTGGAAAATCTTCTAACCTAGATCCTCGATAGGTGGGACCCTTTGAAGTTCTTGAAGTAGTCGATCCGGTTGCCTACAGAATTACTCTACCACTAATCTTATCTAAAATGCACAATGTTTTCCATGTTTCTTATTTGAAGAAATATGTTGCAAGTAATAATCATATTTTTACTTGGAATTCCTTATAGATGCAAGACCTAGGGTTGGTCACGATCAAGCCACTCAAGGTGTTAGAAACATGCAAGCTCCGCTTGCGTAACAAAGAGGTCTTGCAATGCAAGGTCCAATGGGATCAATATGCTGAGGAAAATGCTACATGGGAGGATTACCATGAATTTTATCAAAAGTTTTGTGATTTATTTAATAATGTTACTAGTGGAAAACAATGAACTTGTTTTATAGAAACTTTTAATACTCTATATCATCAAGGATGATGAATCTTTAGGGGAAGGATATGTTACATCCCCAATTTTTGTCTTGCTTTACTTTTACTATTTACTTGGATATAAGTAAATTGATTATGATGTTTGGATTGGTGACATAGATTATATTAAATGTCTTTTATAGAAATCATGGAAATGATTATGTTATTATCAATTTTTGTATTATGAGATTTGATTTATTAGTTGAAATAATTGAATAATGATGCACTGATCACATATTGTTTGGTGACAAGTGAAACAAGATTACAGGTTATTAGATGACTTTCAGGGAAAAGAGAGAGAGAGAGTATCTTTCCAAGAGAGAGATATAGACCTCAGGTTACGAGTGATTTATTTGCCAAACTGAGTATAAAGTGTTTAACAAAAATGTGAACTATGGTGTCATAAGAGGTAAGCTTTGTCTTGATAGTTTACTTCTGAATTCAATCGACAGGTAGTCGATATTGTTTCCAAATCTTTCTTACTTGTATTAAGTTATCTTAATCGTTAATAACGTTAACAACGTCGTTAAGTTGATTCATGACTATTTACATTTAATGTAAATATTACAACATTTTTGTCATCAAATGATAGTCTTATTAAAACTATTAAGATATTTGACATGTTATAAATGATTCTTTAATGATAAGATGTTATTGTCAAAGTTATTATTATGTGTTTATTGTCGACAGATTATGAAGGGGAGACAAGATCAACCCAATCAAATATCTATAAACCATGGTTTGATAATAAATTCTTATTGAATAAGCTATATCTATCTAATGCAATAGTCAATGCTATGAGAATTATAATTGATGCCTTAGCATCAAATGAGGATAATACCTTCTATTGAGTCGACTGCATTGAAGAATCTGTAAGCTATAATATATTAGAGTCATTATTATCGATAGTAGTGGATCGAGCCACATGTAATTATCATTAATAGATCAGTTTGTATCTCTTTGAAGTGTTGGCCTCATCCTTATGAGGACAACTATGGTTTTTAAATGCTGCAACTGTCGAAGCATGAGGTAGTAATTACCCATCGACTTGTGGGATATTATCCATAAATATTGGTCGTTGATTTTGTTTTAACCTTTTTTTAATATTGTAAGCTTTGAATGAAGCTAGTAACTGAATGTAGAGGAGAGAATAGTGAGGCAACTCTATAGGAGTCATGCCTCTGCATTTATGAAGGAGGTTTAGAACTTGTTGTAGAGATATTAGGAAGGAAGGAAAAATAGAAGGGGTAGGAAGAGAATGTAGTAGCTATGATAGTGGAGGATTACATAGTCTAGTGGTGTCGACCAGGTGAAACATTTAGCTATTCCATCTAGTTTAAGTTTATATACTTTTAGGTATTCCTCAGTACATATTTTAATATACAAGTGTAAATCATTTAGCTCATCTAAAAATGGTATATCCTAGTATTGTAGGCAATGGAATGAGCTCACCAGTAGGAGATTGTCTTCTGAATTATGATGTGATAGCCGATATCTATTATGAAACAATTTAGAAATGCCAGTTAACATTTTAAAGTAAGCCATTAGAATTACTTTCTGGTAGTCATTAAAGACAGTGAATGCTACATATATGGTGCATAATCGGTCATGCCAGTTAGGTTACTATTTTATTTGACAGAGTTGATTTGTTTCTTAATATTTAAAAACTATTGTTCATACTTGATAAGGGAATGAAAGATTAATGAATATCCTAGCAGGAGAAAGATATAAGTTGTTATAAGCTTAAACTCATAGTCTCTTTAATAAGTCTGAAGCAAGTTAATGCAGAGTATGAGAATAACCATGTGATAGACTCATGAAGGATGAACTATGTTTTATTACTCTTAGTTTTGAGCTATATAGTAACGAGGTTTGAGGAGTTAATTTTATTGTATTGTAGAGGTTATAAACATGAGCATCATGAATAGTGTTATCTACCAAGAGAACTAGAGTCATTTGAATTGTTAGTAAACTTTAGGGTCATATCTAAAGATAGTAAATTAGAGATATTAAGGAGGATGGGAATAAGGTTATTATGAGAATCCCATTCAGAGCTATTTGTCATTATTGTTTATGAAGAGATTCAAAACAATGGATTAGGCTAAGTATACTAAAGAATGACCTAGTAACATTATTTAAACATAAGAACTCCAAGATATAAGATATGGACATATTGTTATGTTGTAGTAGCAAAGAACATTAGGGTAACCCTAGAGTTGACTACAAACCAATGGAGTGGTTATGTCATATAGACTTACTCAAGTCTTAAGTATTATTATCCTGATTCTCAGTTTAAACTATTGCATGAATATGGTTGATAAGAGATATAAATTGTGTGAATAAGACAATATCCAAGTCGATTAGGGGTGGGTGAATATAATGACTATGTTGTTTACGAACATTATTGAAATTAAAAACATTGGCCAAAGTAATGCATTTCTTTTCTGCATGCATTGTCAGTTCACTGTATTCAAAATTTCTCATCCTATTAGAAATCATACTTAGCTAGAGGGTATCAAGGGTTGTATGTTTGATAGAGTTGAGTAGAATACAATACTATGTACTCAGAAAAGACAAATTACCTATGAGGCCTACACTTTTTCATTTCCGTACATGTGACTATTTAGCTTACTGTTGTAGATACTTTTATATTTGTGGGACTATTGTTCCCAAATTTTCAAACTATTAAACCTTATTATGTTATAGGAAAACTAATTGGGTGATGTTAACTAGATGTTTTCTTTAAGAGAAAACAAATTTGGGTGATGTTAGATAGATGTTTATTTTATAGGAAAACTAATTGGGTGATGTCCGATTAATGGTTACATTACAGGAAAACTAATTAGGTGATGTTAGAAAGGAACTTGTTATGTGATTTCATTATGTTTATGAGAACTGTGTTATGTATTAGGAATTCATGTTTTAAGTCGCTTCGGCTATGATATTTATATGTGAAATTGACCTTGTAATTTAGTGTGCAGGTTTTGACTAACAAACCACAGATACTGGAGATCATTCCGCACCTTATGTTGTGATCCCTTGTGCAGTCGATCTGGTTCCACTAGGAACCGAGTTCAACTCTATGTTTGATTTAATGTTGTAATGTTGTCTTTCATGAGGTTGAATGGGTTAGGTCTACCCTTTTTGTAAAATTGAGTTATGATTTGTGTTGTAAGAATTATATTTGAATTTCATTTTTTTAAATTTAAATTTTTGAGACCCTTTTCTTGTGTCTTAACTTGACCTTGGGTGTCCTAACTAGGTTAAAGTTGAACTTGGGTTATACCCCATGGGTCTAGGGTCCCTTTTTACTCGGGTAACCCTTGGGTAACCTCCGTATGGTCACCTTAACTTCACTCTGAAGTTAAGTGACGAATTTGGAGGCATGGGAGGGATAGGATGGGTGGTACCAACACTCAAGCCCATTCCTTTTCCATTCCCAAGGTAAGAAATGACTCCAATACCCACCAATAATGGAGGAATTGACTTTAAGTCACCCTCACAATTGGTGAGAGTCCCCATGAAGTTGTGTGGTCATTCATAAGAAGGAAGCTAGGGGAGACATGTGTCACTTTCTTTTTCCTCCTTGAACTCCTTTTATTTCTCCCATGTGTAAGAGAAATGACAAGTGGTATAGGGTAAGGAAAACTTTAGGGATGGGTGACTGACATAACCCAACACTCATCCCTTGGGACATAATAGTAGTTTGGGGAAGAGTGAGGAAGTGACAAGTGTCACCTCCCCATTCCTCTAAACTCATGGAATTTGGGTTATTTTAATCCCACTTGGGATAGGGAGAGGGGGTTGTTGAATTTGAAGGATTATTGTTTATTGAAAAATTACTTTTTGGAGAGGAAAGTGAGAGGGAGTTTGGTGGCTTAGGTTGGATGAGATTTTAGTGGAGCTCTACATCAACTTCATCCATTAAAGGGCTTTGTAAGGTTGGTTTTCATGGCCTTTCTTTTGTATTCTATTTATTGCATGAAGGATGTGTGGAAATGATTATTTTGCTTGTGTTGTAAATTTTGTTACTATGGAAAATTTTATTGGGATGTTGACAGAGCTTCTTCCACTTGGGAGAAATGCTCATCAAGTGTGGGGTAGGGGAGGAGTGATCCTCCTTGGGTGCATGCCTTGTTTCTTTTGGGATGTTGAAAGCCTTGAGGGCATTTTTTTGTGACTTTGAGAAATTGTGTTATTTGACTTGAGAGTCAAAATACGAACTCCTTGAAGAATTTTGTTATCAAGTTTGGCTTGAGGCCATGAGAAATTGTGTTGATTATATTATTTGAAAGGGTGACACCCTAGAGTTGAGTGTGTCCACTCTCCTACCCCTTGTTAAACTCACTGTGGTTGAGTTTTTGTGTTGTGTAAATTATCCATGGGTGTATGTGTGTTTTGAGTGTGTTGTTTGTACCTTGTTGTGAAGTGGATTTTTGGAATACCCTAGGTGTGTGTATGATCTCCCTAGCTCGGCGGTGACCCTGTTGCGGGTCTATGGTAGGGAGAAGAGAAGCTTGTGTGGTGTTTTTTTCCCCTTGTGTGATATGCAGGTTTTCTGGGAGCTTATTGTGAAGCTTGGAGAAGATTATTTGATCTTAGAAAATATTTTATTATCCTTAAGTCTTAAGGAGAGCTTGATCTTTTAATAGCTCCTTCCTTGTTGATTTCCAAAGTGAGAAAATTATCTCTCTATTGTTGTAAAAATTGTTATTTTGGAATTGTGAGGAAATCCTTCCTTATTGTGTTGATAATTGTACTTTAAATGTTTATTAAGTTTTACCATTTTGAAATGATTAAGAAAAAAAATTTGTTTAAAAAAAAAAAATAGATATTAGAATTGTCTATTTCCTTCCTATCCTTAATTGAAAAGTTGTGAGTGAGTTGTGGTTTTAATTAAGTTTGTAAAAGAATTATTTCTGTGTAAGCTTAGGGGAAATATTAGTTTTAAATTTTTTATAGGCTAAGTTGTAATTTTGCTACCATGAAAGGAATGAAATTGGGTTAGAATTGTTTTTTTGAAATTACCTACAAGCAATTAAATGCCTACTATATGTTGTTTTTAACATTGACTTGAAATAGAAATTTAATTAAGGAAAGTGGGATTTATTTATGTATATTGTATAATATGAATTGAATAGAAGCTTAAACTCAGAGTTGCAATTTAGAAATACATTGTTTATATATGTAAAAATGAATTAACTCATTGCTCTATTTTAACGAATTATTGGATAGTAATCTGTTTTAACAAATTATATATATATATATATATTCATTTATTATATATATATTCTGTATTTTCTATATTTTCTGTATAGTCAAGGAACTTATTAATGAAATTATGAGTTAAAGTGAACTGAGAAAATGGTGGTATATATATATATATATTTTATTATACAAAAGAAATTTTAAATGAGAAGATTATAATATTCTTTTCGCAGTTGGCACAAATTGTAAATACAGTATGAAAAAAAAAATAATAATAATAATAAAATAATTTTGATTACAGAGTGGTGGTGGGGAGGTTTAGACCCTCCCCACCACTGTCACTTGAATCTTGGGTGTGGGGAGGGGTGAAGCCCCCACCCACCACCCACGTAGTGGGATGTGGGTGGGGGCTCCGCCCCTCCCCACACCCCCACCATTGTCTCTACTTCTGTGGCCTACACACAGGCCCCCACATTCACGCCAGATCTCCCTCTGCAGGCCTCCTCTAGTTCCTCCACTCTTGCTGCCCTCCTGTGGCCACCACACCCCACACTTCCGTTTCCCACCGCTCCCTGCAGCCATACCTAATACCGCCCTCCGCCACCTGTGGCCACTATGTGGCCTCCAACCACCGCTCCCTTCAGTAACTCCACCGCCCGTCTCCGCCGTACCTCCACCCAACCTCTGTTTAGTCTCCCAATGCCACCACCAATCTTTCCTCAGGTCACCTTTGTGGCCTACTTCCCACCTGCAGCCTCCACTCCTCACAGCCCATACTCACAGTACGCCCTCTGCTCCATGGCCACCGCCGCTGCCCTCCATTTCTCTGCCCTAAAAACAACAAACAAAAAGGGTTAGGGTTTCATAAAGACCAAATAAAATATGGAATGAACATATTGTTTGGGCTTTAAAAGGGAAAACCTATTATAGTTAATAAAATATTAATATATATATATATATATATTATTTGTTATAAATTTGAAAGAGAGGCTATATTTGTTTTTTTTAGGAAAGAAAGAAATTTATAGAGGGAAATTTTTAACAACAATAAGGAAAAATATAATTATAATTTAAAGAGAACATATATAAATATATTTTAATTTTAAGAAAGAGTTTCTCAGAAGTTTCAACAATTATCACAAATTAAATATCAGGAAAATGAAAAGGAAAATATGATCCTTTCATTTACAAAAGACACTGGAAATAAATGCAAACAAGTCATCACAGGCATTCCAGTGTGGCCATTTTAAACTCAACTATAGATTTAGAAAACGTCCAATTGAGAAAATAAAAGGGAGAGAAAAAGGAAGAAAAACTAACATTGGAAAACAAAGAGGAGAAAATATGTGGCATTTCTGAACTGGGCTAAGAGAACTAAGTAAGTTTATCCTACCGTTAATCCTAATTAGGAACAAGTTGATTATTAAAATTAATACAAACATTGAGATGAAACCTAGAGTGGAAACCTAGGAGACTGAGTCAAGTGAAGTTAGTAAACCCTGTTTCAGTGATCTGGTCTTCTAAGAAATTAGGAATAATGTAAAGGAGGCAGTGATCGTGATAGAAATACAATCAAAATTAAATTTCAGAGAAATGGTTAAGTGAATGTGATAGAAATACAATCAAAATTAAATTTCAGGGAAACGGAAGAAAGGGCAAATGAATAGGCTTTGTTGAAAATGCTAAGTCCGAAGGAGGAGAAATTAATATTAAATTTTAGAAAACAGAAAAGTGAATGGATGATCAGGCTTTGTTGAAAAATGATCAATAAATGAGACAAAGTATAAATTCATCATAATTAGGGAGTCGTAGGAAGTTTGTTAACCCTACCAGGGAACCACATATTAAGAATAGAATTTGTGTATTAAATCCCACTCATGCCCGTGAGGCATTATGCTATCATAATCTTCCAAAATTTAGGGTTTAGGAGCCTTGAAAGTTCTAACCTTGTAGTGACATAACCGCATTACGAAGACCCCCTTGTTGGCCTTGTTACATCAGGATGTGTGCACATGTACTTAGTACCCCGCAGACAACTGTATTGTTTTCGCTTTAAGCGTACGCCACCGAGCATGCTTACACATGCGAGGGGGTTTCTAGGGAAGCATGGGAAAATTTTTGATATTTTGTGTCATGACCATATGACACATGTGGACATGACACGTGTGATGCATGTTGTGACCGCATGGGAAATGTGGGCATGACATTTGGTATCAGAACCCAAGTTTAAACATTGGGCATATTTGGGCACGTTATTATTCCACAACTTTGATTAATTAGTGTCTACCTTGTTTTGTAGGATGCCTCCCCAACATGTTCGATGAGCGCGATCATGCAACACAGCGTCTGCTAGGGTGCATAGTGATTCCTCAGTAGAGGGATGGGCACCCACAGTTATAGTAGACCCACTGGTACCATAAGAACCACCTATACCACAAGCACCACCAGAATCACAGGCACAACTAGTGCTAGCTATAGGTCCATAGATATTACAGACCTTACAGGCTATGTTAGAGAGATTACCAACAGCTATTATTGAGCCACGTGATGAGCCTCGTGTTGATCCATGAAAGGAGCCATGTAAGGAGCCACATGCTGAGTCACGTGCTGAGCCATATGTGGAGCTCACGTCAATCCGCGAGAGGTACCACACACAAAGCCTTTCGTAGAGATCCCTAAGACCATAGCCAATGAGGTAGGGTTAGCCTACCATGCACGGAGTAGGAGTCCTCCGAGACTCTCGAGATGAGATGAGACCATGAGGGTAGAACAGGTATGCCATGGACCGTATGAGTATGGATTAGATGAGCTAGTTGTAGGGCTCAGAGATAGAGGAGATCCTATTAGAGATCTACTTAGGCTCAACCCACCTACTTTCGCAGGAGCTACAGAGGGAGCTATGGTTGAGGCTTGGTTGATTAGTCTAGATAGGTGTTTCACGTTGTGACCTTATGGGAGCAACATGAAAGCATGAGTAGTAGTACATCCCCTGAGAGATGCAGCAGCTACCTGGTGGTGCACAGAGGAGTGCAAGCGTTGACTATCCTTAGATACACTTACTTGGGATATCTTCATAGAGCGCTTTAATGCGTGATATTTGTTAGAGCATTACAGATAGCACAGGATTGATGAGTTCCATGATTTACAGTAGAGAGGACTCATTGTTGCTCAATATGAGAGCTAGTTCATCGAGCTTTCTCGTTACGTGGAGTGCCTCCAGGATGAGAAAATCTTGGTACACAAATTCATCAGAAGCTTGAATCACGGGATAGTAGGACCAGTACGTATGGCAGATCCCAAAACCATGAGCGAGGCTATTGAAAAGGCTCTTATTGCAGAGAAAATTTAGGGCAAGGGAAAAATTCACACCCGCAGTATTAGGATCATAATCCCTAACAACAGTAGAACTTTCATAGGCCTCAAAACACACCATAGAGAGGAGGATATAATACTTCATCATTACCTCCTAGGCCTCCACAGCAGCAACAACATCAGCAGAGATCTAGATCCCAGCAGAGGGGTCAGGGAGGATAGAAGCGTGGTTGGCAGCAGCAGGGCTAGCGTAGAGACTAGAGATAGCAAGGATCTTCTGCGGGACCTGCAAGGTCTCAGCAATCAAATAGAGGTTCACAGGGGTCCACTGGATGGACTAGGTAGCAGCAGTCGGGTAGGATGTAGTCAGTACAGTTACAGGCTAGGGGCCCATGCTATGTATGTGGTGGGGTAGGGTATTTGGCTAGGGAGTGTCCACAGGGATTTACAATTGGGGGACATCCCCGTGCAGGAGGATCTAAGAAGACTGTAGGTGACGTGGGCAGGTCCCACCACATGTTTGCAGCAGTTGACAACTGCCAGGCTGAATTCTAGGCTTCAGTCATTGCGACAGTAGGTAAGATTAGGGATTTCCCTATCTCTATTCTTTTTGACTTTGGAGCTACTGATTCTTTTCTGTCTACATCGTTAGTGGAACGTTGCAGGCTAGTCACTTCTAGGCAGGACATTAGGTGGGAGGTTGAGTTGGCCTCCAGGGCCAGGATGTCAATAGATACCGTGCTTAGAGATTGCGAGATCTCCTTAGGTTCCTTCAGTATAGTATGTGACCTTAGGGTTATGCCGTTAGGATCCTACGGTGTAGTTCTGGGTATGGACTGGCTTGCGGCTCATAGAGTGAAACTAGATCGTCACCAGAGGATGATTAGTTGCGTAGATGACCATGGCACACTGGTCAATATAGTGGGCATTCAGAAGCCCACGGCTGTTCGTATGATATCTGCTCAGTAGCTTAAGCACTGCATGCAAAAAGGTTGTCAGATGTTTGCTATTACGGTCAGTGACAGATCAGAGGATGAGCCTGAGACTACCCTAGATGATCACCCTATCCTGAGAGACTTTGTCGATGTATTTCTGCTGGAGTTATGAGGTATGCCTCCATGCAGAGAGGTAGATTTCCATATCGACTTAGTGCTAGGTGTAGAGCCCGTGTCTCATGCACCCTACAGGATGACTACACATGAGCTTACAAAACTTAAACTACAGTTAGAGGAGCTACTTGAGAAGGGGCACATCCAACCTAGCATTTCACCCTAGGGCGCACCAGTCATCTTCGTGAAGAAGAAGGATGGGTCTCTTCGATTATGCATGGATTACAGGCAGTTGAACAAGGTGATGGTGAAGAACCGTTATCCTCTACCTAGGATTGATGACCTCTTTGATCAGATGCAGGGAGCTAGAATGTTCTCAAAAATTGATCTAAAATCTAGGTATCACCAATTACATATCACAGAGGCAGACATTCATAAGACTACTTTTCAAACCAGATATGGCCATTATGAGTTTACCGTGGTACCCTTCAGTTTGACGAACACCCCTACAGTATTCATGAGTCTCATGAACGGGGTGTTCCGTACTTACTTGGATCAGTTCGTGATCATATTTCTTGACGATATTTTTATTTATTCGCAAACTAAGGAGGAACATGTGGATCATTTGCGTCAAGTTTTGCAGTGCTTATGAGAGCAGCAGCTCTATGGCAACCTGGTGAAGTGTGCCTTCTTCATGACAGAGGTGCAGTATTTGGGACACATCTTATCAGGCGATGGCATCTCTGTAGATCCATCGAAGATCAGAGCAATCAGGATTGGCCAGCACCCACCAGTATGACTAAAGTCAGGAGCTTTATGGGATTAGCCAGTTATTACCATAGATTTGTTGAGGTCTTTTCTAGGATAGCACATCCCATCACTTCCCTTCAACGAAAAGGGAAAAGTTTCACTTAGACTGAGCAGTGTGAGAGGGCCTTTGGGATCATCAAAGAGTGACTTACCAATGCTCCAATTTTAGAGGTTCCAGATCATGCAGAGGATTTTGTTGTTTGCATAGATGCATCATTGCAGGGTTTGGGAGCCATGCTTATGCAGGGTGGTAGAGCGATTGCATACGAATCGTGTAAGCTTAAGACACATGAGCTAAACTACCCCACTCACGATTTAGAGCTCACATTAGTTATTCATGCTCTTGTCCACTAGAGACACTTCCTCTTAGGTTGACGCTTTGAGCTCCATTTGGATCATTATAGATTACAGTACATTTTTACACAGCCAAATCTGAACGCTCGCCAGTGGCATTGGATGGAGTTCTTATGCAAGTACAACTTTGATGTCCACTACATCAAAGGGAAGGAGAATGTGGTTACTGATGCTTTGAGTCAGAGGTGCCACGAGATCCTGACCTTGATAGTAAGGGTAGATTTGAGAGACCGCATCGTACAGCATCTGTCGGAGGATGAGTGGTTTCTTGAGGTGCAGCAAGAAATTTAGAATCAGAGGGCCCTTAAGGGCAAATTCGTAGGATATTCCCTTGAGTCTGATGGTTTGCTTAGACATCGGTAGTGCATCTATGTACCCCGTGCAGGTGACCTACGTACAATGATTCTTTCAGAGGCTCATAAAGCACCCTATGCAGCACATCCTGGTGTGAAGAAGATGCATGCTGACTTGCAACAGTTATATCATTGGGCTAGGATGAGATACGACATTACAGAATATGTTTCTCGTTGCCTTGAGTGTCAGAGGGTCAAGGTCGAGCATCAGCATCCAGTAGGACTATTATACCCTCACGAGATACCTGAGTGGAAATGGGACACCATCTCCATGGACTTTATTGTTGGTCTACCTATGTCATCATGTCACCATGATACCATCATGGTGACAGTTGACAAATTGACCAAGGTGGCACATTTCTCACCTATACGCATGACATACAATGCACCGTCAGTGGTGAGAGTGTTCTTAGATCAGATTGTTAGACTTCATGGAGTACCTCGCTGCATCATTTCTGACAGAGACTCTGTATTCACTTCAGCGTTTTGGAGAGCCTAACATTAGGCATTGGGCACATAGCTCAACTTCAGTTAAGCCTACCATTCGGAGACTGACGGACATATAGAGAGAGTTAATCAGGTGTTAGAAGATATGCTTCGTATGTATGTTATGGACCATCAGTCTAGATGGGAGGAGTACCTGTATCTAGTTGAGTTCGTCTACAATAATGGGCATCACAGCTCATTGGGTATGCCTCCTTTCTAGGCTTTATACGGCAGACCGTGCAGGACACCATTGAGTTGGGATCGGATAGAGGACAGGATCGCCATTGGTTCAGAGGTAGTTCAGGATATGGAGCAGCAGATTACACTAATTAGACAGAGACTTCAGGAGGCATAGGATAGAAAGAAGAAGTATGCCGATACTAAGAGAACTGATCGAAGTTTCTCAGTGGGAAACAGAGCATTCTTGAGAGTGGGACCGCACAAGAGTCCAATCCATTACGGAAAGGGCTCTAAGCTCGCACCTCAGTTTGTAGGAACTTTTGAGATTTTGGAGCAAATAGGACCTGTACCCTATCGTCTAGCCTTGCCACCTAGTCTGTAGTGTATCCATGATGTCTTTCATGTTTTAGTTTTACATTATTACATCTCTAACTTATCTCATGTATTGGATTGGAGTGCTCTTCAGGTAGAGGCAGACGGGTAGCTGGCCATAGAGCCAATTCGCATATTGGCTCGTCGGATGCTGGGTCTTCAAAATCGAGAGCTGGACCAGGTTAAGGTCTAGTGGGACATGTATGACGAGGCCATTGCGACATGGGAGGATGCAACGAGGCTGAGGACTCTGTATCCTCACCTCTTTGATGATTTCCAATAGGAAGTACCGTCTTAGGGGGGAGGATGTGAGGCCTACACTTTTTCATTTCCATACATGTGACTATTTAGCTTACTGTTGCAGATACTTTTATATTTGTGGGACTGTTGATCCCAGATTTTCAAACTATTAAACCTTATTATGTTATAGGAAAACTAATTGGGTGATGTTAATTAGATGTTTACTTTAAGAGAAAAAAAAATTTGGGTGATGTTAGATAGATGTTTATTTTATAGGAAAACTAATTGGGTGATGTCTAATTAATGGTTACATTACAGGAAAACTAATTGGGTGATTTTAGAGAGGAACTTGTTATGTGATTTCATTATGTTTATGAGAATTGTGTTATGTATTAGGAATTCATGTTTTAAGTTTCTTCGGCTATGATATTTATATGTGAAATTGACCTTGTAATTTAGTGTGCAGGTTTTGACTAACAAACCACAGATACTGGAGATCATTCTGAACCTTATGTTGTGATCCGTTGTGTAGTCAATCTGGTTCCACTAGGAACTAAGATCAACTCTGTGTTTGATTTAATGTTGTAATGTTGTCTTTCATGAGGTTGAATGGGTTAGGTCTACCCTTTTTGTAAAATTGTGTTATGATTTGTGTTGTAAGAATTGTATTTGAATTTTATTTTTTTAAATTTAAAATTTTGAGACCCTTTTCTTGTGTCTTAACTTGACCTTGGGTGTCCTAACTAGGTTAAAGTTGACCCTGGGTTATAGCCCATGGGTCTAGGGTCCCTTTTTACTTGGGTAACCCTTGGGTAACCTCCATATGGTCACCTTAACTTCACTCTGAAGTTAAGTGACGAATTTGGAGGTATGGGAGGGATAGGATGGGTGGTACCAATACTCAAGCCCATCCCCTTTCCATTCCCAAGGTAAGAAATGACTCCAATACCCACCAATAATGGAGGAATTGACTTTAAGTCACCCTCACAATTGGTGAGAGTCCCCATGGAGTTGTGTGGTCATTCATAAGAAGGAAGGTAGGGGAGACGTGTTACCTTTTTTTCCTCCTTTAACTCCTTTTATTTCTCCCATGTGTAAGAGAAATGATAGGTGGTATGGGGTAAGGAAGACTTTAGGATGGGTGAGTGACATAAGCCAACGCTCATCCCTTGGGACATAATAGTAGTTTGGGGAAGAGTGAGGAGGTGACAAATGTCACCTCCCCATTCCTCTAAACTCATGGAATTTGGGTTATTTTAATCCCACTTGGGATAGGGAGAGGGGGTTGTTGAATTTGAAGGATTATTGTTTATTGAAAAATTGCTTTTTGGAGAGGAAAGTTAGAGGGAGTTTGGTGGCTTAGGTTGGAGGAGATTTTAGTGGAGCTCTACATCAACTTTATCCATTAAAGGGCTTTGTAAGGTTGGTTTTCATGGCCTTTCTTTTGTATTCTATTTGTAGCATGAAGGATGTGTGGAAATGATTATTTTGCTTGTGTTGTAAATTTTGTTACTGTGGGAAATTTTATTGGGATGTTGACAGAGCTTCTTCCACTTGGGAGAAATGCTCATCAAGTGTGGGGTAGGGGAGGAGTGATCCTTGTCGGGTGCATACCTTGTTTCTTTTGGGATGTTGAAAGCCTTGAGTGCATTTTTTTTGTGACTTTGAGAAATTATGTTATTTCGCTTGAGAGTCAATATACAAACTCCTTGGAGAATTTTGTTATCAACTTTGGCTTGAGGCCATGAGAAATTGTGTTGATTATATTATTTGAAAGGGTGACACTCTAGAGTTGAGTGTGTCCACTCTCCTACCCCTTGTTAAACTCACTGTGGTTGAGTTTTTGTGTTGTGTAAATTATCCATGGGTGTATGTGTGTTTTGAGTGTGTTGTTTGTACCTTGTTGTGAAGTAGATTTTTGGAATACCCTAGGTGTGTGTATGATCTCCCTAGCTCAGGGGTGACCCTCTTGTGAGTCTACAGTAGGGAGGAGAGCAACTTGTGTGGTGTTTTTTTTTCCTTGTGTGATATGCAGGTTTTTTGGGAGCTTATTGTGAAGCTTGGAGAAGATTATTTGATCTTAAAAAATATTTTATTTTCCTTAAGTCTTAAGGAGAGCTTGATCTTTTAATAGCTCCTTCCTTGTTGATTTCCAAAGTGAGAAAATTATCTCTCTATTGTTGTAAAAATTGTTATTTTGGAATTGTGAGGAAATCCTTCCTTATTGTGTTTATAATTGTACTTTAAATGTTTATTAAGTTTTACCATTTTGAAATGATTAAGAAAAGAAATTTGTTTTAAAAAAAAAAGATATTAGAATTGTCTATATCCTTCCTATCCTTAATTGAAAAGTTGTGAGTGAGTCGTGGTTTTAATTAAGTTTGTAAAAGTATTATTTCTGTGTAAGCTTAGGGTAAATATTAGTTTTAAATTTTTTATAGGCTAAGTTGTAATTTTGCTACCATGAAAGGAATGAAATTGGGTTAGAATTGTTTTTTTTGAAATTACCTACAAGTAATTAAATGCCTACTATATGTTGTTTTTAACATTGACTTGAAATAGAAATTTAATTAAGGAAAGTAGGATTTATTTATGTATATTGTATAATATGAATTGAATAGAAGCTTAAACTCAGAGTTGCAATTCAGAAATACATTGTTTATATATGCAAAAATGAATTGACTCATTGCTCTGTTTTAACGAATTATTGGATAGTAATCTATTTTAACAAATTATATATATATATATATATTCATTTATTATATAATTATTCTATATTTTCTGTACAGTCAGGGAACTTATTAATGAAATTATGAGTTAAAGTGAACTAAGAAAATGGTGGTATATATATATATATTAATATGTATATATATGTATATATGTATATATGTATATATATGTATATATGTATATATATGTATATATATGTATATGTATATATAATAGATTTTATTATATATATATATATGTATATATATATATATGTATATATATATAATAGATTTTATTATATAAAAGAAATTTTAAATGAGAAGATTATAATATTCTTTTCGCAGTTGGCACAAACTGTAAATAAAGTATGAAAAATAATAATAATAATAATAATAAAATAATTTTGATTACAGAGTGGTGGTGGGGAGGTTCTGACCATCCCCACCACCATCACTTGCATCTTGGGTGTGGGGAGGGGCGGAGCCCCCACCCACACCCCATGTAGTGGGATGTGGGTGGGGGCTCTGCCCCTCCCCACACCCCTACCATTGTCTCTACCTCCGTGGCCTACACACAGGCCCCCACATTCCCACTGGATCTCCCTCCGCAAGCCTCCTCTGGTTCCTCCGCTCTTGCCACCCTCCTGTGGCCACCACACCCAACACCTGCGTTTCTTGCCGCTCCCTGTGGCCATACCCAATACCACCCTCTGCCACCTGTGGCCACCCCACAGCCTCCAATCACCGCTCCCTGCAGTAACTCCACGGCCTGTCTCCACCGAACCTCCACCGAACCTCCATTTAGTCTCCCAACGCCACCACCGATCTTTCCTCAGGTGACCTCTACAACCTACTTCCCACCTGCAGCCTTCACTTTTCGTGGCCCATACTCACAGTCCACCCTCTGCTATATGGCCACCATCGCCGCCCTCCATTTCTCTACCCTAAAAACAAAAAAAAAATACATTAGGGTTTCATAAAGACCAAATAAAATATGGAATGAACATATTGTTTGGGCTTTAAAAGGGAAAACCTATTATAGTTAATAAAATATTAATATAAATATATATATATATATATTATTTATATATTATTTATTATAAATTTGAAAGAGAGGCTATATTTGTTTTTTTTAGGAAAGAAAGAGACTTATAGAGGGAAATTTTTAACAACAATAAGGAAAAATATAATTATAATTTAAAGAGAACATATATAAATATATTTTAATTTTAAGGAAGAGTTTCTTGGAAGTTTCAACAATTATCACAAATTAAATATTAGGAAAATGAAGAGGAAAATATGATCCTTTCATTTACAAAAGACACTGGAAATAAACACAAACAAGTCATCACAGGCATTCCAGGTGTGGCCATTTTAAGCTCAACTGTAGATTTAGAAATGTCCAATTAAGAAAATAAACGATAGAGAAAGAGGAAGAAAAACTAACATTGGAAAATAAAGAGGAGAAAATGCGCGGCATTTCTGAATTGGGCTAAGAGAACTAAGTAAGTTTATCCTACCATTAATCCTGATTAGGAACAAGTTGATTATTAAAATTAATACAAACGTTGAGATGAAACCTAGAGCGGAAACCTAGGAGACTGAGTCAAGTGAAGTTAGTAAACCTTGTTTCAGTGATCTGATCTTCTAAGAAATTAGGAATAATGTCAAGGAGGCAGTGATCGTGACAGAAATACAATCAAAATTAAATTTCAGAGAAACGGTTAAGTGAACGTGATAGAAATACAATCAAAATTAAATTTTAGAGAAATAGAAGAGAGGGCAAATGAACGGGCTTTGTTGAAAATGGTAAGTCCGAAGGAGGAGAAATTAATATTAAATTTCAGAAAACAGAAAAGTGAATGGATGATCGGGCTTTGTTGAAAAATGATCCATAAATGAGACCAAGTATAAATTCATCATAATTAGGGAGTCGTAGGAAGTTTGTTAACCCTACCAGGGAACCACGTATTAAGAATAGAATTTGTGTATTAAATCCCACTCATGCCCATGAGGCATTATGCTGCCGAAATCTTCCAGAATTTAGGGTTTAGGAGCCTTGAAAGTTCTAACCTTGTAGTGACGTAACTGCGTCACAAAGACCCCCTTGTTGGCCTTCTTGCGTCAGGATGTGTGCACATGTACTTAGTACCCCACCGACAACTATATTGTTTTCACTTTAAGTGTACGCCACTGAGCACGCTTATGCGTGCAAGGGGGTTTCTAGGGAAGCGTGGAAATTTTTTTGATATTTCATGTCATGACCACATGACACATGTGGACATGACACGTGTGATGCGTGTTGTGACCGCATGGGAAATGTGGGCATGAAATTACCACTGGTCACCTAAGGTCTATATTCCTCATGAAGGGAGGGGCCACTTCCTGTGTGGAAGATGTGTGGGAGACTATTGGTCTGTGGTTGGAGGTAAATCACTGGAAAGATGCTCTCTCTTTCCAATAAGGAAACATGCCAGGACTTGTGATAAAGATGTCAGATATTCAGATGCAATATTGATTCCAAATTTGTATATGTAATGGTTTTACATTTGTAAACATTGTAAATGAAAAGACAATATGGGTATATTGTATTTTGTAAAAAAATCTTTTAATTTAAGTTACTTGATTATTTGTTATATAAAAGAAAAAAAATTCTCTATCTCATTTTTACCTTGTTGAGTTATTTAATAGTGAATTTTGAATTTTACTATGTTTTTAGAATGTGGATGTTACAGTATGTCTGGAATGATTTCCTCTATTTCCTTGACAACCTTGTCAACCTCTCCTATCATTAATGCATTCATTCTTTTCTTGGCCCTGAATTCGTTATTAAGTCCCGTGGAGATTCTGCTCTTCTCATTTGGAGTAATATCCACACATAACTTTATCAGTGTGCATTCTCTGAGCACCATATCTTTTGCCATAGTACATTCCTTTTTGACAGATAGGATAGTACCCAAGGTATCTGGGAGGTCACCAATGATTTCAATGAGGGCTCTATTGTATATGTTTAGATACTCTACAGTGGTTTCTTCCAAAATCCTTTTATCAGCATCATTGTAATCATCATAAAATCTTGCCATAGGTTTCAGGTTGCCATCAATAGTGACAAACTTCAATACATCTTCAAGTTTTAGTTTGGCATGCGACTTATCTACTTTTTGTCTTTTGTTGGGTGTCTTCTATCTGGATGACTTCTACTTTCTACTTTTGGAGATTTTGGTAGCCTCAATTGTCATTTTCTTTATCTCTTCATCTGATTTTGTCTCTTCTTCATTCTTTTCTCCCACACTGACATACAATATTTTTCCTTTCATCTTCTTCCTCTTTGTGTCATTTTCAGAGCGCTTTGTTGATGATGTGCCATTACACTTTATATATCAGTGTGAATAAAATTTTCCCAATTTCCCTTTATGTGTTACACACATTCAATTATATGATACTTTATGAGTGCATTTACAACATATATGCTTTTGGAGTTCAACAAACCCGCTATACAAAACCCACTGAGCTAAGATGAGAAGTGACACTAGGCTCTAAAGTTGCTAGAGTAGTGTCCTCTTCACCTGAAGTAAAGTGCGAAAAAATGAAGTTGTAGTCAAAGTGACAAATCTTTGCTACTGCGACAACATTTTGACTTTGTGATTCCTGAATTAGGGTTATTGTGGCCATGAACTCAACTATTTTGTCAGAACAAGTGAGTTGATACACGGAAAGATGATTCCTAAATAAAGTTGTCTTAGGTATCTGAATCTCCATGAAAAGAGGATAGGACTCCTCTATAATGGAGTTGTGGTGAGTAACCTCCCACAAACATAGCACGAGGTGTCAATGCAAGTTGACACCTCTCAAAATAGCTCCAACTACTTTGACAAGTTCAAATGAACATGTGCCAATACGCCTAAATAAGCTTAAATACAAAGGTACCACTAAAGAGGTATTAATTGTCTTTTGTTGGGTGTCTTCTCTCTAGATGACTTCTCCTTTCTACTTTTGGAGGTTTTGGTAGCCTCAATTTTCATTTTCTTTATCTCTTCATGTGATTTTGTCTCTTCTTCATCCTTTTCTCCCATACCGACATACAATATTTTTCCTTTCATCTTCTTCCTCTTTGTGTCCTTTTCAGAGGGATTCCTTGATGATGTTGCACTAGATAAAATGGTAGAGCTTCAGGTAGACCTTTGAGTAGCTTCAATCTCTCTTAGCTTCTTTATAGGTTACTCTGAAACCTTAGCCTAATCATTTTGTTTTTCCTTCTTTACTTTCTTTGCTTTCTCTACTTTTTCTCTTGATTCCTTGAGCTGCTCTTTAGTGATGCCATACCTTGAGGCAATTTCTTCCACCTCTTTTCTCACTTTTTTCTAGTAGATTCATCTTGTCTAAGCTCAAGATGAAGTTTCACTGATAGCTCCTCATACGTTCCAAACCTTTCTTATTTGATATCTTTTGGTTTGCTAAGAAGGTGATGGGCATAATTTCCCAAAATTTGTTCATCTACCATATAACCCATGGGCATTACCCACATAGTTCTTAGTTCCACAGCCTCTATTAAACATTGATCCTTAGTGACCATGAAACAAATTTTATCCTTGTACTTATTAACAATTTTCTCAGTAATTCTTTCTCTAGAGCACATCATGCTCTGAAAATTCTTGAAAAATCCCCATAGGGTTGCATTTTTCTCATTATAACTTCCCAAGTTGTAAAGACAATTTCTAATTTGCATAGCTACTAGTTTTCTGCTCAACCAAATCAATCCCTGATGATTATGGAATTCATTCAAGAAATAGAAGAATAAATAGATGATTAGCGTACCATACTTGAATGGGTAGTTTTTTCTTTCTTTTGTCTTCTTTAAATTCCCCAGTAGTTGGGTTTGCAGCTGTTCGCACAGATCATAGTCTGCATTCTCTTTGATCATTTGGAATGCTGTGTATATTGTGGCACCAGAAACTAAATTCTTCCAGTTTGAGAAGTAGACTTTATAACCTATGACCATTGAGGCAAATTTTACTGTAGGATTAGTGATATAATTTATCATCAATGCCCTTTTGTTGAATTGTACTCCGATAGAATTGGTAACCATTTGATTCTTAACTGCTTTCAATAATGGCACTCCTCTAGTGGAGTATAGTCCAGTGACTTCCTGAATTGCCTCTTCCATTATTTTGGAGGGTTTCCCTTTCACCAACCACAAAAATTCATTGTGAATTCGACTAAGAACATATCGAACCCATTCATCCTCTTCAAATGTGGGAAACTCTACATACTGGATGAATTTCTTCTCCTTTAGGGATTTATATTCTTCCTTTAGTTCAAATTGATCATTGCATAGGTGTTTCACAAATAGGTCTAAAAATTTGTTGCCACCAAGCTCATCTAGGGCCACATACAGAACTCCATAGGGTATCTTTGAGAATGCACCTATTTGATCCACTTTTATTTCCTTGTTAGGGTGTTTCTTAAACTTAGGCCGAGGGTGCTTAGTGATATATAAAATTTGTGGAGTGACCATAGCAAAGATTCAACAGATTCACAAAATGAGATTTAATGAAAATACCTTGTTTCATTGAGTTAGGGTTTCCTTTCTTTGAATACTTTAAATTTTGATTGTCGCTGCTCAAATTAGCTTTAATCTCTCTAAATTTCTGATAGCTCTAAGTGCAAAGTGATTTTTGAAACCAAACATGTTCCTTTTATCCTCTGCATGGCCTGACCTAGTCGTCATTAAATGCGCATTCCAAAAAGTTGTCAAAACCCTTAACTATAGAATACAGTCGATTAGGATCACTCCGCAATATACCGTATTGATTCCTTTTCTTCTGGTTCTTCTTCTAAGGGATGTGTCTCACTAGATTTCATCATACACCTTCATGCTGGATTCTGGCACCCAAATCTAGCTGTGGGATTCATATTTTCAACACTACTCCCCCTGAGCCAGAGCTCTCATTTTACTTCCCAAAAGAGTTGTCTGCACTAGATACTGGTGTAGAACCATTAATTACTTCTTTATTGATCCATACTCTATCCATTTGTTTGTTGGTTTCAATCAGATCAACTTTTTCCTTTCCCTTAACATTTCTCTGCTCTATCTTTCTTTCTTCATAATTTCTCTTCTCATTCCTACTCTTACAAAACCTTGCAGTATATCCAAACTTGTTGCAATTGAAGCATACAACATTCCTTAGATCGTGATTCCTTTGTTTGATTGAATTTGATCTACATTGGTTAGCTTTATGTCCAAATCTATTGCATGCAAAACTCTTTCCATTGAATGATTGATTGATTCTTATATTTTGAAAACCATTTCTTACTGAGTTTCTACATACAATAGCTATGTGACCAATTTTATTGCATGAGAAGCATTTACCTTTGAAGGATTGTTCATCTCTTCCTTTTCCAAAAGTTTTCTGACTTCTACATTCATTTGCTCTATGACCAATTTTCTTGCAATTGAGACATTTTCCAAAAAAAGATGAAATATTTTAATTTCTACTTCTACACTAAGTAGCCCTATGACCACACCTGTTACGTTTATAACAATGACCATTGAAGTATGGGTACCTCTGAGCATTTGGTTGCCTAACCAAAGGTCCTTTAAGTCTTCTTCTTTGATTTTTGGACTGATGTTCTTTCTTTTGCCCTGACTCGGTGCTTATTTGACCAGATTTTGAACTTTCTCCCTTTTCAAATCCCAAGCCTTGTTTATCATCTACACTTTTCTGGCTAGCAATCATTTCAACAAGCTTTGTAGTGCTTATCTTGAATTTTTCTTCAAAGCTTTTAGCCTTGTCTAGGTCTAACTTTAGATTTGTGATTTCTTTTTCAAGTTTTGCACAATCTTCTGATTTGTTTTTCACAATTAAATTTAGATCATCCTCTGCTCTTCCTCTTTCCACAACTTCTGCTTCTAAATCATTCAAGGCGTCATTTGTTGATAATAATTGATCACTGATTTCTATGTATTTGTCTTTGAATTTCTTGAATTACTCACTTAGCTTTAAGATGCATTCATCGACTTGTTGCAAGTTTTCCTTCAGATCCCTGACTTGTGCTTCAGAATTTTCAAGATCCATAAGAGTTGTTTCTAATTTGTTGAACCTTTCATAATTTCCATATCATCTTGCAACCATGATCATACTATCCCAGATCTTCCTTAAGCTATTAAATTTTTTCAAAGGAACCTTGCTCTGATACAAATTGTTGATTGTCAGGAACACTGAGAGGGGGTGAATCAGTGCTCTAGAAATCTTTTCTTGCACTTTTAGTTTTAATCGTTTCAAAAGAATAATCAAATAGAAGAAAAATGTACAACTAAACAATATCCACAAAAACATGACACATGACACCAAGATTTTACATGGAAAACCCAATAAGGGAAAAACCATGAAGAGGAAATTAGCTCTCAAATATATGTTGAAATCTTTACAACAATGATGTGTAGTCTTGGTCACTCCATAGGCCTAGAACATGCTAGCTTACTACCATGAAGTACAACTAGATTTAGTAGGCTCACTGCCTCAACCCTAAACCTAGCAAGATTACAATAAGGGTTGTTAAACCCTATTGAAGGCACACTACCTTGATGTCAAAAGCTTGCTTCCACATGATAACTAAATACTACTTAAGCATCTGCCACTATGCCAGGGTGCAATCATTTAGCAACTAAATTTTGAATCCTGAGTCTTCATCACTACTTCACTTCTAACTCTGCTCTTTTATTCACATGCTCGCTCCACACACACCTCTACTCATGCCCACTCAACTAAAGATCATCTCTCTTATATATCAGCATAATGATTTGATCCATAATCAGGTAGGCATCCAAGAAATGAAACATGTACATAGAAAGATGTACCTTGTCACTCACTCCAATGCACTATGTGTTGCACGGACCCAAATCTTCTCCCAAACGTGTTCATACAGGTTGGCTCTAATCATTCAATTACATACATAGATCCTCCAAACATTAACACTTCTCCGCATAATGATTAATATACTTGTCGGCCTCTTCCTTCAGAGTATGCTTAACAACTTCATCTGCTGACCAACAACTTTTACTGAGGGTCTGAAAACACCTTCCAAATCATATCAAGGACTCTTTACATATTCCCAATCTTACCCTTAGGACCACAAGGAATGATATCATCTTGTGGAGAAATGCAGACCATCAGATCTCAGACTCTATCTCTGTCAAACTCTGTCAAACACTATGCCGATACCTAGTAGCTTGTAGCTATCCTTTCAGTGAACTTTAGATCTCCTAACTTTGGAATAAGAAACTTCATATAAGTGTTTACAACACCTCAAAACCACATTACAAAATACTTGCATGCAGAGGAATGCAGACCACTGCACTAGACCCTATTCACTATTCTTGCTATACCTTTGCTTACCCGGACATAGGCATTTCTTTACGGTGACTTCTGGAGAAGATCAGGACTTAACCTCTAAAGAATAACACTATTAGACAATTGAGAACATCATACCTAAATCATATTAACTAATTATCATCTACGAAGACATACTATCCAACTTACTATCTTCTACTCAGAATACTTTCCATACTTAACCATTTTTTGTCAACCGAACCTAGAATCCAATATGGTTTTCCGAAGATATCTCTTCCTATCATGGTGATAGGATCTCTGAACCTTGTCACCATCAATGACAACATAATGGTCCATACCAGAGTAGTGTGTCTTGCAAAAATTTTGTTTCAATTCCTTCAAAATACTGATGTTGTGACAATCCTTCCATGCAACACCTTCAAAATACTACTAGATGATATCTATTATAATGATTGTGGTAAGGGAACTATAAAATTAGGTAATGGATATGTACACAATGTGCTTTTCATTCCAAAATTATTTAGGAATCATCTCTCTGTGTATCAAATCACTTGGTCTCACAAAATAGTTGAGTTCACGGCCACAATAACCCTAATTCAAGAATCACAATGTCAAAATGTTGTCGCAGTAGATAAGATTTGTCACTTTGACTACAACTTCATTTTTTTGCACTTTACTTCAGGTGAAGAGGACACTACTCTAGCAACTTCAGAGCCTAGTGTCACTTCTCATCCTATCTTAGTGGGTTTTGTATAGTGGGTTTGTTGAACTCCAAAAGCATATATGTTTTAAATGCACTCATAAAGTGTCATATAATTGAATGTGTGTAACACATAAAGGGAAATTGGGAAAATTGTATTCACACTAATATATAAAGTGTAATGGGGGGTTGTAAAAATCACAACAATGAATCTTTTGGATTCTCTTCTCATTCTTATGTGCCATTTATGCACATCCTTTTTTTCAAGACATTGTACATTTTCTGAACCAAAATCCTTGCACCCTACAAATTCCAATTAGTTTGCTAATTTCTCCTAGAATCAAGGGAAGGGTAGAATTTACAACTATTTTATGCTCAAGGAGTTCTTCATCTCTACATCAGCATTAGCATCATCTTTTAGGGGTTTTTCTAAGCCTTTATTTCTTCTCCCTTTTGGAGGATAGTTTTTTCCCACCAGGTTTTCTATCTTTCTTTGGTTTTGAGAGTTTGCATTGTACTTGAGTACCTTATCAGGCTTCATGGCTAGGACTCATTTTTCTTTTGCATTGTACATAGGTACCTCACTAGGCTTATAGCTCAGGACCCATTTTTCATAATACTCACCTAAGCTATGCTTAAGGAAGGGTGTTAGTGTATACCTTAATCTATAGGCGTACACATTTGTATTTAAGCTTACTTAGGCGTACTGGCACATGTTCATTTGAACTTGTCAAAGTAGTTGGAGCTATTTTGAGAGGTGTTAACTTGCATTGACACCTCATGCTATGTTTGTGGGAGGTTACTCACCACAACTCCATTATAGAGGAGTCCTATCCTCTTTTCATGTGGATTCAAGTACCTAAGACAACTTTATTTAGGAATCATCTCTCTATGTATTAACTCACCTATTCCAACAAAATAGTTGAGTTCACGGCCACAATAAGCCTAATTCAAGAATCACAAAGTTGAAATGTTGTTGCAGTAGTGAAGATTTGTCACTTTAACTACAACTTCATTTTTTTGCACTTTACTTCAGGTGAAGAGGACACTACTCTAGCAACTTCAAAGCCTAGTGTCACTTCTCATATTAGCTCATTGGGTTTTGTATAGTGGGTTTGTCAAACTCGAAAAGAATATATGTTGTAAATGCACTCATAAAGTGTCATATAATTGAATGTGTGTAACACATAAAGGGAAATTGGGAAAATTGTGTTCACACTAATATATAAAGCATAATGGGGGGCTGTAACAATCACAACAATGAATATTTTGGATTCTCTTCTCATTCTTATGTGCCATTTATGCACATCCTTTTGTTCAAGACATTGTACATTTTCTGAAACAAAATCCTTACACACTACAAATTCCAATTAGTTTGCTAATTTCTCCTAGAATCAAGGGAAGGGTAGAATTTACAACTATTTTATGCTCAAGGAGTTCTTCATCTCTGCATCAGCATTAGCATCATCTTTTGGGGGTTTTTCTAAGACTTTCTTTCTTCTCTCTTTTGGACGATAGTTTTTTCCCACCAGGTTTTCTATCTTTCTCTGGTTTTGAGAGTTTGCATTGTACTTGAGTACATTATCAGGCTTCATGGCTAGGACTCATTTTTATTTTACATTGTACATAGGTACCTCACCAAGCTTATAGCTTAGGACCAATTTTTCATAATACTCACCTAAGCTATGCTTAAGGCAAGGTGTTAGTGTATACCTTAATCTATAGGCGTACACGTTTGTATTTAAGCTTACTTAGGCATATTGGCACATGTTCATTTGAACTTGTCAAAGTAGTTGGAGCTATTTTGAGAGGTGTCAACTTACATTGACACCTCGTGCTATGTTTGTGGGAGGTTACTCAACACAACTCCATTATAGAGGAGTCCTATCCTCTTTTCATGGAGATTCAGGTACCTAAGACAACTCTATTTATACCCACTTTATTGGTTAATACATTTGGTCAATTCCATTGCAATTCATGTGCTTATTAGTCTACTCCACGATCTTGGTTTTCTACACATTTTGGTGAACACAGCTGCCTATTCAACTTAGAGTAGCTTCTTTTTCTTCCAATTTTCTTCCAAAATTAAATTGAAAAATTTCCTTCCTAAATTGACAGGATTTGTCAATACATATCTTAATTTTATCCTTTTATTTTTTCTAAATAAACATGTTCTCTTTTTTTCTTACATCACTTTCCAAATTTTTCTTGAAGGGTTTGTGCATGTGATGTTCCATTCCATGCATGTGATGGTGACTTAGCTCCACCTATGTCAGTCTATCCTTTTGATCCCTCTCCTAAAATTCTTCATAGTTATGAGGATATTTTGGTGCAAGAGGATGAAATCATTGATACATTTCTAACATTAATCTACCCTCTCTTCATTTCAATGCTCTCCCTTCTAGAGATGAAGCATGAGAAGATGAAAAGTCTCACCTCACATCAGATCCCCCATGGGTAGATGTTGAGCATACTTCTTATGTTTCTTCTTGTTACATCCCAATTTCTGACTTGCTATACTTTTACTTTTTACTTGGGCATAAGTAAATTTGTTGAGATGTTATAGACTTATGACAGGATATGACATGGAATTATATTGAATATCATTTATGAAATCATGGAAATGATTATGTTATTGTCGATTCAATAATTGTATTATAAGATTTGATTTACTAGTTGAATTTATCGAATAATGATGTACTGATCTCTTATTGTTTGATGACAAGTGAAACATGATTACAAGTTATCGACTCTTAGAGAAGAGAGAGAGAGAGTATCTTTCGAGAAGAGAGAGATAGACCTTGGATTACGAGTGGTCAATTTGCCAAACGAGTCTAGTGTTAAATGATAATGTGAACCAATGAGTCATATGAGGTAAGTCTTGTCTTGCCAGTTTTCTTTCGAATCTAATCGACAGGTAGTCGATATCTTGATTTTCATCTAGTCAAGTCGATGATGAGTTGACATAGTTGTTTGCAAAGTAAACAACGTCATAGCCGTAAAATAATCACGTTATTCTTCTTGAGTCACTTGAGGTTTTATTGTTGCCTCTTAAACGTCAAGACATTCCCATCAAGTTAGATGACGCTAATATCGTCGACGTTTAACGTCAACAGTTGAACTCGTCAAGTCAACGTGATTTTAATGAAGAATTGTGATGGGGAGGTAAACTCGACCCATTCACATCATCTAAAATCCTTGGGACAAATAGAGAAGTTTTTAACAACTTCAGGTAGAGGTTTTTCACAGCTATGTGATAGCTAAACGAAATCTAAAATCTTGTTTTGCGTTACGCCCAATCCACTGTGATTGTCATCAAAACATGTTAATCATGTGTTGTGAATTTATTCCCTTTTGTAAATTGACGTAAGTCAAGTGTGAAGTTGATTTATGCTATAACTGTTTTTGTCGTCTTTTTGAAGGATATTCTGAAATTGTTTAAGTCATAACTTGGTTAACGGGATGTATTTTCGTTAGTTTGCTTGATGTCGGTTTCTCGTCGAACCAAGTTGTTTTACACCCAAAATCTGTCAGTTGGGACATCATCCTTTGCAATTATGTCTTTTTCTCTTCAAGTATATGACTTGAGTTGTCTTAAATCAAACTCAAACTCTCTTACTTTAGTCAGTTTTGATTCCTTACCTCTTTTTTGACCTTGGAGCCACCTTGTGCATTTATTAGTTATCACCTTGTGAGAGTTTCACTCCTCTAGCGATGTTAGGTTGCATTGTCCGAAGGTTAGAAGTCTCCTTGTGGAAGAATGACGAAGTTGTTATGCCACATCACTATAAAGAAGCCCTCATTCTGTAGTGGTCGCTGCAAGTGAGGAAGACAGCTGTTATGCAATTATGTCGACCTCCTTTTACGAAGACATATCACGACAGTGGTGTAAAGGCCCTATCCTCCATCACCGTGGGCATGAGAGGGAGGAAGTTATGTTGTTGAGATAAAAGTGGAACTAAGAGTTAAATGCTATTGTTCTCCTTCGCCATGGTCATGGGGTAGAAGGTTATTTGGTGGAGAATAAAGTGTAACCGGAGATAAAATGCCAGATACTCCTTGGTCGTGGGGGGAAAGAAAGGCATCAATTCTATGGTTGTTTAGAATTGGAAAACAACTAGAAAAAGATGATTCATCTCCTTCGCTGTGCACGACAAGAAGAAGGGGGGAGTTTCACTGGTTAAGAAACTAAAACTAGAGGAGCTATGTCAAGTGGAGACGGATGATGGTGGTGATCATTTTAGGTAGTGAGTGGTGAAAAGCTTGGAACAAGGCAATCAACAAGCAGAGCAAAGGGGAGATAAGAGGATACGCAGTGAAGGGATAGGCTACAAGCTGTTAGCTATCTGTGACAAGGTGGAACGTAGCAGGAAGATTATGCAGACCTTTAGACCAGGTTTGAATGAATGATTCAGAACACTGCTTTTGTTCTATTTTAGTAAATGATATATATATATATATATACACACGAGCTTTTTATGAGTAAAGGTTTCATGGAAGAGATACTTGAATGTTGAAATTGATGAGAGCCTTTGATAACTGCTTTAGTAGGGTAACAACGAATAGATATAGTATGGTGTTGTGTTATTGATTTCTATGAGATTGTACATCTTAACTTGAGTATAAGTTTAAGTAGGAAACATTACAAGATAATCAATGTGAGTCATAGAATATTATAGACTCCATAACCTTTTGTACTTTTAAAACCATGAGTCTATTTATAGTTTTTATGTGAACAAGGCTTCACGTTGTATTGAGTAAACTTATTATGACTAAAATGCTAAGCTTCTAGTAATCATCCTATAGTCTCTTCTTTTGCATTCCTTGATATTAAGTTATTCAAAATGAGGTGGAATATGATTAGAGACCATTGTTTAGTTTTTAACTAGGGTTGTCTCTTATATAAGAGTTAGAATTGCTTGGAGGAAAATGTACGTGTTAGTGATCAATGTATGACATAATCCAAGGTCAAAGTGTAGCAAGATTTAATCTTTCATGAGAAAATTATTATTATAACGACCGAGGCTGGATGAAAGACTGGATATTTGATATTTGTTTAAATATTGAACTCCTTCAAATCCTAGATTATGTGTTATTAAAATCCTAATTTTTATGGTTATACTAAACCGATTTTAACAACAATCGGTTAAGATATATATTCCAAACCAAGAAAATTAACCAAGTTGGTTATCTATTTAAACCGTGTATATCATGTTAAACCTATGAGAGGTATAAGTAAGTAACTTGAGGAAGACTAAAACCGTGGATAAAATTTGAACAACTCCTCAGAAGTTAGTTTATTTTCTAACCAATCTTTTCGTTGAGAAACTCCAAAAGATATTGACTTTGAATACTACCCAAGGGGGTCTTATCTATTTTACTCATCAAACTAGCATCCCATTGTTCTCACATATTAAATGGGTTTGATCTTTAGTTTCAAATGTAAACTTTCTATTATTATGATAATGGGGATGTGGTTAAGATAAGAGCCTATGTTTATTAACGTAATACCTTGTTATGACAGAGGTAAGGTTATTGATATAAGAAAGTATCTTTTATGTTCTTAAGTGTTATTGAACCATATCAAAAGGTCTAGGAAGTCTATAATCCTTTATTCTCTTAATTTTGTGACCTTAATGGAAAACAATAAGTTTATGTTATGATTTGGGTTAAAGAAGTTTAACCCTAGTTTCAATGTAGAGGGGTTAAAGATTACGGATGACGCTCTTATGGTTATAACCTATTTTAGGGAATACACGTGAGTAGACATTAAGGGTCGCAAACCCTAATTTAATAAATGTTCATAACTATCTTTTTGAAAAGAGATTTGCTATTAGTCAACAATGTTTAACCTTAGGTAGAGGAGGCTATTTGTTGGTTACCAATCGACTTGAGAGATAAGTCTTAAGCCTTGGGTATTGCAAGTATGCAAGAGGTACCATTAAATGGTTAGTCAAACATTAAAATCAATACACCTTTTATCACAACTTCTCTTACACTATTACTTGTCGACAAGGGGTGAATCTCAAACGTTGCAAAGATGCAAAGAGAAAAACCTAAGAATGGATAGTCAACCCATAATGATTAATAGATCAATGACAGTGTCTTGTGAATTCACCTAAGTCAGAAAGACTAGGTTTGAGTTAGGCAAAACTCAACAGTTAAATCTAAATCCTAGATATGGTAATTATTATATCAAGGCATTGAGATCATTATTTAGATCGTGATTGAAGGGTCATGTGCCCTGACTATGTGTAATTATTCTTACTTGTAAGAAGGGAATTGGTTTCCTGGACTATATTGCTTAATCTGGGTAAGGCTATCATCGTAGTCATAATTAATCTATCTTTATATATTATGAGACAATAAGTCGTGGATCTCAGGGATTGCAATGATGCAATGAGAGTCCTTGTAAAGAAAGAAAGTTGAATAGGTCTATGGATTATAGACAATGAAAGAAATCATGTATGAGTCAGGAAGACTAAAGTAATGAACACACCATGACTTCATAAGTTAAATGTAGTTGACCAAGTTGAACTGTAGGAATATGATAGTATCCAAGTCAAGTTGGAGTGGGTGAACAATACGACATCGTTGATTGTGAATGTCAATTTATATTGAAAACTATGGCCATAGTAATGCATTTCTCTGCATGCATTGTCGGTTCACTGTATCTGGATTGCACGTCCTATCAGGAATCATACTTAGCTAGAGGGTATCTAGGGTTGTATGATAGATAGAGTTGTGTAAGATACAACACTATGTACTCGGAAAGGCAAATTACCACTGGTCACCTTAGTCTATACTTCTCGTGAAGGGAAGGGCCACTTCCGGTTAGGAAAGAGTGCGGGAGACAGACGGTCTGTGGTTGGAGGTAAATCACTGGAAAGATACTCTCTCTCTCTCGCAAAAGACATACCGAGGCTTGCAATAAAGATGTCAGATTTTCGGATGCAGTATATTTCTGAGACTTGTGTTTATGGAGACTAAGTAAAACATTATCTGTTTCAGGTATTTATAATTGGTTTATTTTTTGTAAACATTGTTCTTGAGAAAGACAATAAGGTTGATTGAATTTGTAATGAGATATCTTGTAATTGTAGTTACTCGACTATATGTTGACTAAAGAAAAATTTTCTGTCTCATTTTTACCTTGTACATTTACTTTATGGTGAATTTTTGGTTTTTACTATGTTTCTAGAACGTGGATGTTACATATGGTATCAGACCTATCGGGTTTGACACTAGGACTTATGAGTCCACTGTGCTAACCTATAGCCAATATTATGCAGTTAGCTAATGTTCAAATTTTCTTGTGCCAGAATAACATGGAGAAGAACAAAGAAAACAGCTAGGAAGTCTGTTCCCCAGCATTTGCCTAGATTAGTGGTTAAGAAGAAACCCATCGAGGAGGTTAAACTTAAAGAGCATGTTGTTTACTCTGAAGGTGCATGGCTAGAGGATTCAGAGACTTTTGCTGATGCGCTTAAGCGTATCTGGCTAGAAAGAAAACAATGTTTTGAACTGGCCAAGAATCCTACTATTTCTACTGGTGTAGTAAAACCTAGTGAACTATAGCCAGTACAACATGCCACTCAAAGGTTGATGTGATACTTCTGTTTTAGGAAAAAGGTGTTGGAGTACTTGTGTGTACATCGACCCTCTATGTTTGTTAAACTAGAAGATTGTAAAACGACAGTGACATATAGTCTTGTCGTATCAACTATATTAATAAGGATGTGATTACTCCTAAATACTTTATAATAAAGATGACAATGTTTTATACCAATCTTTTGATTATTATGAGATAAATATATGTCTTGATGTATTGAGTCACTTTAGATTTAGATAAACTATTAGATAACTTAATTATCTGGTATGAGGAAAATGAGAGCATGTATCATACTAGAACCAAACCAGGGTGAAAGTCTAAAAGAGAATAAACCACTAGTTAACCTCTTGATTGAATTGGATCAATCCTAACCATGTTTAAAACCAAGGAGATACCTAGTATTTTGGAAAAAGAAAGCCTTCCGCCAAAGTTGATGGAACAGTGTTTGAATCAACTGAAAATCTTATTCCTTTGAGAACGTTGGGATGAGTTACTTGGAAAAGTACCTTATCTTATGACAACTTTAGGATTAATGGAATCAAAAGCCCTTATAAGAATTATTGGCTAAAAGGTTTGATTAAATCTTGTATGTTACCATGGGGTGCACTAGATATTGTTTTGTCAAGAAGGACGTAACTCTACAATTGTGTAGTATGCTCATTAAAAACCACGATAAGGAGCAAATATCTTTCACCACATAATGGTGACCCCTTTTGATTAGATAGGTAGAATTGAAGTGATTGAATGGCGATCAATATGTCACCAGTCTAGATTGAAGGATGAGGGTACCCTTGAAACAACTTTTGGACAAGAATGGGCACTGTGAGTTAGCAGTGTTGTCCTTTGACCATACAAATGCCTTGTATTTATGAATCTCATGAGCAGTGTGTCTAGAGATTGTTTAGACATATTTGTTCTAGTCTTCTAGAAGATGTACTTATTTATTTTAAGCATGAAGGAGAACATTAATCCTTATGTGCAAGTGATTCTTTAATGATTAAGAGAAATTACAACAGCACCAATGCTATGAATTCCTATTCAAAAGGATAGTTTGAGAGAAAATTGATGCCTCAGGCGATGGTTTAAGGGTGTACCTTTACATGATGAGTAAATTTAGAAAGCTCTTGTGGTAAAATTTAAAAGATTCAAGGTATGAAAGGTTTTTCATTTTAAGTCTCATAGACTATTGAGTTTTGGAGAAAGAATGTGTGTTTCTAATTCTTCTGAAATAAGAAAACTGGTGTGGAAAGAAGTTCATATTCCACCATAAACAGGACATCTAGGGTTAACCAACTACTAATAGATGAAAAACCTCTTTAATTCTTGAAAGGAATAAAGAATGATGTTATGAGATTTGTAGCATTTTGTCTAGAGTGCCAGAGGAAAAAGTAGAACATCAACACCTGTAGGATTGATGTACCCGCATGACATGCCAGAATGGAAATGGCAAGTTGTTGGCATGGATATTGTATGAAGTCTTTCTATGTCTGGGAAAAGACACGATGCCACCTTGAGATGATAAACTCTCGAAGGTAACACATTATATACTAGGGGATTGGACTGATGGAGCATCAGTGTTAGCACACATTTTGTGCAAGATGTGTTTAGACTGCTTGGTTTCCTGAGAAGGTTATCTTAGATAGAAATACGCGTGTAATGTCAAGGTTTTGGCAAACTTGTCCTCTATGTTAAGGATTGGAATTTAAAAGAGTATATTTTATTGTCTTGTAAACAAATGGTTAAACTAAGGAAGTTAACCAGGTTTTAGAAGTTTTGTTCCAAACATGTTGCATGGAATAGCAATACAAGTAGGGAGACTACTTATTACGTGAAATTTTTGACAATACCTAACTTTTGCTATTAAGATGGTTTGAATTGAAACATTGGACAGAAAGATGCCAAACTCCTATAAGCTGGGTAAGCTAGAAGGTAGGATTAGCATTAGTCCAGAAATGTTATTAGAAATGAATGAAAAGATTTAATTGATCAGGAAAGATCAGAGGAAATGGATAATGAATAGAAAAGCTACGTTAATGATTAAGCGTACACCAAAGCAATTCTCAATTAGAGAAGGAAAATTCTTTAAAGGGTTAAACCCCTGAAAATGTTTCCTAAAGAATGGAATGTGTTCTAAACCAGTTCCTAAGTATAAAGGACCCTTCTAAAATTTAAGGATATAAATTTTATTGATATCAAGAATCAATCTATTATCAGTTATTGCCAGGAGGCATAATGATTTTTGTGAGTTATGTATGAGAAATATATTTATGAAATATACAAATATTATAACCTCTAAATGATTTTAAAAGTACAAGAACCTAAGAAAGGTTATGGTCAAGCTTCTAAAACATTTGAAGATTACAAGCAATGCTTGTGTAACATAGAGGTTATGAAGTGTAAGGTCAAGTGGGACCAGTATGCATAGAATAGTTTTGCATGGGGAGAAATTAACATGAATTCTAGCAGAAATTTCCTCATTTACTTTATGCTGATAGCAATTAAACAATGAATATGCTTTTAAGTTGTATTTTGATGCTTTATATCATCAAGGACGATGAATCTTTAGGGGAAGGATATGTTACATCCTAATTTCTGACTTGCTATACTTTTACATTTTACTTGGGCATAAGTAAATTTGTTGAGATGTTATAGACTTATGACAGGATATGACATGGAATTATATTGAATATCATTTATGAAATCATGGAAATGATTATGTTATTGTCGATTCAATAATTGTATTATAAGATTTGATTTACTAGTTGAATTTATCGAATAATGATGCACTGATCTCTTATTGTTTGATGACAAGTGAAATAGGATTACGAGTTATCGACTCTTAGAGAAGAGAGAGAGTATCTTTCGAGAAGAGAGAGATAGACCTTGGATTACGAGTGGTCAATTTGCCAAATGAGTCTAGTGTTAAACGATAATGTGAAGCAATGAATCATATGAGGTAAGTCTTGTCTTGCCAGTTTTCTTTCGAATCTAATCGACAGGTAGTCGATATCTTGATTTTCATCTAGTCAAGTCGATGATGAGTCGACATAGTCATTTGCGAAGTAAACAATGTCATAGCCGTAAAATGGTTGCGTTATTCTTCTTGAGTCACTTGAGGTTTTATTGTCGCCTCTTAAATGTCAAGACGTTCTCATCAAGTTAGATGACACTAATATCGTCGATGTTTAATGTCAACAGATGAACTTGTCAAGTCGATGTGATTTTAATGAAGAATTGTGATGGGGAGGTAAACTCGACCCATTCACATCATCTGAAATCCTTGGGACAAATAGAGAAGTTTTTAACAACTTCGAGTAGAGGTTTGTCACGGCTATGTGATAGCTAAACAAAATCTAAAATCTTGTTTTGCATTACACCCAATCCGCCATGATTGTTGTCAAAACGTGTTAATCATGTGTTGTGAATTTATTCCCTTTTGTAAATCGACGGAAGTCGAATGTGAAGTCGATTTATGCTATAACTGTTTTGGTCATCTTTTGGAAGGATATTCTGAAATTGTTTTAGTCATAACTTGGCTAACGGGATGTATTTTCGTCAGTTTGCTTGATGTCAGTTTCTCGTCGAGCCAAGTTGTTTTACGCCCAAGCTCTGTCAGTTAGGACGTCATCCTTTGCGATTACATCTTTTTCTCTTTGAGTGTACAAATTGAGTTGTGTTAAATCAAACTCATACTCTCTTACTTTAGTTGGTTTTGATTCCTTACCTCTTTTTCAACCTTGAAGCCACCTTGTGCATTTATTAGTTATCACCTTGTGAGAGTTTCACTCCTCTAGCGATGTTAGGTTGCATTGTTCGAAGGTTAGAAGTCTCCTTGTGGAAGAATGATGAAGTTGTTATGCCACGTCGCTATAAAGAAGCCGTCATTCTGTAGTGGTCACTGCAAGTGAGGAAGATGGTTGTTATGCAGTTATGTTGACCTCTTTTTATGAAGGCATGTCACAACAGTGGTGTAGAGGCCATATCTTCCATCACCGTGGGCACGAGAGGGAGGAAGTTATGCTATTGAGATAAAAGTGGAACTGAGAGTTAAATGCTATTGTTCTCCTTTGCCATGGTCGTGGGGTAGGAGGTTATTTGATGGAGAATAAAGTGTAACCAGAGATAAAATGCCAAATACTCCCTAGTCATGGGGGGAAATAAAGGCATCAGTTCTGTAGTTGTTTAGAACTGGAAAACTACCAGAAAAAGATGATTCATCTCCTTCACTGTGCACGGTAGGAAGAAGGGGGGAGTTTCGGTAGTTAAGAAACTAAAACTAGAGGAGCAACGTCAAGTGGAGATGGATGATGGTGGTGATCAATTTTAGGTAGTGAGTGGTGAAAAGATTGGAACAATGCAGTCAACAAGCAGAGCAAAGGGGAGATAAGAGGATACGCAGTGAAGGGATAGGCTACGAGCTGTTAGCTATATGTGATGAGGTGGAACGTAGCAGGAAGATTATGCAGACCTTTAGACCAGGTTTGAATGAATGATTTGGAACACTACTTTTGTTCTATTTTAGTAAATGATATATATATAGGAGCTTTTTATGAGTAAAGGTTTTATGGAAGAGATAGTTGAATGTTGAAATTGATGAGAGCCTTTGATAACTGCTTTCATAGGGTAACACCGAACAGATATAGTATGGTGTTGTGTTATTGATTTCTATGAGACTGTACATCTTAACTTGAGTATAAGTTTAAGTAGGAAACATTACAAGCTAATCAACATGAGTCATAGAATATTATAGACTCCATAACCTTTTGCACTTTTAAAACCATGAGTCTATTTATAGTTTTTATGTGAACAAGGCTTCCCATTGTATTGAGTAAACTTATTATGAGTAAAATGCTAAGCTTCTAGTAATCATCCTATAGTCTCTTCTTTTACATTCCTTGATATTAAGTTATTCAAAATGAGGTGGAATATGATTAGAGACCATTGTTTAGTTTTTAACTAGGGTTGTCTCTTATATAAGAGTTAGAATTGCTTGGAGGAAAATGTACGTGTTAGTGATCAATGTATGACATAATCCAAGGTCAAAGTGTAGCAAGATTTAATCTTTCATGAGAAAATTATTATTATAATGATCAAGGCTGGATGAAAGACTGGATATTTGATATTTGTTTAAATATTGAACTCCTTCAAATCCTAGATTATGTGTTATTAAAATCCTAGTTTTTATGGTTATACTAAACCGATTTTAACAACAATCGGTTAAGATATATATTCCAAACCAAGAAAATTAACCAAGTTGGTTATCTATTTAAACCGTGTATATCATGTTAAACCTATGAGAGGTATAAGTAACTAACTTGAGGAAGACTAAAACCGTGGATAAAATTTGAACAACTCCTCAGAAGTTAGTTTATTTTCTAACCAATCTTTTCGTTGAGAAACTCCAAAAGATATTGACTTTGAATACTACCCAAGGGGGTCTTATCTATTTTACTCATCAAACTAGCATCCCATTGTTCTCACATATTGAATGGGTTTGATCTTTAGTTTCAAATGTAAACTTTCTATTATTATGATAATGGGGATGTGGTTAAGATAAGAGCCTATGTTTATTAACGTAATACCTTGTTATGACAAAGGTAAGGTTATTGATATGAGAAAGTATCTTTTATGTTCTTAAGTGTTATTGAACCATATCAAAATGTCTAGGAAGTCTATAAGCCTTTATTATCTTAATTTTGTGACCTTAATGGAAAATAATAAGTTTATGTTATGATTTGGGTTAAAGAAGTTTAACCCTAGTTTCAATCTAGAGGGGTTAAAGATTACTGATGATGCTCTTATGGTTATAACCTATTTTAGGCAATACACGTGAGTAGACATTAAGGGTCGCGAACCCTAATTTAATAAATGTTCATAACTATCTTTTTGAAAAGAGATTTGCTATTAGTCGACAATGTTTAACCTTAGGTAGAGGAGGCTATTTGTTGGTTACCAATCGACTTGAGAGATAAGTCTTAAGCCTCAGGTATTGCAAGTATGCAAGAGGTACCATTAAACAGTTAGTCAAACATTAAAATCATTACACCTTTTTATCACAACTTCTCTTACACTATTACTTGTCAACAAGGGGTGAATCTCAAACGTTGCAAAGATGCAAAGAGAAAAACCTAAGAATGGATAGTCAACCCATAATGATTAATAGAGCAATGACAGTGTCTTGTGAATTTACCTAAGTCAGAAAGACTAGGTTTGAGTTAGGCAAAACTCATCAGTTAAATCTAAATCCTAGATATGGTAATTATTATATCAAGGCAATGAGATCATTATTTAGATCGTGATTGAAGGGTCATGTGCCTTGACTATGTGTAATTATTCTTACTTGTAAGAAGGGAATTGGTTTCCTGGACTATATTGCTTAATCTGGGTAAGGCTATCATCGTAGTCGTAATTAATCTATCTTTATATATTATGAGACAATAAGTCGTGGATCTCAGGGATTGCAATGATGCAATGAGAGTCCTTGTAAAGAAAGAAAGTTGAATAGGTCTATGGATTATAGACAATGAAAGAAATCATGTATGAGTCGGGAAGACTAAAGTAATGAACACACCATGACTTCATAAGTTAAATGTAGTTGACCGAGTTGAACTGTAGGAATATGATAGTATCCGAGTCAAGTTGAAGTGGGTGAATAATACGACATCGTTCATTGCGAACGTCAATTTATATTGAAAAGTATGGCTATAGTAATGCATATATCTCTGCATGCATTGTCGGTTCACTGTATCAGGATTGCATGTCCTATTAGGAATCATACTTAGCTAGAGGGTATCTAGGGTTGTATGATAGATAGAGTTGTGTAAGATACAACACTATGTACTCGAAAAGGCAAATTACCACTGGTCACCTTGGTCTATACTTCTCATGAAGGGAAGGGCCACTTTCGGTTAGGAAGGAGTGCGGGAGACCGACGGTCTGTGGTTGGAGGTAAATCACTGGAAAGATACTCTATCTCTCTCTCACAGAAGACATGCCGAGGCTTGCGATAAAGATGTCAGATTTTTGGATGTAGTATATTTTTGAGACTTGTGTTTATGGAGACTAAGTAAAACATTATCTATTTTAGGTATTTATAATTAGTTTATTTTTTGTAAACATTATTCTTGAGAAAGACAATAAGGTTGATTGAATTTGTAATGAGATATCTTGTAATTGTAGTTACTCGACTATATGTTGAATAAAGAAAAATTTTCTCTATCTCATTTTTAGCTTGTAAATTTACTTTATGGTGAATTTTTGGTTTTTACTATGTTTCTAGAACATGGATGTTACACTTCTCATACACCATGTATTCCTCAAGAAGATAATAATGTTAACACAACCATCGTCATTAGACTTATCCCAACTACTAAAGGGATGTTGGATAAGTGCATTAATGTTTAAAAATATTCATCTATTCCTAAAATCATTGTACATAGGATGACTAATCTGTCCCCGCCTTCTCATCCCATGATCAGTGTTTGGGGTATTCTTGACAATCCTTGACCTTTAAATCACTTATTAGAAATTGTAAAGTCTATAAGTCAAAACGTGTATGTGGCTCCTCAGTACCATGTAATAACCAACACTTACAATTTACTTGGTGAAACAAATAGGTTAATCCTATCCATGTTTCCCTTACTCCACCACATCCTATTCTTCCTTTGACTCCTTATCTTCCTAAAAATATTGTTGGAGAGTATAATCTTGTTTAACATCTCTATGCTACTCCTGCCAAGATTTCTCTTTGGGATCTCATTCAAACTTTACCAACATATCATGGCATGATCTAGGAAGCATTACAAAAGATCCCCATTGTATCTTCTACTAGGTCGAATGAGTTGGCTACCTTACTTGATTGCATATACATAAATTCCACATATATAACATTCCAACAATATGAGTTACCATCTCTAGGTGTACAAAAATAAAATAATCCTCTTCTCATTATTGTTGGAATTAATTTTTTTGGTGCTAGGAGTACCATGTTATTGACAATAGTTTAGGTCTCAACATTTGCAATGTAGACCTGTTAAATTTTATTAATAGTGATATGTCTTGTATCTCCCCTGGTAATTTTTCTATTTGCAGCTTTCATAATGTTGGTAGAAAAACACTAGGAACAATCATGGTGTCGATTGAATTGGGCCCTTTACTTTGCCTACCCTCGTTCATGTCATGCTTGGTGCATTATCTTATAATCTACTTCTTGGTAGACCATGGATTCACAAAATGGGTGTGGTTATATCTACCTTGCATGGATCTATTTAGTGTAAAATATGAAGAGGATTAGATGTTTAAGAGGATTTAGGTTTTTGTCTTGATTCTCCCTTCACCACTGAACATTCAAGAACTTTCAGCTGAGTAGAGGAATCTACTGTAGACCTTGTTTCACTTGGAATATAGGGGAAGATTGGAATTGTGTGATTTTGTTGTTTAATTAAGCCCAATTATGCTCAAAACCGTAATTACACGAATTTGTGAACAAACGGAAAAATTATGGAAAATGATCACACACATAGATATCAAATGACAATCAAATGCATGCCATATTTTGAAGTTCAAAAATGGAAAAGTCAAGAACTAATGACTGAGTGCCCTAGTCTAGTGCAACAATTTCTATTGAGATTTGGGAACCTTGTCTACAATTTGTTCCTGTTGTTCCAAAGATTTTCCTGTTACAGGATCTGGAGGACTAGTGAGTTGGTGCCTGAGTCTAGGTCCCTATTTTCTTCTCTGATCTACAATTCCGATAGTCTACAATGCTCTCCTATAACTCCACTTTTTCTACTTTCACAACCTATAACATACAATCATAGAAAAATGGGTTGGGGGTTGTGGTGTTTAGAGGCTTGCCTCAGTCAAGCCTCAGAGAGACATTCAAGTCTTTTGAACACCGTTATCTGATAATGGTGTTCAAAAGACTTGAATGTCTCTCCAGGGCTTGACTGAGGCAAGCCTTTAAACACCACAACCCCCAACCCATTTTTCTATTATTGCATGTTATAGGTTGTGAAAGCAGAAAAAGTGCAGCTACAGGAGAGTATTGCAGACTGTCAGAATTGTAGATTAGAGAAGAGAATAGGGACCTAGACTCAAGCACCCACTCACTAGTCCTTCGGATCTTGCAACAAGAAAATCTTTGGAACAATAGGAATAGATTGCAGACAAGGTTCCCAGATCTCAATAGAAATTATTGCACTAGACTAGGGCACTCGCTCATTAGTCCTTGACTTTTCCATTTTTGAACTTCAAAATATGGTATGCATTTAGGTCCCTATTTTCTTCTTTGATCTGCAATTCTAACAGTCTGCAATGCTCTTCTGTAACTCCACTTTTTCTACTTTCGCAACCTATAACATGCAATCATAGAAAAAATGGTTGGGGGTTGTGGTGTTTAGACGCTTGCCTCAATCAAGCCCCAGAGAGACATTCAAGTCTTTTGAACACCGTTATCATATAAAAAGTGTGTATCCCCACTAGATATAGGTAAAATCCAAATGATAAATGATAGAAAACACAATTGATATCACCTTGTAGTGAAGGTCTCATGGAAAGAATATGTTCTTCATGCCATGAGGAGATGGATGCCCAATCTATAAATACAAATGCAAGAACAATGCTCTGCTCTACCACACAATGAATATTTTGAATGTTCTAGAATCACAAGTATGCCAAAATCCATTTAGTTTACAAATGATAACCTAATCATGCTTATATATGCAACTACAAATATTCCTGTTAAGAATTTTGTAATTCAAACTTACTATGTTAGCATAGGACCTAAATAATGGTCATAAACTAACACTTTGAAATTCGTCCCAACCTAAAATAGGTCAGGCTACAGTGTGGGCACCCAACTCCTCCCCCCATTTTAGACAGGATTTATGTTAAGTGCATTCCCTGAGTCCTAATTGCCATGAAACTTTAGGGTTTTCTCATCACGAGTCATCAAAATCATGCAAGATGCTCTAAATGCATACTAAGGGACTCGGGAACTAAACCTTAAGAGGAAAAATCCCCCAAGGTTACTTTTTTTGATATAACAGGATCAATTAAATTCAATTATGAAAATAAGACTTACACAATAAAAACTAATCTGGATCCTATGTAATATTGTCAACAAGTGGACTTTGTGACCCAGCCTAATACTTCTACTCTACAAAATCTCATTCCTTCTTCTTTTGTCAAAGATGATTCCCCATCCTCAACTCATACTCAAGAAGTTGATAATGGTGTTGATTCATCCTTAAATGCATGGCTTGGTGATGATTGGGGCTGCTTAGAATTCACCCCTCATGGGCCTGGTTAATATAAGATTGGCCTTTCTCACTCTAACATTCCCACATTCAACAAGGATCCCCATTTTGGTATTAAAATCAATCTCTCTTCTCATGTGAATTCAGCGACCACTTCTTCTCCAACATGTGCATACACTTCTCATTTCAACAAGGTGAGTGATGTTGATTCTTCTCCTCTTTCTAATTTGGAGACACATTATGGGCTTGGATTCAAAATTCTTTCTAAACATGGATATAATGGAAATGGCCTAGGGTGCATGAAACAAGGAGTTAATGTCCATGTGGAACCCACATAATATTTAAATTATACCATGGGTTTAGGTTACTAGCCTTGTAACTCTATCTGCATCCCCTCTTCCGTTGTATTAGGTCTCTATGGCTTCTTTTAAGAAAACAAACCTTTCTCCATTGATAGAAAGTTGCTCTTCCTACTCCTCATATTTCTAAGAAAGAGTGTATTTTGTTGAGGCTTCTTAAGGCATTCTTAATCACTCTTCCTCCTCATACATGTAAAAAGTTTTCTAAACACATTCAACTGACGCTTCCTTTCTATGCATATCATCAAGTGCTTTGCCATTCCACTACTGAATGCAAAGCCTTGAAGGACAAAATACAACATCTTCATGAAATAGTTGCTCTCACCCTTCCATATATTGGAGCACCTATCTCTCCTCTACATGAGAAGTGATATTGAGGTTCACCTCTATCCAGTTTGTTTTGTATAATATTCTTCTTCCTCTAACAACACATTGTGATTACCTCTAACATTGTTATAAAATGGCATTACATAGAGTTCACCGCTATCTTGCTTTCTTATTCTTTCTCATGAGGTTTTCACACCTCCCTTCTTCTATTATGTTGCTACCCACTATGTGGCACCTATAGCTTTCTCTATTTGATCGTTTCCATTCATGGTGGTACATAATATTGCTTTTCATGGTTGTTCTCAAGCGTATTATGGGGTGAGAGACAACTTGTTCTAGGGGTGTGCATTCTTTATCTTAAAATATTTGCATATTATACATGCTAATATTTTAAGGAGTTTATATGTATATATGGGAATTTGTGTGCAACATTAAATTATAATGTATTACATTAAGAAAGATATTTTATTATTTTTGTGATTATTAGTTTTATATAATTTTAAATTATTTAGTGGTTTTTGTTTTATTGATGAAATTGAATGGTTCATAAAATTTTATGAGGGATTATTTTTTGTTGAGTGTAAAGCTTTTATGTGTAAAGTGGGGATTATAGGCAAATGAATTTCCTAAAATAGATGTTTGTTTAACCTAATTCCTATGCCCAATCCCATAATATATTAAATCTAACATTATAAAATATTTATTATTTAATAAGAAATAATTTAAAAATTACAATGACCACATTGTCTATATAAAATTTGATTTAAGAAGTGTTAATTTATTCTATAACCAAATAAGTATTCAATATATTTTTCTTATAAGAATGAAGAATAATTGAAATTGACCAATAAACTTAAAATCATTTAAAAAAAAGTTTCATGTCAATTGTGAAATTAAAAATAATGTGATGTAAACAAGTTATTATATAAGACCAAAGTTGTGTTGTTGGTTGAAATAAGGATTTATTATTAACATTATTTTTTAAAATGAGGGTTTGCTAACAATTCATCGTATAAGATATAAATAAATGTCTTATTAATATATTTATATCTTATACTTTTATATCAGATTAACTATAACAATGAAGAAAGCATATTAAGGAACAAAACCCAACTTTAAATCAAAGGAAAATAACAATCACTCAACAAAACAACTACACTTAATATAAATCTATACACAATTTAATTGTTTCTAAAAATTAAATATTCATTATAATAAACTAAGGGTCTCTACTACTCAATTACAAATCATACAAAATAATTTGGATGCAACTGTAACAAAATATTACATAAAGTAAACCATAAAATTTATTATTCATCAACATTGCAAATTTTTATGCAAAACTATTAAGTTACTAACAATAACGATTCAATAACGATGCTGATGTTATTTAAAAACGTGTTGACCCAACCTCATAACATTTGAATCTTTCTTTAAACAAAGAAATCATTTTAAAAGGGGCTTGTGTATGAACTAAAAGATATATAAAATGTATATTTAAAAAAAAAACATATAACAAGTGCCTTAAATTCAAGTTTCATTAACTATAAAATGACCTCGGAAAGATAATCGTTGTGGATTTAGACCAACGAGATCTCACAAAGCTTTACCAACACTATTTTTCACTAACACTCTGACACATACAGATCGTGGCTAGTGTAGACATTACAAATTATTACCGGAGAAAAAAACTGACCAATGGAGAAAACAAAACATTTCAGCGAAATCGAACAATACACGCAACGTTTTCCATCGAAAAAAACACTTGAAACAAATGTACGGGCATTAAGGTTTTATATATTTACGAAGGCTACCCAAAAAAAAACCTTACGTGGCAAGTGAATAACCTTTCTCAACTATTGCTGAGATTCAATGAAATGAGATATATATACATGTGTGGCAGAGCGCTTCCATGAGTGTCGTGTTTGGAGAAAAAGCTGCACCAAAAATAGATATAATAGTATAAGAAACAAATCTCTCTGAACAGAACACAATTTGTTAAATTAAACAAACTATACATACAGAATGAGAAGCTACTCTGCAGCCAAGGAAAAATAATATATCTGAAATCTTGAATGGAAAAATCTTAGTGATGAGATTGAGTTTGAATTATAATAAGGCAAGAGAAGCACCTAAATTTTGGGGACAGTAAATATATTGAAAATCCTCAAATAATCTGGATAAAAGAAAAAGCGTTGTACAGAGGTCACAACCTTTTAGATGACTTAACTTTTCACATGGATTGGGTCAAACTACAGGGTTGGCCTATCACAGGTAGAATATTCAAAAAGAAAGAATATAACTGTCAACACAGAAAATCACAAAAACAAGATAGGGAATGATATGAAAGGTACCACTAAAGAGGTATTAACCACAAAAGTTATAAAAAATTCTATAATTGATTGATTGGGCCCCTCCAAAAAGTTAAGTAATGGCAAGTGTACCAGCAATATGATTTGCAGAAACCATGGAATTTTGTGAAGCAAATTAGTTTTGTATTTTTATTGGTCACGTCACATTCTCACCATATGTATTCCATCAATTTCCTTTGTAATTCAGGTATTATCCATCACATGTAAGATATTTGACGACATTCATTGAGAAGTTCCAAGAAATTATCCTGATAGAGAAATAGACTGTGAATCCACCTACTAAGGTTAGCCCAGTATTGAACTTTGGCTAGCAATCTCTTGATAGGTTTTGATGTCCTGATGCCGCAAGCCAAATAGTGCATCTCTTTACAGGACATATTCTAATATCAAGAATTTTGTAATAAAAATGTGGAATATGAATCTCTAACTCGGTGACAAGTGCTCCTTGTAAGAGATGAAATGAACTAGTTTATCTTTCTCTTCATCAATGCCATTTTATTATTTATGTAAAAATTATTGTCTTTAAACAACTAGCATTTTCCATATTAACATTTCCAAGAAACTGCATTACATTGGGATGTATGTTTTCCATTTATGCAAAATCATCCTCGTTATACAGACTCTGCTCTGCTTCATAGCCCTTCTCACTTGGTTCACTATCATCCTCGGTCTCTTTTCATATGTATTAAAATCTTCGTCAAATTACGTAGAAAAACTATGCTAAACGTTGAAATTTGGCATATAGTCATTTACTCAAGAAGCACACATACCACAGATAAATTCTATCAATTATGAAACGAGCACAACAGCAAAAATGAAAAGCAAGCAAAGAGATTGCCACAATTGTACAAGTTGTGAACTCATTTGTAATTTTGTATTATGAGTATATAGAAGACAAATGGTGCTCAAGGAAGCTTCTAAGACGAGAGATATATAAGGAAGCTTCTAGAGGAGTTCAACAGAGATGTATGCAATACACAAGAAAATACAAAAATACTACAATACTTCATGTCACTATCTCGTCATTCAAAAAAATGGAATATCCCAAGAAACAGTGTCTTGTCATTTTTTCCCAGCTTAGAGGAATTTGTCCCTCATTCTGCCATAAATATGAGAAGTGTTTTTGAATGCTGATTGAACATCCACACAGCCTAAGTTGGCGATAAGCCTTTATGACCAAGTAAGCTCTAGTGGAGTTGTACCCAGTAGTGCATGTACAAACATCAAGAAGAGTATCTTTATCCAATGGGGGCTGAAATTATGGAATGGTATCCATAAAATGAGAGATGATCTCTTGCTCCAAGATGGTTCAGAAAACCTTAAGTTGACTCACATTCACATCATGTATACAAGCTGAGAAGGAAGGTCCAACCTAAAAGCATTGTCTCCAAACCTGCTGCATAATAATATCAGAACAATACAGAATACATTTAACCTAAACATTTGTTTCAATATTTGTTTCACCAAGTAAAGCCAAACTTTATAGCCAGTCTGAAAATGTGGAGAGACTTGATACTTTTTAATGAAGCTCTTTGTATTCGGCTGGAGCCTTCAGCAATGTAACTTGAACCTGCGCATGGATTTTAGCCAAATGTTGGACAAACAAATTATGCTCCTTTGTTAGATGAAATGAGGAAGTTGTGGGGAGAGCTAATAAAAACTCATATGAAGAAAGGGATTGGCACCCATAGCAAATCTCAAATGGAGTGAACCGCAGATACATGGACAGCTCTATTGTGAATGTTATAAAACATGAATATAAGTGTCTCACTGCTTACTTTCATTGCGATAAATGTGGACAGGCTGAACCAAAGGAGCAGCTAATGACCAATAATTTTGTGAGTGAGATAATGTAGTGAAGCTCAACTGACAGCCTAAAAGCTTCCACAAGGTTTTCCAAAAGACATTAAGACTTATTAAGTCCCGATTGGAAATAATAGTAACTGCTATGCCAAAGTGAAAACATACATGTTGGAGAAGCAATTCAGCAATTTCAAAAGCGTTAATAGTTTTTTTCAATTTTTGCACAGAACAAATATAGCCCTTTTAGAAAATCTGCACACTTGGCGATATTCTAACAAACTCCATGGGTATGGATTCTCAAGCCCTTGAGGGAACTAAAATTGACTGGTAGAAACCAAATTTCCTATCAGAAGATTTGATTGACTGTATAGTGAACATCTTCTTATAAAATCTTCCACATACTTCCTCATAGAAAGCCAACATAAATATATTTGTAAAGGCCGCAAAGTCTTCAATGTGCCAAACTGACACCATATGATGTACCTCTCTAACGAGTTTGAAGCAAGCTAAACCATCAGGAACACAAGGTTGAATTAATTTCTTCCACAAACCATCTCTTAGTGTATAATTGAAAAAAGAAGTTATATTTGAGGTGAGAATGGGTCCAAAATGTGAATTCAACAATAAAGTTACTTCCAATCTTTATATGCAACAAATCTGGTATAGAGCACCTTGGAAGGGTATCTACTCAACGTATCAACAAGTATTCTTGATAAGAGATGAAATTGTTCAATACAAGAGGCCTATTTAAGATGCCTTTGTTCCTAAATCTTCAGTTGTGATTTCAAAAACATGAGGGATTGATGATCAGTTTGAAGGATTGTGCCCTTGCCGAGGATGTAGTTTCTCCATTCCTTGTGTTCTTAAACCAAATGTATTGAATTACTATCATATGTGATGTAGAAAGTGTCTTTGAGATCAGATGCATTTTTCTCTATCTTAAAGGGGTGATGTAATTCAAGAAGAGAAGGCGCTAGAGCTAAGAAAAGGGTATCCTTAAGCTCAAATGCTTTAGTAGTTGTATTCTATGCTAAGAGTGTTTTTAATAGTTGACAAAGTGGCCAGGCCATGTGTGATGTCAAATGAATTTTTGTAGAATATATACACTAAAGGAAACTTTTCCTTCCTGTGGTATTCGATGGAATTGGCAAATTCTTAATTAGAATATTGTCAGATCTGCATGTACACCACTTTGGTAAATAACAAAGCCAAATACTGAACGGAGATTAGCCCAAATAATCGCTTCTTTAATTTTTGACCTGTAATTTTTCTGTCATAGAATATCAAGAGCAAACTGAATATGTTGGACATGATCCTGTCAACTACTACTTTAGTCCAATATGTCATTCAAATGTACTACCTTGAATTGCCACAGATGCAGGCAAAATATCTCATTGATTATTCTTATGAATGTTGTTGGGCATGAGTAAGACCAAAAAGCATGACAAGCCATTCATTTAGAACCTTATATTATAAGGCACTTTCCAAACATCAAAAGTTTCCATATGTACCTAATGGTAGCTAATGGTTAGAGAAATTTTACTAAACAATTTTCCAACTTTAACTGCTGCATGAGATAATCGATCTTGGGCAGCAGGTACCAACTTATCAAGGTTATCTTATTCAATGGTCTATAATATATGCATAATCTCCATTTATTTTATTTGGCCCATAGTTCGACTGGAGAAGTGCAAGGACAGATCTTATTATCTTCACAAGGATTTTGCTATCGATTCTCTATCTCCATATTCTCAATAGGCATGGTGCGATAAGCAAGAAAATTAGGGAGTTGCATAGAACCAAATCAATGTTGTGTTTGATGACTTTAAGAGGAGGCAATATAAATCAATAATAGCCTGATTACTCAATGCATTTATTGATATTAACTTGATTCATTGCTCACTTTCCAGAAACTCAAGTTAAGAAAAAATGTGTTAGAAAAGAATAAACTAAAAACTAAGATAGGAAACTTTCCCAAACAGAGAAAGTAATGCAGAAAATGTTGGGAAACATTCCCAACAGACAACAAACAAATGTGATTTTTCTTATATTAACATCCTCCCTAAAATCTGATTTGTGGGACAGCTTCTCATTCCTAAAAGATTCTCCAGTCCATTGAATTCTTCTTCCTTCAAAGGTTTTGTCAAAATTTCAGCAACTTGATCTTTGGACCTGCAATAAAAAAGTTTGATTTCATTATTTTTAACTAGCTCTCTAATGAAATGAAATTCGATGTCTATGTGCTTGCTTCTTCCATGAAAGACTGGATTTTTAGAAAGTCCAATGGCTGATTGATTATCACAAAATATAATTGTTTCTTCCATTTGGGGCTGCATCAATGCTTCGAGCATCCTTCATAACCAAACTACTTGACAACCTGCTGAAGTGGCTACCACATATTCTGCTTCTGTAGAGGACAATGCAACAATGAGTTGTTTCTTTGAAGACCATGAAATTACATCTAACCTAAGAGTAAAAGCATACCCAGAAGTACTTTTCCTATCATCTTGGTTTCCAGCCCAATCATTATTAGTATAACTAGTTAACCTCAAAACACCCTTCTTTTCATAAAAAATTCCATGATTTGTAGTCCCTTTCACATACCTTAGTATTCTTTTACCTACTTGTAGATGGGTATCATGAGGATCCTCCATGAACCTGCTTATCAAGCTTACTACATACATGATATCTGGTCTTGTTGCAGTTAAGACATTAAACTTCCAACCAAACTTTTATACAAATTAGAATCTACCTTTTTGCTCAACTTCGCACACATGGCAGTAGGTGTAATTGATGGTTTTCTAGGTGTAATTGATGGTTTTCTATTTTCCATCTTGAAACTTTTCAAAATATTATTTGCATATTTTTCTTGTGATATGAAAATCCCATCACTATTTTTAGTTACTTCAAGACTTAGATAATAGTGCAACAAACCAAGATCTATCATCTCAAATTCACTCTTCATTGCCATTGAAAATTCTCTAAGCATGTTTTCATTATTCCCAATATAAACCAAATCATCAACATAAATACAAACTATCATAACATCTCCTTCTTGATTTTATTTTGTTTTATGAATAAGGTGGGCTCATAAGGGCATTTTTGAAAAAATATGATTCAATCCTTTCATACCAAACTCTAGGTGCTTGTTTCAAACCATACAAAGGTTTCTTTAGTTTGAGCACTTTACCTTTTTGACCTTTAATCTCAAAACTAGGTGGTTGCTCAATGTAAATTTGTTCCTTCAATACACCATTCAAGAATGCTGATTTTATATCCATATGAAAGAGTTTCCAACCCTTTTGTGCTGAAAGAGGTAAAATCATGTGAATAGTATCTATTCTAGCAATAGGTGCAAAAACTTCATTATATTTAATACCTAATTTTTTTTTGTAGCCCTTCACAACCAACTTGGCCTTGCATTTATTCACTTTACCTTTTACCTTGTTCATTATACTTTTTTCTATACACCCATTTTACTCCAATTGGCTTCTTATGCTCAGGGAGATCTGTAATTTCCTAAAGTTTCTAAATCTAACATTTGTAAAATTTCAAAATCTTTTCTAAGCATTTGTAAACAAACTGTTCTTACTCACTCTTTCTGTACCTTGAAATGATTGTACAAAAAATCCCATGCTTCTTTGGCCTTTGTAGTAGCTGTAACTCTTGGAAGGAGAGTTTCATCAAGACCCTGCACAATGAAAAATAATGCTTTCTGATCTTTTTTTATTATTCTGCAGTAAATCCATTTCATTTTGTGTGAGTGCTGCATCTACTAGTTCTAAGATCCCATAGCTCCTATCACCACAAAATCTTCATCTAAAAACTCCAAAAATCATAATTTTTCTCATTAAATTTAGGAATTTGGAGTTGTGTACTGTTAGCATTCCTTGTGATTTCAAACTTAGCTCTCATACCATATATTAGAAAAGAATAAACTAAAAACTACTATGGGAAACTTTCCCAAATAGAAAAAGCAATGCAGAAAATGTTGGGAAACATTCCCAACAAACAACAAATAAATCTAATTTTTCTTATAGAAGACTTTGATATAAGCACAATTGCCACAATGAAAAACATATACATTGTTGCAATTGCATGTGATCTATGTTAGAGTACAAATGATGTGTAGGGAAGTTTCTAGAAGTACATAGAGCTATGTGCAATACATAAGAATATTTAACAAGTGCTATGTAGTGGTCTGCCTTGTAGTGTTGTTATTATAATATTTGTTTAATTGTAATTTTTTTGTTGCTTAGGTATTAGTTGTATAGACAAATTGCATTCCAATAATTAAAAAATTAATTTTTGAAGAGTGTTGAAATGTCTTGGGTAAATAAAATTGAAATCTCAAAAATAAACTAGGACTAAAATATTTTCTTAACTATAAAACTAAACTTTACAAAGCCTATTAAATAACACAAATAATAATACTAATACTTTTATAATTTAAAATGCATTAAATACATTAAAATATTGTAGGTTTGAAGAATAAAATAAAAAATTGTAATAACATGGCCAAATATTTTTCGTGATACTACATTTTTAACTTTTGACTAAATAAAATTAAAATCCTAGATATTTAACTCTTGAGTAAATAAAATTGAAATCCCCAAAATAATCTAATTTCATAAAATAAAATGTGTAGAACCCTAACTCTAGTTGGGTGTGGAGAGATTTGAAATGTCTACTTAACATATTATAATGTAATAATATTGAATACTATTACAATTTAAAATGCATTAAAATATTGTAAGTTTGAAAAATAATTACACAATATAATAACAATAACATATTGATATTTAGATCACTTAATTTTTTTTAAATAATAGTAGTAAGTACTTAACTCTTGAGTAAATACAATTGAAATCCCCAAAAAAATCTAATTTCATAAAATAAAATGTGTAGAACCCTAACACTATTTAGGTGTGGAGAGATTTTAAAATAGTAAGTACTTTAAGAGAACATGATTTTAATTATTTTAATTAATCTAATATTGTGGTTTAGTAATAATTTTTGAAAAAGAACTTTTATCATTTCAAAATTGTAACTATTATATTTCTGAACTAAATTTATAAGGAAAAATTTATGTGAACTCGTTGGTTAAATAAAATTGAAATCTCACAAATAATTTAATTTAGTAAAAATAAAATAACACTAAAATATTTACTTTCAAAAATAATTTAATTTGGTAAAATTAAAATAACACTAAAATATTTACTTAGCTATAAAACTAAACTTTACAAAGCCTATTAAATAACACAAATATTTCCTTATAATAATATTAAAATCTCAAAAATAATTTAATTTGGTAAAAATAAAATAACACTAAAATATTTACTTAGCTATAAAACTGAACACACAAATATTTCCTTAACTATAAAACTAAACTTTACAAAGCTTGCATATTTGTATTATATGGAGATTTGAAATGTCTGCTTAAAATATTATAATGTATTAATATTAATAGTATGAAAATTTAAAATGCATTAAAATATTGTATGTTTGAAGAATAAAATATAAAATGTAATAACATGGCTAAATATTTTTCATGATACTGTAGGTTTTTAATTTTTTAGTAAATAAAATTGAAATACTATATTTTTAACTCTTGAATAAATAAAATTGATATCCCAAAAATAATCTAATTTCATAAAATAAAATGTGTAGAACCCTATATTTTTAATGGTATTATTAATATTACAACTTTCTCCCTTTGACAAAAAGTAATTTTTTTTATGTTTAGTTAATGAATCAAAAAATTAAATTTATAAAAACTAATGATTCTTCCCTCTCATAATTATCTCCATCCATTTAGGTATGACTTAACTAGTGGGAGACAAAATTTGTGTTCATACTTTGTTTATTTGCCACATCCGCCACTCAAACCAAAATTCTCTCCGCATTTAGTTTTTTTTGTTGCACTCTCCAACAATCCATAGAGAAGAGGTCATTTTTTTTCAACCAATGAAAATGCAGATAAATCATTTTTCAATAATTTTTTGTTAAAAATTTATCATGTTGACATAGGAAAAGTACAAATTTAAATCAAATTTAAGGACAATAAAAATAATCCTATCTTTTGATTGGTTTGCAATCAATAGATTAATAACTAGATAAGTGTGAACTCACTGCAATAGTACGAGCAGAAGGTAGGTACTAATAAAATACCCCATGTGAATATGTCTGACATTTAATAAAATACAATTACCTAATTTAGTATGTCTCATCAGTCTATTTATTCAATATAGGACTTTACATGCTTCGAATCAAATTAATTATCTAAATTTACACGCGCCATATTTTTGGTGCCATTTCTCCATTTATTTGAAAATCTCAAAAATGTTAATAGTGCACATCTCTTTCAAAAATATTTGATTTGTGATTTGTCAAAGTAACTACTTGCAAGAAACTATGTACAAATTAATGGATGTTCCTACTTAAATTAAACTCCAAGCAATAATGAGTTAAATGCAGTTTGTGCAAGATTTAGTGTGAATACTTGCTAGAAAAGAAACATAAAACAGTAATAGGATATTTCATATGCAAAACAACACAAACACGATAATTTTAACCTGGAAACACGTGTGTGGGGAAACCAATTTGGAAAGTGTCAATGGATCACTTTTCCTCCTCCTTGGACAATTACAAAGAGTACAAAAAGGAGTATGCTTATAGCAATCAACTACTACGCTTCTCAAGTCTCAACTAGCTTCCTTTCCTCAGCATATAAATAACTGAATTCGCTGCTCACTTCTATGTTCTTATGCTTACAATGGGCTATGTCTTCTTCTTGTAACAAATGTTGGAGGTGTCCTTTCATGCACAAAAGTGAATAACCTTTATTTTACGGGTAGCAGATAATCCTTATTTTTCCTCATACAAATGTTTGCGGCGGTTACAACTAGACACAGCAGAAAAACATAATGGAATATAGCGAAGCATAAAATGAACGGCTGGGTTTATTTTCGTAGTCTTGCATCGCTCTTAAACATTCCCGACCGTCCCCTCTCACAGAGGGAAGCGTAATAAATAGTTATAAACTTGTGAATTTTTTTTATACATTTAATTGTTACACATAGATTGAGAAAAGGAAAAATTAGTTTTTTCAAGTCACTCTCATAAAGCCCAGCATTGGACTGAACTTTACATGAAAATGTAGTTAAGTATTATGATTGGCAAATGTAACACTAAAAATATCCAAATGTTTATTTTTAACACAAATTTTGATTGCAAACATTGTAGAAAGGCAAAATAATTTTTTTTATTTATAAAATGCTGGATAAACTTTTGGACAGTCCTTCCAATCTATATAATATATAGAAGATTGCAAAACTGCTTTCCAATTACTTAATTTCACAACTGCTGGCCATTTATTCAATTTTAACACAAGAAAGAAAAATCATCTCCCACAATCAATACTAGCTCAACAATGAAAGTTTATGAATAGACAAAGGTCCACAAACTGCTTTCCTTGGAAAGTAATCGACCAGATCTTCAGCCGGGCAGCCTGGCAACACACTCCATTCCATGGAGCTCAAATTCAAGGTCAAGAGATTCATGCTTCCTGTAATCGTAAGCCAAATTTTATCTGATGCAGCAACCACAAAATCTGTTCCATAGGATGACTTGACCGTGTCTTCTAACAAATCCCGGGGAGTGATGGAAATGAGAGACCAACTCTTCTTATTCTCTTCTTTTAAATCCAACTCCCATATCCCCAGCAAAGTGTGCTTGATGAAAGGCAAGCGGCCCACTATGGAGGCCTCCCCTGCCTCCTTCTGTAATCTCCCCACCAAAAGAAGCTTTCCACTACACGCCACTAACGAAGGCAGAGAAGCGTGGGGGTTCTTACGACAATCATCACAATCCATCTGCGGAGGCAGCCCTCCTTCGATCTCCTTAAACTGAAACTCTCCACAGGCAATGTCATAACAACCCAGATGATGACCAAAGTCATTGTTAAAGTAAACGACGCCATTGTGTAGTGCGCTCGTCCAAAGGGGACTGTAGTAGGCGGTGTGGGGAACATTGTTGAAGCCGGTGATGGGAACGTCGTTGGTGGGAGGGATAGCCGTCCACTTATCTGTAGTGGAATTGTAGAGCAGAAGACACAAATGATCTCTATCCTGTAAGCCTATAGTAATAATTTTAAACTGGCCGCACTCGGCAATGAGTTCCACGGCTGTTCCTGCCATCCAGAAATAGTCCAACGGAATAGGAGGCAAGACCCTGTGCTGTTTGGTTGCAGGACTAAATATCACGGGGCTACGATTCATCAAAGAATCCCAATTAACAAAGAGAAAAAGCCCTTCCGCTGCAGCGTAGAGGTAAAGCTCTGTCGGATGAGAGAGATAGCGATTGGTCCAGTCCCATTTCAAGCTCTTCCATGGTAAAGGGATTCGAAACCAACCGTTGAGTACGGTACTGAAGAAGGCGATTCCATGGAAGCCATCCACCATGTGCTGCGTAGCAAAAAGATGAGTGTCACCATTGAGATTGAAAGTGTTGTGCAATATTGCCGTGTTCCAGGCTTTGCAAACACTCTTGGCCCTGATCAATGAGGGCAAAGGAAGTCTTCGCAGAATCTCCTCCACTGTATCATAATCCAGATTGGGACTTTCGTCATTATTATTATCAGGAAAATCACCTACTGGCGCGACATAGTGCTGCTCTAATTGAGGAGAAGCTGAAATTGGCGTGATTGTTCCATATCTCTTGTGGAAGGCCGTTAGCAATGTTGAAAAAGGAAAGCCCGTACAGTCGCGAGCCACATAAAAGCGCCACCTGCGGTTGAATTTCCCGTTGAATTTCAAGCGCGTGTCTGCAACTTCAAAAATCTCCAGAATACGATTAGTATGCCTCCTCAACTTTTTCTTCTCACTTTTTCTGGCCATGTCGCACCCTCAAACACCAATAGCCAATCCTACCAAATAACCAGTTCAAATATCTTTAAATAACTTTTCTATTAAATAAAAATTAATTAATTTATTTTGAAAAATAAAAATAAAAATAAATATATTTGTTTTGTTGTTATATTTAATTATATTTGATTATATTTTTAATTTTTAATTTTATATTTTTAAAAATATATTTCCACTATGTTTAGGTTTTTATGCATATGATCATGACATGTCACTCCATGCCTTACTATTATTCTAGAATGCCTCTTAACACAATAATACTAGTATATATATAGATGAAACTAACATATTTATATTTATAAAATATATCTAAAATAGGCTTGACAGCATACCACATATAAGTGGAATAGATGCCTTGATAAGCATATCTCTTGAAATATTTTAGATATGTTTTTTAAATATAAATATACTAGTTAGATGAGAGAATAATAGTGAGATCTAAAATAATTTCTAATTTTATTTACTTAAAAGAGTTATTATATTTTATTTAGTTTGAAATATATATTTGTTTTACTTAAAATGTTATTTTATTTACTTTATACATTTATTTAATTTCTTAAATATAAAAACTATTTATTCAAAAAAGTTGAAAAAGACTAATAAAACTCCAAGTAAAAATTTTGTATTGAAATTTACTTTTTTACTTTATACATTTATTTTATATATATATAAAGGTATGTCATAGTATTCTAAGGGCACCTTTAAATAGATAACCATCATAAAAAAAATTGCTTACATTTAGGTCGTGGTGGCATTTAAAGATTGAAAAATCCTAACAATTATTTTAATTTCTCAATAGTTTAATCTAAAGATACAGAAAAGATTAGTAAAAATTAAAACATAGGTCATTAAACTAAATATTAAGTTTCTTTGTGGCTTTTAAACATCCAAGCACCCTAATGCTAGGCCTCATTAAACTAAATTAAAGCAATTTACCTTACCATTAATATTCTTTGTGGGTTTTAAAGATTTGTTTCTGGTAGAAAGATATTAAATAAATTATAAGTTACAGTTTTCATAATTTAAGCTACACTTTAAGTGCAATTTTCTTTTCATTTTAATAAGCAACTTGTAAATAGAATAAGAGTAAATAATACACAATGTCTAATCTAACCTTCTATAAATAATAGCAACAACATTGCATCACTTTATAAATTCAATTTGAAGGAAGAAAACATAAAAAAAGATGATTGCATAGTGATGCGCTTACCGATTATGGCTATAAAACTTCTGCTTTTTATGAATTAAACTTCTTTTCTTTATTGATTAAACTTGTGCTCTTTATGGATTAGACTTATGCTTTTTACTACTTATATTTATACACATTATTTTATCTATGTTGTTTTATTTTCATGTTCATTGATTTAATAACCATATGTGTCGGCTATATCTTTTTAATTTAAAATAGTTTATAATTATTTTAAAAATGTCTAATTATTTAAAAAACTATGTGCTCTATTTTGTTTTTATCTACACGGTCACACTCATTGTGTAATAAATGTTAAAATATTGTTTAATTGTCCAAATGGGGCATGTGAATTCAAAAGTAGAGCATATGATAACTCCCAAAGTAATTTGTCATCAACTCATAAATGATGACTACAATTGACATTTAGTGGAGGAATTACAAAGAGTTATTTTTGGGTGAACATATTGAATAAATAAAATATTATTATTTTATATGTATGGAAGAAGAGCATTGAGGAATTATGAAAAAATTTAGCACATTTAACTAGCTAAAAATAGTTAGTAATAAAAATGTATTGGGGATGGAGTGTTCACAAAGAAAATAATATTGAAATATTTTATTTTTATTATATTTGGGAATATGGGATGTTGGTATTTGTGCCCATAATTTCTATATAATCCAAAAAAAATCTTTAGTTAATATCTTTTGTTAATTAACCAATTTTCTTCACCACTTAAGCACTTGATGAAACCACTAGTTAATATCTTTTATTAATTAATCAATTTTCTTCACCACTTAAGCACTTGATGAAACCACTTGGATTCTTGAGATCATAGGATGAAAACCCTTTGATTTTTTAAAGGCAATCTAACTCAGAGGTTGTATTTGCACTTCAAACCTTTGTTTAAATTTTCAACATATACTTTTAGTAGTCTTGAATTTGTAGGATTGCATAGAAGGAAACTCCACTATACAATAGATTATTTCATATTTATCCATCATTTGTATTGTTGAAAAATCTTATATATTTAGTGTTTTTCTACAAGTTTTGTAATAAAAAATGATTAAAATTATATGCTGCAAATTATTTTCTATTGGTTGCATAGGAGTTTCAAATCATATTTAGAAAAAATAAAGTTTATTTGAGTTATGGCAATGCATGGCTAGTTTTGGGTTGATTTGAATGAAGGACTCTTTTTAATTGTTTTAGGTATTTGAGATTTCAACATAATTTATATTTCGTTGTTCAAAATCTTTTGAGTATTTAAAATATAAGCATATTTAGATAAAATTTATGTTTAAGCCATTACAATTGTTAGTGTAATTAAATAATAATTACACTTTATTAAGTTTACTTAGGGATTTTTTAAGTCACTTAGCACTTTCTTTCTTACAATTATAAAAGTAAGATGTAATATGTAATTTAATAATCTAATTCAATATTGTATCCAATATTATAAAAAATCATACTCTATGTTTTTCTCTTGTAGACTTGACAATCCTAAGTTTTGCAAGTGATCCTAGCAACTTGAGTCAATCATTGACTCTCACATGGTGATCTTGGTCTCTTGAGTCCATTAGTGTCTCTCACATGGTACCAGAGTTCTAGATCTATAAGCCCCTTCTTGAATCTGGAGAAAAATTAGGCATGAGCCATTTGCTAGGTGTCTTTTTATGTAAAACATAGCCTTTCATTAGATTAGGGGTAGTTAAAATAGTCATATTAACCTTTTATTTATTTTGATTTGATCTTTGTAGGCTAGATTTGCAAGAGTTTCAATGGGTGTTTTTTTGGGATTTAGAGGAAAACTAATTTTCAGAGTATTTTGGGTCAAATCCAACCTTGCCATCATGTTTAGAAGGCCTAAAAACCCTAAGACCAACTATCAAATTATTGAAATCAGCATCAAGATCATCTGGAGCAAAACATTTTTGCCAGGGAAGTCGTGCGGTCTCTCCAACACAAGGCGACTAGTTAAAAAATATTTTATTATTTTTTCCTACTTTATAAAAATTAATTTTTTTTCAATGAAATTTTGTAGCTTTCTTATTGTGAAAAAGCTTTGCTAAATTTTTTTAAAATTTTCAAAAGAAAAAATACATTGGTACATGTAGAGGCCTTGCGCAGCACTAACCTTGCAGGCCCATCAGGCCCCACACCCCATAGGGGCTTTAGTCCACTAGGGACTTGTGCCCACATATAGGGTTGTGGTTCCCTTTGTGAGCCCATGGACCCCCACATATGGGGTGGCTCCACCACCCCATCCCATGTAATTTTTTTTATTTTTTCATCAAACCAAATAATAAATAATATCTAAGCCCTTGTATTATTTTCTAATCCCTGCATCAACCTTTGTGCTTGAAATTTGGCCTTAGTGCCAAATTTGGCTCTATATTTGGAAGATTTTTCCAGTTAGCAGAGCACTAAATTTGTTTATGCCCTTCTATACTTGGCAAACTTCCAAATCATTTGGTGAGTCTCTATTTTGGCAAGCAAGTCCAAAATTAGCAATACTTTTTCTAATTTTGGTAGAGATGGATTTTTTGCCAAGTCCACCCCTCACACTTGGTAGTTTCACTTTTCCACTTGATCTTTAGACAAAAAATATCTTGGTCATATGGAGGTCTTTTTTAGTGCAATGCTTTTTTAAATGGGGTAGAATTTGATGATCTTCATAGTGGTGCAAGTGATATTTAGTTTGGGATTCTATTTTTACTAGATTTCTATTTTCCCAGTGTTGTTGTTGTGTAGTTCTCATTTTGGGAACTTTGAAAAGCATATCTTGGGCATACAAACTCCTTTTTGTGTGCCATTTTTTGGGAACTACATTTTTTTCTATGCACTTTGCCATGGTGCCATCAATTTTCTCTCTTTCTATAAAAATGTATTTTCAACATGTAATGTTTAATGGCTCAAGTAATAAACCATCAGTAAGTCAGAAATGGTGCTATCCTAGGCAGGGGACAAATTGCAATATTTACACAATACAAATTCAATAGAATAAGACATGTAATGAGGAATATTTTCTTAAAACAGTTGTTACGTAAATTTAAAGTTCTTTGTCAAGTGCTCTACACAAAACCATCACTCAAAGAAGAAGGATATTCAAAAAGAAAGAAAGCACATGTAAATTGATGTCTCTATGTCAAAACAAATAGCTAGACTTGAATCCAACAACACAAGCATTAGAGTTTGCAAGATTACTCAAAAATGATTCATATATCAGTGAAATCTCTTGGTTCTAGCTTGTACAACAGATACACCTCAGTTAAAATGCTAAAATACACTCGTCAAAGTTCAAAAGTGACTCTAATGGAAGAAAACAAAGATTCCTACACTAACTACTAATTTGCATCCTCCATAAGGTGTCATGGTAGCTTTTAGAAGGGATTTTGACTACCTTTCACTCTTTAAAACCATGCAAACACCATATTAATGTCATCCACACTCTTCCAATCTCAATTTAGATGCAAAAACTCTCTCATTCTATTCCTCCTCCTTTGTTCTAGATAGAGCATCCTCCCAATGAAACTATATCCTTGCCTTCACAAAAACTAACTTTCTATTTTTCTATCTAAAAGGAAGCTAGGTGTGTAGAAATCACTTCCTACACTAATCTAATGAGGGTAGAGATATAAAAATTCAAATTAATCCTAACAGTTACAACAACATGTAACATGAAATAGACATATTTTAGCAATACACATAGAACCAGAAAGAAGACAGAAGAAGAGAGACAAGATATATCATGGGGAAAACCCTTATTGGGTGAAAACCCCCACACTCAGAAACCTGCACAATGTATTAACAAAACTGAATATTGTTTACAATACACTTGCAATGCAAGCTTCAATGGTCTTCAGCACTCGTGTCTAGAGTCAATTCGGCAGCATAACTATACCTATCAATCACATAATACATTTCCTCCTCCAAACACCTGTTTATATAGAATATACAATGAAAAATTGGTCCTATCTTGGAATGGGCATCCAACTTAGTGTCATGGCCCAAAACCCACACCTAAGGACACTTGGTCAACATTGTAGAAAGTTCCTGATGCTTGTCCATAGCTCCCATCCCAAAGGGGTCGCCTATTCCCAAAATGGGCTATGACAGATGCTCTTACGACTCTTACGACCATCATAGAATATGTGATAGTAGTTACAACTTATAGTTGTAAGAGAATCTATCACACACAGGCTATAAATAACATATTCTCTTACAACATGTCATAGTCCAACTTGGGGCACCCAAAGATACCTTTTTCAAAGATGATTCATGACACATGTCTTCACCTGTCTTACAAGCTTGTATTTCTGACTATTACATGTCATAACTTCGTCATAGGAATCCGTCATAACCGTTTTGGTCAACATTCCCTTACACAACATCCAAGATGCTGACACATGGGAAAATATTCCTACCACTAAGTGGGATGCCTACCTCCTCATGTGAGGACAAAATTACAAGTTGTCATCTTCCATGTAGGATGACACATCACCGTGCCACCTCCCACAAAATGGCAATATGAAATTTACAATTAATTTACAACATAGGCAATGAATAAATAAATACAATCATAAATAATGCAAGGAATTACCAAGATTGAGACACCTTAATTCCCAACATTCTCCCACTTGTTGAACACCTTGTAAGAGCCAGTAGAGTAACGAGATTTAACTTCTATAGGCCAAGAGCCCCATAGACTCTAAACACCATATGAACTTCTCTATGCTCACTGGCTTCGTCAATGCATCTACAACATTCTTCAAAGTATCTACCTTCTCCAAATTTATCTTCCCATCCTCTACCATGTCTCACACTAAGTGAAACTGAACATCAATATGCTTTGTTCTGGCATGGAAAGTTGGGTTCTTCACAAGGCAAATTGCACTCTAACTATCAGAACAAATCATAATCTATCCTGCATCAACCCCAATATCTGAACACAATCTCTTAAGCCAAATGGCTTCCTTACAAGCATGAGTTGCTGCCATGTACTCAACTTCTATCGTGGACAAAGCAACCATAGGTTGTAGCTTACACATCCAACTAATAGCACCACAAAATAGTGTAAATACATAAGCACTAGTGGATTTCCTGCTGTCAATGTCACCTGCCCAATCTAAATCTACAAATCCATGAATATCAATAGAATGCAGAGGTCCTATAACATTACCATGATAGTATATGGAATACTCAGAAGTACCCCTCAAATATCTGAGCACTCGCTTAACTGCACCCTAATGAACCCGTCCAGGATTAGCCATAAATTGACTAAGGACTCCCACTGCTTGGACAATGCTTGGTCTTGTGTAGACCATAGCATACATCAAACTACCAACAACACTACCATAAGGTACTCTCCTCATGTCCTCCACCTCACTAGGAGATTTTGGACAATCATTAATAGACAACTTTGTCCCCAAAGAAATAGGAACACACAATGGTCTACAATCTACCATGCTGAACCTATCCAACATGGTCTTCACATACTCTGGCTTAACCAAAGTTTTTTCTTAGCTCTATCTCTTCTGATTTCCATTCCTAGAATGTACCTGACTAGCCCTGAATCTTTCATTTCAAACTATGCTGACAACTGAGACTTAAAATTAGAAATCATATTCTTACCCTTCCCAATGAGCAACATATCATCAACATATAGTGAAACAATGAGAATACGATCACCATCAAACTTATAATACACACAGTGATCTGATTTTGATCTCACAAATCTAATTGACAACACAAAGGCATCAAACTTCAAGTACCACATCCTAGGAGACAACTTCAAACCATACAAAGAATTCTTTAACTAGCAAACCAAATTTTATTTACCTTTCACCATGTAATGCTTTGGCTGTGACATGTAGATTTCTTTCTTCAAATAACCATAAAGGAAAGCTATCTTCACATCCATCTTCTCCACCTCTAAGTCATAAGCTGCTGCAAGAGATAACAAAAATTGAATGGATGCCAGCTTTGAGAGAAGATCTCACCATAATCTATACCCTCCACTTGTGAATACCCCTTCGCAACCAATCTAGCCTTATACTTCTCAACACTACCATCTATACCAAATTTCTTCTTCAACACCCATTTGCATCCAATAGGTCTCCGTCCAGCAGGCAAAGGCACCAAGTCCCAAGTTTGATTCTTTTCCAAAGAAGCCATCTCAACCTCCATGGCCTCCTTCTAGGAACCTACATCTTTCATTTCCATAGCCTCTGATACAATTCTAGGTTGATCACTATTAGTAATCAAAGCATAAGCACAACTAGAATAAAGCAATGTAAAACCAAACCTTTCAGTTTGCTTTCTTATCCCTTTAGACCACCTTAAGGGCTAAGGTTGAGGTTTAAATTCTCCTTTTGAGCTTTCAGAGCTTCTAGAGCTTTCCTCATCATTAGGTCCAACATTGTCTTTATGTTCAGTCTTCTCAGGGGTAGCAGGAAAGTAAACAAAATCCTCTTTCTTTTCTTTTTCTTCTGGCTATAAAATAGTGGAAGGTGTAATCTCTCTGAAGATGACACTTCAGTTATACAACACTTTTTCAGCCATAGGATCCCAAAGCTTGTATCCTTTCACACCGACACCATAGCCAATGAAGATACACTTAATAGCCTTGTTCTCCAATTTTGACCACTTCTCCCTAGGCACATGTTCATATGCCTCACAACAAAAAACATGAAGATGCCTTACTGAAGGCTTTCTACCAAACCACACCTCCATGGGTGTCTTACCAACAAGATCTGATGTATGAGATTTGTTTAGCAGATAGCAAGTAGTGACAACAGCTTCAGCCCAAAACTTTTGTTATAGGCCAGCTCCATTAAGCATACTCCTAACCTTCTCCATCAGTGTCCTGTTCATCCTCTCTGCAACTCCATTTTGTTGTGGGGTGTATGGAGTTGTCTTATGTCTTTCAATTCCAAGTTCCTTGCAATATTTATCAAATTTTGTAGAACAAAATTTATCACCATTGTCAGTTCTCAAACATTTAATCTTTTTACCAATCTGATTTTCAGCAAAGGCCTTAAACTCCTTAAACTTACTTTAGATGTTAGATTTACTTCTGAGAAAATAAATCCATGTCCTTCTACTGTAGTCATCTATTAAATATACAAATTATATAGATTTTGATAATGAAGGAACATTAACAGGACCAAATACATGAGAATGAACAAGGTCCAACACACCAGAAGACTTATGAGAACTCAAGTAAAACTAAACATAGTTTTGTTTTCCATATATGCAATGTTTACAAAAGTTGAACTCAAGATTACAATCATCTAACCCCTCGACGAGGTTTTTATTTTTCAAGGTACACAGACCCTTCTCACCAATGTGGCCAAATCTCTTATGCCATAACATTATCTTTTCAGTAGGAAGCTTAACTTCTAAGGCATGATTACAACCATCAGGGATAGATACAACAGATTTCTTCACTGCATATTTAGATGGTGGGGATGAAGTGACTACTGCCCTCTTCCTTGAGTTAGAAGAACTATTGCATTGTGAAATGCATGCGTCCAGCTGAAATAGAGTACCTCTCTTAGTACCCTTAGCAAACACCATAGCTCCTCTAGTCATCTTGCATCCTCCTTTCAAAAAGACAACTTGCACACCTGCATCATTCAACATACATGCATAAAGAAGGTTCTGTGCTAAGCCTAGGATGTGCATAACCCCAGAGATCCCCTTCACTCAGCCATCAGGGAATCAAATAGGGACTCTTCCACAACCAACAATCTTCAGATGAGAGTCGTCACCTAGGTACACCTTTCCACCATCAAACTTTTCATACTTAATGAACTAGTCTCGATGTGAGGTCATGTGGAATGATGTACCAGAGTCAAACAGCCACACATCATCAGATGCATGGGTTTCTAGGGCTGCGATGAAAGTGTCACCATCATCTTGTGACTTGTCAGAATTTGAATCTGGGTTCTTCTTCTTCTTTTTCTTTTCCTCTTTGCATTCCTTTTAGAAATGCCTAGATTTACCACAGTTCCAACATAGAGCCTTGGACTTTCCAGAAGATTTGGATCTCCCACAGGATTTGGATCTACCCTTCTTAGATTTCTTGTCCTTATTTTTCCCTTTCTCCTTGGGTCTTCCATGAACTGCAAGAGCCTCTTTGGCTGCCTCAGAAGACTTTCTTCGCATCTCTTCAGACAACAGTGAAGAAACCACTTCATCCATTTTGAATGTGGATGTGGTGCTTCCAATAGCCATAACAAGATGATCCCATGAGTCCAGCAAAGAACAAAGCAAGGTCATACAATGATCCTCCTCCTCCATCTTCACACCAACGGATGTCAATTATGCAAACAACATGTTGAAAGCATTCATATGTTCTACAACGGATCCTCCATCCTCCATTCAAAGAGAATACAACTTCTTTCTCAAAAAAAGTTTGTTAACCAAGGATTTGTCTTGATACATATGTCCCAACTTCTTCCAAAGCAAGTTTGTAGTTGCCTCCTCATGGACATTTAATAGGATAGAATCAACAAGACTAAGTCTTATGGGACCCTTAGCCCTCTAATCCTTGAGATCCCAATTAGCTTGTGACATTACAGCTGGTTTATTTCCACTGATAATTTCCCAGAGGTCTCAATCAAAAAGCATGTCTTCCATCTTGAGCTTCCACAGCTCGAAATTAGTGCCATTGAACTTCTCCACCTCTATCCTTCTGGATGTGCTTGCCATCTCCTTGCTACAATAAGATTCAGAATACTCTGCACATCCTCCCACTCAACTTAAGATTACCTCAAAAAACTCCTACCCAACAACTAGGACCAAAGGTGATCAAGTTTTGATACCAACTGAAAGGAAGCTAGGTGTGCGGAAATCACTTCCTACACTAATCTAATGAGGGGAGAGCTATACAAATTCAAATTAATCCTTACAATTATAGAAACATGTAACATGAAATAGAGATATTTCAATAATACACATAGAACTAGAAAGAAGACAGAAGAAGAGAGACAAGATATATCGTGGGGAAAACCCTTATCAGGTGAAAAACCCCACAGTCAGAAACATGCACAATGTATTAACAAAACTGAATATTGTTTACAATACACTTACAATCCAAGCTTCAATGGTCTTCGACACTCATGTCGAGAGTCAATTCAGTAGCATAATAGTACCTGTTAATCACATAATACATCTTCTCCTCCAAGCACCTGTTTATATAGAATATACAAGGCAAAATTGGTCATATCTTGGAATGGGCGTCCAACTTGGTCTCATGGCCCAAAACCCATGCCTAAGGACACTTGGTCAACATTGTAGAAAGTTCTTAACACTTGTACATAGCTCCCATCCCAAAGAGGTCACCTATTCCAAAAATGGGCTATGCCAGCTGCTTTTACGACTCTTACAACTATTATAGAATCTGTCATAGCAGTTACAACTTACAGTTGTAAGAGAATCTATCATACACAAGCTATAAATAGCATATTCTCTTACAACATGTCATAGTCCACCTTGGGGTACCTAAAGATACATTTTGCAAAGATGCTTCATGACACATGTCTTCACCTATCTTACAATCTTCTATTTCTGACTCTTACATGTCATAACTTTGTCATAAGAATCTGTCATAACTGTTTTGGTCAACATTTCCTTACACAACATCCAAGATGCCGACACATGGTAAAATATTCCTACCATTAAGTGGGATGCCAATCTCCTCATGTGAGGACAAAATTACAAGTTGTCATCTTCCATGTAGGATGACACATCACCATGCCACCTTCCACAAAATGACAATATGAAATTTACAATTAATTTATAACATAGGCAATGAATAAATAAATACAATCATAAATAATGCAAGGAATTACCATGGTTGAGACACCTTAATTCCCAACACTATCAAGACCAAAACCTAACTATCTTTTTGTTATCTTTTTCCCATGATGGGAGTCATAGGTGAGAGACCGACAATCCACCATACAAGCCTATGAAACTTCTCATACCATCATTCAAATGTTACAAAATGGTTTTGGTTGAGAATTTGCATTGAAAGTCTCAAAGGATAAGGAGGAAAACATGCAAGACTACAACCACACCAAACAAACCAAAAACTTGGGCATAAGGACCTAAAAGCAAGCCAAAAATGAAACAAATAAAACAAAACTCTAAGAAGATGCTCAGGGCATCTGGCTCCCACAGAGACAGAAAGAAAGCATGAGATCTTTCTCATGAGGTCATCGATGGAATGACCATATCAGGAGATATCATCTGTAGACATCCAAGTGATATCCTCCAAAGGATGATATTTTCATTTGACCAGGTATTTGAAATATTCTCATCCTCTAGTCTTCTTCAATAATTGCTTCTCCAAGATGCACTCGATATCCAACTATATTGGTTTTGTCACTAGCTATTCCCAAGTGTGATTTAGCTTTGCCTCTGCTGGACCATCATCTCCAACACTTTTGTAGTGATACAAATCTATCACATTGAAGATATGTGAGATACCCATGCCTAGAGGAAGGTCTATCTCATAGGCATTCGATGAAATTTTTTGGAGAACTTTGTAGGGACCTATCTTTTTCATTTTTAGTTTGTTGTATTCACATGTAGGAAATCTTGCCTTCCTGAGATGACTAAAAAAGATCACCAACTTGAAAATGAACTTCTCTTATCTTTTTATCAGCATGTTGTTTATATTGTAGAATACTACTTTCAATTTGTAATTTGACCTCCTCATGAAGGTCATGAATGAATTGGGCAAAGTCCTCTCCATTTGCACCTCTCCTCTCCAAATTACCAAGATCTCTAAGCTCAAATACACCTTGAGGGTGCGTTCCATAGACAATATAAAAAGGGCTAAAACATGTACTCCTTTTGGGTGAACCATTGTAAGCAAACTCAACCTATGCCAAGGCCATATCCAAATTACCAAGTGCGTTCCCCACAAGACACCTTAACATGTTACCCAAACTTTTGTAAGCCACCTATGTTTCACAATCTATTTGGGGATGGTAGGCTGAACTGAAACTAAGGTGTGTACCCAATTTCTTCCAAAGTGTTATCCAAAAATGTCCCACAAACTTATTGTCTTTGTCAGATACAATGCTTCATGGTATACCATGCAATCACACCACTTCTTTGAAGAACAAATTAGCTATATTAGTAGCACCACTAGTTTTCTTACAAGGAATGAGATGAGCCATTTTAGAGAATCTATCAACAACTATTAAAATAAAGTCATTGCCTCTTTGAGTCCTAGGCAAACCTATAACAAAATCTATACTTATAGCACCCCAAGGTCTTTGTGGAACAAGTAAGATCTGATATAAATCAGTGTTTGACTGCTATCCTTTGTATACAAGAAAACTCTACATATCTCTAAATACTTCTTTACATCAGCCTACATCCATGGCCAATAGTAATGTGCACTCAGCTGCAAATAAGCATTATCCTACCAAAAAATGTCCTGCTACGCTACCACAATTTTTTCCTTGAAACGATTGTCCCTCATTGAACCCCTGGGTATGCACAAATAATTGCCTTTGAACAACAAATCTACGTGTAACATAAAATTAGTCCATGGCTCTCTATCTCTTCAACAACAACAATTCCAAATACAACAACAACAATGCCAACCACAACAACAACTCCAAATACAACAACAAATATTCAAAATATAATGACAACAATGCCAACCACAACAACAACAATTCTAAATACAACAACAATCCTAAATACAAAAACAACAAGTCCAAACACAGCCACAACCTCAACAAATCCCACCTCAATCTTAAGTGTTATCTCCCTCAAATTCACACCAACCTAATCCAACCACATCTCAGTTTACTCCTACATCACCTTATCCCAGTTCTTCCAATATCAACCCAACTCCATATCAACCCACACCCCAAGATCATCCAACTCCTTATCTTAACATATCACCTCACCACCAAATCCATTCACAAGGATATCAAGTTCCTTCACAACAAACACATTAAAGTCTAAGTTACCCTTTGCACCAAATTCAAGTGTCCTTAAGTCCTTATGGTACCTTAGACAAGGGGAACACCATTCTAACTTATGCATCCTATGGGTAACCAACATCAAAATCCAATCATATGCCAATACAAGAGCCTACTAGTCCTATCCCCATAACCCCATGTAGTCCCTATCATAGTCCATCGGTCCATCAACCATCTAATCCATCAATCCCTTCATTACCTTCATCCCCATGTTCCTTCAATCTTCCACCAAAGGATTCCTAAGAGATAAACCTACAATAATTGGTCTAAGCACAATTACTTGAGCTATCCCTGATAAAACCATATAATCCTAATCCATCCAATCACATTATCCCTCCATTTAGTTTATGTCCTAATCCATCCAATCCCATTATCCCTCCATCCAATTAAAATACTAATCCTAAGCCTACAAGACCTTCCACCCCTATTATCTCTCCACCTAATCCTAATCCCAAGCTTACAACACCATCCACCATTATCATCCATCCATTATATTGTCCATCTACCCATACACTCATGAAGGATTTGATCCAATGGCTATTAGCAAGGAATCAACCATCTCCATGTCATCAAAAACCTATCCAAGAGCTTATCCAAGAACCTTCAAACATCATGTCCATTGCTTCAACCCCATCAAGTAATCCAAAACCCATCAAGCCTATCAAAGAGTGTCCTACCATGAGTCCAAGTCAAGATTCATTATACCCTCATGTTTTTGAGTATCTACAGCCTATTAAACCTATCCACAAATCTTCTACTCCCATTCAAGTAAACCAAGAGCTATTTAAAGAGTATAATTTGAAGCATGTGCAAACATCAACCCTTTATCTAAATCAAGATCAATTGAAGCACCTCCATCCAACCCATTCATAATCTATATCTTTTATATGATCAAGATAGTTTCCATGATCAAGTTCCCAACCATGAGAAAGTGATTGAATTTCAACCCATCCATAACCTTTATATTATGATCAAGATATTCTCCATGATCATGAGCCTATCCATGAGCAAATTGATCCTATCCATAATCTTGCAACTATCCATGACCAAGCTATCCACACTACTCCTATCCATCCTTCCCCTAGCCCTATCTATGATCCAACAACATCTACTTCCCTTGATGGGACACTTGGTCCTCAAGAAAATATAGATAATAAAATAGATAACTTGGATCCTATTAAACTAAATCTTAATGAGCACAATGTTGAGAAAGATCCAAGCATTCCAACTCATCCATTTTCTAATCTCACACTATCTCCTATTGACCCAATTCCAAATCCATCTCCCATTGATCTTCCATCATCCCTTATCAAACGTATTCCAAATCCATCATCCTATCCCATTAATCCCAATACCTTCATCTATGGTGGTTCTATCATAGGAGAGAAACAAACTCTATCCACCACCCATCCTTCCCCATCTAATAATGGACTCTCTTCTTGTTTCCAAAGCAACAAACATCCCATTGCACATCACATGCTCCAAAACATGAACTATCAAGGAAAAGGCTTAGGCCTTCTCGAACAAGGTATCTTGGAGTCCATCCATGTCCAAATTCATCCACACACACATGGCCTTGGATATACATCTCAAGAAAAACAATCCACACATGTTGGTACTACCTTTAGCCCTCCTAAATCTACTTCTTTTAATCACAAACCCAATGCACCTCATTACACGTTCAAGTCATATGTCACTATCCCTCCTCCATTGTCATACCATTCGCAAAAGCATGTGACCATACATCTCCCTCCATCCACTCTTGCTCCACTCCTTCTAACTCTTAATATTCCCATCCTTAATCCCTTAGTCTACATGTCCCTTAATCCCTCCATCCACAAATCTTGTTCCCTTAAATCTCCTAACATTCCTAATCAAGATCAACCAATGCACACATCGGCCAAATATGAAGCTATCAAAGAATCCATGGGATCTCAAAAATACTCATTTGGATACTTCTCCACATCAGTAAGAAGCCTATAAAATCCTCAAAATTATCATGCCAAAGAGTATCAATACACAAGTCAAAATAAAAAATCCAAAAGGCTACAAATGCCGACACCCCCAAAAACAAAAACAAAAATGGTGTGGATCCCTAAGAAAAAAGAAGTCAATCCAAATGAAGCATATAAATCCCACTACATCACAAATCCTAAATCCCAAAAATCCCACAAATCCTGCTTCCCATCTAAAAGTTCTCAAAATCCTAAGTCCATTTGGGTCCCTAAATACTCAAATCAAAAAAATAAGAAATCCCCATTAATCCCAACACCCCCTCCTTATCACACTACAACAAATCCATGTGATTAGCTCCCTTGTTTGCTTCGTTTTAGCTTCCGCCCACTATTTTAATGTATTTTTCTCCATTTTTTTTGAAAAACTTGGTGCTATTTATTGGGATGACGCTATTTTTGGTGTTTTTACACCAATCAAAACAAGTAGGCGCTACATCAGGCATAAATTAGTGCTTAAATTAGTGCATAGATTAGCACCTAATTTAACACCTAATTTAGTGCCTACTTCAGAGTGCCTAATTTAGCACCTAATTGTTCTGATCTAGTAGGGATTAAGGGTTAAGGGATTAGTGGTTAGGGTTTAAGGGATTAAGGGTCATGTTGGATCAAAATTTCAAACCTTAATTTTTTTCCATTTCTCGTCATAATTCCTAATAAGTTATTTCACTCAAACCTGAAAATACCACTGTTCCATCAATAACAGTAAAATTCCTTAACTCCATCGTAAAATATTTGATGAAAATAATTACGCTTTCAAGGTTATAAACAATATCAGTGATATAATATTACATCGGGGAGAGTCAACTTCCAGTCTCTTAGATGACCCGAAGGCATAAAAGGCAAAAAGCAAAGTTATACAAAATTGAAGAAATAAAAGAAATTGAAGAGACAAGGGATATTGGCAAGAGTACTCAACAGTCTTATCGATGCCCTGAACATCGAATGCACAAGGCATTTCAGTGTGACACCAAAATGTGTCATGCTGATGAAACGATATCATCAAAATGTTCACAAAGGGAGTTAAGGATGTCGAGGTGATAAGGTTTGGAGTCCCACCGATAGGAGTCTTGGTGATAAAAGAACAATGTAAGAGGTATTTCGGAATGACCCTACTATATCAAAGAGAAGGTCTTTCTAGTTTCTTCGAAAAGGTGATGAAATAAAAACATCATAATGTTAACTCCATGTTCGAAGAGACTTATGTTATCAGGGAGATGCCATCTAGGGTCACAACAAAATCCTAAACAAGTATAAAATTGAAATAAATGAGATCTCAAAGCATATCACCCCAAAATAAAGTGACAAGACATGATGGTGGCGATCCAATGTCCTTTATTTGAAGAATTAAATTCCCTTCGATGATATGAGATACACAAGCGAGATCCCATTAATTGCATAGAGTTAAGTTGGTTGAATGTGAATTTTGAAGGGCATTGCAAGGAGCAATTGTAGGGAACAACTGGATAGTAATTCATAACCAGAACAATTTTCCAAGTAAGTACTTCTGACCGGATCGCATATATTATCCTACATTCATAATTTATAGAGCATGGAGGAAGTAATCTAAAAACCTAAGAGTAAGAGGCAAAAAAATGGGATATATGCATTTAAACAAGGATTTACTAGATCAGTGCCTCAAGTCAGGATAGAAGTCCAGAAGAACTGCTCAACTAAACCACATGCCAAAAAGTTAGAAGATTTATACAAACAAATAGGGGGCATATGGACACCGATTAGAGGGTATGATATTTTTATCTTCCATTATAAGATGTATATACATTAACCCATTTCAAATCCCTAGTGGCTAAGTTTGGGTAAATTAGTGGTCCCAAATGTGTTTCTGAATGTCCAGTTGCTAAGACTCCTTGCAAAAAAATACAACCCTAAGACTTGCTATATTCAATTAGATGGCGGGATTGCTTTCTTTCCCATTACTAGAGATTATATTGCCACAATGTTTCAATTGGACACAAGTTTAGATAAAAAAATTCAAGATCAAGGACTTGTTGGTTGAATACCGTAATATGAGTAACAATTACAAGAGATGGAAACTACCCCTGCACAAGCCTCGCAATGAAAAAAAATCAGGGTATTTTCTGGAGTTGAGGATCCACCATATTCAGCTAAATCATTTGTGGATTACTTCAAAAACACATACTACTCTGTCTGCCAAGTTTTGGGTATAGAAGCCTCCATGTTCATGGAAATTGCACCCATGGTTCTAGCTACAGATATACAGAGTCATGATGCATGATATTTCAATTATGCTAAGTACCTGGAACATAACTTGCAAAATGATTTGATATCTCTTAAGAATGGAGGAAGTAAATCCAGACATTATTCTTTGTTTATGCATATGGCATTATATGAAGGACAAAGTATGTGCTTGTGGGATAAGAATATTAAGGTAAGAGATTTAGACAACAATGGTGATATAAAACCCATGCAAATGTGGACTACTAGCTAGGATAGCAGATGTGATAGATCACATTATTTATATTTTGAGGAGTTTTTTGTGAAACCTATATACAAATAGTTTGGTTGTCCTTGCAATTACAATTTTTCACTAGAAATCTAGAAGTTTTTGAGGCCAAAAGATAAACATGAGGAGTGAAAGTTCATCCATAATTGGGGTGATTGGTATGTTTTCAGTGATTGCACCATGATAAGAGTGTTTGGATATAAAGGATCACCCTTCTTGCTACCAAAAACTTACCCAGATAGGGTTGCATATTTAGACATTGTCAGGTAATTAGCTTCTTCAGATTTCATGGACCTTAAGAACCACAACAAATAGTCATTTATGCCTAGAAATCTATGCTTTGGAGATTTCACCATTCTTTCTAATAAAGGTTATCAATTGATTGACAAGAAACTGGAGTAATTTCGATTACCTTTTAGAAATGTAAGTGAAAATTTTGATCCTGAACACTTTATCAACAGTGTAAAAACAAAACAAAAGTTAAAAGGATATCATCATGTCCTGTTTGTTGGTGAGGATTTAATTAGAATTTGTGATGAAAACACTGTTGGCAAGAGACACTATATGGATTCATAGTTGTTGTCATTGATGGCAACAAAGGTCATCCCACATATCCGCAAGTCATGATGTGTCTCTACCGGAAGTCAGAATAAAGAATGTTGTGGTCCGGTGAACAAGAACAGAGCATGTGGCAAGGTCCGACAGATTGATCTGGATCTCTCAGAGGAAGTGTCTTGGTGCAGTGCGGATTTGGGGAAGTCAAGAGGACTACCTTGAGTGGTATATTCCAAGGATTTAGCCTCCGGTGATGGACAAGGAAAAAGATATGAACAGTTGAAGTACCGGATTCCTGAGAGACAGTGAAAACAGAGGAAGAACTGACTGACAGAGTATCAGACTACTTTCCGGATGTGTTACTGTTGATGATAGAGGTTGTGAAGGCATGAATCATGTTTGGCCGACATGATTAATGATATCTACAAGTATATGCTTGATCCGCATTGCTTGGTGAGGAAGGATTCAGCCGACAGAACAAGAGTTTGTAAGAAACTAGACTGTTCCGGATGCCGACTAGAAAGGTGATGAAATTACTTGTGCGGATATATATAGAGGATGGATTTAGTTGTGAAGTGTGTGATGGTGTGAAGATATATGCGAATAAGTCCAGAACAGAGCAGAGGTAGCAAAAAGGATCCGGTATGTGAAAGATAGCAGAATAAAGAACAGAGGAAAAATGAAGTGCAGCAGATCAGTGTACTGAGCCTAACCGGAACTGAACTCCAGCATATGCAGATGCTTCCAATCAGTTCAAGACTGTGATTCTTATCACTTTGTAGACAGTGTGTCTTCTTGTAGGCAGTGGGCCTCTTGTGAGCAGTGTGCTCGGGCAGTGAGCCCTAATTGGCAAGTGCCATTTTTTGTAATCTCCTATTCTTCTAACAGAGAATAATTTTGGGTTAATCAGCCCGTGGTTTTCTCCCTTAACAGGGTTTCCACGTCAAAAATACTGTGTTATGTGTTTCTTATTTCATGTTAATGTTTTGGTGTTTGATTCAATGCTGCATTAATTAATAAGAAAGTTTAATAAGGGAAATAATTAGGATAACTGATTCACCCCCCCCTCTCAGTTATCAACAATTGGTATCAGAGCTAAGTTCCTCCTAATAGAGCCTAACAGCTTGAGGAAGATCTGGGATTTCAAATGGATGCATATGGTTTAAGGGAGCAACTCAAGACTGCTCTTGAGGATCTTGAACAGTCAAATTTTGAAGTCAGTGAATTAAAGGAAAGACTCAAACAGGCTGATGAATTCATGAGAGAATTAAAAGACAAATTAAGTCTCTCTATGAAAAAGAGAAAGGAGCTACTCCAACAGTTGGCAAGACAAAGTGAAGAAAGCAATACAAATGAAGAATTGACTGAGCAAACCAAGTTATGCGAAAAGTTATCAAAAGAAGTCATTATGTTAAGACATGAAATGGAATCAGGAACTATAAAGTTTACTCAAGAGATTGAAGAAAAAAGAAAGGCTGAAGACAATCTAAGACAGTCTCTTAAAGAAAAATCAGAAGAATGCCACCAGATGGATAGGATTATCAGACATCTTGAATCTGATCTTGAAGATGCCAAAGATAATGAAGAAAAACTTAAGGATCAAATTGCCTCTCTCAAAAGAGACCTTCAAACAGCAAATGAATACAAAGAGAAATTCAAGATAAGTTCTGCTCAACTTGAAGTTCTTCTTGGAAGTCAAAAGAGGACAGATGACAAGTATGGTTTGGGATATGAGAAAGGAGAAAGCTCCGGATCCGGTCAGAAGAATCTTGGATCAGAAAATCCAAGGAGCAGGCCTAGAAGACCTCCGGTAAGACAGCCAAATGCCCAAAGATATCCATCCTTCAATGGATACTGCCACAGCTGCAACCACTTTGGTCACAAAGCTAATCAGTGCAGAATGAGAATGAATCAGATTAATTCATCCTTCTCCGGACAGTGCTTCAACTGCAAAAGGTATGGACACAAATCCCATGAATGCAGAATTATGCAAGTAAACAAATCATTCAAAGGTAGATGCTTCACATGCAATAGAGTAGGTCATATGGCTAATCAATGCAGATCAAGAGGATATCAGTTAAATATGCAAAGAAATGTTATTTGCCAAATCTGCAATAGGTCCGGTCATAATGCTAAAGTCTGCAGAAACAAGTATCAGGACAAAAGAGGTCCGGTGTATAATCAGAATCAAGACAAGGGTAAACAAAAGATGAATGCGGATGAAGTTAGGAATCAGATGAGCAAGATTTGGCTGAAGAAAAGTTCAGAGAATGTAGAGGTTGGATCCGCACCAGACTCTGGTGCTGATATTTCTTCCGGAAATTAAAAAGTGAGCTCAGGCTCAGGGGGAGACTCAAAGAAAATCCTGTTCCCCCAGCCAAACAAGTGGTGCCGGATGTGGCACAAGATGCGGATTAAAGGGTTTGCAGATATGAGTCTTGAGATGCTTCAGTCAAGTTTTCAGAGGTCCGCATGGAGTCATGAAAAAGCTGTGATCGATCAAATAAGACATGTTTAGGGAGATGCTCCGGTATGATAAAGGATTACAAAAAGGTCCGGAGAGATCCGGAAGTGCACTATCTTGTTCTGCGGATTGGACAGAGTGTTTGGGATGTTCTTGTAATATGTTACCTCGATTTATTCATGATTGAAAGATCCGGATGATATCCACAGATCAGGACTAATCCGGGATACTCCAAGCTATCCAGACAAGGCAAACCGGAATGATGTAGGTGAAGCATTTATTGCAGACAGATATTAGGGTTCGCGGAGCAATTTAAGGGATTTCTCAAAAGTCATTTGCTCATTCTGCACTCAAGAAGAAGCGAAAAGTGGAGCTCTGCAACAAGGCTCATCAAGCACACCAAGGATCTCCTGCCGAAGTTATTGCATAAAGAAATCAATCCAACCACTCCGTGCAAACCGAAGGCGCATAAGGTATTCTCCGTTTTTCATTACCTCACTGCAAATCTTTGAAGAATGGCTACTCCAAACATAGTTAAGATCTCTGATAGACCTCGCCCCTCATTCAAGAAACATCCCTACAAATCATTGGAGGTAGATCCACTAGGAGCCTTCTCTAGTGTTCCTCACGGAGTTTTACATACTGAAGACATTAGGGTTTACATACATGCAAGCATTGAGGAATTTGGGGAATTCAAATTAAGAGACCTCTATCACAAGCAACTGATAGACAATGCTTTTGAGCTTAAACCAGAGTATAAGGATATCCAGAAGAAACAATTTGAGCAATTTATTCATTTCCCCTGCTTTGAAGAAGACGAATGGGTCCGGTATGTACTGAGCAGGATGCATGACAACTTTCTATGGCTGGATAGACCCTGCAAGATCACAAAAGAGGCAATTAGAGCAGTAACTGGTCTATACTCTTCCGGAGGGATACCTATCCTCAAATCTGTCAAGAACAACATTGTAACTGAGGCCACCGGATCAAAATTTGATAAGAGGGCAATGACCATTGAAGATATTTCAGATCCGGATATCAAATATGCATCCATGATAATAGGATACAAGATCTATCACTCCAGCAGGGAGAATTCTGTATCCGGAACTGCAGTATACACTGCCTATGAAATGCTAAGAAAGAATGCAGAATATGATCTCTGCGAACTACTGCTAAGCCAATTAATGGAAAATATACAGAAAATCAAGAAGGATAAGAAGAATTCCTTTAAGTATGGTACTCTTATTGTATGTCTATTCTTCTACTTCATGAATGAGCTACCCGGATCAAGTGGATGGGTATGGTAGAATGACAAACCTGTTGCAGTCCAGATAAGAGACTATTTGCATGGACTTGGGGATGCAAAAGCGAGAAATACAGCTCTATGGGGATACTTCAAAAACTTTCAGAGCATGATGCAAGCAAGAGAGAGAATTCCCCAGTCTCTTGTTGAAAAATACAAGGACTCAGTGTGCTTTATGGTTGACACTGATCAGTGCCTAATGGAGGCAGTGGAGCCAAGGACTGTCTGGATCATGCCCATGGGGTATGAAGTGGATGAACAGATAGTGGAGCTGCATGTTCAACACATGCTAAGTCAGCCCAAAGATCCTAAGGCAGAAAGGTTTGGAACCTTTGAGGAGCTGAGTGTAAAAATACATGTAGAACTCAGGGAACCTGAGATTAAAAGAAAGGTGAGAAAAGAAGTAGAGCACATTGCTCAAGGCCTAGGCATCTCAAAAGAGGCACTTGATGCCAGCCGGGAAAAGAGGAGGAAGGCTGAGGAAGAAGAGAAAAGTAAAGAAAGTGCTCCGGTTGAAACTCCCACCCGGACCAGATCATCAAAAAGATCTGCACCTCCCTCAACCAAAAGTTCAAAACTGGAAGTCCAGGCATCCGGTAAGAGATCCAAGACAAAAGCCACAAGGGCTTATGGAAGCCAAAAGGATGAAGAGGAAACAGAGTCAGATGAGGGAGTAAAAGAAATAAAGAAACAGAAGAAGAAAGGATCCGGTAAACCCTCCACAGGCCAAGACAAGGATGAAATGGCGGAGGTATCTGTTGAAAAGCCCACTCTGTCTCTAGAAAATGTAATCAAGTCGGTCACGGTGGATGGAAACCTTCAACCAATGACTGAATCTTATGATGACTTCAGTGAGGCTAACCAAAAGACTCTTCAGGAAGCCACAGTCAAATATCTGAACATATACAATAAGGCTTTCATTGAGATCATATCTCTTATTCCTAAAAGCCTAGAAAAGGAATTAGAAGTAAGAAAGAACAATGCTCATGCCAAAGATCTTGAGATCCGGGAGCAGATAGCTATTCAGCTATATCCTCAAATTGATCCCAAGACAATGAACATAATCTTCAAGGACTGCAAAGATGAGTTCAGAAGTAAAGCCAGGATGAATCAACTCATGCTTGGTGAGACTGACAAAGTGGCCCAAGAAACAGAAGAGATCCTTCGAAAGGCCTTCAAAAGGTTCAATCTTCCTGTTGTAGAGGACCTAGGTACAGAAACAGCTGAGGACTTGGAACCCTCTGTTCCGGAAGAAGTGGACCCTGAACATACAAGCATCTCTCCTCCGGTTTCCCCTACAGTCTCCGGATCCAAAGAAGAAGAGCAATTATAGGAGAAGGAAGCAGTGGTGAAAGACAAAGAGGTTGACAGTTCCAAGACTGCAGAAGAAAAGAAACATTTGTCTCCGGTAAGAGACACTGCACAAACTGTTCAACAATTTTTGAGCAAAGAAACTTTAGAGATTGATGAACCGGAGCTCCTAAAAGGCCCATTCGACTTTGACTCTCTCTCTCCGGTACAAACAATGAAGATAGCTTCATTTGCAAATGCCAAGGCAAATGAAAAACTCCTGAAGTCTCATATGGAAGACTGTGAGTTGATAGAGGCTGCTTCCGGAGTACTTGTAAAGATTATGCCATCAATCTAGATAGATCCGACAGCCTCCTCTTCCGGTAATCTAAAAACCTTAGTCAGCAGTGTTGATACACATTTTGATTCTCTAGAAAAATCAGCTGAAGAAAAGGTCCGGAAGGAATTTTTGGATAAAAGATTTTCAGAAATATTAGAATTAATCTCTAAGGATAGGAAGATTGTGAGCATTGGAATAAAGAGCTTAGAGAATGCTCTTAAGGATGGCGGTGACATCTACAAATTTTGTATATCCTGGTCAAAGGCAACAGCAGCATTTGACAAGAAAATAAAAGAGGAACAGGATAAGCTACAAAGCTTATCTCAAAGTTTTGATCCTCTCTCTTCCTCCATAATAAATCAAGAATGTCAGACTATTGCAGTCTTGAATGAAATAAAGAATCTTGAGAAGGAAAGGAAGAATATCACTAACCGGATGGGAGAACTTAGAAGGATTATAATCCCTAAGTTGGAAACTATGCATGAGGCCATCAGTGATGCTCAGACCACCGCCTGAACAAAAGATCCGATAGATCTCAAGCGGGCAGAAGCTTTTGCATTTTTGTTGAGTGGTCACATTTCAATTTTGGATAGAATGAAGCAAAGTTGGGCTACAGAAATGATCCAATTGCAGACATCCTTTGCAGACATTCTTCAGTATATGTGAGTATGTAAATATGCGGCTATGTATAGAAAATTTTTGAAAATTTTGGTGTGCGGACCCTACCCTTTGCCATTGATGTCAAAGGGGGAGTGAGGAGCAGTGAAAAATGAGGAATCCAACTAAGGGGGAGTTTTGGAAATTGTATATAAAGACAGAGCATCAGCAAAGGGGGAGCATAGTGAAAACACTTAGTCATTTTTCACTAAGTGTTGCCATCAATGCCAAAGGGGGAGATTGTTAGCAAGAGACACTATATGGATTCATAGTTGTTGTCATTGATGGCAACAAAGGTCATCCCACATATCCGCAAGTCATGATGTGTCTCTACCGGAAGTCAGAATAAAGAATGTTGTGGTCCGGTGAACAAGAACAGAGCATGTGGCAAGGTCCGACAGATTGATCCGGATCTCTCAGAGGAAGTGTCTTGGTGCAGTGCAGATTTGGGGAAGTCAAGAGGACTACCTTGAGTGGTATATTCCAAGGATTTAGCCTCCGGTGATGGACAAGGAAAAAGATATGAACAGTTGAAGTACCGGATTCCTGAGAGACAGTGAAAGCAGAGGAAGAACTGACTGACAGAGTATCAGACTACTTTCCGGATGTGTTACTGTTGATGATAGAGGTTGTGAAGGCATGAATCATGTTTGGCCGACATGATTAATGATATCTACAAGTATATGCTTGATCTGCATTGCTTGGTGAGGAAGGATTCAGCCGACAGAACAAGAGTTTGTAAGAAACTAGACTGTTCTGGATGCCGACTAGAAAGGTGATGAAATTACTTGTGTGGATATATATAGAGGATGGATTTAGTTGTGAAGTGTGTGATGGTGTGAAGATATATGCGAATAAGTCTAGAACAGAGCAGAGGTAGCAAAAAGGATCCGGTATGTGAAAGATAGCAGAATAAAGAACAGAGGAAAAATGAAGTGCAGCAGATCAGTGTACTGAGCCTAACCGGAACTGAACTCCAGCATATGCAGATGCTTCCAATCAGTTCAAGACTGTGATTCTTATCACTTTGTAGACAGTGTGTCTTCTTGTAGGCAGTGGGCCTCTTGTGAGCAGTGTGCTCGGGCAGTGAGCCCTAATTGGCAAGTGCCATTTTTTGTAATCTCCTATTCTTCTAACAGAGAATAATTTTGGGTTAATCACCCCGTGGTTTTCTCCCTTAACAGGGTTTCCACGTCAAAAATACTGTGTTATGTGTTTCTTATTTCATGTTAATGTTTTGGTGTTTGATTCAATGCTGCATTAATTAATAAGAAAGTTCAATAAGGGAAATAATTAGGATAACTGATTCACCCCCCCCCTCTCAGTTATCAACAAACACAATAGTAGAAAGGAGGAGTTTGTACCATAAAACTATGTTAGTAGAGGCTTGGAGGGTATCCATAAACCCCACTTACACCAGAGCCTCTCAAGATATTGATGATCCTATTGAGAGGTTGGATACTATGATTACACATGCATCAGAATTGATAATAAATGTCCCCCTATGTATTTGATAGAAAAGGAAGACAACTTAAGGAAGCATAGGCTAAGTGTGAGATTCCCCTAGGTCACTTGTCACCTCAACCCACTCCAGACATAAGTTTCTCTGCAAATACTAACATTGCAAAAGGAGAAGAAGAATCTAAGGAATGAGTACAAAACTATTACCCAACCATCGAGGGGTATGAACCTCCTGAAGACAAGGAAGTTGTAACTATGGAAGCACTTGATGACTTAATAGGATACATAAGACACCTAGCCAACAAAAAATTCATTTCAGGTAATGATTTCATTAAAACACCTGAGTTTAAAGCCTTTTGTATGAATACAAGGGCAAGCAGGCTAGGGAGAGAATGAAAGATATCACTCCTGAAATAGAGGATGAGGTGCTATTGGAGATTCATAAGGAAATTGACAAATAACTAGAGATAATGACTCTAGAAAGGGGGAGGACACTGTTACAAGAAGTAGCTGTAATTTTGATTCCTGGATGGGATATGGCCTCTACCATTATATTTGATACTTTCAATAGAAATCAAGACAAGAAGATAAAACTCAACATAGAAGCCTTGGATGATATTAGAAGAGGATTAGGGTATGACCCTAACAGAAGAGAATTGCTTATATGGGCATTGTATCCTCCTAGTAAAAGACCACATATCATTGATGATCCAAATAAGGTGTTCGGTAACCTTTTGATATAAAGGACTGAGGATACTGATCCTATAGAAACTGTTGATTTAAATATTAATGTTGCAAGGTTTACTATGGCACAAATTGAAAAATTGATTAAGGATAATTTGATATATACAAGAAAGAGAATTCCATGTTGAGATAGGAGATTTCTACTTACAGAGACAAATTGCCTTCATCTAGCAGCTATTCACCATATCTTGAAGCTGATCAAAGAGTTATGGAGGCCAAAGTAGATGCTAATTATTGGAAGCTTAAAACATAAAAATTTCAAAAGAAAAGTGAATAGTTGGATACTGAATTGAAAACAATTAAATACAATATGGCTTCCAAATTGATCCAAAAAAGATTTGATAAAATGATGGAGAATAGTGACAAAGTTTGGGACTTGCGTAAGAGAACTCACTAGATGTATCAAGAGCACAAAAGGTTGCACCTAAGGATGTTGGAGACAAAAGAAAAATTGAATGATAAATCTTATAACGAAAAGCAAGTGTTTAAAGAATATGAAGACCTAATCACTAAACACGAGAGATTTAATGGTATACATACAAAAGATTTGAATGACTTCAACCAACATCCTGACATGCCATTTCTAAATTTTTTCAATGCTGATGGGAGTTTGCGAGATAAGGATCCTTGGAAAGATGAATTGAATGGATTATTGCCACTACTACTTGAGAATATAAATAATGAAGAACAGGTGACAAATAATACTTATACATGCTTGGGAAAGATATTCTCTATAGAGTTAATTATGAATATTATAATCTCTACAGATACTTGTGCTGATTAAGATTACATCGATCATATTAGCAGGATAAATTTGTTCATATCTAGGGTAGTGTGAGGAGGTGGTTGTAATACAATTTTGTCATGCACAAGCAATGCAGGCATATCAATCTGTATCATGGAGATGAGGATGATCTTGCCTGACCTATGGGTCATAGATCACTCTACAATGATTAATGGAGATAGAACCTGATCACTGCATATGCTTTTATTTCTCTTTGTGTTTATTAATTACACATTAGTTAGTTGAAGGGTAGCAATGATGAAATGACACAATGTTTTGGGCTTGAAGCTTGTTCACATCCTATAAATAGGATACCAAGGTCATTTTGTAAAGCATCATCTCATCTATTTCTTACAAACATATATGCAATATAAAAAGGTAGTACATGAAGAATCTATTTGTATCTATTTATGTTTTCAAACTAGTATGAGGTTCTAAATTAATACAAGAATCAGAGTTATTTGGTGGGTCCAAAAATTGATGTTCAATTGTTGTGTTGAATTTAATATTTATGGGCTGCATGGTTGTCTCCAAAATGGTTTTTCAACTTGTTTAAATTAATATATCAAGCATATAGTTAATTTATCCATACACATTTGTTGTTATTGTATGATCCATGCGATTGGTTTCTAAGGGAAGTTGATTTAAGTCCTACTGAGTAGTCTATGTTTATTGGTCTCTACCCAGGGTTAAAATCCTTTGAACAAGCTATTTTAGCTGGTTTCCTTCCTATTAGAATTAAAATCCTTTCTTTGGGTCTGAATAGCAATTTGGAGAAATATCATTGGGATTTTATAAGAGGAACCCTGCATCTCAACATTCTTGCACATCTATACAAGGTACAAATTTATGTGCAAGTACCCAACAATTCGAGTTAAGTCAAATATAAAGGTCCACATAACAACAACTCTTGATCTCTTTTACCCAATAGATAAATCACTCGTCATATTTAGTATCAATTTTCATACCTCTCATATCTACAAACCTTAGCCTTAGAAATACTTTTAAACCTTACACATACTTCACATCCATTTGCCATTGTGAAGGTCAAATTAAGTCTGCACTAATCATTAAGGTACACCCACCTAGGTCTGGCAGATCCTGCAGTGAAGGGGATTTAGCCATATCTACCCCATTTCATTAGCTAAAAACATCAAGAGAGCTTAGCAACCTCTTAGGATTAATGACCTGCATTTTTGTGACCTATCAAGTAGTTTAATGGTTAATGGCTTAGGGATTATGGTTGATATTATGTAATCTCTATATAAACTTTGATAAAAAAAATAATAAAGGTATGAGTGGAAGGTTGTACCAAAACTCTACTAGTGTAACTTTTGAGTTTATGAATGAAATAGAACATCTTATTATCAGAGATTCTCCATGACCATGTTATCATTCTGTACTTTTCTTATGTTTTCAATACTTATTTCTTCTTACATTTGAATGAATATTAGTTATTGAGCCTCAATACCGTGCTTATGTGAATGAATATGCTGATACAGTAAAGCATTTACTATGGATATTTTTAGTTACATGTTCAAAATTATGTTCAACATAAAAATGGAAACTATTTAAAAATAATAAAGTTAATAAAGTTTCTTATTTAAATAATTGTGAGTTACTTGCATTAATATTTTATTAACTTTTGTGTCTTCACAAACATATGTTGATACAAAATGAATGGAAGAAGCATCCAAGTAATCCTAATTTTTTCTGCCAACAATTCATATCAAAGATTGAACAATTTAAGGATATTGCAATAGGTAATTTGTATCGACACAAATAATATTACTGAATCATTTCAATGTTTAGGCCATAAGAATCATACTTTTTTAAACATGGATTGCAAATAATTTTGAAAATTTAGAAGTCTTGGTCATTAACATTATTGTCTGCTACAATGTCATCAAATGTATCATTGTCAATGTTAATATGTTCTTTCAAGTATTTAATAGTATCATCATCCTCATCTTGACATACATCATCTTCATCATCATTGAAATTTGACTGTAGACCATCTATATTGTTACTTGATGTATTTGGATCATCATTTTCTATACCATCCATATTGTTGTCTTCCATACCATCATCTAACTCTATATTGTTGTCTTCTTATGCCTGAACATAACCAACTTCAACATCATCATGGATGTCAATTTCTTCAATGTTCTCTAATCCCTCTCTCATTTTATTAGCCATAATTGTTTTTCTCAGTATCCACGAATGCATCGTCAAATACATGCCTTAATCTTGGATCATAATGTATGACAAATATCCATTTCGGGTCCAAAATATCTTCATAGAAAAATACCTACACATGAACGACATACATATATTAGACGTATGTTATAACAATTTTATTGATTAATAAACACATGTATATACTCGCAATAAACTATGAATTAATAGATTAATGATCACTACCACTTCTTGTTTGATTTAAAGAAATACCTGCTCACAATGAATTGGTAGAACATAAGGCTCCTGATCTTCCGACAGGAACCATGAGGAATCTATAAAAAACAATCCACTATGGGTATCATGTCTTCATGTCCTCTCAAATGCTTCATACAATCTACACTTAAAAATACAACATTTAAAAGAGAGGTAATCCAACTCAATAATTTCTTGTATTTTCCCAACATATTGTAGATTCCCTTCAATTATATTCTAATCTTTTGGCCTTCATTGATTGGATTGCTTGAAGTCAACCATGATGCCACAATCAAAGGATTATCTCTTTACATCTACACTTTCTAGATGATAATGTTGACCATATGCCCACATTACTGGATATTTCCTCGCCTATGAAAGACCATTTATTTTAGTGGAAATAAATATAATGATGAATATTAAAATAGTTAATAGTGTCAAAACTATAAGGAAACAACATTTTGTAAAATTCCAACTGTACCTTTCTTTCACATCCTCTAGACATGTTGATTTCATCTACTGTTATGTTTGAATCTATACCTGCATCTTCTATTTGATTTTGAGTTTGTTTAGTAACCCATTCTAGTGTGCAATCTTTGCCCCATTTCCCAAGTAGATCAGTGGGAAGTGGAGTATTCATTGGGTTCAATCTCTTAAACTGTCTCCTTGCTTCTAACACGAGTGTGTGCAAGAAGTTGAGTCCACTTTTTGGCCAAAAAGTGAGTGTTTTCCCCCATTTTCATATTTTGTCACATTTGACCTAAAAATTTGAAGCACTTAAAGGTGGAATCTTGAAAAAAGTCAGTAAATATGAAATGTAGTACTTGGAGTCTTGTTTCTAAATATGTAATTTTTTTAATACCCAGATGATACAAATTAATTTTTAATATACATTTCTAAAAACTATTATTTAAAAGTCACTTTTTTTACTATATCATGCACACGTACGCCATCCATATTTTGACCTAAATAATCATATTTTTCTAAATCCTTTTGGGAAAAGATTTATAACTCACTAAAGCACATTTTTTCATATTTTTTTGTAATTTTTTATTTAATATTTTTTTTGTTAATTTTTTATTGGACATTTTGGGTGTTTAAAAAATCATCGTGTATGTCACACATAAGATGGCCTAAACTTATCATTTTTTTATTTTTTATTTTTCAAATTTAAAAGAATTGTTTGAAGTACATTTTTGTACAATTTTTTACAAAAAAATATTTTAATAAAAAGTTATTAAAATACTCAAAAACCCTGATAATTCAAGTTTATGGACCTACTTCATTAGAATTTAATTGAAAAATAGAAAATATAATACAATTGTAAATAATTATATATTTGAAATCTACACTGTCTCATTTATAATGGGTTTTAATTTCATCAAAAAATGCTGCAAAAAGGCCTTCAGACATATGCCCAAAGTCACTATTTTGTTATGACATTGACAGGACCTTCAACTTGCAGGTCAAACCAGGTCCAAAGCCAAGGGTCGGGTTCCCAAGCCTTTTTTCTGACTCAAATCCCATAGCAAAAATTGCATTAGAAATTCAAATTTTATGAAACAGGATGCCATTCTAGAAACGAGATCCCATTTCAACAAAACGGGATCCTGTTTCTAGAAAACGAGATCCCGCTTTTAGCTTGGGATCTTGATGCAAAATGGGATCACGTTTCATAAAAAGCGGTATCCCATTTTGGTTTACCTGATTTTGAGTTTTTTTTTAAGTCTGAAACTTCCACCTTAAACTGACTCATCTTTGTGCATTTATCCACACTTCTTCTCTATTTTTATCATACAGATCAATCTATTTGTTCATAAAGACCATGTGGTACAAAATTAACTTGTCAAGTATAACACTTTTGTCTACACCTATTACATGTCAACATGTTTATTTCAAACTCCAAATGTCATGCTGTTAATTTGACAAATAAATTATAGAGTAAATTAATGATTGCAAGAAAAATAACCACATTGATGATGAATTTACTTACTAATTTTTACTTGAACACCATTAGATTGTGGTTTTTCTGCATCAATAATATCTGATGTTCGATCTTCATCTTAGAAGCATGGCCCATCTCAAAATCCTTAAGAAGGAATTCACAGAGGAAGAAAAATGCATCATTCAATACATACCCTTCAGCCATGCAACCCTCTGGATGTGCCTTTTGTTAGATGTATCATTTTAGAGTTTTCATATACCTCTCAAAGAAAAGCATCCACCTCATTGATATGACAGCCGCTAATTAAATGTCATCGACTAGGTGTATAAGTAAATTGACTTGTAGGTCCATGAAACTTGTAGGTACCTCCTCAAATACACATACAATTTCTATAATTTCTTTCTTCCATTTTGGCACTTCACATTCGTGGATCTCTTTAGAGGTCACCCACCTAATATAAGAATAGTAAATTAGTATGAACCTTTAGTCAAAAATTAAAATACAATATAATATCTATATGTCTCTCACACATGAACATTTCATATAACCAAATACCTTGTAAATGTTGATAATCGACTTATGGCATTCCTTAAGTCAACTGTAAGACATGAATCCTCCCTAATTGTCAATGACATGATATGCTATCAAACTCATTTATGAAAAGGTCATTGGTAATTTTTTTTCACACAACAAAATATCAAAATATATTTAGTACTTAATTAATGTTACCAGTAAATGTTAAATGATGATATATAATACCTTCATAAAATTATGAAAATCATGTGTTTTAAACCTTGTGATATGCCCATCAACTGTAAAATCTTTAGCCAATGATGACCCATAGCCAGTGTTAGAAATGAAAGCAACACTATTTTAAGGGAAATGTATTTCGAATAAATTTCAGCAATCTTTAATTGTGCATTAACAATGGAGATTGTAATCAAAACATAAACCCATAATACATAAATATACCAGAAGCATAATGAAGCATATAACACAAGTGTTTAATGTGGAGAAAACCCTTGTAGGTAAAAAACTCCACCAAAAAAAGAGGCCAAGTTGTATTATCTTCACAAAAGAAGATTACAAATACACTCACTTCCTCTATCCTTCAACCTTCACTCTGGCAAAACCTGGGTACCTGTAAACTATTATATGCATCTCATCTACTATGATATGGTTTATATAGAATCTACACAACCTCAAGACATTAAATGACTTCTTACAAGCCCATAACACTTGTCAAGAGTCAACAATACAACCTTGGGCACCCATGGCCAAGAATAGGATCTTAGGGGGTCATAAATGCTGTCATACATGCATCCCACACTTAAAAAAATGTGCCCATGCAAGATTTAACACCTTGGGGCCACAAATAGCCATTTACAACATCTTATGACACGTCATATGCTATTATAAGTGTCATAGATTCTTATGACAACTTACAGTTGTCATAGAATCTCTTACACCTTACAACATCTATGATGTGCATCATAACACTAAAAATAGATTATTCCTCCATATGTGCACCCTTCTTTGACCAATTACCATTTACCATAGTAAATGACATCCCGTAACTACCACCGGTAACTTCGGGACTTACCGTGCAGTAAATCTGTAATTACCGTGGATAGTAAATAACTTTTACCACTGCCGGTGAAACTTGTACATCCCTTATGGGTAATTACAAATAATAAATGGAATAATACAATAGTGGGATTTACAAGGTTAATGTCACCTTATCCCAACATTCTCCCACTTGACATTATACAATGTAAATAAACCCATAGGAAATCAAATGAAAAATAATTAGGGACTAGAAACAAGGCCCATGGCCTCTCTACACCACATGAACTTCTTTGTGCTCACATGCTTGGTCAATGAATCTGCAACATTCTCCTGATTGTCTATCTTCTTCAGCTCAATCTCTCCATTTGAAATCAACTCTCGAACAAAGTGATACTAAATGTCAACATACTTAGTTTGAGCATGATACATGGGATTCTTAGCCAAACAAATAGCACTCTGGCTATCACAACCAATCTGAATGATCCTGCAATCAAAACCAATACTTGTACACAGTCTCCTCAACAAAACTACCTCCTTAGAGACATGAATACTAGCCATATACTTTACTTCTGTGGTGGACAAAGCAACTATGGTCTGTCTCTTACTCATCCAACTCATTGCACCTCCAAACAGAGTAAACACATAGCCACTAGTGGACCTTCAACTATCCAAGTCACCTGCCCAATCTGCATCAACAAAACCCTATATGTCCAAAGATTTATCAGCACTCTCAGTACCAGAATAAACCAAATAATGATCAGAAGTACCTGCAAGATATTTAAACACCCTCTTCGCATAGTTCCAATGTTGTCTACCAAGGTTAGACATAAATCTGCTTAAAACTCCCACTGCTTGGGCAATATCTAGTCTAGTGCAAACCATTGAATACATCAAACTCCCTACAACACTAGCATATGGCACATTAGACATATCCTCAAGATCATCCTTAGTCTTTGGACACATATCTAATGAAAGCTTAGTACCAATGGGTAAAGGAATTCTAACTAGGTTACAGTCCTGCAAACTAAACCTCTGCAAAATGGTATTCACATACTTACTTTGTGACAACCAAAGCTTTCTGTTAACTCTATCCCTCTTGATCTCCATTCCCAAAATATACCTTGTAGCATCAAGATCTTTCATCTCAAATGCACCTGAAAGTTGGGCTTTAAGCTCACTGACCATACCCTTAGTATTGTTGAAAAACAACATGTCATTAACATACAAAGCAATAACTAGTATAGAATCATCAACACAATGAATGTAAACACAGTGATCCTCCTCACTTCTAACAAAACCCAATTTCAAAACAAATGAGTAAAAATTTTGATACTACATTCTGGGAGATTGTTTCAAACTATAAAGAGACTTCTTTAACATGCAAACACAATGTTCTTTTCCTTTTACCTCAAAACATGTAGGTTGTTACATATAAATTTCTTCTTCAACATATCCATGCAAGAATGCAGTCTTAACATCCATTTTCTCAATCTCCCAATCATAAGTTGTAGCAATGGATAAGAGACATCTAATAGAAGTCAATTTAGCAACAGGAGAGAATATCTCACCAAAATCAACTCCCTCTCTCTGGGACTAGTCCTTGGCTACCAGTCTAGCCCTATAATTCTCCAATGACCCGTCTGCTCCAAACTTGTTCTTGAAGACCAACTTACAACCTATGGTCTTTCTTCCTTTGGGAAAACAAACAAGATCCCAGGTGTTACAAGAGCCTAAAGCCTCATCTCCTCCTACATGGCTAACTGCCAAGACTCACTATCATCTATAGAAATAGCTTCCCTGTAGGATCTAGGTTCATCATTAGTACTCAATAAAGCATATACACAACAAACATCTAGTGGGCTATACCTGTCAATTGGATTTCATTGTCTTGTGGATCTCCTCAAGGGTGGAGTAAGAGACTCTACTTGTTTTTCTACATGATCATCTGCACCAACTTCTTCTGTCACAACAGATTCATCTTCATCAAAACTACTCGAATCTTCTTCTTCTTCACCCCTAATCCATCATTATGTTCTTCCTGAGGTGCATCTTTCTTCTCTAAATGAAAGTGCACATTCTTTACCTTTTCTTCTTTTTGTTTTGGCTACTCAAGTTCAGAACTAGATCTAAGTTCCCTAAAAATAACATCTCTAGAAAAGATAATCTTGCAGGTTAGTGTATTCCAAAGCTTATAACCTTTGACATTATCACCATATCCAATGAATGTACACTTTTCAGCCTTTGGATCCAACTTAGATCACTTTTCCTTAGGCACATGAACAAAAGACTCATATCCAAAAACCCTTAAATGTGAAACATAATGTTTCTTACCTATCCACACTTCATAAGGTATCAAATCAAAAGCCTTACAAGGAGATCAGTTTATCAAGTAGCAAGCAGTATACACAACCTCTACCTAAAAGAATTTATCCAACTGTGCATCACTAAGCATTCTTCTAGCCCTTTCCATAATTGTTCGGTTAATCCTTTTTGCAACACCATTCTACTATAGTGTATATGAAGATGTCTTTTGTCTAATTATACCTGCATGCTTGCAAAACTTATCAAATTCCTTAGAGCAATATGCCCCTCCATTTTTAGATCTTAATATTCTTATCATTAAACTTGATTGGTTCTCTACTAAGACTTTGAATTCCTTAAACTTAGTGAAAACTTTAGCTTTATGTTTCATAAAATAAATTCATGTATATCTGGATACATCATCAATGAAGGTAACAAAATAACAAGATTTTCTAATAGATTCATTATCCACAAGTCCAAACACATCCATATGAATAATTTCTAACTTCTCTTTTGCTCTATTACTTCCTCAAGGAAATAATTTTCTATTTTGTTTACCAAATACACAATGCTCACAGAAATCAAAGTACTCATCAGAATAGGAGAAACCATCCAACAAATTTTTATTCTTAATAGTTTTCAGTACATTATTACTTGTGTGGCCCAATCTGCGGTGCCACAACATACATGTCTTTTTAGTAGTGGCCTCAGATACACAGGACGCATTACAAACTATAGTGGCTTCAATCTTAAACAAGTTCCCGATTCTCTTCCCTTTCGCTACCACCAAGTTCCCTTTCACCAATCTGCAGCCATGCTTGTCAAATGTCACATGCATTCCTAAATCATTCAACTTCAAAACTGAAATCAGATTTCCAGCTAATCCAGGAATATGCAAAACACCAAGGAGGGTCTTAATCCTCCCATCACTAAAACACAACAATTCCTTTCCTTTCTTGACAATCAGATATGTAGAGTTGTCACCAAGGTAGATATTACCTTCATCATATTATTCATATGAGGAGAACCATTCCTTATGAGGGGTCATATGAAATGAGCATCCTGAGTCGACCAACCAGTGATCATTAGAAAAAAGATTACATGCAGAAAGTAAAAATTCTTCACCTGCATTTGAGGACTTATCTGAAGCACTCTCCCATTGTTTCTTGGGGTTTCTACACTCTTTGACATGTCCCCTTTTACCGCAGTTCCAACACTTAACTCTGTTCTTTTTACCAAGAGTCTTAGACCGACCCTTGGACTTATCCTTAGCCCATTTTTGATCTCCTTTAGGTCCCCTTTTCTTAGACCTTCTCCTGACACTGAGAGCATCCCCTGAACTATCCAAACTCTTCTTCCTCAATTCTTGTGATAGTAGAACTGAAACAAGAGCATCCAACTTCAGATCTGCAAGGTTAGTAGTGATACCAAGGATAACATTCTCCCAAGACTTAGGTAAAGAACATAGAAGTAAGATACATTTACCTTCCTTACTAACCTGACAAACTCTCTGCATCTTTGAAAAATCTACTTCAAATGGTCAAAATGATCATTAGCATCCTTTGAAAAAACTATTATATCATCTAAATAGACCAGAACTATTTTATTCATAAGGCCATGGAAGGCCATATCCATTGTCCTCTGAAAGGTTGCCTCAGCATTGGACAAACTGAAAGGCATCTTCTTGTAGGCCATAGTGCCCCACTTGGTTGTAAATGTAGTTTTATATTCATCCTCTTCCATCACCAAGATCTAGTTATAGCCTGAATATACATCTAACAAAGAAAATCTATCAGAACTAGAAACAATTTGCAAAATTTGTTCCATTGAAGGAAGGGGGTAGTGAGCCTTTAAAGAGGCATTATTAAGATCATAGAAATTGACACAAAGTTGACTTCTCCATTATTTTTTCTGACTGGTACCAAGTTGGAGACCCAGGATGTATGATTTATAGGGAATATTATACTGCTCTCAATCAACTTGTTTAGCTTAGCTTTCCTTATATGCTCAAGTTTTGGGTTAAGGGGTATTTGCTTCTTCCTAACAGGCTTGGCATTAGGCTCTAATTTAATGGTATGATGATCTAAACCAAGATCAAATCCCCTTAAATCCTTGTATTCCCATGTAAAAACATCAGAAAACTCTTGACATAACTGAAAAAAAGACATTTGTTGTATTTCAGTAGATACCTTTCCCAATTTCAGTAGTTTATCTTTGAATATCACCACTATTTCATAATGCTCTTGCTTCACAATCATGCTACATTTTCCTTTTTTGAACTAATCATTTGAATTAAACATTGATTCTATTGTCACCAGTTCTTTGGCCAGCTTGTTAGATTTCATTTGTACAATCTGATAATCAAATTGCTGCTGGCACTTCTCCTGATTTTTAGCTACAAATTCAACTTTTGCACTCAAAAAACCCAATATTTGCTCATCACTATCAAAAACTTGCCAAGAAACACTATTGTCAAGCACAGATGGTCTGACAACTACTTTCACATATGGCTATACCTCTATGTTATGAATCTAATCTGAAATCTGAAACTGAGATCCCAAAGCAGCAAGCTTATCTGCATACTTATTTGGATTTCTGGGAATTGAAAGTAGATTAAAAGCATCAAAATTTTCAATTGAGTCCCAAACTTGATGCTTGTATTTTTAAGCAAGTCATTCTTAGTAACATTTAGATTTCTAACTTGGTTTACAGTCAACTCAGAATCACCATAAACTTGGATAGATTTTATACCTCTTTTCTGAGCCCACTCTAAGCCATGAATTAGGGCTTCATATTCAGCCACATTATTTGTGAAGCCGAAAGTAAATCTCAATGCTACATAGTACATGTCTCCCTCAGGTGAAACCAACATAGTACCTCCACAAGCACTTGTTTTTTCTTCTTGATCCATCAAAGTACAGCTTCGAAAGCTAATTTTCTTATTGTTCAGGCTAACTTTGATCCTTAATCAGATTAAGAGTCACTGCATTAGGCTCCTATATCATATAAATGCCTAATCCTACCTCATCAATGTGATAGAAATGATCATCTTCATTATCTTTAGCTGCCTAGTCATCTAAATTTATAGCTTCCATAGGTGGACTAGGATCTAGGCTCATAGATTGATCCTGCTGCCCATGGGTGATGTAGAGGTTAGCATTTATTAGGTTAGGGACATAGGGCTCAACATGGTCCTTTACAAGTGGTTCAAATTGTATGGTTACTTTCGTACCATATCTTGTTCTAGAAAACAAGTGGGACCAATCAAAAGATAAAAACCCACTCAATTTGGTAGTAAATTCCCTACAAATGCATATAGCAAAGCTAGGTGGTAGATCAATGATGTAAGTGTCCTAATGGATTACAAAATTAGGACATGCATGCAAGGTAAGTGGCAGATTTCTAATTATCCCTACAGTATTAACAGCAGACCCATCTAGCTAGACTAATCCTTTTGAAAGGGGCTCGTAGACTAAACCTAATGAATCATCTAGAATCTTGGGCATGAAAGAACTGTTGGCTCTAGAATCTATCATGCAATTATGAACAAGTTTATCACTGATAATTAGACTTAGGTAAAAAGGAGGAGATTTTACCTCTTTGGATGGTTGTTCACTCTTAATTTATGAGTTGTTGGCAAGTACAACCTTGTGCTTTTCTTGATTAGAACAATCAAAAATTTAAAGTTTAGCCAATGCATCTTGTAACAGATTCTTTTGGCTAGGAATATGCAATGTATCTATTTTCAACATATTCACTATAGCTTTCTTAATGTGATCTAGTATATTGAAAGAAATATGACTTACCTTTTGCTACCTTTAACAATAGCAACATCATTCTACTTTTGCAAAGGCTTTGTCTATACTTTTGACTGATCTTTTCTAGGTACAACTTGTCCTCTTTGAAAAATCTACACTTTGCTGTGATGTGGGGGTAGCTTGTGATGAAGAAGTCAGAAAATTGTCCTTGGCAGGCTATTGTTGTACATCTACAGCTTGTTGATCAAGATCTACAACCCTCTTTTTCAACCTTGTGTTGGAAGAAATAGGTGTATTTTGTTGATTTTGGCCTTGAGGATAACTTAAACACCATAGAAATTAGTGTCTTTCCAATTCATTAAGGCCACATCAATATTATTTTTTTGAGTTGAAACTTCACCAGAGACACCTTCCGAACCTGCATTGCTATTTTGCACCATAAGAGCCTAATTTCTTACACCATTTGTACATGCATTCTAGTTATGGGGTTGGTGACATGGATCACACCAGTAATTGTATTGTGTCATGTTATTCTGAGTCGGTACAAGTTCTTTTGAAGTGCTGGCAACATTAGGATTATAAGATTGAAAAGGTCGAGGGTTATGATTTTTTCTTTGACCTTGTGGATCAGCTTGGAAAGGTGGTCTATTTGGCTGATTAGACTGATACGGGGCTTGGTAAGGTCTTTAATCTTGACCATTATGCTTCTTGATACTTACCAACTCATTTGCAATGGTTTTTAGTGTGTTTTTAAGCTCTCACAATTCTTGAGCTTGGGTTGGGACAATAGTTTCTTGAGCTACAACTTGGTATCCTATTGTGGGAACAGGTGGGACAACAGCTAAAGGAGGCACTGCCATTGGCACCGATGGCTAGATTTTTGGAAAAATGTGTAAGGGAGGCCTTGGGGCTATTTTCCCTACTTGGATAATGATATTTTCTTCTCCAATAGCAGTCTCAAAAGCATCAGGAAGAGTTGATCCACCCATAGATTGGATCATTATAGAAAATTCACTGTTTAAAGTCTTAAGATAAAACAAAAATGCATGCCTTGGCAGAGGCTTTACAATTGCAAGGATCCTATCCCATGTTCTCTGAAATCAGTAATTGAAATCTACCATGTGTTCACGGGGGGCCCTTTTGATGGTGCTCAACTGCTCCAGTAATGAGAGATGATTGGATTTGTCTTCAAAATGCTTGTGTAATCTATCTCCCACCTGATCCCATGTCGTAATTGAGTTCTCTGCAAGTCCTCTGAACCATTGCAAAGCTTTACCCTTTAGTCATACAACTAATAATGTGATTGCTATATTTTTTTGGGTAACAATGTGCACTAAACACAATGTTGCTACATCTTGAATGTGCTCAATAGATGTAGTGTGATCTTCTTTAGTGAAATATGGCAGTCCTTTGAGGGCTGTAACTGGGATATCATCATGTTGGGCAAGTTGTAACAGGCTACCTCTGTTAAAAGGTGCAAATGTGAACTGCCTGGCCATTATGGGTATCTGAACTATTAGCACCAGACTCCTACTTCTTTGTATTATAGTTGGAGGATTGAGTATCGAAGGTGTTGATTTTGACCTCTTTGATGAATTAGTTGTTCTATTTGTTGTGCTACCCCTTCTTCTCGATAATGATAGCTACAAATAGTCCAATGAGTCGAAACTAGATTTGGTTTTCATAAGTTGGAAACACTAATCTGCATGCAAGACCAGAGAAAATGAATCACTAGGTATATTGTAAAAGCCTCCAAAGGCTGGAACGCTACTGCATATACCATAAAAGCAACTTTGAGGATTGAAAAAACTTCTCTGAAAACACTTTCAGAGTCCCATCGGGCATGCCAAAAACTATTATCAATCAAATATGCACCCTATGTTAAGTTATTTAACTTAACTATCTATTAACACATGGGAATACTCCTAGGCCTATGCGTTGCCTAAAAAATTAGAGTGAACCTACAGAGTGAGATGGCTCTGCTAATTATTTTACTAATCTAAATGATTTGTAGAGGGAAAAGGTGAGAAGGTGAACTGAAATGAAACAAATAATTGAAATTAACTCCTAAGGTGATGCACCAATACTTAAACTCCTATCATATCTTACTCACAATCAGTTCATAGAACTATAACTCCCATAATACCTTGATTATACTTAATTCATTAATATTTCACATGAACATTCCTTTGAACACAACATGTAACCTAAATGAAATAAAAAAATTGTATAACCATCACACAATTAAGATAAAATAGAGGATAAATAACTATAACAATCCAATATCAAATGAACTTTGCAAATGAGTAGACAAATGGGAAGGAAAACTACTACTCTATAAACTGAAAGGAATAATGAGTACAGAAACTGAAGTACAACTCTATCAGTGTGAGAGGAAGACTCTAAAAATCCCTGAACTCTAATCTCTAACTGATGAAAAAGGGCTATCTTTCTCAAATATATCCTGCAGAATGATCTTCAAGAGAAAACTAGGAAAATCTCCTAATAATATTGTCTTGATTCATTTCTGAGATCCTCAGAAAAGCTGACAAATATCCCACAAAACTACCTCTAAACTAAAAAATAGAAGATGATACAAACTTCTCCAAGGTGGCTCCACCAAATCTTCTTCAAATTGAGTTCATTCTGATGAATAAAAACTCCTCTTTTTATCTCTTATTTGTCCAATTCACCCCAAAAAAAAATAAAAAGAAAATTTTCTTGTTTCAACTAAATAAAATAGCTTTTATTTAAAGCAATTTATAAATCATTGTTGTAAAACAAAACTTTACATTGAGATTGCAATTTTATTCTTTTCCAGTTTGTCCTATCTTTGATTTTTACAAAACTACGCAAGGTTTTTGATTTATACTTTGTCAAGTACAATTTGATTTTTCTATATAAAAAATTATAAAAATATGTGAAGGGTTCAATGAATATTTTGGCAAAAATAAAAAAATAAAAGCCTATTGGATTTATCTTCATCAGCGTGCAAAATTTTTCTAAGTCAATTCTATGTGTTTGGTTGCCCCTTCAAAATGGCAAGGGGACCATTAAGGCATATAGCCTAGGCACAAATATCACCACTTAATACCCCTGTAGGTATTAGTGAGGGCTTCAAAATATAAAACAATGTGAACAAAAATGCATTTGTTCTTTTAGGGCATTGAGAAACCCTAGCAACAAAACATCTACGCCCTATCTTTTTGGGCTCATTTGACACTTTTCAATTTTTGAGAGATGGCTCTCTGATGTGGCCGCTATAGGGTTAGGGTTTGGAGATCAAAATCCTTTGTTTCTTGATGTGTCTCTGCAACTTTTGATGGATTCCATATAAGAAAATGAAAGTAATTGCTCCTGTTTATATATCTAGTCCATTTTTCTCTGATTTCTTTTCATCTCTTAGATACAAAAGGCTTCTCAAGCCATGGCTGTGACATATTTCTTATAGATTTGTTGTATTTTATTCACTCTTCTACCGATATACTTGTGTTCAAGGCCACCATGAAGGTATCTCTAAACTTATTGTAAAAAGAAACACTCACGGCCTTTACTCAGAAACAACAAGGTAAGCCCTTTTTACTCGAAACCTATATATATTTCTTTGTTCCTTTCTTAATTTCTGAACTCAATATGACCTAAAAGGTTGCAGCTTGCAGTCATATTTCCTTATTTCTGAAGATTTCCACAATTGGGTGCCTGAATCTGCAACTGTTATCTTTGTTTCAAAACCCTAAAATTATGGGTATAAACTTTTGCAGGAACTGAGTCTCCTTTCCCTTATCACAAGCCATAGCCTTCATGGCACAGGGTCCACTTATTTTTCAATATGAAATGACTTGGCAGAGGTCACGGCTGTGTATATGCTCATTCCTTAGCATTTCAAAAACAAAATCCTAGGTGGGTTATACTATTACTAGGCCATGACTGGAAATGATACCTCTGGCATATAAAGTGTTCCTAAACATTTTTGAAACTTTCATAGCAAAACACTTAATAATTTTACTTATGGGTATTCACTATACTTTTGGATTCCAAACCTTTTGTTTCTTCCTTGTATCTTTCTTTATTTTGAGACTGTGGTTTCAAATGTAAGTTTGAAACCCTAAGTAGGTTATTCTCTAACTGGTTGCAACTAGTAAATGACATCTCTTGGCCATGACTAAAAATATGCATTTCATAACATTTTTTAGAATGAAATCCTTTATGGTTTTAAGAAAAATAGTTTCCTCCTTTCATTTCTTTCTGAATCTACATTTTGTCTTTGGAACCCCAAGTGGGTCATGATCTAACTAGGCCCACAATTCTATTACTATATCTTTATTATTTTAGATCATTTCTCAAATGCTTATGACTAGAAAGTTTTCACTTGTCCTCTTTGTATCTATTATTCCTTGATCTAGCATTGTATAGTGAGGGTTTCGAGCATTTTTTTAAGAAGACTGTACCTTTGGCCATGGCTTGAAACTCCATGATACATGATATTATTTGTATTTATCCTACCTTTATTTCCTTCTATAGATACATGTGATATGAAAATTTCATTACAAAACACTTTCTCTTGTCATTCTGGACTGACGTATACATTCTATGATAAAAAATGTGTAAGCATTTAGTATGAAACTCATTTTATTTTTTCAAGTTCAATATATCTTATAAATGTTGCACTTGTAGGTATCTTTCCATGACCCCTGTGATATATATTTTATCATTTGAAGAATACCTTATTCTTCAGCTCATGACATCACTATATAATTGACATCTGTTCCTAAAAAGCATGGCTATTCTTTTGCAATAACTTGATTGTCCATGATATTTTCCTACTCCATCTTGGTTCACTGAAGATGCTATAATTGTTACCAAATTTTGTTCACACTAAATTTAGTTTGACGTAATTTGTAGTTGTTTCAGAAAGAGTAAAAGAAAAATTTTAAGTTATTGCAATTAGTGAATATTTGATGTCATGATAAGAAGAAACAATGATCAGTTGTCATGATAATCCAATAGTCCAATCAGGACTATCAAACTATCATGACAAGTGAATTTTAATGTCAAGAAATCAAATAGTCAATGATAGACAGTTGATCTAATTGATTTTATCTTTTAGAGTTATAAGACAATTTGATTACTCAAATGATCATAATTGAAAGAAAGAAAGAAAGGTATTCATTTGAACTGTCATTTCATATCATATTTGAAATCTACATCCAGTTTTAGTTATTCTATCCTATGCATTGATTGAAAAGAAACATACATAAATCAAGTGCATAAGGTAAATTAACTGATCATATTTAAAAGAAGTGTTTCAATGTGTCCCACACAACCCGTGGGAGTGACGAGACTGAGCAATGTAGACATATGCAAGTTATAGATATGAAGATAAAAGGAAGTAGAAAGAACACATGAGAATATTAAATATCCATCATTGCCTAAAAGCAAGGTTGATGTCCTTTGTTGGTGACTGATCTTCATATCTTTATCTTTAGCTCTAGTCATGTTAGTATACCTGAAAAAAATTGGGGAAAGTCTTGTAAGAGCTCCGGATATTTAAATTTTTCATATGCTTTTATCAAAAAGACATATCAACTTGCCACATCATGCATTTCATATGAAAGAGTCAAATCAGACATGTACCATAAATCAGATCATTATGAGGAAGATCAATCAACTCCATAAGGTATATTTTATGCTAACTTGTTTGTTCACTATGTAGGTATAGGAAAAGTAATGTTGCTGATTTGAAGACATTAAAACATGTGGAGAAAATGTGGCTCACACAAGGGTTGAGCCCAGCATGTTTCCCTTTTCTATTCATTTGAAAAGGATATCAGAATGAAAGATAGGATGCATCATTTAAGATATATCATGCATCATAAAATCAACTTGCAGAAGAGTCTGTCATTATGATAAAGATAAAAGGAGTAGTTGCTCCTATAAACTATGTTCACTTTGATAACAAATTGATTAAATCACATCAGACATATACAATTTGTCTCATTACAGATCACAAAGAGATCAGTGTTTTCAGAATCAACTTGCCAATATATAGAATACAGAAATGCAGCTATGAAAGGTACTTTTCTATATTTTTACCACCCTTGGAATGCCTTTCAGCTGTCATATTTCATGTCACAGTCATGTAAATAGGTCAAATATCATAAGATTAGACCTTAAGAGATCATAGAAACAAACAAATTGCAATGGAGGATAGAACTATGATTAAGAAGAGTATCAATTGAAAAGTGCAATAACAATATTAGACTAATCCCTATATGTATTTGTTCATAATGAACATAATGCACAAATACAGGTATGACATCAATGATAAATTACAACTAAGGTTTACTTTTTGATCATTGATATGATGCATAGTATTTCTACCATTTCTAAACTAATGATATGCTGCAATCAGTAGTCATATGATACAAATATGGTACAATAAGAGTGGAAAATGATTTGTCAACAGTCCTAATACATAGGCCATTCATGATTGAGAGCTATATACATAATGAACAGCTATAGATTAGTGTGAATAGGTTACACATTCAATGTTCAACCTGATCAAATGACAATATCAAATAATCAGATGATTGTAAATTACTTTATGGAACAAGGCACAGGTGGATAATATGAACATATGATTAAGTGCTATGAATAGAGTGCTTGCATACAGAAGATCAAAGTGTCAAGCTACAGTTGAAGATAAGAGAAACATAACTATGCCTTTAAAATGTTAAAACCTTGTATCATGTGATGCCTTGGAGCTATGAAAGGTATAAACATTAGATAACATGCATGATCTAGGAGTGACAGTCACAAGAAATGGAGGAGGATCTTTCATGACAATGCTTGAAAAGGCTTCTATCTTGAGAAAAGTGAAAGTCTTTTTGTGTTTTTAAAAACCCCTATCTCATTTCTTGTTACAGTTGAAAGAGAGCTACAGAATGTAGAATAATACTGAAGAAACCCTTGTTACATTTTGTGAAAACCTAATACCATTATTGCATCAATAGGAGAAAAATGCACAAGCAAGAGAGGATATGCTATGGCCGTGACAGTGAAGGCTTTCTATGTACAGAAAAGAATAAACCCTTGTCAGAGGTTTCAAACCCTTGTGCCATTCTTACATCTACAATGGAGAAAGTGAAAGAAAGGTCATATACAGGCATGGTTGTGCCCAATGGAATTCCTGATATGCAGAAAATTGAAAACCCTTGTTATATATTTTGAAACCCTTGTACTATTTTTCTACAAAGTTAAAAAGAGACCACAGTAATGTTACAGGAAGTATGGTCATGGCTAATAAAGCCTTTGTGTAAGAGAAAATCATTAAAACCTTATGATAAAATAGAAAACCCTCATTGTTTCTTGCATCTATAGTCAAGAAAAAGCTATGCACAGTCATGACTGAAGAAAAGAGGTTATTTTCTGTAAAGAAATATGATACCCACTTTACCCTTATAGAAGACCTTATCATTTTCTCTGGTTGCAATGTGAAAATAAATCATACATGGAAAAACTTAATAGAAGAAGAGCCAAGAAGCTCACCTCATATGTTTGCAGAAGAAGGAGGCCATAGCTGGCTGTGACCTTCATTTTTGAAGGATTTTGCATAAGAGTTACAAATCAACAACATAGACAGAATGAAAGATTTGGTTAAAGTTGCAATGCATAAAGATAACACTCAGGAAAGAAAGGGCCATGGCCATTCAAAGTGAGAACATCGACATAAACCAGTGAAGATTCCAGTATATATTCAAAACAAGTGCTCACCTTCTTTTCTGCATTCAAAATTGACAAGTTTTGACTAGAGAAGACCATATGAGCGGTGAGAAAACTAGAAGAGTATGCCAGAGAAGAAAACCCTAGTTGGCCAAATTTTTGTGTTGCAGAGAAAAATAAGATGAAAGTGAAATGAAACAAAGTAATCTTTAGGGTTTCACTTGTTTTTGTTCGATGGAGCCTTCTTCTTGTCATTCTTTTTGACTTTACAAAAAAAAATCAAGTGCCTTATCCAAACACCAGGGCGTCAAGATTTCAAACTTGAAGATTCCTAGTAATCATGAAATGGAGGGGCTGATAACACATGTTCTTTTGCATTTGATTTTAATAAAGTCAATGGTTGACATCATCAAGAAGAAAGGCTCATTGCCTTATAAACTTCCAATACCTTTATTCCCTTGTGGTCGACTATGGTATGGTTGAGATTACCTATTTTGAAACTCATGCATAGTCAAAATATATACCTTTATCATTTTTGCAAAGGTTCAAAAGTTAGAGATTCTTTTTCATAGTGCATGATAGCGGATGCAAGGTGGTAAGATTGTGGATAAGGTAAGTTTTGCAAGGTGACAAAATATGTGAAGACAAGTAAATTATTTCCAATGTGCATAAGGATAATGTGATGCATGCAAGTCAAAGATTGAGAAGATGGCATTGTGAGTAAGGTTAATTTTTGGCATAATGGTTTTTGTATAAAAAGACAAGTGGTATTTTTGCAAGGCATGAAGATATAAGGCAGGGTATATTATTTTTTCCTTAATGCAAATGGAGTAATAAAGGTGATAACTTTTTTCCTTAGTGCATGTATCATGCAACTAGGAGTTTTCTTGCATGGAGACATAAAGAGATTTTTGTTTTCTCTTAAAGTCCTATTTTTACACAAATCGAGCAATTTGTGCAAATTAGGAAAGTGTAATTGGAGAGATAAGGTGTTTATTTTATTTCATCTATCATGCATGTTTTTACAACTAAATCAATGTAAATGAATAATAAAGTAATATTCTACAAATTACTTTATTATTTTTCACAAGTTATAAAAACATAAAAATAATGCAAAATGTAACTAATAGTAAAGTAATTATCACTTAATTACTTTATTATTCACTCACATCAATTTTGCAATGCAAAATCATGGAAAATGGATGAGTTGAGTTAGCTGAAGTTGTTTAGGGACTTTCTGCATGATTTGGGGAGCAATTTGAGGAATTTTGGTCAACTTCTTGGTTAAACATATAGAGAGGATCAACTTAGAGCTATTTTTTCTCAATTTATGACAGTTTGGACCCTTAATTTTTAGAGATTTTTTGGTTTGCTCATGGATCACTTTGGAGGACTTATTTTTAGAGGCAGATAGTTGCAGTTCTATTTTTCATGCCTCTTGGAGAGAGCAAGCTATATATTGTAAAGCAAAACTTAGGTTTTGCTAGTTCTTGCCTTTTTGCTCTTTACATTTCGAGAGAGAAAGAGGTTTTGTAACTCATCAATTACAAATTTTATAGAGATTACAATAGGTTACAGGTTCTATACTTTGTTTTTATGCAATATTTTCCTTTATTTTTCATTGAAATCAAGTGTTAGCCTTTCCATTAAAATCAAGAGTTAAAATAAAATGAACAAAGCATAGAAAAAATATTGTAGACTGTAAGTAATGATTTAGTAAGTCTAAAAAATTCAAGCAAACTAGAACAAGAGGCCTTACCAAGCCCCATACCAAGCAAATAGAACTGATTATCAGATAGATTATCAGGGTCAAAGAAGAAATTACAATAATAGGCCAAATCAACAATATAATCCAAATGTTGTTAGCTCATCAAAGGAGCTTGTGCTTATAAATAATAACATGGTTCAAGATTATGCATGTTGTTACCCATGTAATCAGCCCCATGATCAGGCCACTTGCATGAATGGAGTGGTAAGTCAAGCTTTAATGGTACAGAATAACTATGTTACTACTAAAAATTCAGCAAGTGATGTGAATAACTAGTTGGATACTCAGACTCAGTATGTTAATCCTGAGATACCTTTGATGAATTGGTAGGCTAATAAATTTTGTGGTGTGAATCAGTTACCAGGTCAAAAGTAGTCTTTTACTAATATTGCAGCAAATACAAGATCAAAAAAGAATGCTATGGACTTACAGTAGCAAGCTGGAAATGCAAATCAGCAAACTGACATTAATAAACAGAAGGCTAGAAATGTACAACACCAAGATGAAAAGGGTAAAGGTATAGTTTCTACAAGTCAACAAGGGCAGAATCAAGCTTCTACATCTCAAGATATGCATATTTTGTCAAGAGGATGGCCAACAGTTGAAGAAAGATAGCCTGAAGCTCATAAATAGCCAAGTAAAGATCAACCAGAAGTTGTTGTTCTTAAAGTACAATAGAAGGTTAGTGGTCCTACTTTTAATATTTTGGATCATATGAAGAAATTAACAATTAGCATGTCCATTTTAGATGCCTTGCATATTATAGGATAGAAAGACTTATTACAAGATGCTTTAGCATAGTTGTCTATGTCAAATGAGGTTCAAAAAATAGTTCAACCTCAAGTTATGCTTACAAATGAGGTAAAAAAAGAATAGAACAGAAAAAACCAATAAGCAAACCACCACCATTTTATGTCACTTTGATCGTTGGTGATCATTTAGTACACAATTACATGATAGACTCAGGAGCTAGTAGCTCAGTTATGTAAAAACAATTAGCTGATAAACTTGGCCTAAAATATGAACCTATTGTTAGAGGAGCTGTGCAAATGGATGGAACTAAAGTCAATATAGTTGGAATATTTAAAAACTTGGGTCTTACTTTGCATGCATGTCTAAATCTTGTTATACATCAAGATATATATGTCATTGATTTGCCACCTACTTTTGCCATCTGTTTATCCAGAGATTTTGAAGCAAGATTAGGGGGATATTTGTCTTCTAATTGGACACATTTGTTGTTTAGAACTAGATATGGAACCAAGGTTACAATCAAATATGATCCATTATCCAAAGATCACCTTGAATCTTATACACCCAGTCCAATAAATGCCAACCTTTCATTTTTGATTAAGAAGATCTGATTCCTGTACAAGACCCAAGTACACTTTTAGAGGGAATTCCTGATCTTGTTTTAGACCAATGGGTAGAAGAGACCATGCAAAAGATCTATTTGAGAAGATGGATGAGATAGGCCTTGGTGTGTATATGATCCAAGAGAAAAGTGTAGTCATTCCAAATATGCTTAAAGGAGAAAATCAGAAAGTAAAAGAAGCTGAAAATGATGTTTGGGAGCTTTATTTTGATGGTTCTAGAAGTAAGATTGGTGTTGGTGGTGGAGCTGTTCTAGTCTCTCCCACTGGTGAGAAATATTATTCATCTTTCATATTTTCTTTCAGCTATTCCAACAACTCAGCTGAGTATGAAGCTCTAGTTCATGGATTAGAATGGGCCAAGAAAAGAAATATTAAATGCCTAAAAGTCTTTGGAGATAGTAAATTAGTTGTTAAACAAGTTAGAAATCTGTTGCTACAAAGAATGATTTGCTGAAATTGTATAAACACAGAGTTTGGTACATGATAGAAGAATTTGATGTATTTAATCTGATATCTGTACCTAGAACTTATAATAAATAGGTTGATAAATTGGCTGCCATAGGAGCCGAATATGACATTCCTACAGAAATGAAGAATATTCATTCTCTTGTATATGTTAAAGTGGGTGTTAGACCATCAGTTCCAAATAATAATACGAGCTAGCAGGTATTTGATAATGATGTATAGATTGTAAATTTTTTTATGGAAGAGACTAAATTTTCTGTAGGTAATCAACAAAAATATTTGTAGTAGTATGATGATCAAATACTATAGTTAAGATAAAACAAGCTACCTAAGGGCTTAGTGGCCTTAGAATCAATTTTTAATACTAATGATTAAGTAAGAAAAGACAAGGCCAACTTGTCAGTGAAATAGGAACACTATGAACCTATTGAGATCTTTAAAGATAAGTTACTCAAGCTGGGAAAGTTAAATACAAAATCGGAGTAGCAAGCATTTATTCAGCTTTGCCAGGAATTTAGTGATCTATTTGCATGGGAATATGGAGATCTAAAAGGTTTCAACCCAGAGTTGGCTCAACATACAATTGAGCTTGAACCCAAGGCAAAACCTGTTAGAAAGAAGCAAAGCCCACTAAATCCTAAGCTAGAAGTGCTGATGAAAATAAAATTAAATAAATTGATTGAAGGAAATATTATTTTTCCTATTAGACATACATCATGGGTTTCTAACTTGGCTCCTGTCAATAAAAAGAATGGGGAGGTTAGATTATGTGTTGATTTCCATGATTTAAATAGAGCATTTTTAAAAGATCATTATCCTTTACCATCCATGGAATAGATATTGCAGATTGTTTCTGGATCAGAAAGATTCTCTTTGTTGGATGGTTATTTAGGTTATAACCAAATTCTAGTTAAAGAAGAAGATAAATACAAGACACCTTTTACTACTAAATGGGGTACACTAGCATACAGAAAGATGCCTTTTGGATTATCAAATGCAGGTGCAACATTTCAAAGAGCAATGGATATGGCCTTTCAAGGTTTGATTAATAAGTTTGGACTTGTATACTTAGATGATGTGACTATTTTTTCTATAAATATGAAGATCACTTTCATCATTTAAGATTGATTTTTGAAAGATGTATTGAATTTGGGGTTTCACTCAACCCAAAAAAGAGTATTTTTTATGTTCATGAAGGAAAACTTTTAGGACACATACTGTCAAAATATGGAATATCAATTGATCCTGAAAGAATCACTACAATATTGGCATTACCACTTCTTACACATAAGAAAGGCTTACAAAGATTTCTAGGAAGAATTAACTTTGTAAGAAGGTTTATTCCAGACATAGCAGCACTTTTACCTCTTACAATAATGCTGAAAAAGAATATCCTTTTTAGCTGGACCAAAGAAGGAAAACAATGTTTTGAAGAGATAAAGGAAGCACTTGTTGCTATACCTACACTGATAAATCCTAATTTTGAGAAAGATTTTATTTTGTATGCATTTGGTAGTGTGGATACTATATCAGCTATGCTTTTTCAGTAGAATGAAGAAGGATCGGAATAGACTGTGGCATTTTTCAGCCAAATTCTACATGACTATGAGGTAAGATATTCTTTTGTTGAAAAGCATGTATTGGCTGTTATCAGGAGCCTAAAGAAGTTTAAACATATACTTTCAAATAATAGAATTCAGTTAATGGTTACCCATCCTACAGTAAAGGAATTCTTACTTAGTAAGTATTTGAGTGATAAGAGAGCAGGGTGGATAATAAAGGTTATGGAGTATGACATCCAAATTAAAGTTACCAAGCTAGTTTGAGGCAAAGGAGTGTGTGAACAGCTTGTAGATCATGAAAAATATAGCAATGAACTTGAAGGAAAAGCTGAGACAATGCTATAGAATAATGAAGCATCTATTGTCCCAGATTCTCCTAAAAGTTGGGTGCATGATATGATCCATTATTTGCATAATGGTGATTGTCCTCAAGGCTTGGATAGATATAAAAGAAGATACTATAGATTGCAGACAATTCCTTATGATGTGATTGATGAAATCTTATACAAAAAAGACTTTAACAGTATTTTACTAAGGTGTGTACAACCAGACCAGATTTAAAAGATTTTAGAAGAATTTCATGATGGACCTTCTAGAGGTCATTTTATAGCTAGGACAATAACTATAAAAATTATGAGAGATGGTTACTATTGGCCTGATATGTTCAAGGGTGCACATGAATGGGTAAAGAAATTTTTAAAATGTTCAATTTTTGCAGGTAAACAGAAACTTGCAGCAATGCCCTTGCATCCAATCTAGGTAGAACACTCATTTTACAAGTGGGGATTGGACTTCATTAGTCCTATTAATCCACCTTCTAGCCAAGGACACAAGTGGATTTTGACTACTACTAATTATTTTACCAAATGGACTAAAGCAGTTGCTTTAAAAGAAGCTAATGAAACATCAGTCTTGAATTTCTATCAAGATCTAGTGTCCAGGTTTGGTACTCCTAACTCAATTATTTTAGATAATGCTTTAGCATTTATTGGATTAAGAGTGTCTAATTAGTCTATCAAAAATAATGTATTTATAAATACTTCATCAAATTATTACCCTTAAGGTAATGGACAAGCTGAGTCAACTAACAAAAAAATGATTAAAATCATAAAGAAAATAGTTGATTAAAATCAGAGGTCTTGGCATGACAAGCTAAAATTAGCCTTATGGGCTGATAGAATAACTCTTAAAAGAGAAACAGGTAATTCACCTTATGTTCTTACATATGGAAAAGAAGCCAAAATGCCAATATCAGTTGAGCTACCAACTTTGAGTTACATAAAGGAACTAGAATTACTTGGAGACCAACTAATGGAGATTAGGCTTGCACAACTAATAGATCTTGAAGAAATCAGAATAGAGGCCTTGAAAACATTGGAAATATACCAAGGCCAAATGAAAAGGACATTTGATAAAAGAGAAGTCCCAAGAATCTTTAAAGAAGGAGATCTAGTTTTCAAATGGATTCAATTAAAGAGCTAATGGTCAACATAAAAAATTTGATGCTATGTGGGATAGACCATACATTATTATAGGGTGCAAGCAACACAATGCATTCCATCTTGCTAGGTTAGATGGAGAGGTGTTGCCAATCCTAGTCAATGGGATTCACCTCAAGTTGTGTTATTAGAGAAGCAGCCTTATGCTACAAATTAGTACTTTTGCACATTTAGTTTTAGTTATTGTTTTTTTTTCCAAGAAGTGCTTTTTTACATGTTACTGGCCATGTCTTAAGCAAGCCAAAATAGTTTCAGTTTTAGTTTTTGTTGCTGTTGTAGTTTTCTATTAGTTGAGTTGCAAAAAGTTTTTCAAAATGTTCAAACCTGAAGAAGACTAATATGCCCAATGGAATTGCAAGGCTACTGGTTCTAAGTTGTTTAGCAAACAAACACCCCTGAGAGGTCACCAGAAAAGTTACTAAATTCTGTTCACACTAAATTTACTTTGAACTAATTTGTAGCTATTTCAAAAAGAGTCAGAAAATTTGTATGTTATTGCAATCAATGACTATTTTGATGTCATGACAAGAAGAAACAACAATCATTTGTCATGATAATCCAACAGTCCAATCAAGACTGTCAAACAATCATGACAAGTGAATTTAATATCAAGAAATCAAACAGTCAACGATAGATAGTTGATCTAACTGATTTTACCTTTCAGAGTTATAAGACAATTTGATTATTCAAATGATCATAATTGAAAGCAAGAAAGAAAGGTATTGTTTTGAACTATCATTTCCTATCATATTTGGAACATACATTCAATTTTAGTTATTCTATCCAATGCATTGATTGAAAAGAAACATACATAAATCAAGTGCATAAGGTAAATTAACTGATCATATTTAAAAGAAGTGTTTAAATGTGTTCCACACAAGTCATGGGAGTGCCTAGACTAAGCAATACAGACATATTCAAGCTATAGATTTGATGATAAAAGGAAGTAGAAAGAACACATGAGAATATTGAATATCCATCATTGCCTGAAAGCAAGGTTGATATCCTTTGTTGATGACTAATCTTCATATCTTTATCTTCAGCTCTAGTCATGCCAGTATACTTACAAAAAATTGGGGAAAGTCTGATAAGAGCTTCGAATATTTAAAATTTTCATATTCTTTTATCAAAAAGACATATCAACTTCCATATCATGCATTTCATATGAAGGAGTCAAATTAGACATGTGCCATAAATTAGATCAATATGAGGAAGATCAATCAACTCCATAAGGTATATTTTATGCTAACTTGTTTGTTCACTGTGTAGGTATAGGAAAAGTAATGTTGTTGATTTGAAGACATTAAAACATGTGGAGAAAATGTGGCTCACACAAGGGTTAAGCCCAGCATGTTTCCCTTTTCTATTCATTTGAAAAGGATATCAGAATGAAAGATAGGATGCATCATTTAACATAAATTATACATCATAAAATCAACTCACAAAAGAATGCATCATCATGATAAAGATAAAAGGAGTAGTTTCTCCTATAAACTATGTTCACTTTGATAATAGATTGATTAAATCAGATTAGACATATTCAATTTGTCTCATTACAGATCACAAAGAGATTAGTGTTTTAGAATCAACTTGCCAATATACAGAATATAGAAATGCAGCTATGAAAAGGTACTTTTCTTTATTTTTACCACCCTTGGAATGCCTTTCTGCTGTCATATTTCATGTTACAATCATCTAAATAGGTCAAATATCATAAGATCATACCTTAAGAGATCGCAGAAACACACAAATTACAATGGAGGATAGAACTGTGATTAAGAAGAGTATCAATTGAAAAGTGCAATAATAGTATCAGACTAATCCATATCTGTAGCTATTCATAATGAACATAACTCACAAGTACAGGTATGACATCAAAACACTAAAACATTAACAAATCCAATTTTCCACCTAAACATTTTGGTGAACCCATGTTTTTGGAATTAAATTGCAACTTGCTAAGTGTGTGTCTTTAGATTTGGATTGATTTCATTCATTCATATAGTCATTCATTTTATTGCATTGAGAAAAATTCAAAAAAAATGAAAAATTGGAAAAATTCAAAAACATTGCATTGTTTGGCTTACTAAATTGCATCATTTCTTCCTAAATTTTCATAATTCATGATTTTTGCATCAGATCCAATATAAGCTACAGAAAAATCCAAAAATTTAGAAATTTGCATTACATTTTTATTATTAATTTGTTAGGGTTTTGTGGAAATTTTGATAATTTTTATATAACCTAGTAATTCCAAAATCTAGGGTTAGTAGGCAAAATATTTTTTTTTCAGATTTTTCTACTGATTTTAGAGGATCAGTCAAATTAACATTTTTTTGTAGTCTTGCATTTTAGTGTAAATTTACAGTTAGATTTAAAATAATTGCAATTTTGCATAGAAAATTACAACAAAAACTAGCAATTTTCATGCATTTTCATTAGATTTGCATTAGAATTTTGCATATTAAATATTGAAAATAATTTTAAGATATGAAATTAATCTATTTTCATCATAAATGAGACTTCAAAACATTCAAATATCATTTTGTCCCAAGATCTCAAACCTAGGGCTTCAAAAACAACGATTTTCACTAAATTGGCCTTATCGATTCTATAAAATTGCACCATAGGCATGTTGTGAAGAGTATTTTTGCATTAATTTACTTTTATTAGGGTAATAATTTTTTTCACCTCCTAAAAAAATTCACAACACCCTTTTATCAGGCTCTTGTAGTAAAAATTCAGTGAAAAACTACACATTTTGGCCATTTTTGCCCTAGGGTTTGACCTAGTTTGCACTCCAAGCGTGTTGCAATCAATTTTATGGATTGAGGTGACTGATATAATTGATATTATTTGTTCTACCTCCTTATATTCATTACAATACCTCCTTTTATAGGTCTTGGAATTGAAAAACCATGAAAAATAGCCTATTTTTGCTATATTTTCACTAGGGTTTGACCTTAAGTGGCACTAAAAGCATGTTGTGTTGGCTATTTTGGCACAAAGTGGCTGTTATTATAGATATTATTTTCTATCCATCATCACTTTCCTCACAACACCCTTTTTTATGCTCTCTTGCATTAAATTTTGACGAAAAAGTGCCTATTTTGACATATTTTCGCTATATTTCGACTTGGCATTAACTTAAAATCACATCAAGAGTGTGTTAAGAAGGAAAATTTTGCTGTTTTGTACTAATATCAAACATATAACTTGCTTCCCTTCATCAAAATCCTTACAACATCCTTTGTTCCATTCATTTGCATTGAAAAAGGTACAAAAAACCAAGCATTTTGGCCATCAATCATATCCTTCTCCTAGGATTTGTTCTCTCAGTTTGTACATTGTGTGTTGTATGATTTTGTATAAGATTTATGACATTCTATCCTAAAAACAACATCCCTTTGAGAAGAAGTAAAAGGTTAATGGGATCTAGTGCTCTTGAAAACGACAGTCCTAGACCTCTAATAATCCTTTGAACACCTTCTTTACAAAGAGAGAAACTCAAATTGTGTAGGATATTATGCATCCTCCAATCACAATGGAAGAACAAACTTTTCATGATGTTGATAATACTATTGAGTCAAAAGGATATGCATCTAATGAGCAAATAGAAAAATTGGATAAAGAGCTAGCTGAATTTCAATCATTTATGGAAAATGAGAGAATAGCTGAAGAAGTTGTCCCTACAACTCATAATATAAGAGAATTGATAAAAGAGGGACAAGATGGTGTAAATACAATTTGTGGTCTAGCACATATTGTACAAACTAATATCATGCTGGTGACCGAATGTGTGCAAATGATAAATAACACTCTATCACTATCTCATACTCAAGTTTTGGCACCTATACCAACTACGGGAATATCCACTTTTACATCAACAATCTTAACAACTAATGTGAATGCTTGTAGTAATTCTACCACTGATATTGGAGTATCTAATGGCACTAATTACAAAACTGTGGTATTTAATTATTAGAATTTGGTTCCTAAAGGGACCTCTTCTATGAATACTTCTTCTCAACCTCCTATCTATTCCTCTCATTTCCAGCCACCTATTACCTACTCACAACCATCTTCCACCTATCATTATGGCCAACCACCATTAACATATCCTTAGCCTCCTCCTATTGTATCTCAAGCTCAATCACCTCCTCACTTTGGTTCCAATTCCTCACAACAAACTGCATCTCCCAATGATGCCATCCTAAACCAACTTTTACAGGGCATGACTGGTTTACAACAAAAGGTTACAAATTTGACAAACTCTTCACAACCTAGTCTACCAACATATCATGCCTATAATCCATTATCCTACGCAATTTTGAGAACCGCTATGCCTAAGAGGTTTGAGATTCCCCGCTTTAAAAAATATGGTGGAAAAGGTGATCCTAATATTCATGTGGTAGCATTCACAACTATGTGTAGTGATTTTTATTTTGAAGAAAATTTGTTAGCAAAACTTTTCCTGCGGTCTCTCAAAGATATTGCTTTAGAATGGTTTTGCTCGTTGCCTCTGACTTTAATACACTCCTTTTCACAATTGATTGATCAATTTTTTCAACATTTTCAAGAAAACATTGGACCCCAAGTCACTCTTATTGATTTGGTTCAATGCAAACAAGGTCCTAAAGAAATGTTGACCAAATTTATTCATTGATATTGAAGACTTTATGCACAAATTTAGTATCAAATGAAAGATGAGGATGTTTAAAAGATATTCATTACAAATGTACAACCTAATATTCATGATAAGATCTCTTGATGAAATGTAACTCCTTTCAACATTTATGCACTGCTCTTCGTGGTTATCAACTTTTGTCTAGTCAGTATGAAAACCAAAACTCATCAACTCAAGTTGGTCAATCCATGGGTGGATCATCACAAAGCCATTTTAAGAGAAACAATAATAGGAGTTTCATCAATATCAATGGACCAAATATGAATGTGTCTTATATAAATAATCCAAAGAAAGCATCATATCAACCAAGAAAGTTTACTCTGATATCTGAGTCCTATTATTATATCATGAACCAAGCTATGAGTAATAATATTCTGAAGCTTCCCCCGATCAAGCCTATTGATCCTAGTAAACAAGGACCTTACTTCGATGCTAATGCCTTTTGTCACTATCATCAGACACAAGGACATGACACTGAACGATGTATGCATCTTAAACATGAGATACAAGACATTATTGATTAAAATGTCATCTAGGTATTGAAAGGAAGCTCAGTGTGCAGAAATCACTTCCTACACTAATCTAATGAGGAGAGATGTATGCAAATTCAATTTAATTCTTACAACTATAGCAACATAGAACATCTAACAGAGATATAGTAGCAATACACATACACACAGAAAGTAGATAGAAGAGAGAGAGAGAGACAAGATATATGTGGGGAAAACCCTTAAGGGTGAAAAACCCCACACTCCAAAACATAGCTCAAATGTATTACAGTAAACAATAACATATTACAATACAGTTTCAGAGCCAATGCTCTTTCAGGAGTCTTTGAATGTTGAATCTGGAGATATTCTGACAGCATAACAGTACTTGTACCAAAGTTGTCTATCTCCCATCCAAGCACTTGTTTATATAGAGTTTACAAGGCAAATATAGAACCTTCCAGAGATGGGCGTCCATCTTGGACTCATGCCCCAAAACCCATGCCTAAGGACACTTGTCCAACATCCCATCCTGAAGTGGGCACCTAGTCCCAAGATAGGTTACGACAGATGCTCTTACGCACCTTACAGCTGTCAGAGAATCTGTCATACACTGACTAAAAATATCATATTCCTCTTACATGTCATAACCTCCCTTGACCACCCAAAGATGCCTTTCTCTCATGCAAAGATGCTCACCGACACCTTTCATTAATTAAAAATTGGTTGAGGTTTTGGTACTGGTGGATCTCCTACTGTCAATGTTACCTGCCCAATCTAAATCCACAAATCCGCGAATGTCAACAGAATGCGGAGGTCCTGTAACATTACCATGATAGCAAATGGAATACTCGGAAGTGCCCCTCAAATATCTGAACACTCGCTTAACTACATCCCAATGAACCTGTCCAAGATTAGCCATAAATCGACTAAGGACTCCCACTGCTTGCCCCCGAGCCCCCACGAGGGCGGTACCCCTTGACCCCACCTTGTACTGCGACAGGGAGCGCACTAGGGGCACTGCCCCTGGACCCCACAAGGGGCTACGCCCCTTGACCCTGTCTTGGGGACGCTGCCCCCAAACCCCCATTAATTATTCAAGGGGGAAACCGTGGCTACCAAAGTCACCAAAATTTATCTTGCTGCATATACACAAGGTGCTGACTATGCCAACTCAACATGGGATAAATAAATACAACATTAGGAATTTGCAAAGGTTGAGACACCTTAATTCTTAATATTCTCCCACTTGTCGAGCACCTTGCAAGAGACAAAAATAATGATAAGATTTAACTGCTAGGGGCCAAGAGTGATGCAGAGGAAAATGATAAACACATAACTTTTACCAAACTTCAAAGTTTGTCTTCTAGATTGGACCTCACAAGACCAAATAGGAAACTTCAATGAAATAGTTTTAATGCACTGCAATGATTTAACCCTTCCACTAGGGTATAGGAGGCATCTAACAACATTAAATCCACTCACCGAACACATTCAAACCACTCCAAGAGTTAGGATACTCCATCAATGCCCATTTCACAGATAGGCTGCTCCATTCCTAGTAGCCCTGTTTTGAAGGACAATCACTCATAACTTTTTGCATAAGACTCTTCTCCAGACTGTGATGGGTGTTTTGAGTACCCATTAAGGTGTTCTCAAACATATCAGGAAATCACTATATCTTACTTTGGAAGAGACAATCCAAAAATGGACTGACAACGAGCTAAATAGGCCTATTAGGCTTGCATGCACACAAGGCTTATTGATTCTTCTATCTCCACACCTAGACTCCAAAAACCAACACTTAGAGCATGTGGGATTAGGTCCATTCATGCTTATTCCTTCATTATAAATCCCATTAGAAAGGCCTATTAACAAACCCAAAACCCAATACCTCTTGACTGTTCTCAAGACTCTGTCTTTCTGGACTGTGACAGAAATATAGTCTTAAAACTTGATTTTTTCCTTCTTCAACCTTAGTTATCTGGTCGAAAACCTCAAGAATTTGAAGACAAATATTACAACACTCACTTTCCACCAATGATTAATAACATGCAATGGATAAGAAGGAAGAAAAACAAGATTTGCTTGCCACTGTTTACCCTAATCAGGGTTCTTGACAGTTTTTAGGAAACTCACCATATCTAACACAAAACAAAACTAAAATGCATGAGACCAACTGCAACAGGAAGGTGATTGAAGGAACAAAGACTTATAAGCAATTAAACATCCATGCATGCCCGTACAGAGCTGTACAAGGCCTGGAAACAGTGTTTTTTTGTTGATCCCATTCACATATTCAATCACCTCCAAGGTTACAAAGATAAATAAGGCCTTTTTAAAGGCATTACAAATGACTTTTTAGTTTCCCACTATCTTGGAATGAACCATGACCTTTGGTATTCCCTCTTATGGCATCTTCTTTGCATTTTTATGCACTTTTACAACAAATTTAGTAACTTTTACATTTTCAACTTCCTTCTCTTACACTTGAAGGTTCAATTTTACAAATTTGCTAATTAAATGAATCTAATGAGCAAGGTGCTCCTGCACCATACAACCAACCAACAAAATTTCCAAGTCCCTTGGAAATGTACTAGCAACAAAGTCTTTTTCTGCATCTCCTCTGTCTTTATCTTCAATCTTCTCAGCTTCAATCTTCCAAACTTTAGACTAATAGAAATGATAACCAACCAACCAACAAATCAAACTATTAACTTTAGAGCTTCTTCAGGCTCCTTCTACTCCCATCAGTGGAGTACTCTTCAAGCTGCAACATCAAGTGCTTCTTCAGTTAGGTATCCATCTCTCTACTGCTTCACAACACCAACTCACCAAACCATTCATCTCACCCAACAGCAGATCCTGGTGATGCACCTACCACTCTCTCCTCAGTGGTTTCTCTCTGCACCCTTATCTAGCCTAATCTCTATTAGAGAATAGTCATGATAGGCCTTCTCTTATCTACCCACACACACAACCTCAGAAAACATCCTTCTGCAGTTAGATGGATAAGCACCTGCAACCAAACAACTTAGCAAACAAATAATGGTGACCAAAAAACTTTAACTCTTCATCTCAGAAATAACATCTCCTCCTAGAGCTTTTGCTATCTCTGATACCAAAATGATGTAGAGGAAAATGATAAACACATAACTTTTACCAAACTTCAAAGTTTGTCTTCTAGATTGGACCTCACAAGACCATATAGGAAACTTCAATGAAATAGTTTTAATGCATTGCTATGATTTAACCCTTCCACCAGGGTATAAGAGGCATCTAACAACATTAACTCCACTCACCAAACACATTCAAACCACTCCAAGAGTCAGGATATTCCATCAATGCCCATTTCACAGATAGGCTGCTCCATTCCTAGTAGCCCTGTTTCGAAGGACAGTCACTCATAGCTTTTTGCATAAGACTCTTCTCTGGACTGTGATGGGTGTTTTGAGTACCCATTAAGGTGTTCTCAAACATATCAAGAAATCACTATAGCTTACTTTGGAAGAGACTATAGAAAAATGGACTGACAGTGAGCTAAATAGGCCTATTAGGCTTGCATGCACACAAGGCTTATTGATTCTTCTATCTCCACACCTAGACTCCAAAAACCAACACTTGGAGCATGTGGGATTAGTTCCATTCATGCTTATTCCTTCATTATAAATTCCATTAGAAAGGCCTATTAACAAACCCAAAACCCAATACCTCTTGACTGTTCTCAAGACTCTGTCTTTCTGGACTGTGACAGAAATATAGTTTTAAAACTTGATTTTTTCCTTCTTCAACCTTAGTTATTTGGTTGGAGACCTCAAGAATTTGAAGGCAAATATTACAACACTCACTTTCCACCAAGGATTAATAACATGCAATGGATAAAAAGGAAGAAAAACAAGATTTCCTTGCCACTGTTTACCCTAATCAGGGTTCTTGAACAGTTTTTAGGAACCTCACCATATCTAACACAAAACAAAACTAAAATGCATGAGACCAATTGCAACTGGAAGGTGATTGAAGGAACAAAGACTTATAACAAATTAAACATCCATGCATGCCCGTACAGAGTCGTACAAGGCCTGGAAACAACATTTTTCTAAAGAAAATGCATAAAACAGTGTTTTTTTGTTGATCCCATTCACATATTCAATCACCTCCGAGGTTACAAAGATAAATAATGCCTTTTCAAAGGCATTACAAATGACTTTTCAGTTTCCCACTATCTTGGAACAAACCATGACCTTTGGTATTCCCTCTTATGACATCTTTGCATTTTTATGCACTTTTACAACAAATTTAGTAACTTTTACATTTTCAACTTCCTTCTCTTACACTTGAAGGTTCAATTTTATAAATTTTCCAATTAAATGAATCTAATGAGCAAGGTGCTCCTGCACCAAAGAGGCCCATAGACTCTGAACACCATCTAAATTTCTCTATACCCACTAGTTTTGTTAATGCATCTACAACATTCTTCAAAGTATCTACCTTCTCCAAATTTACCTTTCCATCCTCAACCATGTCTCGCACAAAGTGAAACTGAACATCAATGTGCTTTGTTCTAGCATGGAAAATTGGATTCTTTGCAAGCCAAATTACACTCTGACTGTCACGACTAATCGTGATCTGACCTGCATCAATACCAATATTTGAACACAATCTCTTAAGCCAAATGGCTTCCTTACAAGCATGAGTTGCTGCCATATACTCATCTTTTGTCATGGACAAAGCAACAATAGGTTGTCGCTTACTCATCCAACTAATAGCACCACCAAATAGTGTAAACACATAGGCACTCGTGGATCTCCTGCTGTCAATGTCACTTGCCCAATCTGAATCCACAAATCCATGAATGTCAATAGAATGCGGAGGTCCTGTAGCATTACCATGATAGCAAATGGAATACTTAGAAGTACCCCTCAAATATCTGAACACTCGCTTAACTGCATCCCAATGAACCCATCCAGGATTAGCCATAAATCGACTAAGGACTCCCACTACTTGCCCTCGAGCCCCCACAAGGGTGCTGCCCCTAGACCCAACCCTGTACTGTGACAAGGAGCGCACCAGGGGCGCTGCCCCTAGACCCCACAAGGGGCTATGCCCCTTAAACCTGTCTTGGGGACGCTACCCCCAAACCCCTATTAATTATTCAAGGGGGAAATCGCGACTGCCAAAGTCACCAAAATTTATACTGTTGCATATACACAAGGTGCTGACTATGCCAACTCAACATGGGATAAATAAATACAACATTAGGAATTTGCAAAGGTTGAGACACCTTACATCCCAACATTCTCCCACTTGTCGAACACCTTGCAAGGGCCAAAAACAATGACAAGATTTAATTGCTAGGGGCCAAGAGGCCCATAGATTTTGAACACCATCTGAACTTCTCTGTGCCCACTGGTTTGGTCAATGCATCTGCAACATTCTTCAAAGTATCTACCTTCTCCAAATTTACCTTTCCATCCACAACCATGTCTCACACAAAGTGAAACTAAACATCAATGTGCTTTGTTCTAGCATGGAAAGTTGGATTCTTCGCAAGGCAAATTACACTCTGACTGTCACAACTGATCGTGATCTGACCTGCATCAACACCAATATCTGAACACAATCTCTTAAGCTAAATGGCTTCCTTACAAGCATGAGTTGCTGCCATATACTCATCTTTTGTCATGGACAAAGCAACAATAGGTTGTCGCTTACTCATCCAACTAATAGCACCACCAAATAGTGTAAACACACAGGCACTGGTGGATCTCCTGCTGTTAATATCACCTACCCAATCTGAATCTACAAATCCATGAATGTCAACAGAATGTAAAGGTCCTATAACATTACCATGATAGAAAATGGAATACTCGGAAGTACCCCTCAAATATCTGAACACTCGCTTAATTGCATCCCAATGAACCCTTCCAGGATTAGCCATAAATCGACTAAGGACTCCCACTGCTTGCCCCCGAGACCCCACAAGGGTGCTGCCCCTTGACCCCGCCCTGTACTGTGACAGGGAGTGCACCAGGGGCATTGCCCCTGGACCCCACAAGGGGCTATGCCCCTTGACCGTGTCTTGGGGGCACTGCCCCCAAACCCCCGTTAATTATTCAAGGGGAAAACTGCGGCTGCCAAAGTCACCAAAATTTATCCTATTGCATATACACAATGTGCTGACTATGCCAACTCAACATGGGATAAATTAATACAACATTAGGAATTTGCAAAGGTTGAGACACCTTAATTCCCAACAGGTATCGAGTGTGAATGATAATAGAAATAAGTTAGTTGCTCCATTGAATAAGAATTTACAAATCTTCACTAATCCTTTCCCTAAATATACTAAAAACAATATGGTGGAATAGGGTTTAATGGAAGTAGACGAGGATGATAAATTGGACTATGATAGTATCGTCAGAATAATTGAAGTAGATAAGAAACAAGTGGATAATCCACCTTGTCCACAAAGAAACATAATTTATTCTGAGGTTCCTCCTCAGTTATCCTTTTATGGACCAGAAGACAATCAAAATGCATCAGAAAAGCAAGAACAACAACCAATACAAACAAGTAAGATGGTACAAAATGATTCCCATTACTATTCTAGAAAGATTCAACAATGAAAACTTGCTAAAAATTAGAAAAGAGCAAGACGACAATTAATGGTCAGAAATAATAGTGGTTCTCTCCCTCATAAGAAATAAAAATTCTCATTTAAACAAGGATTTAAGGAATAAGCATCATATGATAATAAATAAAATTTTCATAAGAATCACTCCAATTTTGCATTAAATATGATTGAATACCTCTCCAAAAGGCTCGCAAGCTCCAAGATATAATATGCAGACCTTACAGGTAAGTATCTCTAACCCTTTATTTCTCTCATGATGTGCTTCCCCTGTGATGTGTTATATGTTGTTTAGGCCTCCTAGGATGATCCCTGATTCTCCCGTAAGGTCTGAGATACTAGGAGACCGCCTCTGTTGTGACCTTCTATTTGTATCATCATTCTTCTATATTGCCTCTCACTCTAATTTCATTGTTGTGTGTTGTGTCTTACAGACATGTAGCATTGTGGTTGGTGACTTGGGGGCACCCTCATATGTGACTATCCCTAAGACACTTATTTCTCCTCTCTTATTTATTGTTTCTCTTCCTCTAGTGTTTCCATCTAGCGGGCGGATGATGACAAACATTTATACTGATGCAGACCTAGTGTCCCTTTCGAGAGAAATCAAAAAATGGACTTAGTTCCTAATATGACTATGGGGTTATATATCTTATCCGACGCTTTGGCTAGTGGAAGCACTTGTGCTTTCTGCATACTGAATTTCATGGTGTTTCTATCACATTTACAAACCTTAACAATACTGTTTCTCTATGCACCTTTGTTCATCTTTGAATCTGGCCATGGAGGTACTTGATTTGAAGAGCTTCGTGATATAGCCCCACGGTTATCCTCAAAATCTAGATTCGTTGCATAACCTTGGATCTTTGTGTGGTTAATCATATGCATTGATGTTGTTGTTTATCATGATCTTGTAGATACTAACATGTTTCTTGCAGGGATGTGTTTGTGGGAATATTTGGTGATTATAAAGTACATGTCACCTCTAAGAGGCATGCGCTTTGCAAAAGTCAATGTTCCCTTGTGTCTTTTATTCCTACCTTAACGTGCTTGATATCGATAACTAATATCAACCACCTTAAGGTGGGGGCATATATAAGGTAAGATGTCTGTTATAGATGTTAGCAATGTGTTTGACCTCAGATGTAGAGACTTGCACCCTAGAGTAGTGCATCGTGCATCCTAAGCTTGTTTTCAATCAATCAATCATGTAAGCCCTCTACGAAGGTAGGATATCGAGCATATCCTTTTTCTGAAGCCTTCTACGAAGGTGAGGATGGTGTATTTATTGGAGCAGATTGCATCATCCTATCATTTTCAAAACTCCTCTACAGAGCCAGGGAGCAGTTCTGTGACTAACTCAACCCTTAAGCATGTCTTCAGTGATTATTGTGGAGAAGCCCAATCGTCGATGTGTGCCTGTAATGTGCCTAAGATGGTGAAGAGCCTAGAAATAGGGAACACACCATCTCTTGTCTGTCGTGTTTTCTTCGTGTCTTCAAGTGTGTGTATTTTGGTGTGCTTATTTCATGTGGCATGTTTGTTGCCCCATTTGCAGAGATCAGTGCCCAGCGCCCTTAGGTAGTACTTCCTATATTTTAGGAGGTTTTATGTGTCTTGCATGTGTGTTGGCCCATATATACAGAGACTTGCGCCCGAAGGTAGTGCATCTTGTATTATGGGAGATTTGTTTACTTTCTAGTACTTCAATCTGCATTTCATATATATGAGAAAAAGAAAAGAAAAGAAATCATTTTTTTCTTCCATGCATTAATGTGTCTTCTATGCATTGACTATCTTCTTCGTGTTTTGCATGCCTGTTATTGTTTTCTATGTGATTGGCGTGTCTTCTCTGTGCTTGATGCATTTGTGACCTTACTTTAATGCATGTATTGGCCTCACGTATATACATACATTAAAGCAAGGGCTAAATGTAAGGTTAGAAAATGTCCCCTCGAGGGATTTTCCCTGATAAGATTTAGCTCCCGGGTCTTTAGCATGCATTTAGGATATCTTAGCTCATATTTTGGCATCCCAATGGAATGAGGCCTAGGTTTTATCATAAATGGGACCTAGGTGGACCCCTTGAACTATACCCTACCTAAAATAGGGGGGAGGACTTGGGCACCTGTGCCCTAGTCCTGCCCTATTTTGGGGAAACCCTAATTTTTGAGTGTCAGTTTATGATCATTATTTGGCCCCTTTGCTTACACAATAAGCTTGAATTATGAAAATCTTGGTGGGAGTGTTTGTAGTTGCATATAAAAGCATGTTTAGGCATTCATTTGTAGACTAGATTTCAATTAGATGGCAATTGTGATGTTCAAGTGTTCTCAAAGTGATTCAAGGCTTTCATTGTGTTGCAAGATTAGACTTGTATGTTTGGTGTGTTGATATTTGTAGATTTGAGCATCAATTTCCTCATGGAATGAAGAGCATCTTCCTTCCATGAGAGCTTCACTACAAGGTGACATAATATTGTGTTTTGATCATTGATTCCTTTGGTTTTTGCCTTTGCCTCACAAGGGCATGCACTCTTTATTTGACAACGGTGCTTGGAGACTTAAGTGTCCTCTAGGGCTTGACTAAGGCAAGCCTCTAAACACCACAACCCCCAAACCAAGTCTTGTGCTTGCAGGTTACAGGTGTCATATTTAGGAAAAGTGGAGTTGCAGGAAGGATTGGTAGGTATCAAGGATTTAGGATCTAAAGAAAAGTAGGATGCCAGAGCATTTCTATGACTTGGACACTCACTCTAGTGTCCTCTGCAGCTAATTTTTGAGAAACAGAAGTTACAGGGCTGATCAGTGTCAGAAGGAGGTCTGGATCTCACGAAGAAACTGACACCTTGGACTTGGATGCCCACTCCAATGTCCCTGATTGTTCTGACTCAAAACCCTGAAAATAGGTACTTTGTGATTTGGTATTTTACCCCTGTCTGCAAGAGCTTTTTTCGTCATTCGTCAATTTGTTTCTGTATTTGCATAATTAGGGTTTTAATGGTCAATTAAGCATAGGAGAAGGAAAATTGATAATTAAACTCCCTAATCCAAGTTTCCCTACATCTCACAGCAATCTAGGGTATGATAGTGTTCGCCACTCGACCCTAGATCATTGAATGTTAAGTGGAAAGGTGTATTTAAACATCAAAACACTAAAACATTAACAAATCCAATTTTCCACCTAAATAGATTCTATCAGTAGAAAAGTGAAATCCTTTTTGTGTTTTTAAAAACCCTTGTCTCATTTCTTGTTATAGTTGAAAGAGAGCTATAGAATGCAGAATATTACTGAAGAAACCCTTGTTACATTTTTTGAAAACCTAATGCCGTTATTGCATCTACAGGAGAAAAATGCACAGGAAAGAGAGGATATGCTATGCTTGTGATAGTGAAGGCTTTATATGTACAGAAAATAATAAACCCTTGTCAGAGGTTTCAAACCCTTGTGCCATTCTTACATCTACAGTGGAGAAAGTGAAAGAAAGGCCATATACAGGCATGGTCGTGGCCAATGGAGTTTCTAATATTTAGAAAATTGAAAACCCTTGTGCTATTCTTCTTCAAAGTTAAAAAGAGAGCAGAGTAATGTTACAGGAAGTATGGCCATGGCCAATAAAGCCTTTGTGTAAGAGAAAATCATTAAACCCTTGTGATAAAATAGCAAACCCTCATTGTTTCTTGCATCTATAGTCAAGAAAAAGCTATGCACAGTCACGACTGAAGAAAAGAGGTTATTTTCTATAAAGAAATATGATACCCACTTCACCCTTATAGAAGACCTTATCATTTTCTCTAGTTGCAGTTGTTTAGGGGAAAATTGGAGTTGTTAATGTTTTAGTTTTTATGTGTTTAAATCTGACTCTCCACTAAACATTGAAGGATCTAGGGTTGAGTGGTGAGCACCATCATACCCTAGAGTCACTTGCAGATGTAAGGAAACTTGGATTAGGGAATTAATTATCAAATTTTCTTTCTCTTATGCTCAATTGACCATTAGGACCCTAATTATGCAAATACGATTAAAAATTAATGAATTATGGAAAAAGCTCTTGCAAACAAGAGTAAAATACCAAATTATAGAATAACTATTTTTGGGGTTCTAAATTATAACAGTTGGAGACACTGGAGTGGGTGCCCAAGTCCAAGGTACCTTCTTTTTGGGGGAATCTGGAGCTCCTTCAAACACTGATTAGCCCTGTAACTTTTGTTTTCTGGAATCTGTCTGTGGAGGACACTGGAGTGAACACCCTAGTCCTGGAAGTGCTCCTTTGTCTAACTTTCTTTCAGATCCTGAATCCCTGAGGTCTTCCCAGCCTTCCTGTAACTCCACTTTTTCTGGATACGACACCTATAACCTACAATCACAAGACTTGGTTTGTGGGTTGTGGTGTTTAGAGGTTTGCCTCAGTAAAACCCCAGAGGACACTTAAGTCTCTAAACACTGTTCTCAGATAAAGTGGGCATGTCCTTGTGAGGCAGAGGCCAAAAACCAAAGGAAGCAATGATAAAAACACAATGATATGTCACCTAGTAGTGAAGCTCTCATGGAGGAAGATGTTATTCATGCCATGAGGAGATTGATGCTAAAATATGCAAATATCAACACACAAAACACACAAGTCCACCCTTGCAACATGAGAGAAAGCCTTGAATCACCTTGAGAACACAATATCTTGCTAGTAATCATCTCCTTTGAAATCTCTAGTTTACAAATGAATGCCTAAGCATGCTTATATATGCCTCTATAAACACTCCCACCAAGATATTTGAAATTTAAACTTACTGTGTTAGCAAAGGGACCTAATAACTGTCGCTAACCGACACCCAGAAATTGGGGTTGCCCCAAAATAGGGCAGGGCTAGGGTGTGGGCACCCAAGTCCCCCCCTATTTTGGTTAGGTTAGAGCTCAAGGGGTCTACCTAGGTCCTATTTGCCAAGGAACCCAGGTCTCATTCCATTGGGGTGTTAAAATATGAACTAAAATGTCCTAAATGCATGCTAAAGACCCAGGAGCTAAACCTTATGAGGGAAAATCCCCCAAGGGGACATTTTCTAACATTACATTTAGCCCCAACTTTAATGTATGTATAAACGTGAGGCCAATACATGCATTAAAGTAAGGTCACAAACATAAAAAACACAACAAACATAGAGAAGACACGCCAATCACATAGAAGACAGTAACATGCATGCAACACATGGAGAAGACAGTTACAATCACGCAAAACATAGAGCAGATGATTAATGCATGGAAGACACATTAATGCATGGAAGATAAAAATGATATCTTTTCTTTTCTTTTTCTCATATATATGAAATCCAAATGCAAGTACTGGAAAGTAAATAAACCTCCTAAAATGCAAGAAGCACTACTCAAAGTTGTTGTTCTCTACATATGGGGCAACACACACACAATACATGCAAAACCTCCCAAAAATGCATGAAGCACTACTCAAAGGTGTTGGTCTATGTATATGGGACAACAAACATGCCATACAAAACAAGCACGCCAAAACACACACACTTGAAGAAACAACGAAAACACAACATACAAGTGATGGAGTGTACCTATTTCTAGGTCTAACACCATCTCAGGCACATTACAGACACACACCGATGATTGCGCTTTGCCACAACAATCACCGAAGACATGCTTAAGGGTTGATTAGTCATAGAATCACTCCTCACCTCCGCAGAAGACTTTTGAAAATGACAGGATGATGCAATCTGCTCTGAGAAATAAACCATCCCCACCACCGCAAAGGGCTTAAGTAAAAGGATATGCTTGATATTCCACCTCCACAGATGGCTTACATGATTGATTGATTGATTGAAAACAAACTTAGAATGCATGATGCACTACTCTGGGGTGCAAGTCTATGCATCTAAGGTCAAACACATTGCTAACATCTATAATAGACAGCTTACCTTATATGCCCCCACCTTAAGGTGGTTGATATCAGTTATCAATATCAAGCACGTTAAGGTAGGAAGAAAACACACAAGGGAACACTGAATTTTGCAAAGTCCATGCCCCTCAAAGGTGACATGTACTTTATGATCGTCAAATGTTCCCACAAACACATCCCTGCAAGAAACATGTTAATGTCTACAATATCATGATAAACAACAACATCAATGCATATGATTAACCAGACAAAGAGCCAAGGTTATACAATGAATTCAGAGTCTAGGGATAACTGTGAGGCTATATCACAAAGCTCTCTGAATTGACTACCACCAAGGCCAAATTCAAAGGCAAACAAAGGTGCATAGAGCAGCAGTATTGTTAAGGTTTGTAAATGCGATAGAAACATCATAAAATTCACTACGCAGAAAGAATGAGTGCTTCCACTAGCCAAGAATCACATAAGATATACAACCCCATCATAATATTAGGAACTATAGTCCATTTTTTTATTGCTCTCGAAAGGGACACTAGGTCCGCATCAGTATAAAAGTTTGTCATCATCATCCTACTAGATGGAAACACTAGAGGAATGGAAACAATAAATAAGAGAGGAGAAACAAGTGTCTTAGGGACAATCAAGTAGAAGGGTGCCCCCAAGTCACCAACCATGACACTATGTCCATAAGGCACAACACACAACAATAAAATTAGAGAGAGAGGCAATATAGAAGAATGATGATACAAATAGAAGAAGGTCACACCAAAGGTGGTCTCCTGGTATCATGAACCTTACGGGAGAATCCAAGGTCATCTTAGGAGGCCTAAACAACACATAACACATCACGAGGGAAGCACACCACGAGAAAGATAAAGGGTTAGAGATACTTACATGTAGGGCCCCTGTCAGGCTAGAAATTTTCTATAAGCAAATTGTCGTCGTCATCGCATTCCCTAATGATGGAAGGTAGTGGGACATATGGTGCCATAGCCAAATTCATATCTTGTTCATCATATTGTTCATCATTAGGATTGTCTTTGTTTGGTTGAATGTTGGGATGAATATTTTCTTGTTGAGAGGCTAGGTTTATGGCATATTCTTGTCTTCTTTTTCTTCTTTCTCTTGCTTTTCTATTTCATTTTGTTTTACCACCTATCTTTTGTAAGATAGAGCTATCCTCTTTCATAGGATTGTGCAAATTAGAAGATAAGGCACCTGGATCAAACCTCATTTGTCGCGGTGGAACACTTTATTGTTGACAATGACCTCCTGATCCTTGTAAGGATTTCAAGGGAGGAACCTCAGCATAGTGACCTTATCCTTTTGGTCTAAAGTTCTCTTCACATGTGGGTTGTTTATCTTTTGTCATTTCTTGTGTAGGAGGACTAGGTGCTGGATGTAATAGTTTCACTTTGTAATTTCTATAGCTCAAAAATGTGATGTATGTTTGTAGCTCTAATTTGTCATCATTTTTGTTGCAAAAGTAATCCAATGTGAAGCATTGTTCTGTAGTTAAAGGTTTGTATGTATTTTGATGGATGGCATGCACTTGTCCATTTAAAGGAAATTTAATGCATTTATGAATAGTTGAAGGGACTACTTTCATAGCCTTTAATCAAGGGATTCTAAGTTTTATATCAAAGGTATTATAATTGGGGGTAATATCAAACCATTGTTCAACATGTTTCTCAAATACAGTTACTAACAATGATATCTTACCCAATGGTTTCTTTAAGGGGCCAGTATGTGTTTTGATCCTCAAGTTCGAAGGGGTGTAGGGTCCTTGTATTAATTGATTCAAAAAGAGGAATTTGTCAGTGGTGACATTAGTGATGCAATTAGGATCAATAAGAGTTCCCTCCAGGTTGTTTCCCATGATTTGCATAGTGATGTAAAGGGGTCCTTCATAATCACTGATTGTTCTATCATGAGGAAAGATAATTTCAGGTTCAGGAGCCTTTCTTTTCATGTAAGTTATAGGAGGGAACCTATTGTTTCTATTATGATTAGAGGCCATGATTTTATGCTCAAACTAATACCAAATCAGATTTTGAAAGTTTTTCAAAATTGGTGCAAAAGATAAGAGCAAAAGTAGCCAAAAATGCTTTATTTTTAAATGCAAATGAATGAACCAAAGGGTGCTATGAGGATTTCAGTCAAGGGAAGCAAGTTATATGTCTGATATGAGTCGAAAATAGAAATAAGTTCACTCTCAATACACTCTTGATGCAAATTTAAGATAATGCCAAGTTGATTATAGTGAAAATATGTCAAAATAGGCACTTTTTTCACCAAAATTCAATGCAAGAGAGTATAACAAAGGGTGTTGTGAGGAAAATGATCATGGAGAGAGAATAATATAAGAAATAAAAACCACTTGATGTAAAAATATCCAACACAACATGCTTTTAGTGCTGCTTAAGGTAAAACCCTAGTGAAAATATAGCGAAAATAGGTTATTCTTCACGGTTTTTCAATTCCAAGACCTCGCAAAAAAGGTGTTGTAAGGAATTTTAGAAGGGACAACAAATAATATCAATAATATCAGTCACCTCAATCCATAAAATGGATCACAACACACTTGGAGTGCAAACTAGGTCAAACCCTAGAACAAAAATTGTTAAAATGTGTAGTTTCTCGCCAATTTTTCACTACAAGAGCCTGTTAAAAGGGTGTTGTGAAGCTTTTTATGAGGGGAAGAAAATTATTAACCTAATAATAGAAAATTGGTGTAAAAATATATTTCACAACACACCTATGGTGCAAGTTTATGAAGTCGATAAGGCCAAAATTAGTGAAAACCGTTGTTTTTGAAGCCCTAGGTTTGAGATTTTGGAACAAAATGCTATGAAAATTGTTTGAAGTCTGATTTTTTATGGAAATTACATGCTCTTAGATCTGAAAATGATTTCCAAGCTTAATCATGCAAAATTCCCATGCAAATTTAATGAAATTGCAGCAAAATTGCTAGTTTTGGTTGAAATTTTCAATGCAAAAATGCAAATAGTTTAAATTTAAATGCAAATTCACACTAAAATGCAAGACTATAGCCAAATTAAAATTTGAATGAGCCTCTAAAATTAGTAGAAAAATTCCTACAAACCCTAGATTTTGGAATTATTAGGTTATCTAAAAATTGTCAAAGCAAGATTTTGAATTTTTGTATTTTTCTATAGTTTATATCAGATCTAATGTAAAAATCATGAATTAGGAAAATTTAGGAAAAACTGACACAATTTAGTAAGCCCAACAATGCAATTTTTTTGTATTTTTCCAATTTTTCAATTTTTTTGAAATTTTCTCAATGCAATAAAGTAAATGCCTATATGAATGAATGAAATCACACCAAATCTATAGACAAGCAAGTTACAATTTAAGTTCAAAGACACAAGTTCACAAAAATGTTTAGGGTAAAATTGGATTTGTTGATCTTTTGTGGTTTAGATGTTAAAATCCTCCTTTCACCCTAACATTGAAGGATCTAGGGTCGAGTGGCGAGCACTATCATACCATAGAGTCACTTGCAGATGTAGGGAAACTTGGATTAGGGAATTAATTATCAATTTTTCCTTCTCTTATGCTCATTTGACCATTAAGACCCTAATTATGCAAATACGACAACAAATTAATGAATTATGGAAAAAGCTCTTGCAGATGGGAGTAAAATACCAAATTATAGAATACCTATTTTTGAGGTTCTAAAGTAGAATAGTCGGAGACACTGGAGTAGGCACCCAAGTCCAAGGTACCTACTTTATCGAGGAATCTGGACCTCCTTTAGACATTGATAAGCCATGTAACTTCTATTTTCTGGAATCTATCTGCAGAGGACACTAGAGAGAGCACCCTAGTCTTGGAAGTGCTCCTTTATCTGACTTTCCTTCAGATCCTGAATCCCTGAGGTCTTCCTATCCTTCCTACAACTCCACTTTTTCTAGATACAACACTTGTAACCTACAATCACAAGACTTGGTTTGGGGGTTGTGGTGTTTAGAGGTTTGCCTCAGTCAAACTTCAGAGGACACTTAAGTCTCCGAACACCATTGTCAGATATAGAGGGCATGCCCTTGTGAGGTAGAGGCCAAAAAGTAAAGGAAACAATGATAAAAACACAATGATATGTCGCCTAGTAGTGAAGCTCTCATGGAGGAAGATGCTCTTCATACCATGAGGAGATTCATGCTCAAATCTACAAATATCAACACACAAAACACACAAGTCTACCCTTGCAACACAATAGAAAGCCTTGAATCACCTTGAGAACACAATAGCTTGATAGTAATCATCTCCTTTGAAATCTCTAGTTTACAAATGAATGTCTAAGCATGCTTATATATGCATCTACAAGCACTCTTGCCAAGATATTTGAAATTCAAACTTACCGTGTCGGTAGAGGGACCTAATAATGGTCACTAGCTGACAACGAGATTGGGCTGCCCCAAAATAGAACAGGACTAGGGCATAGGCGCCCAAGTCCTCCCTCCTATTTTGGGGAGGGTACAGCTCAAGGGGTCCACCTAGGTCCTATTTACCAAGGAACCCAGGTCTCATTCCATCGGGGTGTTAAAATATGAACTAAAATGTCCTAAATGCATGCTAAAGACCTGGGAGCTAAACCTTATAAGGGAAAAGCCCCCAAGGGGACATTTTCTGACGTTACAGTAGTGTGAAAATAAATCATACATGGAAAAGTTGAATAGAAGAAGAACCAAGAAGCTCACCTCATATGTTTGTAGAAGAAGGAGACCATAGCCTGTCATAACCTTAATTTTTGAAGGATTTTGCATAGGAGTTACAAGTCAAAGACACAAACACAATGAAAGATTTGGTTAAAGTTGCAATGCATAAAGATAACACTCAACAAAGAAGATGTCGCGACCATTCAAAGTGAGAACAACTATAGAAACCAACGAATATGCTAGTATATATTCAAAACAAGTGCTCAACTTCTTTTTTGCATTCAAAATGCCAAGTTTTGACTAGAGAAGACCATATGAGGGGTGAGAAAACTAGAAGAGTATGCCAGAGAAGAAAACCCCAATTGGCTGAATGTTGGAGTTGCAAACCAAAATAAGATGAAAGTGAAATGTAAAATGAAGTAATGTTTAGGGTTTCACTTGTTTTTGTTTGATGAATCCTTCTTCTTATCATTCCTTTTGACTTTACAAAACACAAATCAAGTGCCTTATCCAAACATTGGGGGGTCAAGACTTTAAAATTGAAGATTCCTAGTAATCATGAAATGGAGGGGCCGACAACACATGTTCTTTTGCATTTGATTTTACTAAAGTCAATGGTTGACATCATCAAGAAGAAAGGCTCATTGCCTTATAAACTTCCAATACCTTTATTCCCTTGTTGTCGACTATGGTATGGTCAAGATTACCTATTTTGAAACTCATGTATGGTCAAAATATATACCTTTGTCATTTTTGCAAAGGTTCAAAAGTCAAAGATTCTTCTTCATAGTGCATGATAATGCATGCAAGGTGGTAAGATTGTGGATGAGGTAAGTTTTGCAAGGTGACAGAATATGTGAAGACAAGTAAATTATTTCCAATGTGCATAAAGACAATGTGATGCATGCAAGTCAAAGATTGAGAAGATGGCATTGTGAGCAAGGTTAATTTTTGGCATAATGGATTTTGTATAAAAAGACAAGTGGTATTTTTGCAAGGCATGAAGATATAAGGCAGGGTATATCATTTTTTCCTTAATGCAAATGGAGTAATAAGGGTGATAACTTTTTGCCTTAGTGCATGTATCGTGCAACTAGGAGTTTTCTTGCATGGAGACATAAAGAGATTTTTGTTTTCTCTTAAAGTCCTATTTTTTCTAAAATCATGCAATTTGTGCAAATTAGGCAAGTGTAATTGGAGAGACAAGGTGTTTATTTTCTTTCATCTATTATGCATGTTTTTACAACTAAATCAATGTAAATGAATAATAAAGTAATATTCTACAAATTATTTTATTATTTTTCACAAGTTGTAAAATCATAAAAATAATGTAAAATGTAACTAATAGTAATGTAATTATCACTTAATTACTTTATTATTCACTCGCATCAATTTTGCAATGCAAAATCATGCAAAATGAATGAGTTGAGTTAACTAAAGCTGTTTAGGGACTTTTTGCATGATTTGGGGAGCAATTTGAGGAATTTTGGTCAACTTCTTGGTCAAACATATAGAGAGGATCAACTTGGAGCTATTTTTGCTCAATTTGTGATAGTTTGGACCCTTATTTTTAAGGATTTCTTGGTTTGTTCATGGATCACTTTGGAGGACTTATTTTTAGAGGTAGTTAGCTGTAGTTCTATTTTTCATACCTCTTGGAGAGAGCAAGCTATATATTGTAAAGCAAAACTTAGGTTTTGCTAGTTCTTGCCTTTTTGCTCTTTACACTTTGAGAAAGAAAGAGGTTTTGTAACTCATTGATTATGGATTTTATAGAGATTACAATAGGTTGTAGGTTCTATACTTTGTTTTTATGCAATATTCTCCTTTATTTTTCATTGAAATCAAGTGTTTGCCTTTCCATTAATGCTACTTGTATGGATGATTTGATGAAATTTTAATGTGTTTTAATATCAAAACCTTTAAAATTATTGTCTCTTTCTTACTTGCAAGTGTTAAGCATAGTGATATCACAGGTCTTAGGTTGTGTTACTGAAATCTTTTCTTTCATGTTGTGAAAAAACCTTTTCCTTCATAAACAAGATAATTTCCAGCCTTCCTTAGAAACATGATTATGATAATTTTTTGCCAAAAGTGGATTGTGTGGGTAAGATTTCTAAGATGTATTGTGAGTTAGATTTGCAAGTTTTCCATCATTATTAGGTGCATCACCAACTTTTACAGTTTTATCACTTTTAGAAAGTCCTTTTTACCCTTTCCCAAAACAAAATTCATAGATTCAAACTGAATATTATAAGGGAACCAGCCCATAATCCTGAGGTTCAAACTCAATATAGGTCACCCATAACCTGAGTTTGTCCCCATGTTTTGAAGGATTACAGAGTTTCACAACTTTGCATAAGGGTGCAATCCTCATCAAGAACAATAATAAAATTTTATTTTTCCCTACCATGATATAGTGTATTTGGCATAGCTGCTCTTTTCCCCGCATCCTTCTATATACACTTTGGATGATCAAACTCAGTCTCTTTCACATCTCCTATAGATGAATATAAATGTTTGTTGTTCCAATTGCATTGTAAAATGGTGACATGTTGTTCCTGTCACTTCATACAATTGAGCAATCAAACCTAATCTGTGACAGGACATATTATTTGACATATTGCTGCAACTGTTTGGCATACAATACTATAACTATACCTACAACATATGATATTCTTTTCACTTTCTTTAAACTTGTGTTGAATTTGCATAATACTTTTACTTGATTCTTTTCCTATCACTCTTGAGATAGGAGCAACAAAAATTCCCTTCTTTATAATGGCAAAGATATTTGATTATAAGTTGTCCTCCATCTATACACATGTTGTATCTGTTTCCTATCATTATAGCACACTTTTTTGAGCTGTGGCTTTAATGATATTCTCCTTCATTTATGATTATAGGTCTATTATACTGTAGCTTGGCATTAACCCATTTATTCACCCACTAATGTTCTAAGAGCCACTTTGATTTCTGAGTTCCTATTGTAGTAATAATGATGGTTGTTCTCATGCATTGAATGTTGTCCTATATGAGTTCAGGTCACTTTAATGCTTTCATTTCATCATTACTTTGAACTGTAAGCATTAGATTGATATTGTACTCCTTTAGTTAACCTGTTTTAATTGAGAATTATGAATATAATTTGCATTCGTTCCCCCTCTAAGGGCCAAGAGCAACATGTTGGGCTCAACCCACTTTAAACCACATGTTGATATGTCTTCAAATAGCTACATGACTTATCCTACATCTGCACATGAAACAAACATGTTAGATAAAATTAGTGAAGTACAATGATTGTTTCTTTTCAATCTCTCTTGCATGTGAAAGACTTGTATCTGATTTAGTGCACTATAGGCAATGTATTATGCCTCTACTAATAGGCATATAGGGAACTCATAATTGGAGATCTTACAATCTCCTTCAATCTTGCATGTTACTATGAAGATTAGGAACAAGGATAGAAGGCAACCTCAGAAATGGAAGACACCAAATAGGCAAAGATTGCTATGATCCTTCCCCATCCTATCTTAGATGCATAGTATATTTCTTATATCAGTACTAGTTCATCTATTCCCACAGCTTGTGTGGGACATTTGATCTATCATATTTTCATTCAATGCAATGGTTATTTCTTTTATGTATCTCATTTGTAAAATGAATAATCATTATAGTGAAATGAAATAATTTATCTCTTATGCAACTTTTTTTGCAATGCAAATGAATGATCAACTAAATCTTTTCCTTATGATGAATAACTGAACTACAACATAATTGAATATCTCAAACACTCCAACTATGCAAATAAGATATTAGGAAAATGTTAAAAATTTCTCATCTAAACATGAATTGAATGCACTCTAGCTCTACCAATTTGGGTTGTAGAGAAAATTGATATCATTTCTTGTGACTTCTATTATATTCTTGCCTACTAAGCATCATGACCAGTTGCCTTAAGTTTCCCATTGGACATTGAGTCATGCTCTTCTCATCTCAAACTGTGAGGCCTACATTTTTCATTCCTGTTCATTTGACTATTTACCTTATTGTTGCTGATACATTTAGACTTGTGGGACTATTGATCCCAAATTCCTGAACTATTAGACTTTATATTATGGGAAAACTAATTGGGTGATGTTAGATAGATACTCATATTACAAGAAAACAAATTGGGCAATGTTAGATAGATGCTTATATTAAGAGAAAACAAATTGGGTGATGTTAGATAGATGTCTATATTATGGGAAAACTAATTGGGTGATGTTAGATAGATGCTTATATTATGGGAAAACTAATTCGGTGATGTTAGATAGATGCTTTATAATAAGGGAAGACTAATTGGGTGATGTTGGATAGAAAAATTGTTTTGAAATTCAATCTTGGGAATGGATGTTTGAAATGCAGAAATTAAAACCTAATGGTAATGTGATTTTCTTTATGATTATGTGAACTTGTGATATTTTATACGAGTCTATGTTTTTAATTTGCTTCGGCTATTATATGTATATGTGGAATTAAGTTTGCAATTGAGTGCGCAAGTATTTCTAACCAGCCATAGATATTGGAGATCATCCCACACTCGATGTTGTAATTCCTTGTGAAACTGATCTAGTTCCATGAGGAACTAATATCAACTCTGTGTATGATGAAATATGTAATGTTAATTTGCATGTGGTTAATTGGGTTAAGTCTACCCTCTTTTAATTTGAATTATAATTTGTGTTGTAAGAATTGTCTTTGAATTACATTTTAAATTTTTTTTTTTAGACCCTTTTCATGTGTTTTAACTTGACCTTGGGTTGTACCCCATGGGTCTAGGGACCTATTTGACTTAGGTAACCCTTGGTAGACCTCCATATGGTCACCTTAACTTAACACTAAAGTAAAGTGACGAATTTGGAGGAATGGGAAGGAGAGGATGAGTGGTACCAACACTCAACCCCATCCCTTTTCATTTCCCAAGGTTGGAGATGACTCGAAGACCCACCAATTGTGGAGGACTTGACTTCAAGTCTCTCTCACAATTGGTGAGAGTACCCATGGAGTTGTGTGTTCCTTCTTGATAAGAAAGGAATGGGACACATGTGTCACCTTTTCCCTCTTTAACTCCTCTTTTCTCTCCCATATGTTGGAGAGAGGACATGTGGTAAGGGGTGAGGGAGACTTGGGGATGGGTGAGTGACATGTGTCAACACCCATCCCTTGGGACATGCTTGTAGTGGGAAGGAAGAGTGTGGAGGTGACAAGTGTCACCTCCCCATTCCTCTAAGCCCTTGGGTGGAGCTTAATCCCACTTGGGAGAATGGGGAGTGTTGTTGGATTTTTGAGAATTTTAATTGTTTGAAATTGATTTTGGGAAAAATATAGAGGGAGTTTGGTGGCTTATGTTGCAAGAGATTTTGGAAAAGCTCTACATCAACTTTCTTCCATA